>CM022302.1:116408437-117857345 GCA_011799875.1 Thinopyrum elongatum | reverse complement strand
GGGGGTGCGGTGGAGGTCGGGGGGCGCAGGGGAGGGGTGCGGGGTGGTGGGGCGGCCGGCTACGGCAGACGGGGTCGGCGGCGACGGCGCGGGTGTGGGTGGGGAGGAATGAGAGAGTGGAGAGAAGAGAGGGGGGCGGGACGGCTATTAACGTACCTGCCTCTTTGCCGTCAGCCAACGGTCGGCAAAGTTTCTTTGCCGTCCACTTGCGAACGGCAAAGAAGTGGGGCCGGTGGGCTTGAGTTGGTTAAACAATAACTGGACCCACCCACCTCTTTGCCGTCTGCTAGCGGACGACAAAGAACAGGCTGATGGCAAAGACTTTGTTTGCCATCAGCCACATCTTTGCCGTCCGTTTTCTTGTGGCTGACGGCAAAGACCTTATTTGCCGTCAGCAAGCGGACGGCAAAGAATTAGCAGACGGCAAAGAAGTGGATTCCAGTAGTGTGCAGACCTTCTACAGGTGTGAGGAGGGATACGAGGAGGCCGCGGCAAAGGTTATCGATGCCGAGTGCAGGCGCCTACTACAAAACTTTTGGCACGAGGCTCGGGTGCAGGCTATTCGAGACTACTACGCCTCATGTGGTATTTAGAAGTCCAAGCCGGTGTGCCGTGAAAAGTTTCTGAAGAAGGAGCAGTACATGATGGTAATTACCTATTCTTCAAGCCTTGTACTTAGTTTCCTTGATTTGATTCGTAGGCATAGCGCTCAAGTTTCTCTTTACTAACTTAGGTGCCCCCAAGATGGTGTGCGGATCAGATGGATTGTTGGGAGGTGTTGGTGGATGAGTGGTGCTCAGACCAATGGCTAGCCGTCCACAACAATGCCAAGGACTGGCGTGCCCAAATGGAAGGTGTGCCACACCATCAAGGCAGCGCCAACTTATTTCAGTTCGGGCAGAACTGCGTATGTGGTTTGCTTCATGATTCATGCAATTCATTCTTCATGCTAGCTTGAGCCCTTTAATTACTAATTTACTCTGTTCCTCTCTTTCAGGCGAAACACAATAAGGCGGAGGTGCCAGAGGTGTACGACGTCTATGACATGGCCCATACTGCCTCGTACAAGAAGGTCAAGGCATTCTCTGCGTCTGACCTCGATCATCCAAAGAACTTCACCAACATCACCTCCCACAACAAGCTCATGAGGTATAGAGATGTGGGGAAGGCGATGAAAGGGGAGGACTTTAACCCGAGCCAGCAGTTTGATCCAGAGCTGGTGATGTTATCTGGTGGCGGGAGGTCCCATGGCTCGATAGCCATTGGAGATGGACTTATACGTTATCCTAGCACTCTCCCGGAGATCAAGGCGCACCCGTCGAGCTCTGCTCCTGAGATGAGGCCTCGTCAACGGCCAATCGAGCTCGCCTTCGAGGTTAGTTATACGGACTCAGCTATCTTTCCTCCATTACATTGTGTGTGCATCCATCGATGATTACAATGCTAATGAGGAGTGGTGTTGCAGGCTGCTCTTCAGAGTGAGAGAGATAGAACCCAGGCGCTTCTGGTGAAGAGGGACCGGCAGGCGGAGGAGAAGCAGCGGGAGTTGGAGGAGAAGACGACAAAGCTGTTGGAGGAGGAGAGGGCACGGAATGACATGCATAACCGGGCCATGTACGAGCTCCTCGTGGTAAGTTTCTTCTACATATTAGCCAAATCATTCATGTAATGTTCGTTTCATTACTAACTAGTATGACTGACTCATCAAAACAAAATGTGCAGTCTGTGTGCGAGAAGGCCGGTCAGACCCCTCCGCCGATGCCAGAGATTGCTCCGGGGACCACGGTGAGTTTAATTTGAATGGTCATTAGTTACTAGTCTTAACATTTCAGTGTCATCATGCTAACGAGACATTGCAAATGATCTTTGGTGCAGCGTAACTCCAGACAAGCATCGCACGATCCTTCTCCAGGTGGTACCGGCACGAGCCACCCCGGTGCTTCATCTCCGTGATGACGGTAAGTTTTCTATAGAGTTTTGCTTAACAAATGCATAATGACCTAGACTTAGCTATATTTTCTCCAATATGCTTACCATAATGACCTAGACTTAGCTTACTTAGCTCCAAAATGATCCATTTTAAGTTAGCTCTAAAATGATCTACACTTAGCTTTGCTTCCTCCAAAATGACCTAAGTTAGCTCTAATATGCTTAGCTACCTAGGTTTGCTCTATAATGACATACACTTAGCTTACTTATGTCAAAAATGGCATAAGTAGCTTACTTAGGTCAAAAATGGCATAACAACCTTGGTAACCTCATAAATGTCATATACTTAGCTTATTTTCTTCCAAAATGACATAATAAGCTTAATTAGCTCCAAAATGATCAATTTTACCTAAGTTAGCTGCAAAATGACCTCAGTTAGCTCTAAAATGCTAAGTTAGCTCTAATATGCTTAGTTACCTAGGTTAGCTCAATAAAGGCCTATACTTAGCTTACTTATGTAAAAAAGGCATAATATGCTTAGTTAACTCAAAAATGGCATAATTAGCTAGGTTAGCTCCAAAATGATCCATTTTACCTAGGTTAGCTCCAAAATGATCCATTTTACCTAGCTTAGCTCCAAAATGATCCATTTTACCTAGGTTAGCTCCAAAATGATCCATTTTACCTAGGTTAGCTCCAAAATGATCCATTTTACCTACGTTAGCTCCAAAATGATCCGTTTTACCTAGGTTAGCTCCAAAATGATCCATTTTAGCTAAGTTAGGTCCAAAATAATCCATTTTAGCTAAGTTAGCTCATAAATGATCCATTTTACCTAAGTTAGCTCATAAATGATCCATCGTACCACTAGGTTAGCTCATAAAATGTCATTTTTACCTAGGTAACTCCAAAATGATCCATTTTACACTAGGTTAGCTCAAAATGATCCATTTTACCTAGGTTAGCTCCAAAATGATCCATTTACCTAGGTGTAAGCTTCCAAAATGATCCATTTTAGCTACGTAGGTGCCAAAATGGATCCATTTTAGCTAAGTTAGCTCATAAATGATCCATTTTACCTAAGTTAGCTCATAAATGATCCATTTTACCTAGGTTAGCTCATAAATGTCATTTTTACCTAAGTTAACTCCAAAATGATCCATTTTATCTAAGTTAGCTCCAAAATGATCCATTTTAGCTAAGTTAGCTCATAAATGATCCATTTTACCTAAGTTACCTCATAAATGTCATTTTACCTAAGTTAGCTCATAAATGTCATATACTTCTTATTCTTCTTCTTCTTCTTCTTCATTTTCTTCTTCTTCTTCTTCTTCTTCTTCTTCTAATTAACTTTCTTATTTCCCATTTTGCAGATTTCATTCACTTCACGGAAGCTTGCATTGATGGAGTGCTTGTTTTCCCTTTCTGTTTTCATTTGGAACAATGTGGAACTTGTAATATGCATGGATGAACTATGTATTGTGAACTTGCTATGTATTGGATATCTCATATGTATGTGGAACTTGCTATGTATGTGTTGGATATCTCATATGTTTGCTGTGAAATTGCCCTGTGAAATATATATATATATATATCATATATTTGCTGTGAAAATGCTTGGATATAAGAAAAAACAGAAAAAAAGAGGCAATGCAGGCTCTTTGCCATCTGCCACAGACGACAAAGTGGCCATGTGGCAACAACCTGTGCAACCTGGGAGCATTGGGGCTGACCCATTTGGTCACTTTGTCATCTGTGGCCGACGGCAAAGAGCGGTGGTTTGCCGTCCGTGGCAGACGGCAAAGAGCGGGGAGGAGTGACGGGTCTGCTGACGTCAGGAAGCAGACGACAAAGGGGAGGGCATGTTTGCCGTCAGCTGGCAGACGACAAAGCCTCCCATTAGCCAGCTAATGTGGCTAACGTCTATTCTTTGCTGTCCATGTTCTTTGCCGTCTGCCATCGACGACAAAGGGCTCTTTGCCGTCCGCTGGCCAAAAGCAGACGACAAATGAGCTATTTACCGTAGCTTACTTTGCCGGGCATGTTTGCCGTCCGTGGCTGACGGCAAAGCCCTTTGCCGTCTGCCATGGTAGACGGCAAATCAGCTGATTCCTGTAGTGCATTATCTATGTGTATCAATCCAGCATACTCGCGAGACCTGGATGGAGAAGAAGATGCAGAAGTTGGGTGTTAAATTGTGATCCAAATTATACCGTGTTGGACTAGATGTATTACAACCGGTGTGGGCCTTTCCGTTGACGTCGACGCGTATGAGTACAACTCGTTTATTTGTCCTCCAAGGACTCTTATGTATTGCCCTCATATATACCCCATGTAGTCGCACCTAAAGATGGCCTGTCGTCTCGTGCTTGTAATACTTCTCCGCATAGTGATTGCGCCTTCGTGCGTCCATGGTTTTCTCCCGCAAGGGTTTCCACGTTAAAATCTGTGTGCTCTCGTGTCTCGTTTATCTCGTTTTATCTAACAAGTGGTATACAGAGCCAAGTTCGTAGATACGAGATTTTTGAGATGAGAGTTAGGGTTGCGTGTGTCGCCGCACGCGTCACTTTGCGATCCGGCGATCCGAAGCCAGATCGATTAAGTCGTGCGAGACTGCCATGATTTTTCCGTTGCTGCGCGCCGCCGCAGATCTGCTGTCCGAGATTGACTGGAAGTCGATCTACTATGGATTTATTCCTGAGATCCGAAGCTGCAATTCATGAGGGATCAAGTCTAGAGGACCCGATCTTGCCAGCCGCTCGCTTCCGTATATCGTACGCAGCGGCTGTGTGCTATTTGACCGTAGCTCAAGTCCCGAGAGAATCAACCGTCGTTGCTGCTGCTAGTACTTCCCGGACGTAGAAAATGTTGGGAAACGTTCCATGGAAAACAAATTTTTTTCTATGCACACGCAATGATCTATCCATGGAGATGCATAGTAACGAGGGGGAGAGTGTGTCTACGTACCCTCGTAGACCATAGGCGGAAGTGTTTCACAACGCGGTTGATGTAGTCGAACTTCTTCGCGCTTCAACCGATCAAGTACCGAACGCACGGCACCTCCACGTTCTGCACACATTCAGCTCGGTGACGTACCTCGCCTTCTTGATCCAGCAAGACATCGAGGTAGTAGATGAGTTCCATCAGCACAACGACGTGGTGATGGTGATTGTGAAGTGATCTCCGCAGGGCTTCGCCTAAGAATAACGAAAATATGATTGGGGGTGTAAACGGTGGAGGGGGGCGCCGCACATGGCTAGGCAATTGTCTGTTTTGTGCTAGCCCCCCCCCCCTCCCACATATATATAGGTGGGAGGGAGGGAGGAGCAGCCAAAGAAGGCGCCCAAGTAGGAGTAATCCTACTTGGGGTCCCTCCCAAGCCGCGCCCCCTTTCCTTATTTGGAGTGCGGGGAAAGGCAGGGGAGGGTGGCGCCCCCCCCCCTTTCCTTTCTCGCATGAGAGGGAAAGGCGGGAGGGGCTAGCCCTCCCCTTTTTCCTTCCCTAGGGCTGGCCAAACAAGTGGAGGGGCGCACCATCCCCCTAGTGGGCTGGTCTGTCCCTCCCTTTGGCCCATTAAGCCCATAACTTGCCGGGGGGTGCCCGGAACACCTTCCGGTGACCCGATTCCTTCCCGGTACGTCCCGAAACACTTCCGTTGTCCAAATACCATCGTCTTATATATCGATCTTTACCTCTCGACCATTTCGAGACTCCTCGTCATGCCCGTGATCTCATCCGGGACTCCGAACAACATTCGGTCACGAAATCATATAACACTATATCGTCAACGAACGTTAAGCGTGCGGACCCTACGGGTTCGAGAACTATGTAGACATGACCGAGACACCTCTCTGATCAATAACCAATAGCGGAACCTGGATACCCATATTGGCTCCTACATATTCTACGAAGATCTTTATCGGTCGAACCATGATGACAACATACGTAATTCCCTTTGTCCATCGGTATGTTACTTGCCCGAGATTCGATCGTCGGTATCTTCATACCTAGTTCAATCTCGTTACCAGCAAGTCTCTTTACTCGTTCCATAATACATCACCTCGTAACTAACTCCTTAGTCATTTGCTTGCAAGCTTATGATGTGTTTTACCAAGAGGGCCCAGAGATACCTCTCCATTTCTCAGAGTGACAAATCCTAATCTCGATCTATGCCAACTCAACAAACACCTTCGGAGATACCTGTAGAGCATCTTTATGATCACCCAGTTACGTTGTGATGTTTGATAGCACACAAGGTATTCCTCCGGCATCCGGAGTTGCATAATCTCATAGTCGAAGGAATATGTATTTGACATGAAGAAAGCAATAGCAATAAACTGAACGATCATTATGCTAAGCTAACGGATGGGTCTTGTCCATCACATCATTCTCCTAATGATGTGATCCCGTTATGAAATGACAACACATGTCCATGGTTAGGAAACCTTAACCATCTTTGATCAACGAGCTAGTCTAGTAGAGGAATACTAGGGACACGGTATTTGTTTATGTATTCACACATGTATTTAAGTTTCCGATCAATACAATTCTAGCATGAATAGTAAACCTTTATCATGAATAAGGAAATATAAAATAACAACTTTATTATTGCCTCTAGGGCATATTTCCTTCAGTCTTCCACTTGCACTAGAGTCAATAATCTAGTTCACATCGCCATGTGATTTAACACCAATAGCTCACATCGTCATGTGATTAACACCCATAGTTCACATCGCCATGTGACCAACACCCAAAGGGTTTACTAGAGTCAATAATCTAGTTCACATCGCCATGTGATTAACACCCAAAGAGTACTAAGGTGTTATCATGTTTTGCTTGTGAGAGAAGTTTAGTCAACGAGTCTGCCACATTCAGATCCGTATGTATTTTGCAAATTTCTATGTCTACAATGCTCTGCATGGAGCTACTCTAGCTAATTGCTCCCACTTTCAATACATATCCAGATTGAGACTCAGAGTCATCTGGATCGGTGTAAAAGCTTGCATCGACGTAACTCTTTACGACGAACTCTTTATCACCTCCATAACCGAGAAATATTTCCTTAGTTCTCTAAGGATAATTTTGACCGCTGTCTAGTGATCTACTCCTGGATCACTATTGTACCCCCTTGACAAACTCATGGCAAGGTACACAATAGGTTTGGTACACAGCATGGCATACTTTATAGAACCTATGGCTGAGGCATAGGGAATGACTTTCATTCTCTCTCTATCTTCTGTCGTGGTCGGGCTTTGAGTCTTACTCAACTTCACACCTTACAATACATGCTAGAACTCCTTCTTTGACTGATCCATTTTGAACTCCTTCAAAATCTTTGTCAAGGTATGTACTCATTGGAAATCTTATCAAGCGTCTTGATCTATCTCTATAGATCTTGATGCCCAATATGTAAGCAGCTTCACCGAGGTCTTTCATTGAAAAATTCTTATTCAAGTATCCTTTTATGCTATCCAGAAATTCTATATCATTTCCAATCAGCAATATGTCATCCACATATAATATCAGAAATGCTACAGAGCTCCCTCTCACTTTCTTGTAAATACAGGCTTCACCGTAAGTCTGTATAAAAGCATATGCTTTGATCACCTTATCAAAGAGTATATTCCAACTCCGAGATGCTTGCACTAGTCCATAGATGGATCGCTGGAGCTTGCACACTTTGTTAGCACCTTTAGGATCGACAAAACCTTCTGGTTGCATCATTTACAACTCTTCTTTGAGATATCCATTAAGGAATGAAGTTTTGACATCCATTTGCCAGATTTCATAATCATAAAATGTGGCAATTGCTAACATGATTTGGACGGACTTAATCATTGCTACGGGTGAGAAAGTCTCATCGTAGTCAACTCCTTGAATTTGTCAAAAACCTTTTGCGACAAGTCAAGCTTTGTAGACAGTAACATTACCATCAGCGTCAGTCTTCTTCTTGAAGATCCATTTATTCCCAATGGCTTGCCGATCATTGGGCAAATCCACCAAAGTCCACACTTTATTCTCATACATGGATCCTATCTCAGATTTGATGGCCTCAAGTCATTTATCGGAATCTGGGCTCATCATAGCTTATTCATAGTTCGTAGGTTCGCCATGGTCTAATAACATGACTTCCAGGACAGGATTTACCGTACCACTCTGGTGCGGAACGTGCTCTGTTCGACCTACGAAGTCCAGTAGTAACTTGATCCGAAGTTTCATGATCATCATCATTAGCTTCCTCTTTAGTTGGTGTAGGCATCACGGGAACGGATTTCTCTAATGTGCTACTCTCCAATTCGAGAGAAGGTACAATTACCTCATCAAGTTCTACTTTCCTCCTACTCACTTCTTTCGAGAGAAAACTCCTTCTCTAGAAAGGACCCATTCTTAGCAACATAGATCTTGCCTTCGGATCTGTGGTAGAAGGTGTACCCAATTGTTTCCTTAGGGTATCCTATGAACACGCACTTCTCTGATTTGGGATCGAGCTTATCAGGCTAAAGCCTTTTGACATAAGTGTCGCAACCCCAAACTTTAAGAAATGACAGCTTAGGTTTCTTGCCAAACAATAGTTCATACGGTGTCGTCTCAACGGATTTAGACGGTGCCCTATTTAACATGAATGCAGCTGTCTCTAATGCATAATCCCAAAACGATAGTGGTAAATCGGTAAGAGACATCATCGATCGCACCATATCCAATAAAGTACGGTTACGACGTTCGGACACACCATTATGCTATGGTGTTCCAGGTGGCGTCAGTTGTGAAACAATTCCACATTGTTTTAAATGAAGGCCAAACTCGTAACTCAATTATTCGCCTCCACGCTCAGATCGTAGAAACTTTATTTTCTTGTTACGATGATTCTCCACTTCACTCTGAAAGTCTTTGAACTTTTCAAATGTTTCAGACTTGTGTTTCATCAAGTAGATATACCCATACCTACTCAAATCATCTGTGAAGGTCAGAAAATAACAATACCCACCACGTGCTTCAACACTCAATGGACCGCATACATCGGTATGTATTATTTCCAATAAGTCATTAGCTCGCTCCATTGTTCCGGAGAATGGAGTTTTAGTCATCTTGCCCATGAGGCATGGTTCGCAAGTATCAAATGATTCATAATCAAGTGACTCCAAAAGTCCATCTGCATGGAGTTTCTTCATGCGCTTTACACCAATATGACCTAAACGGCAGTGCCACAAGTATGTTGCACTATCATTATCAACTTTGCATCTTTTGGCATCAATATTATGAATATGTGTATCACTATGATCGAGATTTAATAAACCATTCACATTGGGTGTATGACCATAGAAGGTTTTATTCATGTAAACAGAACAACAATTATTCTCTAACTTAAATGAATAACCGTATTGCAATAAACATGATCTAATCATATTCATGCTCAACGCAAACACCAAATAACATTTATTTAGGTTCAACACTAATCCCGAAGGTAGAGGGAGTGTGCAATGGTGATCGTATCAACCTTGGAATCACTTCCAACACACATCGTCACCTCGCCCTTAACTAGTCTCTGCTTATTCTGCAACTCCTGTTTCGAGTTACTAATCTTAGCAACTGAACCGGTATCAAATACCCAGGGGCTACTATTAATACTACTAAGGTACACATCAATAACATGTATATCAAATATACCTTTGTTCACTTTGCCATCCTTCTTATCCGCCAAGTATTTGGGGCAGTTCCGCTTCTAGTGACCATTCCCTTTGTAGTAGAAGCACTCAGTTTCAGGCTTGGGTCCAGCTTTGGGCTTCTTCCCGGGAGCGGCAACTTGCTTGCCATTCTTCTTGAAGTTCCCTCTCTTCCCCTTGCCCTTTTTCTTGAAACTAGTGGTCTTGTTAACCATCAACACTTTGATGCTCTTTGTTGACTTCTACCTTCGCCTATTTCAGCATCGCGAAGAGCTCAAGAATTGTTTTCGTCATCCCTTGCATATTATAGTTCATCACGAAGTTCTAGTAGCTTGGTGATAGTGACTAGAGAACTCTATCAATCACAATCTTATCTGGAAGATTAACTCCCACTTGATTCAAGCGATTGTAGTACCCAGACATTCTGAGTAGTTCTCACTGGCTGAGCTATTCTCCTCCATCTTGTAGGCAAAGTACTTGTCAGAGGTCTCATACCTCTTGACACGGGCATGAATCTGAAATACCAATTTTCAGCTCTTGGAACATCTCATATGCTCCGTGGCTTTCAAAACATTTTTGAAGTCCCGGTTCTAAGACTTAAAGCATGGCGCACTAAACTATTAAGTAGTCATCATATCGAGCTTGCCAAACGTTCATAATGTCTGCGTCTGCTCCTGCAATAGGTCTGTCACCTAGCGGTGCATCAAGGACATAATTCTTCTATGCAGCAATGAGGATAATCCTCAGATCACGGACCCAGTCCGCATCATTGCTACTATCATCTTTCAACTTATTTTTCTCTAGGAACATATCAAAAATAGGGGAGCTATATCACGAGCTATTGATCTACAACATAGATATGCAAAAACTATTAAGACTAAGTTCATGATAAATTTAAATTCAATTAATCAAATTACTAATGAACTCCCACTTAAATTAACATCCCTCAAGTTATTTAAGTGATACATGATCCAAATCAACTAACCCATGTCTGATCATCACATGAGATGGGGTAGTCATCAATGGTGAACAACTCTATGTTGATCATATCTACTATATGACTCTTGTTCGACCTTTCGGTCTCCAGTGTTTCGAGACCATGTCTGTACATGCTAGGCTCGTCAAGTTTAACCCAAGTATTCTGCATGTGCAAAACTGTCTTACACCCGTTGTATGTGAACGCAGAGTCTATCACACCCGATCATCACATGGTGTCTCGAAACGACGAACTGTAGCAACGGTGCATACTCAGGGAGAACACTTTTAGCTTGAAATTAAGTGAAGGGATCATCTTATAATGCTACCGCCGTTCTTAGCAAAATAAGATGCATATAAGATAAACATCACATGCAATCAAAATATGCGACATGATATGGCCATCATCATCTTGTACTTTTGGTCTCCATCTCCAAAGCATCGTCATGATCTCCATCGTCACCGGATCGACACCTTGATCTCCATCGTTGCGTCATGGTCATCTCGCCAACTATTGCTTCTACAACTATTGCTAACTCATAGCGATAAAGTAAAGCAATTACATGGTGTTTGCATTTCATACAATAAAGAGACAACCATAAGGCTCCTGCAGGTTGCCTGATATCTTACAAAACATGATCATCTCGTACAATAACGTATATCACATCATGTCTTGACCATATCACATCACAACATACCCTGCAAAAAGAGGTTAGACGTCCTTTACTTTGTTGTTGCAAGTTTTACGTGGCTGCTACGGGTTTCTAGCAAGAACCGTTCTTACCTATGGCAAAAACCACAACGGTGATTCGTCAAGTTTGCTGTTTTAACCTTCTTCAAGGACCGGCTATAGTCAAATTCGATTCAACTAAAGTAGGAGAAATAGACACCCGCCAACCACCTTTATGCAAAACTAGTTGCATGTCAGTCGATGGAACCAGTCTCATGTGCGTGGACATGTAAGGTTGGTCCGGGCTGCTTCATCCCACAATACCGCCGAATCAAAATAAGACGTTGGTGGTAAGCAGTATGACTATCACAGCCCACAACTCTTTGTGTTCTACTCGTGCATATCATCTACGCATAGACCTGGCTCGGATGCCACTGTTGGGAAACGTTGCATGTAAAACAAAAAAATTCTACGCACACGCAATGATCTATCCATGGAGATGCATAGCAACGAGGGGGAGAGTGTGTCTACGTACCCTCATAGACCGTAAGTGGAAGCGTTTCACAACGCGGTTGATGTAGTCAAACTTCTTCGCACTTCAACCGATCAAGTACCGAACGCACGGCACCTCCGCGTTCTGCACATGTTCAGCTCAGTGATGTCCCTCGCCTTCTTGATCCAGCAAGACGTCGAGGTAGTATATGAGTTCTGTCAGCACGACGATGTTGTGACGGTGATAGTAAAGTGATCTCCGCAGGGCTTCGCCTAAGCACTACGAAAATATGACCAGGGGTCTAAACGGTGGAGGGGGGTGCCGCACACGGCTAGGCAATGGTCTATTTTGTGCTAGGTGCCCCCTCCCACATATATATAGGTGGGAGGGAGGGAGGAGCAGCCAAAGAAGGCGGGTCCCTCCCAAGCCGCGCCCCCGTTTCCTTATTTGGAGTGCGGGGAAAGGCAGGGGAGGGTGGCGCCCCCCCTTTCCTTTCTCCCATGAGAGGGAAAGGCAGGAGGGGCTAGCCCTCCCCTTTTTCATTCCCTAGGGCTGGCCAAACAAGTGGAGGAGTGCACCAGCCCCCTAGTGGGCTGGTCTGTCCCTCCCTTTGGCCCATTAAGCCCATAAATTGCCGGGGGGTGCCCGGAACCCCTTCCGGTGACCCGATTCCTTCCCGGTACATCCCGAAACACTTCCGGTGTCCAAATACCATTGTCCTATATATTGATCTTTACCTCTCAACAATTTCGAGACTCCTCGTCATGTCCTTGATCTCATCTGGGACTCCAAACAACATTGGGTCACCAAATCATATAACTCATATAACACTATATCATCAACGAACGTTAAGCGTGCGGACCCTACGGGTTCGAGAACTATGTAGACATGACCTAGACACCTCTCCGATCAATAACCAATAGTGGAACCTGGATGCCCATATTGGCTCCTACATATTCTACGAAGATCTTTATCGGTTGAACCGTAATGACAACATACGTAATTTCCTTTGTCCATCGGTATGTTACTTGCCCGAGATTCGATCGTCGGTATCTTCATACCTAGTTCAATCTCATTACCGGAAAGTCTCTTTACTCATTCCGTAATACATCACCTCGTAACTAACTCCTTAGTCATTTGCTTGCAAGCTTATGATGTGTATTACCGAGAGGGCCCAGAGATACCTCTTCGTTACTCGGAGTGACAAATCCTAATCTCGATCTATGCCAACTCAACAAACACCTTCGGAGATACCCGTATAGCATCTTTATGATCACCCAGTTATGTTGTGACGTTTGATAGCACACATGGTATTCCTCTGGTATCCGGGAGTTGCATAATCTCATAGTCGAAAGAATATGTATTTGACATGAAGAAAGCAATAGCAATAAACTGAACGATCATTATGCTAAGCTAACGGATGGGTCTTGTCCATCACATCATTCTCCTAATGATGTGATCCCATTATCAAATGAAAACACATGTCCATGGTTAGGAAACCTTAACCATCTTTGATCAATGAGATAGTCTAGTAGAGGCATACTAGGGACACGATATTTGTTTATGTATTCACACATGTATTTAAGTTTCCGATAAATACAATTCTAGCATGAATAATAAACCTTTATCATGAATAAGGAAATATAAAATAACAACTTTATTATTGCCTCTAGGGCATATTTCCTTCAGAAAATCCATTAACTACCGCTGCTGCTCCACGTACAGGCGAGATTTTTGCTTTTTCCATCACGTCAAAGCATCAAGTCCAATCAGTCCCAGTACTAGTTCTACGTCATGTGAAGCTACTGTTTTGGACTTTGCTACGGCCATTCCAAAAGCTACCAGGTGCTATTTGTTTTAGTTCCTTGCTTCGCATATTAATTCTGTCAAGAATTATTCTACTTCGACTTGTACTACTTTGTGCACAGATTTTATCGACTCATGGCTTCCATGAAGTACGATCTTCCACTGCTGGACCATGACATAAGGTTTACCCTATGGCAATTTT
Source organism: Thinopyrum elongatum (assembly GCA_011799875.1). NCBI lineage: Eukaryota > Viridiplantae > Streptophyta > Magnoliopsida > Poales > Poaceae > Thinopyrum > Thinopyrum elongatum. Next base: position 117,843,609 of record CM022302.1, on the reverse strand, counting down.
AGATGCGGGCATTGTTGGCATAGGCCGACTATGATGAAGCACTGGATAGTTTTGGGAAGAACCAAATTCAGGACTGGACTGATGAGGAGAAAAGAAGGGATCGTAAGGCTTTGTCACAAATTCAACTTCATTTGCATAATAATATTTTGCAGGAAGTTTTGAGAGAGAAAACTGTCGTCGCTCTATGGTTAAAGATGGAAGGGATTTGCTTGACAAAAGATCTCACCATCAAGATGCATCTAAAGCAAAAATTATTACTGCACAGGTTACCCGAGGGAGGTAATGTTTTGAATCATATTTCAGAATTTCAGGAGATTATATCCGATCTTCCTGCAATGGATGTTAAGTATGAAGAGGAAGATACTGCTTTGATGTTACTTTGTTCACTGCCAAGTTCTTATACCAATTTTTGAGACACCACATTATACAGTCATGATACTCTCATGCTTAATGAAGTTTATGAAGCTTTGAACTCTAAGGAGAAGATGAAATTAATGGTCCCTCATGATGGTTCAAGTTCATCCCAAGCATAGGGATTATCTGTTCGTGGCAGGACAAAGGAGAAGAACTCACATAATGGAAACAGAGGCAAATAAGAACGGCTACAGGGGCCGGTCGCAATCCAGAGACAAGAAATATTGCAGATACTGCAAGAGAGACGGGCATGACATCTCAGAATGTTTCAAGTTGCAGAATAAAGAAAAGAGGAAAGGTAACAAACAAGGTGAAAATTCTGCTAACGTTACTCGTGATGATAATTACGATGATGCTCTTGTCGTTATTGCTGGATGTGCTGAGACCAATGATGGGTGGGTACTTGACACTGCATGTACTTTTCATATGTGTCCACATAGAGATTGGTTTACTACTTTTGATTCTACTACTGCTGCTGGTTCCGTTTTGGGTTTTGATAATTCTCCATGCAAGATTGAAGGCATAGGTTCCGTTCAAATCAAGATGTTTGATGGCACAATCAGAACTTTGACAGATGTTCGGTATATTTCGAAGATGAAGAGAAATCTTATCTCTATGAGTGACCTTGATGCAAAGGGGTACAAGTATTCAGGTGGAGATAGTGTTTTGAAAGTCACCAAAGGCTCCCTTATTGTGACGAAAGGTGACTTAAGTTCGACCAATGGTCTTTATTACCTTCACGGTTCTACCGTTTCAGGTAAATCTACTCCAGTTATTTCAAAGAATTCTGATTGCGATGCTGCTAACCTTTGGCATATGCGTCTTGGACATATGGGTGAACTTGGTTTAGCAGAGTTAAATAAGAGAGGTCTTCTTGATTGATATGAAACTGGTAAATTGAAATTTTGTGAGCATTGTATCTTCAGCAAACACAAGAGGGTGAAGTTCAACACTTCGACTCATACAACTGAAGGTATTCTTGATTATGTTCATTCTAATTTATGGGGACCATCTCGCAGAAAGTCACTAGGTGGTGCTAATTACATGCTGACTATTATTGATGATTATCCAAGAAAGGTTTGACCTTATTTCTTGACGCATAAATATGAAGCATTCTCATCATTTAAGGAGTGGAAGATTATGATTGAAAGGCAGACTAAAAAGAAGGTAAAAATACTTCGCATAGATAATGGTATGGAATTCTGTTCTAAGCAATTTAAGAATTATTGCAAGTCCGAAGGCATTGTCAGACACTACACCATTCCTTATACCCCTCAACAAAACGGTGTTGCTGAGCGTATGAACAGGACCATTATTTCCAGAGCCCATTGCATGTTGTCCAATGCAGGTTTGCATAGGCGTTTTTGGGCTGAGGCTGCTTCCACTGCTTGTTATCTCATTAACCATTCACCATCTATTGCTCTTAATAAGAAAACAACAATTGAGGTATGGTCTGGTTCACCTGCTGATTATTCACAGTTGAGAGTTTTTGATTGCACTGCTTATGCTCATGTTGATAATGGAAAGTTGGAGCCTAGGGCTGTTAAGTGCATCTTTCTTGGTTATAAATCTGGTGTTAAAGGTTTTGAATTATGGAATCCTGAAACCCAGAAGGTTGTTATTAGAAGAAATGTTATCTTTAATGAAACTGCTATGTTACATGATATTCCATCTACTAACGTTCCTGTTGAGAGTGAATAGCAGCCTATTGTTCAGGAGTCTACTATTCAGGTGGAGCATGTTATTGATTCAGGTGATGCATCTGATAAGGAGAATGTTGATGCACATGATGATGAACCCGTCGTTGATGATGAACATGTCACTCCCACTCTAAATCAACTTATTGTTCCACCTAGTTGGAATCTCGCACGTGACAGAGTTAGGCGGGGTATTAATAAACCTGACAGGTTAATTGAAGAGTGCAATATTGTTTCTTTTGCTTTATCTATTGCAGAAGAAATTGAAGGTAATGCTGAGCCTTCTTCATATTCTGAGGCTATTATTTCTGGTGATAGTAATAAGTGGATGACTGCTATGCATGATGAGATGGAATCACTTGAAAAGGATGGCACTTGGGATTTAGTAAAATTACCTAGAGAGAAGAAACCTATTCGTTGCAAGTGGGTTTTTAAGAAGAAAGAAGGTGTTGCTCCTAATAATGAGACAAGATATAAAGCAAGGTTAGTTGCTAAAGGTTACAGTCAGATTCTAGGTATTGACTATAATGAAGTCTTTTCTCCTGTTGTGAGGCATAGCTCTATTCGCATTTTACTCAGTATTGTTGCCATGCATGACTTTGAGCTTGAACAATTGGATGTTAAAACTGCATTCTTACATCGAGAATTAGAAGAGGATATTTATATGGAACAACCTGAAGATTTTGTTATTCCTGGAAAAGAAAAGCTTGTCTGTAAGTTAAAGAAATCTCTTTATGGATTGAAGCAATCCCCTAGACAGTGGTACAAGAGATTTAACACCTTTATGCTCTCTCAAGGTTTCAAAAGGTCTAATTATGATAGTTGTGTTTATTTGAAAACTGTCAAAGGTTCAACTATTTATTTGCTCCTTTATGTTGATGATATGTTAATTGCTACAAAGAGTATGTCAGAGATTAATGAACTAAAGAAGCAATTGAGTAATGAATTTGAGATGAAGGGTTTGGGTGCAGCAAAGAAAATACTTGGCATGGAAATATCTAGAGATAGACCATCTGGAAAAGTATATCTAAGTCAGAAATGATATATTGATAAAGTTCTTCGTCGTTTTAATATGCATAATGCCAAGCTAGTAAGTACTCCATTAGCTGCACAGTTCAAATTATCATCAACTTTATGTCCTACGTCAGATGCCGATATTGAGTACATGTCTAGAGTTCCCTGTTCGAGTGCAGTTGGTTCACTTATGTATGCCATGGTTTGTTCTCGTCCGGATTTATCATATGCCTTGAGTGTTGTCATTAGATACATGGCTAATCCTGGAAAAGAGCATTGGAAAGCAGTTCAGTGGATTTTCATATACCTGCGAGGTACTTCTAATGCTTATTTACAGTTTGGGAAATCTAGAGATGGACTTGTTGGTTTTTTTGATTCTGATTTTGCTGGTGATTTGGATAAGAGAAGATCGCTCACAGGTTATGTTTCCACCATTGGTGGTTGTGCTGTGAGTTGGAGAGCAACTTTGCAGTCAATTATGGCTTGTTCCACTACTGATGCTGAGTATATGTATATTTCCGAGGCATGCAAAGAAGCTATCTGGTTGAGAGGTTTGTACACTGAGCTTTGTGGAGATTCATCTTGCCCTACCTTATTTTCTGACAGTCAAAGTGCCATATATCTTACAAAGAATCCAATGTATCATGAGAGGACAAAGCACATTGATGTCAGATTTCATTATATTCAAGATGTTGTTGCTGAAGGCAATTTGAAGGTATGCAAGATAAGTACTCATAATAATCCTGCTGACATGATGACATAGCTAGTTCCTACCAATAAGTTTGAGCTTTGCTCAGGCTTAGTTGGTATTTCTCACTAGTCCTATGAACTTTGACGCACAAGGTGTTTATGCTAATTTGGATGGAGTTATTTACTTTCTTCGACTACTGGAGGGAATTTGGATCAAGGTGGAGATTGTTAAATTGTGATCCAAATTATACCGTGTTGGACTAGATGTAGTACAACCGGCGTGGGCCTTTGCGTTGACGTTGACGCGTACGAGTACAACTCGTTTATTTGTCCTCCAAGGACTCTTATGTATTACCCTCATATATACCCCATGTAGTCGCACCTAAAGACGGCCTATTGTCTTGTGCTTGTAATACTTCTCCTCATAGTGATTGCGCCTTCGTGCATCCGTGGTTTTCTCCCGCAAGGGTTTCCACGTTAAAATCTGTGTGCTCTCGTGTCTCGTTTATCTTGTTTTATCTAACATTGAGATCTGTGGTGGCCGAGGAGAAGGTGGAGATGGATAAATGGATGGCGGATAACAAACCAGATGAGTTACAGTTGTACATAGATACAAAAGTACTTGATCAGTTTCTTCCTTAATTTCCTGTTTGTTTCTTTGTTTGACAGGAGTCTCATTTGGAGTACCTACCTCTCTCTAGCTACAGGCGTGTGGACTCCTACGGACGTTCAATTGATACTTTTGTCCTTGGAGCCGCCAAGGCCGCACTTTTGTGTTATATTCCATATGCTGTTTTTACTGCCTACAACAATAATAAGGGGGTAGAAGCCCAGGCTGTAACCAAGGAAAACCAGTGAAGACAAGATCTAAAGATGAGAACCAAAGAGGGCTGTTTTCAGTTAAATTATGATGACCCGCAGTTTGGCCAGCTAGTACTATGCTATCATTTTGATATTGTGTGACGTCGACATGGTGTTGGAATACAATTGTACATGGATAGGACTAGGACTAGTGTTTAAGTTAAACTCCTTATATCCTTTCTTCTGTAATCTTCTCCCTCTCGATTGACCTTCTCTGTATCGAGGTGATCGATCTTTCTATGATTCCTCTCAAACTTGTAAGCCACGGCTCTCTGCATATATATACAATGCAGCCCGAGAAAAGGGTTCTACGCTTCCCAAACTATTTTACATGGTAATCAGAGCAACTTCTTCCTAAGATCGAAAGTTGATCGCATCTAGTTAAGCCCTACCTCAATCCTTCGCCATGACCATCGCCTCCACCCGATCCAGCACCATGAGTGCCCTCTCCACATCCGTAGCCTCATCATCCACCTTCGCGAACTTCTGCCGAAGCAGCGCTGGGCAACGCAGAGATCGTCTCCCACATTCCGGCCAGCCTCGACCTCGACTACAACCCGGTCGTGTCAGCACTTGCAGCCCGGGTTGAACCCGTGACAATCTAGGAACTCTGCAACCAGCTGATGAGCTTCGACGCCTGCCTCAACCTGCTTCACGGCATGAACGTGCGGCAATCTTCTATTAATGCAGCTTCCCGTGGTCGCGGATCTAGCCGTGGGCTAACCAGGGGCGAGGCCGCAACAGCGGCAGTGGAGGGCGTGCACACAACAACAAGTGCAGCAACAGATCATTCCAAGAAGGAAACCAGGGTGGCAGCGGTCAGTACCAGGGTTCACGTTTTGGTCAGGGCGGCTACATCAACAATAACGCACCCGCTGGATCTTCTTGTTCCACTAGAGTTTGGTGCCAAGTTTGCAAAAAAATGGGTCATGAGGTTCTGGGTTGTTGGCACTGTTACTATGAGAATTATGTTCCTGATGCCCGTCAGGTAGCAGCTGCAATCAGGGAGCAAGGTGGAAATGGAACTGTCTGGTACACCGACTCCGGAGGTACTGACCACGTCACCAATGAACTTGAGCAACTTGCCATGAGAGAGAAGTACTTTGGCACCGATCAAATTCACACCGCAAGCGGTGGAGGTATTGTCGGGGCCGGATTTCGGGGACACGGCATATCCCAGAAAATTAACCCCTCGTGTCATCACCAGCCCAGGATTACCGTTACTGGTGGACACGTCCTTGTTACAGATTCCAAGCTATTACAAGAATTGGAGACAAGACCATAAAGGTCTAATGATACAATAGTGATTCTGGTGGTGGATGACGGAATTGTCTCGCGGTTCTTCAACGTCGATGGGGCTCCATTCCCATAGGAACGGCTGACCTGGATAATTCCTATCCCGCATGGCTGCCATCCAAGGCTCCGCACGGACATCGCTGTGGTACTCCTTGTAGAAATCCTGACCTGGCCAAGTAAATAGCCAGGGACAAGCCTGTGAGTACGTTTGAATGTACTCGCAAACATCATGAACAAAAGATATGCCGAATGCATCAATTAAATTATAAGATCATGATGAACCAAACTTTATGCGTATGCTCATGCTGGACTATAGAAATGCATGCTGACAGGGATTACTTCATGGCATGATAAAATATTAGCAGGTGAAAATATATAAAATTGTTAGTGATAAACAAGGAAAGTCAAAGGAAAACAAAATAAAAGAAATGCCGGTCGGATGTCAAGTGACACCACGGTAGGTCTTGAAGAGAAATGCCAAACAGGTGTCTAAAAGAGAAATCGGACGAGACAGGACCATCTGAGAACTCAGGCGACGCCACGAGAGGTCTTGAAAAGAAATGTCAGTCGGGTGTCAAGTGACGCCTCGGTCGGACTTGAAAAGAAATGCCAATCAGGTATCCACGAGAGTAGTGGCGTGATAAACCGCCTGATAACTCGAGGGACGCCACGAAGAGGTCTTGAAAATAAATGCCAATCGGGTGTCCACAAGAGTAGTGGCGTGATAGACCGCCTAATAACTCAAGGGACGCCACGGAGAGGTCTTAAAAATAAAATTGAGTGCCCGGGGTAGTCTAGCCAGCCCCTGTGACACTCAGGAATATAAAATAAGAGAAACAGGTTAGTCCACAATAATATGTATAACCACAGTATTATTAACAAGCATAGCAAAATATCCATGATAGCATCAGGGTGACAATAAATGTTCAGCAAAAACAATTCAGGCACATTTTAAGTATTTCCTCCGAAGACCGACGCTAAGACCGACACTTGACCAACCGAGACTGTAGCCCTTAACCGTGGACACGGCTATTTGAATAGGTTTAAACTCTGCAGAGGGTGTAATCTTTTCCAACAAGTAAAGGATTTATTTAGTCAGTACCGTGACACTGACTAATTCCCATTACGGTCTTTGGGTTGAAAACACACCTGACCAGCACACACCAGATTAACTCTTTGGATGCCAGGAATCACCCAAAGCATCGTTCAAGAAAAACTCTGAGATGGAGAGACCAACGTCCTGCATGGGATCACTATTAATACGCGTGGATTCCAAGGGGTGCCCCCCTCTCAGTCACAACTGGAAACACCCATGCCCCCTGACCCGATGACAGGATTTAGTCCCGGATCCCTGGGAAACCCTCATCGTGGCCCTCTGTACGGTTTGTGCATGGAAAGGGGTTATCAACTTACTGAACCATACCCTACACGTGGCAGGAACCTGTGGCAGCACGAAACAAGTATGGGGGTTACCGGAACAAGACTCGATCTATGGTCGACTCAGGAGGCATTAAGTTTCCTGCAATGGTTAGCACAACAAGGTATTCCTTCAACAGCAATCCCAACAGGGCCACAACCCTTGCATGCTCCAACATGCACAACAATCAAGGCATGATCACGCTCCAACGTGATCATCCTTCTGCCGGTAACGATATTTCACTTATTCCTGCTCCTGCAAGTTAGTCATGGCAACACACGATGCACGGCACGATGAAACATGCCAACACTACATGCATGCAAATTTTACTCAGATTCAAACCATGCAAGCACTACTAGCAATATGCAATTTAGTTTGAATTTAACATAGTCATGTTTAAATTATTCTAGCAATAAACTACCATGTATTCACCATATCAAGTGTTCAAGATGCTTGCCTTGAGCATGCAGGAATATTGGGTGCACTCCAAAAGTTTGAAAACTTTATCTTCCCTCCATTTCCTATTTTCAAAAATATTTAAATCACCACATAAAACAAAAACAGTGCTAAAAAGTGTATCAAATATTTTTGAAATAAATACTAAAATAAACTAGAGGAAAAATAAGAAATTACAGAAAAATAAACAATTTATTTGGAGTTATTATGAATTACTTAGGAATTTCCTAAGCTCGAATAAATGACTAAATGGACTATTTAATAAATATTACAGAAACAAAGCATAGTAGAAATGTTCACCCTATCTACAATAATATAGAAAGATTTTAGAAGTATTAAGGAATTTGAATTATCAGATTTGGGTTTGAACTGACTGCTACAGAATTTTTTGAAATCAGCTGGAAAAGGAAAAGGAATTAGGTTAGGGGGTGCGTCCTGCGCGCGATTTAGTCGGACGGCGTTACTGGGCCATGGCTGCGGGGCTGGCCCAACTGTGCCAACACAGAGAGAGAGGTGAGGTCACTGACGGTGGGTCCCGCGGGCCCACCAGTCAGGTTTGACTGGTCTTCGTTCCCCCCATCCTTGCGCGCATCTGGACCAAACAGAGGAGGAGCTCCGGTGTTGCTCGCCGCCATTGATGGAGGGCTCGGTGGCCTCGGGCGACGGTCGGGACGGATCCGCCACTCCATCCCGCGCCCATAGGTGGTCTGGCCAACACCGGGGATGGCCGAAGTGGAGTGCGGTGAGGTGCCCGGCGGACGGCGGCGTCGGACAGGATGGAGTACTCGTCTACGGTGGCTCCCGAGAGCAATTGAGAGGAGGGTTGGGTTCGTGGAGTCGAGGGAAGGCTGCTGGAGAGGGATACGGGGGAAGGAAGGCTCTGGTGGTGTTGGAGTGGACCGAGAGGTGGTGGCGGGTGATTTCATCGGAGATGAAGAAGAGGGGAGCTCCCGGTCTGCTGTCTGCTCCGGGAGGTCTACATAGAGGAGGGAGGTGATGCGTTGAGGGATTGAGCGAGTTCGGGTGCCTTCTTATAGCCGGGGAAGTCGGTTTCGAGGCTTCCCGAGCAAGATACGATGGTGGCGGCCATTTATGGCGCCGTCGAGGTCGGTGGGGGTGTTGAAGGTGGTCGGCAAGTTAGGTGGCGGGGGCGGCGCGTCGTGGATAAGCTCAGGTGGTGCTGGCGACTTGTGGGCGAGCCACGCGTCTCGGCAGAGACGTGGCGGGAAAGGCAGCGTCGGGCGGCGATGAACGGCGGCGGTGGATGGTGGTGGACGGCACTAGAGGCCAAGGAGAGGTGTCGGTCGAGTTTCTGGATTATCCGTGAAGCTTACTGGAGAGGCTTGCGTGCGGGGCAGCAGCAGGAGGAGCAGCACAGGGCAGTGCCAACGTCTGCAAAACGTGCGCTCCGGCCACGCTCTGGACACGCACGAAAGGTGCTCGATGAAATGCCAATGGCATCAAAAGTGACCCAATTGAGCTGAAAATTGGCAGGGTGATGCTGCTGGACTCGATAAAATGGGTGGACATGTTATTTTGGCCAATAGAGCAAGTGCCCAATGCAGGCTTAAGACTTTGCCAAAATCTGTCAAGCACACAGTGTGCTTGATGAAATGCTAGGACCAACTAGGGGTTCTTTATGGAGTTGAAATTTGGCATAGTGTTGTCTCCTTAGATGATAGAGATGGTAGTGGTGTTAGTTTTGCAAAATGGAAAACTTGCAAATGCAAGTTTGGGGGAAAATCAATTCTGGACGGAAACTTGGGGGGTTTATTTTGAGGTCTTCCATGATTCAAACTGAGCGGATCTTTTGGACTTAAGGGTTTGGTTGGAAGGACAGTAAGTGGGAAAAATTTCAGGATTTTTGGAGCAAGGAAAAATGGGGTTGCAATAGAAACTCAAAAAGAGGACAGAATTGAAAAAGAGGTTGTTTCACTCAAAATTCCCAAAATATCAAGTTGGGTTTTGCATAAAAGTAATTTGCAGGCATCACATGACACCTCATAATTTTTGTGGGGTTTTAAAAGAATTATTTAAAATAGTTGTAGTGCAACAGAAGCATTTAAAGTATTGTAAATGCTATTAAAAGAATTGTTTTGGGAAATTTTTATTATGAAAATAATTCTTACTGTTATTAAAATTTAATTGAAATGATTTGAGAAAACTACCAAAGCCACAATATTATTTCCAAAAATTTCTATATGGAGGGAAGAATTTTGAAAAAATCAGAAACAGAAAATGGTTCTGAAATTAATAAAAGACCTAGTAAGAATTCAAAATTTTAATTCTAGACAAATTTTATTTAGTAAAAACATGATAAAATTTTTGCGGTGTTACAAACTCTTCCCCCCTTAAGAAAATCTCGTCCTCGAGATTTGTTAAGGACGAAAGAATTAGATGCAAATCACAACAGACAAGCAATCATGCACAATAACACACAGACACATCATTCAATCAAACACTACACACAGCTAGAAAATACACATATTCGTCTACGGCATGACGGTGGAATTTACAGGGCAGCAGGGTTACTAAGGACATGGCAACTACTCTGGTAGACTCAGTCCACTTCGTTGACGTCCAGACGGGCGTGTCTCGCGGACGTCGAGGTTTCTCCGGGGGCTTCAACGTCGGAGTTGATCGGAGTGTTATGAGGAGCTGCAGGGTTGGGGTAGCGATGATGACCCACACGGGGTGTAGTGGCTATAGTCCCATTGGAGGAAATCCCAAAGAGACGACGGAGTTCATCCGGGGAAACGAATGCATTGCCCGGGTGGATGACAGGGGCAGACCTTGGGGTCTCAACTGGCCTCCCAAGCAGTACTATCGGGGTGTCGGTGTCGGGTGCAGCTTCACTTCTCACCCGGGTCAAGAGAGCAAGCGTCCTGCGGGTCTCAATCAGATCATTGGTGACCTGATCGAACAGTGTCTCTTGCGCTCTCAGGTAGCGCACCAGATGCACTAGGGCAGGATCCGTCTCATGGTCTCCGTTGGCGACTTGGGTCGGCCTACCATAGCCTTCACGACTAGGGTAGTAGTAGAAGGAGCGGCAGTTAACCCTCGGTGACCGATGCCGGAGTTGAACTATAGCTTCTCGGGCTGCAAGTTGGATGGCTTGGGGCTCGTCGGTGGTCGTCCTCCCGGTGAACCGGTAAGGGCGGTCTGCGGTGATGCCCCTCCCGTAGATGTGCACCGTGGCCCAGTAGTGGTGGAATGCATCACTCGCGTGCTCTTGGTACACGACATACTCCGGCGGCTCTTCGATGCCGAGAGCATGATGGGTGAGATTGGCAAGGATAACTACAAAGCCTTCAAGCTCGGCTGCGGTGGTCTCGTTGTGCACGATGAGGCCTGGCATCTTGGGGTTTGGATATCGAACTGGGAGTGAGGCTGTGTTGTGCTGGTTTGGGGCAAGGCTTCTCTTATAAGCTAGCAGAGTCTTCCATCGCACGCTTGCGGATGGGACGACGCAGGTGTCGGCCACAGGCACACGGCCTATGGTCTAGGTTGATAGGTTGGGCACCGACTATCAAAAGATGTTGGCCGGCCACTCTGCGGTTATCGGATCGGATGGGCTTAACTGTGGGTTGGAAAAGATGTGGACGGTGTGGAAACCTAGAGATAGCGACCAGGCTAAGATAGGATTAGCCAATGGTCAGCCAGGCTCTGATACCAAGGCTGTCGGGGCCAGATTTCGGGGACACGGCATATCCCAGAAAATTAACCCCTCGTGTCATCACCAGCCCAGGATTACCATTACTGGTGGACACATCCTTGTTACAGATTCCAAGCTATTACAAGAATTGGATACAAGACCATAAAGGTCTAATGATACAACAGTGATTCTGGTCATGGATGACGGAATTGTCTCACGGTTCTTCAACGTCGAAGGGGCTCCATTCCCACAGGAACGGCTGACCTGGATAATTCCTTTCCCTTATGGCTGCCATCCTAGGCTCTGCACAGACATCGCTGTGGTACTCCTTGTAGAAATCCTGACCTGGCCAAGTAAATAGCCAGGGACAAGCCTATGAGTACGTTTGAATGTACTCGCAAACATCATGAACAAAAGATATGACGAATGCAACAATTAAATTATAAGATCATGATGAACCAAACTTTATGCGTATGCTCATGCTGGACTATAAAAATGCATGTTGATAGGGATTACTTCATGGCATGATAAAATATTAGCAGGTGAAAATATATAAAATTGTTAGTGATAAACAAGGAAAGTCAAAGGAAAACAAAATAGAAGAAATGCCGGTCGGATGTCAAGTGACACCATGGTAGGTCTTGAAGAGAAATGCCAAACGGGTGTCTAAAAGAGAAATCGGACGAGACAGGACCATCCGAGAACTCAGGCGACGCCACGAGAGGTCTTGAAAAGAAATGTCAGTCGGGTGTCAAGTGACGCCTCGGTCGGACTTGAAAAGAAATGCCAATCGGGTATCCACGAGAGTAGTGGCGTGATAAACCGCCTGATAACTCGAGGGACGCCACGAAGAGGTCTTGAAAATAAATGCCAATCTGGTGTCCACAAGAGTAGTGGCGTGACAGACCGCCTAATAACTCAAGGGACGCCACGGAGAGGTCTTAAAAATAAAATTGAGTGCCCGGGGTAGTCTAGCCAGCCCCCGAGACACTCAGGAATATAAAAAAAGAGAAACAGGTTACTCCACAATAATATGTATAACCACAGTATTATTAACAAGCATAGCAAAATATCCATGATAGCATCAGGGTGACAATAAATATTCAGCAAAAACAATTCAGGAACATTTTAAGTATTTCCTCCGAAGACCGACGCTAAGACCGACACTTGACCAACCCAGACTGTAGCCCTTAACCGCGGACACGGCTATTCGAATAGGTTTAAACTCTGCAGAGGGTGTACTCTTTACCCACAAGTAAAGGATTTCTTTAGTCAGTACCGTGACACTGACTAATTCCCATTACGGTCTTTGGGTTGAAAACACACCTGACCAGCACACACCAGATTAACTCTTCGGATGCCAGGAATCACCCAAAGCATCGTTCAAGAAAAACTCTGAGACGGAGAGACCAATGTCCTGCATGGGATCACTATTAATACATGCGGATTCCAAGGGGTGCCCCCCTCTCAGTCACAACTGGAAACACCCATGCCCCCTGACCCGATGACAGGATTTAATCCTGGATCCTTGGGAAACCCTCATCGTGGCCCTCTGTACGGTGTGTGCATGGAAAGGGGTTATCAACTTACTGAACCATACCCTACCTGTGGCAGGAACCTGTGGCAGCACGAAACAAGTATGGGGGTTACCGGAACAAGACTCGATCTATGGTTGACTCAGGAGGCATTAAGTTTCCTGTAATGGTTAGCACAACAAGGTATTCCTTCAACAGCAATCCCAACAGGGCCACAACCCTTGCATGCTCCAACATGCACAACAATCAAGGCATGATCACGCTCCAACGTGATCATCCTTCTGCCGGTAACGATATATCACTTATGCGTGCTCCTGCAAGTTAGTCATGGCAACACACGATGCACGGCACGATGAAACATGCCAACACTACATGCATGCAAATTTTACTCGGATTCAAACCATGCAAGCACTACTAGCAATATGCAATTTAGTTTGAATTTAACATAGTCATGTTTAAATTATTCTAGCAATAAACTACCATGTATTCACCATATCAAGTGTTCAAGATGCTTGCCTTGAGCATGCAGGAATATTGGGTGCACTCCAAAAGTTTGAAAACTTTATCTTCCCTCCATTTCCTATTTTCAAAAATATTTAAATCACCACATAAAACAAAAACTGTGCTAAAAATTGTATCAAATATTTTTGAAATAAATACTAAAATAAACTAGAGGAAAAATAAGAAATTACAGAAAAATAAACAATTTATTTGGAGTTATTATGAATTACTTAGGAATTTCCGAAGCTGGAATAAATGACTAAATGGACTATTTAATAAATATTACAGAAACAAAGCATAGTAGAAATGTTCATCCTATCTACAATAATATAGAAAGATTTTAGAAGTATTAAGGAATTTGAATTATCAGATTTGGGTTTGAACTGACTGCTACAGAATTTTTTGAAATCAGCTGGAAAAGGAAAAGGAAACAGGTTAGGGGGTGCATCCTGCGCGCGATTTAGTCGGACGGCGTTACTGGGCCATGACTATGGGGCTGGCCCAACTGTGCCGACACAGAGAGAGAGGTGAGGTCACTGACGGTGGGTCCCGCAGGCCCACCAGTCAGGTTTGACTTGTCTTCGTTCCCCCCTTCCTTGCGCGCATCTGGACCAAACAGAGGAGGAGCTCCGGCGTTGCTCGCCGCCATTGATGGAGGGCTCGGTGGCCTCGAGCGATGGTCGATACGGATCTGCCACTCCTTCCCATGCCCGTAGGTGGTCTGGCCAACACCGGGGATGGCCGGAGTGGAGTGCGGTGAGGTGCCCGGCGGATGGCGGCGTCGGACAGGATGGAGTACTCGTCTATGGTGGCTCCCGAGAGCAATTGAGAGGAGGGTTGGGTTCGTGGAGTCGAGGGAAGGCTGCTAGAGAGGGATACGGGGGAAGGAAGGCTCTGGTGGTGTTGGAGTGGACCGAGAGGTGGTGGCGGGTGATTTCACCGGAGATGAAGAAGAGGGGAGCTCCCGGTCTGCTGTCTGCTTCGGGAGGTCTACATAGAGGAGGGAGGTGATGCGTTGAGGGATTGAGCAAGTTCGGGTGCCTTCTTATAGCCGGGGAAGTCGGTTTCGAGGCTTCCCGAGCAAGATACGATGGCGGCGGCCATTTATGGCGCTGTCGAGGTCGGTGGTGGAGTTGAAGGTGGTCGGCAAGGTAGGTGGCGGGGGCGGCGCGTCGTGGATAAGCTCAGGTGGTGCTGGCGACTTGTGGGCGAGCCATGCGTCTCGGCAGAGACGTGGAGGGGAAGGCAGCGTCGGGCGATGATGAACGGCGACGGTGGACGGTGGTGGACGGCACTAGAGGCCAAGGAGAGGTGTCGGTCGAGTTTCTGGATTATCCGTGAAGCTTACTGGAGAGGCTTGCGTGGGGGGCAGCTGCAGGAGGAGCAACACAGGGCAGTGCCAACGTCTGCAAAACGTGCGCTCCGGCCACGCTCTGAACACGCACGAAAGGTGCTCGATGAAATGCCAATGGCATCAAAAGTGACCCAATTGAGCTGAAAATTGGCAGGGTGATGCTGCTGGACTTGATAAAATGGGTGGACATGTTATTTTGGCCAATAGAGCAAGGGCCCAATGCAGGCTTAAGACTTTGCCAAAATTTGTCATGCACACAGTGTGCTTGATGAAATGCTAGGACCAACTAGGGGTTCTTTATGGAGTTGAAATTTGGCATATGTTGTCTCCTTAGATGATAGAGATGGTAGTGGTGTTAGTTTTGCAAAATGGAAAACTTGCAAATGCAAGTTTGGGGGAAAATCAATTTTGGACGGAAACTTGGGGGGTTTATTTGGAGGCTTCCAGGATTCAAACTGAGCTGATCTTTTGGACATAAGGGTTTGGTTGGAAGGACAGTAAGTGGGAAAAATTTCAAGATTTTTGGAGCAAGGAAAAATGGGGTTGCAGTAGAAACTCAAAAAGAGGACAGAATTGAAAAAGAGGTTGTTTCACTCAAAATTCCCAAAAGATCAAGTTGGATTTTGCATAAAAGTGATTTGCAGGCATCACATGACACCTCATAATTTTTGTGGGGTTTTAAAAGAATTATTTAAAATAGTTGTAGTGCAATAGAAGCATTTAAAGTATTGTAAATGCTACTAAAAGAATTGTTTTGCGAAATTTTTATTATGAAAATAATTCTCACTGTTATTAAAATGTAATTGAAATGATTTGAGAAAACTACCAAAGCCACAATATTATTTCCAAAAATTTCTATATGGAGGGAAGAATTTTGAAAAAATCAGAAACAGAAAATGGTTGTGAAATTAATAAAAGACCTAGTAAGAATTCAAAATTTTAATTCTAGACAAATTTTATTTAGTAAAAACATGATTAAATTTTTGGGGTGTTACAGGTATGGGTATATATTTGTCATATTAGTCAAGCATCTATTAATTCGCCTACTTTCAAATGTGATCTGTTTCTAAAAGATGTTCTTCATGTTCCACAAGCCGACAAGAACCTTGCATCTATGTCTCGTCTTACTGCCGATAATAATATTTTTTTTGAAACTCATCCCGAGTATTTTTTTTATAAAGGATCCGGCCACGACGGAGCTCATTCGCCATGGTAGATGCATTTGAGGCTTGTATCCCATCACATCCGGAGCACTTAGTCAAAAGCGTCGTCGTCATCAAGTCCACTCCGTCATTAAGCCTTCCTTGGCAAGGTGGCATCAAAGATTAGGACGTCCTTCCACTACAAAAAAAATACGCTTCCATGATGATACGTGTTTGTCACAGTAGGTCATGTTTTTTGTCATGCATGTACATCCATGACGATTTTATGACAGAATCAAGATAGTCATACCTGTGCTGTCGTAGAAGTGTTCCATGACAATACCAAAATTATCATCATGGAAGTGTCCACTTCCATGATGATAAATGGCGCGTCATGGAAGTGCTTTCGTCAAGGGTAACCGAAACGTGGCATCCACCATAACGGGTCGCCGTTAAGCTATCGAGTTCTGGTTTGGATCCGATAACCCTTTAACAGCCCGGACCAATGGGGATTTTCCACGTGTAAAATCATCATTGGCTGGAGGAAACACGTGTCTGCTCCTCGTTTGGCCAGATGTCGTCCGTCCAATGGAGGAGACATGCCTATGATACGTCGACATGTGGCAAGGCCCAACAGAGGCCCATATAGGTTAAAAAGGCCGGCCCAGTCAAAGACCCGCAGTATTTACTCAGGTACTAGTGGGCTAGCCCAATAACGGCATGTTTAAACATGGCCCATTTACGGCCCGAAGCCAGATCTGGCCCGTTAATTGTTCACCAAAAATTTAGGCCCAATTACGGCCCAGTGACATTTCAGCCTGTTAGAGGCCCGATGTAGACATGGGCCCATTTCAGCCCAGTGTGTCTTTCGGCCTGGGAATGGCCCGTGCTGCCCATGGGCCATATATGGTCTGACGCGACATCCGGCCCTCTAACGGCCCATGATAAAGGTGGCAACAGTTCAGCGCAATGTGACTTTGGGCCTGTTAAAGGCCTGTCGTATAATTCGGCCCGTTGATGCCTCTACTAAGCTTTTGGCCTTTTAAAGGCCCATGATATTAGTGGGCCAACTAAGGCCCTGGTAATGGCCCATCATATAACTGGGCCAAAAAAGGCCCGGTCTACATTTTAGCCTCCTGAAGGCCCGTCGACGACTAGTGAAAGTTGAGGCCCAACATGAATTTCGGCCTGCTAAAGGCCCATGGTTTCTTCTGGGCCGTAACAGGCCAGCAGAATATTTAGCCTGTTAATGGCCCGAAGCTACATGGGCCCAACTAAGCGCTGGGTCCACTAAAGGCCCAACTAAACTTTGGGCCGAGTATAGGACCGTGTAAGTTGTGGGCCTGGCGCAAAGTGCAAAGGCCCCAATGGCCTTTCAGGCCCAAGAAAGTTGCAGGCCGGCCCAATTGTGGCCCGCTAAAAAGCAGGCCCGTTAGAGCCGAATGTTTCGGCATGGTCAACTACATCAGATTTTCTCCATTTTTTTCAGATAGCGAATGATGGCAGTAACTAGTAGGAATTAAGAACAAACCTACTCTATACAATAAAGAAATTACGACATAGTAACTTAGAATAAACCTACACTATACAATAAAGGATTTATGGTATATTACATCCACTGGGCATCGAAGTTCGCCACCAGTGATCATAAAGCGCAACGAAGAAGAAGATTACAAAAACTAGGCGCCATTGCAGCGTAACAAAATAATACTGAACCAAGACCACTTCCAAGACAGTTCAAGAAAGGTTAGCCTTGCTCGGGAACTACTGCGCAAGCTGCTAAGCAAGGCTGTGAGACTGGCCTAGCATGTCGGTTATAGCTTCCAGGTGTAGTTGTTTAGCAATGAGGTTATCATTGGTGTTCTCCGCAATCTTTCTTAGAGATAGGACTTTAAGTCGAAGTTCAGTTGCAGAATGCCTTTCTGCTAGAACTTGGGACTGAAGAAGTCGAACTGATTCAGACAGCGAATTCTGTGAGCTTGTCTGACTGCTAGTCTCAAGTAACTTGAACACTGCATCAAGACAAGACTTTGGGGTTGTCTCGCTATCTTCAAGATGTTTTGCCTTCTTTGCTGCAATATATGTTGGGTTTGTCTCACAACCTTCAGCAGACTGATTGCGGCTTGAGCTACGTCGGTATTTCCCCAAAGAGGAAGGGATGATGCAGCACAGCAACGGTAGGTATTTCCCTCAGTGATGAGACCAAGGTTATCGAACCAGTAGGAGAACCAAGCAACACAACGTAAACAGCCCCTGCACACAAATAACAAATACTCGCAACCCGACGTGTTAAAGGGGTTGTCAATCCCTTTTGGGTAACGGCACCAGAAATTGGCAAACGGACGTGAGAGAGTTGTAATAATTTGATAGATCGAATGCTAAATAAAATAAATAAGAATAAATTGCAGCAAGGTATTTTTGTATTTTTGGTTTAATAGATGTGAAAAATAAAAGTTGCAAATAAAGAAAAGAGCGAATAGCAAAACAGATCTTGAAAGCAAATATATTAAAGAAGAGACCCGGGGGCCGTAGGTTTCACTAGTGGCTTCTCTCGAGAAAAATAGCAAACGGTGGGTAAACAAATTGCTGTTGGGCAATTGATAGAACTTCAAATAATCATGACGATATCCAGGCAATGATCATTATATAGGCATCACGTCCAAGATTAGTACACCGACTCCTGCCTGCATCTACTACTATTACTCCACACATCGACCGCTATCCAGCATGCATCTAGTGTATTAAGTTCATGGAGAAACGCAGTAATGCAATAAGAATGATGACATGATGTACACAAGATCTATTTCTGTATAAATAGACCCCATCATTTTATCCTTAGTAGCAACGATACATATGTGTCGTTTCCCCTTCTGTCACTGGGATCAAGCACTGTAAGATCGAACCCACTACAAAGCACCTCTTCCCATTGCAAGATAAATAGATCAAGTTGGCCAAACAAAACCCAAATATCGGAGAAGAAATACGAGGCTATAAGCAAACATGCATATAAGAGATCAAAGAAGACTCAAATAACTTTCATTGATAAAAAGATAGATCTGATCATAAACTCAAAGTTCATCGGATCCCAACAAACACACCGCAAAAAGAGTTACATCATATGGATCTCCAAGAGATCATTGTATTGAGAATCAAACGAGAGAGAGAAAGCCATCTAGCTACTAACTACGGACCCATAGGTCTACAAAGAACTACTCACGCATCATCAGAGAGGCACCAATGGAAGTGGTGAACCCCTCCGTGATGGTGTCTAGATTGGATCTGTGGTTTCTGGAACTTGCGGCAGCTGGAATTGATTTTCGTCGACTCCCCTAGGGTTTCTGGAATATTGGGGTATTTATATAGTAAAGAGGCAGTTCGGGGGGCACCCGAGGTGGGCACAACCCACCAGGGCGCGCCTGGGCCTCCAGGCGCGCCCTGGTGGGTTGTGCTCCCCTTGGAGCACCCCCCAGGCGCTTCTCCGGCCCATTGGATGTCTTCTGGTCCAAAAAAAATCCACAAAAAGTTTTGCTGCGTTTGGTATTGATTTCCTGCGATGTAAAAAACATGCAAAAAATAGCAACTGGCACTTGGCACTATGTCAATAGGTTAGTACCAAAAAATGATATAAAATGACTATAAAATGATTGTAAAACATCCAAGAATGATAATATAACAGCATGGAACAATAAAAAATTATAGATATGTTGGAGACGTATTAGCATCCCCAAACTTAATTCCTGCTCGTCCTCGAGTAGGTAAATGATAAAAACAGAATTTTTGATGTGGAATGCTGCCTAACATGTCATCACATATTCTTTTCTTTATAGCATGGACATTTGGACTTTTATATGATTCAAAGCAATAGCCTAGTTTTGACATGATAACTTAAATACTCAAGCATATCAACAAGCAATCATGTCTTTCAAAATATCAACGCTAAGATAAGTTATCCCTAGCCCATTATGCTCAATCATTGATCCATTCATGAAACACACTCGCATATTAGCTACACCCAATGCTCAAGTACGATCATAGTGCCCCTTAGTTGGTGCTTTATAAGAGAAGATGGAGACTCAAAATAAAAGTTGCATAAAGTAAGGAAAGGCCCTTCGCAGAGGGAAGTAGGGATTATTAGAGGTGCCAGAGCTCAAAGCGAAAAACTTAGAGATAAAAATATTTTGGGAGGTGTGCTTTTCCCACCAACGAAAACGACTTAGAGCTCCCAACACTTTCCATGCTAGATATATCATAGGCGGTTCCCAAACAGAAAATAAAGTTTATTCCTTTTTCCATCATTTCTTTCACTTTCCATGGCTAGCCGTATCCACGGGTGCCCTCCATACCAACACTTTCCAAGGAATTCATTATTTGACAACATAAAGTAAATTCATTTTTCATTTCGGGACTGTTTATCCCTAATACCTTTGCCTTACTCTCGTGCAATGACAAGTGAATAAACACTCATCGTGAGAATAACACATCTAGCACGAAAAATATTAGCCACCCCTTACTGCCTCGCGAGCGGTACGAACACACAAAAGAGAAGTTTATTTTGAAAATTAGAGAATGCACATACAAATTTGCTTAGAACGGCAAGATAATACCGCATATAGGTAGATATAGTGGACTCATGTGGCAAAACTGGTTTAAAGGGTTTTAGATGCACAAGTAGTGATCATACTTAGTGCAAAATGAAGGCTAGCAAAAGATTGAGAAGCGACCAACCAAAAATTGAATAATCTCATAAGCGAGCATTAAGCATAATTAACACCAAATAATGCACCACAAGTAGGATATAATTTCATTGCATAACTATTGACTTTCATGCTTGCATAGGGAATCACAAACCTTAACACCAATATTCTTACTAAAGCACAATTACTCATCAACATAACTCACATATCACGTCATCATATCTCAAAAATATTACAAGGAATCAAGTTTATTTTGTCCAATGATCTTCATGAAAGTTTTTATTATATCGTTCTTGGATATCTATCACTTTGGGACTAATTTTCATGTGTTGCTTTTAATAAGCTCAAACAAAGATAAGTAAAGATCATGAGCATAATATTTCTTTGTCTCAAATTAATTTAAGTGAAGTAAGAGAGAATTTCTAATTTTTTTTACTAACTCCCAAATAAATCTAAGTGAAGCATGAGAGCATTTCTTCAAAAATATTAAAGCACGCCGTGCTAAAAAACATATAAGTGAAGCACTAGAGCAAATCCATAGCTCATAAAAAATTTAAGTGAAGCATAGAGAGCAATTCTAACAAGTCATGGCATAATTTTGGCTCTCTCAAATAGATGTGTCCAGCAAGGATTGAAGACTTAAAAAAAAGCAAAACAAGCAAAGACTCATATCATACAAGACACTCCAAGTAAAACTCATAGTATGTGACGAATAAAAATATAGCTTCGAGTAAAATACCGATGGTCGTTAGAAGAAAGAGGGGATGCCACTCGGGGCATCCCCAAGCTTAGTTTCTTGCTTCTCTTTGGATAATAGCTTGGGATGCCATGGGCATCCCCAATCTTAGGCTCTTGTTACTCATTATTCCTTCATCAATCGTAAGATAACCCAAAACTTGAAAACTTCAATCACACAAAACTCAACAAAACCTTCGTGAGATCCGTTAGTATAAGAAAGAAAATCACTACTATAAGTACTGTAAAAAACCAATTCACATTTTATTTTTGCATTATATCTACTGTATTCCAAGTTTTCTATGGCAAAACTCATCAAAGAAAACCATAGAATCATCAAAACAAGCACACAACGCAAAGAAAACAGAATCTGTCAAAAACAGAATAGTCTGTAGAAATATGAATATTTCGAATACTTCTGGAACTCCAAAATTCTGAAAAATTAGGAAAACAGAGGAAATTTGTATATCAATCTTGTGTAAAAAAATTCAGAATTTTTCATCGCTTCTGTAATGCTAAACAATTATTTTTCTGGACGTAAAAGTTCCTGTTTTCCAACAAGATCAAATCAACTATCACCAAACATAATCCTAAAGGCTTTACTTGGCACAAACACTAATTAAAACACAAAACACACAATTATAACAGTAGCATAATTTTGCAAACACTCAAGAATAGAAATCAAAAAGCAAAAAAAAATTATTCATTGGATTGCCTCCCAACAAGCGCAATTGTTTCACGCCCCTAGCTAGGCATAAAGCAAGGATCTAAGTTTTGTCATCTTTGTTTCGAGATCCATAAGATGCCCTCATGATTGATTCATATGGAGGCCTAATTATAGTTCTAGGGAAGTGTTCCAGTACCTTCCTTAGTGGAAATTTAAATTTAATAATGCCTTCTTTCATATCAATCACGGCACCAATAGTACGTAAAAACGGTCTACCAAGTATAATTGGACAAGACGGATTGCAATCAATATCAAGAACAATAAAATCTATGGGCACATAATTCCTATTTGCAAGAATAAGAACATCATTAATTCTTCCCATAGGCTTTTTAATAGTAGAATCCGCCAAGTGCAAATTTAAAGAGCATTCTTCAAGATCGGTAAAACCAAGCACATCACATAACGATTTCGGAATTGTAGAAACACTAGCACCCAAGTCACATAAAGCAAAACACTCATAATTTTTAATCTTGACCTTGATAGTAGGTTCCCATTCATCATGTAATTTTCTAGGAATTGAAACTTCCAATTCCAACTTTTCTTCCAAAGCTTTCATCATAACATCAACAATATGTTTAGTAAAGGCTTTATTTTGTTCATAAGCATGGGGTGAATTTATCATGGATTGCAACAAAGAATTACAATCAATCAAAGAGCAGCTATCATAATTAAAGTCTTTGTAATCCAAAATAGTGGGCACATCACTAGTTAAAGTCTTGACCTCATCAAACCCACTTTTATCAAAGTTTTCAACAAAATTTTCACCCTCCAAATTATCGGGACGCCTTCTAACTAAAGTTGACTCTTCTCCAGTCCCTTTTTCATCAATCTTAATTTTACTAAACAAGGAATCAATAGAAGAAACACTAATCATTTTAAGATCTTCATCACTTTTATGAAAGCACTCACTAGAAAACGCCTTTTCTAAAAATTCTCTTCTAGCTCAAAGCATAGCGGTTCTTTTCTTGCTTTCATCCATAGAAACATAAAGAGCTTTAATTCATTCCTCAACTTTAGGAACAAAAATTTTCATCTTGAGATTTTCCACATCATGAGAAATTCTATCAACACTTCTAGACAAATCATCAATCCTATTCAACCTTTCTTCTATCGAAGCATTGAAAACTTTTTGAGTATTGATAAATTATTTAATATTATTCTCAAGATCAGAGGTGTTCCTATTATTATTATAAGAATGATTACCATAGGAATTACCATAATTATTAGAGGAACTACTAGGAAAAGGCCTAGGATTAAAATTACCTCTATAAGCATTGTTATAGAAATTGTTTTGTGAGATAAAATTCACATCTATGGCATCACTATTTTGCTCAATCAAAGTAGACAAAGGCACATCATTAAAATCAATAGGAGCACTTTTACTAGCAAACAATTTCATAAGAGCATGAACTTTTTCACTCAAAGAAGAAATTTCGTCAACCGAATTAACTTCTTTACTAGTGGGAGCTCTTTCGGTATGCCATTGTGAATAATTTGCCATGATATTATCAAGCAATTTGGTGGCTTCACCCAAAGTAATTTCCATAAAAGTACCACACGCGGCGGAATCTAAAAGATTACGAGAAACAAAATTCAACCCCGAATAAAATTTTTGTATGATCATCCAAAGATTTAATCCATGAGTTGGGCAATTCCTTAGCATCATTTTCATCTTTTCCCAAGATTGTGCAACATGTTCATGTTCAAGTTGCTTGAAATTCATGATCTGGGTTCTAAGGGAAATAATTTTTGTGGGCGAAAAATACTTAGTGATAAAAGCATCTTTTCACTTATTCCAAGAATCGATACTATTACGAGGCAAAGAAGAAAACCAAATTTTTGCGTGATCTCGCAAAGAAAACGGAAATAATTTCAACTTCACAACATCATTGTCCACATCTTTTTTCTTTTGCATATCGCATAATTACACGAATGTGTTAAGATGGGACGCGGCATCCTCATTAGGATTGCCGGAAAATTGATCTTTCATAACAAGATTCAGCAAAGCAGTATTAATATCACAAGTCTCCGCACTAGTGGCGGGAGGAGCAATCGGAGTGCTAAGAAAATCATTGTTGTTGGTATTTGAGAAATCACACAACTTGGTGTTCTCTTGAGTCATGGTGACTTCGCAACAAGATTGCACTCAAAAACAGATCTGACGAGAAAATGGTGAACGAAAAAGGGGGCGAATAAAACCGCAAATTTTTGTGAAGTGGGGGAGTGGAAAACGAGAGGTAAATGGCAAATAATGTAAATTGCGAGGAGATGAGATTTGTGATTAGAAACCTGGTATATGTTGAAGATCCTCCCAGGCAACGGCACCAGAAATTGGCGCGGAGCCGGGAGACTATATTGACTTGATCCACCCCGGCAACGGCGCCAGAAATTCCTTTTGATTGCGGCTTGAGCTACGTCGGTATTTCCCCAAAGAGGAAGGGATGATGCAGCACAGCAACGGTAGGTATTTCCCTCAGTGATGAGACCAAGGTTATCGAACCAGTAGGAGAACCAAGCAACACAACATAAACAACCCCTGCACACAAATAACAAATACTCGCAACCCAACGTGTTAAAGGGGTTGTCAATCCCTTTCGGGTAACGGCGCCAGAAATTGGCAAACGGACATGAGAGAGTTGTAATAATTTGATAGATCGAACGCCAAATAAAATAAATAAGAATAAATTGCAGCAAGGTATTTTTGTATTTTTGGTTTAATAGATCTGAAAATAAAAGTTGCAAATAAAGAAAAGAGCAAATAGCAAAACAGATCTTGAAAGCAAATATATTAAAGAAGAGACCCGGGGGCCGTAGGTTTCACTAGTGGCTTCTCTCGAGAAAAATAGCAAACGGTGGGTAAACAAATTACTGTTGGGCAATTGATAGAACTTCAAATAATCATGACGATATCCAGGCAATGATCATTATATAGGCATCACGTCCAAGATTAGTAGACCGACTCCTGCCTGCATCTACTACTATTACTCCACACATCGACCGCTACCCAGCATGCATCTAGTGTATTAAGTTCATGGAGAAACGGAGTAATGCAATAAGAACGATGACATGATGTAGACAACATCTATTTATGTAGAAATAGCCCCATCGTTTTATCCTTAGTAGCAACGATACATACGTGTCGGTTCCCCTTCTGTCACTAGGATCAAGCACCATAAGATCGAACCCACTACAAAGCACCTCTTTCCATTGCAAGATAAATAGATCAAGTTGGATAAAAAAAACCAAATATCGGAGAAGAAATACGAGGCTATAAGCAAACATGCATATAAGAGATCAAAGAAGACACAAATAACTTTCATGGATAAAAAGATAGATCTGATCATAAACTCAAAGTTCATCGGATCCGAACAAACACACCGCAAAAAGAGTTACATCATATGGATCTCCAAGAGATCATTTTATTGAGAATCAAACGAGAGAGAGAGAAAGCCATCTAGCTACTAACTACGGACCCGTAGGTCTACAAAGAACTACTCACGCATCATCGGAGAGGCACCAATGGAAGTGGTGAACCCCTCCGTGATGGTGTCTAGATTGGATCTGTGGTTTCTGGAACTTGCGGCGGCTGGAATTGATTTTCATCGACTCCCCTAGGGTTTCTTTAATATTGGGGTATTTATAGAGTAAAGAGGCGGTTCGGGGGGCACCCGAGGTGGGCACAACCCATCAGGGCACGCCTGGGCCTCCAGGCGCGCCCTGGTGGGTTCTGCTCCCCTCGGAGCACCCCCCAAGCGCTTCTCTGGCCCATTGGATGTCTTCTGTTCCAAACAAAATCCACAAAAAGTTTTGCTGCGTTTGGACTCCGTTTGGTATTGATTTCCTGCGATGTAAAAAACATGCAAAAAACAGCAACTGGCACTTGGCACTATGTTAATAGGTTAGTAACAAAAAATGATATAAAATGACTATAAAATGATTGAAAAACATCCAAGAATGATAATATAAAAGCATGGAACAATAAAAAATTATAGATACATTGGAGACGTATCAGCATCCCCAAGCTTAATTCCTGCTCGTCCTCGAGTAGGTAAATGATAAAAACAGAATTTTTGATGTGGAACGCTGCCTAACATGTCATCAGATATTCTTTTCTTTATAGCATGGACATTTGGACTTTTATATGATTCAAAGCAATAGTCTAGTTTTGACATGATAACTTAAATACTCAAGCATATCAACAAGCAACCATGTCTTTCAAAAATATCAACGCTAAGATAAGTTATCCCTAGCCCATTATGCTCAATCATTGATCCATTCATGAAACACACTCGCATATTAGCTACACCCAATGCTGAAGTATGATCATTGCCCCTTAGTTGGTGCTTTATAAGAGAAGATGGAGACTCAAAATAAAAGTTGCATAAAGTAAGGAAAGGCCCTTCGCAGAGGGAAGTAGGGATTATTAGAG
This sequence comes from Thinopyrum elongatum, assembly GCA_011799875.1. NCBI lineage: Eukaryota > Viridiplantae > Streptophyta > Magnoliopsida > Poales > Poaceae > Thinopyrum > Thinopyrum elongatum. Next base: position 117,816,992 of record CM022302.1, on the reverse strand, counting down.
GTGCCAGAGCTCAAAGCGAAAAACTTAGAGATAAAAATATTTTGGGAGGTGTGCTTTTCCCACCAACGAAAATGACTTAGAGCTCCCAACACTTTCCAGGCTAGATATATCATAGGCGATTCCCAAACAAAAAATAAAGTTTATTCCTTTTTCCACCATTTCTTTCACTTTCCATGGCTAACCGTATCCACGGGTGCCCTCCATACCAACACTTTCCAAGGAATTTATTATTGGACAACATAATGTAAATTCATTTTTCATTTCAGGACTGGGCATCCCTAATACCTTTGCCTTACTCTCGTGCAATGACAAGTGAATAAACACTCATCATGAGAATAACACATCTAGCATGGAAAATATTAGCCACCCCTTACCGCCTCGCGAGCGGTACAAACACACAAAAGAGAAGTTTATTTTGAAAATTAGAGATGGAACATACAAATTTGCTTAGAACGGCAAGAGAATACCGTATATAGGTAGATATAGTGGACTCAAGTGGCAAAACTGGTTTAAAGGGTTTTGGATGCACAAGTAGTGATCATACTTAGTGCAAAATAAAGGCTAGCAAAAGATTGAGAAGCGACCAACCAAAAACGAATAGTCTCATAAGCGAGCATTAAGCATAATTAACACCGAATAATGCACCACAAGTAGGATATAATTTCATTGCATAACTATTGACTTTCGTGCTTGCATAGGGAATCAGAAACCTTAACACCAATATTCTTACTAAAGCACAATTACTCATCAGCATAACTCACATATCACATCATCATATCTCAAAACTATTACAAGGAATCAAGTTTATTTTGTCCAATGATCTTCATGAAAGTTTTTATTATATCGTTCTTGGATATCTATCACTTTGGGACTAATTTTTATGTGTTGCTTTTGATAAGCTCAAACAAATATAAGTGAAGATCATGAGCATAATATTTCTTTGTCTCAAATGAATTTAAGTGAAGCAAGAGAGAATTTCTAAAAAAAATTACTAACTCCCAAATAAATCTAAGTGAAGCATGAGAGCATTTCTTCAAAAATATTAAAGCACGCCGTGCTCAAAAAGATATAAGTGAAGCACTAGAGCAAATCCATAGCTCATAAAAAATTTAAGTGAAGCATAGAGAGCAATTCTAACAAGTCATGGCATAATTTTGGCTCTCTCAAATAGATGTGTCCAGCAAGGATTCTAGACTTACAACAAAAAGCAAAACAAGCAAAGACTCATAACATACAAGACGCTCCAAGTAAATCTCATAGTATGTGACGAATAAAAATATAGCTTCGAGTAAAATACCGATGGTCGTTAGAAGAAAGAGGGGATGCCACTCGGGGCATCCCCAAGCTTAGTTGCTTGCTTCTCTTTGTATAATAGCTTGGGATGCCATGGGCATCCCCAAGCTTAGGCTCTTCTTACTCATTATTCCTTCATCCATCGTAAGATTACCCAAAACTTGAAAACTTCAATCACACAAAACTCAACAAAACCTTCGTGAGATCCGTTAGTATAAGAAAGAAAATCACTACTATAAGTACTGTAGAAAACCAATTCATATTTTATTTTTGCATTATATCTACTGTATTCCAACTTTTCTATGGCAAAAACTCATGAAAGAAAACCATAGAATCATCAAAAGAAGCACACAATGCAAAGAAAACAGAATCTGTCAAAAACAGAATAGTCTGTAGCAATCTGAATATTTTGAATACTTCTGGAACACCAAAATTCTGAAAAATTAGGACAACAGAGGCAATTTGTATATCAATCTTGTGTAAGAAAAATTCAGAATTTTTCATCTCTTCTGTAATTCTAAACAATTATTTTTCTGGACGCAAAAGTTTCTGTTTTCCAACAAGATCAAATCAACTATCACCAAACATAATCCTAAAGGCTTTACTTGGCACAAACACTAATTAAAACACAAAAAACACAATTATAACAGTAGCATAATTGTGCAAACACTCAAGAATAGAAAGAAAAAGGAAAAATAAATTTTATTCAATGGGTTGCCTCCCAACAAGCGCTATTGTTTCACGCCCCTAGCTAGGCATAAAGCAAGGATCTAAGTTTTTTCATCTTTGTTTCGAGATCCATAAGATGCCCTCATGATTGATTCATATGGAGGCCTAATTCTAGTTCTAGGGAAGTGTTCCATACCCTTCCTTAGTGGAAATTGAAATTTAATAATGCCTTCTTTCATATCAATCACGGCACCCATAGTACGTCAAAACGGTCTACCAAGTATAATTGGACAAGACGGATTGCAATCAATATCAAGAACAATAAAATCTATGGGCACATAATTCCTATTTGCAAGAATAAGAACATCATTATTTCTTCCCATAGGCTTTTTAATAGTAGAATCCGCCAAGTGCAAATTTAAAGAGCATTCTTCAAGATCGGTAAAACCAAGCACATCACATAAAGATTTTTGAATTCTAGAACACTAGCAGCCAAGTCACATAAAGCAAAACACTCATAATTTTTAATCTTGACCTTGATAGTAGGTTCCCATTCATCATGTAATTTTCTAGGAATTGAAACTTCCAATTCCAACTTTTCTTCCAAAGCTTTCATCATAGCATCAACAATATGTTTAGTAAAGGCTTTATTTTGTTCATAAGCATGGGGTGAATTTATCATGGATTGCAACAAAGAAATACAATCAATCAAAGAGCAGCTATCATAATTAAAGTCTTTATAATCCAAAATAGTGGGCACATCACTAGTTAAAGTCTTGACATCTTCAAACCCACTTTTATCAAAGTTTTCAACAAGATTTTCACCCTCCAAATTATCTGTAACACCCCATGTATTAAGCTACAATAATCACCATTTTGATTATGCCATGTCATCAGGATCAACAGTGCTTAATCATCATTAGTATCATATCTCTTTTCAAATTCAAATTCAAATGGAAATTCAAACTAAAACTGAAAATAAAAGTTGTCCAAACCCAGAAACTAAAATGTTCATTAAATGGCAGATATTCCAGAGACAATTCTAAAATCATAACCAAGCATTCACTAAATTGATTAACTGACTCAAACAGCAGTGAAACAACACTATTTAATACCTTTTAATTAAATAAAATCCCAAATGAAAACCTTTGGACTCAAAACCATTATATTGCAGTGGCTTATAATGCACCATATTTATTTGGGCTAGTCTCATATTTTACAAAAGTGGTTTGAAATAAAAACAAAAGTTAAAAGGGAAAACAAAAAAGAAAACAGAAGAAAAACAGAAAAGAAAATAGAAAAGGGAAAAAGGCCGAGGGCAGCTGGGCCTAAGTCAGCCAGCCGGCCCAGCCCGCCTGGCGCCGTCCCTTTCCCCGCACTGCTCAACCCCCCCCCCCGCGGCGCGCCCGCGTCGAGCGCCTCTGGTGAGCGAGCGCCCCCGAGCCCGGCCCCCCTCCCTTGCTGCACGACAGCGCGCTCTCGCGCTTGCCGTGCATAAGAGCAGCTCCCCGCGCTCCCCTGGTCACTTCTTTCCCTCCCCTTCCTCTGCTCCCCCCTCACCGAACGCCACCGCCGCCATGGCTCCGGCCTAGCTGCAGCCACCGCACCCTCCTCGCCGCCTCTCCGTGTCCCTGAGCTCCGCCGCGCTCCGCTACTTCGATTGCACCGACGAGCCGAAGCCGAACGCCACCGCAGCGTCTTCCCCCGCGTCCTTCTTCAACCTTCGGCCGCCCCGATGTCGCCATGGATTCCGGCGACCTCAAGCTACCCTGAGCCCACTGTGTTTTCCCCACGGTTCGCTGTGAGCACCTCGTCCACCTCCCCCTCTCCCCGCGCACTCTCTGTAGCCGTAGCTGTCGCCCCCAACTCGCCCGAGCTCGCCGCCGCGGAGCACGTCGCCGGCGTGCCTCCGGCGACCAAATGGTCTCGGGCTTGTGCCCGTTAGCATCACCGCATCGCGTAGACCACCCCCAGCTGTTTTGTTCGCTCGCTAGCGCACCGCAACGCAGAACCCGTCGCATGCCCGAAACGGCCGCCGCCGACATGCTCGCCGCCGTCGCTCCGGTGCATCTCCGGCGACGCCACCACCCCCACTAGATGCGGCCCATCGCCTGCTTTCGAACGCGATCGGCCGCTCTCAAAACCATGCACCACAGCTCGATTCCGAGCTCGCTGGAGCTCTCGGCCGCATCCGGCGCTCGCCGGCGCTGTTCCGGCGACGTCGCTGACATGGCAGCCATGGGCCCCGCCCCTGTGTCGCTGAACACTGGGCCTCGCGGGCCCTGTTGACTGGGTCAACCGATGATGTGGCAGCGTGGGCCACTGACATGTGGGTCTCGCGCGGTTTAAATCAATTTTAAAAATAAATAAACTGTTAATTAAAATGTTAATTAATTAATTAGTTAATTAATCACTAATTACTCACTGACAGGTGAGGCCACACCCGTGTTAATTAGTTTTAGTTAAATTTAAACCCTGGATTAGCCCTGTGTCTATGACATGTGGACCCCACACGTAAGGTTTGACCGGGTCAGCCCCAGTTGACCGCTGATGTCACCTCTACATCATGCTGACATCACCCCCGTACTGTTCTGGATAATGTTGTTTTAAATAATTGAATAAATTCCAGAAATTAATAAAAACTTTAGAAAATCATATCTTTTAAACCATAGCTCCGATGAAAATAATTTATATATGAAAAATGATCAGAAATTTGAGGCGAATCCAAATATGCAGTCCGTTCGTCCGTCACACGTTCCTAACTATCCAAACATGCAACCGTTCCCCTCCGGTCATCTGTCTGACAAATGTCCAGAACCGGAATGTTTTCCCTCTTCACCTATATCGTGTAGCACCACGTCAGAACACCCCTAGCTCTGCGTAATGTCATGTCATGCTCTTGTTTGCTTTATATTTACTGTTTCCTCTCCCTCTTCTCTCTCGGTAGACCCCGCTACAGACGCATTTCCCGAGACCGACGCAGCTCAGGAGCCCGACGACACCACTGACGACCTTGCCCTTGCCGCCGAGCAACCAGGCAAGCACCCACCCTTGAGCATACAGATATCGCCTATTCTTTCTCTCCCATGCTTGCATTAGAATTGCTGCTACTACTGCTTTACCTATTCTGATGCATAGCCTGTTTATTGTAACCTGCTGTTGATAATTACCTGCATATCCTAAACTGCTTAGGATAGGCTGGGTAGAGACCTATCAGTGACCCCACTTGTCCCGACTGCCCCGCTGGATTATCAGAAGACCCGATCAATTGGATTGAAGACCATGTCCCGGCACCGCACATCACCCCCTTAGTTGTACGCCACTACTGGGTTACTATCGAGTGCCGAGGGTGATACCTCGTGTAGCACTTCTGATGTTAACTCTGTAGAGTAGCTATTCGGTCGTGGTCATCGAGGGTGATTCCTCCTTCACCTCTTCCGATAACAACACCGTCGTACAACACCTCAAGTGTAAACCCATTGAGGGTGATTCCTCCGAGTTCTCCTTGATGGATACATCGAGTAGGAATCCAACGAGGGTGATACCTCGGATTCCCCTAATGTTATGGACACACGGATACTCGGACTGTACTATTGTTACTTGGAAAGGCGGGTCGACCCTGAGGGGTACCCGCGTGTGATGTGAAGATGGGTTGCCTGGATGGTGCCCGAGTGAGAATACGAGGCGTGGCCGGGCATTCTTGGCCCTTGCCGCAAGTCCACGAGATGGGGCGATGGGGTCACATCTTTCGTGAGTCTCTGCTCGTTACCGCACTACCAACACACTATGATTTGGATATTTGATTCGAGTGGGCCTCTGGCCCGATAGCACTAACCATCACGCGAGAAAAGTTATGGGCACTCTGCATCGTATGCATCAGCCGAAGGCTTTGTCAGACGTCCAGTTCAGCATTGCGGCCGGGACGGACCGGCGCCCCCCTGGTGCCTTGCTTCCCCATGCACGCAACGACTCAGAGTGCACAGGGCGATGGCCCAAGACCTCTGAGCGCTTAGGATGTAGACCGAAGGGGACCTCTCTGCTGAGCTCTAGGTAGGGTTGCAGTGTGTCGTTTGGCCGAGGCCGGACATGACCCGGAAAAGTGTGTCCGGCCGGAGTTAAGCGAGCGTCATGGGTAAGTTGGTTCACCTCTGCAGGGAAGAACTAATCTATGCATAGCCGGATCCTCGGTAACGAACACTCGTAGTTGTATCCCGATCGATACAACTAGAATTGGATACTATGGCTCTGGGATTGCTTCTCGCAGGGAGTCGAGAAGGGATCTCAGGACGAGGTTGATGACTATATGGCTCTGGGATTGCTTTCTCACAGGGAGTCAAGAAAGGATCTCTGGGTGAGGTTGAGACTTAATGATACTACTACTTTATATTGTACTAATATACACACTTCTAATGCTGCAAGACCTCTGAAGATGCTAGTCTTCGATAGGACTAGGCCTTCCCTCTATTCTGGCATTTCTGCAGCCCAGTCCACATATACAGCCACTCTTTGATAATGTTGCATATGTAGTGTAGATCCTGGCTTGATGAGTACTTCGGATGAGTACTCACGGTTGCTTTGCTTTCTTTTTCCCCATATACCCCTTTTGATGCAACCAGATGACGAAGCCCCTGAGACAGCTGCTCCCGCCAACGATCGCTACTACTACCCCGAGGGTGGATACTACTACGAGCTGGCCGACGACCAGGAGTAGGTTCGGAGGGTCCCGGGCAGGAGGCCTGCGCCTTTCGATCATAGTGTTTTCTTTTGCCCCGCCTTCTAAGGGCCTATCTGTGCTTTCTTTTATATCTGTACTCAGATATCTGATGCTTCCGCTGACGCTTGTATGCGAGCTTATGTATTCGAGCCCTCGAGGCCCCTGGCTTGTAATATAAAGCTTGTATGACTTTATTTATGTTTTAGAGTTGTGTTGTGATATCTTCCCGTGAGTCCTTAGGCTTGATCGTGTGCATTTGCGTGTATGATTAGTGCACGATTTAGCCGGGGGCGTCACAAGTTGGTATCAAGGCCGACTGCCTCTAGGAATCCCCCTTTCCAACTCCTTGGCCGAAGTTGAGTCTAGTAACCGAAAACTGTTTTACTAACTTGGCTGTGTGGCTTACGGGCCCACGTCACCAATTGGGTGGTATTAGGATCTTTTACTCCTTGACCTTTACTCTGGGACTCTGATCTCTCTCCTATTCGGGTTAAAATTTTACTAACTCCAACATTAGGTTCTCGCGATCACATCCACCCGGTGTTCTGAAATTTCCCCCTTCCTTCAAGATTGCAGACCAGGTTCTGCTTGCAGGATCCTCTTATCGAGGGCACCCTGTGTTGTCACTTGAAGATTCCTCGCCCCAGCAGTTTTCTCCGACGTGGATGTAGCCTTTGCTATGTCACGTTGTTGTAATCCTCACCTCGTGCCTGCGCGCCACCTAGTTTGTCTAGCTGCGGGCATTCCCGAGCGCGTACTATCCATTTGAATCTAACTCTGTGTATGGATTGGTATGTCTTTAATGACTACTATCATATATCTGATGCCTTTCCTGTTAATTTCCCGTGTTACATCATGAATAATTCCATACACCTGCAGTTTTGCTTGCGAAACTGCCCCTGTTGATTTGAGAGGATGGCGGACGATCCTCCACCTCCACCCTATATTGCCGAAATGATGCAGCAGTTTGAATTGAACTGTCAGGTTATTACCGAGATATTGGCTCAGTTCCCAAACCAGAATGCTCATCAACAGCCTACACCAATAACTCTGCCGAAATTCGTGCGCCTCAATCCGTCCACTTTTCGCAGCTCGACTGATCCAATGGATGCTGATGATTGGCTACGTGACATTGCCTTCCAGATGAAGTCGGCCAATGTTATCCCTGACAGTTACGTCACCTATGCGACGTATCACCTGAGGGGTTCAGCTGCTCAATGGTGGGAAAGTCATAGGCATATGCTACCTGCTGGAACTGTAACCACTTGGCAGGAATTTCAGTCAGCTTTTCATGCACGGTACATTCCTCAAGGTCTGATGGACCAGAAGAAGCAGGAATTCCGCAAACTCACCCAGGGAATAATGACTGTGGATGAATATCAGAGGAAATTCCTTGAATTATCCCACTATGCTACGGATGACGTTGACACTGACACTCGCATGCAGGAGAAATTCCGTGAAGGACTGCGTACTGATATAAACCTCACACTTGCTGTCCATGATTGCACAGACTTCGCAACGCTTCTCAGCCAATCTTTCCAAGTTGAAACTGCTCTGACTAAATACCAGGAGTCGCTCAAGCGCACTCGTGATGTTGGTTCGTCTTCGAGTCTGGATCCCACACAATGTTCATCATCGACCTGCTCCAACACCAAGGCCGTCTTATGCTGCACCTCGTCTGCCTCCGCCGCCGAAACAGCTAACGATTCAGGGTGGACAGTCCAATGTTGAGTCACCATCCCATAATGATCAGAATGTATCACGGCCTCCTGATGGTCGTATGAAGGGCCATCGAACCCATCGTTGCAGAAATCGTAAGGCCAGGATGTCTGCTATGGACCGCGGCCAGGTCACTCACGTCAAAATGGGAGAAGCTCGTGAGTCTCCAAAAATCGTGATGGGAACTCTGCCAGTTAATTTAGTTGCAGCTTCTGTTCTCTTTGATTCCGGGGCATCACATTCCTTTGTGTCTCAACAATTTGCTCAGCGGCATGACCTACCTCTAGAGTTATTGCCCACACCATTAGAGATTATCACTCCCCGCTCCAGGTGGCAAACCAAGATGGTAAGTCACAACAATCAGATTAGAATTGAAGGGTTGTTGTTCTCTGCTTCCCTTATCGCTCTTGGACCTTCCGACATAGACATTATTCTCGGAATGGACTGGTTGACAACCCATAATGCTTTGATTGATTGTGCTACTAAGAAAGTACAACTTACCCATCCTTCTGGCCAAATAGTCAAATACTTGGCCCGAATAGCTTAGAATGCTGAGAGCCAGATATATGCTCTGAATGCATTAAATGCCTCACCTCTTGAAGGCATCAAGAACGTTCCAGTTGTTCATGATTTTCAAGATGTCTTTCCAGGAATACCCCCTGCTAGAGCTGTTGAGTTCGTCATCGACTTGAAACCAGGCACTACTCCTATTGCGAAGCGTCCTTATAAAATGCCTCCGCACCATCTTCTCGAGCTTAAGGAAGAAATCGACAAGTCACTTAAGAAGGGTTTCATCCGCCCCAGTTCCTCTGCTTGGGGAGCACCTTCACTCTTCGTTAAGAAGAAGGATGGAACTAACCGATTGGTTCAGGATTATCGGCCCATTAACCAAGCAACAATTCAGAACAAATATCCGCTTCCCCGGATCAATGATTTGTATGATCAACTTGCTGGATCATCGGTGTTTTCTAAACTTGACTTGAGGTTGGGTTATCATCAGATCTGTTTTCGTGAAGAGGATATTCCCAAGACTGCATTTGTTACTCGCTATGGCTCCTACGAGTACACGGTCATGTCCTTCGGCTTAACCAATGCTCCAGCAACTTTCACCCGTCTGATGAATTACATCTTCATGGATTACCTCGACAAATTTGTCGTGGTATATCTGGATGATATTCTGGTTTATTCGAAGAATAAAGAAGAACATGCTGAACACCTCCGTCTGGTACTGGAAAGGCTCCGAGAACACCAGTTGTATGCCAAATACTCCAAATGTGAATTTTGGCTTTCTGAAGTAACCTACCTTGGTCATGTAATTTCCAAGGATGGAATTGCCGTTAACCCAGAACGAATTCAGGCTATTCTTGACTGGACTCCTCCGAAGAACGTCAAGCAAGTGAGAAGTTTTCTCGGCCTTGCAAGCTATTGCCATCGATTTGTTGAGAACTTTTCTAAAATTGCTAAGCCTTTGACTGATCTGCTTCACAAGGGCGTTAAGTTTGAATGGAAAGAAAAATGTCAGGGAAGTTTTCAATCACTCAAAGACAAGCTGACATCTGCCCCAGTACTAGCTCCTCCAGATTCTCGCAAAGATTTTGTGATCTATTGTGACGCATCCCGTGAAGGATTAGGCTGTGTCCTAATGCAAGAGCGTAAAGTGATTGCTTATGGCTCTCGTCAGTTGCGCCCACATGAAGAGAATTATCCGGTACATGATCTAGAACTAGCTGCTGTCATATATGCACTGCAGTTGTGGCGACATTACCTTCTCGGTAATCGTTGCGAGATATACACGGATCATAAAAGTCTGAAGTACTTGTTCACTCAGCCATCTCTAAACCTCCGTCAGCAAAGATGGATGGAGGCCATAGCGGACTATGATTTGGGTATTTCCTATACCCCTGGCAAGGCTAACGTGATGGCTGATGCCTTAAGCTGCAAGTCCTATTGCGACAACCTCATTGTTAGGCGAGCTCAACCTCGTCTTTTTGAAGAACTGTGCAAGCTGAATCTGCGTATTGTTCCATAGGGCTCTCTTAATAACCTTGTGATACAACCAGATCTTGAGAAAGCTATTAAGAATGCGCAAGCTAAGGATGCTGAAATAGATCTGATGAAGAAAAATCTTCACCTTGAAAAGTACAGGGATTTCTCGCTATCTGAAGATGGAACCTTGTACTTCAGAGGCCGCATTGTCGTACCTCGTTTCGAGCTTATGACTGACAAGGTCATGAAGGAGGCACATGATACCCCGTTGTCTATTCATCCGGGTAGCACCAAGATGTATCGTGATCTCCGTCAAAGTTATTGGTGGTCTAAAATGAAGCAGGATATTGCTCGATATGTTGCTGAATGTGATGTGTGTCGTCGCGTTAAAGCAGAACATCAGAAGCCTGTTGGAATTCTGCAACCACTTCCTATTCCTCTATGGAAATGGGATAAGGTTCAGATGGATTTCATTACAGGACTTCCCAGGTCACAGAAGGGTCACGATGCTATTCTTGTCGTCGTCGACCAACTCTCTAAAGTTGCACACTTTCTGCCCGTCAAGGAAACTATCACTGCTAGTCAGCTAGCAGAATTATATATCTCCAGTATTGTATCACTCCATGGTATTCCGAAGGAGATCAGTTCGGACCGTGGTGGTCTTTTCACCTCAAAGTTCTGGGAAAGTTTCCAAGAAGCTATGGGAACTCATATTACCTGGAGTTCAGCATATCACCCCCAGTCCCAAGGCCAAGTTGAGCGAGTCAATCAAGTGCTTGAAGACATGCTGCGAGCTTGTGTTATTTCTTTTGGCAAGAAGTGTGAAGAATCTCTTCCGTATGCCGAGTTCTCTTATAACAACAGCGATCAAGCCAGCTTGAAAATGGCCCCCTTCGAAGTACTATATGGACGTAAGTGTCGAACCCCTCTGAATTGGTCAGAAACTGGGGAACGACCACTCGTGGGCCCGGATATTATTCAACACGCCGAAGAACAAGTCCGTATCGTTCGAGAAAACCTCAAGGCGGCTCAGGAACGCCAGAAGAGCAACTATGATCGCAAACGATGGGGTTTGACTTATCAACCTGGTTATCAAGCTTATCTGCGTGTCACTCCTATGAAGGGCACTCACCGCTTCGGAATTAAGGGCAAGCTAGCTACACGCTACATTGGTCCTTTCCGCATTGTTGCAAGACGTGGTCAGGTGGCGTATAAATTGGAGTTACCACCGCAATTCTCTCATATCCACGACGTATTCCATGTGTCGCAACTTCGTAAATGCTTCAAAGAATCTCCACACTGAGCAGTGGATCACGAGATGCTTGAATTGCATGATGATCTTTCTTATAAGGAGCATCCGATCCGCATTCTCGATGAAGCTGAACGTCGGACCCGTCAAAAGGTTACCAAGTTCCACAAAGTGCAGTGGTCAAATCATACTGAAGATGAAGCCACTTGGGAACGCGAGGATAATCTTCGTGCGGAATACCCCGAAATTTTTCCTCCTACCTCTTAATTCTCGGGACAAGAATTCTTGTTAGTGGAGGAGATTTGTAACACCCCATGTATTAAGCTACAGTAATCACCATTCAAATTCAAATGGAAATTCAAACTAAAACTGAAAATAAAAGTTGTCCAAACCCAGAAACTAAAATGTTCATTAAATGGCAGATATTCCAGAGACAATTCTAAAATCATAACCAAGCATTCACTAAATTGATTAACTGACTCAAACAGCAGTAAAATAGCACTATTTAATACCTTTTTAATTAAATAAAATCCCAAATGAAAAACTTTGGACTCAAAACCATTATATTGCAGTGGCTTATAATGCACCATATTTATTTGGGCTAGTCTCATATTTTACAAAAGTGGTTTGAAATAAAAACAAAAGACAAAAGGCAAAACAAAAAAGAAAACAGAAGAAAAACAGAAAAGAAAATAGAAAAGGGAAAAAGGCCCAGGGCAGCTGGACCTAAGTCAGCCAACCGGCCCAGCCCGCCTGGTGCCGTCCCTTTCTCCGCACTGCTCACCCCCACCGCAGCGTCTTCCCCGGCGTCCTTCTTCAACCTTTGGCCGCCGCGATGTCGCCATTGATTCCGGCGACCTCGAGCTACCCCGAGCCACTGCCTTTTCCCCACGGTTCGCTGTGAGCACCTCGTCCACCTCCCCCCTCTCCCCACGCACTCTTCGTAGTTGTAGCCGTCGCCCCCAACTCGCCCGAGCTTGCCGCCGTGGAGCACATCGCCGGCATGGCTCCGGCGACCAAATGGTCTTGGGTTCGTGCCCGTTAGCATCGCCGTGTCGCGTAGACCACCCCCAGCTGTTTTGTTCGCTCGCTAGCACACCGCAACGCCGAACCCGTCGCATGCCCGAAACGGCCGCCGCCGACATGCTCGCCGCCGTCGCTCCGGTGCATCTCCGGCGACGCCACCACCCCCACTAGATGCGGCCCATCGCCTGCTTTCGAACGCGACCGGCCGCGCTCAAAACAGTGCACCACAGCTCGATTCCGAGCTCGCCGGAGCTCTCGGCTGCGTCCGGCGCTCGCCGGCACTGTTCCAGCGACATCGCTGACGTGGCAGCCGTGGGCCCTGCCCCTGTGTCACTGAACACTGGGCCCCGTGGGCCTTGTTGACTGGGTCAACCGACGACGTGTTAGCGTGGGCCACTGACATGTGGGTCCCGCGCGGTTTAAATAAATTTTTAAAATAAATAAACTGTTAATTAAAATGTTAATTAATTAATTAGTTAATTAATCACTAATTACTCACTGACAGGTGGGGCCACACCCCTGTTAATTAGTTTTAGTTAAATTTAAACCCTGGATTAGCCCTGTTTCTATGACATGTGGGCCCCACACGTCACGTTTGACCGGGTCAGCCCCAGTTAACCGCTGACATCACCTCTACATCATGCTGACGTCACCCCCGTACTGTTCTGGATAATGTTGTTTTAAATAATTGAATAAATTCCAGAAATTAATAAAAACTTTAGAAAATCATATATTTTAAACCGTAACTCCGATGAAAATAATTTATATATGAGAAATGATCAGAATTTTGAGACGAATCCAAATACGCGGTCCGTTCATCCATCACACATCCCTAACTATCCAAACATGCAACCATTCCCCTCCGGTCATCTGTCTGACAAATGTCCGGAACCGGGAAAACATTCCCGGATGTTTTCCCTCTTCACCTATATTGTGTAGCACCACGTCAGAACACCCCTAGCTCTGCGTAATGTCATGTCATGCTCTTGTTTGCTTTATATTTACTATTTCCTCCCCCTCTTCTCTCTCGGTAGACCCTGCTACAGACGCATTTCCCGAGACCGACGCAGCTCAGGAGCCCGACGACACCACTGACGACCTTCCCCTTGCCGCCGAGCAACCAGGCAAGCACCCCCCCTTGAGCATACCGATATCACCTATTCTTTCTCTCCCATGGTTGCATTAGAATTGCTGCTACTACTGCTTTACCTATTCTGATGCATAGCCTGTTTATTGTAACCTGCTGTTGATAATTACCTGCATATCCTAAACTGCTTAGGATAGGCTGGGTAGAGACCTATCAGTGACCCCACTTGTCCCGACTGCCCCGCTGGATTATTAGAAGACCCGATCAACGGGATTGAAGACCAGGTCCCGGCACCGCACATCACCCCCTTAGTTCTACGCCGCTACTTGGTTACTATCGAGTGCCGAGGGTGATACCTCGTGTAACACTTCTGATGTTAACTCTGTAGAGTAGCTATTTGGTCATGGTCATCGAGGGTGATTCCTCCTTCACCACTTCCGATAACGACGCCGTCGTACAACACCTCAAGTGTGAACCCATTGTGGGTGATTCCTCCGAGTTCACCATGGCGGATACATCGAGTAGGAATCCAACGAGGGTGATACCTCGGATTCCCCTGATGTTATGGACACACGGATACTTGGACTATACTGTTGTTACTTGCAAAGGCGGGTTAACCCTGAGGGGTACCCGTGTGTGATGTGAAGACGGGTTGCCTGGATGGTGCCCGAGTGAGAATACGTGGTGTGGCCGGGCATTCTTGGCCCTTGCCGCAAGTCCTCGAGTCGGGGCGACGGGGTCACATCTTTCGTGAGTCTCTACTCGTTACCGCACTACCAACACACTACGATTTGGATATTTGATTTGAGTGGGCCTCTGGCCCGATAGCACTAACCATCACGCGGGAAAAGTTATGGGCACTCTGCATCGTATGCATCAGGCGAAGGCTTTGTCAGACGTCCAGTTCAGCATTGCAGCCAGGACGGACCGGCGCCCCCCTGGTGCCTTGCTTCCCCATGCACGCAACGACTCGGAGTGCACAGGGTGATGGCCCAAGACCTATGAGCGCTTAGGATGTAGACCGACGGGGACCTCTCTGCTGAGCTCTAGGTAGGGTTGCGGTGTGTCGTTTGGACGAGGCCGGGCATGACCCGGAAAAGTGTGTCCGGCCGGAGTTAAGCGAGCGTGGTTGGTAAGTTGGTGCACCCCTGCAGGGAAGAACTAATCTATGCATAGCCGGATCCTCGGTAACGGACACTCGGAGTTGTATCCCGATCGATACAACTAGAATTTGATACTATGGCTCTGGGATTGCTTCTCGCAGGGAGTCGAGAAGGGATCTCAGGACGAGGTTGATGACTACATGGCTCTGGGATTGCTTTCTCACAAGGAGTCGAGAAAGGATCTCTGGGTGAGGTTGAGACTTAATGATACTACTACTTTATATTGTACTAATCTACAGTCTTCTAATGCTGCAAGACCTCTGAAGATGCTAGTCTTCGATAGGACTAGGCGTTCCCTCTATTCTGGCATTTCTGCAGCCCAGTCCACATATACATCCACTCTTTGATAATGTTGCATATGTAGTGTAGATCCTGGCTTGCTGAGTACTTCGGATGAGTACTCACGATTGCTTTGCTTTCTTTTTCCCCATATACCCCTTTTGATGCAACCAGATGACGGAGCCCCTGAGACAGCTGCTCCCGCCGACGATCGCTACTACTACCCCGAGGGTGGATACTACTATGAGCTGGCCGACGACCAGGAGTAGGTTCGGAGGGTCCCAGGCAGGAGGCCTGCGCCTTTCGATCGTAGTGTTTTCTTTTGCCCCGCCTTCTAAGGGCCTATCTGTGCTTTTTTTTATATCTATACTCAGATATCTGATGCATTCGCTGACGCTTGTATGCGAGCTTATGTATTCGAGCTCTCGAGGCCCCTGGCTTGTAATATAAAGCTTGTAAGAGTTGTGTTGTGATATCTTCCCGTGAGTCCTTAGGCTTGATCGTGTGCATTTGCGTGTATGATTAGTGCATGATTGAGCCGGGGCCGCCACATTATCGGGACGCCTTCTAACTAAAGTTGACTATTCTCTAGTCTCTTTTTCATCAATCTTAATTTTACTAAACAAGGAATCAATAGAAGAAACACTAATCATTTTAAGATCTTCATCACTTTTATGAAAGCAATCACTAGAAAACGCCTTTTCTAAAAATTCTCTTCTAGCTCTAAGCATAGCTGTTCTTTTCTTACTTTCATCCATAGAAACATAAAGAGCTTTAATTGATTCCTCAACTTTAGGCACAAAAATTTTCATCTTGAGATTTTCCACATCATGAGAAATTCTATCAACACTTCTAGACAAATCATCAATCTTACTCAAATTTTGTTCTATCGAAGCATTGAAAACTTTTTGAGTATTGATAAAATCTTTAATATTATTCTCAAGATCAGAGGTGTTCCTATTATTATTATAAGAAGGATTACCATAGGAATTACCATATTTATTAGAGGAATTACTAGGAAAAGGCCTAGGATTAAAATTACCTCTATAAGCATTGTTATTGAAATTGTTTCACGAGATAAAATTCACAACTATGGCATCACTATTTTGCTCAATCAAAGTAGACAAAGGCACATCATTAAAATCAATAGGAGCACTTTTACTAGCAACCAATTTCATAAGAGCATGAACTTTTTCACTCAAAGAAGAAATTTCTTCAACCGAATTAACTTTTTTACTAGTAGGAGCTCTTTCGGTATGCCATTGTGAATAATTTGCCATGATATTATCAAGCAATTTGGTGGCTTCACCCAAAGTAATTTCCATAAAAGTACCACCCGCGGCGGAATCTAAAAGATTACGAGAAACAAAATTCAATCCCGCATAAAAATTTTGTATGGTCATCCAAAGATTTAATCCATGAGTTGGGCAATTCCTTAGAATCATTTTCATCCTTTCCCAAGATTGTGCAACATGCTCATGTTCAAGTTGCTTGAAATTCATGATCTGAGTTCTAAGGGAAATAATTTTTGCGGGCGGCAAATACTTAGTGATAAAAGCATCTTTGCACTTATTCCAAGAATCGATACTATTACGAGGCAAAGAAGAAAACCAAATTTTTGCATGATCTCGCAAAGAAAACGGAAATAATTTCAACTTCACAACATTATTGTCCACATATTTTTTCTTTTGCATATCGCATAATTCCACAAATGTGTTAAGATGGGACGCGGCATCCTCATTAGGATTACCGAAAAATTGATCTTTCATAACAAGATTCAGGAAAGCAGTATTAATATGACAAGTCTCCGCACTAGTGGTGGGAGGAGCAATCGGAGTGCTAAGAAAATAATTGTTGTTCGTATTTGAGAAATCACACAGCTTGGTGTTCTCTTGAGTCATGGTGACTTCGCAACAAGATTGCACTCAAAAACAGATCTGACGAGAAAACGGCGAACGAAAAAGGGGGCGAATAAAACGGCAAATTTTTGTGAAGTGGGGAAGAGGAAAACGAGAGGCAAATGGCAAATAATGTAAATTGCGAGGAGATGAGATTTGTGATTAGGAACCTGGTATATGTTGAAGATCCTCCCCGGCAACGGCACCAGAAATTGGCACGGAGCCGGGAGACTATCTTGACTTGATCCTCCCCGGCAACGGCGCCAGAAATTCCTTTTGATTGCGGCTTGAGCTACATCGATATTTCCCCAAAGAGGAAGGGATGATACAGCACAACAACGGTAGGTATTTCCCTCAGTGATGAGACCAAGGTTATCGAACCAGTAGGAGAACCAAGCAACACAACATAAACAGCCCCTGCACACAAGTAATAAATACTCGCAATCCAACGTGTTAAAGGGGTTGTCAATCCCTTTCGGGTAACGGTGTCAGAAATTGGCAAACGGACATGAGAGAGTTGTAATAATTTGATAGATCGAACGCCAAATAAAATAAATAAGAATAAATTGCAGCAAGGTATTTTTGTATTTTTGGTTTTATAGATCTGAAAATAAAAGTTGCAAATAAAGAAAAGAGCGAATAGCAAAAAAGATCTTGAAAGCAAATATATTAAAGAAGAGACCCGGGGGCCGTAGGTTTCACTAGTGGCTTCTTTCGTGAAAAATAGCAAACGGTGGGTAAACAAATTACTGTTGGGTAATTGATAGAACTTCAAATAATCATGACGATATCCAGGCAATGATCATTATATAGGCATCACGTCCAAGATTAGTAGACCGACTCCTGCCTGCATCTACTACCATTACTCGACACATCGACCACTATCCAGCATGCATCTAGTGTATTAAGTTCATGGAGAAACGGAGTAATGCAATAAGAACGATGACATGATGTAGACAAGATCTATTTATGTAGAAATAGACCCCATCGTTTTATCCTTAGTAGCAATGATACATACGTGTCGGTTCCCCTTCTGTCACTGGGATCAAGCACCGTAAGATCGAACCCACTACAAAGCACCTCTTCCCATTGCAAGATAAATAGATCAAGTTGGCCAAACAAAACCCAAATATCGGAGAAGAAATACGAGGCTATAAGCAATCATGCATATAAGAGATCAAAGAAGACTCAAATAACTTTCATGGATAAAAAGATAGATCTGATCATAAACTCAAAGTTCATTGGATCCCAACAAACACACCGCAGAAAGAGTTACATCATATGGATCTCCAAGAGATCATTGTATTGAGAATCAAACGAGAGAGAGAAAGCCATCTAGCTACTAACTATGGACCCGTAGGTCTACGAAGAACTACTCATGCATCATCGGAGAGGCACTAATGGAAGTGGTGAACCCCTCCGTGATGGTGTCTAGATTGGATCTGTGGTTTTTGGAACTTGCGGTGGCTGGAATTGATATTCATTGACTCCCCTAGGGTTTCTGGAATATTGGGGGTATTTATAGAGTAAAGAGGCGGTTCGGGAGGAACCCGAGGTGGGCACAACCCACTAGGGCGTGCCTGGGCCTCCAGGCGCGCCCTGGTGGGTTGTGCTCCCCTCGGAGCACCCCCAGGCGCTTCTCTGACCCATTGGATGTCTTCTGGTCCAAAAAAATCCACAAAAAGTTTCACTGCGTTTGGACTCCGTTTGGTATTGATTTCCTGCGATGTAAAAAACATGCAAAAAATAGCAACTGGCACTTGGCACTATGTCAATAGGTTAGTACCAAAAAATGATATAAAATGACTACAAAATGATTGTAAAACATCCAAGAATGATAATATAATAGCATGGAACAATAAAAAATTATAGATACGTTGGAGACGTATCACAGACTTGTGCATGCCATCAGGCATATCACCCTGAAACAAGCAGAGAGATGACATGTTTTGCACGTGTATAAACAATGATGATAACTTTGCTGTCAATTCCATCCAATTTCAAATTAGAAAATAAAGAGTAAGTTCAAAATATCAATAGCATAATTTGGCATTGTTCATAATGCGGGGAGCTTCACCACACTATTGGATTACCATGTCAACATAACAAGCATAGATGAAGGGCAAAGACAATCATTGTATCTATTTTGGTTAATGTGCATGGCATGTTGTTCATATCATCAGCCACATGAGTAAGATAAAATAAGAGATGACAAGGTGCAAACGTGGGCTGCTTCACCACACACTGGATTATAGATCCACAAAAACAAGCATACATATATGGAGTATTGAGTAATGTGCATGGTATGAATAAGGAATTTGGTTTTACAAGTAAAACTTGGAACTTACGGTTGTTGCGAACATGCATTTTGATAGAAACAGCAAACTAAACAGCAGTTAACGATAGGGAGTATGAGCAAATTAAACAGCAGTTGAGGATAAAGGCTTTAGAAGGACTGACTTACATTAACAGTTAACACCGGCTTTATAATGCCCTTCTCCATGTCAAGGGAAGGATAACTCAAGAATTTTAGCACATAATCTTCTTCATAAGCATTGCCTATACTCTACATTTTGTAGAGAGTAATTATAGATATGATAATACTGGAAGGGATAGAGGATAATGAAGATAAGATGCAGATTGATGCTACATAATCAACTACCTATCCCTGGAAGTACATGCGTTACAGGACAAAATGTACTGACAAGAGCAATGGGCTACACTTCTGCACTGGCATTATCTGTGTATTCAACTTTTTGGTAAGATTAAATATAGATCTGATATTTTTTAGTAAATGGTGGGCGAGGGAGATAAGATGCAGAATGCTACACAATGAACCAATCCCTCTTCCCATAATATAAGAGTGTTTTGAACACTGGTGTACTGTACAAAATGTTCTTATATTATGGGACGGAGGGAGTAGCTATTAATGTAAGTACAGTGATAGATGACGTTCAGTCCTAACAAGAGGACTGCAGAGCTAAACCTCTTTAAAAGCATTGGGTTGATTCTAAATTTATGTAAGAGTCCATACGGATCTTATAATGTCCACCAAATGGACGATAACGAGGCTAACATGTGCAGTGATGCTACATAATCAACCAGCTACGAAAATAAGTATGGTCATACAGGGCAAGAGGTACTCACAAGAGCAATGCAGTGTGCAGTATAGTTGCGAGATTCTATGGTCCCTTGAGAATGAATGTTCTTCTGCAAACAGTTTTCGTACAAGTGAGATGTTAAGGCACATGCAGAAATGTAGTTCAAATTGTGATGTGATATCATAGACAGTACCTTACGCTGCAGACGAGACCAATGTGTAACAAGATTATTCCAGTCACTGTCTGATAAATGTAGCACCAGAGACTTTACAGAAATTTCGTTTAGAGGCTTGCCATCGAAGTGCGCTTGCCTAAGGTAGGAACGATACTTCATCAATGAGTGCTTGAAAAGTGCAACCAACCCTTGCTCGTCTTGACAATCCAGTTTGGTCCTCGCCTATTTAAAAGAATGAAATCTTGTGTCTTCTGTCAGCAGAAACATATGCAGTAATTACCATGAATAACATTAGTACATTACTTACGCGTAAGTTGCGGAGGAAGATTGGAAATTGTTCTTTGTCTGTGGTATAATCTTTCCATGAAGGAAAGAAGCGCACAAAGTTCCTGACAACAATATTAGCTTCATCTTGTAAACTGGGAAGAAGTGGAACAGGAGTCCTATTTGTTGCAATTGGGGCTCTCTCTCGTTCGAAAAGGGATTTGGCAACTGGATTTGGTGTACTCTTTGCTGGAATGGGGTTTTTGCGTCTTAGAGCTGGTGCTATGTCAACTGGCATCATCATACTGTTTGCGGCAGTTGGGGTCTGCTGAGTTGGGGCATCAGAGATGGCCAGTCTAGTAGGGCTAGAGTCTGCTAGAGTTGTGGCCGTGTTTTCTGGGTCTGGTGATATTGCAACTACAACTAATGGGCTATTTGATTTATCAGGTGTCACTACCTTTTCCAAATACTTTGTTCGTGCTCCTCCGTGATCAGCAATCGCCCTCTTCCTTTTAAACGTCTGATACACAAGAACAGCATTTGAATGGATAAATATGGTATGATGACAGATGGAATATGTACTGAAAATGGATAGGCAGGGCGTATTCACATACACAATGTGTAAGCTAAGCTAATGGCAGTGCAACAAAGTAGAAGCAATGCAAAGCATCAGTTGTGTGCGACCAATATAACCTTGGAAAGTTAGAGCAAGCACCTTGATGGGTGAATAAGATAGGGCATCTGCCTCTGACTCCTCCACTAGGGAGCTACATTGACTTAGGTCTCCCTCTAGCTCAGAATCACTGTTAGGATCATATTCTGAGCATGAATCTGTAGGTGGAGAGCGTTTGCATTGCATTGCATCCGGACTTGATTTCAGTTCCTTAATGCCAAGTTTGACAGCCATGGCATTGTTCTGCTTTATTCTTTTCATGCGTGCAAGCTCATAATCATTATGATGCTGTTCAGTATCTGAGATTCATGAAAACATAACAAGTAGTCAGATTATCTATGGAATGCATTGTGGATTCAACTCAAAGAGTGTCTCCCTATAAACCCCGGCATATGCAAAGTTCACCCCCCAACCATGCTGACCAGACCACACACAGAAATACAAACCTCTTATGTCTCTATAACAGGCAGACACACATTTCAAAACTGAAGTAGGAACATTACAATCATATCAAATTCGTATTTCAACAAATAAACTAAGGAATTATGAGTGGCATAATGTTTAGCTTCAAGGGTGGAGTGCTGGTAGTGCGACACAAAGCAAGTAGGCAGATTGTATTCCATGTAAAAGATCGTAGTTTATGTAAAAGGTGGAAATGACACTTTCTTTCTATACAATGTAGTGTTCGTTGCCCACACATGATGGAAGAGATCACACAGAGAAATACTATTCACTCATGTCTGCGGTTCCAGTATTTTGAAAAAGGGTGGTCCACCCTAAAAGAATATTGACAACAAATATGACAAGGCAAGCATAGATGTAGTGAATCAATCATTACTTGTGAGCTTACTAGGACAAGTATGCAGAATTGTAACTGCAGTAAGAGACCGTCCAAAATCTGAATCAAGAAGTTGGTCTAGCACTTATTGTTTGCAACTAATCGACGTGAATAATTGGATATCATATCGAATGAGTAAGAAAGACAAGTAAAATTGTCAACAAACCTGGCCTGCAGTAGTAATCTGGGTCAATGTCGCTATGACCAACAATCCAAAATGACTAGTGTCTGTTCCTAGGGCCAGAATTTTGAAACTCCGTGAACTTTAAGGTACTAAGGATTACTGAAATACATCTGAACCATTAAGTGTAGGTAGCACTTAGTACACAACAAACCCTAATGACAATCTTGCCTAATGAGTAATGAATCAATTAGAAAATGGGTGATGAGGAGTGGCTGCTGAGTGTTGAGCACGTATCTCAGGATAAATCGGGTTGGCTTAGTGGCTGCTGCACGCCTGAGCCCTGAACGGACTGGGAAGGTAGGCACGGCGGCGCGCCCGGGCAGCGGTGACGCTGTTGGGCGAGCGGCTCCTGACCTCCTGTTAGTCCGGCGTCTCCTCCTAGAGTCATGCCGTCCGGGGACGGCAAGCCGCCGGCAAGGCAGGCGGCTGGGGGTGAGTAGAGATCGGAAGCGCAGCAGAACAGAGGGGAATCGGGGCCTGGGCCGACCCAAAATCCCAAGGTGGGCCGCGGCCCACCATGGGCACCCTGTGGATACACACCTGAGCGGCGTACATGCATTTTTGAAACTAAATTAGGAACATTTAGCTGACCAATTAAACGACTCTGTTTTAATAATATTAGATTCGTATTTGAACAACTAAGCTTATTTAGCTTGATGGGTGGAGCAGTGCTATTATGACACGAAGCACGTATGCTGATCATATAGTGACCATAAAAGGGGGAAACCCTAAGCATTTTTTTAGCAAAAGAGGGTTTCCCCTCCAATTTCTATTAAAGAAACCACCAAGGAACCAACATGATCAATTAAACCCTAAGCATGATCAATTAAACCCTATTATGACTGTGCCATGGCAGATTTAAAGCTGCAAACCGCAGAAATGCTATTTAGCATCCATTGTTTGCTTCGAACTAAGAACTAAATTCTAAGAGCGGAAAAAGAAAGTACAGTAACCAAGTTACGATCTATTTTCTGGTTGAGATCAAAAAGTTGAGTAGATATGAAGTACCACCTCTCTTGCGGCGCCGTGTAGGCATCGGGGGTGCGATGGCTGTCGGTGGCGTTGAAGCAGATCTGCGATGGTAGACGGGTGCATCGGGGCATAAGTACCGTTGCGGTGGACGAGGAGTTCATGTGAGCGGCCCCAACAAAGAGGACGACGACGCCGATGAAGAGAGAGGATGCGATGCAAGGCTCCTGGTCCGTCGCCGTGGATGAGAAACGTCCATCTCTAGCAGTGGACGACGCGGTCTTGGTAGGCGCTCCGGCATGGTGGAGGACGGTGGCGATGGATGGGGTGGAGGACGGCGGCGATGGATGGGGTGGCGGACAGAGGAGGCTGGTGTGGGGATGGTGTTCTAGCGCGGACGGTGTATGAATGGGAAAATGGAGGGAGAGGTACGGGGAACCATGTTTTTGGGACGCGCCTGTCTGAAATATGGGAAAGTTATGAACTTAGCCCCCGTTTAAAGTTTGGACGTCTCGTCGGTTGGGGATAGGACGGTAATCTCGCATCTCCCCAATATTTGCCCATAGCGATTTCGGGCGAGGAGAGGGTGTTTTGGCGCCCACGGTTGGCGCTCATGGTGTATGAACGGGGCTGACAGGTAGGGCGGTTGTGTCACGTCTGAGTGAAGTTACAAACCTGCCCCTATTGAAAATATTTGCCTACATCGATTTCGGACAAGGAGAGTTTGTTTTGCCGCCCACCGTGTATGAATGGGGAAATGGAGGGAGAGAGAGAGGTCTTTCGGACGAGCTTGAATCAAATGTGTTTTGCCGCCCCTGTTTGGCGCCCACCGTGTCGGAATGGGCTCAGAGGCGGTCGTGTCACGTCTAATTGAAGTTACTAACCTACCCCTATTGAGAGCAGTGGAAATTGGGCCGATGGATTGTCCATGTAAGGGGTAGACAGTAATTTCCATCTCCCAAACACTGGCTTCGGGCAGCCGGCGTGGGAGTGGACATTTTGCTGCTTCTTTCGAATTTTGGGACAATAAGCATCCACGTTTACCCTGGCAACTAAATTCAAATCCATTTTGTATTCCTATACGAATCTTTATAAATCATTCTATGTGTTTTTATATATCTTCAAAAGCATGACAAAGATGTATTCCACTGTCATATATGAATATGATTTACAAATGCCGATACTCGAATTCAGAAGCTAGAATCCAGTTTAAGGTGAATCGAATATTTGAAACCACTTTATGTCTAACTCAAGTGTCACACGCAGCATAATGTGTACTCCCAATTAGATATGTACACAAGCGATGTCTCAAGATTCAAAATACCGAGTCAATCAAACAATAATGTACAAAACTAACAGACATATAAACACTTATAGAGTATATGGATCAATAATATCAACTAACATACATAAGCCAGGCCGCTGTACTTTTTTGCTAGAAGAGCATCCTTTTTTTAGCGAAGTTAGTACAACATCTTGGCCCTTTCAGATGCCTGCCACTTAAGGACCATCTATACTACTATTATTGCTAAATGAACATTCAGCCCGATTGGCATATTTGTAGGTCTGGCACAGCAATCAAAATGAAATGTCTCAGAGTCTTATCAATTAATACAGACTTGTGCTAAAAAAATTACAAACCAAAAAACAAAAAACAATTATTACATGATCTCTAAAACAAATGGTTTGATCGATTACATGAACAAACAATACAAAGGTTATTCAACGATGGAAAGAACATTTCACCTATGATTTACCAAGTGGGAATTTAATTTCCTTTTTTCCTTCAGGACCTTAACAATGCGGTCAGTCTCAGCCTGCTTCGTTTTGAAATCCACTAAATATTTAATGGTTGTCTTGAGTACTGCTTGTGATTGTGTTGTTTACTTCCTCAACATGTCAACTTCATCTCTAAGTGCAGAAGCAGAATCTCTTTCTACCAATAGTTTAGCCTCTAGAGCATCAGCAGTTGGCAATTCATGATGCACGATTGGGCCGGTGCCACTGCTGTGGGATGATACAACGTCCATGGGGACCTCGCTCTTTTATCTTGGGCTAACCTGATTTGCCATTAAAGTTCCGATTGGATTCCGAAAGGTTGAAGTTAGCAAAACATATCAACTAGGAGTTATAACAGCAAACCAGTTAAAGAAACAAGGAATTAAAGAGTTTCAATTGGATGCTGAAAATTAGTTATTAACATCATTGTAACCGGTTGCAGCAGCAAAGCAGTTAAACAAACAAGTTTTGCAAAAGGTACCTATTGTGGCATTGGAGTTTCTCTTGGATCCTAAAAAGTTGAGTAGCCAGTAATGTGATTAGAGCAACCGGTTGCAGCAGCAAAGCAGTTAAACAAACAAGTTTTGTAAAAGGAACCTGTTGTGGCAATGGAGTTTCTCTTGGATCCTGAAAAGTTGAGTAGTGAGTAACTTGATTAGAGCAACAAGTTACAGCAGCAAACCTGTTACACAAATATATTTTTGAAAATGTACCTGCTGTGCAAGTGGACTTCGAATTGGATCCTGAAAACTTGAAGTTGGTAAGATGAGTACAACAACAAGTTACAGCAGCAAACCAGGTAAACAAGGAAGTTTCTGAAAACATACCTATTGTGCCAACAGAGTTTCAGTTGGATCCTGCAAACTTGAATGTTAGCAATCATAAATAAAATGTTGCAAGAGCCATAAGAAACTAACATCAAACTAGTAAAACTAACCAGTTTTGGCAACATATTTAATTACACATGAACTAGTAAAACTAACAAGTTCTTGGCAACGTATTAAAGTAACAAGTTGGTACCGTTTACCAGCAACATAGACATCTGTAAATTTCTTTGATGTAAGCAAAATGATTCCAACACACACACACACACACACACACACACACACACACACACACACACACACACATATATATATATATATATATAAAAGTTAAAAAGATGGTGCCCCTCATATAAACCTGACAATTGTCTATCTATGAACATGCAAACATTACTAGTGGTACAAGTGATAACAGCAAACCATTTAAACAAACAGGGTATCAGAACGTAAATTACACGTGAATTCTGCTGTACCCTAGAAGTACATATGACCAGCTATCTACGTGCTTAAGTAGCTATTTAAGTTCAGGCAAACAGGTAATTCTTAACAGTAAGTATCAAATACATAGATAAGTGCAGTCTATAATAGGATTAACAGGCTATGGCATTATGTAATCAGTAGCAAACTAAATTAAGCCAAGCAACATAATTGAACAATTTTGCAATAAGTGGCTAACTAAAATTCCGTGAAGCAGGTAACTGAACTTACGCTAGCTCTTTGTACAGGCACACTGCAACTTATTTTTCAATTACAAGGTTCTACGAAGGGTCCATGGCATCAATTGCTTGGATACGCAGTCCCAATACTTCTTTCTTCCCACACTGCATTGGTAAGTCGAATGGTTTATCTGATAAGATGGTGCGTCCTTGATATGTTATAAGAGGATGGGTTGTCAGACTAGTTGTAGCCACACACATCACACTGGGTTTTACTGTATATTTCATGTAATTACATTTGGCATATCAAGATCTAAGCAATCTACAATAGGATGAAAAGACTGGCATCCTTCACATTATTGGCGAACTCAGTTCATAGAAACAAGCAATTCAACCATTCTGTGGGTAAATCAAAAGCACCACTGGAATATTTTTCACTACCCCAATCATACACACAAAAAGGGGTGACGCCACCGTAGGGGCTGGTATGGGCGGCCGCCTCGGGTGGCTGGAAAGTGTGCACCTAGTTTGAGTCATCGAGGTTGGCCTAGGCTAGTTTTGTTAGTCCCAACGCACGAGCAAGCAATGTAAAAAATGAAGAAAAACATTTCAATTTGGATGGGCCAATAACGTAAGTGCAAGGCGGGCCCTATAGCAGGCTCGCGGCCCAAACGAGCGCCTCCCATATCGATCGACAGCAGGAAAAATCCCAATTCGTTCGCTCCAGCCTCCAGTCTGCTTCGCTCCTAACCTAGCCGCTGCTGGACAGACCGACACAGCACTTCCTCGTGCCCTCGATGGACGCCGATCGCCAGGCTTCAAGTGAATGGAAGGACAAGAAGATTAAGATCCTACCCTGGGTGTAGCCTACGTGGGAGGCAGCGGTGGCAGCACGGGCATGGCATCGAGCTTGCGCAAACGGACAGTCGCAGCTTGCAAGAGTAGCATGCGCAACGAGCAGGTACATCACATCCCTGATTATATCTAATTCAACTATTCGATTTCTGGCCAATAGTTAAACCTGACGGTGTTGTAAAACTGCTTGTATGTAGGGAATCTATGAGAAAATGAAACCAATTTTTGCTTATTTTATAACTCCCACAATCAATACTGAACTGACTGCAGTACATTTTCATGGCTTGAGGAAACGTCGAGGCCATCTACCAGAAAGTCCCCGTATCATGACAACGTAGCATAAATACTTTTCTAATCTGTTGTTTGAAACTATTGGCATACTTGTGCAGGATAGATATATTGATATGCAGTTTGCGCACTGGTTATAGGTGCAATAACACTTCGATATTTTCAGCCAAAGAACGAATAACTCCAGCAGGTACAGAGCATGTTAGTAGTCCTTGTACACCATGTTGCATTTTGTGTTTTTTGGTGCTTACATCATTTAGTGTTTTATAATCTGGAACTACTTTGGATCATTAGCTGGTTTTCAAAGTGCATGTAGCTTCACATTTCTCAAGTTATGTTGATTTCCGGAGTGCAAGTGCCATCGTATTTTTTAAGTTAAATTTTTGCCCCTGGTAACTTGAATTCATGGATCCGCCACTGCACACAAATAATACATGCAGGCCAGTACGAATTAAATGAAATGCAGGGACTTATGCTAGCTCGTTGTACAGGCTCACTGCAGCTCTGCTTGTGCTTGGGATGTTCCATGTACAAGTCCATATTACCACTTGCTTGGATGTGTAGGCCTTGTGCTCCTTTCACCCCCCTTTGCATTTTTGACATGGCGAATGGTTGATCAAATAAGAGGAATCGACCTTGCTATTGTACCAGAGGACAGGTACTTACAAGGTTATACCGGTGTGCAGGATGTGTACCAGATCCCGTAGCGCCGTCATGCTTCACTAAAAAATGGTTTTGCTTGTTTCAGATGATATCTCCAGAAAAATAAGAGTTAAAGTCAGAGTTTCATAGGTGTGTAAGCTAAGAGAGCAGTGAAAGGATATCCAAACATCGTCGGAACAGTGCACAAGGGAGTGATATGTGGATACCTAGTTCGGGCCGGCGTTTGGGCATGCTCGCCTAGCTAGAGTGCGGGTCACTTCAGAGCCGTTGAGGGTGATGCGCTGGCATTGGCTGGCCACGCACGGATGCAGATCTTGAGTGGCAGTGGAGCGCT
This sequence comes from Thinopyrum elongatum, assembly GCA_011799875.1. Taxonomy (NCBI): domain Eukaryota; kingdom Viridiplantae; phylum Streptophyta; class Magnoliopsida; order Poales; family Poaceae; genus Thinopyrum; species Thinopyrum elongatum. Next base: position 117,788,306 of record CM022302.1, on the reverse strand, counting down.
ACGATGCGGTGGACGAGACCATTGGTGAAGCCCCAACAGCGTCGGGGGGCGGAGGTTCGATGATGTGCTCGGTGAAGTAGCCCTGGTGAGGTGGGAGACAGCGTCGGTGAAGTGCACCTGATGCGTTGGAAGTCGGTGCCTGTGAGGCACGTCGGTTGTGGCGGTCGACGTTGTCGGGGGACCACCCGGTGCGGTGGACGAGGGCGTAGATGAGGTAGCTCTGGTGCGGTGGTGAAGCGCGACCGTCGTCTTCGTCGTCGTCGTCCGGCACAGAGGTAGGGAAAGAGACGAGACGAGGGGCGATTCGAACTTTGCTTGGGTTGGCGGCGAATTAGGGATTTGAGCACAATGGGCGCGGAAGGGGACAGTGGAGAAGGGAGATTTTGCAGGGCTGGAATTGGGGCCGCCAGATATTTCAATCCGAAACGTGGAAGCGTGAACTTATTTTGTCGTCGTTCTTTTGGGGGGCGGGAGGGAGGGAGGGGGGTGGGTGGCTAGGTACTAGCTTCCGTATGACACACGCGACCACCACAACACGACCCTGGTCTGCCTGGTGCGCCTACATTTGAGAATGCAAACGAATCTTCTTTCATTTGGAAACGAATCTGTATGTATTACCATGCCTGTGTTTTCCTTGCAAATAATTAGTCATTCGAAACGAGATACTATAAATTAATTAATGAGGAGTTATTTGAATTAGAGTGTGTGTCACATAGCGATCTCCAATTCTAACGTGGATTTCGCATTTCACGGTATCCACGCTACTTTTTTAATACAAATTCATATGTATATGATGAACACCATGGTAGTGAGAAAACTTTGGATGGATTCAAACATATGACCTGAAAATAGCACAACAATCGAGTCAATGTCAACTTTTCCAAACCTAGTATGGCACGAATTTGAAATAATTATGGAAGCCATATGCATGGTCCTCAATTCAAATCTTACAATGTACACTAAATTGAAACATCGATATTAAGTCTCGTACTATCTACATTCAAATGTAGTTTTTAGCCCCACCCCCCCTCGGCACACATGCTACATACTTCCTGTATCAATCAATCTTCCTCTCCTAACCACCTTAGGAAGCTATCAGTTTCCGACACACGTTCATTCTTTCTCTCCATGTTTCGATCTCTAACTCTCTCAACTACACAACCCCATTTTTCCACTCTGTTACCAAATGTATCTACCTCACACACCCGCCGTTGCACTCCATGCCGAGCTCTCTCTCTCTCTCTCTCTCTCTCCCTCCCACCCTCTCTCGCTAGATACATGCATTGCCTACCTAGACCCCCCCTCTCATGCGCACGCACGCACATTGTCTATCTAGGTCACTCTCTTGAGACTGTCTCACTCTTTCTTCCACACGGCAGGCCACACTCGCTCAATCTCGCTCTCTTTATCTAAGTCTCGATTAACCTCGCTTTCTTTCACACACAAATGATATATCTCCCTGTTCGGGCCTTGATCGACACACTCTATACTCTCTCACGCAGATTGTCTATCTAGGTTAGTCCATCCAAGCCGTCCCCACTCTTTCGACCTCATGGCGGGCCACGCTCGCTCAATCTCTCTCTCTCTCTTTCTCTCTCTCTCTCTCTCTCTCTCTCTCTCTCTTTGTATGTCTCGATTGACCTCGCTCTTTCTCGGACACAAATGATATATCTCCATGTTTGAGCCCAATTCGACATATTCATATTGTATACTCTCTCACGCACATTGTCTATCTAGGTCACTCTCTCCAACCCGTCTCACTCTTTCGATTGCACGATGACCCACACTCGCTCAATCTCTCTCCCTTTATATATGTAATCGATTGACCTTGCTTCCTCCCATGCATAAAATATATCTACATGTCTATGACTGGATCATCTCTCAAGCTCTATCTTAAAGCCCTCACCCTTCCCAAAAGCTCAATCGGACAATATCTCTCCAGAGCATATATTTCTTTTCAATGAATGCCGGACCACACTCACTTTGTCTCTCTATCTATCCGGTTCTCGATTGACCTTGCTTTCTCACGCCGTATCTTCCACACATTGAAGCTACCTCTCCATCCCTCGCAGAGCCAGAGCTATTTACATTGCGAGGGGGACTCCAACCTTGGTTTAATTTGTGAAGGCATTTATTCCGGTGGGTTTAGATTATATTTTCGTAGCATTCGGCCCACAACTTCTCCAAACACCGTTGCAACCCCCGCACCTTCCCCAATTGATTTCCCTCTGGCTCGGTCATCGCTCTCTCGCACGTCCTTTCTCACCTTCAACGTCGCACCATGGTATTTTTGCAAAAAATTCTGTTGTTCTCTTTAATTATTACAAATAAGCTACAAAAACTACACACCGATAGTCCACCTATAATGGAACAAATTTCCACCCACAAATTAAAGTGCTACAAACTACACACCGAGGGGCCCACCTGTCATGGAACAAATTTGGACCCATATATAAATTAAAAATTGTAAAGGACGAGGATCGAACATGCGACCAGGGCCTTCAAGCCGCACGTCAATAGGCAACATAGTACAACAACGTTTGTTGTACCCCCCTTTGTTGATATAATGTTTTTATATTACCAAAGTCTATTTAATGGATAACATGTTTTAATATTATTTTTAGTACATTAGTGGGACCGGCTCATTAGCACGTACTATTCGCCTTCACTTACTGGTGGGTTCCATGTCTACTCTCTCTCTCTCTCTCTCTCTCCCCTTCTACGTTTAGACGCATGAGCAAACACGAAGAACTCGCGGGCGATGTTGCCGTTGACCATATCTGGACGCGTTCACAAGTTACGGCACCAGTTTCACGTACTAGTAGTACTAGTCAATGTGTACGTGCAATGCACGTTAATTTGGAAGTATATTAAGTGCATGCGGATATTAAGTAGGATATTATTTGCGTGTTATTATGTCATTAGCACTATTTTTGGCATGAAATTAACTGCACACTAAACGTGTTGAGCACTCGACATTGAAGCAGTCTAGGTCGTTGGATTGACATCATTTGATGGTCGAGATTAATTGGATCTGCCCCTTTGGTATAGATGGTATAGATATAGATTATACATGTAACAAGTTTAGGAACAAAAGTGACCGTGACGGACAAGTTATCTAGTACTATTTATCTACTACTCCATAATAATTAAATGCATTGATAAATAGATGTATCGCCTAGTGCTCGAACAAGGGGACTGGTCGCGCCCTACAAGTATTTGGAATTGACTTCCCTAAGAAAATATTTGGAATTGACTTCCCTAAGAAAATATTTGGAATTGACTTCCCTAAGAAAATATTTGGAATTGACATGGTATTTAATATGAAACGTTTGTGATGAGAAGGAATACATGTGGATTGATGATGTTTTATATTTAATTTGATACGGCTCTAGCAGAACATTCAATCGATCAAACCATAGATTTCATTCAGTCTGACTCCGACTTTACATTCATACGATGATCGATCTAAAATAAATGGAAATGATAAACGTTCGGATTTTAAGCATGGCAATCCGAACATTTTTCATGGCAAATTTAGATTACGCGGCGGCGGTGGGGGCGTCTTGCAGTGGGAAGCGGCTCCTCTGCCGTGCTCTGTGTGTCGTCGGGCCACTGACCGACGGCGACGGCAACATCGGCGTCTTGCACCGTTATTGGCGTACTCCTGGACGTTGGCCCTAGCTTCAAGGAAGGCTAGAATGTTCTGGACTTCGGTCTCCAGGAGCGAGTCAACTGGCGGGAGGAGGCGACTGGCATTGGTGCAAGGAAGCGGTCGACGGCGGCCATCCATGCCGCTGAGGGGGGCACTGGCACCCGCGCGGGTCAGGCGCTGGCTACGGCGCGGCGGAGACATTCGTGTGCACGGGCACCGGCACGGGCGCGTGCATCAGTGCACACGCAGGCGCATGCGCTGGCAGGTGCATGGGCGCGTGAAAGTCGACGGGGACCTCGCGGAACCCCGTGGCATCAAGCTCGGCGACAATGTGCGGCTCCCAGCCCATCAATGCCACGGGGATGGGTGCTGGCGTAGTCGGGGCAACGTGAGCCGGAACGGGAGTGGGGACAGGCACGGCGTCTTCCCGCAAGGCCAGTTCAAGCTCGTCCCAAAGCGCCTTATGTTCTTGAGACTCCGACTGGGTGTCTTCCTCAGGAAACTAGAAGACTAAGGGTAGACCATCATGATGCGGCATGGCGTACGGTTAGGTCTGGTTGGTTGGAGGTAGATGACAGGAGAATCGGAGAGGAAGAGAGAAGATTGTAGCGATACCGGGTAGTGCGGGGGTGATTTTAAACTGCAGCGCTGGCGCCATTAAAAGTGGGGGCAGTTGGGACGAAGCTGGGCGGCGGAGGCTGGTCAAAGGGCTCGCCTCCCGGTGAGCCTGCACAGCGGCCTGCTCGCACGCCTCCCGGTAAGTCGGCGCAGCAGTCTGCTCGCACGCCTCCTGGCGACTCACACGCTTGCTCGGACGGCACCTGCCGATGAGAAGTGGGACTCGTGGCGGCACGTAAACGCCCATGGTTTGAATAGTGAAAGTGCTCACCTTAACGTGACAGGTCTTTGTTCCAAAATACCTTGGCACTTCATTTGTGCAACTTCTCATAAGCAGCTTGTCTCAAATTGAACAAAAAAAATTACGAAAGCATATTTGTGCCATATCACGAGACCATGCTCAGTTTCATGAATTTTTGATTACTTTTGGATTTTCTAAAATTTAAAATCCAGGATTCGAAACAATATCATAACCTGCATCATGCAATAAATTTTCAAGCGATACATCTTTACTGTTGTAGATGTTAATATTTCTTAAGAAAGGATTTGGTCAAACATTTTGCTTAGTTAGATTTCAGACAAGTTATATATGCAGAGTAAAAGGATAATCCCTCCGTACCAGTGCATTGCCTGATATATTAACTCAAGTACTAGGCATGAACAAACGGGGCTCAATTCTATGCTCATCCTGGTGTATTACTCCTATTAGTACTAGGCAATGGAGTTGACGGGTGACCTTGGGTAGCGGCGACCGAGGGAATTGAACAGTGCTCGGCACGGTAGGTAACGTTGTCTAGTTACTAAAGCATCCCTCCATTTTTCATCGGTAGTCATTATGGACCGGGGACATGAGGGGAATTTCCTAGGGCTGGAATTCTGGCCGCCAGATATTTCGACTCAAAATGCGGAGGCTCGACTGGTTGGGGTTGGCTAATGTGCGTACCACGCATGCCACCAGAAGGACACGAGCCCGGGTTTTTTTTTGAGGATCAACATGAGCCCGGGTCTGGCTGGTACGCCGTTGGGTGCTACCATTCGAGAATACGAAAGGAATCTTTTAAATTGCCAATGAATCTATATGTATTACAATGCCCGTATTTTCCTTGCAAATACTAATCTCAACGTGGTAATTGATTTATGACGAGTTCTAGAATTAGAGTGAGTTTGTGATATAGTGATCTCAACGTGGATTTCACATTTCATGGTATCCCTAGCAAGTTTTTCATTGCAAATTCAAATTTAAAAGATGAATTGTATGGTGGTGAGAAAACTTTGTATGTATCAAGCATATGACCACACACACACACACACACACACACACACACACACACACACACACACACACACACACACACACACACACACACACACACACGCGCGCGCGCGCGAATACAACAACAATCCAGTAAGTATAGTGCATCTATTTTTCCAAACCATGCATGTATGACACGAATTCAAAAATACTCCCTCTGTTCCTAAATATTTGTCTTTTAGAGATTTCAACAAGTGACTACATACGGAGCAAAATGAGTGAATCTACACTCTAAAATATGTCTATATACATCCATATGTGGCAGTCCATTTGAAATCTCTAAAAAGACTAATATTTAGCAACGAAGGGAGTAAAATGTAAGACATGCATGGTCCTCAATTCAATATTTAAAATGAACGGGAAAATGAAACATGAATATTAAGTCTAGTACTACATACATGCAAATGTTGTGTTTAGGTGGAGCTATGTAGATTGTCGGGGGTTAATCCCTCGACCTTAGATAAAATTGTGAAGCTCTATTTAGGATTGTTTAGATTATATTTTTTGAACATTATATTTGTCCCCACCCTCCCAAACACCGATTGTTTGTGCACCCCCCCCCCCTCCCCGGGAGAATATCATGTGCCCCCACACCTTAGATGCTATATGCTGATACGAGTTGCTTGGAGCTTGTAGATCTAAGATATAGCAGCTCACAGGATGTCTTAATATTTTTACTGGAAACCTTCATGAGTTTGAGAATTGCACACAATTTGTACAAAAACTACTCATATGCCCTTGGATCCCATATCCAATGACCTCGAAGCTCGTATCACCGTAGCATCTAAGATGAAGGAGGACCTCATATTCTCCTGTATGTAAGAATATCATGTGCTACCACACCTTAGATGGTTTGGTGATACAAGCTCTTCGGAGCCGTTGGATCTGTGATCCAACAACTCCTTGGTGGTTCGAATGTTTTTTTGCAGAAAAAGCCCCCAAAGAGTTCGGCCACTGCTTACAAGCACAAAGACTGCTCAGATGCCATTGGATCTCAGATCGAACGACCTCGAAGCTCGTATCACCATAGCATCCAAGCTGCGAGAGCACCTGATGTTTTCTCGCACTGGAGAATATGAGGTGCTCCCGCACCGTAGATTCTATGGTGATACGAGTTCCTGGAGATCTAACGGCTCACAGTAGGAGGTTTGAATGTTTTTGCAATATACGCCTGTGAGAGTCTGGGAATTGCGCAGAAAGTACAAGTACTACGCATGTGGCATCTGATCATATATCAAACGACCTAGTTGCTCGTATCACCGTAGCGGCTAATTAAGCTACAGGGAGCACCTAATATGAGCAACTGGGAGCCGTTGGATCCAAGATGCAGGGGCACACACGAGGCCTAAATGTTTTATTTGCAAAAAAGCCCTTGGAGAGTTTGGAAATTGCGCATAATTACAAAGACTACTCCCAAGCCATTGGATCTCAGTTCCAATGACGTAAAAACTCGTATCACCATAGCATCTAAGCTGCGGGGTGGATGTGATATTCTATGCCACTTTTATTTTTGTTCCTAAACTTGAAAAATACGTGTAACTCGTGCCGTTACTTGTCTAACCACGCAAAGTGTTTGTGCAAAAAACCCATCCTACACTGAAATATCGGAACAACACACAGGGGTCCCACTTGTCATTGATCACATTTGGACCTAAAACTAACAAATCTGAAAGACGAGATTCAAACTGGTAACCTGGACTACAAAGCGTAAGTCAATAGCCTGAAACAACAATGGTTGTTGGCTTTATCCCATAACTTGATTTTATACAATATTACGTTGAGTAGAGTAGAGGGAGTGGCTCGTCAACACGTGCATGACCGTTGGCTCACTGGTGGGTCCCATGTCTACGATCTCTCTCTCCTCTCCATCGTCTAACCTTTAGACATACGGGCACACACGAAGAGCGGCGCGAGCTTGCCGTGGTGTTATTATAACTAAAAAAAGCTTGGAAAATAGAAGAATCGGCTAGAACAACAGACGTTGTGGCTGGTCGAGACAGAGCTAACCACACCTATCCTCCGTGCCACGTTAGCATGATGAAGCTATGTGGCTAGTGGGGTGTTTTCGACCGACTGGCTGGGTCCTGAGGTTGAACCGTAGGTAGTACGTCCAATACAGTATATTTTTACACGCACATTTTTCCTCCGTACCGAGACGTGGCACACCCTACCGCGCGGTTTCGGGGTCCTCCTGGGTGGTGCACGCATATTTTCTTCCTTGCCGAGACATGGGACGCCCTACCGCATGTTTTCTAGGTCCTCCTCGATCGTAGCGCTGAAGCAAGTAAATGAGTCGTCAAATCATGAAGGACCACCTTTCCCGCCGAGTACATCAGTGAAGCACGGTGGCTAGCTAGTTGGGCTAGTGCGACCGATTAGTTAGGCCACCGCCACATTTGTTTTCTCACCCCTTTTTTTATCTCCTTGCCGGCAGGTAAATTTAAATATCCACCACGGCGTTGCTCTAGTCTTTGGGTGCGGCAGGCGTGGCAGGATTTTTAATTTTTTGATTGGCGGGAGCAGGCGCGGCAGCAATTAGTCACGATGACTCCGCCTGTAAAACCCACTGCTCCCTGATGTGAAAAGTCGTCGACTGGTATTTTCCCATGGTGAAAACCAAAAGATTCACCCCGCTCCTCGGTTGGCTCCCTCCGCCTTCCCGTAGATTGCATTGCCTTTCAGCCATTTTGCCCCCTTTACTTCCTCTCCCCATTGCTTCTACCTGGTTCCATGGCGATGCACCAGATCACGGAGTATGAGGTGAGGCGCCTGACACAGGAGCTACAGGCCAAGGATGCGCAGCTCAGGGCCAAGGACGTGGAGCTCCGTGAGCTCAAGGACGAGAGGAGTGCCATGCTCCTCCTTTATGTGCGGGAGTTCACGGAGCTTCAAAAGCGGCTGGCGTCCACCACAAAGATGCTCGAGGCATCGGCGGCGTTGCTGCAGAAAGCGGGAGATACGATAGGTGGTCAGGCGAGCCGGCTGGAGCGTGAGCGGGCCGATCGTGACGAGGTCCAGGATCGCTTCAGCCACTTGGTGGACCATGTTGCCACGCACGTGTTGCGGCTGCGCGATGCCTACCGTCGTGCCAGCGTGACCATGCCGGGCGTCGAGCTAAACCCGTTCGACCACCCCGTCGACTTCAATGAGCTGCGGCTTCCTGACCTGGTCTCCTTCTTCAGCTATATCTCTGAGGAGCTGAGCCATCTCCGCGCGATGGTGGGGGCGGAGCTGGACAAGGAGGGGTTGCGGGCTGCCGTCGCCATTGCCGGGCGAATCCTCTCAGGGCTTCGTCACCGAAATCCATTCGTGCCATTGGACGCCGTCTTTGACGAGCTGGCTCCCGTCGACCGGGAGCGGGCTCTGCATGCGGTGGCACCCTGCATCACCAACATCGTGCGCCTCGAGAAGCAGAGGGACTTCGGTGGTGTTTAGGCATCCTCTACATGGGCATGTCCATGTCTCGGCGCAACATGACCGTTGGATCAAACTCAGACAGTGCAGATCAGTCACTGTAGCACAAAGCGTGTGGGTGTGTTTGGTTGCATTCTCATCTCAATATAGTTGTTCCCTCTTCGTGCATGCCCATCTCAGCACCCCTCTTCATGCATGCTCCTAGTGTATTTGTGTTAACCTACTAGTGTGGACTCATGCACCCTTCATGCACTCTGCCAAACACCCAAAAGTGAGTAGAGAAGGGAACTTTTGCTCCCATCCCATGCACCCTTCATACACCCTGCCTAACACTGATTCATGCTTCATATGGTTCATGTTCTGTGGAGTACTGTAGCACCGTACTCTCCGTGCGCTGTAGACCTAGTTCTGTTAACATTGATCTCACCGTTCATTCTCGACCGGACAGTCAAAAAAGGGGTAGTATGTTACATTACTGTTCATATAGTTGACATGAGCACAACATCATTTGTTATCGTCATATCTTACTACACTAGAAACAAGGTTATGTAGTACTGATGTATGAACCACTGCACATGCCTAGTAGTAGGAGCACTGTGTAAGTTCAAGTGGCTGCCGTGTTTCGCACTCCTCCGTCGTAAGAGTGGAAACGCTTGCTGTAATCATTTTTTTCTTTAGAAACAGTGGACACGCTCTACCATGCGGATCCTCCTCGACGATCATCGGGAACCTTGCTACTCACTTTCGCCGATGTGTGGGACAGCCAGCATCGGGGTCCAGTAGCCATGCACTAAATTACTCCGTACTAGAGTGCCCAACTGCACGGTAGACTACCCCGATCGAAGCGCCGCAGTAATGCCCAATGAGCCTCAAATCACAAAACCCCCACCTTTCCAGCAGTAAGTTGGACGGACGAAGCAACCATCATTTCACTCTTCTCCCTCAGCTTCCTCTCTTGAAGAAAACCCCAACTCGCTTCTCCCTCATCTTGTTCCTCATTTCTTCAAGAAAACCCCGATCTGCTTCTGCCATTGTTCTTCTCTCCCAAAGAAGGAAAGGGGGCGCATCAATGGTGTTGATTCTGGCCAAGGCCCGGTCTTGGAACCCCGAGACTGATCCTATAACTCCCTCTCTATTCTTATTTTGGGTTTGTGATTATGGTTTCTTTTCTTTTATTTCTATTTGACAGTTTCTTGATGGACCCTGGAGCACCGGCCAAAGTGATGTCTATGGCTCTGGCCAAAACCGTCGAGGCTCAGGGTACAAAGAAGCGCAAGCACCCCGCCGAGACTACCGTAGACAAGCTCAAGGCCATCACCCTGTCCAAGGCCCCCTCTCCGGGATCCCTCATTAAGCAAGTCCAGGTAATATCTCTTCTTGACGATCTTTTTCTCGATCTTGATCGTGTTTTTTTATCTAACACGCAGTACTAGTACTAGTAGTACAACTTTCTGGGTGATCTTGCATGTGATTTTTGTGTGCCAAATGACGGTTCTAAATTCCTCTTTTGACCAAAACATGCGAGAGGTTGACACTGATTTCTTATAGATTACTTTCAACTACTTTATGAACATCAATGCTACCTTTGAAGAGAGTATATTAGCCTCAGTAACTTGTCTTATGGATATTGCAAGTAATCCCTCTGCTCTCATGCCTTTGAAGACATGTTCTAGTGTCTTTGTTCACTCATTTCTGTGCGTATATGTAGTCTTATATGGAGTAAAATATCGAAAATCATCTTATATTTCTGAACGGAGGTAGTAATAAAATATTTGGTTTCTGTTTGAATTAGAACCAGGTCCGCAGTGGAGATGAAGTTCTCAAAGTCATGCCGTGTGAACTGGAAGACCTGAGGATGAGTTCTACTGCTAAACTATCCAGCTGATGTGTCCTTGTCGCCACGTGTCCTGAACTAGTGTTTTCCTATAGCATTGTTGTCAGGCGTGTTCTTGAGGGTGTACTTCACCACAACAATTTCTTGGCTGTGCCTTCGATTACGAAGGGTGTGGTTCTTGTAAAGCTTCCCGACAAGTCTAATGCGGACTGTCTTCATCATCATGTTTATGTGTGGAAAGACCACTCTGTTAGGTTGTCTAAGGTTGAAGAGATGGTGATGGTGCTGGTAGACATCTCTCACGAAGTCCATGGCCTAGTCAGTTATGCGGGGTACATCCCGTAGGTCGGTGGCAAGAAATAGTCTGCAGAGTTTAATTAGTGCAACTTTGCTTGTCTGCAGTAAGTACTATTGTTCAGTACTTGATTTGTGTGTGTGAACCCTGTATTGTTTAGTACAGCCGCTTTTGTTGTGTGGTGAGTCCTGAGAACAGTCTATGTTAATGTCTGTCCACTCAATTTAGTCTGTATATTTTGAAGTATCCAGATCATCTTTTTTGTGAGGACGGTTTATCGATTATGGTTACACTCCAATATCTGTATGCATTGCAGGGTTTATCGCACCCACCAGGATTTCCAGTCCCATGGATGTTCGGTCCATATGATTTGTCACGACCTTTGGACTATCCTGCTTGTGGGAGTAAGCGGGGGCCCTGCATGCCATGCGTAATTGGATGATCAATCTTCTGTTTAGAACTTGAACATAGTGATTTCCTGGTAAGGATTCACTCATGTCACATCAAGTAAATCTTACTGATTTACTTTGTAAATCTTATTGATTTAATGTCATGTTTTCTTACTTTTGCTGCAATTTTACGATGCAGGTTTTGCCATGTGACATTCGTCACAGAATAAACCATTTGGTTTGCTCTACGATGGTTATTTTTGCAGGTTTCACTTCTTATGTTGTGTCAGTAACGAAGGCACTGTCCATCACTTATATTACTGGACACAATTGGATCAGTCTGTGGTCTGAGTACAATCTGAAGCCCTACGATGAACTGCAGTCTGGTTTAACAAACACGCCACAATTAGTCCTTCTCGTGTTTAAAAGAAATGAAGAAAAAGATTGGATCAAGGTCACGGAGCCTAGTCAAGTTAGAAAGCTGATCATAGCAGACCAGAGACGATCGCTGCTGTCTCGCACATCGGTACCACCTTCAACAACGGATCGAGCACCGGCACCTTCTCCGATGGCACTTGCTCTAGCACTGACAGCGGTAGCAGCTTAGTCTGATCCACCTGAGGATTGGGCACCGACCGCATCAGCGGATCAGGCTGATCTACCAGAGGTTCGGGCATTGACACCGGCACCTGCTCCGACACCGGCATCAGCTCCACAAGGAGCACCATCTCCGACAGCAGCAGCGGCACTACCAGTCGCACCGGCACGAGCACCAGCAACGGCTCTGGCACCGGCACCAACACTTGAAGTTGCACTTGCATCTGCTCCAGCCTGTGCAGCGACAACGGAACCAGCAGTTGCACCGGCAACAGACTGGGCTGCAGTTCGCACTGCATATACCAAAGTCCTTACAAAAACCGACATCTCCCGCTTCTTGGTAAGCATTGGCCGCCCAAGTGCTTCGTTCTTTTTTCTTTCCATGTTGTTTCACATGATTCACTGTGTTGATCTAACTGTTTGTGTATGTCTTCTTGTTTGCAAATAGAGAATTCCTAGAGCAACGAGGGAGTCGTTCAACAATCCGGGCGATCGTGGCCAAGTTTCTCTTACCATGCGCAGCCTTGGTGTGAATGAACCTACTCAATATACCATAAGTACAAAGGATGGTCGCATGATGATTGATGCTAAAGGATGGTCAAGGTTCAAATATAAATCAAATCTTGCGGTAGGGGATGATGTCAAAATCGAACTTTCTCGGCAAGGAGAGCTGGTCCAAATCAACTTTGAAATTCTTCAGTAGCAGCACGCAACTGCCAAACTGATCTATCCTCCGAGAGATTTTGATGTAATAATCTGGCATGGTTAAACAAGTGTCCTGTGTGTATAAGTAGTACGACAGTATTATTTATCACGTAGAATATCGTTGATAGAATTGCAACTCTGATTGCTGGTTAGGAACTGTCGTTCGATTTCATTCTAACAGCTGCCGTGCTTTATTCAATTTTCTGTATTCACCTTGCGACAGCATCTAAAACTAGCACCGTATCGATCGCTTGCAATATGAAATGCGCTGAGTTAGAACACATGGGCCCCCAAACATGCAGGCCCACCGGCCTGTGGCCCAAAGTCCAGGACCGTGAGCCTATCTGAGTATTATATTCTCAGCTGAACCCCCATATTATGTTATATATATTCCCCTTGATTTTTCTTATGTATAAAGTTGTGATATAATTTTTTTATATTTGTTTACAGAGGGAGTATCTCTCTGTCAAAAATATATTTATGTGAAACTAGTTACTCCTGCCTTTCTACTTCCTTTTGCTGATATGTGGGGCATCCGGCAACGGGGTCAATGTGCAAAAAGTGACCAACTTCCCTATCCTAGGTCAAATAGTGTGTCACATGCTTTGTTGGAACTTATCTTTAGTGATGTATGGGGTCATGCAAGAGATTCTTTTGGAAGAAAAAAATACTATGTTAGTTTTATTAACTACTATAGCAAATTTACTTGGATATATTTGCTCAAGTTTAAATATGAAGTTCTCACAATCTTTCAAGAGTTCCAACGACTTGTTGAACGTCAGTTTAACAGGAAAATCATCACAGTCCAAAGTGACTGGGGAGGGGAGTATGAAAAACTAAACTCTTCCTTTCATAATATTGGCATTGCTCATCATGTCTCTTGTCCGCACGCTCACCAACAAAATGGCTCCGTTGAGCATAAACATCGCCATATCGTTGAAGTAGGACTATCTCTTCTAGCTCATGCATCCATGCCATTAAAATTTTGGGATGAAGCTTTTATTGCTGCCACTTATCTTAGCAATCGTCTTCCTAGCAAAGTAATACGCAATACTACTCCCTTGGAAAAATTGTTTCATAAAAAACCAGATTGCAACTCTCTAAAAATTTTGGGTGTGCTTGCTACCCGAATCTTCGTCCATATAATCGACACAAACTTGAGTTCCGTTCCACTCAATGTGTTTTTCTTGGATATAGCAATCTTCACAAGTGATACAAGTGTCTTGAGTTTTCCACTAGACGTATTTATATTTCTCGTGATGTTGTATTTGATGAAACAATATTTCCCTTTGCAAAAATTCATCCAAATGCCAGAGCCCTACTTCGTGTAGAAATTGCACTTCTTCCTGAGTATATGTCTAGTCCAGATCACGGGGTAAGTAAATGGTGCTGATCATATGACTATTTCCAAAGGAAAAGAAAATTTTAATTTTGGTGCTAAGTGTGCAGTTGCAGGGCGACATTTTATGCAAGCAAGTATGGACGAAACAGGTACAGGACCCAGAATGATTCTAGCGGCAGCAGCAGCAAACGATCCGATGGAGATCTTCATGGCAGCATGGCAGGTGCGTGATCCCAGGCTGATTCCAGCCTACTGCGTGTGTCCGATGTTTGGGTGGCCGGCAGCCCCAGTAGTGTGGATCCCACCAGCACATCCAGTGTGGCCCGCTACGGCTCGTCGTGCACCACACGCACGAGGGATGGGCCAGCAGCCGAATGAGCAAGAGGCGCAGGGCCCAGCGCAGGCGTCCCGTGCCCCCAACCGAGCGGGCGTCTGCTGAGGGCGCCATGCGGCATGCTCCTGCTGGCGAGGCGATGACGAGGAGGATTTCTAGCGCGCTAATCTCCTCTGATCGGGAATTGGATGATGCAGCGGATTCCCTCGGATTTTCTATGGAGATGAGTTCTGCTGCTGAACCAGTGACTCCAAGATATTCTGCATCAAGGACTGCTCAAACTCGTGCACTGATGCGGCTTGAACTACGTCGGTATTTCCCCAAAGAGGAAGGGATGATGCAGCACAGCTACGATAGGTATTTCCCTGAGTGATGAGACCAAGGTTATCGAACCAGTAGGAGAACCACGCAAGACTACGTAAACGGTACCTACACACAAAGAACAAATACTTGCAACCCGACGTAAAAGAGGGGTTGTCAATCCCTCCCAGGTAAAAAGATAGATAAAATTGTAGTAGATTGGATAAATAGATCTCGCGGGAACACAAGATAAAATAAATAACAATAAATTGCAGCAAGGTATTTTTGGGTTTTTGGATTAATAGATCTGAAAATAAAAGCGAATAAAAATAGATCTCGAAGGCAAATTTGATAAAGAAGAGACCCGGAGGCCGTAGATTTCACTAGTGGCTTCTCTCGAGAAAAATAGCATACGGTGGGTAAAAAAATTACGGTTGGGCAATTGATAGAACTTCAAATAATCATGATGATATCCACGCAATGATCATTATATAGTCATCACGTCCAAGATTAGTAGACCGACTCCTGCCTGCATCTACTACTATTACTCCACACATCGACCGCTATCCAGCATGCATCTAGTGTATTAAGTTAATGGAGAAACGGAGTAATACAATAAGAACAATGACATGATGTAGACAAGACCTATTCATGTAGGAATGGCCCCCATCTTGTTATCCTTAATAGCAACGATACATACGTGTCATTTCACCTTCTGTCACTGGGATTGAGCACTGTAAGATCGAACCCATCACAAAGCACCTCTTCCCATGGCAAGAAAAATCGATCTAGTCGGCTTAACTAAACCAAAGATTCGAAGAAGAAATACGAGGCTATAAGTAATCATGCATATAAGAGACTAAAAGACTCAAATAACTTTCATGGATAAAAACATATATCTGATCATAAACTCAAAGTTCATCGGATCCCAACAAACACACCGCAAAAAGAGTTACATCAAATAGATCTCCAGGAGACCATTTTATTGAGAATCAAAAGAGAGAGAGGAATCCATCTAGCTACTAACTACGGACCCGTAGGTCTACAATGAACTACTCACGCATCATCGGAGAGGCACCAATGAGGATGATGAACCCCTCCGTGATGGTGTCTAGATTGGATCTGTGGTTTTTGGAACTTTGCGGCTGCTGGAATTGTTTTTCGTTGACTCCCCTAGGGTCTTTGTAATATTGGGGTATTTATAGAGCAAAGAGGCGGTGCGGGAGGCCACCGAGGTGGGCACAACCCACCAGGGCGCGTCTGGGCCCCCAGGCGCGCCCAGGTGGGTTGTGCCCCCCTCGGGGCACCCCTCGGGTACTTGTTTGGCCCATCCTGTGTCTTCTGGCCCAGAAAAATTCTCCAAAAAGTTTTGCTGTGTTTGGACTCCGTTTGGTATTGATTTTCTACGAATTAAAAAACAAGCAAAAAACAGCATCTGGCACTGGGCACTATGTCAATAGGTTAGTCCCAAAAAGTGATATAAAGTTGCTATAAAATGATTGTAAAACATCCAAGAATTATAATATAACAACATGGAATAATAAAAAAAATTATAGATACGTTGGAGACGTATCAGCATCCCCAAGCTTAATTCCTGCTCGTCCTCGAGTAGGTAAATGATAAAAATAGAATTTTTGATGTGGAATGCTGCCTAACATGTTCATCACATATTCTTTTCTTTGTAGCATGGACATTTGGACTTTTATATGATTCAAAGCAATAGTCTAGTTTTGACATGAAGATTTCAATACTCAAGCATTTCAACAAGCAACCATGTCTTTCAAAATACCAACACTAAAGCAAGTTATCCCTAGTCCATTATGCTCAATCATTGATCCATTCATGAAATACACACGCATATTAGCTACACCCAATGCTCAAGTAGGATCATAGTGCCCCTTAGTTGGTGCTTTATAAGAGAAGATGGAGACTCAAATAAAAATCAAAATTGCATAAAGTAAATAGAAAGGCCCTTCGCAGAGGGAAGTAGGGATTTGTAGAGGTGCCAGAGCTCAAAGCGAAAAAGATAGAGATAAAAACATTTTGGGTGGCATGCTTTTCCTGTCAACAAAAACAATCGAGTAGTTCCCAATACTTTCCATGCTAGATATATCATAGGCGGTTCCCAAATAGAAAATAAAGTTTATTCCTTTTTCCACCATACTTTCACATTCCACGGCTAACCGAATCCATGGGTGCCATCCATACCAACACTTTCCAAGGAATTTATTATTTGACAACATAAAGTAAATTCATTTTTCATTTCGGGACTGGGCATCCTAATACCTTTGCCGCACTCTCGTGCAATGACAAGTGAATAAACACTCATCTTGAGAATAACACATCTAGCATGGAAAAATATCAGCCACCCCCTACCGTTTCATGAGTGGTACGAGCATACAAAAAGGAAATTTATTTTGAAAATTAGAGATGGCACATACAAATTTGCTTAGAACGGCAAAAAATATCGCATATAGGTACGTATAGTGGACTCATATGGCAAAACTGGTTTAAGGATTTTGCATGCACAAGTTGTAATCATACTTAGTGCAAGTGAAGGCTAGCAAAAGATTGAGAAGCATCCAACCAAGAAACGAAAAATCTCATAAGCGAGCATTAAGCATAACTAACACCGAATAATGCACCACAAGTAGGATGTAATTTCATTGCATAACTATTGACCTTAACACCAATATTCTTACTAAAGCATAAGTACTCATCAACATGACTCACATATTATATCATCATACCGCAAAACTATTACAAAGAATCGAGTTTATTTTGTCCAATGATCTTCATGAAAGTTTTTTATATCCCTCTTGAATATCTATCACTTTGGGACTGGTTTCATATGTTGCTTTTGATAGTTCAAACAAATCTAAGTGAAGGACATGAGCATAAAAATTTCTTCTCTCAAAATAATATAATTTAAGCATGAGGAGATTTCTTCAAAATTTTACTAACTCTCAAATAAATCTAAGTGAAGCATGAGAGCATTTCTTCAAAAATGATGAAGCACATAGTGCTCAAAAAGATATAAGTGAAGCACTAGAGCAATTCCATAGCTCAAAAAGATTTAAGTGAAGCATAGAGAGCAATTCTAACAAATCATAGCATAATTTTGGCTCTCTCAAATAGGTGTGACCAGCAAGGATACTTGACTTCAAATAAAAAGCAAAACAAGCAAAGACTCATATCATACAAGACGCTCCAAGCAAAACTCATGATATGTGACGAATAAAAATATAGCTCCAAGTAAAATACCGATGGTCGTTAGAAGAAAGAGGGGATGCCACTCGGGCATCCCCAAGCTTAGTTGCTTGCTTCTATTTGGATAATGGCTTGGGGTGCCATGGTCATCCCCAAGCTTAGGCTCTTCTTACTCCTTATTCCTTCATCCATCGTGATCTCACCCAAAACTTGAAAACTTCAATCACACAAAACTCAACAAAACCTTCGTGAGATCCATTAGTATAAGAAAACCAATATTTACTTTAAGTACTGTAGAAAACCCATTCAAATTTTGTTATTGCATTATATCTACTATATTCTAACTTTACCATGGCTTATACCCTCCAATACAAACCATAGATTCATCAAAATAAGCACACAATGCAAAGAAAACAGAATCTATCAAAAACAGAACAATCTGTAAAGATGCAAACTGTTATCATACTTATCTAACTCCAAAAATTCTGAAAAATTAGGATAACAGAGGCAATTCGTATATCAATCTTGTGTAAAAAATTCAGAATTTTTTGTCTCTTCTGTGATTTTAGACAATTATTTTTCTAGACGCAAAAGTTTCTGTTTTCCAACAAGATCAAATCAACTATCACTAAAGCTATCCCAAAGGCTTTACTTGGCACAAACACTAATTAAAACATAAAAAAATCATAATAGAGGCATAATTGTGCAAACACTCAAGAACAGAAAGAAAAAGGCAAAAATAAATTTTATTCATTGGGTTGCCTCCCAACAAGCGCTATTGTTTTATGCCCCTAGCTAGGCATAATGATTTTAATGATGCTCACGTGGAAGACAAGAATTGAAGCACAAAGAGAGCATCATCTAGCATATGACAAATACATTTAAGTCTAACATACTTCCTATGCATAAGAATTTTATAAGCAAACTAATTATCATGACAAGAAATATCTAACATATGCAAAGGAAAGGAATAAAACATTGACAATCTCAACATAACGAGAGGAAATTTAGTAACATGAAAATTTCTACAACCATATTTCCCTCTCTCATAATAATTACATGTGGGATCATATTCAAATTCAAAAATATAACTATCACATAAAATATTCTCTTCATGATCCACATGCATGCAAAGTTGACACTCTTCCAAAATAGTGGGATTATCATCAAATAAAGTCATGACCTCTCCATGCCCACTTTTATCGAGAATTTCATAAGATTGAACATACTCCAAAGGAGTGGGATCATTATTACCTAGAGTTGACACTCTTCCAAACCCACTTTCAATATTATCAAAAACATATTCATCATGAGGCTTAAATAAATTTTCAAGATCATAATAAGAATCACCCCAATCATGATCATTGCAATAAGTAGTGGACATATCAAAATTAGCATCCCCAAGCTTGGGGTTTTGCATATTATTAGCACAATTGACATTAATAGAATTTATAGTAAAATCATTGCAATCATGCTTGTCATTCAAGGACCTATCATGAATCATGGCAAAACTTCATAAAGATAATCAAGTGCACTCAACTCACTAGCAATTGGTTCAACATAATCAGATCTTTTGAAAAGATTAGCCAGTGAATGAGGATCCATATCAATAGATTTTTAGCAAGCGAAGATGCAAGCAAATAGAAGGCACATGGTAACACAAGCAAATGTAGCAAACAAGATTGCAAAAAAAAAACAGATCTGACGAGAAAAACAGCGAACGGAAAAAGAGGGCGAATAAAACGGCAAATTTTTGTGAAGTGGGGGAGATGAAAATGAGAGGCAAATGGCAAATAATGTAAATTGCAAGGAGATGATATTTGTGATTAGGAACCTGATAGATGTTGATGATGTCTCCCTGGCAACAACGCCAGAAATTGGCTAGTTGACGGGAGACTATCTTGACTTGATCCTCCCCGGCAACAGCGCCAGAAATTCCTTTTGATGTGGCTTGTACTACGTCGGTATTTCCCCAAAGAGGAAGGGATGATGCAGCACAGCTACGGTAGGTATTTCCCTTAGTGATGAGACCAAGGTTATCGAACCAGTAGGAGACCCACGCAACACTACGTAAACGGTACCTGAACACAAAGAACAAATACTTGCAACCCGACGTAAAAGAGGGGTTGTCAATCCCTCCGGGGTAAAAGGATAGATAAAATTGTAGTAGATTGGATAAGTAGATCTCGCGGGAATGCGAGATAAAATAAATAACAATAAATTGCAGCAAGGTATTTTTGGGTTTTTGGATTAATAGATCTAAAAATAAAAGCGAATAAAAATAGATCTCGAAGGAAAATATGATAAAGAAGAGACCCGGGGGCCGTAGATTTCACTAGTGGCTTCTCTCGAGAAAAATAGCATATGGTGGGTAAACAAATTACTGCTGGGCAATTGATAGAACTTCAAATAATCATGACGATATCCAGGCAATGATCATTATATAGGCATCACGTCCAAGATTAGTAGACCGACTCCTGCCTATATCTACTACTATTACTCCACACATCGACCGCTATCCAGCATGCATCTAGTGTATTAAGTTCATGGAGAAATGGAGTAATGCAATAAGAATGATGACATGATGTAGACAAGATCTATTCATGTAGGAATAGACCCCATCTTGTTATCCTTAATAGCAACGATACATACGTGTCATTTCCCCTTCTGTCACTGGGATTGAGCACCGTAAGATCGAACCCATCACAAAGCACCTCTTCCCATGGCAAGAAAAATCAATCTAGTCGGCCTAACTAAACCAAAGATTTGTAGAAGAAATATGAGGTTGTAAGTAATCATGCATATAAGAGATCAAAAGACTGAAATAACTTTCATGGATAAAAACATAGATCTGATCATAAACTCAAAGTTCATCAGATCCCAACAAACACACCGCAAAAAGAGTTACATCAAATAGATCTCCAAGAGACCATTGTATTGAGAATCAAAAGAGAGAGAGAGGAAGCCATCTAGCTACTAACTACGGACCCGTAGGTCTACAATGAATTACTCCTATGTCTTCTGGCCCAGAAAAATTCTCCAAAAAGTTTCGCTGTGTTTGGACTCCGTTTGGTATTGATTTTCTGCGAAGTAAAACAAGCAAAAAACGGCAACTGGCACTTGGCCCTGTGTCACTAGGTTAGTCCCAAAAAATGATATAAAGTTGCTATAATGGTTGTAAAACATCCAAGAATGATAATATAACAGCATGGAACAATAAAAAATTATATATACGTTGGAGACATATGGTATTACCCAGCAAGTGTGTCCGGCCAGAGGTGATCGAGCGTGTTGGGTAACAGTAGTGCACCCCTGCAGGGATGAATAATCTATCGATAGCCAGTCCTACGGTAAAGGACGCTCAGTTTGTGTATCCCGATCTACTACTTGAACTGGATACTTGTTACTTAATTGAAGCTTCGGGATCGCTTTCTCGCAGGGAGTCGAGGAAGGATCTCTAGGCTTTACTTCAACATGTTTGCTTAATAAAATGCTATTCTACTCTCTTCTATTGCTGCAAGATGGTGGCTTCGTGAAGATGCTAGTCTTCGATAGGACTAGGCCTTCTCTCTATTCTGGCATTTCTGCAGCCCAGTCCACATATACAGCCTTTCCCCTTTGATAATGTTGCTTATGTAGTGTAGATCCTTGCTTGCTGAGTACTTCGGATGAGTACTCACGGTTGCATTGTTACTTCTTTTTCCCCATACCCCACTTTGATGATACATCAGACGATGGAGCCCCGGAGCCAGATGCCACCTCAGGAGCTTACTACCAGGAGGGTCCAGACGGCACTTACTACTGGATCGAGCCAGCCGACCAGGAGTAGGATCGGATGTTCCCAGGCAGGAGGCCTACGCATTTCGATCTAGAGTCGTTGTTTGTGCTAGCCTTCTTAAGGCAAAACTTTGCTAACTATGTCTGTACTCAGATATTATTTGTATGACTGACTTATGTATTCGGATCCTCGTGATCCCTGGTCTGTAATATTGTGGATCTTCGTTTATTTGTGTTAGAGTTGTGTTGTGATATCTCTCCGTGAGTCCCTATCTTGATTGTGCATGTTTGCGTGTATGATCAGTGCACGATTGAGTTGGGGGCGTCACAAGTTGGTATCAGAGCCGACTGCCTGTAGGAAGCTCCCTTCCAGTTCCTTGGCCAAAGTTGAGTCTAGACATCGAAAAACTAATTTACTAACTTGGCTGTGTGGCTTACGGGCCCACGTCCCCAACTGGGTGGTATTAGGATCTTTTATTCCTCATCTATACTCTGGGACTCTGATCTCTCTTCTATTCGGGTTAAATGATTTTACTAACGCCGACACTTAGGATCTCTTAAATCTTGTCTACCCGGAGAGCTAGATATCTGTGTGATTTCCCTGTCATTGATCTGATTAGTTTGATAATCATTTTCTTTTCCATTGTTTTGTTTAACCTTTCTCTCCGAGTTGTATTAAACTTCTCACTGTCATTTGACAATCCTGAATTTCCTCTGTTTCAGATGGATCGTTTGTTTCCACCACGTCCTACGACACAGCTTGTGCTTCGCACTTGGGCTCGTGATGCCCTTGGGTTTCTAGCTGTTCTGATTGCCCTACTGACCAGACTTGGCTACCGCTGGTACCCCGAGTACATGGTCTACGAGGTTTACCGCGAGTTCAACCAGGAGCAGTACCATGCTGATGTTCATATCTATGATCAGCAAGATGACTCAGACTCTGAGCTACACCTTTTCCGCAGTATCGGCGTGACGATTGAGATGGCAGTCCATGATGCCGCCTACTCTGCTGTCGCACGTCTCCTAGGAGAGTTCAGCGATATCTTGGATGACTCTGAGTTCCGATACATTCCGTATGTCCCTGCTGGAGATGCTACTGGATACTACACGGCTATTAGTGCCCCATATGAGCCTCGTCGCTACGACCCGCGCATTCTGATTCAGTGCACTCAGGCTCTGGATCGCACTGTTCGGGCTCTTGCCGTCGAGTTGGTTGCCACTCGAGCACGTCTTTATGATGCTATGACATAGTTGCTACCCACTGTTCGTGCAGGAATACATCCGGAGCACATCCTTTACCTGTGCAGGACACAGATGTATGCTGGTATTGATTGGCCTGCTGTTGGAGCTCACACACCTGCACGTGCACCTCTTCTTACAGCTCGAGACCGGGTTCTGCATCAGAGTGCACATGGAGCGCAGGATCCTACCATGACGAACATTCGTCGTCCGCACTCGCAGTTACCCCATTTCAGTGGTTTTCCCCGAGGTTGATGTAGCCTTTGCTATGTCTCGTTGTGTACTTCCTTACCGCGTGCCTGCGCGCCGCCTAGTATGTCTAGTTCTAAATTTGCGCCGTTATGCAGTCCGCATGTACCCAACTCTGTGTATGGATCTGTATGTCTTAATTGGCTACTATTATGTATCTGTTACACTGCTTAAATTGTTGTCGCGATACATCATGATTGTCGCTAAACACTTGCATTTTCTTTTACTAAATTACCCCCTATTGATACTTAGCAAGATGGTTAGACCAGGTGGTCGTGGTCGTGCCCCTGAACGCCCACCACCGCCAGACTATATGGCAGCTATGATGCAACAATTCAAGCTCAACCGCCAGTTAATGACTGGGATCATGGCTCAGTTTCCGCATCAGAACAACCAGAACCAGAACCCTCCTTCAATAACTTTGCCGGAGTTTATGCGACTTAACCCCACTCACTTCTGCAACTCTGACAAGCCACTGGATGTTGATGACTGGCTCCGCGACATCACTCACGAGATGGAGTCTGCTAATGTCGTCCCTGCCAATTTTGTCACCTTCGCATCCTTTTTCTTAAAGGGGCCCGCTGCTCAATGGTGGGACACACACAAGCGTACACTGCCTGCTGGAACAGTGGTTACCTGGTATGAGTTCCAGGCTGCTTTCTGTGCCCGTTATATTCCTCAGGGAATTATGGACCAGATGAAGACCAAGTTCCGCAACCTCACTCAGGGCAACAAGACTGTCAAAGCTTATCAGCGGGAATTTCTTGACCTGTCCCGCTATGCTGAAGAAGACATCACCACGGATGCTCGTAGACAAGAGAAGTTCCGTAATGGACTCCACCCAGACCTCAAGCTTGCCCTTCCTGCTCAAGACTTCAACGACTTTTCTACTCTTGTGAACAAGGCTATTCTGGTTGAGACCGCTCAGATGAAACACAAGGACTCGCAGAAGCACTATCGTGATGTTGGCTCATCTTCGGGCTCAGCACAGAAGCGTCGAGTCTGGATTCCCAACAACGTGTTCCATCCAAATGCCCCTGCGCCAAAGAACAACTATGCTGCACCACATCTGCCTCCTCCACCGCCGAGGCAGCCAAGAGCTCAAGATATTCAAAACAATGCTCCTCTTTGTCCCGAAGATGGTCTGTGCTTCAAGTGCCGCAAACCAGGTCACCAGGCTAAAGACTGCCGCCAGACTTAGAATCAGTTAGCTTTTCCTCATACTTGCCGTGGCAATGGTCGTGGCAATAATCAGACCCGCAACTATAATACTGGGTCTGCTGCACATGGTCGTGGACACGCTTACAACATTGATATTGAAGAAGTCAAGGATCAACCTGCTACTGTGATGGGTACCCTTCTCGTTAACTCAGTACCTGCTTCTGTTTTATTTGATTCAGGAGCATCACATTCATTCATCTCCAGAAAATTTGCATTCATGCATGGCATTCGGTATGAGAAGATGCATACTCCGTTAGTCGTTAAAACTCCCGGAGGTCATTGTCATACTGATGTGATAGCACCTGACATTATCGTCGAAATTAAAGGTTTGGAATTCCTGGCCTCACCCATCGTCTTGAAGTCTTCCACCATAGATCTCATACTTGGAATGGATTGGTTGAAAGCTCACATTGCTTCCATCAATTGTGCCACTAAAGTAGTCCAACTTCTTCACCCCTCCGATGAGATAGTGAACTACACCTCCCGAATTACTCGAGATGCTGAAGCTCAGATATATGCTCTGAATGCTTTGAATGCCTCACCTCTGGAAGGGATCGAGAACATTCCTGTCGTTCGAGATTTTCCAGACGTCTTTCCGGAAGAACTTCCAGGAATACCCCCGGCTAGAGCTGTCGAGTTTGTCATTGACTTGAAGCCTGGCACTGTCCCTATTGCGAAGCGTCCTTATAAGATGCCTCCGCACCACCTTCTCGAGCTTAAGGAAGAAATCGACAAGTCACTTAAGAAAGGTTTCATCCGCCCCAGTTCCTCTGCTTGGGGAGCACCTTCACTCTTTGTTAGGAAGAAGGATGGAACTAACCGATTGGTTCAGGATTACCGGCCCATTAACCAAGCCACAATCCAGAATAAATACCCACTGCCCCGGATCAATGATCTTTATGATCAGCTTGCTGGATCCTCTGTCTTCTCGAAACTTGACTTGAGGTTGGGTTATCATCAGATCCGTGTTCGCGAAGAGGATATTCCGAAGACTGCCTTTGTCACTCGTTATGGCTCTTATGAGTACACTGTCATGTCATTTGGCTTAACCAATGCTCCCACAACCTTCTCCCGGTTAATGAACTATATCTTCGTGGATTACCTCGACAAATTCATCATGGTTTATTTGGATGATATCCTTATATATTCCAAGAATGAAGAGGTACACGCTGAACATCTTCGGCTTGTATTGGAGAAGCTACGAGAGCATCTGTTGTATGCTAAATTCTCCAAGTGTGAGCTCTGGTTATCTGAAGTGACCTACCTTGGTCATGTGATTTCCAAGAATGGCATTGCTGTTAACCCCGAGCGAGTTCAGGCTATTCTTGATTGGACTCCCCCGAAGAATGTTAAGCAAGTCAGGAGTTTTCTTGGACTCGCTAGTTATTGTCGTCGATTCGTTGAGAACTTTTCCAAGATTGCAAAACCATTGACGAATCTGCTCCACAAAGGTGTTAAATTTGAGTGGACGGAAAAATGTCAAGAAAGTTTCAGACACTAAAAGATAAGTTAACATCTGCCCCAGTGCTAGCACCCCCAGATTCCCAAAAGGATTTCGTGATATACTGTGATGCATCTTGTCAAGGATTAGGCTGTGTCCTAATGCAAGAGCGCAAAGTGATTGCTTATGCCTCTCGACAATTGTGTCCTCATGAAGAAAATTATCCAGTGCATGATCTTGAAATTTCTGCGGTTATTTATGCTCTGAAGCTATGGCGACATTACCTTCTCGGTAACCGTTGCGAGATATACACGGATCATCAAAGTTTGAAGTATCTATATACTCAACCAGATCTAAACCTTCGTCAACAAAGATGGCTCGAGACAATTGCCGATTATGATATGAATATCTCATACACCCCAAGCAAGGCTAATGTAATGGCCGATGCTTTGAGTCGTAAGGCTTATTGCAACAATCTTATGGTTCAGGAAGCACAACCTATGCTTTATGAAGAGCTTCGCAAGTTGAACCTCCATATTGTTCCACAGGGTTATCTCAATACCCTGGTTGTTGAACCAGATCTTGAGCACAACATTAAGATTATACAAAAGTATGACTCTGAAGTTGAAAGGATTAAGCGATACCTCGAAAAAGGAAAGCCGTCGGAATTCCATCTTGATAAGGATGGGATCCTATTTTTCCAACGCCGTCTCTTCGTACCCAAGTTCAAGGATGAGAGGGAACACGTTATGAAAGAAGCTCATGACACTCCTCTGTCAATTCATCCTGGTAGCACAAAGATGAACCATGACATTTGTCAGAGATACTGGTGGCCTAATATGAAGCGAGACATTGCTCGTTATGTTTCTGAGTGTGACGTCTGCCGCCGCATTAAAGCAGAACATCGAAGGCCTGCTGGAACTCTGCAACCACTTAATATTCCTGAATGGAAATGGGACAAGGTCCAAATGGATTTCATTACTGGTTTTCCCAGATCTCAAAAGGGTCATGATGCTATTTTTGTCATCATTGACCGATTCTCAAAGGTTGCACACTTTCTGCCAGTTAAGGAGACAATCACTGCTAGTTAGTTATCAGACTTGTATGTTTCCCGAATTGTGTCACTCCACGGTGTTCTGATGGAGATCAGTTCGGATCGTGGCAGCCTCTTCACCTCCAGATTCTGCAATAGTTTCCAAGAAGCTATGGGAACTCACCTATCCTTTAGCACAGCTTTTCACCCTCAGTCTCAGGGTCAAGTCAAACGAGTTAATCAAGTGCTCGAAGATATGCTTCGAGCTTGCGTCATCTCCTTCGGTAAGAAATGGGAGGAATCTCTCCCATATGCCGAATTCTCTTACAACAATAGCTATCAGGCTAGTTTGAAGATGGCACCGTTTGAAGTGCTATACGGACGTAAGTGTCGAACCCCTCTGAATTGGTCAGAAACTGGGGAACGCTCACTCGTCGGACCGGATATTATCCAACAAGCTGAAGAACAAGTCCGCATTGTCCGTGAACATCTGAAAACTGCTCAGTCTCGTCAGAAGAGATACTATGACTGAAAGCACCAGGAAATGGTCTATCAGCCTGGCGAGCAAGCTTACCTCCGCGTCACTCCGTTTAAAGGCACTCATCGGTTTGGAATCAAAGGCAAGTTAGCTCCTTGCTACATTGGCCCGTTCCGTATTCTTGCCCGTCGAGGAGAAGTGGCATATCAATTGCAATTGCCGCCAAATCATTCTCAAGTGCATGATGTCTTTCATGTATCCCAACTCCGTCGCTGCTTCAAGGATCCTATTCGAGCTGTGGATCACGAAATGCTTGAATTATGGGAAGATCTGTCTTATCCAGAATATCCCATCCGTATTCTTGATCAAGCTGAACGCCGGACTCGTCAAAAGTCAATCAAATTCCTCATGGTTCAGTGGTCGAATCATTCTGAAGATGAAGCCACTTGGGAACACGAGGATCGTCTTCGCGAAGAATACCCCTCTTTCTTTCAGTCTTCCTCTTAATTCTCGGGACGAGAATTCTTGATAGATGAGGAGAATTGTAACACCCCATGTCATTAGCCACAGTAATCACTTTTGATAGTGACAAGTCAGCTAGATTAATAGTGCCTAATTATCATTTGCATCATAGTGCATTTCAAATTCCTAGTTCAAACTCCAATTAAAATCAAAGTGGAAAATAAAAGTTATTCAAAAACAGAAACTAAAATGTTCAATAAATAGCAAATATTCTAGAGACAATGCTAAAACTGTAACCAACATTTAATAAATTAATTAACTGACTCTAACAGTGCCAAAATAGCAATATTTAATCCCATTTAGTTTTATAAAATTGCAAATGAAATGATATGAACTCAAAACCGTTTTATGGCATTAGTAGATGTTGCACTGGAGTTTTGTGACTAGTTCACATATTTTACAAAACTAGATATGAGGCCACACAATTTAGCAAAAAGAGAAAACAGAAAAGAAAATAAGAAAAGAAATAAAACAGAAAAATAAAAGAAAACAAACCCCCCCCCCCGGTCCAACTGGGCCACGGCCCAGCTAGGCCGGCCCATTCCGCTGGCCTATATGGCCTCGCACCGATCGGCCGAAACCCTAAACCCCCACCCCGACCCCCTTTCCCCCCCAGGATCTGGCGCGCGCCCGACGCCGCCCCGCGACCGACGATGCCACCTCGTCTTCCTCGCCGGACTGGGCTGCCCCGCCTCTCCATCGCCGGCCGGCCCCGAGCCTCGCCGCCCCTCTTCTCGGCAACGTTGGTGAGGCCTCGCCTCCCGCCGCTCCCCTGCTCACCGCGGCCACTACCACCGCCCGCTCGCGCTCACCGCGCCCCGTGTGCCCTCTGCGCCGTGCTCCCCGTGCCCGAGTCAACCTCGTTTCGCGCCCGTCGACGCAGCTGCCGCCTGTCGCTCGCGGCCACCGCCACCGCGCGCACCCGCTCGCTCTGCCTCGCGCGCGCCCGCGCCTCCCGCCTTTGGCCGCGCTCGCCTACTCCCACGCGAGGCCTCGCCTCGGCCAGCCGCTGCGCCTGCCGTGTGGCCGCGCGCCCGCTCCCGCTGCTTGCGCTCCGCCTCCACCACTGTCGCCGCACCACCGCCGCCTACCTCGCCGCCCCGTCCACCCTGCCATACCGCTGGCGGCCGCGCCCGAGGCCAGCGCCCGCGCTCGCCCCTGGCCGCACCCGCGCGCCCGCAGTGGCCTATGGGCCACTGACCAGTGGGCCGTGCCCCCCTGTGACAATGACAAGTGGGGCCCAGCCCCACAGGACGTTTAAAAAAATAATAAATAAATAAATATGGAAATGAATTAATAAAATTAATAATTAACTAATTAGTCAATTAATTAAGTTAATTAACTCTGATTAAGTTAATCTAATTAATTAGTTAGTTTAATTAAACTGTAATTAGATTAGTTAATCCCTAATTAAGCTAAACAGACACTGACGGGTGGGACCCACACATCAGTTTGACCCAGTCAACGCCCTATTGATTGCTGACATCATGCTGACGTCATGATGATGTCAACATACACTGTTCTGGATAATGTTGGATTAAATAATTAAATTAAATTCAGAAAATAATTAAAATTTTAGAAAATCATATAAAATAAACCGTAGCTCCGATGAAGATAATTTATATATGAAAGTTGCTTAGAATTTCGATATGAATCTGAATACACCCTCCGTATTCTTGTCAGATGCCCCTAGCTAGATGAACATGGAACTTTTAGACCGATTTCAATAAATGTATAGTGCCCAACTCTAATTAAATAAATCCGAATAAATTCCTAAATTAACTAAATCATTTAGTTAGGTAGTAGAACACCCCGGCATATCATTTAGTCATGTCATGCATCTTGTTTGCATTATTGCCATGAAATTTATTGTTTCTCTCCCCCTCCTTCTATCTCGATAGACGCCGAGCAGCCCGTTGACGACCCCTCTTTCTTGCCAGAGCAACCAGGCAAGCCCCCCCCCCTTGAGCATCCAGATATCACCCATTCCATTCTCCTGCTTGCATTAGATTTTGCTACTGTTAATGTTTTGCTCCTATTCTGATGCATAGCCTGCTTTTGTAACCTGTTTATTGTTACCTTACCTACCTATGTTAAACTGTTTAGTATAGGTTGGTTGTGAACCATCAGTGACCCCCACCACCTTACCCTTGTTGCCCCTGCTTGATCATCGATGACTCGATCAATGTGATCGTCGACCAGAGACCGACACATCACTACACCCCCTTAGTTGTACGACTCTGCATAGTTACTATCGAGTGACGAGGGTGATACCTTGTAACATACTCCTGATGAATACTCTACAGTGTAGCTGTTCGGTTGTGGTCATCGAGGGTGGTTCCTCCTTCTCCACTTCCGATACAACTCTGTCGTGTAACCCCTCAGTGTGAACCTCTAGGGTGATGCCAAATACGTTCACCCTGATGATTTCATCGAGTGGAATCCACCGAGGGTGATTCCTCGGGGTTTTCCCCCTTGATGCTATAACCACATGGTTACATTGACCTTTGTTACAGGCGGGTCGACCCTGATGGGTACCCGCAGGGGATCTATGATGTCGGGTGTGCCAGAAGGGCACTCGAGTGTGATATTGTGGCGGAGCTTCAGAAATTCTAATTGTCTCCGCGTGTTACTAAATGAGCATATCGGATTTGGGTGTTTGATCTGAGTGGGTCGACGTGCCCTATACGCACTACCACTACGCGGGATTATGGTTTATGGGCCCCTCTACGTCGTACGTTTCTCCCGAAAGCTCTTCAGACGTCACGATTCACCGTGCGGGCTGATTGTTGGGATTGGGCTGGATACTTCACTAATGAGTTCAGTGTCGCGCCTGCACCCCGGCCAGTCTCGCAATGCGCAGGGTGCCCAGGGTGATGGCCCAAGACCTCTGGGTGCATAGGTTAGTCCGGCGTGCTGACCTCTCTGCTGAGCCTAGGTAGGGCGCTGCTTCGTGTCGATCTCCTAAGGACGGGCATTACCCAGCAAGTGTGTCCGGCCAGAGGTGATCGAGCGTGTTGGGTAACAGTAGTGCACCGCTACAGGGATGAATAATCTATCGATAGCCGGTCCTACGGTAAAGGACGCTCAGTTTGTGTATCCCGATCTACTACTTGAACTGGATACTTGTTACTTAATTGAAGCTTCGGGATCGCTTTCTCGCAGGGAGTCGAGGAAGGATCTCTAGGCTTTACTTCAACATGTTTTCTTAATAAAATGCTATTCTACTCTCTTCTATTGCTGCAAGATGGTGGCTTCGTGAAGATGCTTGAAGATGCTAGTCTTCGATAGGACAAGGCCTTCTCTCTATTCTGGCATTTCTGCAGCCAAGTCCACATATGCAGCCTTTCCCCTTTGATAATGTTGCATATGTAGTGTAGATCCTTGCTTGCTGAGTACGTCGGATGAGTAATCACAGTTGCTTTGTTACTTCTTTTTCCCCATACCCCACTTTGATGATACATCAGATGATGGAACCCCGGAGCCAGATGCCACCTCAGGAGCTTACTACCAGGAGGGTCCAGATGGCACTTACTACTGGATCAAGCCAGCCGACCAGGAGTAGGATCGAAGGTTCCCAGGTAGGAGGCCTACGCCTTTCGATCTAGAGTCATTGTTTGTGCTAGACTTCTTCAGGCAAAACTTGACTAACTATGTCTGTACTCAGATATTATTTGTATGACTGACTTATGTATTCGGATCCTCGTGATCCCTGGTCTGTAATATTGTGGATCTTCGTTTATTTGTGTTAGAGTTGTGTTCTGATATCTTCCCGTGAGTCCCTGTGCTTGATCGTGCATGTTTGCGTGTATGATTAGTGCACAATTGAGTCGGGGGCGTCACACTTGCCTTTTGAAATTATGTGTCATGCTAGTGACTATGCTGTTGGTGTTGTTCTAGGACAAAGAGTTGATAAGAAATTAAATGTTATTCATTATGCTAGTAAAACTTTAGACAGCGCTGTGACGCTCCCGATTCAATCGTACACTAATCATACACGCAAATGTGTACGATCAAGATTAGGGACTCACGGGAAGATATCACAACACAACTCTAGACTCAAATGAAAATAATACAAGCTTCATATTACAAGCCAGGGGCCTCGAGGGCTCGAATACAGAAGCTCGAAACACAAGCGTCAGCGGAAGCAACAATATCTGAGTACACACATAAGTTAAACAAGACTGCCTTAAGAAGGCTAGCACAAACATCAACGATCGAAGAGGCAAGGCCTCCTGCATGGGACCTCCTAACTACTCCTGCTCGTCGGCGGTCTCCATGTAGTAGTAGGCTCCCTCCAGGTAGTAGTAGTCGACGGGGTTGGCATCTGGCTCCAGGGATCCACCATCTGGTTGCAACAACCGAAAAGAAGGAAGAAGGGGGAAAAGGGGTAGCAAAGCAACCGTGAGTACTCATCCAAAGTACTCGTAAGCATCAGATCTATACTAAGTATGCATTGGTATCAAAGGAAGGTATGTATCTGTGGACTAAACTGTAGAATGCCAGAATAGAGGGGAAAGCCTAGCCTATCAAAGACTAGAATCTTCAAGCAGCTCCAAGCATCTTGCAGCATTCAGAAGAGTACAAAATAGCAGTTTATATTAACAAGCATGTTGTAGTATTAACGCCCAGAGATCCTTCCTCGACTCCCTGCGATGAAGCAATCCCGGAGCCACATATCCATCACATATCTCAAGTATCCATTTCTAGTTTTAATAGATTAGGATACAAGTATGAACGTCCGTTACCATGGACACGGCTATTCGAATAGATAATCTTCCCTCCAGGGGTGCACCACATTACCCAACACGCTTGATTACTCTGGCCGGACACACTTTTCTGGGTCAATTCCCGGCCTCGGAAGATCGACATGTCGCAGCCCTACCTAGGCTCAGCAGAGAGGTCCCCGCCGGTCTACATCCTAAGCAATCCGTGGTCTTGGGCCCATCGCCTGTTGCACTCCGGGTCGTTGTCCGACGAGCCGGGATGAGCACCACCTCATCATGGATGGCACTGGCCCGACAAGCCCACAATGCTGAACTGGACGTCTGACAAAGCTTCGGCTGATACCACGATGCCGAGGCCCATAACTATTCCTGCGTGGTGGTTAGTGCGTAAAGGCCAGTGGCCAACTCAAAACAAATACCCAAACCATTAGTGTATTAGGAGCTTGCGGAGACGAGAAGAGACTCACGGTCGATGTGACCCCGTCGCCCCGTCTCGTGGACTTACAGCAAGGGCCCAGAATGCCCGGCTGTGCCACGTAATTATCTTGCGGGTGCTCTCCGGGCCTGCCCGACTTTCACAAAGGTCTCAAGTAAAGTCAAGGTAACCGTGTGTCCAAACATCAAGGGGGAAACCCCAAGGAATCACCATTGGTGGATTCCACTCGATGTAATCATCAAGGTGAATGTAGGAGGAATCACCCTCGAGGTTCACACTTGAGGTGTTGCACGACAGAGTCATATCGGGAGTGGTGCAGGAGGAATCACCCTCGATGACCATGACCGAATAGCTACACTACAGAATTATCATCAGGAGTGTGTTACCAGGTATCACCCCCGTCACTCGTTAGTAGCTCTGCAGAGTCGAGCAACAAAAGGGGCGTGATGTGATGTGAGGTGTCGGGCTCTGGTCATCGATCATGTTGATCGAGTCATCGATGATGAAGCAGGGGCAACAAGGACAAGGTGGGGGTCACTAATGGATCACCAACCAACCTATACAAAGCAATTTAGGATAAGCAGGTAAGGTACATTGAGCAGGTTGCAAAAGCAGGCTATGCATCAGAATAGGAGCAAACAATAACAGTAGCAAAATCTAATGCAAGCATGAGAGAGAATGGAATGGGCGATATCGGAGTGATCAAGGGGGGGCTTGCCTAGAAGCTCTGCTGAAAAGGAAGAAGGGTCGTCGTCGACGTAGTCGATCACAGGGGCATCCACAGCGGTCTCGGGGTCTACCAGAGAAGAAAAGGGGGAAGAAACAGTAAATACAAGCAAACAGATGCATGACATGACTATAGACAGAGCTAGGGGTGTTCTAATGCAGTACTACGCGATACTGGCGAAGGGGGAAAACATCCGGGAATGATTTCCCGAAGTTTGGCATTTTCGGACAGATGAAATGGAGGGGGGCGGTTCCATGTTTTCTATACTAGGGGCACATGACGGATGAACGGAGTGTGTATTTGGATTCATCTCGTCGTTCTGAGCAACTTTCATGTAGAAAACGTTTTCATCCGAGCTACGGTTTAATTTCTACGATTTTTCAAAGTTTTATTAATATTCTGCAATTTATTTTTAATTCGAAAATAAAGTTTAAAACGCTAGGGGCACCCAGCACAAGGTACACAAAGTGCACCCAGTGGCTGACAGGTGGGCCAGGGGGTCCCAGTTGACCAGTCAACTTTTGACTGGTCAAGAGGGGGTGGGGCCCCCTGTCATACACACACTAACTAATTAGTTGTTTAATTAAGCTAACTGCCTAATTAGGTTAGTTAAACCAATTTTAATTAAGTTAATTAAATAATTAATTAGCTATATATTTTATTTATTATTATTTTTTAAATCTTCTCTTTTTTTTATCCTTTTCTTTTTAGTTTTACAGGGGCAGGCCCCCTATGGCAGTGGCCCATAAGGCCTAACAGGCGCTGGGCGAGCGGGTGCGGGCGCCCGTGCCGAGGCCGTAGCCTGCCCGGGGAAGGGCGAGGCCGGCCGGCCGGAGCTATGCCCTGCCGCGGCGAGGTCAGGGCAGGGGAAGCGGGTCCGGGTGGCGGCAGACGCGGCCCGGGAGACGACGGACAGGGGCGGCGCGTGAGCGACGGTTGGGGCGGCGGCGACGCTGGGCTGCGGCCCGGGGCGCAGCGGCCAGGGGCGCGTGCGGCAACAATGGGGAGCGGCTGGGCGGCAGCGGGGGCTCGCGGGCGTAGGTTGTAGCAGCGGGCAACGGGTGCGGCCACACGCAAGTTGGCGCACGCGGGGTAGTGAGCGCAGCTCCGGGCAGGACGACAGGTGGCGGCCTACGGCGTCAAATCGAAAAGGGGGGAAGGAGGATCGTTGCGGTTGCTCACATGGAGCGCAGAGGAGCTCGGAGCGTGTCGGGGAAGCGCTCGGGGAGGCTGGCGGCACCATGGCGATGAGCAGCAGGTGGAGACGAGGCGGAGGACGAGCGGCTAGGGCGTCGCAGCGGTGCCAAGGCGTTGGCATGCGCCTGCGTCGTGGAGGGAGGCGGTGTTGAAGGAGCATGAGGGGAAGGAGGTCGGGCATCGAGGACGGGCGCTCGCGGCAGGGAGCCTGCCATCCGGAGCGGCAGCATGGCGTGGTCGGGGGGATCGCACCTTGATCCAGAAACGGGGCGGGGAGAGGGAGGAGGAGTGGGGAGTGGGGATCGTGAGGGATGTGGCTGCGGGCTAGGTCACCGGGGGGAGGTTAGTAGGAGGGGGGATTGGGCCGGCCTGGTTCGGGGGGGCAGCTGGGCCGATTGGCCTAGTTGGGCCAGGGGGCCTTCTCCCTTTTTTTATTTTCTTTATGTATTTTGTTTTCTCATAAATGGCACTATTTGTATTTATTTAGGCTATCAAAAGATTTTGCAAAATATGAAACTTGGCTCATAATTTGTATTCCAAATCTTGACACTGCCATAAAAGTTTGAAGTTATTTTGAAAGTTTAGAATCATGTTTGAATTTAAATGGTTCATTAAGATGCTGCTGGACTACTACATTAAATCCCGATGGATTTTGGAAATCCAAATGTGGTTGTTTTTCATCATGACAAAAACTTGGAGATTATTTGCAACACCACGAACATTGTAGTTTTGACATTTGAAAACTTTTATAGTTTGACTTGATTTTAAATTTGAATTTGAACGGGGTTTGAAACAATGCAAGTTTATCAACATTAATCGTGGTGACGTGGCATCATTAGTAGAGAGTTACTATAGCTTAATTATCCGGGCGTCACAATTCTCCTCCACTACAAGAAATCTCGTCCCGAGATTTAAGGGGTGGAGTAAGGGGAAAGACATGGGAAGGACGGAGCTCAACACAAGATAGGTACCTGGGGGCTAACTCAGTGGACGTGGTATAGAGGCATCTCTCGAGTTGAAATTCAAGAAAGTCATCAAGAGCAAGGTAAGAAGGTGCAATAAGATGCTTCAGCCGGGTAGGAATCATTCGTTGCCTGAAACAGAGGGTGAAAGGGGTTCAGAGCAATGGGAATAAGTATTGCATCTGATACCAGAATAGATCACTAGGAAGGTGGCTCGTGATTTACATACGAAGCCAAGTGCGAGTAACAATTTGGGAAAATAGGGATGTACATGAGAGTCAGGTTTTGATCCTGTGGAACTGTGGTTATGGGCCCACCATGTGTGTTTAGAGTAGGAGGAGCGGTGACATCTTGCACGGATATGATAGCAAGGCAAGTCAGAGGATAGCCTATCAGTTATGTTGGCAACAACGTTGGTACCAAGGGCGGGGACGAAGAGAACCATTTTCCTGCTCGTTAAGACGAGGCGGACCAATAGGCAAAGTTCTCGTCCATCGATGGCTACCGGAATGTCATCAACAATAGTAACAAGTTCTTATTGACAGAGTTTGTACACCGAGGTGTTTACATAAGCAGGAATTATCACTGCTCAGATATGTTAGGTTACAAGAAAGGTTAAAAACGAAAAAATGGAAGGGAAAGTGTAGACTCGAATCAGTTATCGGTGTTCTCGAGTGTCTAATAACTCAGAACCCGTGGAAACTTGGAATCGGCGAGAAATAATAGTTGATGAAGAACTCATAAGAAGTTATGTAGTTCCATGATATTCTCGAGATAACAGAGGGTAATACTCGAAGGTAGAACATGATAGAGGTTGGCAGGTGAAAAGATCTGCAGAGGACAAGTACTTCAACTTGTCCGAGAAATGGGATTAAAGAAGAACAATATGGTCGGAACCACGGTTGCAAAGGACCAAATATAGATACCAGATGAATTTATCACAAGGGGGATTATTATTATTACAAGAAGCTTCCATGATAAGTTCCACATCGAATCCATGGACATGAACACAAAGGTTCAAGGTCGACTCCCAATTCATCAATGCATAACCTTCCATTTACTTCTCGTCTTCGACGAAGTTGTAGAATTGAAAATTTATCCGAAGAAACGCCAGTAGATATAACCCGCATAATCTTCATGTTCACATAGATTAGGGAAGGCGTAGGTTTAACCCACTGAGGCATCTTAAGAGCATGGACCACAAACTTCACGAGTAAATAACTCAAGCCCGGAAGCAGAGTATGGTTGACAAGAGCGGGGGATACAATTTACCAAAGGCATTATGTATCCGAGGATAGGCTCACAAGGTTACTGAATATGAAGGACACTGTCGGATAAAACCCAACAAAGGATCTGGTGGTCCACAAGGGATCTGATGTGAGCATCAGTACTCAACTAGAAGAAGAAAGATTGCAAGGAGATCAGATTATAGAAACAACTGACTAACTCAAAGCTCAAATGTAGTGGAATTATGATTCCCAAATTGGGGGATCAGAAGCAGAGGCTCTGATAAAAAACAAGTAGAAAAGACATAGATTGACAATCAATCAAGGTTTGATTTGTCGAACACCAGCTCATGTCAGGGGGTGACGTCTGAGCCGAAGGGAAGAATTCTAATTGTGATTGATGACTGCGAGCATTCACAAACATATCAAATCAAAAGTTTAAAATGACGTTGACAGAGGATGCTAATGAATATCGCTAAACATATGGAATTAACCATAGTTTAGGAAGGCAAGAAGAATCTCAAAAGCAGTAAGCTGTAGAGGATTCTCGGAAGATCAGATAGCATTACGAAGTATTATGTGAAACACATGAACAACTATGGAAGAACGGATACTCGGCAAGCCCGAGTAATTATCCGTAGCATGTGGCAAAGAACTGCAAGGGAGTAGGCTCAACGGATTCTCAGGACAACGGAGAGTATTTTGGGGCATCTTGTAATAACAAGAGCAACTGGGAATGAAAATATGAACGACAGGTGTATGTAGTTATCCAGCGGGATTTTTCGGTGGTAGGGAAATGCAACGGCTAAGGGCACGAGGGTCTCGGGAAAGCAATGGAGAGTATCTTCAGAATCTTCTCATGCAGCAGGCGATCATCTGCAATGAAGGGGCTCTTCGGGAGATAGTATTTACGAGAACCTAGAGTTACAGTTAACAAAAATCATTTAACCCGAATAGAAGAGAGATCAGAGTCCCATAGTATAGACGAGGAGTAAATGATCCTAATACCACCCAATGGCGACGTGGGCCCGTAAGCCGCACAACCATGTTAGTAAAATAGCTTTTCAAGAACTAGACTCAACTTCGGCCAAGGAGTTGGAAAGACAGGTTCCTACAGGCAGTTGGCTCTGATACCAACTTGTGACGCCCCTGATTCAATCGTACACTGATCATACACGCAAATGTGTACGATCAAGATCAGGGACTCATGGGAAGATATCACAACACAACTCTAGACTCAAATAAAAATAATACAAGCTTCATACTACAAGCCAAGGGCCTCGAAGGCTCAAATACAGAAGCTCGAAACACAAGCGTCAGTGGAAGCAACAATATCTGAGTACAGACATAAGTTAAACAAGACTGCCTTAAGAAGGCTAGCACAAACATCAACGATCGAAGAGGCAAGGCCTCCTGCCTGGGACCTCCTAACTACTCATGTTCGTCGGCGGTCTCCACATAGTAGTAGGCTCCCTCCAGGTAGTAGTAGTAGTTGACGGGGTTGGCATCTGGCTCCAGGGATCCACCATCTGGTTGCAACAACCGGAAAAAAGGAAGAAGGGGGAAAAGGGGTAGCAAAGCAACCGTGAGTACTCATCCAAAGTACTCGCAAGCATTAGATCTATACTAAGTATGCATTGGTATCAAAGGAAGGTATGTATCTATGGACTGAACTGCAGAATGCCAGAATAGAGGGGAAAGCCTAGCCAATCGAAGACTAGCATCTTCAAGCAACTCCAAGCATCTTGTAGCATTCAGAATAGTACAGAATAGCTGTTTATATTAACAGGCATGTTGTAGTATTAACGCCCAGAGATCGTTCCTCGACTCCCTGCGAGGAAGCAATCCCGGAGCCACATATCCATCACATATCTCAAGTATCCATTTCTAGTTGTAATAGATCAGGATACAAGTCTAAACGTCTGTTACCATGGACACGGCTATTCGAATAGATAATCTTCCCTGCAGGGGTGCACCACATTACCCAACACGCTTGATTACTCTGGCCGGACACACTTTTCTGAGTCAATGCCCGGCCTCAGAAGATCAACACGTCGCAGCCCTACCTAGGCTCAGCAGAGAGGTCCCCGCCGGTCTACATCCTAAGCACTCTGGGGTCTTGGGCCCATCGCCCGTTGCACTCCGGGTCATTATGCGATGAGCCGGGACGAGCACCTCCTCATCATGGATGGCACTGGCCCGATAGGCCCACAATGCTGAACTGGACGTCTGACAAAGCTTCGGCTGATACTACGACACCGAGGCTCATAACTATTCCCGCGTGGTGGTTAGTGCGTAAAGGCCAGTGGCTAACTCAGAACAAATACCCAAACCATTAGTGTATTAGGAGCTTGCGGAGATGAGCAGAGACTCACGATCTGTCAGGACCGGTTTTCCAATAAAACATTTACTGAAAAATCGCCCCTTTCATCAGACCAGTATAGAAAAATCTTGCTGGTAGACAAATCCTTGATACAGAAATCCAGAAGTACTAAATATTATACAGGGTTGAGCTGAGGCTGCTCAACAATTTATTACAAGCACGCCAATATTAGACATAAAGGTGGATATGACACAAAGGGTATGGTGGCATAACTACTGACTCGCAGTAAAAGTGGTGGTGGATATGTCACAGTGAAGTGGGTGACATGACTCCAAAATGTTACAACTCATCAAGCGCCGGAGTGAGGCTCGATGATTTTATTAAGGTAGCGGAAGCGTATATAATACAGGTGACCAACTCCAGGATCGCAAGGGACTGACTGGGACTCCTCTAGGCGTCGGACTCGCTATTGTACTCTTCATCCATAAGATCGCCTTCATCAACATCTGGCCAAATCAACAAGCTAGGTGAGTACTTTGAATGTACTCGCAAGACAGTTTGGACATAAGATATAACAAATGCAAACATGATGCACATGAGCAGATTAGTTATGCATTCTCAGGTAATAAATTTGCACCGCAAGATAAATAAAAAGGAAGTCAGGCGGTAGTCCTCCCGAAATCCCAATAAAATATCTGAAGACCGATCGGGTGTCTGAAGCGACGCCTCGAAAGGTAAAATAAATTAACATGCCGCAGTCGGGCGTCAGGGCGACACCACATAAAGGGCTTATACTAAAAAGTAAATGACAGTACGTGCCACAGTCGGACATCTGAGAGACATCTCGGAAAGAGCTTATGATGGAAGTAAATAACAGGAATGGCACAGTCGGACGTCTGAGCGACATCTCATAAAGGGCTTATATCAAAAGTAAATAACAAGAATGCCACAGTCGGATGTCTGAGCGACATCTCATAAAGGGCTTATATCAAAAGTAAATAATAAGAATGCCACAGTCGGACGTCTGAGCGACATCTCATAAAGGGCTTATATCAAAAGTAAATAACAAGAATGCCACAGTCGGACGTCTGAGCGACATGACATAAAGGGCTTATAATTCATCATTCGAATTCGAGTAGTCCGTGGAGGTAGCACCATCCCACGGAATACTCGGTACATAATCGTAAACAGGTTAGTCCATCCACAGGAATAACATTCAGACGGGTTTACCACTGTCAGTTAACAAGTTTGTTCTTCAGAGACTGATACTGGGACTGACACTGAGACTGATACTGATAGGTCAACCAACGTCCTTGACCGAGGACTTGGTTACTCGAATGGTTTTGACTCTGCAGAGTTTGTACTCTTTACCCACAGCCAACGGATTTCAGTAGTCACAGAGGACTAGTTCCGTTTACGGTATTTTAGAAGAAACACATCTAACCAGTACACACACATTTCACATCCCGCTGCCAGGAATCACCCTAGACAACGTTCAAGAAAAACTCTAAGACGGGGAGGCCAACACCTCGAATAGCATGGGATCAAATTTATATCGCGCGCTCTAAGGGGTGCCCCCCTCTCGGTCCCAACCGGAAACACCCATGCCCCCTGACCGGATGACGGGCTTTAATCCAGGGCCATGGAACCCTCATTCCGGCCCCTCTATTTGGTGTGTACCTGGAAAGAGGTTTGCAACTTACTAAACCGCATTCTTTGTAGAAAACATGTGGTAGCACGAAAAGGGGACGAACGGGAACAAGACTCGGTCCACGTCAACACTGGAGTTAAACAGTTGATATAGAACTGGCATGCTTCAACAATACCAGCTTGCAACCTATCATGCCACCACATGATCAGGTTGTCTCACCATCTTATGAACACATCAAGTTTCGAAGCTCACTTGCATCTTGCTTTGCATGGAATATAACATTCAAGAAATGCTTATATAAACATGCCATGAGAAAACCACTCATGCAAACATGAAAAACACTCATCATATCAAAGGTTCAAACATGCTTGCCTGGTTCGGAGTAGTCGGAGTCTAGCTCGGTAAAGTTGGCGGCACCATCACCTCCTTCGGTACCTATGTTATAAAGAAAAATCGGATACTAACGTAAATACCGTGCGTGCATAAAAATTGTTCCAAATATTTTTGAAATAAATATGATAAAAAACTAGACAGAAAAATAAAGATGACAGAAAAAGAATCAACTAAAAATCATCTTTTGTTTAAAAGTTATTAAGGTTTTAGTCCAGGGACTAATCTGTTATAAACAGAAAATTATCCAGGGGCTATTTTGAATAAACAGAAAATGCTTCGGATCGAAATACGCCAAACAAAATGGAAAAACGTACTTTGCCCGAAGGCGTCTTCAGAAAACGGTTCGAAAGAAAACAGAGGAGAGGCTGACGAGGGGGTCCCGTATGTCAGGTTTGAAAATCCCACCGGCGGCAGAGGCAAACGATGATCGCCGGCGGCGATCGATGGCGAACCAGAGGAGGGCAAGGGTATGGTTGCACTCACGGGTCAGTTCCGCGTCGGTGGGTGGTGGAAGTAGGCGTCGGGGAGCACCACGTCGACGGTGGCTACCACTCCGGCGGGCGGCGGTTCGGGCGAGCACGAATTCGTCGGAGGAAAGCTGCCAACACCGAATAGAAGCTCGGGTTAGAAGAGGTGGTGGACTAGGAGGTTGCTGGCAAAGTTTGGGAAGCGGGGGCGCACTCACCAGAGAGGATTTTGCAGAAGCCCGAAGCGGATCGGGGCGGCCGGAGCTGGGGAAGAAGACCCTCCCGAAGCCCTCTGATGAGTGGGGCGTGGTTCTGAGGAGAGGTGGAGAGGTGCTGGGTCGATGGGTGGCTCGGGGCCTCTATTTATAGCCGGCCCGAGGCGGTTGCCGAAAGCGGGATTACTCCGGCGAGCAATTACAGTGAGGCAGAGGTTGGACGGGGCTTTTAGGCGACTGGGCAGCAGCGGATTGGCTCACCGGCACCATTCAAAGGTTAAACCTGGTTGGATTTGGCCTGCTCCCGTGGTCTCGGCGGGACGGAGCTCACGGGCTCGGCGGCGGCAGAGAGCGTGCTCTGCGCTTCTCAGGCCACGGCGACGGTTCTGCAGCGTGCTCAGAGCAGGAGGTGAACACGCGTAGGCCACCAGTGGCTCGGGCGGTGCGGACGACGGCGTTCTGCAACGCTGGCTTCTGCCAGCCGCCACAGGAGGTTCCACCACTGCGGAAGGCGCCGGAGTTGACGCGACAAGTCACCACCGACGCTCGCAACCGGCCAAGCAACCGTGCGGCGCACTGGATAAGAAGGGGGAACAGGGAGCAAGGCGCCAATGCGTGCACTGGCGAGATCGACGACGAGCTCTGACGAAAAACGACACGGAACCCTCTGAACTTTCTGAATTTTGACAGGAACAGTGTACGCCAGCTGTTCGATGAAAAGTTTGACGCACGTGGAAATTTTTTTTGAGCTGAAACTTGGAGGGGTGGTCTCTTGATGCATCCAGAGACTACCTGAATTTTTTCAGAATTATTGGAAAAGGAAAAGAATGAATTTCACCAAAAATGGCAAATCTGGTCCAAACTTGAAGCAAGCAAATTTTGAAAAATTTGAACTATGGACCAGTAGCTCTTGATGGATCTAGGTTGAGGGTACTAAGGAGTAGCTAGGGTAATTTATTTGGAACCAAAGCTCAAAGCAATCTGATACTTCCTTTGTATACTTGAGGGGTCCAAAATAAATTACAGGAAAAGGTTTGTGGATAAAATCAATAGAAATAAAATCTAAAAGAGGTTCAAACTTGCTGGAATTGGATGCTTGGCTTGACCCAAAGTAGGGAGGAGGGTTTGAGAAGAAAATTTTGAAATGCAAGTCATGGTAAGAGGTTTGAATAGGGCATTCTTGAATGAGAAGGAATAAACCCCATTTCAAATAAATTCTTTTAGTGAGGAAAAGGACAAAACATCCAGAGAGTCTTTGTGTTGAACCAACCCATGTTGAAAAACTCTCAAGACCAGGATTCAAGAAAGGATCTCCACAAAAATTTGTCATTAAAAGTTTTGAGAAGGAGAATCTTTTAGAAAAATTTAAATAACCTCCTTCCAATCAAATAAGGAATTTGATAAAAATCAAAACCAAATTTTTTTGGAGTGTTACACAATCGATG
Source organism: Thinopyrum elongatum (assembly GCA_011799875.1). Lineage (NCBI taxonomy): Eukaryota > Viridiplantae > Streptophyta > Magnoliopsida > Poales > Poaceae > Thinopyrum > Thinopyrum elongatum. The sequence goes on along the minus strand of CM022302.1, from coordinate 117,744,572 downwards.
TGACCCCGTCGCCCCGTCTCGTGGACTTACGGCAAGGGCCCAGAATGCCCGGCCGTGCCACTTAATTATCTTGCGGGTGCTCTCCGGGCCCACCTGACTTTCACAAAGGTCTCAAGTAAAGTCAAGGTAACCGTGTGTCCAAACATCAAGGGGGAAAACCCGAGGAATCACCATTGGTGGATTCCACTTGATGTAATCATCAAGGTGAACGTAGGAGGAATCACCCTCTAGGTTCGCACTTGAGGTGTTGCACGACAGAGTCGTATCGGGAGTGGTGCAGGAGGAATCACCCTCGATGACCATGACCGAATAGCTACACTACAGAATTATCATCAGGAGTGCGTTACCAGGTATCACTCTCGGCACTCGTTAGTAGCTCTGCAGAGTCGAGCAACAAAAGGGGTGTGGTGTGATGTGAGGTGTCGAGCTCTGGTCATCGATCACGTTGATCGAGTCATCGATGATGAAACAGTGGCAACAATGACAAGGTGGGGGTCACTGATGGATCACCAACCAACCTATACTAAGCAATTTAGGAAAAGCAGGTAAGGTACAATGAGCAGGTTACAAAAGCAGGCTATGCATCAGAATAGGAGCAAACAATAATAGTAGCAAAATCTAATGCAAGCATGAGAGAGAATGGAATGGGCGATATCGGAGTGATCAAGGGGGGGGGGCTTGCCTGGAAGCTCTGCTGAAAAGGAAGAAGGGTCGTCATCGACATAGTTGATCACAGGGGCATCAGCAGTGGTCTCGGGGTCTACCGGAGAAGAAGAGGGGGAAGAAACAGTAAATACAAGCAAACAGATGCATGACATGACTACAGACAGAGCTAGGGGTGTTCTAACGCAGTACAACGCGATACTGGCGAAGGGGGAAAACATCCAGGAATGTTTTCCCGAAGTTTGGCATTTTCGGATAGATGAAACGGAGGGGGGCGGTTCGATGTTCGCTATACTAGGGGCACGTGACAGATGAACGGAGTGCGTATTCGGATTCGTCTCATCATTCTGAGCAACTTTCATGTAGAAAACATTTTCATCCGAGCTACGGTTTAATTTCTACGATTTTTCAAAGTTTTATTAATATTCTACAATCTATTGTTAATTCGAAAATAAAGTTTAAAATGCTAGGGGCACCCAGCACAGGGTACACAAAGTGCACCCAGTGGCTGACAGGTGGGCCAGGGGGTCCCAGTTGACCAGTCAACTTTTGACTGGTCAACAGGGGGTGGGGCCCCCTGTCATACACACACTAACTAATTAGTTGTTTAATTAAGCTAACTGCATAATTAGTTTAGTTAAACCAATTTTAATTAATTAAATTAAATAATTAATTAGTTATATATTTTATTTATTATTATTTTTTAAATCTTCACTTTTTTTATCCTTTTCTTTTTAGTTTTACAGGAGACGAGCAGAGACTCACGATCGATGTGATCCAAGGGGCCTTCTCCCTTTTCTTTTATTTTCTTTATGTATTCTGTTTTCTCATAAGTGGCACTATTTGTATTTATTTAGGCTATCAAAAGATTTTGCAAAATATGAAACTTGGCTCATAATTTGTATTGCAAATTTTGACACTGCCATAAAAGTTTGAGGTTATTTTGAAAGTTTAGAATCGTGTTTGAATTTAAATGGTTCATTAAGATGCTGCTGGACCACTACATTAAATCCCAGGGGGATTTGGGAAATCCAAATGAGGTTGTTTTTCATCATGACAAAAACTTGGAGATTATTTGCAACACCACGAATATTTTAGTTTTGACATTTGAAAACTTTTATAGTTTGACTTGATTTTAAATTTGAATTTGAATGGGGTTTGAAACAACACGAGTTTATCAACATTAATCATGGTGCTGTGGCATCATTAGTAGAGAGTTACTGTAGCTTAATTATCCGGGCATCACAAGCGCTCATCAAAATTATGCTACTACTGGAAAAGAATTCTTAGCAGTGGTGTTTGCTTCTGATAAATTCAGATCTTACATTGTTGATTCTAAGGTAACTATTCACACCAACCGTGCTGCTATAAAATATCTTGTGGAAAAGAAAGATGATAAACCTAGACTCATTAGGTGGGTTCTCTTGCTTCAAGAATTTGACTTACATATCACTGATAGAAAGGGAGCTGAGAACCCCGTGGCTGATAACTTGTCTAGGTTAGAAAATATTCTTGATGACCCACAACCTATTAATGATAGTTTTCCTAATGAGCAATTAGCTGCAATAAATGTTTCTCATAACACTCCTCGGTATGCCGACTATGCTAATTACATTGTTGCTAAATATATACCACCTAGCTTCACATACCAACAAAAGAAAAAATTCTTCTATGATTTAAGACATTACTTTTGGGATGATCCACATCTTTATAAAGAAGGAGTAGATGGTATTATTAGACGTTGTGTACCAGAGCATGAACAGGGACAAATCCTACGTAAATGTCACTCCGAAGCTTATGGAGGGCATCATGCGGGAGATAGAACTGCTCACAAGGTATTGCAATCCGGATTTTATTGGCCTACTCTCTTCAAGGATGGCCGTAAGTTTGTTTTATCTTGTGATGAATGTCAAAGAATTGGTAATATTGGTAAGCGTCAGGAAATGCCTATGAATTATTCTCTTGCTGTTGAACCATTTGATGTTTGGGGTTTTAATTATATGGGACCTTTTCCTTCCTCTAATGGGTATACACATATTTTGGTTGCTGTTGATTATGTTACTAAGTGGGTAGAAGCTATTCCAACCAGTAGTGCTGATCACAACATCTCTATTAAAATGCTTAAGGAAGTTATTTTCCCTAGGTTTGGAGTCCCTAGATATTTAATGACTGATGGTGGTTCACATTTTATTCATGGTGCTTTCCGTAAAATGCTTGCTAAGTATGATGTTAACCATAGAATTGCATCACCTTCTCATCCTCAGTCTAGTGGTCAAGTTGAACTTAGCAATAGAGAAATAAAATTAATTTTACAAAAGACTGTCAATAGGTCCCGGAAGAATTGGTCTAAGAAATTAGATGATGCACTTTGGGCTTATAGAACAGCGTATAAAAATCCTATTGGTATGTTTCCTTATAAAATATTTTATGGAAAAGCTTGTCATTTGCCTCTTGAGTTAGAACATAAAGCATATTTGCCAATTAAAGAACTCTACTATGATTAACTTGCCGGTGAAAAGAGGTTATTTGATATTAGCTCACTAGATGAATGGAGAACCCAAGCTTATGAAAATGCCAAGTTATTTAAAGAAAAAGTTAAAAGATGGCATGATAAAAGAATCCAAAAGCGTGAGTTCAAAGTTGGAGAATATGTTCTTTTGTACAACTCTCGTTTTAGATTCTTTGCAGGAAAACTCCTCTCCAAATGGGAAGGACCCTATGTTATCGAGGAGGTTTATCGATCGGGAGCCATCAAAATAAATAATGCCGAAGGTACTAACCCGAATGTTGTCAATGGGCAAAGAATAAAACATTATATCTCAGGTACGTCCATTAATGTTGAAAGCAATATTATCCAAACTATGACACCGGAAGAACACATAAAATAAATCTTCCGGAACACTCCAGAATCATGAAAAAGGAGGAGGTACGTGCTACGGTAAGTAAACGGACTCCAAAAAAATCGGCAAAAATATTTTTTGTTAGTTTTGGAATATTTAAAAAATTAGGAAAATAAGAAACTACCAGGAAGGTGACCCTGGTGGGTACCTTCCGGACTCCGTTTTTCTTCCGTTTCCTTGTTTCCCAAGATAAAAAATCTTTATATACCCCCCGAACCTATTGACCACCGTATCGCGGAGAAATCTTCTGTTCTTCTTTCTTGCTGTTTTCCTGATAGATCTGAAATTATGTCGTCTCAAAATTCCGAGGAGGAGTGTCCGGTTTCTTTTTAGCCTTTAGATAAAAACATCTTCAAGGACACCTATCCCTACATATGGTTCTCCGATGAGGAAGATGAAGATGAACCAGTCCCTCCTCGCTTCAAGCACGAAAGCATGGAGGCATTATGTAAGAGGATAATAAAGCTCGAGATGGAGAATGATGAGTTGAGGGTAGATAACTTTATCCTCCGATGTAAGCTGGAGGAGGAGAAAGACAAGATTGCTATCACATCATCACCACCACCTCCATCTTCATCACCAAAAGAAACTTGAGTATCGGGTATGGGCACTCCCCTTGGCTTGTGCCAGGCTTGGAGGAGGTGCCCCGGTATCGTATCACCTGCACTATCTTTTGTCTTTACTTATCTTAGTTCGATCCATAGTTATCTTTTGCTTTAGATGAATAAAAGTTTAGTTCGATCCTTTCTTTTTGAGAATTTGCTTAGTGATCTATCCTTGTAATCGTGTGCGAGATATATAATAAAGTTTAGTTTGAGTTTAGTTTTCTTTACTTTCTTGTTCAATAAAAAGAAAGGAAATAAATGAAAAAGATCATATGCTAATCTTATGGTAAGTAATGACATCACATAAGGAAGAGTATAAGTAGAAAATTTTATTGGAGATTTACAAACATAGCATTGGTCAATGATGCAATTCATGAAAGAATTAATAAAGGAAGAGAAGATTCACATGCAAATACACTATCTTGGACATCTTTTGTGATTGTGAGCCCCCACCAAATTATTATATGCCAAAATTGTTGATGTTGCACAAGGAAGACAACGTAATGATCCATGTTTGTTCATATTCACATAGAAGTTATATTGTCATATAGATCTCTTAACATGGGGTGCTTGCCCCCCTATCTTTCCTAGACAAAAATTCCACACTAAGTAGAGATACTACTTGTGCATCCAAAAACCCTTAAACCCACATCTTGTTTGAGAGTCCACCATACCTACCTATGGACTGAGTAAGATCCTTCAAGTAAGTTGTCATCGGTGAAATAAGGCAATAAAAATTGCTTCTAAAAGTGTTGGATCATTTAGTGTAAGAACAAATTGAGCGTTGTACGATCTTGTGATGGCAAAGAATAAAAGCGACAGACTGCATAATAAAGGTTGCTATCATAAGGGGCAATATAACGTGATGTTCTTTCGCACTAAGAGATTGAGCATACAAACCAAAAGCGCAAGGCAACCTTTGCTTCCCTCTGTGAAGGGCCTATCTTTTACTTTTATGTATTTACTTTTATGCAAGAGTCAAAGTATTTCTCTCTACTCCCTTTTATTTTCTCTTTTGGCAAGCATCATGTGATGAGGAAAGATCTAGGCACATATATCCAGTTGGATATGGGTGGCATGAGTTATTATTATTGACATCACCCTTGAGGTGAATACATTGGGAGGCGAAACTATAAGCCCCTATCTTTCTATGTGTCCGGTTGAAACTTTTTGTTCATGGGTATGCTATGAGTGTTAGCAATCATAGAAGATTAAAAGATGGTTGAGTATGTGGACTTGCCTAAAGGCTCTGATACATGACCCTTCCTGAAAAGATGATGAATTGTAGTTGCAAATTTGACTAAGAACATAGTTTGTTGGTTTTCAATAGAGTTTATGCTTTATACTTCAATGTTGTGATGAATTGTTACTTATTCATGAGAAGTCTATGATAAAAGTTCTATGATAAAAGTTTTATGTTAAAGTTTGTTGCTGTTATAATAAACTACATGACACTTCACCATATTTGGGCCTAAGGGAATTCATTGTGCAGTAGTTATTAGATGATGGGTTGCGAGAGTGACAGAAGCTTAAACCCTAGTTTATGCGCTATTCCGTAAGGGACTGATTTGGATCCAAAAGTTTAATGCTATGGTTAGAATTTATTCTTAATACTTTTCTCGTAGTTGCGGATGCTTGCGAGGGGGTTAATCATAAGTAGGAGGTTTGTTCAAGTAAGAACAGCACCTAAGCATCGGTCCACCCACATATCAAATTATCAAAGTAGCAAACACAAATCAAACCAACATGATGAAAGTGACTAGATGAAATTCCTGTGTACCCTCAAGAACACTTTGCTTATCATAAGAGACCGTTTTGGCCTGTTCTTTTCCTCAAAATTATTGGGCTACCTTGCTGCACTTTTGTTACTATTATTGTTACTTGCTCGTCGCAAATTATCTTGCTATCAAACTACTCGTTACTTATAATTTCAGTGCTTGCAAAGAATACCTTGCTAAAAACCACTTGTCATTTCCTTCTACTCCTCGTTGGGTTCGACACTCTTACTTATCGAAAGGACTAAAATTGATCCCCTATACTTGTGGGTCATCACTAAGCACTTCGAGATACCCATTAGGCATGATGAGAAAGAGGAGATGCTACTAACCACTTTGTATTTAGACTATAACAGTATGGTAGCACATGATTTTATTAGTAATGATAAGGACAAGAGACTCATCTATAACCTGGTATTTAGTGAGAAGACTCGTCAGATTATTACCTTGCCTGCACCTTCTTTGTTTAATATTCATTCAGGCACATCCTCATTCTGCCCGATGACATTTATGCATACTGGGAGCGGACGCGATCCCCATTTCCTGAGCCAGAGCCATCACCTGATCCATATCAGGAGTCTATTTATCAGTGGGAGCCACAGGAGCTCGCTAACCAGTGGAACCCTCAGGATCCTCCTCAGTACACCGGAGAGGGCTACTTTGATCATGGGCGTAGACCAACTTAGGCCAAAAGCCTAAGCTTGGGGGAGTACGTATTTCTCACCGACATTACATTCATGTCCACACACTCATTCCAGTTGTCGGTGTTCATACTTTTTCATTGTATTATCCATGCTAGTTTATTTCTTTTTCTCGCTTTCTTCTTGTGTGTTTGAAAACTTTGAGAAAATCCAAAAAAAATTAGTTGTAGTATTAAAAGAAAACCCAAAAAGACTTCTCGTTCTTCTTTTGCTTGTTGGGAGCTTTCCTATGTAAATAGTTTTTCTTGTTCTTGTTTTACTTTCTTCAGAAAAACAAAAACTTCAAAAACATCTCAGTGTGTTTCTTTTAAATTCTTTTTATTTTCTTTGGGTCAAGAGGAGAAGACCACGATGAAAAGAGCCCATATTACCTTGTCTTCTCCTTTGAATAAATGTTTGCATATTCCAGCTTAGTCCAATGCATGTGCACTATTATTATTATCCACACCGTTCGGTCGTGCAAGTGAAAGGCAATAATGACGATATATGATGAAATGATTGAGATGAGGAAAAGCTGGTATGAACTCGACCTATCTTGTTTTTGTAAATATGATTAGTTCATCATTCTTTATTCAGCCCATTATGAATGAAACATGTTTGCAATGACAATTAGATATTATAGTTACTCATGCCATGTTTAATTAGCTAGGAATTTATAATGGTTTACCTTGCGTGCCAACATGCTTTTAAAATGGTTATGATGTAGTATGATAGGATGGTATCCTCCTTTGAATGATTCGAGTGTCTTGACTTGGCACATGTTCACGCATGTAGTTGAAACAAAATCAATATAGCCTCCACGATATTTATGTTCATGGTGATTTATATCCTACTCATTCTTGCACTCAATGTTGGTTAATCTTAACGCATGTTTATGACTGTTGTCGCTTTCTAGTTGGTCACTCCTCAATCTTTTGCTAGCCTTCACTTGTACTAAGCGGGAATACTGCTTGTGCATCCACTTCCATAAACCCAAAGTTGTTCCATATGAGTCCACCATACCTACCTATATGCGGTATTTACCTGCCATTCCAAGTAAATTTGCATGTGCCAAACTCCAAACCTTCAAATGATAATCTGTTTTGTATGCCCGAATCGCTCATGTAGCGGCTGGGGGCTGTCAGTATCTTCCATGCTAGGTGGGTTATTCTCACGATGAGTGGACTCCGCTCGTCATTCACGAGAAAATGGCTGGTAATCGGGATGCCCAGTCCCAGTCCCATGCTCAAATCAAATCAAAATATAACTCCAAACAAAAATCCCCCAGGATTGTTGTTAGTTCACTACAAAAAAAAGACACATCCGTGACATTTTGGGCCGAATGAATTTTTTTTCTGTCATGCTTATGACACTTCTATGACGATAATTATTACAAAACCCTGTATCATCATAGATGTGGTGGGCTCCTACTTCTATGACAAAAAATCATGACAGAAAATGGGCTTTTCGTCCTGGGCGGGCCGGAGACGCACCTGCATGACATTCTTTGGGCCGTCCATGATGGAGAAAATCGTGGTAGAAGCGAGGGCAAGGAAAATATCGGGGAGTTCCCGGTTACGGTGGGTGGTCGAGGCCGAGTGATGCAGTGTGGTTTGCGCGTTTCTCTCGTATGTGCGCATGGTGCGAGCCGTGTCGCTAAAACTGAACCCGAGCGATCTCCTGTTGCTACGTACTGAAGCCGATCGATCAATACCTTCGCTCCTAACTGAACCCGATCGAGACTCCTACGCTGCTAACTGAACCCGATCGATCACTGCTACTGCATGCTTACTGAAGCCGATCGAACCCCCGTGCGAGACGTAGCTAGCCGGTTGCGTTGCCTTTGGATGAACAATACCCGTTGCTGCCGTGCACGCGATATGTAGAACGAGTAGAGACATGGTGTGAGTCGAGCCGGTTGGGTTGGCTGTGGATGAATAGTTCCTAGTGGGGGGTTGGATGAACAGGACCCCGACCGTGTGTATAGGCAGTTGCCGCTGGATGAACAGGACCCCGTGTTATATAGTACGCGGTTGCCATTGGATGAACAGGAGCCCAAGGAGGCCACCACACACCCCAGCTGGATGGGGGTGGATGAACAGGACCCCGTGGAGGCTGGTTGAACTGAAGCCGGTGGAGCCTGGATGAACAGTAGCCCTTGGATGAACAATCTCTGGTGGAGGCTGGAGACAGTGGATGAACAGTAGCAGGTGGAGGCTGGAGGAAGTCGACGGTGGATGAACAGTAGCCCGTGGAGTCCCGTTTTGCGGTACGCCACACCCCTCGCGATGAACAGGACCCCCGTTTCGACCGTAGGAGGTCGAAGAGAAGTCCGTTTCCTCTGTTTTACGGTACGCCACACCCCTCCCGATCAACAGGACCCCGTTTCGACCGTAGGCACTCCAACACAAGTCCATTTCCTCTGTTTTGTGGTACGCCAGACCCTTCCTGATGAACAGTACCCCGTTTCGACCATACGCAGTCGAACAGAAGGCCCGTTTCTTCCGTTCTGCGGTACGCCAGACCTCGTTTCGGCTGTTCCGTCCAAGCCGGTTGGCTCCCGATGAACAGGACCCGTTCCGACCCAGTGGCTTCGCTCCTGATGAACAGGACGCATTCCGACCCAGTCACATGGCTCTCGGTGAAGACAACGCTGTTTCCTCCGTTCCGACCCAGCCGGTTAGCTGCCGATGAACAGGACGACGTCACTGCCGTCCGTTGCCTCTCCATGTACACGAGCCCTGGCCGTACGTATGCATGAGTACGCATTCGAAACCCCGCCCTTATGTACGTACGTAGCCGTATTTAATTTCTTGCAGCGTGGCTGTACGACCGTGAACACGATATATATAGAACGGACTGCGTGACATGCTACGTCCGCGCCTCTACTACGACACGTGCATCTCCTTACTCGGTCATGGTTCATCGCTGCAGAGACAGCGATCGACCAGTATGTATGTAGACGATCGCGACTAGACAGACAACCCGATGTACGGTTCGACCCGGTGGGTCCCAGCTATCAGGGAGGATAAGGAGGCACTTCCTTCCGTGCGAAGATATAGCTGGTAGGTCCCAGTTGTCTAGGGAAAGAATCATTTTTTCCTGTAATACAGACTCACTTCCTTGCGTACGAAGATGTAGCTGGTGGGTCCCAGCTGTCAGGGGGGAAACATTTTTTTGAGGCCCTTCCGGTAGGTCCCGCTGTCTGGTGGAGGAATCATTCTTTTGCGCATAATAAGAAGGCACTTCCTTACTGTGGCCGTGGACCCAGCTATCAGCCTCTCCTTGTACAGTCCTCTTCTGATGGAAGGCGTTCCTTGACCAAGTTGACCACGCCGCGCCGAGAGCATGAAAGCGGTGGATGACGGCGAGGCCTAAGATGGGAATGATCTGGAGTCATGGAACAAGGGGCACCGGAGTCCCTGGCGGAGGGGAGTACGAGGGACTGGTTCGGCTTCCGGGTGAGGCTGCCTTTGCCGGAGAATAACAGAAGGTGTGGGTGAGTACAGGTATGACCTGGCCACCATTGGGAGTAGAGTGGGGCAGCGAGGCTTGCACGGCAGCACAGCCGGCCACGGGAGGCAGATGCAGGCGCTCCAGCCGGCGATGGTTTTGGCGGCTGGAGCAAGAGCAACTAGATCAGAGATTGAAGAAGTAGGATCGCCGTTGGATGTCAATCCAATGACTACAGATGTCAGAATAATTTGTTGACTCTTTGTTTTAGACCATTAAATCATTTTGTTCACTAAATGGACAACACCTTGCGCAGGCTTCATCTAGTGGGCCAACAAAGTCAGCTTCAAAAGCTGTGGCGGAATGCAGCCCATTTATTTAGGTTTTACAGCCCATTTCATTTTGTTTACCAATATATCTATTTCCTGGGCTTTGACTCAAACAATAATCTATTTCCTGGGCTGATTAAAAATAATAATAATAGCCGATTTACTATTTATGATAATTATTTCTCAAAAAAATACTATTTATGATAATTTACAGCATTTGATTATTTATTCGAATACACCTATTTACTGAGCTGGGTCAAAAATAATATTGCGTACATGCAGCGCATTTACCATTTCTGATAATTTACAAGCCATTTGATTTTAGTAGAAATGGACCCATTTTCTGGGATGGGTGAAAAAACAATGATGGTCTGGGCTGAGCATTTCGTATAAAAATAATATTGAGATATGAATATTATTAAAAAAATAAGTTGGGCTTGGTAATCTTATTATATAAAAAATGAATTGGGCTGTGCATTTTATTTTATTAAAAGAAAGATAGGCTAGGCTGCGCTTATTTTAGGATATTGTGTACAACTGTCGGCCTAGATTCATTGCTGATGTTCAAAAAAAAGGCTTGTGTAGTACAGTACAACTTTACATGGCTACTCAGCCCACATTCAACGATGCCGGAAAGGCCCAAACAAGGCTTCTGTACAAATTTTTGAAGTCACTGAGCTCAATTAATAACTTAAGAAAACAGTTAGAGTACAGTGGAACCTAATTAAAAGCTGTCATGAGCGAAGAAATAATTCAACGGGTCCCACTTGTGTGTGTGTGTGTGTGTGTGTGTGTGTGTGTGTGTGTGTGTGTGAGAGAGAGAGAGAGACCCGTCGGTCGATGCTCGTAAATAGATCTTTCAGCCATATGCATTGTTGATGCTCAGTAAAAACTTATATAGTTGACACAATCATATAGAACATCATAGCACACTGAACTTGCATACAAAAATTTCACGCAGGTGGCACAATCAGGGTGGAAGCTGTGGATCGCTACGGGTAGGGCTATGTTGAAACCAACGAACTTGTACATAACGGTTCATCATCTTTATCAATGACGGGGAAATATCTTGAATGCTGTGCAAAGAAAATAGACAAACAACACAATAAGTTCTGCTAGCACATTAAGTTGACGTAGAACCCTTTCTAAAAAAAGTTCAGGTAGAAAAATAGAACAGGTCACAATAAGATGTACTGGCACATCAGTGCTTCACACCGATAGCTCGGATTTAACTAGTATCTGACAAGATTCAGTTGTTACCTCAAATTAGAGCACATCCAGGCAGCCAGCCCTGCCTCTTCTCCCAAAGAAGCAGTGGCCTCCACCGCGCGATGGAGTAGGCCCTGTGCCATCCATCGTTCCGAGCAACACGGCGAAAGTCTGACATTGACTCCTGTAATGGACGTCGTCGACGGACCCTGGCACCAGCGGTGGCGGCAGGACTTCGATTGATGGATTGACCACTTCTTCGACATGCACGAACACTCGATACAGGTACATCCCTAACGTGGTCCGCGGCAGCCTTGGTGGCGATGAATAGTACAACCCCGGTTCCTGCACCGGTATCTCAAGACCAATCACCTTCGGTATGGTGGATGGCTTCTTCATCCATGCCATAACCGTCAGAGCCCAGCTGTCTGGAGGAACAAACATACTTATGAGCTCACCTCCAAGGTCGTTGATAAGCTCATTCATGGACTCGCCGTTCCAAGCACGTCGAGGCATGCCGTGGAAGGTAAGATTTGTTAAAAACTCAAGCTCAGAGGGCACCGAGCCCCATCCTGGGTGCCACCGATCAAAGCTCACCAGTGCGCCATCGCAGAACAAACGCCGGGAAGATTCGAACACATGACTGTAGTCAAAAGTTATCCGGAACCTGATGAAGGAAATCAGCCGGTGGTGGACAGACTTCGACGAGCAAGTCACATATTTGGATGCCGTGCGCAATGCCAAGAGCTTTGACAAGTTCGTCTGGTGAGACGGGAGTCCGATCGCCGTTGATGGTTACCATCAGCACTTTGCCGGCAAACTGGTCATCAAGCGCTGCCATGTCACTATTGAGCGACAACACGCAGCGCCCGAAGGCAGGACGGACCTCAGGATATCCGGCTCAGAGATCCACATTAACCGGTGACATGATAGTGCGCTTGAGTACAGGGAGTACAGGAGGGGGATTTTCAGGAACTGGAGTAGGAATCGAGATTCCAGAGGTGGGGGAGGGGCGGGAGATTGGGGATGAAATGGTAGCATGAATTTCGAACACGCGCAAATATACTCTCAGTGCACAAGCGCACGAAAACACCGGTGGCGCCCACATGTCGGCATAAGAGTCCTTATTCTTTCTTTTTTTGAGAGCCCAGCCTTTTTTTTGAGGATCTTTTGAGAGCCCGGCCTGAGAGTCATAATTGACCTGTTTGGCATTGCGTTACTACTCGGCCCATATTCAACGACACTTCACTGGCCCAAACAAGTGTACATCATCGAAAAGACACTGAGCTCAAATTATAACTTGAAAAAAGGAGATATACTCTGAACACTGGAGAATGGTGATGCCCTCATTTAGCCCACCAGCAGTTCGAGACAATAAACAGTTTGAAACAATGATATATACAACATTCAAACACTGACTAGTGACTACTACTGACATAAACAGCAAGACATGATAGTTCATAAGATGTTTTGCTACACCACCAAAATGCACCCATCTACCGCGCTTAGACTCTCGTGATCCAGATGAGAATGACATTCTAAATAGAGGCAACTATTACATAGTAAGAGTGACATAGACGAGGATGACCAAATGACAAGGAATATGCATAACAAAAGATTGAACTACCCATCCAGAACAAGCAGCAAAGACAACAAGTCATTCGAAGAGGGATGATCCAACACCATCATAATTTGGAGCCCCGCTTCAGTGACCAGTGATCCGGAGACACCAGTACTCCACCCTTTCGATGCAACAGCCCAATTACCTATCAACCTAAGGGCTTGAACCACATCACTGCCTGTCGAACTTGAGACATCCAAGGATCAAAGTTAATCTAGATGCCTCTGCCATTCTCACCTTCTTTTGGCTGCAGGCTATATCGTTTACAATCAGGGGAGTTTGCTCCCGAAGTCCTAGGGCTCGCCGTGTAGACACAGTTTTTCATAGCAAACAGAGCCTCTCTGCCATCAAGGTCCTTGCCAACGGTGATCTCCTGGTTAATCGGATAATTGAGTCCGAGAAAAAGAGAGTGTGAACCAAGGCTGTTTACCCGCCTCCAACTCAAAAATCCTGAAGGCCCCAACAAGCTGGTATCCTGCTCATAGACATAACAGCCACTGTCCGGATACTCACGTATTTCACGGTGCTTGTACACAGTGGGTTTATTGCAATATAACTTTTTCGGCTCATGTGTGTGAATGATCATCAGTCTTTTGCCGTCGTCTGATCGAGCGAGGAACCAGTTGTGCTTCCCTGTTTTTGGCAAAGGTGGAGTGATTACAAAGTGCAATAACTGTAGGGACACTGCATCATATCAAAAAGGACAGGCATTGTTAATGTAAGATCAGCATTGTTTAGAGTATGACTAGGATAATGCAAGAAACATCATTGATATGTCCCTGTTGGAACTGAGAGGAAAATACAGGGAAATGTATACTGGGTTCAAAAATATAGAAGTGCCATGCATGGTAATACTCATGTTATCTCGCAATCGATTCTTCACAGGAAACTACCATGTCATGCATGTTATGTAATCATGTTCTATCCTCACAAACAAATTCTTCAAGGAAACTAACAGACCATGCATTGTTATATACTCATGTTCTGTGGGCAATTTTTTTGTGAGGATATTATTCTAGCCATTGATTGCTGAAGGGCGAATATAGGTATGTACACATGGTAAGCATTACAGGATTTCACTACTTCCAAATATAGAGTTCTCCATATGCACATTTACTTCCCTAATGTATGGTTAGATGAAACCAACAGTGTGATGCATGTTTCTACATCATGAAAATGAGGAAACTAACATGGCCATTGATACACACTCATATTTAGTAGTATATAGATTACTATAAAATAAGGAGAATATCCATATCTTCCTAACCGTTTGATTATTCAGGGGTACAAATTGGCTGTAATGACATGGTCATAATCGCATGAATTAACTCATTCCAAATATAGCTGATTTACGGCGTCTCTAATACATTGCCATAGTTCTCCTCAAATTCTGCTCAAACAGGGATATGCCAATCATCACAAAAAGTTCAAACAGTGTCATGGCGTTATCATTAACATCAGACGGAAACAACTTACACGCGCCATCCCAGCAATACGTGGTGTCATCTGCTTTGTCGATCGCGTAGATGATGCCATTGTGTTCAATAGCATCACAGAAGTGTGTATCAGCTTTGACAATCCACTGCGAGGTGAGCTGTCTCCAGCTAAAGAAGGCACCAGTGGAAATATAGGCGAGTCCGAGGTCGAACAAGGCAATTAGCTTGAAGTCTGTGTAATCCGCATCTTGTGTGGGCACTTGGCAGATTACAATATTCTGCAAAACAAGGTGCGTCCAACTGACGACGTAATCTAGATGACTTGGACCGCGATGGTAAAACCCTATATAATCCAACGTAGGAAGGACAATCTCATGGGATGTGTCGAAGTTCATGAGCACTAACTTTTTCCGGTCTTCTCTGACGGCAGGCATCTAGTGGGAGTTCATGCCGACCCAGTACATACCTGCCGAGAAGTTTCGAGTGATGGTGATCGGATCAAAGTCGAGGGAAATGATGTATGGCGACCCACTACATACCTGCAAAGAAGTTTCGGCTAATGGAGGTCAGATTGAAGCAGAGGGCATCATCTACGCCTCCGTATCATGGTGAGCAAATCTCACAAGACCAGATAACAGCAAGCAGGGTGTCTTGAAAAGCTTAGGCCTCGCTTCGACGATGGCCGTGTGCATGTCCCTCGAGCATGCAGCCAGCCACAGGGCGCTCAACATATCCATACACGAACAACAGAGGTCGAGGATGTCACTGGGGAGATTGCTCCAATCGTAGCTCATATGGATGCTGCGCGATTCGCGTTCGGCCATGGTGGAGTTTGGAAGGTGGGGTTTTGGGGGGCTTGATTTACGGGGGAGAAGGCTCTCGGTGCTGGAGCGGCTAGCGAGGGAATAGTGGTACTGGGGGAGGCGAGCGAGGCGAGGGTACGCGGGGGCACAGTGAGATGATGAAGAGTGACCGCAGGATCTCCGGCGAGACGGAGATGGAGATGGAGTGGTGCTAGGGGAGAGGGAGACGAGCGAGGCATGCTATACAGCGGCGGTGACAGTGACTGCACAGTGCACAAGGTGAGGCTGACTTTGGTAACCCGAACACGCCGCCTGGACTAGTGTCACCTCGGGCGCAGGGTTTTGTCACTTCACTGTGAGGACCGGATAAATAATATTTTGACCATCAAGTGTACCACAGTTGTACTACTACTAGTAGGAACATACGGAGTAGTACTGTATAGCAGAAATAGGTCTCCCATGCTAGCATGCCTCCAGGTTCACTTCATCCTCCAGGTATCATCCATATTGCGAGCAGAACCAAATTCTCGTGCATGCGGAAGCGCGAAGAAAGGTTTTCTCTTTTTTGAGGATAGCCACATATTCCTTAACCAGAGAATGTTTTGTCTCCCACGCACGCGCCAATATCCATCCGAACCAGCTACGACACATTTTTTTATATCTGTTTGCATAGGTCCCACCTGTCAGGAGGGGTGCAGAAATAAAAAGGAATCATAAAATGTCTCGCCACGGTGATTCAAAAGAGTGACCTCAACTAGCCAGTGGCACATGTAGCGCTAGAAGGATGGGCACGTACACGGACAGGTACCACTCCTCAGTCTACCCACATAGCCTTTTTGTTTAGTCTACCTAGCCGTCTAATCAACTGCCTGCAGGCCACTTCTCCCATTTATTTATCCTCCTAGCTTTCTCTACTACTCCTTCCAGTGATCGGTATGCAATGCATGTGTCAATAGACATGACAACTTGTCCATGGAAGTTGAACTACGGCGACTATCACGTTTCATACACTGCCACTCGCAATTCCCACGATGCCGCTCGAACCCACGGCACCACGTCCCCCGATGTGTGCCTCACCCCTCTCGGCCGCACCGCCCCTCTGCCTTTGTGTGCATGACATGTGGGCCAGCTGAAATGCGGCGAGCATCAAGTTTCTACCATAGCCACACGCGATTCCCACGACGCCGCTCGAACCCATGACACCACAAGTCCCCCGACCTGCGGCTCACCCCTCTCGGCCACACCGCCCCTCTGCCTTTGGGAGCATGACATGTGGACCAGCCACCTATCGGGTCCACTGAAGCTCACTCCCGTGGGCCCCGAGAGGGAAATGTAACTCCTGCGCCAGGCCTTGTGGTGCTACCGCTGCAAGAACTCATGCCAAACTCAAGATTTGTTTCTTACTAGCAAGATGCCCGTGCATTGCACGGAATATCAAGATGCATTGTATGAGTAGTTTATCTTGTGGGAGAAAAGGATGAATGAGGGAAGTCCTTATTTGCAAATGTGGAGAGGGGTGTGGGTATCTTTTTGCAAAATTGCCATACTTTCCTTCCATGGACATCTACACCTCATAACACCCCGACGTCCAGCTGTGGCACCCTCGCCACGGCCAGGCCACCACCGACCGGTTCAACTCGAACGAGTGAGTCACGAACGCCACCGCGACAACGGCCAGCTGGGCATCTCGAACCACACCGATGCAGATTCCCCGTAGCCGACCTACGCTGGCACGTGGCCGCATGCCATTGAGCTGGGCGTCAACGTATGATGGCAGGAATGCCTCCAGGCTCACTGTCTCAACTACATCGAGTACATCATGTTCGCAAACCGGTATCCGTTGAGTAGGTTGCTCCCGCCTACGAGCACACACCTATACGTATCCAGCATTCTAGCCTCGTCGCTAAGTGGTACATCCTCGGGACGGTGCAGGTAGTCGAAATCTTGAGCCCAAGTCAAGCTATGTGCCCCGGGTAGATCACTGGCTCCCGCCCAAGCTCCCACCCGGCCGTCGATGCCGTCTCACCACTGACGATCGGGAGCAGCACCCTGCCGCTCATCTAGAGTGCGAGCTAGTAAACGTCGTGTGGCGCGTCACAACAGTCAAGCACCTTGACATGCGTCCGCCGGGTAGAGACTTTTCTTGGCCACAAGCTCCATGGTCTCGTCCAAGATCGGTGTGGTACTGCAGTCGAACATGCATGTAAAATACTACGGGAGCAGCTGCATGTGCATGGCCCAGACGCCGATGTTGGCGTGGAGGAGGTGGTACTCGCTGGCGCCGCAGCGTGCTACATGGTTTAGGCAGGCACCTGTTGGGACGCTCTGGCATTGGCACCGGCATTGTCAACGCAGCTGATGATCCGAAGGAGGACGAGCAGGAAAGGAAAGGGTCTTGCATGCGTGTACAGATTCATGCAGGAAATTATTTCCTAGAAATACGGCCTTTGTTTACCTTTCTTTGAGGCTATAGATGACCCACACGAGGAAATCTATTATAACCGTTGGATGAAAATTAGTGGTGCGGGAGTACAGATCGGAGCATGGGAGGGAAGCAGGCAAGCCTCGTCCACCGACCTGCGCCTCACCCCTCTCGGTCCCACCGCCGCTCTACTTTCATGAGAATGACATGTGGGCCAGCCGCATTTAAGGTCCACATGTCATTGACTCATAGGCCGGTGCACTAAGCCACTGAAGCTCGGTCCCGTGGGCCCCGAGAGGGAAATGTAACTCGTGCGCCAGGCCTTGTGGTGCTCCCGCAGTACGAACTCATGCCAAACCCAGAATTTGTTTCTTACTACTACCAATGTGCCGACCCATGCGTTGCAATGGATCCAAATTATCTATTTAGTGGAGTGCACTCTAAACACATTATCTATTTATTTTTCTCTAGCCTTTCCTAGCCATGTATCCAAGCCACATAAGCTTCATGGGTGCCCGCCACATCATATTATTCATACTATGTTGACTGAAAAAAAGATAAATCACCCAAAACAAGATCTTCCCCTTTTTTGTTCCTACGATGTTGTGCCGTGCATGTACCTAGTTGTATAGTGGTAGTACTAGTTGTAGTACAAACTTCGTAATAGTAGGAGTAGTAGTACGGAGTGCTCCTACTCTATCAACGAGCCCCATCTGACACCAAATTTCTTGGCTTCCGTGCTACAGCTAGATCTTCCCCTCCTCGTTTCTGTTTTCCAACACGGCGGGCGGGGTGCTGTTTGCCGATAGTCGGTTTGCTCAACTGCGGTCCCACATGAAAGTGAAAATGCTAGGCAACACGCCTTCCCTAGCTATGTGGCATGCCAGATGGGCCGTGGAGTACTCCCGATTCCCGGGCATGTGGGGGTGCGACATGAACGTGGCAGGCCCTTTTCTTTTACTAGCAATGTGCGCATGCGTTGCGACAGATCCAAAGTAGAATAGTACTTGTTCATAAACTTGAAAGAAAACACTCTTGTTTTGATATACATATATACCACTAAAAATATATTACTTTTCACTCAAAATATATTTCCTAGGTTGTTTTGATGAGGTGAGGGAGGGATGTGGTTGCTTTCAAGATAATAAGAGGTTTTCTGCAAATTGGAGCAGAGAAGTGGGCTATTGTTGCCAAAATGCCACAACTTACCTCGCACCCATTAGATGCAGATCTAATGGTCAGAAATGACGGATGGCAGACACACCACCATCACCAACTGATTCTTTTATAGGAGACTAGCAAGATGCCCATGCGTTGCACAAAACATCAAGATGCATTTGTATGAGTAGTTTATCTTGTGGGAGAAAAGGATGAACGAGGGAAGGCCTTATTTGCAAATGTGGAGAGGGGTGTGGGTATCTTTTTGCAAAATTGCCATAGTTTCCTTCCTATCCGTGAGATATAAATCGGACGGCCTATATTGCAGGATGGTAGGCACACCATCGTCACCAACTCTCTTTTTTATAAGAGTAGAGATAGAGAAACATGTATAAATTTTAACATTTGGTTCTGCTCCTTGGCACGATCGATAGATAGAAATAACGATTGGAAACGCTAGGGCGGGGCTTTTTTCGCCAGATAAGTAGGGTAGTAGCTAGGTTGGCGCATCGTCGGTTTGGTCACATGCGGTTCGACATGTTGTAGTGTTTCTAGCAATATGCCCGTGCGTTGCACGAAGTTGATGGAAAAGGTAAGAACAACTTATAAATTGACGGATGGAGTACTAGTTAAAGTGACGCATATAATTGCCTCCAAATGTGAGCAAATGGATCGCACATGTCTGTATTGGCTGGAACAAGAATGCAATAGC
This sequence comes from Thinopyrum elongatum, assembly GCA_011799875.1. Taxonomy (NCBI): domain Eukaryota; kingdom Viridiplantae; phylum Streptophyta; class Magnoliopsida; order Poales; family Poaceae; genus Thinopyrum; species Thinopyrum elongatum. The sequence goes on along the minus strand of CM022302.1, from coordinate 117,724,806 downwards.
GCAATAAGAATTAAGGCCACGATGATGCGATCGCAGTGGTGGTTACAGGAGGCAAGAAGAAAGATGCATCCATCAACGTACAACCTCCTCGTCCTTGACTCAGTGTGCCGGGCCACCGACCGGCGGCTTAGGAGCGGCGGGTTTTGTGGTGAGGTCAAGGTGCTTCTCAACAAAGGCGTCCAATGCTTCCAGCCGGTTGACGAAGGCTAACGTCACAGCGTCCTCATCGGCCTTGTAGATACCTATGTACACGACTTGCTCATACACGTGGATGTGTAGGTCGATGAATTCTTGCAGGGTGAGGCGCCTCGCGGTGAGCGCGAACTCCAGGTGGACATTCTTTGTTGCGTCGGCGGGCAGTCGCAGGACCACCAGTGCTTGAAAGAGGTTCTTGCCATGGAGGCCTATTAGGGTGGCTGGCAATGAGGAGCCCGGGCGCGTGGCCTGGAGCAGTACGGCGATGTCGTCCGTGAGCTTCTTGACGATGGTGAACTTGTTGATGGTGGCAACGATCATCTGGTCCAACTGAGAGTCGTAGCTGGCGTCGACAATGGCCATGAACCAGCCGATCGCCAACACCGTCTGGAGACGATCCTCGGTGCCATGCCGCAGGTCGGCGTCATGGACCATCTGGCACAGCCGTTGGCCGCTCGTGCGCATCGCCCACATGGGTCTGGAGTGAGCAGTTTTGCGCTTAGTGTAGGTGCTTAGGTGCGTACGATGTGGTAGATGCATTGGAATGGAGGGGCACCTTTATATGAGTGCAAACTGCGTTGCATTCACATCGTGCTGCCTCTTTTCCCCGTCCTCCTCCCATTACTTCCCTCATGCATTCAGGATGCATCATTAGCCGTTCAAAATTTCGGGAACCGCTACCCTCTCCCTCGTCTGAATTAAAGCCGTATCAGGAACGGTCCTGGTTTACTAGTAGCTGTCAAATTGAATAGTACTGCGCCGCCCGCTGCACGCCCGGCTGAACACGCCTCCTCGCCTCCATAAAATGCCTCCATTAAACCAGCATGCAAACCGAGAAACCTACTCTGGCCACACGTTCGTTCATGAGCGGGCCGGAATTAAACGCAACGCCGGCCGAGCTCCTCCTGTCCGCCCTCAGTTTAAACGAGGCCAGACGCCGGCCAAGCTCCTACCGTCCGCCCTCTATTTAAATGAGGCCAGACAGACAGCGGGCAAGAATCGCACCCCTCTGCCGCTCCCCCATATCCTCCTTCACAATTTTCTCCACTCTTCCGATGGCTTCCGAGGAGCCGTTCTCCGGCATACTACCCGGCTGGGTGGCCCGCCGAACCCTTCGGATACGAGTAGGCCACTCGGTGCTTCACCAATCTCGCTTGGCCCGACGAAGCCAGTTGCCGCCCCAAGCCGGTGCGTGGTTCAGCAACTCGCCGCTCCAGTTCAGCTCGATGAGGAGTGGCGAGTTGCTCCACGCCGGCACGGTGGCGAGCACAGTGGCACGGGCGTCGTCACTGCCGCGTCGTACCGCGCCACCAGTGTCTGCGGTGGCCGTGCCTCACGTGTATGTGGGCGCGCCTCCCATGCCTGCGGCAGCGCCATACAGGCAAAGACAGAAGCCGGGCGCGTGGAGAGCGACGAGTCGGTGGCTAGCTTCTTCGTGTCCGCCTCCATCATCGAGGAGAAGTAGAACACGGGAGGCCGCTGCCACTTGGGTCCCATGAAGGCCACCGCCGAGGCGACGACTGCGTATTCAGGTGGTTTCTTTGTTGCTTCGTCTCTTTCGAGGACCTTCGTCAACCCCGCAAGTGTCTGCCGGACATGAGGAAGACAAAGGGATCTGCGGGCGGCCATTTAGATTAGGTATTAATTATACCACGAGAGCTGGATTAGCACCGCTTAGTTCATGTAAATTTAATGAAATCCATCATGTTTATACGAAGATCCGGCTTTTTTATATGAAATCCTTCATGCTTATATGAAATTAGTCCGTGTTTGCACGAATTTCCTCTGGTTGGTTAGAGTTGTGAAAATGTATGCCGCTGGCGTTGGATGTCGTCGTCCGCGGAAGGAAGCGGGAGGAAATTTGTCGGCTGCCGTTGGAGATGCTCTTATGCTGGAAATAATAGAGTCACATACAATCCATTTGAGTTAATTGCGTGTATGATTCTCCCTCTATAAAAATTTAATTGCATGTACAGTGTACACATGACTTGCAGGGTGGCTACAGCTTCGTACAGGAAGTTAAAATAAATAAATCCATCCTTAATCTTGTATTCTAAGTACTCTGTGGGTTCCATTGTCAGTACAGTAGCGAAAGAAGTATATATTAAATAATATATAATATAATAATCTAAAGTTAAAGACAGAATTCAAACTCAGGTCATCACGTTGCGAGCATCCGGCGCTAACCAGTCCAGCACATTTTCGTTGTAGACGATGCTGGAGATATATCTCTATGTCTACTCTTATACTCCCTCTATTCCTAAATATTTGTCTTTTTCAGATTTCAAATGGACTACCACATACGGATGTGTATATAGACATATTTTAGAGTGTAGATTCACTCATTTTGCTCCGTATGTAGTCACTTGTTGAAATCTCTAAAAAGAAAAATATTTAGGAACAGAGGGAGTAGAAAACAGAGTTGGTGATGATGGTGTGCCTGCCATCCTGCAATATAGGCCACTGGATTTATATCTAATGGATAGGAAGGAAACTATGGCAATTTTGCAAAAAGATACCCACACCCCTCTCCACATTTGCAAATAAGGCCTTCCCTCGTTCATCATTTTCTCTCACAAGATAAACTACTCATACAAATGCATCTTGATGTTCCGTGCAACGCATGGGCATCTAGCTAGTTTCTTTTAAAATAGTTACTGCGATAATTGGGTTGAAGTGATATATTTTATGTCTGCCCTGAATGATCTCAGATTCACTAGTAGTAATAAAGAAAAGGTTGCCTTGTTAATTAACAGAAAAGAGGGTGAAAACTATCACACGAGGCCGGTAAAAACAAGGCACACTGGGTTCAGTGTCATCGTCACTACAGATGTGCGCACGCGAGAAGTCTACATATCGAGGGGGCTACGGAGAGAAAGACGTATCGAGTGTGTGTGAGCGAGGCACAAAGACACAACTAGCATGTGTATGTGTATGTGTATGTGTGTGTGTGTGTGTTTGAGAGAGAAACCAATTGATAGATTAAGATCAAGATCGAGTTGTCACCCTTCTGCTGTCATTGTTGGGGGGTGGGGTGGGGAGGAGGGAGGGAGAGAAAGACGTATCGAGAGTGTGCGCGCGGTAGGCACAGAGGCGCAACTAGCGAGTGTGTGTGTGTGTGTGGTGTGTGTGTGTGTGTTGAGAGAGAAGCCAGTAGATAGATTACATCAAGATCGAGGTGGACACCTACTCCTTCGGTGTCGGGTAGTGTGTTGTGGTGTTTGAGAGAGAAGCCAGTAGATAAATTAGTATCAAGATCGAGGGGTCACCCTACTCCTTCGTGTCGGGAAGTGGTGTGTGTGTGGTGTGTGGGGGGGGTGGGCGGCCCGTGACACTTAGATATAGGGAGGAGTTTATGTGACACATATCTATATTAAGGGATATGTAGATAGCATGTGTGCGAGGCATACTTAAAGCATCACGGAGATAAACAAGCGGTGTGCATTCAAGTGCCGGAAAAAAATGAAGAGATAAACAATGTCTACGCGCGCGCGTGTGTGTGCGTGTGAGAGAGAGAGAGAGAGAGAGCGAAATCTCAAAACAAAAGGTGCTTTGCTGGAATCCCATTGTATGTATTCATATGGTTCCGGGAATCGAGTTAACCTTAGGCATATGTGTGAGAGACATAATTATACTTTGAGACATTTGTGGAGGTGGATTGGCGGAATTAAAGGGGTGGGCGTGTTCGAAAGAGAGAGCGTGTGTGTTTCTGTGTGAGAGACTTGTAGGACGGGGTAGAAAGACGAATTCTAACCTTGACGGAGGGAGAAATATACACGAAGTGTGCGTGTGTGATTCCGATGCCCACGGAGAAATGAGATATGTATGCGTGTGATAGAGATTGCACAATTCATTCATGTATCACTATCTAGCGATTGTGGACATGCATCGCTTGAACATAAATCAATATCTACTTCGTATCGTGGCTAAAGATACAATATCGATTCAACGCTATAAAGATTGGACACTCACATATCACATTTTTTTTTCTAAATAATCCTTTTCAATTGTGCATGCCAAAGTTACAGTGATGTTTCTTCAAACAACCAATGTAGCTATCATGTACATGCACCATTGTTAGTCTTGCATTCAAATTCATTAGTCTTGGATGATTTAAGGTTCTATTATGAAGTAATATATGTAATATTCATATATGAATTCAACGGGTACGCAATTTATGAAATGGAGGCTATGTAATCATATGAGGTAACACTTTTAAGTAGCGGACTACAATATCCATTTCTTTTGTGGGACTACAATATCCATTTCTTTTGTGGGACTACAATATCCATTTCTTTTTGTGCGCCTCTACAATAACACGTCAATGCATTATGTTTAAAGTAAATAACCAATGGCTCTAAATTATCTATTTACACGAGAAATACATAGGCTGAGCGTTTGATCCCTTTTTTTGTGAATGCGCCTCTACACCCATACAATTGGCCGCGCCCGTGTGAACGTCCAAGTTATCGGTGCATCATCCCAAGTTAGTCTTTTTTTCTGGGGTGGACTTCACACCAGTTATTAACTGCTGACGTGTGCCCCGTGTACACAGTCTCGCATGACCTTCCCTCTAGCACTGTCCAAAATTAGTTGAAACTAGATACGAACGATGTCGCGGGCGGCAAAATCTCCCGCCTCCTTCTAAAATTTCCGCCACCTAGTCTTTAGCATGCGAAATTCCCCTTTTGTCCTTGGTGCATGGAGAACAACAGTTAAAATACGGCCCTCATTTACATAATAGGTCGGGGCTGCTTTGGTAACTTCTGGTTCCCCCCACCACACGGCACCCCCACTTCCTCTCCCCCTCCCGCAAAAACGACTAACTCCACAGCACCTGAGCATCTTACATCACGCCGTCCGTACTTCATCGGCCTTTCTACCCCTCCCCTCTCGAAACCCTAGACTGCTCATCCATCGGTGTACCAGAGCCCATTCACTGCCAGCGACGTCCACCTCGCCGGATCTGCTTCTACGGCCGCATCTACCCCTCCCACCTCCCCTAGAAACAAGTAGACTACGCATCCACCACTGTACCACAGCCCATTCAGTGCCGGCCTTGTCCACGGTGCCAGATCTGCTTCGCCGGTACTCTCATCAACCACAGTGCATCTGCAGTGGCTCCTTCGTACTCCCCACCAGAGACGCTTCGTCCACACCCCCCCGGAGCCGCCCCACCGACACCCTTGTCGACGGCCTCTGATCCTCTTCGCTGACACCTTCCTTAACCCTACCGGAGCCACTTCGCCAACACCATCGTCAACCCTACTGGAGTAGCTTCGCCTATACCATTCTCAACCCTACCGGGGCCGCTTTGCCAATGCACAAGTCCACGGCCTCAGATCTGCTTCGTCGCACCCTCGTCCAACCTACCGGAGCAGTTTCTGACGCCCCATCCAGGTCAGCAGATCCGCATCGTCGACACCATCCTGAACCCAACCATCGGAGCAGCTTCACTGACGCCCTCATCCATGGCCTCAGATCTGCTTCGCCCACACCGTAGTCCACCCTACCGGAGCAGCTCCACAAACACCCTACTCGATGGTTCTAGATCTCCTTACCGGACCCCGACAGCCAGCGCAGCGTCATCACCCTTGACGTTTCTACCCTGATTCCCACCGTCTGGCAAGATGCCAAGCACCCGCCACGGCCTAGGTATTTGTCACCTTTAAACCCGTCCAGCATCACCTGCCCGATGTACTTCAAATATACTAACAGGTCATTGTTACATGTTATGCAGCTGGCAAAAACTACAAGGACGATGTTTCTTCTGGATCTAACAGCTTGGCCAACCAAGATCCTGGACTGAGGCATTGCTATGATCTTGTAAGTGCGTCTCTCTCTCTCTTGTATTGTTGTATGCCTGCCAGTGTGCTTTACTAGGATTTTCGACCAGTAATCCCTTTGTCCAGACAATGATTTCTACTACTGGCTGCTAAATTAGATATGTAGATGTCATACATGATACTCCCTCCGTTCCTAAATATAAGTCTTTCTAGAGATTCCACTATAGGCTACATACAGAGCAAAATGAGTGAATCTACACTCGAAAATGCATCTATATACTTCTGTATGTGGTCCATACTGGAATCTCTACAAAGACATATATTTAGGAAGAGAGGTAGTACATTACACAAAATCATAGGTGGCATGTAGGAATTCTAGTGCACTACATTAGGCTCCCTTAGAGTGCCTGCTAGTCCAGCACACAGAGTCATGGCTAGTTTATGCTACACACACAATCGTTAATTGGTGGTTTAAATATGCGCAAGGGATATGCAATGTATTATCATGTAGAGATGTCTGAAATTAGCCATGTCAACTTGCAGATAGGGTTACACAATGAAAAAGTACAAGATGTATGTGGCAATTTCATGGAACATCGCAAAAAAAGGAGAGGCAGCGGTGAGCCTATACAGTGTGCTATGTTTATGTTAGTTCATACGTTGCACATGATGTTTAAATGCCCTTAAATCTGGTCAGTCAAGTGATGGTCTTTAAGCCTCCTTCTATGCTTCTTTTCTTGATATGTAAGATTTGCTCACACATCTGTTCAATTGCTTGTTTGTGTCAGCCAGCCATACTATGACTGTTTGCTTTGATTATTTGTTGTTCTTGACCTAACAGAGCTTGTCAACGATTTAAACACTAAGGGCTGCTGTAATGGGGGCTTGTATAACTGATAGGTGACATAAAGGTTTGGCTGTACACTAAAGTAGGCTCTTCAAGAGTACCTGGAGATCCAGTTTGAAGGTATGCCTAGTTTCTACATAGTGCACACATAGTAAATGCTCATTTCATTGTGTGCAAGAGATGTGGCATGTTTCATTATGTGGTGTTGTTTTGTTATAATATCATCCTTTTGTGTTGTTCACAGACTGGAAAGTATGCATATTTATCTTCCAAGGAGACCAGTAACTAGTTTGTGTCACCTTGCAGAGGGGGTGCAATGAAGATAAGATTGAGGATTTCCAAGTACAAGATGTTAGGAAGGAGCCTTGCAAGAGAAGGAGGAGCATCGCTGAGCCTGTTCAACCAGTTAAGGTAAGTCACACTGTATTACAATTACCAGGACATCCTATTTGTCTGACATTGTGCTTGCGTAGGGTTCTTCACCTGTAACCCAGTCATTGGGCCATTGATTAAAACCCCCTCCACTCACTACTATATGATGTTCTAACTTTTTTGTAAATCAGATGTATGTAAACACATTTTAATGTGTCTGTTCACTCATTACGGATGTAGTCTACTTTTAAATATCTAAAACATCTTATAGTAGTGAACAGTGTGAAACTGCTTCCTGCCATGGTAGAGTTGTCGATGTCATAAATGTCATAACCAAACGCATATTCACATCATTAGCCTCCCTATCATTACTAGGATATTGATTACATACTAGTCGAGATACTTCATAGGGGGCAAACAATATTACATTACTTGTTCCTTTATATAGTAAATGTAGCTAGGCCATGGATGTTATTGAGGCGTGCATGTATGCATGCTGCCAACTCAACAGTTCAATTGCTTGTTTGTTTCAGGCATAGTTAAATTGCTCTTTTCAATTGCTTTATTTTTCCTCAGTTAATGAGATGCCCAAACAATGATGCCTGATGTTGGGTACTTGTATAACTATTAGTTGACATAATTAAAGGCCTTACCATTTAATTACTCTGGCGAAGTGTGCCTGAAGCTTTGAAGTCTATTAACCAACTATTACTGCATGAGGCTCACAATCTAGTTTATACTAGGCTAATGATTGCATAGTTTTGCTTGCTGTAGTAGGTTTGTATGAATCCATCTGCTGTTCATTATGCTCCCTAAGACTTTAATTGAGCTACAGAATGGCCAACTGCTTGCTTACTTATACGCAATGTGCTGTCTAAATTTGTAACCTGTCTGTGTTTTGGATTTGGCCCCAACATCATGCTCCTCTGGTGAGCTAAGAGAGATTTCTGTATGCGGGCTGCATAGACTACCATTTTTATAATTTCTAAAATATCACCTGCTTATGCTTCATGACGTGTAACTTTATTGTTAGTCCTGTTTTGCCATGTACAAAATAGTCTGTCTTGCTTGCTTCACTGTTGTAACTATATTTTTGCCCTAGTCATGTGTACTTACAGAAACATTTCAGGATGAAGTGACATCAACACAAAGATCAGCGAGCAGTGCGGCATGGCCATTACCAAATAGTTATGGATTGGAATTTGAATGTGCTGATGTTCTCGAGCATCAACTAGAGGTGGCAAGACAACGTGTACATGATTCTGAATGTGCAATCAACAAGTTGAGACTGGACTTACAGGTATTAGATGCAGGAGTCAAAAAAAAAATGAAACGAGACACTGAGATAACCACGAAGGAATTGGAGATTTTGCAGACTGAAATTTGTGCTATCTGAATCCGGCCAATCCTATTTTCTGAAGAGATTATAGGTCAAATGGTAAGTTTTGTTGATGCGTGTCCATGATGTATGAGCTTTATTTGCCCAGTGTATGTAATTTGTTGTTTGTGTACGCTTTATTATCACTGGTGCCAAACTATAATGCCCAGTGGGTATAATCGGCTGTAATTTCTTTACTGTACAGTGTAGGATTATTCTACGTTTCTATGCCTTAGTCTTTTTATTGTATAGTGTATGTTTTTTAGAGGCGATAGTATAGAGTAGGATAATTCTTTGAATATGCTATATCATTGAAACGGGGGCCAACACGCCCAAACATTTCCTGGATGCCATACAAACGAACAAACATGTGTAGTCAAAGCGGGCCTTAATTGGGCTGGTCAAAATAATATTTAGTGGATCCCAAATGATGTGGCCCACCGTAACAACGACTCTTAGCAGGCCGTTAACAGGCCGAAAGCTCGATAGGGCCGTATAAATGGAAATGGTCTGCGAGCCTCTAGCAGGCCAAAATAAATGTCAATTTTGTCTCGGCCCTTTTACTTTACGGGCCAGTAAGAGGCCGAAAGTGTTATGGGCCAGAGGAGGCCCAATTTGCAAACTAGGCTTTTAACAGGCCGAAAGTCGCGTCGGGCTGAAATTTTGCCCTGTGGAACATGGGCCCCTAATGGACCCAAAATTAGGTTGCACAGTCAAAGGCCCAAATGTTGTGCGGGCCGTTAACAGGCCGAAAGACAAAATGGGCTAGGAATTGGCCCATTTACTGAATGGGCCGAGGACAGGCCTAAAGTCACAACGGGCTAGAAGTTGGCCCAACTGCAGAATGGGCCAAGAAAAGGTCAAAAGATGTTTCGGGCCGTTAACGGGCTGGAACTGACGATGGGCTGCTAACAGGCCGAAAGAAGCCCAGGCCGTAATTGGGCCCAAAGACGTAGCGGGCCATTAACGGGCTGAAACTGACGATGGGATGGAAATTGTCAATTCTAGAATGGGCCTTTGATGGGCCGATTCTGTGTAACTTGTATGGGTTGTGCTTGTGAATGGGCCTGACTCAAGTAGGCCGCTAATGGGCCGGCCCAGTTATTTTGACAGGTCTGGCCTTTTAACCTGAATGGGCCACTGTTGGGCCGAGACACGTGTCGACGTATCATAGGCGCGTCCCGTCCATTCGCTGGATGGCAACTGTCCGAACGCCAGGCCGACATGTGGATCTGCCGGTGAATGAGAATTTTACATGTGGAAAATCACCATTGGTCCGGGCTGTTAACGGGTTATCGGATCCAAACCGGAACTCGATAGCTTAACGGCGACCCGTTACGGTGGATGCCATGTGTCGGTTACCCTTGAAGAAAGCACTTCTATGATGCGCGATTTATCATCATGGAAGTGGACACTTCTGTGATGATAATTTTGGTAATTTCATGGAACACTTCTACGACAGCACAGGTATGACTATCTTGATTCTGTCATAAAATCATCATGGATGTACATGCATGACAGAAAACGTGACCTACTGTGACTAACACGTATCATCATGGAAGTGTTTTTTTGTAGTGGTTAGACGGTACCCATTGTTTTGGACCAACCGTGGAATGTGCTTGTTGGTGGTGGGGGAGTAAAAACTTTACCATTCTGTTTGGGAACCGCCTATAATGTATGTAGCATGGAAGATACCGAGATCTCTTGGTCGTTATGTTGACAATGAAAGCATACCGCTCAAAATTATATTCATCTCTATTTCAAAAAGTTCGAGCTCTAGCACCTCTACAAATCCCTGCTTCCCTCTGCGAAGGGCCTATCTATTTACTTTTATGCTGAGTCATCATCCTCTTATAAAAAGCACCAGTTAGAGAGCACCACTGTCATTTGTATGCGTTGTTATTAATTGATATTGAGTATGACTGCGACTGGATCTCTTTTACCATGAGTTACAATGTCTAGTCAGTCCTTGATCTTTAGGGGTGCTCTGCATTTATGTTTTGCGGTCTCAGAAAGAGCTAGCGAGATACCATTTTGTTATATCATATCATGATTGTTTTGAAAAAGTGTTATCATCCGAGATTTATTATTATTGCTCGCTAGTTGATTATGCCATTGTTATGAGTAAATGTGAGACCTAAATGTTATTATGAATATGATTAGTTCATAATCTTTGCTGAAAACTTGAATGCTGGCTTTACATATTTGCAACAACAAGATCAAACAGAGTTTGTAAAAGTTTTTCTTTATCACTTTCAGTTTATCAACTGAATTGCTTGAGGACAAGCAATGGGTTAAGCTTGGGGGAGTTGATACGTGTCCATCGTATCTACTTTTCCAAACTCTTTTGCCCTTGTTTTGGACTCTAATTTGCATGATTTGAATGGAACTAACCCGGACTGACGCTGTTTTCAGCAGAATTGCCTTGCTGTTATTTTTGTGCAGAAATAAAAGTTCTCAGAATGACCTAAAACTTCACGGAGAATATTTTTGGAATAAATAAAAAATATTGGCGAAAGAATCAACAGAGGGGGACCCACCTGCTGTCCACAAGGGTGGAGGGCGCGCCCCCTGCCTTGTGGGTCCCCTGGACCTCCACCGACCTCAACTCCAACTCTATATATTCACGTTCGGGGAGAAAAAAAATCAGAGAGAAGGATTCATTGCATTTTACGATACGGAGCTGCCGTCACCTCCTGTTCTTCATTGGGAGGCCAGATTTGGAGTCCGTCCGGGGCTCCGGAGAGGGGAAATCGTCGCCATCATCACCAACCTTCCTCCATCACCGATTTCTTGATGCTCACCGCTGGGAGTGAGTAATTCCATCGTAGGCTTGCTGGACGGTGATGGGTTGGATGAGATTTATCATGTAATCAAGTTAGTTTTGGTAGGGTTTGATCCCTAGTATCCACTATGTTCTGAGATTGATGTTGCTATGACTTTGCTATGCTTAATGCTTGTCACTAGGGCTCGAGTGCCATGATTTCAGATCTGAACCTATTATGTTTTCATGAATATATGTGAGTTCTTGATCCTATCTTGCAAGTTGTAGACACCTATTATGAGTTATGATCCGCATACCCCAAGGTGACAATAATTGGGATTCTTTCTGGTGATTACCGTAGCTTGAGGAGTTCATGTATTCACTAAGTGTTAATGCTTTGGTCTGGTTCTCTATTAAAAGGAGGCCTTAATATCCCTTAGTTTCCATTAGGACCCCGCTGCCACGGGAGGGTAGGACAAAAGATGTCATGCAAGTTCTTTTCCATAAGCACGTATGACTATATTGGGAATACATGCCTACATTATATTGATTAATTGGAGCTAGTTCTGTGTCACCCTAGGTTATGACTGTTGCATGATGAATGCCATCTGACATAATTATCCATCATTGATCCATTGCCTACGAGCCTTTCACATATTGATCTTTTCTACGTTACTTTGCTGTTGCCACTGTTACAATTGCTACAAAACTGCTACTGTTACTTTTGCCACCGTTACCGTTACTTCCATACTACTCTGCTACTAAATACTTTGCTACAGATATTATGTCTTTCAGGTGTGGTTGAATTGACAACTCAGCTGCTAATACTTGAGAATATTGTTTGGCTCCCCTTGTGTCGAATCAATAAATTTGGGTTGAATACTCTACCCTCAAAAACTGTTGCGATCCCCTATACTTGTGGGTTATCAAGCAGCTACTATTCGACTTGTACTGTCCATTGCTGTTTCCAGAGTTTGGAGCTGAAGGCATCTAGATGTTCAGAACATGTTTCTTCATGGTGTTCTGGAAGAAGAGATTTTTATGCGGCACCCACTAGGGTATGAGAACATAAGCACACCTCATCATGTTTGCAAGTTAGATAAAGCTTTGTATGGTTTAAAACGGGCCCCAAGAGCCTGGTACTCAAGATTGAGCACACAGTTACAACAACTTGGGTTTGTACCGTCTAAAGCTGATACCTCATTATTCTTCTACAATAGAGGCAATGTTACTATATTTATTCTAGTATATGTTGATGATATAATTGTTGCCAGTTCAAGTCCAGATGCCACCACTTGTCTGCTTAAGGATCTAAAAATGGAGTTTGCTCTTAAAGATTTGGGAGATCTTCATTACTTTCTTGGTATAGAGGTCAAGCAGATAAAACATGGTATAATTCTTTCACAAGAAAAATATGCTAGTGACATTCTCAGGAGAGTCGGGTTGGAAAACTGCAAGCCTATAAGTACACCAATTTCAACTTCAGAAAAACTCACAATTGATAGTGGAGAACCACTTGGACATGAGGATGCAACCAATTATAGAAGTGTTGTGGGAGCATTACAATATTTGACTCTTAGACGTCCTGATATTTCTTACTCTATGAACAAAGTGTGTCAGTATTTACATGCACCTACCACTGTTCACTTGACTGCAGTTAAAAGAATTGTGAGGTATCTTAGTTTTTCAGGAGGACTTGGGCTCAAAATTATTAAGTCTCACTCTATGCTTGTGTCAGCATACTCTGATGCAGATTGGGCAGGATGTGCTGATGATAGAAGGTCCACAGGTGGATTTGCTGTATTCTTGGGAACAAATCTTATATCATGGAGTGCAAGAAAACATGCTACAGTCTTGAGGTCAAGCACTGAGGCTGAGTATATGGCTCTAGCAAATGCTACAGCCGAAGTCATGTGGATTCAGACAGTACTTTATGAACTAGGGATCAAAACTCCACAACCTGCAAGATTATGGTGTGATAACATTGGTGCAACCTATCTTTCAGCTAATCCTATTTTTCATGCACGCACAAAGCATATTGAGGTTGACTTTCATTTTTTTAGAGCGAGAGTAGCTCGCAAGCTACTGGACATAAGGTTCATACCAACCGGAGATCAACTAGCTGATGGCTTCACAAAACCTCTTACTATGAGAAGGCTAAATGAATTTGAAAGTGCAACTAATACCTGGGTGGTTTTGGTAATTCATAACAACATATAGCTCATTGAACTAATAACTTTTCAAGTTGATTATTTTAGATAGTTCAATGATTGGCATGGCATGGACTAGAGATGTGGACCCCTCAAAATGCTAAGGCCAAACATTGGCAAAAGCTCAAGACTCTACATTTCTATTTTAGTGATCCAAGATCACATTGAGTCCATAGGAAAAGCCAATACTATTAAAAGGGGATGAGGTGTTGCTTAATGGTCTACTTGCTCAAAGTGCTTAGTGATATGCTCCAAATCCCTCACCCACTTTCTCAAATCCAAATATGTCTTAACCTAAAGTCAAACTCTGCCCCACCGATTTGATCTATCCGGCGCCACCAAGTTCACTTGACATAGCCATAGCCAGAAACCCTAATCAGTTCGGTCTAACTGATAGGGATCTCGGTCTCACCGAGATGGGATTGCAAACTCTCTGTTTCCCTTCGTAACGTTTCGGTATCACCAAGATGAGCGATCGATCCCACTGACTTCGCAATGCAAACTCTCTGTTTCCCTTTCGTAACATTTTGGTCTCACCGAAAGGAGCGATCGGTCCCACCGAGTTTGCCTGACCAACTCTCCGCTTGCTTATTACTGAAATCGGTCTCACCGAGTTGAAGTAGTCGGTCAAACCGAGATCATGTTTTGCCCTAACCCTAGCTCATCGGTCCCACCGAGTTGATCATGTTGGTCCCACCGAAAAGCCTAATGTTCACATTTTTGACTGGATCGGTCTCACCGAGTTACCTATTCGGTCTGACCGAGTTGGCTCATTTGTGTGTAATGGTTAGATTTTGTGTGGAGGCTATATATACCCCTCCACCCTCCTCTCCACCAGAGAGAGAGCCATAAGAATGTGCCTACACTTCCACTACTCATTTTCTGAGAGAGAACCACCTACTCATGTGTTGAGACCAAGACATTCCAATCCAAGCACAAGAATCTTGATCTCTAGCCTTCCCCAAGTTGCTTTCCACTCAAATCATCTTGCCACCCTAGCCAAATATGTGAGAGAGAGTTGAGTGTTGGGGAGACTATCATTTGAAGCACAAGAGCAAGGAGTTCATCATCAACACACCATCTATTACCTTTTGGAGAGTGGTGTCTCCTAGATTGGTTAGGTGTCACTTGGGAGCCTCCCTTAAGATTGTGGAGTTGAACCAAGGAGTTTGTAAGGGCAAGGAGATCGCCTACTTTGTGAAGATCTACCCGAGTGAGGCAAGTCCTTCATGGGCGATGGCCATGGTGGGATAGACAAGGTTGCTTCTTCGTGGACCCTTCGTGGGTGGAGCCCTCCGTGGAATCGCGCAACCGTTACCCTTCGTGGGTTGAAGTCTCCATCAACGTGGATGTACGATAGCACCACCTATCGGAACCACGCCAAAAATCTCCGTGTCTACATTGAGTTTACCTCTCCAAAACCTCTCCCTTTACCTTCATATGCAATGATTTACATTCTGTTGCTATACTCTTAGAATTGCATGTGTAGGTTGATTGCTTGACTTGTGCTAAGTTGTTAAAATCTGCCACGACTTAAAATTGGGAAAATGCTAGATTCTAATTTGGTCAAGTAGTCTAATCACCCCCCCTCTAGACCTACTTTCGATCCTACTAGTGGTATCAGAGCTTTGGTCTCCATTTGCCTTGATTTCCATAGCTTTGGTGATCATAGCCTTGGTTTCACAACCTAGGAGAGTATGGCGTCTAGCGAGGGAAATTACCACCGTAGAGGTCCTTACTTTGATGGTCCTAATTTTGCTAGTTGGAAGCATAAGATGAAAATGCATATTCTTGGACATAACCCCGCCGTTTGGGCTATTGTGTGTATTGGCTTGCAAGGTGAATTCTTTGATGGAAGAGAACTGAATAATGAAGCAACCGCGGAGGAATTGAAGATGTTGCAATACAACGCTCAAGCTTGCGATATCCTCTTCAATGGATTGTACCCCGAAGAATTCAACAAAATCAGCCGCCTTGAGAATTCAAAGGAAATTTGGGATACTTTGATTGATATGCATGAAGGTACCGAGTCCGTCAAGGAATCCAAATTGGATGTGCTTCAAAGTCAACTTGACAAGTTCAAAATGAAGGATGGCGAAGGTGTCGCTGAAATGTACTCTAGGCTTGCTCTCATCACAAATGAGATTGCCGGCTTAGGAAGTGAAGATATGACCGACAAATTCATCATCAAGAAGATCCTAAGAGCCTTGGATGGAAAGTATGATACCGTGTGCACATTGATCCAAATGATGCCCAATTACAAAGATCTCAAGCCAACGGAAGTCATTGGTAGAATTGTTGCTCATGAGATGTCACTCAAGGATAAAGAAGAGCTTCACAACAAGTCTAGTGGTGCTTACAAAGCTTCATGTGATGCTCCTACATCATCAAGTGAGAAACAAGTCTTCAATGAAGAATTGAGCCTAATGGTGAAGAACTTCAACAAGTTCTATAATAGTAGAAGCCAAGAAAGAAGTCACAAGTCAAGGTCCTACAATGACAAAAGATCTTCTAGTCGTGATCGCAATTGCTACAATTGTGGAAGACCCGGACATTACTCTAGTGAATGTACGACTCCCTACAAGAGAAGAGAAGACTCACCTAAAGGAGAAGCATAAGAGAAGAATCACCTCCGAGAGAGAGAAGGAGTAGAGATGATCGTTATGAATGAAGACCCTCTCGCAGAAGAAAGGATTCGGAATGGAAGGACAAGTCATCAAAGAGCTACACAAGACGAAGACATCAAGCTCATGTTGGTGAATGGGTATCCGATTCCGACTCCGACAACTACTCCGAGAGAAGTTATCACTCCGACTCCGAATATACTCAAGATGAAGGTGTTGCCGGTCTTGCACTTGTGTCATCCAACTCCTACGACATATTTGATTCACCAAATGAAGGGATTGGAAGATGCTTCATGGCTAAAGGCCCCAAGGTATCACACCCCGAGTATGTTGATTTCAATAGTGATGAGGATGACTTGCTAGGTGATGATGATTTACTTGTTGACAATTCTAGTGATGAAAACTATGATGAAATTGCTCCTAATCATGCTAATCAAGATGAAATGAATGACAATGTTAAGAAGGAGATTGAGCGTCTAACTAAAGAACTAAACACTCTTAAGTTAGCTCATGAAACTACCTTAGAAGATCATCGAGAGCTTTTAAAGACTCATGAGAAGCTATTCTTTGAAAAGCTCAATCTAGAGCAAGAGCATGAGTTCTTAAAAGCAATCAATGATGATCTTCGTAAGAAAAGTTCTTCTTACATTGCCAAGCGTTTACTCTTGTCTACTTACATGCCTCAAGTAAAATCTAGCAACAAGAGTAAGAAAGATTCTTCGTCTAGTACTAACAATAATCATGTTAAATCCAATATTGTTGCTCCTAGTAGTTCTCTTGATTCCATTAATGATTCTCTTAGCCAAGTTACACTTGAGCAAGAAAATAGCTTATTGAAGGGAATTATAGAGAAAGGTGTTTACAAGAGCCTTGCCGGAAGTAAGCAATTTGAGGAAATTGTACGCAAGCAAGGAAGGCACCGGAAGAATCAAGGAGTTGGTTTTGAACGCAAGTTCAATGCCAATGGAGTTGAGTGGGAAGAAGATCAATACCCCAAGACGAAGTTTGTTCCTCAACAAGAGAAGTATGACCACACTTCTTTCAAGGGAACACAAGCTCAAGAAGATCTTCCACCACAACACCACAAGCTAAAATGCAAGGACAAGCTTCAAGAGGAGATTGATGCATTTGAAGAAGCTCCTAAGGCCTTGGTCAAGTGGGTTCCCAAGACTACATTAAGTTCTACTTCATCAAGTACGACTACAACTCCAAGGATTCCCATCAAGATGATGTGGATCCCGAAGAAGAAGAACTAGAGAGTTCTTGAGGCTGACTCCGCCAACATACTACACTCGTATTCATTTTGGCAAGAACAAGTGCAAACAACTTCCACATCTTACCCTAGTTCAAGGAGTCACAAACCCTGTTGTTGGTAAGACAAGGGACAAGTTAACCTAATGCTTTCATGGACATCATCATATGTGTGAACTTCACTCTATGTCTATGGATATTCTTGCATGTTCCTTGTGGGACTAACCCATGTAGGTATTGAAAGTGCAACTCACTCCAAAGGATTGCTCCAAATGATCTATATCGACATTGAGCATCCACATCTTCAACAACTACATGAAGTCATCATCGACAAAACCCAAGGTTAGTTCATCCCTCATAAGGGGGGATATCACATCTAGGGGGAGCTTTACTCTAAGAATTGAGCTAAAGCAACTCTAATGGTGTGAACACAACAATGCTTTATGTAAAAGTGGTAACCCCACTTGTGCTTAAACGATGAGTATGACCTATGATCAAATGTTCTCATTTGACTCCTAAGTCAATATACTCATATATAGATGACCTAGTCATCGCAAAATTGCTTGATAGATGCTAGAGTGTTTGTGCATGCCTTGCCACATATTTCATTTGCTATTTTATTTTGTGAGTATGTTGGTTGCATATTTTTTCTCATTCAAGGACATCCATTTGTTGCTTTGATTGATTGGCTTTTCCTTTGCCAAATGGATGGACAAGAATGCCTAAGTACTCCCTCTAGCTATCTATGCTTTCCTTGTCTCAAACTCTATTCATGCTACATCACAAAGTTTGTTCAAGTCATATTCGGACCCTCCGGGTGAGGAGCACTTGGAGCCACCGATTCGTCATAGACTTAAACTTCCAAAACCTCTTAGTGTATTTCGGTCTGACCGATCCATCCCTTTCGGTCATATCGAGTTCATTAAGTTGATCTAGGTTTTCATCTCGGTGCAACCGATTTGAACCATTCGGTCACACCGAGTTGCAGCAACCGCTTGCGATTCTGCATCTCGGTGCCACCGAGTTGTTCCACTCGGTCACACCGACAGGGTCTGGATATATATACCCGGGTTGAAAATTTGGAAATTCCTCCAAACCTCTTCGCCCGCGCTTGTCCAGCCCTACCGACTCGTGGTCTCCGGATCATCTCCTCATCACCCGCGACCTCCTGCCGCTGGTCTTCGCCGCTGTCGACGGGAATCCTCACCGCCATCGTCGCCGTAGCAGGTTCATCACCAAGTTAGGGTATGAACTCTACCCTTTGTGCTTTCCTCACTCCGATTCTTAGCACAAAGTTCAATGACATGATTCTTGCCATGATTGAAATAGTTCTATCCAGTCAAAACTTCCTCTAGATTAGTTTTGATCCAAAAACTTAGGGTTAGGTTTCCGCCGAACTCATCTCGGACCGACCGATTTGAAAGATTCAGTCTCACTGATTTGGCCCAGGCCACTGCACACGTACTACTCGGTCTGACCGAAGTGTACAGATCAGTGTGACCGAGTTTACCTTCTCAGTGAAACCCTAGCATCTTGGAGTCACCGAACTGTGTCTCGGTCCGACCGATTTCACATGTTTAGACTCTAAAGTTGCTTCGGTGTCACCGAGTTTGTCATATCGGTAGCTCCGAAATGCTTTCTGCAGAAAATTAAAGTTAAGTTTTTGAGTCATTCCTTTTGCCAAAATAGCTGCACTTTGTGATGCTCATCTACTCTATCTCAATCCATCTGTTCACATGGTTAGTTTCAGCTATGTCAGACCAGAGTGACAGCCAGAACAAGTCAGAAGAGCTCCAGAATCTCAGTGAGGGCACTAGTTCCTCAAGCACCTATGATGATGGAAGCAGGAGTACACCCAGCAATCTGCCTAAGGCTGCTACTAGGCAGAGGAAGAAGAAAACCTCAGACTCTGAAGATAAGGACTACATTGCTGATGAGGAGGTCACTTCCAAGAAGAAGCTGATCAAGAAAGAGCAAGTTGCTGCTGCTGCTGTTGGCATCAAGCCTGGTATGAAAGTAAAGGCTCCAGCCAGAAGAGTGCCTATGTCCAAAGTCAGAGCCTCCACTCAAGAAACTATGAAGTTCACTCTTGAACCAAGAGAAGAAGAGGCTGCTGGAGGCAAGAAAAGGAAAGAAAGGGTCTAGAAGACCATGGCCAGAGTGATTGGCAGATCATCAATGATGAGAGATCCAGGTGAAGATGATGAGGAAGAAGATGCTGCACCAGCTTAGAAATCACAGAAGCTCATGGGAGATGCAATCAAGTCAGGGGCTGCCCATCCAAGCCCAAGACTCCTCCCAAGACATCTCCAAAGCAGACTG
The DNA here is from genome assembly GCA_011799875.1 of Thinopyrum elongatum. Classification (NCBI taxonomy): domain Eukaryota; kingdom Viridiplantae; phylum Streptophyta; class Magnoliopsida; order Poales; family Poaceae; genus Thinopyrum; species Thinopyrum elongatum. The sequence goes on along the minus strand of CM022302.1, from coordinate 117,705,057 downwards.
CACCTAAGAGAAGTACAAGAAACATTCCTGCTGCAGAGAAGAACAAGGCCCCAGTACCTGAAATTGAAGAAGAAGAAGAGCCCCAAGTGCTCAGAAAGCTCAAGCCCAAGATACCTGATCATGATGACAACCATCCTTTTGCTGAGAACATGAAAGAAAGGAAGGATGCAGGTCTCAGACTATGGAGGCAATCAGATCCCTATGCAACAAGGAGAAGGACTGCTGTGGATTACAGGTTCTACACTAAGGAACAACAGGACTTCTATGAGACAGTCCTCCTGGACAAGAAACCCATAGTCAGTGATATGAGATGGGTTGATTGGGAGTTCATTGACAACAATGAAGATCACTTTCCTGGAGTTCATGAGAGCTTCAGAATGAATAGAGTTGACAAGTTTGTGGGTCAGAAATTGACCAAATGGAATGATGAGGTGGTGATGCAGTTCTATTCTGCAACCCATTTCTACCCAAATGGCAAGATTGTCTGGATGACAGAGGGTACAAGGTACCAGTCTACCATTGCTAAGTGCGCCAAGCTGATCCATGCTCCTGAAGAGGCCGAGGATGACACTGATGTCTATGCCAAGCCTAGGAATGACCACAACTCCATGGCACACATGTACAAGGAGATACCAAATGAAGCCTTGGATACACACAAGTTTGGCTCTGTTTATTATCTGCTGTCAGGGCTACCAACAATCAACACTATCCTGAGGAACACATTGTTGCCCAAGTCTGGAGATCACAGGATGATCAGAGGGCACTCCATCAACTTGCTACACATGTTTGATTTGCTGGAGAATTCAAGGTGATGTCCTTGATAGTTGAAACCATTAAGAGAACTGCAGCTGACCAAAAGAGATCATGTGGCTATGCCCCACACATTCAGATGCTCATCAACTCCAAGGTGGGCACAGGCACATATCTGCTAGAGAAAGAGCACCTTCCCCTGATGCCAGATTTTGAGGATAACACAGTTGTCATGGATGCTTCACATCCTACTTCTGTTGAGTCACAGGAGAAGAGAGAGAAGGCAAAGGCTGAAAAAGCTTCAAAGATTCCAGATGCCTCAGTTGCACATCTCAAGACCAAGCAGGACCAGCTCAGCTATCTGCTTGAAGCCACAGTGAGGATTGAGAAAGGATTAACCACCCTGAATCAAAAGCAAGAAAGTCTTGAGAGGATCATTGAAACTAAGTTTTATGAACTAGACTTGAAGGTCACAGAGATTCAGACTACAGTTGAGCAACTACAGGAAGAAGCAGAGGACAAGAGAGGAAGAGCTACCACAGAGGCATTTCAGAGAGTGCCTAGAGCCAACAGGTCTGTAGCTATGCCGGTCAGTGACACAAGAGCCACCACTTCAGCACCTGCAGCCACTGCCCCAGTTGCCCCTCCAGTTGCAACTCCTCCAGTTCCTCAGTCATCATCGAAAGCTTTTGTAGATGCTGTCCTCTCCACGCCATCTTCGCACTCCGGAGCTCCTGGAGATCGTGCTTAGAGTGCCGTATAGCACTATGCATTTTCAGGCTTTTTGGCAACTTGTTGCCAAAGGGGGAGAAAGTGTATAGATCATAGGCTTTGAGAGAGAGAGAGAGTGTTTTGCTTTATTTTTCTCTCTTGCTACTTATTTTTGTCATTTGTTTGCTACTTATTAGTGCTTGTGTGTGAGATACCTCTTATGATCATGTGATTGATCATATTTTGCTTAAATATGTGTGCTTGAATGATGTTATCTTATCATTTGTGTATGAATAATCATATTTGTCTTGGTGATAAGTGCATGCTATCTTTATTTTATCATTTTGAGCGCTCCACCAAGATGTATGTGAGATGCAAGAGTAACCCATTATCCTAATCGGTTGTGCATTTGCATTCAAAAGCAAATCATAAATAATGCACAAATTTAGGGGGAGCTCTTGCTTATCACATACTTCTCAAAGCGACGATATATTTCTCTCTTATTATCATTTGTCGAAGCTTTGATCTATATGTTGTCATCAATTACCAAAAAGGGGGAGATTGAAAGAGCAACTAATCCCTGGGTGGTTTTGGTAATTCATAACAACATATAGCTCATTGAACTAATAATTTTTCAAGTTGATTATTTCAGATAGTTCAATGATTGGCATGGCATGGACTAGAGATGTGGACCCCTCAAAATGCTAAGGCCAAACATTGGCAAAAGCTCAAGACTCTACATTTCTATTTTAGTGATCCAAGATCACATTGAGTCCATAGGAAAAGCCAATACTATTAAAAGGGGATGAGGTGTTGCTTAATGGTCTACTTGCTCAAAGTGCTTAGTGATATGCTACAAATCCCTCAGCCACTTTCTCAAATCCAAATATGTCCTAAACCTAAAGTCAAACTCGGCCCCACCAATTTGATCTATCCGGCACCACCGAGTTCACTTGACATAGCCATAGCCAGAAAACTGTAACATCCCAATTTTCAATTTGGATGTTTATAAATAGATCATTCATATGCATCCATGATTTATGCATTTTTCCCCATTTTTTTATTTGAATTTGGATCCAAGGAACTTTGAGCAACTCAAGGACCAAAAGAGAGAGTTGGAAGTTCCCTAAAACCATTTTTGAAAATTTCAAAATTTGGAAATTGGATCAAATTTGGTTCCACCAAAATTCATTTCTATTATTTCAAATAAAATAAAGTGAGAAGATAAAGGACTTCTTCAAAAACAGAAAAGAAATATTGGAAATTGAATTTGGAATCAAATTATGTTTATTGTGATTTATTTGCAAATTATTTTTGTTGCAAGTTTTATTAGCAAAAACATTTTTTTTAAACTTGCATTTTTAGGCCGGATAAATGTTCACAAGGTCATATATAAGACCATAATAATATCTGAATTTTTCTGTCATTTTTTTAGAAGTGTTTTTATTGTTCCTTTGGGGCGTTTTACTGTTCTTTAAAAAAAACTCAGACAGCCACAGGCCATGGAAGGCCCAGCCTTCCTCTCGACCACCTGGTCGTCTTCTTCCTTGTACGATCATGGCAGGAGCCAGGTGAACGCAAGCAACACACCCCATCAAGCGCCCCAACCCCTCCCCACCTCTCCCTCGCTCCAAAACCCCTCTGAATGGAATCCCCTCGCCTCCCTCTACCCCTTCCCCTTCCTAGTGCGCCTGGGAGTCGCCCGTAGTGGCCATTACGAGGCAGAGGAACAGCCACCATTAAGCATCACCATCTTCTCGGATTCTGACCTCCCCAAGCCCTATATAAAGCACCCCTGGGAGCCCCTCTCAACCCTCGTCTGAAGCCCCCTCCTTTCGGGAGATATCTTCCTCCCCATCCCGCTTAATTGCTCGCCGGAGTTCTTGGATTCCGGCGGCTTCTCTACCGTGCCAGGAGACGAGACCGACCCCGTCGCACTGCTCCCCGGGTCTGTCTCACGCTGCTCTTCACCGTCCCGCACGCGTCCTTCGCCGAAGCACACCGGAGCCGCCTTCTTCCTCGTCACTGGCGACAAGTCCGGTGAGCACCCAGCCATGGGTATCCAGCCAATTAGAGAGCGCCACTTGGCATCTGGCCGAATTTTTTCTTCTCTTTTTCCAGTATTTTTCCAATCTCAGATTCTATACCAATTCTTCTTTCTAGTATATCTTTTAATCTATAAATCCGATTTAGTTGATTCTTTTTCCTACTAGTACATAAAAATCCCCTATATCCAGAGAACCAAACGAAAAATGGTTTTGAAAGTTTTAAAATTTGAATTCAAACAGATTTGAATTCGAACTTCGTTAGGCCATATCTTGGGTTTCGTAAATCCGTTTTAGGTGATTCTTTTTGCAAATCGAAGCTCGTGACGTGTACTTTCTGTTAAAATCAAAACCATTTATTTTTGTTCCTGTAAAAATTATGTTCTGTACAGAAACTTTATTTGGATGTTTTTGGACTTTTCCGAAGACTTTTATTTGTTTTCTTTTTGGATCTTTGCTTGTATGCTTATGTATGTTATTGCTTGCTTACGCTAGATCATCCGAAGTGCGAAGCTTGCTACTACAAATCTTTAGAGTTCAATGAACATCAGCAAGGCAAGTTCACACTTTGATCACAATTTTTCAAGACCCAGTTTTTACTATGCATTAGTTTAACCCTCAAAGGTTGCATGAGTATGATTGGGAACATGTGGTTATGCTTTGTAGTTCATGTGGTAGGAACCTATGACCTTTGATCACCCCGGGAATATTCGTTATGTCATATATTGCTTAGCCATGCTCGTAGACGGGGATTGGTATGTGTGATCCATGCAAGTTGAGAGAGATACTAATTTTGGGACAACATAAGGTGGCAACCTTAATATACATCTAGGTGGATTGTTTGGGGCACCTGGAGAAACCAGTGCTTGCCCAAGGGGATCCCGGAGTACCCGTGCGATTACCCTAGGTCCGCCACCCAGGCTCAAAGGGATCATAAGATATTTCATGCCTAGAAACTTTCGTGTGCAGCCACAAGCCATTATGGGCTCTGGCATAGTTGAGTAAGTTGTGTGACCTCTTTCTGTGGTAGACTAGCTGATGTAGGGGGAAGTAGGTGTACCGTTCTACCCAGGGTTTAGAGGAAATACTTCAGAAAGGCTATGTCTCGATCTTTCGATCATGGAGGTGGTTGAGTCTTGTGGGGAAAAGTGCGCAAACCTCTCCAGAGTGTATAAACTAATCATGATTAGTTGTGTCCCCGGTTATGGACAATTTGAGTATCTAGAAGTGAATTATTGGTTGATCTCATCACTCTATTTAATGAAATTATTGGGTTGCTAATAACTTGGGAATTTTGGATTTGAGTTGGAGGAACCTTCTCAATAATGGCATTTTAATTTAGTAGTAAATAAAAAAAGTATTCCTTTGTTGTAGGGAAAAATTAGCTTTATGCAGAATTAAACTTAGAGCCTCCACTAGCCAGATATGCATGTAGTGATAGATATTGTTCATTATTATTCTATGGTGTGAAATTGCCAGCATATTCCATGTGCTGATCAACACGGCTGCAATGTCTCATGTTGCAGACTTTTCCGACGAGGATTAAAGGTGCGGTAGGTCGTTGTTCTACACTCAGTTTGCCGTGGAGTTGGATGGACTCATTTACCTTCGATGCTTCCGCAGTTATTTTTATTTAGATGGCCTTTGGCCATGTTATTGTAATAAATACTCTTTTGAGGACCTCGATGTAATAAAGTGTGTGATTGAACTCTGTTATAATTCCTCGAGTACTGTGTGTGTCAGCATACCAATCCAGGGATGACACTTAAGCACATAGACTTCGATCCATTTGGGTCGGGTCGCTAAAAGATGGTATCAGAGCACACGCTGACTGTAGGACGCAACCACTAGGAAATGGAAAACCATAGGAAGAAAACTCTATTTTATGACTTCCTTATATATCCATTGTTCTGTACTCTTCTCTATTCATTTCTATCTCTTCTTTACTTCAATAAAATAGTTATTCAACCCCATCACCAAGTTGCCCAGCTTGATGAGACCATGACCTATGAAGACAACATTGACGAAAAAGAAGCTAGAATTGACTTTGATTTGAGGAGATTTAGTTCAGACCACAACTACCAAGTTGAGTCCAACTAATGATTTGCGGTAGTATGAAGAGATCATATCTCTTGTGGATATGACCTTACCTGTAGGTTTTGCTTATGTGGTGTGATCTGTGTGAATTGGTTGATTTAAAGTTTTCTTGCTATCATAAGCATATGGGTAGTGATTTCTCTCATTAGGCCCTTATTATATTCTAATTTCTCATCCATTCTAAACCGAACAGATGCCTCCGAGACGTGACCCGGAATTCCCACCAAAACTTACCCAGTTGATCCAGAACCAGAATGCCCTCATGCAGATCTGCTCATCCAGAATCAGAACCAGAACAACAACAACAACCCACCACCACCACTCCCGGTCGACAACCTTACCTGTTTCCTGAGGTTGAACCCACCCGTGTTCTCTAGCAGCACGGAGCCGATCGTCGCAGATGACTAGCTTTGCAAGATCGGAAGGGAGCGGACCACCACATGATGCACTGACGATGAGAAGGTGCGCTTTGCCGCACATCAACTGGATGGACCAGCAGCTTCGTGGTGGGAGAATTACACCACCACTTTCCCCATAGCCAATGTGACTTGGGATCAGTTCTAGCAGGTGTTCCATACAGCACATGTTTCAGCTAGAGCTATGAGTCTGAAGAAGCGTGAGTTCCTCAACTTACGCCAAGGAAATTGTTCTGTTGGTGATTATGTGGAGGAATTCAACAAGTTATCTAGGTATGCTCCCGAAGACATGGCTGATGATGCCGCTAAGCAGGAGAAATTTCCGGAGGGACTAAACGATGATCTAGGACTTCAGTTGACCGTGGCTACCTTTAACAATTATCAAGAGTTGGTCAACAAGGCTCTCATTCTGGAAGGCAAGCACCAGTAGGTGGAGAATCGCAAGAGGAAGTACGGACAGGGAAAGTACAACTCGGGAGATTCAGCAGAAGCCCCGCTATACCCCATACTCGGGAAATAATGGATTAGGATCCGGCAAGTATGGTGGACACACTCACCATAACCATGGAAGACATTCACATTATGGAGGGAATGGACACAACCATAATGGCCATAGGAATGGCAATTGGAACGGATGAAACGGCAATCAACATCGCTCCAACCCCGCTACACTAGCAAAGAAGGATCTGAGCCACATTACCTGCTTCAAGTGCGGGAAAACTGGACACTACGCCACCGATTGCCCTGAGGCCAAGAACGGGAATGGCAATGGAAGCTCTGGAGGCAAGAAGCCCAATCCCTTCACCAGATGTCAGGTGAACCATGTCGATGTGGAGGAAGTTAATGACCAGCCTGACATCGTTGTTGGTAAGTTCTTCATTAATTCATTTACATCCCTTGTTCTTTTTGACACTGGTGCATCACATTCATTCATATCAAGGGGATTTGTGGATAAGTTTAAGTTGCCGACCGTAGCCCTTAAAACACCAATGTTAGTGAGTTCCCCAAGAGCAGAGTCTACGGCTAGTCGGGGATGTTTTCAGTTGCCATTGACCATAGGGAGACACGTTTTTCCCACCGACCTCATCATCCTAGAATCACAAGGATTGGACGTAATTCTAGGCATGGACTGGCTATCCAAGTATGAAGGAAATATTGATTGTGCCCGTAAGTCGATTCTTCTCACCACCCCAGATGGAAAATATATCAAGTATGTGTCGAGGCATACGCCAAGGAGGACTCAGATGAATTCTCTTTCGGGAGTTGTTCAGGAGGAAGTACCAGTTGTGAAGGATTATCCTGATGTTTTCCCAGAGGAATTGCCCGGCATGCCACCGGATCGAGACATTGAGTTTTTGATCGAGCTATTGCCAGGCACAGGACCGATATCCAAGAGACCGTATCGGATGCCCGCCAATGATTTGGAGGAAATTAAGAAGCAGATTAAGGAATTACTGGAGAAAGGGTATATCCGACCGAGTTCATCACCTTGGGGAGCCCCAGTTCTTTCAGTGGAGAAGAAGGACGAAACCTTGAGAATGGTTGTGGATTATTGTTCATTGAACGAGGTGACCAACTAGAACAAGTACCCTCTGCCAATGATCAATGATTTGTTTGACCAGCTACAAGGAGCAAAAGTTTTGTCCAAGATCGATCTTCGATCAGGATATCACCAGCTGAAGATTTGAGAACAGGATATACCCAATACAACTTTTACCACGAGGTATGGGCTTTATGAGTATACGATCATGTCTTTTGGTTTGACTAATGCCCCTGCCTATTTTATGAGTATGATGAATAAGGTATTCATGGAGTTCTTGACTAAGTTTGTTGTGGTATTCATTGATGACATATTGATTTACTCGAAGAATGAAGAAGAAGACAAGGAACATTTGCGCTTGGTTCTCGAGAAGCTCAGGGAACATCAGTTATACGCCAAGTTCAGCAAGTGTGAATTCTGGTTGAAGGAAGTCGGATTTCTCGGACATGTTATATCAGGAGAAGGAATAGCAGTAGACCCCTCCAAGGTTGAAGCCATCACCGAATGGAAGGCAGACACCACAGTCGGAGAGATACGCAGTTTTCTTGGACTCGCAGGATATTATCAGAGGTTTATTGAGAATTTCTCCAAGATTGCGAAGCCCATGACAAAGTTATTGAAGAAAGACACCAAGTTTAATTGGACCGAGGAATGTGAGGCTAGTCTTCAGGAGTTGAAGAAACGTTTGGTTACAGCCCCAGTGCTAATCCTTCCGAATATACGCAAGGATTTTCAAGTATATTGCGACGCTTCTCGTCAGGGACTTGGAGGCGTTCTTATGCAAGAAGGAAGAGTCGTTTCATATGCCTCACATCAGCTTCGACCTCATGAGTTGAATTATGCCACGCATGATTTGGAGTTAGCAACCGTAGTGCATGCGCTCAAGACCTGGAGACATTTTCTTATCGGAAATAGGTGTGATGTTTACACGGATCACAAGAGTTTGAAATACATCTTCACGCAGAAGGAGTTGAACCTCAGGCAGAGGAGATGGTTGGAGCTCATAAAGGATTATGACATGTGACTGCATTATCACCCAGGAAAGGCCAATATCGTGGCGGATGCTTTGAGCCGCAAGAGCTATGTTAATACCCTCACAGCAGGAGGATTACCTCAGGAGTTAATTGATGATCTCAGAGATCTTCGACTGGAGATAGTACCACGAGGTTTTGTTGCTACAATGGAAATTCAATCCACCTTGTTGGGAAAAATCCAAGAAGCCCAGAAGTTAGACAAAGGTATTGCGGAGATAAAGGAAAGGATGAACCAAGGAAAGGCAGAAGGATTTCATGAGGATGAATATAGAACCTTATGGTTTGAGCAGCGGATTTACGTGCCCAATGACACAGAGATCAGGAAGTTAATTCTTCAGGAGGCTCATGATTCGCCTTACTCGATACACCTAGGCAACACCAAGATGTATTTGGACTTGACAGAAAATTTCTGGTGGACAGGTATGAAGAAGGATATTGGCGAGTATGTAGCAGCATGCGACATATGTCAGAGAGTTAAGGCAGAGCATCAGAAACCAGCAAGATTACTTCAGCCCTTGCCGATACCCGATTGGAAATGGGATAAGATTGGCAAGGACTTTATCACCGGATTACCCAGGACTCATTCAGGATATGATTCCATCTGGGTTATAGTTGATCGCTTGACCAAGGTAGCGCATTTCATCCCCGGGAAAACCACATATACAAGTGCTAAGTTGGCCAAGATATACATGACCAGGATCGTATGTCTGCATGGAGTTCCGAGGACCATCGTATCAGATAGAGGAACACAGTTTACCTCGAAGTTTTGGAATCAATTACACGAAACTTTGGGTACCAGGCTAGAGTTCATTACAGCCTTTCATCCGCAGACAGATGGGCAGACCGAGAGAGTCAATCAGATTCTGGAGGACATGCGGAGAGCTTGTGCGCTAGATTATGGATCTAGTTGGGATGATAATTTGCCATATGCAGAATTCTCATATAACAACAGCTATCAAGCTAGTTTGAGGATGGCCCCTTTCGCAGCTTTGTACGGAAGGAGGTGTGGGACACCATTGATGTGGGATGGATTTGGAGACCATAAATTATTTGGTCCCGACCTTATCAGAGATTCGGAGGAGAAAGTCAAGTTGATCCGCGACAGACTCAAGATAGCCCAGTCCAGGCAGAAAAGTTATGCCGATGCTAAACGCAAGGAAGTAACCTACAAAGTCGGAGATAGAGCATATCTTCGTGTGTCTCCACTTCGAGGAGTTAAACGGTTTGGAGTTAAAGGCAAACTAGCACCACGATTTGTGGGACCATACAGAGTTTTGGAACACAGAGGAGAAGTTGCATATCAGTTGGAGTTACCCGAAGCTTTGTCTGGAGTTCATGACTTGTTTCACGTTTCCCAGTTGAAGAAATGTCATCGGAGATGACCGATATTCCTCTAAGAGATACAGTGCCCCTGGAAGCAATTCAGTTGGAGAGTGACCTGAATTATGAGGAGAAACCGGTCAAGATTCTCGAGACTGCAAGCAGAGTTACCCGCATCAAGGTCATCAAGTTTTGCAAGGTTCAGTGGAGTCACCATACTGAGGAGGAAGCCACCTGGGAACGAGAAGAAGATCTTCGACAGGACCACCCACACCTTTTTGCTAGCCAACCCGAATCTCGAGGGCGAGATTCATCTTAAGGGGGGTAGGTTTGTAACATCCCAATTTTCAATTTGGATGTTTATAAATAGATCATTCATATTCATCCATGATTTATGCATTTTTGCCCCATTTGTTTTATTTGAATTTTGATCCAAGGAACTTTGAGCAACTCAAGGACCAAAAGAGAGAGTTGGAAGTTCCCTAAAACCATTTTTGAAAATTTCAAAATTTGGAAATTGGATCAAATTTTGTTCCACCAAAATTCATTTCTATTATTTCAAATAAAATAAAGAGAGAAGATAATAGGACTTCTTCAAAAACAAAAAAGAAATATTGGAAATTGAATTTGGAATCAAATTATGTTTATTGGGATTTATTTGCAAATTATTTTTGTTGCAAGTTTTATTAGCAAAAACATTTTTTTTAAACTTGCATTTTAGGCCGGATAAATGTTCACAAGGTCATATATAAGACCATAATAATATGTGAATTTTTTTGGCATTTTTTTAGAAGTGTTTTTATTGTTCCTTTGGGGCGTTTTACTGTTCTAAAAAAAACTCAGACAGCCACGGGCCATGGAAGGCCCAGCCTTCCTCATGACCACATGGTCGTCTTCATCCTTGTACGTTCATGGCAGGAGCGAGGTGAACGCAAGCAGCACACCCCATCCAGCGCCCCACCCCTCCCCTCCTCCCCCTCGCTCCAAAACCCCTCTGAATGGAATCCCCTCGCCTCCCTCTACCCCTTCCCCTTCCTAGTGTGCCTGGGAGTCACCCATAGTGGCCATTACGAGGCAGAGGAACAACCACCATTAAGCATCACCATCTTCTCGGATTCTGACCTCCCCAAGCCCTATATAAAGCACCCCTGGGAGCCCCTCTCAACCCTCGTCCGAAGCCCCCTCCTTTTGGGAGATATCTTCCTCCCCATCCCGCTTAATTGCTAGCCGGAGTTCTTGGATTCCGGCGGCTTCTCCACCGTGCTAGGAGACGAGACCGACCCCGTCGCACTGCTCCCCGGGTCTGTCTCACGCTGCTCTTCACCGTCCCGCACACGTCCTTCGCCGAAGCACACTGGACCCGCCTTCTTCCTCGTCGCCGGTGATAAGTCTGGTGAGCACCCAGCCATGGGTATCCAGCCAACCAGAGAGCGCCACTTGGCATCTGGCCAAATTTTTTTTCTTCTCATTTTCTAGTATTTTTCCAATCTCAGATTCTATACCAATTCTTCTTTCTAGTATATCTTTTAATCTATAAACCCGATTTAGTTGATTCTTCTTCCTACTAGTTCATAAAAATCCCCTCTATCCAGAGAACCAAACGAAAAATGTTTTTGAATGTTTTAAAATTTGAATTCAAACAGATTTGAATTCGAACTTCGTTAGGCCATATCTTGAGTTTCGTAACTCCGTTTTAGGTGATTCTTTTTGCAAATCGAAGCTCGTGACGTGTAATTTCTGTTAAAATCAAAGCTATTTATTTTTATTGCTGTAAAAATTACGTTCTGTACAGAAACTTTATTTGGATGTTTTTGGAGTTTTCCGAAGACTTTTATTTGTTTTCTTTTTGGATCTTTGCTTGTATGCTTATGTATGTTATTGCTTGCTTACGCTAGATCATCCGGAGTGCGAAGCTTGCTACTACAAATCTTTAGAGTTCAACGAACGTCAGTAAGGCAAGTTCACACTTTGATCATAATTTTTCAATACCCAGTTTTTACTATGCATTAGTTTAACCCTCAAAGATTGCATGAGTAGGATTGGGAACATGTGGTTATGCTTTGTAGTTCATGTGGTAGGAACCTATGACTTTGATCACCCCGGGAATATTCGTTATGTCATATATTGCTTAGCCATGCTCGTAGACGGGGATTGGTATGTGTGATCCATGCAAGTTGCGAGAGATACTAATTTTGGGACAACATAAGGTGGCAACCTTAATACACATCTGGGTGGATTGTTTGGGGCACCTAGAGAAACCAGTGCTTGCCCAAGGGGATCCCGGAGTACCCGTGCGATTACCCTAGGTCCGTGTGCAGCCACAAACCATTATGGGCTCTAGCATAGTTGAGTAAGTTGTGTGACCTCTTTCCGTGGTAGACTAGCTGATGTAGGGGAAAGTAGGTGTACCGGTCTACCTAGGGTTTAGAGGAAATACTTCAGAAAGGCTATGTCTCGATCTTCCGATCATGGAGGTGGTCGAGTCTTGTGGGGAAAAGTGCGCAAACCTCTGTAGAGTGTATAAACTAATCATGATTAGCCGTGTCCCCCGTTATGGACAATTTAAGTATCTAGAAGTGAATTATTGGTTGATCTCATCACTCTATTTAATGAAATTATTGGGTTGCTAATAACTTGGGAATTTTGGATTCGAGTTGGAGGAACCTTCTCAATAATGGCATTTTAATTTAGTAGTAAATAAAAAAAAATTCCTTTGTTGTAGGGAAAAATTAGCTTTATGCAGAATTAAACTTAGAGCCTCCACCAGCCAGATATGCATGTAGTGATAGATATTGTTCATTATTATTCTATGGTGTGAAATTGCCAGCATATTCCATGTGCTGACCTACACGGCTGCAACGTCTCATGTTGCAGACTTTTCCGACGAGGATTAAAGGTGCGATCGGTCGTTGTTCTACACTCAATTTGCCATGGAGTTGGATGGACTCATTTACCTTCGATGCTTCCGCAGTTATTTTTATTTAGATGGCCTTTGGCCATGTTATTGTAATAAATACTCTTTTGAGGACCTTGATGTAATAAAGTGTGTGATTGAACTCTGTTATAATTCCTCGAGTGTTGTGTGTGTCAGTATACCGATCCAGGGATGATACTTAAGCACAAAGACTTCAATCCATTTGGGTCGGGTCGCTACAAAAACCTAATCAGTTCAGTCTAATCGATAGGGATCTCGGTCTCACCGAGATGGGATTACAAACTCTCTGTTTCCCTTCGTAATGTTTTGGTCTCACCGAGATGAGCGATCGATCGGTCCCACCGAGTTCGCAATGCAAACTCTCTGTTTCCGTTTCGTAACGTTTCGGTCTCACCGAAAGGAGCGATCGGTCCCAACGAGTTTGCCTGACCAACTCTCTGCTTGCTTATTACTGAAATCGGTCTCACCAAGTTGAAGTAATCGGTCAAACCGAGATCAAGTTTTGCCCTAACCCTAGCTCATCGGTCCCACCGAGTTGATCATGTCGGTCCCATCGAAAAGCCTAACGTTCACATTTTTGACTTGATCGGTCTCACCGAGTTTACCTATTCGGTCGGACCGAGTTGGCTCATTTGTGTGTAACGGTTAGATTTTGTGTGGAGGCTATATATACCCCTCCACCCTCCTCTCCATCAGAGAGAGAGCCATCAGAACGTGCCTACACTTCCACTACTCATTTTCTGAGAGAGAACCACCTACTCATGTGTTGAGACCAAGACATTCCAATCCAACCACAAGAATCTTGATATCTAGCCTTCCCCAAGTTGCTTTCCACTCAAATCATCTTTCCACCATAGCCAAATCTGTGAGAGAGAGTTGAGTGTTGGGGAGACTATCATTTGAAGCACAAGAGCAAGGAGTTCATCATCAACACACCATCTATTACCTTTTGGAGAGTGGTGTCTCCTAGATTGGTTAGTTGTCACTTGGGAGCCTCCGTCAAGATTGTGGAGTTGAACCAAGGAGTTTGTAATGGCAAGGAGATCGCCTACTTCATGAAGATCTACCAGAGTGAGGCAAGTCCTTCATGGGCGATGGCCATGGTGGGATAGACAAGGTTGCTTCTTCGTGGACCCTTCATGGGTGGAGCCCTCCGTGGACTCGCGCAACCGTTACCCTTCGTGGGTTGAAGTCTCCATCAACGTGGATGTACGATAGCACCACCTATCGGAACCATGCCAAAAATCTCCGTGTCTACATTGCATTTGCCTCTCCAAAACCTCTCCCTTTACCTTCATATGCAATGATTTACATTCCGCTGCTATACTCTTAGAATTGCATGTGTAGGTTGATTGCTTGACTTGTGCTAAGTTGTTAAAATCTGCCAAGACATAAAATTGGGAAAAGGCTAGATTCTTATTTGGTCAAATAGTCTAATCACCCCCCCTCTAGACCTACTTTCGATCCTACAGAATTAAACTACAATCTCAACCTTGCAGTTCCTTAGGTTTAGATTGAGGGGGAGTGTTGAAATACTACTGTATATGGATAGGACTAGGACTAGTGTTTAAGTTAAACTCCTTCTATCCTTTCTTCTGTAATCTTCTCCTCCCTCTCGACCGGCCTTCTCCGTATCGAGGTGATCGATCTTTCTATGATTCCTCTCAAACTTGTAAGCCACGGCTCTCTGCATATATATACAATGCGGCCTGAGAAAAGGGATCTACGCTTCCCAAACTATTTTACACATGGTACCATGTTATTAGGGTGCAGCTAGATCTCAGTAAACTCATATTTAACCAAGTCTAAGTCAAGTGATATAACATGCAAGAAGAAAAAGAAAAACTTAAAAGATTGCACGGATCTCAATGTAAAATCTCATCGATATAGCATCGACTGACACTTAATGAAGTCTTAGTCTACTGAGACTTAGCAAGACTGATGTTATTATATCTCTATCTATCTAGTCGAGTAGATTATGCATGAAACTGTAGGTTGATGGGAACATACATTGCATAGCTTGTATGGTCACTGGCATGCAGTGTTTGTTTGTTTTGTTTTATTTTTTTTGTCAATCACTAGCATGCATTGTATGTTTTACTGACTGCTGTCTAGTTGCTTGCTTCCAGCTCTAAGTGGTTGCATCCAACTTAGAAGGTTCACTCTTTAGTACTAGCATAGTTCTGTACTTGTTTCACTAGCATAGTAAGCTGTAGCACTTTGCTCCGTAAATTTTTCCCAGATGGGTTTAGATATAGGGATGAATACATGACATGGGTGCTCTCGGATGTGCTTAGATATAGGGATAAATACATGGCATGGGTGCACAAATATCTAAGATGGATTGGTCAGCCATAGAATTATTTTTCTCCTTTTATGTGGATTTTTGTTTTGTATAAGTTGATGACAAGGTGCCAGCAAATTAGTTTCTGTAAACCTGCTTTCCATCTTATTATGATTTAATTGTGTATCTTTACATGCTAGCAAATTAGTTTTGTATAAATGGATTTTCTCCTTGAAATTCACCTTAGGTTATTATCCTGTAAATTTACATCGTCGCCTAGCCTACGTCCACAGTGTGTTTGATAAAGTTCCTCCAATAGGAAGTTAGAGCTATGGAGACAAACCTTTGAATCCAAAGATTTTAGACTTAGTAGAACTACAACCGAGTACTTGTGGTGTGGTTCTAGTACAACTAGGAACGAGGAGGAGGAGGATGTTAACCTTGATGGGCAGGTGGTGCCTCAGAAGGACAGTTTTCGATATTTGGGGTCAATGCTGCAGAAGGATGGGGATATCGATGAAGATGTGAATCATCGAATCAAAGCCGGATGGATAAAGTGGTGCCTAGCTTCTGGCAATCTCTGTGACAAGAGAGTGCCACAAAAGTTAAAAGGCAAGTTCTATAGGACGATGGTTCGACCCGCAATGTTGTATGTTGCTGAGTGTTGGCTGACTAAAAGGCGACATGTTTAACA
The DNA here is from genome assembly GCA_011799875.1 of Thinopyrum elongatum. Taxonomy (NCBI): domain Eukaryota; kingdom Viridiplantae; phylum Streptophyta; class Magnoliopsida; order Poales; family Poaceae; genus Thinopyrum; species Thinopyrum elongatum. The sequence goes on along the minus strand of CM022302.1, from coordinate 117,689,231 downwards.
GTTAGGTGTGGCGGAGATGCGCATGTTGTTGTTGTTGTTGTTGTCATGGACACAAATATATCATGTAACAGGAACTATTGTCAAAACAATCTTGGTAAAAAATAGGTTGTGCATCTATTAGTCAATGCATGCATGTGGGTATAATGGACATTATTGCTATTTCAATTTTTCAAATAGTTTGATTATTTGATTCCTCTCAAATAGTTTGTTTATTTGATTACTCTGGGTGATATCCTAAATCATCATTCTGTAATATTGTAGCGCATCATGTGGACTATTTATATGTTGATCAATGATGCCAAATGTTTGGAGTAAGCAACATCTAGACATGTACAATGTGCCAATATACATTATTATGATTCTTACCATCCATTTTTCAGAAAGGAATGGGTGTGAAGCTCGACACCCCATCCAATGGGCTTAAGCCTCCAAAAACTTCAAGGCATACTTAAACATGGAGTAGTCTACAATGGTTATTCCAACATGACCTTGTATATACTGGCATGCGATCAGTCATTATTGTTAATAGGACTTCCTGTACACTTCATGAATCTACAATTTTCTTTAAGTTATCAGAATTAATCATTTAGAATCATTAGTATCAACATTTTTCTAAATAGTTTTTCTTACTCAATACACGATGTTAGATTGAACACAAGATCTAAAATTCTGAATTAAGCCAAATATTCAGATGTTGGCAATACTGTTTGATAGCTGGCCCGGGGCAGACAACATCATCTCATCACGCAATTTGGTAAGTAAGGTCACTTGTCCATTTTTGTTATGGTTTATGGTTTCTAATAGCTAGCATTTGTAGATTTATCTTTCATATGCAATCATAAGTCAATACATCCTACACGTCATCGACAAGTGTGCTTGTCGTGTATGTATTCTAGACTCTATACGTATGTAACACCCCGAGAATCATGTTACAGTAATCCCCTGTTGATGGTGCCATGTCATCACTCCTACTGTTGCTAATCCTCATTTGCTTTCAAACACAATTCAAATTCAAATCCAAATTTAAAGTCAAAATTCAAATTTCTCAAACGTGAAAACTAAAATGTTCAAGGTGTGGCAAATAATCAATAACTAATTTTGGTGGTGGAACCAACTTTTTACAATGTGTTGAAGTGCTCTAAACTAATCAAAATAGTGGCCTAAATAATAATTTAATTGCTTTTTAAATTATAAAAATTCTAAACTACTTTATTTTGGTGCCAAATTAATTATAGCAGTGGCCTAACTTAAAATGATATTTTAGGTGCAAGCTTTGTGTTTTATAAAACTATTTCGCTTTTTGAAAACTAAAAGGAAACAGAAAAGTAAAAAAAAAATAGAAAAAACAATTAGAAAAGGAAAAAAAAGGGGGATTCCCCCTGCCCCCTGGGCCCTAGCCACCCGAGCGGCCCAGCCAGCCCAACTTCCCCTTCCCGGTCGTCTCCCATGTTCCTGCGACCGCATCGCTACAGGGGAGAGACCCCGCCGGATCGCCTCGCCGGTCTCACCGCGAGAGGATAAGGCCTTCACTCCCTCGACGCCTCGATCCTCCCCACTCCACTTGCCCCACTCGCCCCTCTGGCTGCTCCTTCCCAGATCACGCCCTCTCCTCTCGCTCCCTCCCCCTTCTCCACCACGGCCGAATGTCGCCGTCACCGCCCGCCGCAGTCCATGCGGCCACCGAGCTAGCTTCGTCGCCCCTGCGTGTCCAGGATCGCCGCCGACCTTGTCCACGTCTACTGCACCTCACCGTTGGAGCCGGGAGCCCCTACCTCATCGAAAATGAGCCATCTTCCACCTCCGGCCGCGGGATCTCCACCGCATCGACTTTTCTACCCCAGGCCTCCCCCGAGCCCATTAAGCTGCGCTCCGACCTCACCGTGGGTGCTCCTTCCTTTTCCCCCTCTTTTTAGCCTCGCGCCCGTCCTCTATGTCCTGCCGCCATGGTTGCCGGAGCTCGGCTCCGCCGTGGTGCTCCCAGCCATCGCAGCCGTCGTTGTCATGGCCACCTGAGTACATGAACGTGCTCAGGGCGCTCCTGTGGTGCGGCCAGCACCGCCCGTTCCCCCGCGTGAGGGCCGTAGCGCCGGATCCTTCGAGCCCCCGAACGCGCCACCGCTCTGCCCCGCGCTCCCTCAACTCTGCCTCCGCGCCCGCCTGCACTGCTGCTCCAGCCGTGCCCCTGCCTCGCTTGCACGCGCCCTGCCGCGACCCAAGCCACCTGCGCGCGTGCCCCGCTACTCCCGCTACGTCCCGCCATGCTCGCTGCCAGCCAGAGCTCCGGCGGCCGCCAGCCTCGATACCGGTGCCACTACAGGCTGCCTTCGCACCTACCGCCACCACCATCGGATGCGGCGCAATGCCAGCTCTCCAACGGACCCGGGCGTGCTAGTTCCCATCGCCGGAGTTGGCCGACCGAGCATCTCGGCCGTGTTCGGCTAAATGCCGGTGGCTAAACACGAGTTAAACTGACGTGGCACCATTAGCAGCTAACTAAAACAACCAGATCAGTCAATGATAGTGGGCCCCAGGCCACTAATTAACCCGTTAGTTTTTAATAAAAACTGTTTTAGGCCCAGGGTCACTGACATGCGGGTCCCACTGGACCCGCTGACCGGTCAAACATTGACCACTCAACTGCTGCATCAGTAGTTGACTGGCCCCACCTGTCGGCCACTGGTGTACCTTCGGGTGCACTGCACCGGGTGCACCCAGCCCCTTTCTCTGCTTTTTTTGAATTAGTTAATTAAATCAATTTCAGAAAATGTTTAAAACTTTGATAATTCATATAAAATAATCTGTAACTCGGATGAAAATAATTTATATATGAAAGTTGATCAGAAAAATACAACGAATCCGTTTATGCAATCCGTTCATCTGTCACATACCCCTAGCATGCTGAACATGGAACCGTCCCCTCTCTTTCATCCGTCCGGAATCCGCCTAACATCGGTAAAACATCCTCGGATGTTTCCCCCCTCCCTCTGCAATGTGTAGTATTGCGTTAGGTCAACCCTAGCACAGCGTATGCTTTGTAATGCTTTGTTTGCTTTATATTTATTGTTCCCCCCTCTTCTCTCCGGTAGACCCCGAGACCGCTGCCGATGCCACTATGATTGACTACGTCGACGATGACCCTTCCTTCTCAACAGAACTTCCAGGCAAGCAAACCCCCATTGATCATTTCAATATCGCCCATTCCATTCTCTCTCATGCTTGCATTAGATTTTGCTACTGTACTTGATTGCTGCTATTCTGATAAATAGCCTGTTTTTGTTGCCTGCTTTCATACCTTGCCTGCTTATCCTAAACTACTTAGCATAGGTTGGTTACAGATCCATCAGTGACCCCACCTAGTCCTAGTTGCCCCACTTTATGTTCGATGACTCGATCAACATGATCAACGTCCAGGCCCCGACACCGCACATCATCCCCCTTAGTTGTACGACTCTACAGAGTTACTATCGAGTGCCGAGGGTGATACCTCGTTAACACTTCTGATGTTAACCCTGTAGTGTAGCTAGCTATTCGGTCGTTATCATTGACGGTGATTCCTCCTTCACCACTCCCAATAACGACTCTGTCGTGCAACCCCTCAATTGTGGACCATCGAGGGTGATTCCTCCAAGTCCACCTTGACAGTTACATCGAGTGGGAATCCATTGAGGGTGATTCCTCGGGTTTCCCCCCTTGCTGTTTCGGACACACGGTTACTTTGACTTACCACAGAACCATGATGACATCGGGTCGGCCCCGAGGGGTACCCGCGAGTGATGTGAAGTTGGGTTGACCTAGAGGGTACCCGAGAGATAATTACGTGGCACGGCCGAGCATTCTTAGCCCCTGCTGTAAGTCCACGAGACGGGGCGACGGGGTCACATGATCGTGAGTCTCTGCTCGTTACCGTGCACTACCAAGACACTAACGGTTTGGATATTTGATCCGAGTAGGCCTCTGGCCTTTTTCGAACTAACCACCAAGCGGGAATAAGTATGGGCACTCTGCGTCGTATGTATCAGCCGAAAGCTCAAAGGACGTCAGCGATGGAGTGGCGCACGCCGGGTTGGACTGGAACACCTCACTTGTATAAGGGGGCTAGGTCTGCTCGACGGCCACGGACGCAACGTGCAGGACTGCAAAGGGCGATGGGCCCAAGACCCCTGCGCGCTTAGGATGTAGACCGGCGTGCTGGCCTCTCTGATGAGCCTAGGTAGGACTGCGGTGTGTTGATCAGCCGAGGGCGGTCATGACCTGATGGTGTGTCCGGCCGGAGTTGATCAAGCGTGTTGGGTAAGTTGGTGCACCCCTACAGGGAAGTATTATCTATTCGAATAGCCGTCTCCATGGTAACGCACGCTCGGAGTTGTATCCCGATCGATACAACTAGAACTCGATACTGAATGCTAAGGCATGTTATGGAAATGATGGCTTCGGGATTGCTTTCTCGCAGGGAGTCGAGGAAGTGATCTCTGGGCGATGTTACAACATATTTACTAATATTATAATATGCTACTCTTATCTCTTCTGATGCTGCAAGATGCTTGAAGATGCTAGTCTTCAATAGGCTAGGCTTTCCCGTTCTATTATGGCATTCTACAGTTCAGTCCATAGATACTACCCATTTCATTGATACCGATGCATATGTAGTGTAGATCCTTGCTTGCGAGTACTTTGTGTCGCGGGAAACCACGGCCACCTATGGGACCAACGGTCCCTTGCTGGTTCGGCGGGGGGATGGCATGTTGCACAAAGAGCAGAGGAGCGGGGAGCAGCACGGCAGAGATCGCACGGGCAGTCTTTACCCAGGTTCGGGCCGCCGTGAGGCGTAAAACCCTAATCCTGCTTTGGTGGATTGATGGTGGATTGAGGTGGAAAAATGCAGCGTTCTTGCCTGCCAGGGTCGCCTTGGGGCGAGAACGGCTATGCGCGTACGGGTGTACAAGGGTCCGAATCAGCCAAACCCCTCCCCCGGTTGCCCTGGGCCTCCTTTTATAGATCAAGGGATCACCGCAGTGGCAAATCAGTCATTATGCGCTGACTAGATAGCAAATAGTGCTATCATACCTAACTCTGTAGGCTGACAGGGCGCATTAAATGACTGCTCAACGTCACATCGTAGCTTGCCCGGCAAGCCCTGTCGGGCTGCTTCGCCATCTTTGCGACTGCTCGCTTGACACGTCGCAGGACGGGTGTCGCTTGTGGGTATTTTTTGTAGGAAGTGGCTGCCATCTGGCATATAGCAGCCACTTAGTTATTTTGTGGCTTGACATCGCATCGATCGATGACTTGCGTCGTGATGAGGTGGTGTGGTGAGGTGGTTTCGCCTCCGTAAGCCCCGGCAGGCCTGCCGAGGCGAACCGAAGGTTTGCTTCCGGGGGTGGCCCCATCCTTGCCAGGCTCGCCTGCCCAGCAAGGGAGGTATCTTCCTTAGCAGTATCTTGCTTCTCTAGCTAGTCTTGGTCTTCTCGTGCTACATGCTGGTCCATGGAGTTGTAATCTTGTTCTCGTGCCTGTGCACAGTCTGGGCAACGGACCCAAGGCTTGTTGCACCGACAGACGCCCCCGGGTCTGCCCTGAACGCACTGCCAGGCGTCATCGGGGTAGACCCTAATAAGTGCACAGGCAGGGGCGTGGAAGAGGCTGGCCCCTTGAGATCTTCTTTGCTTCTTCATTAATCTTGAGCCCGGGCCAGTTTTCGGTTTTCCCGCGCGTCATGTGCAATTGTATGGAAAAACTCAGATCGTGGCCCGCGGATTGCCCATGCCCATGATCACGGGGCAGAAACCGCCATCCCACTTACCTCCTGCTTCATGCGCTCCCGCCACGTATACCGCATGCATTGGGTAGGGTAGGTGGTGGATGCGGAGAGCGCGGGGGCGGTTACCATGGCCAAAAACCAGGCATCGTTTGTTGGAGCAGAGGGTCGGCCCTGATTCCCTGAGTCGCTGAAGGTGCAGGGAGGCCGTATTGGGGGAGCGGGGCGGCTTCTCCCTGAGTGAGAGGCCAGCCCCCCGCCTCGTCCCCCTATAAAAGGGGGCAGGAGTGGTGCATTTGCTCACACACATTTCCCTTCCTCAAACTTTCTTTGCTCGTGTGGTGAGGGGACGAGAGCGTGGTGGAACTCCGGCGGTGGCGACGAGAGCTTCTGCACGACAGCGCATCCCCCCTTCTCCAGATCATGCGGTGGTGGAACCCGCCATGAGAGGAGGCGGGAGGGGGCAAGGTCGAGGTCGCCGTGGTGCTCGAGGAGGAGGGGGACGGGGCGGCGCCCTGGCCGCGCCCCTACCGGAGGCTCCTCCTCCGATGGAAGGCCACGTCGGAGACCAGCCTCGGGAGTTCATCATCAGGCTGTACAAGCCTCCGTGCGGCCATCTCCGCCTCCCCACTCCATTCGCTCGGGTAATGGAGCTCAAACAGCCACGCGCACTGAGGTTCCACATGAGGGACCGTGGGAATGGTGGCATGGGGATGGATGTCGACTTCCCTGCTCCTCATGTTATGTACCTCCGTCGTGGCTGGAAGACCTTTGCTCTAGCCCATAGCTTGTCGGAGGGGCACGTTCTCCAGTTTAAATTAATGGAGAGAGGCCTGCTTTTCGTCAAGATCTTCGGGTGCTCGGGAGCTCGCTTAGGGTGCTGCGCGGAGAGCTCGACTGACGACAAAAGTTCCTCCTCAAGCGAGAGCGACGAGGAGAACACTGACGGCGATGACGACGGCGGCGACCGGGAGGGCAACGGCTCTGACTTCGGTTGAGCACCGCCCACACCATCTTCATCAGGCGGCAGCACCATCATCTGCACCTGCATCTCCTTCCCGGCAAGGTGATTTGCCGGGGAGTTGGATGGAGTGGTGGAGATGGTGCCTCCCGGCTTCCTCCAGCAACCTTCTAGCTGGATCCCGGCAGGCTTCCTCGCGGGCTGCAGCTCCGTTACCCCTGCCACGTCCTGCTGGCCCTGGTGGTGGTGGTTGACGGGTCACCTCTGCCATGCTCTCCCTCGACGCGTTCACCAGCGTCCTCCCGTCCCCGCCAGACTACCTCTCCTGGAGCCCGACGGGGTCAGGCTGGGCTTCTTCCCAGCCACTCCTTTTGCCCCCTTCGCCTTCTACCGCCGTGCCTAGGAGGAGAGGGACAAGAAAGGGCATTACGGGGCACTTATCTTTTTTCAATCTTAAATCTGTAGGCACTAGCCAAATTTTAGTTCAAATAATGTAATCTCTCGTGTCCATGTTTATGTCCTGTAAGGTTTGTACTTGTTTGAAGCATATCAATGAAAAAGATAAACCTTGTCGGGGACTCGTGCATGTATATGGCCATGCAGAGGTAGAATGCCTCTATATTTTAAAATAAATGAGTTTCCCCGGTAGGCTATCCTGCCGGTACCCTCTATTTGGCTGCCGGGGAGCTAAGCTTGCCGGGCACAAATTGTAATGAGGGACCAGCCCCCTGCCAATCTTTTTTCATCAGAGGCTACTGCGACCATCCTGACCAAAGCAACGTTCGAGTCAAAGGATGGGAGCACCTAAATTTCAAAAGGTGGGGAGGTTTTCTCATGCACAAGTTTTTACCTACAGAACACGTATGGATAAGAGATAGAACTTATCTGTTTGGCTTGCCGGAGATCGCAGTGTAGGCTCATCTTTCCATCTCTCTTCAGAGGCCAAGTCTTTGACATGAACCTGTAGTTTTACGCAGATGGAAATGGTGCCATATGCAATCTTATCTATATGCAGATGCGATGCTCTTGATATGCTTATGCATGCATGCAACTTGTCGGGGGCCCCCAGCGCTTCGTTTATTTTGCTGTTGCTCAGGGTCTGGGCCTAGCTTTGTACAAGGGGTTACATGCAACTGAGGCAAGGCCTGTACAAAAGGGTGGCTGCCGGGCAGGGCCCGACAGCCGTGCCTTACGGGAAGAACCTGCGGAGATGCTCAATATTCCATGAATTTTGCAATTGAATGCCATCTCCGGTCTCCAGACAGACTGCGCCAGGTCTGGTGACTCGTACTACCCGGTAAGGGCCTTCCCACTTCGGCATCAACTTGTTTGCACCCTTGGCGGACGGAACGCGCCTAAGGACAAGGTTGCCTTCCTCAAAACACCAGGCATGAACCCTGCGGCTGTGATAGCAACGCAAGGCTTGCTGATAGCGTGCAACACGCGTAGCAGCCCGGAGATGGTTCTCCTCGAGAAGCACTGCGTCGTCACACCAGTGCTGATCCTGCGCTACTTCATCGTAGGCAAGCACTCGAGGAGACCCGTAAATGAGTTCCGTAGGGATAACTGCTTCTGTCCCATAGACTAGGGAGAAGGGAGTCTGCCCGGTAGCTCGATTTGGTGTCGTTCTGAGGGACAAGAGAACTACCGGCAGCTCGTCGATCCACCGCCTGCCGCACTTCTGCAGCTTATCAAATGTTCTTGTCTTGAGTCCGCGCAGCACTTCAGCGTTCGCCCTCTCAGCTTGTCCATTGCTCCTGGGATGTGCAACAGAGGCAAATGAGATCTTGCTTCCGAGGGCATGAACATATTGCATGAAGGCGCGGCTCATGAATTGGGTGCCGTTGTCGGTGATGATCCAGGTAGGGACCCCGAAGCGACACACCAATTCTTTCAAGAACTTGATAGCTGACTGAGCAGTCACCTTTATCACGGCAGCTACTTCCGGCCACTTTGTAAACTTGTCGGTAGCAACAAACAAGAATTCAAAGCCCCCGGCAGCTCGGGGGAAGGGGCCGAGGATGTCGAGCCCCCAGACCGAAAACGGCCATGACAAAGGGATTGTCTGAAGTGCTTGTGCAGGCAGGTGGATATTCTTGGAATGGAACTAGCACGCTTCACACTTGGTGACTAGCTCGACCGCATCTTGGAGGGCTGTGGGCCAATAGAATCCTTGCCGGAATGCTTTCCCAACTAATGCCCTTGATCCAATGTGGGAGCCGCACATGCCTTTGTGAATTTTGGCCAGCAGTTCCTTTCCTTCTTCCCAGCAGATGCACTTCAATTTCACACCATTGGGCCTTCTTCTGTATAGAGTGTCATCGACAAACTGATACATACTGGCCCTCTGGGCTACTCTTTCAGCTTCATCTTGCTCATTGGGAAGTTCTCCGGTTTGGAGGAAGTGGACTATGTGCCTTGCCCAAGTTGGAGCCAAGGGCTCGGCAACAAGGACTAACGGCACCTCCCCGCTCGCGGGGGTGCATTCCTAGACCGCGGGGGCCAATGGCCCGGCAGGAGGGTGCAACCCGGCAAGTGATGGGGAGTTGTTTCCGGCAGGGTCCCTGCCAGTAGCCCCGGGAGGCTCTACCGGGAGAGGCTTACCGGAGTCCAATTTCCTCCTCTTCCGGGCCAATGTTCCTGGGGATACGGAGGGCTGAATAAGATGGAGAACAAAAGTTCCTGGTTCCACAGGAAGTTTTTGTGCAGCACACTTTGACAGATGATCAGCTATGCTGTTTTTCGCATGGGGTACGTGCTCTGTTTGCATTCCGTCAAAGCGCTCCTCCAATCTTCTCACTTCCTCAACATATGCCTCCATCAATGGACTTTGGTAATCCTTGTTGACTTTTCTCACCACAAGCTGTGAATCTCCTCGAATGATCAGCTTCTTGATTCCCAATGCTGTGGCAATCCTGAGCCCGGCAAGGAGTCCCTCATACTCTGCTGTATTGTTGGTTGCTTTCTCCTGGGGAAAATGCATTTGGACGACGTACTTCAGGTGCTCTCAAGTGGGAGCAACAAGAAGCACGCCATCCCCTGCACCTTGCAGGGAGAAAGCACCATCAAAATACATGGTCCATTCTTCGGCCGCTTCCTTGCCAGGAATAACCGTTTCCAGTACTTCCTCATCAGGGGTTGGCGTCCATTCTGCAATAAACTCTGCCAATGCCCTGCTCTGAATTGTTGATGTTCTCTCAAATTTCAGGCCAAAGCTGGATAACTCCAAAGCCCACTCCACTATTCTGCCGGTAGCCTCAGGGTTCCGGAGTATCCTTTGTAACAGAAAGCGAGTGACAACCGTAATCTCATGGGCCTTGAAGTAGTGGCGCAGTTTCCTTGAGGCCATGATGAGGCCAAAAATCAACTCTTGCACACCAGAGTACCTCGATCTAGCCCCCTGCAATAAGGAGCTGACGAAATACACTGGGTGCTGCACCACTTTCTTCCTTGCTACGTCCTTGGGGTTGCCCCTGCTGTCATGCACCTCTCTGCCCTGATCCCCATCTGATCCTACCAGGTTTTCTCACTCTCTGCTTCCTCTACTTCCCGCTGTGCTACTAGGGCTACACTGACCACTTGATTAGTTGCCGCTAGATATAGCAGCAATGGCTCTTGCGGTTTAGGGGCAACCAAAGTGGGCACAGAGGACAAGTAGGTCTTCAAATCTTGTAGGGCTGCATCTGCTTCCGGGGTCCACTTCATGGGCCCTGCCTTCTTCAAAATTTTGAAGAACGGCAGGGCGCACTCGGCAGACTTGGAAATGAATCTGCTAAGCGCGGCAACACACCCTGTCAGATGCCTCACATCCTTGACTGTCCTGGGTGCCTGGATCTGCTCGATAGCCTTGATCTTGTCGGGGTTGGCTTCAATCCCACGATGGGACATGAAGAACCCAAGTAGCTTGCCGGAGGGGACACCAAACACACACTTCTCCGGATTTAGCTTCAAGTTGATCTTGCGCAGATTAGCAAATGTCTCCTCTAAATCCTGGATGAGGGTTGATTTGTCCTTGGTTTTGACCACAATGTCATCCATATAAGCTTCAATGTTTCTGTGCAACTGTGGCTCAAAACCAATCCGGACTGCTCTTGCAAAAGTGGATCCGGCACTCTTTAACCCGAAAGGCATGCATATGAAACAGTACGTACCACATGGGGTGATGAACAAGGTCTTCTCTTCGTCTTCCTTGGACATGAAGATCTGATGATATCCAGAGTATGCATCCAGAAAGGAGAGCAAATCACAACCTGAGGTGGAGTCCACGATCTGGTCGATGCGCGGCAAGGGAAATAAATCCTTCGGGCAAGCCTTGTTGAGATCCGTGAAATCTATGCAAAGCCTCCATTTCCCGTTAGTCTTGCGAACGACCACTGGGTTTGCTAACCATGTTGGATGCAGTACTCCTCTGACCAGACCAGCTGCCTCAAGCTTCTTAATCTCTTCGGCAATGAACTGCTGCCTCTCCAAGGCCTGCTTTCGAACCTTCTGCTTAACAGGTCGGGCATGTGGGCAGACAACAAGGTGCTGCTCGATTACCTTCCTGGGAACACCGGGGATATCAGATGGTTGCCAAGCAAACACATCGATATTCACCCACAGGAAGGCAACGAGCACGCTTTCCTATTTGTCGTCAAGGGTGGCGCTGATAGTGAAGGTACCATCAATGCCAGCAAGCCCTTCCAGGACCTTCTTCACAGATGGTGCAGCAACCTTGGATCTTTTGCTGTTGGAACTCTCCGGCAAGTCATCAACAGGTGTAGCACACTCCGAAGAGGTACGCTTCCCGGACTCCTTGCTGGGTCCCTGTTATCCTTCTTCTTTCCTTTGTTCTCCTTGGCGGGAACTGCTGCTACCATTGCCTCTGCCGCGACTGCGTCCTGGTACATCTTATCCACACAAATGATTGTGTCTTTCTCATCCGATGGGATGGAAATGACTCCAACCGGCCCTGGCATCTTTAGGGTATTGTAGGCATAATGGGATGCTGCCATGAATTTTGCCAAAGCTGGGCATCCAAGGATCCCATTGTACGGCAGGGGGAGATCGACCACATCAAACACAATCTTCTCAGTCCGGTAATTCAATTCTCCCCCAAATGTCACTGGCAACGTAATCTTTCCCTTAGGATGACTCCTACCGAGATTGACTCCTTGAAATGTGCCCATGACTTTTAGCTCCTCCTCTTCTATCTGAAGCTTGCTGATAACCTTTGGGGAAATCAGATTCAACCCGGCCCCGCCGTCAACCAGCATCTTTGTGACCTTGAGGTTGCGAATTGTTGGAGAGACCAACAACGGCAAACACCATACCGCAGTGGTGTGGTCAGGATGGTCCTCTTCGTCAAAGATAATGGGCGTGCGTGACCATTTGAGCGGCTTCCGAGACTCTGCCGCTGGCTCCACGGCATTGACTTCATGCGCCCACCGTTTAAGTTGGCGGTGAGAGGAGTGCAAAGATGCACCCCCGTCAATGCATAGCGCGTCAGTGGCCTTCTGGAATTCCTGCTCACTGGTTTCCTCTTCATCCCCTTCATCACTCTCACCATTGCAAACCTCCTTCTCTCGGCCTCTGGCGGGTTTTCCTTGGTTCCGAAAAGCCTTACCGGGGCGATTTCCTTCACCGCCTCGGCCCTTCCCGCCAGTGCCATTCTGACCTTTTTCTTTGTCCCGCTTCTCATACTCAGCCCTCTGCCTCTTGACGAGCTGCTCAACCTGATGACACTCTTGAAGGTCGTGGCCCTTGGTCCGGTGGATCTTGCAGTACGGCCCATCTCCTTTCCCAGCTTTCTCGGCAGCCACAGCCTCCCGGCAGTCAGCGCACGCGGCAGCTTCCTTGCCGGGGGCTTCAGCCTTAGCCTTCTTGCCGGTACTAAGCGTGCCCAATCCTTCAACGTTCATCACTGCCTTATTCTTGTGCCTCATGTTGCGCTTCTTTCTCTTCTTCCTCTGACTGGTGGATTCATCATCATCCTCTGAGTTGATGTTGACACAATCCTCCTCTCCAGGGAGTTTCCTTCCCTCCTCCACCCGAGCACACTTGTCCACCAAGGTGTAAAGCTCCTTCACAGTCTTGGGCAACCGCACGTTCATCTTGGAACGAATCCTGCGGTTGCACACATTGGACTGGAAGGCAGCTATCACAGCTGCCGGGTGGATATTTGGGATATTTCTGTGGACTTTGCTGAACCTTTGCAAATACTTACGGAGAGTCTCTCCTTCTTTCTGTTGGAGAAGCTGCAAGTCACTGGGCCGTCCTGGTTCTTGATGGCCGCCGGTAAAGGCGCCGATGAACTCATAACACAAGCCCGCCCATGATGAAATGGAGTTCTCCGACAGGTGCATCAGCCAAGACCTCACGTTGGATTTGAGTGCCAATGGGAAGTAGTTGGCAAACACCTTCTCATCTCTTCGTCCGGTAGCTTGAACAACGATCGTGTAGATGCTCAAGAACTCTGCCGGGTTCAGCCTCCCATCATACTTCTCGGGTATCTCTGGCTTGAACATGCGAGCGGATGGCCAACGGACATGCCATAGCTCACAAGTAAAGGCAGGGCAACCAACCTCGAAAGCTAGGCACCCGCCGTCCTCGAGCGCAGGCTCGTCGATGTCGGGACCATCGCACCCTTTGGTCCGGCGGCGGTCGTCGCGGTGTCGCTTGATGACGACGCACGCGTCTCCCCTGCGCCTGTCCTCCGAGGCTCGCCATTGGCCTGGACGTGCTCGAGGGTCGAAAGAGGCCATCGAGACATCATCGGGTTCCTGATTTTGCCGCGCCCGCGCTGGTTGCCATGGTGGGGACTGCATCGTGGGGGTCGCACCTTCCGTACGACCGGCAGTGCGGGCCGTTGTTGCCGCTTAGGGAGGCCGCGGCGGGCCAGCTCGCTGTGAGCCCCCAGCCTCGGCGAAGCCAATCAGACTCTGAATAGTGGCTCTCCACTCATCCATCTGATCGGCCGCCGGTGGGAACCTCAACAACAGTTGGGCCCGCGCCATGGCCTCAGTAGCGGTGCTCGGCATTGGAGATGATGATGTAGATCGCACCGTCGCTCGGCTTCTGACAGTGCCGGTGGCGGCAGTGTCACACCCTTGCTATTGCGAGCCTGCGACTTGGATGGCAGGGTGACGTGGTGAAGGCGCTGGTGGGCCAGCGGCTCCATTGGGCACAGTGGTTGGGTCAACCTGCTCCGAGGGAGGCACACGCGCTGCGGTCGCGCCCGTGGCAGGGCGGCCTGTGGGCGGCGATTCGCCCCGGATCAGGCACCACCACTGTGGCTGTGCCCTTCGGCGAGGGGAAGAGGTATAGATGAAATAACCCCTCCGTTTGTACCTTGTGGAGCGTGGCCACTGGGATGCTGCTCTCCTCCGGGGCCTCCCGCTCCTGCTTCGGTCACGGGGGAGGCGGTGACAACGCCGCCTGCGCCGACCGTGTCCCCCGCAATGCCCACACTCTCGTGCGCCTCCGTATCTCCCGCGGCGTTGGCGGCCGCGGGCGGGGGAGCCTTCGAGGTGGACGGCTGAGCTGAAGCACCGGGTTTCTTCTTGGACGCAATAGTTGATGCAGCCGTCCACGATGAAAATGGTGATGAAGATGACGTGCTGCTCAAGCTTTCAGGTTCGCTCAAGTGATCCCCCTACCTGGCGCGCCAAAGATGTCGCGGGAAACCACGGCCACCTATGGGACCAACGGTCCCTTGCTGGTTCGGCGGGGGGATGGCACGTTGCACAAAGAGCAGAGGAGCATGGAGCAGCACGGCAGAGATCGCACGGGCAGTCTTTACCCAGGTTCGGGCCGCCGTGAGGCGTAAAACACTACTCCTGCTTTGGTGGATTGATGGTGGATTGAGGTGGAAAAATGCAGCGTTCTAGCCCGGCAGGGTTGCCTTGGGGCGAGAACGGCTATGCGTGTATGGGTGTACAAGGGTCCGAATCAGCCAAACCCCTCCCCCGGTTGCCCTGGGCCTCCTTTTATAGATCAAGGGGTCACCATAGTGGCAAATCAGTCATTATGCGCTGATTAGATAGCAAATAGTGCTATCATACCTAACTCTGCAGGCTGACAGGGCGCATTAAATGCCTGCTCAACGTCCCATCGTAGCTTGCCCGGCAAGCCCTGCCGGGGTGCTTCGCCAGCTTTGCGCCTGCTCGCTTGACACATCGCAGGACGGGTGTCGCTTGTGGGTATTTTCTGTAGGAAGTGGCTGCCATGTGGCATATAGCAGCCACTTAGTCATTTTGCGGCTTGACACTGCACCGATCGATGACTTGCGTCATGATGAGGTGGTGCGGTGAGGTGGTTTCGCCTCCGTAAGCCCCGGCAGGCCTGCTGGGGCAAACCGAAGGTTTGCTTCCGGGGGTGGCCCCATCCTTGCCAGGCTCGCCTGCCCGGCAAGGGAGGTATCTTCCTCAGTTGTATCTTGCTTCTTTGGCTAGTCTTGGTCTTCTTGTGCTGGATGCTGGTCCTTGGAGTTGTAATCTTGTTCTCGTGCCTGTGAACAGTCTGGGCAACGGACCCAGGGTTTGTTGCACCGACACTTTGGATGAGTACTCATGGTTGCTTTGCTCCCTCTTTTCCCCCTTTTCCATTCTTCTCGGATGTCACAACCAGATAGTGGAGCCCAGGAGCCAGGCGCCACCTTTGACGATGACTACTACTACACTGAGGGTGCCTACTACTACGTGGAGGCCGCCGATGACCAGGAGTAGTTAGGAAGCTCCCAGGCATGAGGCCTTGCCTTTTCGATCGTTGCTGCTTTTGTGCTAGCCTACTTAAGGCAAACTTGTTTAACTTATGTCTGTACTTAGATATTGTTGCTTCCGCTGATTCGTTTGTATTCGAGCTTATGTATTCGAGCCCTCGAGGCCCCTGGCTCGTAATATAAAGCTTGTTTTATTTTAATTTGTGTCTATAGTTGTGTTGTGATATCTTCCCGTGAGTCCCTGATCTTGATCGTACACATTTGCGTTTATGATTAGTGTACGATTGAATCTGGGGCGTCACAAGTTGGTATCAGAGCCGACTGCCTGTAGGAAGCCCCCTTTCCAACTCCTAGGCCGAAGTTGAGTCTAGTCTTTGAAAAACTTTTACTAACATTGATGTGTGGCTTACGGGCCCACATCACAAATGGGTGGTATTAGGATCTTTTATTCCTCATCCTTACTCTGGGATTTTGATCTCTCTTCTAATCGGGTTAAATAATTTTACTAACTCTGACTTTAGGTTCCCGTAACTACTTCCTCCCGGAGAGCCTGACACACCAGTTGATTGCTTGGTCACGAGAAGCCTTTGAAGATACTCTCCGATGTTCGCTCGAGAATTTGTGCTCATCACTTTTGCGATTCCCTTCCACCGTCAACCCCTATGGAAAACAACATACACTTGCCATTCATACAATCATTCCTCATTGCTCTTGTTATTACAAGATGCCCCGAAATTCTCTATTGTTTCAAGAATCCTTTGAGCTTACTGCCTTGCAGTTCCTTGCCACATGAATACCCCCTACGGATAATTCCTCACACTTACCGAGTATCTGTTCTTCCCAAGTTGTTCATATGATTCACAAGATACATTGAACTATTATCTGATCTTTCGATAACCCTATGTCAGCTATTGCTCTGCAAATACTTGTCTACTTGCATTATGGTTACTTCACATATGTCTAGCAATATTCATTAGTATCCTTTGTCATCGTCATTTTGAGCCTTTGATTCGATAGGTTTGTGAATGGTCACAATCATCATTTGAAACTAGAATTCGTCCCTTTGGATCAGATGTCACTCTGGACATGAGCTGGTTCTCGACCAATCAAATTACCGTCGATTGTACCCCTAAGTCTATTCAATTTATCCATCCTTAATCAGAGTGTTTACTTCTGATTCCTTGATTTGGAAATCATAATTCTTTTGTATTTAAGCTTTGGAATTCTCCAGATATTTCTATAATCCGTTGCCTTTGCATTCTTTCTTCCTCTGATTGAGTACCGATACTCACCTCAGCTCCATTGTGGATCACCAGATCCAATGTTGGATTATTATCCGACAATGTCCTTCATATTCAATCACCTTGTGAGTTCTTCCCCCGATATATAATGCCTTTGGTAAATTGTATTCTCTGATTTGGCTAACCATGCTTGGCTTTCGAGCTTGTGTTATTTACTCTTGAAGTTTGTGGTATATGTCCCTAAGATGTCCCGATGGGTTGAATCTATGCCTTCCATAATCCATGTGAACCCGAGATTTTTCACGAGCCATACTCTTCTGGTGTTTTGCCAGATAAAATTTCAACTCTACAACTTCTTCAGAGACGAGAAGTGAATGAAAGGTTAGGCATTGAAGAAGTGGGAGTCGACCTTGAACCTTTGTGTTCATGCCCATGGACCCGATGTGGAACTTATCATGGAAGCTTCTTGTAATAATAACTATTTCCTTGATATAATATCATCTGGTATCGGTGAATTGATCCTTTGTAACCATGGTTCCGACCATGATTGTTCTTCTTTGGTCCTATTTCTTGGACAAGTTAAATCACTTGTCTTCTGCAGGTCAATACGCCTGCCCAACCTCTATTATGATCTACCTTTCAGTATTACCCCTGGTATCTCGAGGATATCATGCATTGCACTACCTCTTATGAACTTTTGATGAAGTACTACCTTACCCTGTCTTTGTCACTTCATGGGTTCTGGGTTGTTTGTCAACCGAGAACACCGATAAGTGAATCGATTCCGCACTCTGATTCAATAACTCTAAGTAATTTTTGTTGCTTACAAGTTTAATAATCCTTTAATTCATTCCTAGCCTGATCGGCAATATCATTATCGTGCCAAATTTTAACTGTGCTACCTGGTCCTTCTTCCCGAAGCACAATTTTCGACGATGAGCTAAGCTTACGTCAATCTTCTTCGTCATATCATTTTGCCTTGAACAACAAGCTTGATTTCAAGTTTGTGTCGTACCCGTGGTTCTAATAACCTTTCGCTTCATCATTCCTTTGACTTGATGTCATCGCCAATCGATTACATCTTCATGAAATCTCTCGACAAATGTGTCATGATCATCATCAACATTTTGATGCTCTTCCAGGATATCAATCGAATTCATGATGAGAAATACCATCCTTCCCCTAGATGATTTGGGTTATCATTGACAACATTCTTGCCTTCCCCCCAACACAAACTTGTTCATATAATTTTGGCATTATATCCTTTTGACATGTCGATGGATTGCTGCTGAACCCATTGGCCACATCCTCGTCTTTTCCATGATGAAATTGTACAAACTATTCTAGCAGTTCCTGCAGGATCCTTTGTGAATCCCAAAGTCTGACTTTTACCTAATGACCATGTTAATGCTATCCCGAAGAATGTCTGTGGTACTCCGATCATCAACGAACATTGGAAGCGCAATGCTAAATGTTTCTTGATCGATTATCCAAACCCTTTTGTATGGGTAACAACATGAATTCCCTCACCCCTTTACCTATTTGGTTATCTACTTACTAACCTGCCATGGATATCGTCCTTTGCTTGTCCTTGGGAAGGGAATACTCCTTACAATTGTGTTTAAACACATTTTCCTTTCCATTATCCTGATTAAATTAACAACCATATTTTTCCCTTCCATTGTTTTGTTTAACCTTTCTTATGATCTATATGATATAAGAAGTAATAATTCCCTACTTAGGTAAACATCTCGGTGTACAACTCTGTCAGTAAGACCCTGTTACTATGGTTGATGACATTCCGGTAACCACCAATGGCCGAGAACATTGCCTATTGGTCCGCCTCGCCTTGCATGCAGGAAAATGGTTCTCTTCGTCCCTCGCCCTTGGTACCAACGTAGTTGCCAACATAACTGACAGGCTATCCTCTGACATACTTTGCTATCATGAACGTACAAGATGTCATCGCTCTTCCGACTCTTAATCCACATGGTGGGCCCATAACCCATAGTTCCACAGGATCGAAACCTGACTCTTCCATACACCGCTGTTTCCATAGTTATTCCTCACGCTTGGCTTCGTATGTAAATCACGAGCCACCTTCCTAGAGATGATCTACTCTAGTATCAAACGCAATACTTATTTTCACTGCTCTGAACCCCTTTCACCTTTTGATTAGGCATCGAACGATTGCCTGCCCAATCAAAACTTTTCATGGTACCTTCTTGCCTTGCTCTCGATGTTTTCTTAAGTTTCAACTCGAGAGTTGCTTTCCGCCACCTTCCCTGATGTTATCTACCAGATAAGCAACCTTGTAGAGGTCCGTTCTTCCGAAGTTACCCCTTGTCGTTCATAAGTACGATGAAGACTCCAAAGAAAGGATGAAGACTTCAT
Source organism: Thinopyrum elongatum (assembly GCA_011799875.1). Classification (NCBI taxonomy): domain Eukaryota; kingdom Viridiplantae; phylum Streptophyta; class Magnoliopsida; order Poales; family Poaceae; genus Thinopyrum; species Thinopyrum elongatum. The sequence goes on along the minus strand of CM022302.1, from coordinate 117,670,182 downwards.
CATGATGACCTGGAGAAGAGAAATGAAGACCTCAACGAAGGGGATCAACCTCTTCGAGAAGAGAATCCAAGACCGAGAAGATTCGTTAGAATTTTGTAACCAACTCTTTCCCCCTTACTCCACCTCTTAAATCTCGGAACGAGATTTCTTGTAGTGGAGGAGATTTGTAACACCCCAAGAATCATGCTACAGTAATCCCCTGTTGATGGTGCCATGTCATCACTCCTACTGGTGCTAATCCTCATTTGCTTTCGAACACAATTCAAATTCAAATCCAAATTTAAAGTCAAAATTCAAATTTCTCAAACATGAAAACTAAAATGTTCAAAGTGTGGCAAATAATCCATAACTAATTTTGGTGGTGGAACCAACTTTTTACAATGTGTTTAAGTGCTCTAAACTAATCAAAACAGTGGCCTAAGTAATAATTTAATTGCTTTTTAAATTATAAAAATTCTAAACTACTTTATTTTGGTGACAAATTAATTATAGCAATGGCCTAACTTAAAATGATATTTTAGGTGCAAGCTTTGTGTTTTATAAAACAATTTGCTTTTTGAAAACTAAAACGAAACATAAAAGTTAAAAAAAGAAAATAGAAAAAACAATTAGAAAAGGAAAAAAGGGGGATTCCCCGTGCCCCCTGGGCCTTAGCCACCTAAGCGGCCCAGCCAGCCCAACTTCCCCTTCCCGATCGTCTCCCCTGTTCCTTGGACCGCATCGCTACAGGGGCGAGACCCTGTCGGATCGCCTCGCCGGCTTCGCCGCGAGAGGATAAGGCCTCCGCTCCCTCGACGCCTCGATCCTCCCCACTCCACTCGCCCCTCTGGCTGCTCCTTCCCCAGATCTCGCCCTCTCCTTTCACTCCCTCCCCCTTCTCAACCACGGCCGAACATCGCCGTCATCGCCCGCCGCAGTCCACGTGGCCACCGAGCTCGCTTCGTCGCCCCTGCATGTCCAGGATCGCCGCCGACCTCGTCCATGTCTACTGCACCTCGCCATTGGAGCCGGGAGCCCCTACCTCGTCGGAAACGAGCCATCTTCCACCTCCGGCCACGGGATCTCCACCGCATCGACTTGTCTGCCCCAGGCCTCCCCCGAGCCCATTGAGCTGCGCTCCGACCTCACCGTGGGCCCTCCTTCCTTTCCCCCCTCTTTTTAGTCTCGCACCCGTCCTCTAAGTCCCGCCGCCATGGTTGCCGGAGCTTGGCTCCGCCGCGGTGCTCCCAGCCATCTCAGCCGTCGTTGTCGTGGCCACCTGAGCACATGAACGTGCTCAGGGTGCTCCTGTGGTGTGGCCACCACCTCTCGTTCCCCTGTGCGAGGGCCGTAGCGTCGGATCCTTCGAGCCCCCGCACGCGCCACCGCTCCGCCCCGCGCTCCCTCGTCTCTACCTCCGTGCCCGCCTGCACTGCTGCTCCAGCCGCACCCCTGCCTCGCTTGAGCGCGCCCTGCCGCGACCCAGTCCACCTACGCACGCGCCCTGCTGCTCCCGCTACGTCCCGCCGTGCCCGCTGCCGGCACGAGCTTCGGCGGCCGCCAGCCTCAATACCGGTGCCGCTACAGGCTGCCTCCGCACCTACCGCCACCACCATCGGATGCGGCGCAACGCCAGCTCTCCAACGGACTTGGGCGTGCTAGTTCCCGTCGCTGGAGTTGGCCGGCCGAGCATCTCCACCGTGTTCGGCTAAACGTCGGTGGCTAAATGCCAGTTAAACTGACGTGGCACCATTAGCAGGTAACTAAAACAACCAGATCAGTCAATGACAGTGGGCCCCAGGCCACTAATTAACCTGTTAGTTTTTAATAAAAACTGTTTTAGGCCCAGGGTCACTGACATGCGGGTCCCACTAGACCCGCTGACCGGTCAAACATTGACCAGTCAACTGTTGCCTCAGCAGTTTACTGGCCCCACCTGTCGGCCACTGGTGTACCTCTGGGTGCAGTACACCGGGTGCACCTAGCCCCTTTCTCTGCCTTTTTTGAATTAGTTAATTAAATCGATTTTAGAAAATGTTTAAAACTTTGATAATTCATATAAAATAATCCGTAACTTGGATGAAAATAATTTATATATGAAAGTTGATTAGAAAAATACAACGAATCCGTTTATGCAATCCGTTCATCTGTCACATGACCCTAGCATGGTAAACATGGAACCGTCCCCTCTCTTTCATCCGTCCGAAATCCGCCTAACGTCGGTAAAACATCCTCGGATGTTTCCCCCCTCCCTCTACAACGTGTAGTACTGCGTTAGGTCAACCCTAGCACAGCGTATTGCCATGTTATGCTTTGTAATGCTTTGTTTGCTTTATATTTATTGTTTCCCCCCTCTTCTCTCCGGTAGACCCCGAGACCGCTGCCGATGCCACTGTGATCGACTATGTCGACGATAACCCTTCCTTCTCAACAGAACTTCTAGACAGGCAAACCCCCTTTGATCATTCCGATATCGCCCAATCCATTCTCTCTCATGCTTGCATTAGATTTTTCTACTGTACTTGATTGCTGCTATTTTGATGCATAGCCTGTTTTTGTTACCTGCTTTCATACCTTACCTGCTTATCCTAAACTTCTTAGTATAGGTTGGTTAGAGATCCATTAGTGACCCCCATCTTGTCCCAGTTGCCCCGCTTTATGTTCGATGACTCGATCGACGTCCAGGCCCCGACACCGGACATCACCCCCCCTTAGTTGTATGACTATACAGAGTTACTATCGAGTGCCGAGGGTGATACCTCGTTAACACTTCTGATGTTAACCCTGTAGTCTAGCTAGCTATTCTGTCGTGGTCATTGAGGGTGATTCCTCCTTCACCACTCCCAATAATGACTCTGTCGTGCAACCCCTCAAGTGTGGAGCATCGAGGGTGATTCCTCCAAGTCCACCTTGACGAATCCATTGAGGGTGATTCCTTGGGTTTCCCCCTTACTGTTTCGGACACATGGTTACTTTGACTTACCAAAGAACCATGATGACATTGGGTCGGCCCCGAGGGGTACCCGCGAGTGATGTGAAGTCGGGTTGACCTGGAGGGTACCCGAGAGATAATTACGTGGCACGGCCGGGCATTCTTAGCCCTTGTCGTAAGTCCACGAGACGGGGCAACGGGGTCGCAAGATCGTGAGTCTCTGCTCGTTACCGCGCACTACCAAGACACTAACGGTTTGGATATTTGATCCGAGTAGGCCTCTGGCCTTTTTCGCACTAACCACCACGCAGGAATAAGCATGGGCACTCTGCGTCGTATGTATCAGCCGAAAGCTCAATGGACATCAGCGATGGAGTGGCGCGTGCTGGGTTGGACTGGAACGGCTCGCTTGTATAAGGGGGCTAGGTCTGCTCACCGGCCGCGTACGCAATGTGCAGGAGTGCAAAGGGCGATGGTCCCAAGACCCCTACGCACTTAGGATGTAGACCAGCGTGCTGGCCTCTCTGATGAGCCTAGGTAGGACTACGGTGTGTTGATCAGCCACGGGCGGTCATGACCTGATGGTGTGTCAAACCGGAGTTGATTGAGCATGTTGGGTAAGTTGGTGCACCCCTGCAGGGAAGCATTATCTATTCGAATAGCCGTCTCCATGGTAACGGACGCTCGGAGTTGTATCCTGATCGATACAATTAGAACTGGATACTGAATGCTGAGGCATGTTATGGAAATGATGCTCCAGGATTGCTTTCTCGCAGGGAGTCGAGGAAGTGATCTCTGGGCGATGTTACAACATATTTACTAATATTATAATATGCTACTCTTATCTCTTCTGATGCTACAAGATGCTTGAAGATGCTAGTCTTCGATAGGCTAGGCTTTCCCCTTCTATTCTGGCATTCTGCAGTTCAGTCCACAGATACTACCCATTTCATTGATACCGATGCATATGTAGTGTACATCCTTGCTTGCGAGTACTTTGGATGAGTACTCGCGGTTGCTTTACTCCCTCTTTTCCCCCTTTTCCATTCTTCTCAAATGTCCCAACCAGATGGTGGAGCCCAGGAGCCAGGCGCCACCTTTGACATTGACTACTACTACACCGAGGGTGCCTACTACTACATGGAGGCCACCGATGACCAGGAGTAGTTAGGAGGCTCCCAGGCAGGAGGCCTTGCCTTTTCGATCGTTGCTACTTTTGTGCTAGCCTTCTTAAGGCAAACTTGTTTAACTTACGTCTGTACTCAGATATTGTTGCTTCCACTGACTCGTTTGTATTCGAGCTTATGTATTCGAGCCCTCGAGGCCCCTCGCTTGTAATATAAAGCTTGTTTTATTTTAATTTGTGTCTAGAGTTGTGTTGTGATATCTTCCCGTGAGTCCCTGATCTTGATCGTACACATTTGCGTGTATGACTAGTGTACGATTGAATCGGAGGCGTTACAACATACATCATAGTCGCCAATGATTTGCGAGGGAGTACAACGCCGCACTCGAAATAGCGTAACCCAGTTGGAATTCTGATATATCTAGATGTCAACGTATATATATTTATATTTTCGACTGGTACTCCTACGTGCACGGACCGGTAAATTTTTATATTTCATTACCATAACATTCAAGATACAAGCATTCATTTTTGTTATCACTATATTCAAGATAATATTAGTTAAGGAAATTGCAGGATGTGTGGCTATTTTTTAGATTTTATGCTTTCATGGAACAGTAAAGAATTGGCTCATCTGCTTTGCACGATAAGTATATTTCATTGCACATTTTAGACCTTCCACTTGAAATATTCGTGTTAACGGCATATATTGCTTGTGCAAAATGCTTATGAGTTGAGGAAGAAGTTTTTAATATACTTGCTCAAATATTGTGCGAATGAAGCTAAAGACAGATTATTAGTTGGATCATCACTCTATGTAGTACATATACATTGTCAAATTACCTTTTTCTCAACTTACATTGCAAGTGAAATGGATTTCAATTATTACACGATTGTTACTGTCTATTTTTTTCTATACATATGAAATTTAACATACATTATGTTTATATATAACTCTAGCAAAATATTTCTAAAGCATGTGGTAACACACAGGCACTCTACTAGTATTCTGTATGAGCAATGACATCGCTAATTATACTAGCATATACTCAACATTTGCTCGATCATTAATTAGGGGGGGGGCTGCCTGCCCCTTTCTCCGCCACTAGGGAATCCAACACATATGTATAGATCCATGTTATTCTAGTTGTATCAATATTTAAATCTCAAGCAAGATTGTGGAGGTAGACGGTGATTGAAGAGCGAGGAAGCTAGAGGGTGAAGCCCATGAAGGTGTTGAGGGAGCTACTGGAGAGGAGAAAGCCACCAATGGAGGAAGGTAGGAAGCATACATGATTAGACATGATTCATATGGTAGGAAGCAATGGTTAGGCATGAACAAGTAGGGAATCACATGTAAGGAAGCACGCACGCTTCATGGCTACTTTGTCACGATGGAACCTAATTTGTCTCAATATTTCTCTACATTAGCCAACTCCTCCCTAGCCTTGATGACCTCATCTTCTTTCATAAGGTTGTGGGCATCGACCCCAGTGAGCGGCAAGAAGCGAGGATCGTACCGTCGAGTGGCCTGTGCTAATGACCTGCGGTCGCCGAGTTTTTTGCTGGGTTGCTCCCATGCTGGTGCCAGGTATGATGACTGCTAAGATGCTCCATATCGTACGCCATGCCTGCCATCGATGAGCACGAAAAACGCTCACCCAATGTGTGTTGCTGGGTTGCAGATAGCATGTGGTGGCGTGATGGAGAATTTTCATGCATGGAGGTTGGGTGACAGAGGGCAGATTATGCCCGGCATGTGGTGGTATATTAGGGTATGTCACAAATCGTGGGGATGTGGAGACGGGGCGTGTCGGGGTATTCTCGCGACAGATGCCAGGGGGTGGCTTATCGTGGATGGGGCCGAAAGGACGTCGTCGGGCCCTGGAAGCGGGAATGGGCGCGAGCTCGATCGCATACGAGACGTGCCCAGGTTCGGGGCTCTCCGGGGAGATAACACCCCTAGTCCTGCTGTGCGGGGTCGCCGCATGATGACTATGATCAAATGGTGGCTACAAGGTTGCTCCTTGAGCTGCGTTGCTAGAGGAGGAAGAAGGGCAGAGCTGCTACCTTGCTCTCCCTAGCTATGGTGTGTGTGAGTGGCGTGTGTGCTGAACCCTTTGCATGGGTGATCCTGGGGGGCTTATATAGGCCTGCACCCCAGGGGTACAATGGTAATATGGCCGGGTGTAGGACCCGGACGTTAGTGTCTAGGGTCGCCGGGTTCTCCGCCGGCTGTTGGGGCCCGCCTTCGGAGGGCCCCGTCGGCTGTCGAGAATCCGGCCGACAGGTAGGGCCCGCCGCCTGCGGGACACGCTGATTGCCTTTTGCTGTAGCGTTGTACTTGATGACGGAGGCCGCGTCAGGAGTCGTATGGCTACAGTCCCACCGCTTGGTCAGCGCACACTGTAGCCATGCTCTGTCTCATCGAAGTAATTGAGCATGGACTCTGAGGGGAGGGGAGGGCCGGCTGCTGGAGGCCGGCCCACCCCCGAAGCCACCTTCTTGGGGAGCGCCATCTTCTGGGAGCTCACGGACAGGTAGGGCCCGCCGCCTGTAGGCCGTACTGATTGCCTTTTGCTGTAGCATGACCCTAGCTGACGAGGGCCATGTCGTGGGTCACATGGCTACAGTCCCACGCCTGGCAGGTGGGTGACCGCTTGGTCAGCTTGCACTGTAGCCACGCTCCCCCGGGATTTGGGGGAGTGGGTGGCCCTGTAGCCATGCCCATCTTGTCATAGTGGTTGAGTGCAGACTCCGAGGGGAGGATGGGCCGTCTGCTAGGAGCTGGCCTCCCTTGAAGCCGCCTTCTAAGAGTGCGCCGTCTTTTGGGAGCCGGCTGCTTGGGCCTAGCCGGCCCAAGGAGCCGGCTGAGAGTCCGAAAGGTGCGAGGGGCTTTGCTAGCCCCGATGTCTTGAGATGCTAAGGGGTGTGGATGAGGCTACCCATGGTCAATCCCTCCGACAGGGCGGGACGAGTCGACGTGGCTGAGTTGTAGCCATCGCTGATTTTTTGGTGCGGATCAGGGAACTGGAAAAGGTAGGTTCATGATGAGCGAGCTTGGAGAGAGCTCACCCGTGAGACATGTGATGACTTGGCTGGATTGGTCGGGAGGTGAGATTTACTCGCCCTGGCCATGGTAAGTTCATTGGTACGGGGCAGCAGGCGTGATAACTGAAAGGATGGATAAAAATTGTGCAGTTTATTAACATGATTGGAGGTCCGCATGTAAATTTGGACTGTGAGATTATGAAAGAATGAACAATGTAGGATCCATCTGATGGAAGTTTCCTATCAGACTTTGACTTTTGATACAAAGTGTTTCACTAAGTTATACTCGTTTTTCCTCCATGTTCTTTTTAGTGTGCCCAAATGTGGCTCAAACTTTAGCACACCTTTGTTCACTAATTCATTGAATGGAACCGTGGGAACATCCCCCACCCTCCTCTAATACCAAACTTCATGTTGTCGGCACTTCTCAAAACCTCAAAAGACAACATAGGATCATCAATCATGTTTGTAGAAAAAAGGAGGGAGGAGAGGCTAACACAGTGATATGACATAACATACATGCGAGGGCTATTTATAGTACGAGGATGGCTAGAGAAAAATGTGGGAGAGAGGTGGCAGGAAAACATAGAGAGGGAGAAACAACGATAGAGGGATGGCGGGAAAGAGAGGGGAGAAAAACTGCAACAAGAAGAGGCAGGGGGAGAAAGGGCTGGAAACAGAGGTGAAAAAATACTCCCTCCTTCCCAAAATAGATGTCTCAACTATGTAGTAACTCTAGTATAAAGTTGTACTAAAGTTGAGACACTTATTTTGGGATGGAGGGAGTATAAGAAAATACGACAAAAAAAGAAAGGAAAGAAAAGAAAACATTTTTTGCCGACTGTTGTTTATCAGGCACTCGGGAAATAGTATAGAAAGGTCAAAAAAATGAAATGTTAGCTAAGTATCGCCTTATAAGCACACAACAAAGAAGGACAGTGCTAACTAGGCAGCTACTTTGCCAAGTGCCCGTCTAAAGACACTCGTCAAATGGAGCAGTGTTGCCACCCGCCTGTCAAGTGCGGCGAGTTGGGACATGGGTCCTGCCATTGCCGAGTGCCAATGCCCTTTGACTCGGTTTTCTTACCGACACTCAACAAAGATATATAGCACCCCCCAAAGTGCCTTGAACTTTCTATAGGCCTAAGCCAAACCAAAATAACAAGAATAGGTAGACACGGCAATCACCTCGATATTCCAATAGTGGTTGAAGGCACGAGTACGAGCCAAAATCACTGTTTTGACCCTTTTGGAAAAGTTAAGCATGATTTGACCCTGCTTTGAAAATATTGTTGAAACTGACCCTTTTTCATCATGCCTGCGTGAAGGGCGCTATACTCTGAGGCATAGGGCCATGATGTAACACGATGTGTTCCTGCCAGCGTGGCTCCTATGCTATAGGTCGCTACGTAACGCCTCTGTGTGGGTTTTTATGCCTTGTTGACTAGATCCACTTCAATAGCCGCAGTCGACCCACCATCTGCCTCATCCCCACCATGAATAAAGAGTCAGGGGAAGAACACAGTGGTGGTGCCCCTCTCCTATTTCTCAAATCTCCATCCAAATCAGCAAGATCTAAAGACATTTTTCGTGGATTTCATCCCTCATCCATCCCTAAAGGTATTCTCCTCTGGTCCTCCCAATTTCATCCGAAATAATCATCACATTTGCCTATTTTTGCATGTTTAGGTGAACCCTAGTTCATCATGTGTAGGTGGAAATTTAAGTTATCCCACTGTGGAAACAATGACCATGAGGTGTTATGTGCTGGTTTTTGGCAATTTCAATCATCATATGAAATTTTGTGGGAGTTGTACAGCTTCCACAAGCCCCTTTTATTTATAGATAATGGAAGAAAACATCTCCCTGGCCCCAAACTATATTATAATTCTTTATACGACATGAACCTACTAACTCTTAATTGGTGTGGTTGTGGTGTGACTTGTTGAATTCTGTGGACTTGTTTTGGTGATGGCTTCTATGTGCATCGAGATACCGTGATGTTTGTTTGTTCATCATATTTCGGTTATTCTTTGATGATTAGTATGATGCATACATGTATAGGATATAATTATTTTGTATCTCCAGTTAGTGCATAGTTTGGTCTACAGATACTTGGATGCCCTCATATCTATTATAAAATGCAATCGATCATTGCATTTCCCTGTTTGTAGGATAAGATGAAGTAATAGTACACTTTGGTGCACCAATCATATGTCTCCTATTCTGCAAACAATGAACTGCTATCATCGTGTGGTGTATTAAATTCATGTCTCATGATGTAACACCCCATGTCATTAGCCACGGTAATCACTTTTGATAATGACAAGTCAGCTAGATTAACAGTGCCTAATCATCATTTGCATCATAGTGCATTTCAAATTCCTAGTTCAAACTCCAATTAAAATCAAGTGGAAAATAAAAGTTATTCAAAACAGAAACTAAAATGTTCAATAAATAGCAAATATTCTAGAGACAATGCTAAAATTGTAACCAACATTTAATAAACAAATTAAGTGACTCTAACAGCAGCAAAATAGAATTAATTAATACTGTTTCAATTAAATAAAATCCCAAGTGAAAACCTTTGGACTCAAAACCATTTTATTGCAGTGGCATATAATGCACCATATTTATTTGGGCTAGTCTCATATTTCACAAAAGTTGTTTGAGATAAAAACAAAAGACAAAAGGCAAAACAAGACAGAAGAGAAAAAGGAAAAATAGAAAAAGGAAAAGAAGCCCACTGTGCCCGGGCCGCAAGTGCACAGTGCCAGCCCAGCCCACTCCCCACCTCGTCTCCCTCCTACTGCTCACGCGCGCGCTCGCTGTCACCTCTGCCGCACGCCGCGCACCGGCCCCCCCGTGCCTCTGCTCGACAACGCACGCTGCTGCGCCGCGGACGCCTACCAGTGCCCGTCCCCGACCCCGTGGGCGAACCCTAGCCGCTCCGTTCGCCCTCTCCCTCGCTCCCCCACTTCACCCGATGCCGCCATGGACGGCCACGGCTAAACCGCGTGGCCACCGCCACCTTTTCGCCTCGCCGACGTGCCCACACGCTTCCCCGACGTCGACTACCTCCTCCCCACCACTCAACCGAAGCCGGGAGCACCTGCAGTGGGCGCTACGAGCTCGCCCCCACCGCACGGGCTCCGGTGATCGCCGCTTCGATTCGTGCTGCCCCGAGCTCCTCTGTTCTTCCCCGGGCCTTCTCTGCACCGCTGTGAGCACCTCGTCCTCCTCCCCCTCTCCCCGCGCGCTCTCCGTAGCCGTAGCCGCCGCCTCCTTCTTGCCCGAATGTGCCGCCGCCTGACCTCGTCGCCGGCGTAGCCACGGTGACCAAATGGCCCCGTGCGTACCACCATCGCGCTCACCGCACCGAGTAGATCCCGCCTAGCCTCTTCTTTCGATCATTTGTGCGCCGAAATGCCGTTCCCGTTGCTCGCTCGAGAACCTCGCCGCCGGCGTCGTCGTAGCGCTCAGCTCCGGCCGCCGCGGCCCCTCGCACCACCGCCATTCGATGCGGCGTCGTCCCGCCGTTCGAACGCACCTAGCCACGCCGCCGGAGACGCCCTGTGGACGAAATCCAAACCCAGCCCGACGCGCGCCGCCGCGTTTTGGCTTGCCGGAGCCAACTCCGGCGCATCTCCGGCCATCGCTGACCTGGCCTAGGTGGGCCCCGCCCCGTGCCACTGACCCCTGGGCTCTAGTTGGCCTGTTGACCAGGTCAACTGCTGACTGGGCGCCCATGTCCCACTGACATGTGGGTCCCGCCTGAAATAATGAATTAACATAAAACAATAATTAGTTAATCAGTTAATTAAGTTAATTAGTAAACTCACACTCACTGACGGCTGGGCCCCACCTGCTAATTAGTTTAGTTAAATTAAATTAACCCTGTTTAATTAGCTCTGTCAATGACATGTGGGTCCCACTCGACCCACCTGTCAGGTTTGACCCTGGTCAGCCGGGTTTGACCTGCTGACGTCATGCTGACATCATCATTCACTATTCTGTATAATGTTGGGTTAAATAATTAAATTAAATTCAGAAAATAATTAAAACTTTAGAAAATCATATAAAATAAACCGTAGCTCCGATGAAAATAATTTATATATGAAAGTTGCTCAGAATTTTGATACGAATCTGAATACGCCATCCGTATTCTTGTCAGATGCCCCTAGCTAGATGAACATGGAACTTTTAGACCGTTTTCAATAATTGAATAGTGCCCAACTCTAATTAAATAAATCCGGATAAATTCCTAAATTAACTAAATCATTTAGTTAGGCAGTAGAACATCCCGACATATCATTTAGTCATGTCATGCATCTTGTTTGCATTATTGCCGTGAAATTTATTGTTTCTCTCCCCCTCCTTCTCTCTCGATAGACGCCGAGACCGACGACATTGCAGCCGGGTACGACTACGCTACAGACGAGTAGCCCGTTGACGACCCCTCTTTCTTGCCAGAGCAACTAGGCAAGCCCCCCCCCCCCCTTGAGCATCCAGATATCGCCCATTCCATTCTCCTAGTTGCATTATATTTTGCTAATGTTAATGTATTGCTCCTATTCTGATGCATAGCCTGCTTTTGTAACCTGTTTATTGTTACCTTACCTGCCTATGTTAAACTGTTTAGTATAGGTTGGTTGTGAACCATCAGTGACCCCCACCACCTTACCCTTGTTGCCCCTTCTTGATCATCGACGACTCGATCAATGTGATCGTCGACCAGAGACCGACACATCACTACACCCCCTTAGTTGTACGACTCTGCATAGTTACCATCGAGTGACGAGGGTGATACCTCGTAACACACTCCTGATGAATACTCTGCAGTGTAGCTATTCGGTCGTGGTCATCGAGGGTGGTTCCTCCTTCTCCACTTCCGATACGACTCTGTCGTGCAACCCTCAGTGTGAACCTCGAGGGTGATGCCTCATACGTTCACCCTGATGATTTCATCGAGTGGAATCCACCGAGGGTGATTCCTTGGGGTTTTCCCCCTTGATGCTATGACCACACGGTTACTTTGACCTTTGTTACAGGCAGGTTGACCCTGATGGGTACCCGCAGGGGATCTATGATGTCGGGTGTGCCGGAAGGGCACTCGTGTGTGATATTGTGGCAGAGCTTCAGAAACTCTAATGGTCTTCGTGTGTTACTAAATGAGCATATCGGATTTGGGTGTTTGATCTGAGTGGGTCGACGTGCCCTATACGCACTACCACCACGCGGGATTATGGTTTATGGGGCCCTCTACGTCGTACGTTTCTCCCGAAAGCTCTTCAGACATCATGATTCACCGTGCGGGCTGATTGTTGGGATTGGGCTGGATACTTCACTGATGAGTTCAGTGTCGCGGCTGCACCCCGGCCAGTCTCGCAACGCGCAGGGTGCCCAGGGCGATGGCCCAAGACATCTGGGTTCATAGGTTAGTCCGGCGTGCCGACCTCACTGCTGAGCCTAGGTAGGGCGCTGCTTCGTGTCGATCTCCCGAGGACGGGCATTACCCAGCAAGTGTGTCCGGCCAAAGGTGATCAAGCGTGTTGGGTAACAGTAGTGCACCCCTGCAGGGATGAATAATCTATCGATAGCCGGTCCTACGGTAAAGGATGCTCAGTTTGTGTATCCCGATCTACTACTTGAACTGGATACTTGTTATTTAATTGAAGCTTCGGGATCGCTTTCTCGCAGGGAGTCGAGGAAGGATCTCTAGGCTTTACTTCAACATGTTTGCTTAATAAAATGCTATTCTACTCTCTTCTATTTCTGCAAGATGGTGGCTTCGTGAAGATGCTAGTCTTCGATAGAACTAGGCCTTCTCTCTATTCTGGCATTTCTGCAGCCCAGTCCACATATACAGCCTTTCCCCTTTGATAATGTTGCATATGTAGTGTAGATCCTTGCTTGCTGAGTACTTCGGATGGGTACTCATGGTTGCTTTGTTACTTCTTTTTCCCCATACCCCACTTTGATGATACATCAGACGATGGAGCCCCGAAGCCAGATGCCACCTCAGGAGCTTACTACCAGGAGGGTCCAGACGGCACGTACTACTGGATCGAGCCAGCCGACTAGGAGTAGGATCGGAGGTTCCCAGGCAGGAGGCCTACGCCTTTTGATCTAGAGTCGTTGTTTGTGCTAGCCTTCTTAAGGCAAAACTTGTCTAACTATGTCTGTACTCAGATATTATTTGTATGACTGACTCATGTATTCGGATCCTCGTGATCCCTGGTCTGTAATATTGTGGATCTCTATTTATTTGTGTTAGAGTTGTGTTGTGATATCTACCCATGAGTCCCTGTGCTTGATCGTGCACGTTTGTGTGTATGGTTAGTGCACGATTGAGTCGGGGGCGTCACACATGACCATTTTGTAGGATAAGATGAAGTACTACTACACTTTGGTGCCCTAACTGGATTTTTTTCTTTCAAATATGTAGGATGACAATTCTCAGTGATCATTGTGATAAGGATCACCGTGGGCGGCTTATGGCGAAGGAGAGATAGGTAATCCATATCGATAATGCTAGTTTGTACTTGTTAGTACATTGGTGTTACCACCAATTGGAGTGTTCTAATAAATTTGTTAGTATGGTTGAATAATGTTCTAACTTGTATTTTTGCAGGTCTTTTGTCCCCTGCGCCTGAGGGCTCATGAAGCTTCATCCAATAAGATGAATACGATGAGCAGTATACATAGTACATCGAGAGGCTAGGACTCCTTCCATTCATCCAACTTGTCATTCGGTCGATGACAAACATGAACCCTTGTGCAATCACCACGCTTGTTGACCATTGGAGGCTAGAGACTCATAGTTTCCACCCCTAGACTAGGGAGATGACTGTGACTCTCCAGGATGTTTCGATGATCCTGGCACTTCCCATCGAGGGAATTCCTGTTTGTTTTCGCACTGATGCTGTTGGCTGGCGCGGTAAGATGTTTGAGCTTATTGGCGTGGTTCCTATTATGCCAGAAGATCCGAATAAAGACAGAGTCCCTGCTAGCATGACTTATGTTTGGATCGTAAAACATTTTAGCCAATGCCCGGTGATGCTAGTGAGGAGATGGTGTAGTAGTATGCGCGCGCATACTTTTGGTATGTGATCTCGAGGATTCTGTTTGCTGATGGTGGTGGTAGGACAGCTCCGTGGATATGGCTGAAGATGTTATCAGGTTGGGATAGTAAACAGAGCTGGGGTTCAGCGGCATTGGCCTACTTGTTCCGTCAGGAAATCAGTTGTACATGTTTTTCTCTCAATATTACATGTCCAAACATCTTCCATGCTAGACACATTATAGGCAGTTCCCAAATAGAAAATAAAATTCATTTCCTTTCCACCATTCTTTCACAATCCATGGCTAGCCGTATCCACAGGTGCCTTCCAACTTTTCACTTTCCAAGGAATTTTGTTATTATTATTATTGATTCATTATGGGACTAGGCATCCCTATTACCTGTCACTTTCTCATGCAATGACAAATGAATAAACACTCATCATGAGAATAACCCACCAAACATGGAAGATATTGGCTACCCCCTGCCGCCACATGAGCGTTATGGTCATACAAAACAGAAATTTATTTTGAATAATTAGAGTTGGCAGATGCAAATTTACAAAATCACGTTTCTGTGAATTTACAAAATTCCAGAACAGGGCGCAAAAGTTTCTGTTTTTTCAAATAATCAAATCAACTATCATCGAAATCATTCCAAAGGCTTTACTTGGAACAAAAACTAATTTAAAACACAAAAACACAGTCATAATAGTAGCATAATTGTGTGCACACAAAAAACCAGAAAATAAAACAAGAAAATTAAGATAAATATTGGGTTGCCTTCCAACTAGCGCTATTGTTTTACACCCCTAGCTAGGCGTAATCCATAGTTTCAAGTGTTGTCATCCTTAGTTTTAGTTCCATAGGTGGCCCTCATGATTGATTCATGTGGTGGCTTAATTCTCTTTCTAGGGAAGTGTTCAATACCCTTCTTTAATGGAAACTGAAATTTTATATTCCCTTCTTTCATGCCAATAACAACACCTATGGTTCGTAAGAATGGTCTACCAAGTATTATGGGAGAAGACGGATTGAATTCAATATCAATTACAATAAAATAAATGGGTACATAATTTCTATTTGCAAGAATAAGAACATCACTTATTCTACCCAAAGGTTTCTTGATAGTAGAATCCGCTAATTGCAAATTAAGAGAACATTTATCCATATTGGTAAAACCTTGCACATCACATAGAGATTTTGGTATTGTGAAAACCCTAGCACCCAAATCAAATAAAGCATTGCACTCATAATTTTTAATTTTTACTTTAATGGTAGGCTTCCACTCATCATATAAGTTTCTAGGAATTGAAATTTCTAGTTCTTCTAAAGCTTTCATCATCGCTTCTACAATATGTTTAGTAAAAGCCTTATTTTGTTCATAAGCTTTGGATGAATTAAGCATGGATTGCAATAAATAAATACACTCAATCAAAGAACAACTATCATAATTAAAGGCTTTGTAATCCAAAAGAGTGGGTGCAATACTATTTAAAGTTTTGACCTCTCCAAACCCACTTTTATCAATTTTTTCATCAAGATTATCACCCTCCGAACTATGGGGACGCCTTCTAGCTAAACTTGAATCTTATTCAGTCCCCTTATCATCAATTTTAACATTACTAAACAAGGAGTCAATGGAGTAAACACCAATCATTTTAACATCTTCATCATTACTATGATAAAAACTGGCCGGAATTGCTTTTTCTAAGAATTCTTGTTTAGCCCTTAACCTAGTGGTTCTTCTTTACTCTCATCCATGGAGGAATATAGAGATTTAATTGATTCATTAATATCAATCTTCGATGGCAAAATTTTAGATTTTAGATTTTTCACCTCACGAACAATTCTATCCATACTCCTAGACATATCATCAAGTTTACTCAATTTTTCTTCTATCTGTTGAAAACTTTTTGAGCATAAATAAATTCTTTAATATTACTTTCAAGATCACAGGGCATCCTATTAATATTATTATCAGAATTACGATAGGGATTTCCATAATTATTAGAGGGATTTCTAGGAAACGACCTAGGATTAAAATTACCTCTATAAGCATTACTATTAAAATTGTTTCACGAGAAAAATTCACATCTACGGGATCATTATTTTGCTCAATCAAAGTAGACAATGGCACATTAGGATCAATAGGAGCATTTTTGCTAGCAACCAATTTCATAAGCGCATCAACTTTATCACTCAAAGTACTAATTTCTTCAACAGAATTCACTTTTTTACTAGTAAGAGCTCTTTTAGTATGCCATTGTGAATAATTTGCCATAATATTATCAAGCAATTTAGTAGCCTCTGATATGACTCCAACGTATCTATAATTTATGAAGTATTCATGCCATGTTTACAACAATTTTATATGGTTTTGGTATGATTTGCTTGGAACTAACCTGGACTAACGCTGTTTTCAGCAAAACTACCGTGGTGTTGTTTTTTGTGCAGAAATAAAGTTCTCCAAATGGACTTATGATGATTTTTTGGAACAAAAGAGGCACTAGAAGCTTCGTAGGAGGACCAAAAGGTGAAGGAGGTGAGCGCAATCCACCAGGGCGCGCCTAGGACCTTGTCCGTGTGCAGGTGGGTTGTGGTCACCTCAAGGCCCATCTTCACGTGAAACCAACGCCAAAAAATCTTATAAATACAGAAACCCCTAGAAATAACCCTAGATTAGAAGTTCCACTGCCGCAAGCCACTGTAGCCATGAAAAACCAATCTAGACCCTCTTCCGGCACCCTGTCAGAGGGGGAAATCATCACCGGTGGCCATCTTCATCATCCCGGCGGCCACCATGATGAGGAGGGAGTAGTCCACCCTCGGGGCTGAGGGTTTATACCAGTAGCTATGTGTTTAATCTATCTCTCTCTCTCTCGTGTTCTTGAGATGGCATGATCTTGATGTATCGCGGGCTTTGTTAATATAGTTGGATCATACGGTGTTTTCCCCTCTCTATCTTGTTGTGATGAATTGCGTTTTCCCTTTGAGATTTCATTTTATTGGATTGAATACTTATATGGATTTGAGAGCACTTGATGTATGTCTTGCTATGAATACCCGTGGTGAGAATGGGGTATCATATTGATTCACTTGATATGTGTTTTGGCTCTCAACTCGTGGATTCTCGAGGTTACATTGGGGTAATCTATGCATAGGCGTTGATGCACATTCTCGTCTTTGTTTCTCGGATAGAAATCTTGGGGCACTCTTTGAGGTTCTTTGTGTTGGATTGAGTATTATGAATCTAAAATTGTTTGATGCATATCGCATAATCAACTCACGGATACTCGCGGTGACATTGGAGTATCTAGGTGACATTAGAGTTGGTTGATGTGTATCATATGGTGTTATCTTAGTACGAACTCTTGATAGATCGATCGGAAAGAATAGCTTGGTGTTATTTTAGTACGAACTCTAGGATAGATTGATCGAAAAGAATAGCTTTGAGGTGGTTTCGCACCCTGCAAACAATTTCTTCTTATGTTCTCCGCTAGATAGGAACTTTGGAGTGATTCTTCATCGCATGTTGAGGGATGGTTATATGATCCAATTATATTAGCATTGTTGAGAGATTGCACTAGCAAAAGTGCGGACCCTAGGCCTCATTTTCAAGCATTGCAATACTGTTTGTGCATCATTTTATCAATTGCTACCTTGATGTTTTTATTGTTCCTATTACAAAAATCAATATCTACTATCATTACTACGCTTGTATCACCATCTCTTTGCCGAACTAGTGCACCTATACAAATTACCATTGTATTTGGTGTGTTGGGGACACAAGAGACTTTTTGTTATTTGGTTGTAGGGTTGTATGAGAGAGACCATCTTCATCCGATGCCTCCCACGGATTGATAAACCTTAGGTCATCCACTTGAGGGAAAATTGCTACTGTCCTACAAAACTCTGCGCTTGGAGGCCCAACACGAGTCTACAAGGATAAAGTTGCATAGTAGACATCAAGCTCTTTTCTGGCGCCATTGCCGGGGAGGTGAGTGCTTGAAGGTATATCTTTAGATCTTGCAATTGAATCTTTTAGTTTCTTGTTTATCACTAGTTTGGTTCGTAAAAATAAAACTACAAAAAAAATGGAATTGAGGTGGCCTCATATTATTCGTCTTTATCATGTCTTTCTTGAAAATGATGGATCGGAAAATTGTGCTCAATTGGTAGAAGAAGAATTCAATAAAATGTTTGGCACAAAATCCATGAATGACGAGCATGATTGCAATGTTGTTAGTCTGAATTCTTTGAATATCCATGATGCTAATGATATGCAAAGCCATAAGCTTGGGGATGCAATATTTGATGAAGATGATATTTTTAGTCCCCCAAGTTTTGATGAGAAAAATTATTATGATGATAGCATGCCTCCTATTTATGATTATTATATTGATGAAAGTGGGTTTGGAAGAGTGTCAACTCTAGGTAATGATGATCCCACTATTTTGGAGGGTGTTGAATCTTACGGTAATAATTATGAAAGTGGATTTGGAGAGGTCATGACTTTATTTAGTGATGAATCCACTATTTTGGAAGAGGTTTCAATTAACTATGATAACAAAGTTGCTATCTATGATGATTATGATGATGACATGTATGCCATATTGAATAATGATAACCATGAAACTTGTCATCATGATTTTAATTTCCAGTCACATGATAGCTATTTTGTTGAGTTTGCTCCCACTATTATTCATGAGAATAAATTTGCTTATGTGGAGAGTAATAAAAAAATTATGCATGTGGATCATGAAAAGAATGCTTTATGTGATAGCTATATTGTTGAATTCATTCATGATGCTACTAAAAATTATCATGAGAGGGGAACATATGCTTTTACATATTGCAATAATATCAAGTTTCCTCTCTATGTGTTGAAAATCTTGAAGTTTTGCTTGTTTTACCTTCCTATGCTAGTTGATTCTTGTTCCCATAATTTATTTTCTCACAAAATCCCTATGCGTAGGAAGTGGGTTAGGCTTAAATTTGCTAGTCATATGCTTCATGATGCTCTCTTTGTGTTTCAATTCTTATCTTTTATGTGAGCATTATTGAAATCATCATGCCTAGCTAAAAAGGCATTAAAGAAAAGCGCTTGTTGGGAGACAACCCAACATTTACCCCTACTGTTTTTGTGTGTTCACATGATTAGGTTACTGTAGTAATCATGTTTTATAGCTTTTCTTTCAATAAAGTACCAAGTAAAGCCTTTGGGATAGTGTGGATGATAGTTGACTTGATTCTGTGCAAAAACAGAAACTTTTGCTTCCAGTAATAGAATTGTTTAAATTCACTGGGGCTTCAAAAAATTCGGAATTTTTTACAGAAGATTTATCTACAAATTTCATACGTTATCCTAAATTTTCACAAATTTTGTAGGTGCAGAAATAGGACTAAAATTCCGATATTTACGTACTGTTCTGTTTTTGACAGATTCTGTTTTCAATGCATAGTTTGCTTGTTTTATAGTTTCTATGGCTTATATTGGTCAATATAAGTTGTAGAAATTGTAGGGTACAGTAGGCATTGTGTGATAAGAATTATGAATCTTATCTTGACAGTACCAAAGTGAATGATTTGTCTTTATCATCCTAACCCATCTCCCGAAGTTCCGTTAAGTTTTGTGTGATTGAAGTTTTCATGTTTTGGGTGAGATATCGATATGAGGAGAATAAGGAGTGACAAGATACTAAGCTTGGGGATGCCCAAGGCACCCCAAGGTAATATTCAACAAAGATCCAAGCAACTACGCTTGGGGATGCCCCGGAAGGCATCCCCTCTTTCGTCTCCAACATTATCGGTAACCTTACTTGGGGCTATATTTTTATTCATCACATGATATGTGTTTTTCTTGGACCATCATTTTATTTTATTAGGATTTGCTTGATGTTATTTATAATAATTTTTTGTATCTTTTACTTCAATAAAAATGTCAAGCATAGCCTTTACCATGCTTATTTTGCAAGTCTATATGTGGCTCTTTAAAAACAGAAAGTTGCACGCTAGTGTGTGAATTCTTGAGAAAAGTCACAATGCGATAAAATGTTGAAATGTTTTGCACAATAAGCTATGATAAATTTCCTACAGTGTGGTAAATTTTCAGAATTTTTAGAGTTAGGGAAGTGTGAGTAAAATTGACCTCTTTACAGAATGTCCTGTTTAGACAGATTGCTGTTATGTTTGCATTGTTTTCATATGTTTGCTTGTTTAATGATTCTATTTGAGGATAGGAGTATTAAATATGCAGAGGAATTTATCATGCAATATTAAATAATAATTTTAGTGATTTGTTATAGTATAGAATGATAAGGTGTTGCAATTATTCATACTAACTTTTCTCACGAGTTCTTGTTGAGTTTTGTGTGGATGAAGTTTTTAAGATTTAGGGAATCCGTGATATAAAATGAATTAACGAGACACAAAAGATCAAGCTTGGGGATGCCCAAGGCATCCCAAGATAATATTTCAAGAAGTCTCAAGCATCTAAGCTTGGGGATGCCCTGGTAGGCATCCCACCTTTCTTCATCAAGAATTATCGGTTAGTATCGGTTGAGCCTAAGTTTTTGCTTCTTCACATGATGTGTGCTACTCTTAGAATTTCATTTTATTTTGTTTTGCTTGCTGTTTTAATAAAATACTTAGATCTGAAACTTTTAAATATGAGAGAGTCCTCACATAGCTACCTATTTACTTAACTACTCATTTGATCTTCACTTATATCTTTTTGGAGTAGTTTGCCATTTACTCTCATGCTTCACTTAGATTATTTAGAGAGTTGAAAATTTTGAAGAAATACTTATACTCTCGTGCTTCACTTAAATTTATTTGAGAGCTTGTTAGTAGCAATGGTAATATATAAATTTAGTCCCAAAGTAATGGATATTCAAGGGGGATATAATAAAAAAAAACTTTCATGAAGATCATTGGATATGATAAGTTTGATTCCTTGCAATAGTTTTGCGATATGGAGATAATAATATGTGAGTCATGTTGGTGAGTAATTATGCTTTAGTAAAATATTTGTGTTAAGATTTGTGATTCCCTATGCAAGCACGGAAGTCAATAGTTATGCAATGGAATAACATCCTACTTGTGGTGCATTATTCGGTGTTAGTTATGTTTAATGCTCGTTTATGATCGTTTAAGTTTCTTGGTTGGTCGCTTCTCAATCTATTTGCTAGCATCTATTTGTACTAAGTAGGAACACTACTTGTGCATCCAAATTCTTAAACCCAAAGTTGTGCCAAATGAGTCCACCATACCTACCTATATGCGGTATTTCCATGCCGTTCCAAGTAAATTTGTATGTGCCAACTCTATGTCGGTACAACAAACCCTGGGTCTATTGCCCAGACTGTGCACAGGCACGGGAACAAGATTGAAGCACCAACCCAGATCAGAGTACCAGAAACCAAGAGAGTCGAAGGACCAACATGCAGATCAGAAGGACGAAGACCAAGCTAGAGAAGCAGGATATCATCAAGAGAGAAGCCTCCCTTGCCGGGCAGGCGAGCCCGGCAAGGGGCGAGGCCACCCGCAGAAACAGACAACCAGAGCATCCTAGTAGAGCCTGCCGGGGCTCACGGAGGCAAAACTACCTCACCAACCATTCTTCCGCGACCCACATCGTCGATCAATGCGGTGTCAAGCTGCAAGGTGATTAAGTGGCACCCATTCGCCACATGGCAGCCATTTCCTACAGGAGAAACCCACAGATGACACCCGTCCTGCGACGTGTCAAGCAAGCAGGCGCGGAGCTGGCAAGATAGCCCGGCAAGCCTTGCCGGGCAACCAGTGATGTGACACTAAGCGGTGCATTTAATGCGCCCTGTCAGCCCACAGAGTTAGGTATGATAGCAATGTTTGCTATCATATTAGTGCATAATGACTACTTTGCCATTGTGGTTACCCCTTGATCTATAAAAGGAGGCCAATGGCAACCGTAGAAAGGGTTAGAAGGTTGGATAACTCACACCCCCATACGCGCGTAGTCGCCGCTGCCCCAAGGCAACCCTTGCCGAGCAATTGTACTGCGCTTACCACCACCTTTTCCACCATCAGTCCACCAAAGCAGGAGTAGGGTTTTACGCCTCATGGCGGCCCGAACCTGGGTAAATTGCCTGTGTGATCCCCGCCGTGCTGCCCCACGCTGGTCTTCTCTTTGTGCAATGCGTTGCCCCTGCCGAACCAGCAAGGGACCCCCAGGTCCCATAGGTGGCCGTGGTTTTCCCGGAAGTGGACCCCGGAAGCGGATGCAGCTTTGCAAGAGTTGAAGGCCTACTTGTCCTCTGTGCCTACCTTGGTTGCTCCCAAACCCCGGGAGCCATTGTTACTATACTTGGCGGCAACCAGCCAAGTGGTCAGTGTGGCCTTGGTGGCGCAGAGAGAAGTGGATTAAACGGAAAGTGAGCAGATACCGGCAGAGTCAGGAAAGGATCAGGACAGCAGTGAGCATGGCAGCGAGAGCAACCCCAAGGACGTGACAAGGGAGAAAGTGGTGCAGCGCCCAGTGTATTTCGTCAGCTCCCTGTTACAGGGGGCTAGATCAAGGTACTATGGCGTGCAGAAGTTGATCTTTGGTCTCATTATGGCCTCAAGGAAACTTCGCCACTACTTCCAAGCCCATGAGATCACGGTTGTTACTCGTTTTCCGTTGCAAAGGATACTCCGAAACCCTGAGGCAACCGGCAGAATAGTGGAGTGGGCTTTGGAGTTATCCAGCTTTGGTTTGAAGTTTGAGAGTACATCAACGATTCAGAGCAGGGCATTGGCAGAGTTTATTGCAGAATGGACGCCAACCCCTAATGAGGAAGTAACAGAGACAGTTATCCCCGGCAAGGAATTGCCCAAGAATGGATTATGTATTTTGATGGTGCTTTTTCCCTACAGGGTGCAGGAGCTGGCGTGCTTCTTGTCGCCCCCTCTGGGGAGCACTTGAAGTACGTCGTCCAAATGCACTTTGCCCAGGAAGAAGCAACCAACAATATAGATGAGTATGAAGGGCTCCTTGCCGGGCTCAGGATTGCAGCCGAATTGGGAATTAAGAAGCTGATCATTCGAGGAGATTCACAGTTTGTGGTGAGACAAGTCAACAAGGATTATCAAAGTCCAGTGATGGAGGCATACGTCGAGGAAGTGAGGAGATTAGAGGAGCACTTTAACGGATTGCAAATAGAGCACGTACCCCGTGCGGAAAATAGCATAGCTGATCATCTGTCAAAGTGTGTTGCGCAGAAGCTTCCTGTGGAACTAGGAACTTTTGTTCTCCATCTCACTCAGCCCTCCGTATCCTTAGCAACAATGGCTCGGAAGAGGAGAAAGTTGGACTACGGTAAGCCTCTCCCGGTAGAGCCGTCCGCTCCCGGCAGAGATCCTGCCGGAAACAACTCCTCACAGCCTGCCGGACCACCCCCTCCAGCCGGGTCCACGAACCCCGCGAACGAGGCTGGTGCTCCAGCAGCCGAGGAGGTGCCGCTAGTCCTTGTTGCTGAGCCCCAGGCTCCAACTTGGGCAAGGCACATTGTCCACTTCCTCCAAACCGAAGAGCTTCCCGGTGACCAAGATGAAGCTGAGAAAGTAGCCCGGAGGGCCAGTATGTATCAGTTTGTCGATGACACTCTGTACAGAAGGAGGCCCAACGGTGTGAAATTGAGGTGTGTCTGCCGGGAAGAAGGAAAGGAACTGCTGGCTGAGATTCACAGAGGAATGTGCGGCTCCCACATTGGATCAAGGGCATTGGTTGGGTAAGCATTCCGGCAAGGATTCTATTGGCCTACAGCCCTCCAAGATGCGGTCGAGCTCGTCACGACATGTGAAGCCTGCCAGTTCCATTCCAAGAAAACACACCTGCCTGCCCAAGCTCTTCAAACAATCCCTCTATCATGGCCAGTTTCGGTCTGGGGGCTCGATATACTCGGCCCCTTTCCCCGAGCAATCGGGGGCTTTGAATTCTTGTTCGTTGCCATCGACAAGTTTACAAAGTGGCCGGAAGTGACTGCCGTGAGAAAGGTGACTGCTCAGTCGGCTATCAAGTTCTTGAAAGAATTGGTGTGTCGTTTTGGAGTTCCGGCAAGGATTATCACCGACAACGGCACCGAATTAACGAGCCACGCCTTCATGCAATATGGTCATGCCCTCGGATGCAAGATCTCATTCGCCTCTGTGGCACACCCCCGGAGCAATGGACAAGCTAAGAGGGCGAACGCTGAAGTGCTACGTGGACTCAAGACAAGAACCTTTGATACGCTACAGAAGCACGGCAGGTGGTGGATCGAGGAGCTGCCGGTAGTTCTCTGGTCCCTCAAAACGACACCAAACCGAGCTACCGGGCAGACTCCCTTCTCCCTGGTCTACGGGGCAGAAGCAGTTATCCCCACGGAACTCATTTACGGGTCGCCTCGAGTGCTTGCCTACGATGAAGTAGTGCAAGATCAGCACCGGCGTGACGACGCTGTGCTACTCGAGGAGAACCGTCTCCGGGCTGCTACGTGTGCTGCACGCTCCCAGCAAGCCCTGCGTCGCTATCATAGCCGCAGGGTTCATGCCCGGTGTTTTGAGGAAGGTGACCTTGTCCTTAGGTGTGTTCAGTCCGCCAAGGGTACACACAAGTTGTCATCGAAGTGGGAAGGCCCTTACCGGGTAGTACGAGTCACCAAACCTGGCGCAGTCCGTCTGGAGACCGGAGATGGCACTCAGTTGCAAAACTCATGGAATATTGAGCATCTCCGCAAGTTCTACCCGTAAGGTGCGGCTGTCGGGCCCTGCCCGGCAGCCACCCTTTTGTACAGGCCTTGCCTCAGCTGCATGTAACCCCTTGTACAAAGCCGGGGTGATGACCCCGTGCAAGATAAAATAAAGAAGCGCTGTGGGGGGCCCCCGACCAAGATTGCATGCATGCATGAGCATTTCAAGATCACTGCATAAGCATTTCATGAGCATTTGCATATGCATATAGATAGGATCGCATCCTGCATTCATTCTCATCTGCATGAAGTTGCAGGTTCCTGCAGCAAACTTGGCTTCGACGAGGAGTTGAGAAGATTGCCCGGCACAGTGGTCCCTGGCAAGCCAAACAGATAAGCTTTACCTCTTGTCCATTTGTGTTCTGTAAGGCTACAACTTGAGCATGAGAAAGCCCCGCCACTCTTTTGAGACTCAGGTGCTCCCATCCGTGACTCGAACGTTGCTTCGGTCAGGATGGTCACAGTAGCCTTTGGGGAAAAGAAGTTGGCAGGGGGCTGGCCCCTCTGTCTGTTCCCCGGCAGACGCAGCTCTCCGGTAGACAAAAAGGGTACCGGCAGGATAGCCTACCGGGGAAAACTCGTTTATTTACATTAAAGAGGCAACTTGCCTCTGCATGGACATACACATGCACGAGTTCCCGGCAAGGTTCATCTTTTTCATTCATATGCTAATACAAGTACAAGCATTACAGAACACCAAGACGGACACGAGGGATTACATTATTTTGAATTAAAGTTTGGCGATTGCCTACATATTTAAGATTAAAAAAAGATAAGTGCTCCGTAAACTCCTCTCCCTGTCCATCTTACCCCAGGTAGTGCGGTGGGAAGAGAAGAGGACGGGCGACGCGCCGGCACAACGCCACCCCGATCCTTGTTAGGAACTGGCAAGCCCAGCCTGACAAGATCGGGAGTGGCGAGGCTGCGAAGGAGGAAGACGTGCGGAGCACCTCGACGGTCCACTGGTCACCATCTCCAGGGCTAAACAGGGGGCTCCAGCACAGGCGCCGACAAAGGAGGACGCCGACGCCTAGCCAGAAGACCCCCTGGAGGAGGCGGGAGTACCAGGGGAATGAGCCATTCCCCGGCAACCAAGAAAACAGTGATGACGGTGCAGAGGAAAGAGGGGAAGAGCCCGACAGACGAGCAGCAGGTCACCAGTACGAGACGAACGCGTCGATGCGGTCGTGCTCCTACTGGGCGGCCTGCCTCCCGTCTTCTCCTTGTCCCCTGGCTTTGTCTTCATCAACACCGCTCCGGGGGAAGGCTGGGACTCCAGTCCGGCGCCTCCCTCAGTAAGATGGCGAGCGGCCAAGACGGCCAAGGGGCTCAAGGCGCGCTGCTCCCCACCTTGGCGGGCAGGAAGGCGCGCCTCTCATCGACATCAGCCCCAAGACTTTCGGGAGGAGTAGTGCTGGGATTACCAACGATCTCCAGCCCCGCCTCCCGGCCGAGCCTCGAAGAAACCAGGAAATTTGCCGCACCAAGGACTAGGCTCACTCCCCGAGCATCAGCACCCGTGTGTGGTAACATCAGCCCCAACCAAGATCCCAGGGGCTGGCCCCAAGTTCTCAGCTTCAACATCACCAGCGGGAACAGAAGATAAGAAGAGGAGGAATGCGAAGATGAGCGACTCCGCCCTCCTCTACCCCTACCTTTTATAGACGGGGCAAGGAGGGTAGCCGCTCCATGAACGGGCGGCCGCCGCCCTCCTCCGCCAATTCAAGACGACCGGGCCCTCGCCATTATGCTCTCCCGCGCCACGCGCCTCCGTTACCTACCCCACGCGATGCATGTAGCATACGTGGCCAAGGATAAGGGCGTAGTGGGAAGAGTGAATTGGCTGTTTCTACCCCGTGCGTTAAAGTCATTCACAGGCCATTACTGGAGCGGCCCCACCACTATTGGCTTTACACGACGCGCAGAGAAACCGGAAATTGGCCCGAAACCAAGGCTAATGGAGAAGCAAAGAAGACCTCAAGAGGCCAGCCTCTTCAGCAACCCTCGCCTGTGCACTTATTAGGCCCTACCCCGACGATGCTCGGCAGCGCGATCGGGGCAGGACCGGGGGCTTCTGTCGGTACAACAAACCCTGGGTCTGTTGCCCAGACTGTGCACAGGCACGGGAACAAGATTGAAGCACCAACCCAGATCAGAGTACCAGAAACCAAGAGATTCGAAGGACCAGCATGCAGATCAGAAGGACCAAGACCAAGCCAGAGAAGCAGGATATCATCAAGAGAGAAGCCTCCCTTGCCGGGCAGGCGAGACCGGCAAGGGGCAAGGCCACCCCCAGAAACAGACAAGCAGAGCGTCCCGGCAGAGCCTGCCGGGGCTCACGGAGGCAAAACCACCTCACCAACCATTGTACCGTGACCCACGTCATCGATCAGTGTGGTGTCAAGCCGCAAGGTGATTAAGTGGCAGCCATTCGCCACATGGAAGCCATTTCCTACATGAGAAACCCACAGATGACACCCGTCCTACGACGTGTCAAGCAAGCAGGCGCGGAGCTGGCAAGATAGCCCGGCAAGCCTTGCCGGGCAACCAGTGATGTGACACTAAGCGGCGCATTTAATGCGCCCTGTCAGCCCGGAGAGTTAGGTATGATAGCACTGTTTGCTATCATATCAGTGCATAATGACTACTTTGCCACTGTGGTTACCCCTTGATCTATAAAAGGAGGCCCATGGCAACCGTAGAAAGGGTTAGAAGGTTGGATAACTCACAACCCCATATGCGTGTAGTCACCGCTGCCCCAAGGCAACCCTTGCCGGGCAATTGTACTGCGCTCGCCACCACCTTTTCCACCATCAACCCACCAAAGCAGGAGTAGGGTTTTATGTCTCACGGCGGCTCGAACCTGGGTAAATTTCCTGTGTAATCCCCGCCGCGCTACCCCAGGCTGGTCTGCTCTTTGTGCAACGCATCGCCCCCCTGCCGTACCAGCAAGGGACCCCCATGTCCAATAGGTGGCCGTGGTTTTCCCGCGACACTCTAATTTTCGAAATAAATTTCCTTTTTGTGTGCCCGTACCGCTTATGAAGCGGCAGGGGGTGGCCAATATTTTCCATGCTAGATGCGTTATTCTCAAGATGAGTGTTTATTCACTTGTCATTGCAGGAGAGTGTGGCAAAGGTAATAGGGATGCCCAGTCTGGAAATGAAAAAGAAATTTACTTTATGTTGTCAAATAATAAATTCCTTGGAAAGTGTTGGTATGGACGGCACCCATGGATACAGCTAGTCGTGGAGTGTGAAAGTATTGTGGAAAAAGGAATAAACTTTATTTTATGTTTGGGAACCGCCTATGATATATCTAGCATGGAAAGTGTTGGAAATTACTCGGTCGTTTTCGTTGACGGGAAAAGTATGCCTCCCAAAATATTTTTATCTCTCAATTTAAGCTTTGAGCTCTGGCACCTCTACAAATCTCTGATTCTCTCTGCGAAGGGCCTATCTATTTACTTTATGCAATTTCTATTTGAGTCTCCATCTTCTCTTATAAAGCACCAACTAGGGAGCACTATGATCAAACTTGTGCATTGGATGTAGCTAATATTCGAGTGTGTTTCATGAATGGATCAATGATTGAGCATAATGGGCTATGAATAGCTTTCTGTACTGTTGATATTTTCAAAGACATGGTTGCTTGTTGATATGCTTGAGTATTGATTTCCTCATGTCAAATTATAGACCATTGCTTTGAATCATTCAAGTCCAAATGTCCATGCTGCAAAAGAAAAGAATATGTGATGAATATGATAGGTATCATTCCACATAAAAAAATTCAATTGCTACTTTATCATGATGAGTTTTATGAGAAAGAGTTGTTGTTATGATGCTAGGAAAAGTGATTGAAATATCATTGATCAAACTTATGCACTTTGCTAGCATTCACAATTCATAAATTATTTCTTTTATCATTCACCTACTCGAGGACGAGTAGGAATTAAGCCTGGGGATGCTGATATGTCTCCAACGTATCTATAATTTATGAAGTATTCATGCCATGTTTACAACAATTTTATATGGTTTTGGTATGATTTGCATGGAACTAACCCGGACTGATGTTATTTTTAGTAGAACTACCGTGGTGTTGTTTTTTGTGCAGAAATAAAAGTTCTCCAAATGCAACGAAACTTTTTGATGATTTTTTTGGAGCAAAAGAGGCACTAGAAGCTTCGTGGGAGGACCAGAAGGTGAAGGAGGTGAGCACAACCCACCAGGGTGCGCCTGGGCCCTTGCCCGTGTGCAGGTGGGTTGTGGTTACCTCGAGTCCCATCTTCACGTGAAACCGACGCCAAAAAATCCTATAAATACGGAAACCCCCTGAAATAACCCTAGATCAGAAGTTCCACCGCCGCAAGCCTCTGTAGCCACGAAAAACCAATCTAGACACCGTTCCAGCACCCTGCCGGAGGGGGAAACATCACCGGTGGCCATCTTCATCATCCCGGCGGCCACCATGATGAGGAGGGAGTAGTCCACCCTCGGGGCTGAGGGTTTGTACCAGTAGCTATGTGTTTAATCTCTCTCTCTCTCGTGTTCTTGAGATGGCACGATCTTGATGTATCGCAGGCTTTGTTAATATAGTTGGATCATATGGTGTTTTCTCCTCTCTATCTTGTTGTGATGAATTGAGTTTTCCCTTTGAGATTTCATTTTATCGGATTGAATACTTTTATGGATTTGAGAGCACTTGGTATGAATACCCATGGTGACAATGGGGTATCATATTGATTCACTTCATATGTGTTTTGGCACTCAACTCGCGGATTCCCGAGGTTACATTGGGGTAATCTATGCATAAGGGTTGATGCACGTTCTCGTCTTTATTTCTCCAGTAGAAATCTTGGGGCACTCTTTGAGGTTCTTTGTGTTAGATTGAGTATTATGAATCTGAAATTGTTTGATGCATATCGCATAATCAACTCACGGATACTCGCGGTGACATTGGAGTATCTAGGTGACATTAGAGTTGGTTGATGTGTATCATATGGTGTTATCTTAGTACGAACTCTTGATAGATCGATTGAAAAGAATAGCTTGGTGTTATTTTAGTACGAACTCTAGGATAGATTGATCGGAAAGAATAGCTTTGAGGTGGTTTCGTACCCTACAAACAATTTCTTCTTATGTTCTCCGCTAGATAGGAACTTTGGAGTGATTCTTCATCGCACGTTGAGGGATGGTTATATGATCCAATTATATTAGCATTGTTGAGAGATTGCACTAGCGAAAGTATGGACCCTAGGCCTCATGTTCAAGCATTCTAATACCGTTTGTGCTTCATTTTATCAATTGCTACCTTGCTGTTTTTTATTGTTCCTGTTACAAAAATCAATATCTACTATCATTACTACGCTTGTATCACCATTTCTTCGCCGAACTAGTGCACCTTTACAAATTACCATTGTATTTGGTGTGTTGGGGACACAAGAGACTTTTGTTATTTGGTTGCAGGGTTGTTTGAGAGAGACCATCTTCATCCTATGCCTCCCACGGATTGATAACCTTAGGTCATCCACTTGAGGGAAAATTGCTACTGTCCTACAAAACTCTGCGCTTGGAGGCCCAACACAAGTCTACAAGAATAAAGTTGCGTAGTAGATCAGCCTCTCCCAAGGTAATCTCCATAAAAGTACCACCCGCGGCGAAATCTAAAAGATTTCTAGAAACAAAATTCAATCCCGCATAAATTTTTTGTATGATCATCCATAAATTTAAACCATGTGTAGCAATTTCTTATCATGAATTTCATCCTTTCCCAAGATTGGGCAACATGTTCATGCTCAAGTTGCTTGAAATTTATAATTTGATTTCTAAGGGAAATAATTTTTGCGGGAGGGAAATACTTGGTAATAAAAGGATCTTTACACCTATCCCAAGAATCAATACTATTTCATGGCAAAGATGAGAACCAAATTTTTTCACGAAACCGCAATGAGAACGGGAATAATTTTAATTTGACAATATCATTATCCACATCTTTTTTCTTTCGCATATCACACAATTCTACGAAAGTGTTAAGATGGGATGCAGCATCTTCATTAGGACTACCAGAAAATTGTTCTTTCATGACAAGATTTAACAAAGTAGCTTTAATATCACAAGTCTCTGCACTAGCGGCGAGAGGAGCAAAAGGAGTAATAATAAAATCATTATTATTAGTATTGGAAAAATCACACAATTCTATATTTTCTTGAGACATCGTGGCTAGGCAAACAAGAAAAGAAGCAAGCAAGAAAAAAAAGCAAATGGAAAAAATATTTTTGTATATTTCTTTTTTGTAAAAAAATTTAGAAGTGAGGGAAATGAAAATGAGAGGCAAAGGAAAATAAAGTAAATGCAAGGAGATGAGATTTTATGCGTAGGTACTTGATAGATGTTGATGATGTCTCCCTGGCAACGGCGCTAGAAATTCTTCCTGCTACTTGTGAGCTGCGTTGGGATTTCCCCGAAGAGGAGAGGATGATGTAGTACAGTAGAGATAAGTATTTCCCCCAGTTAAGAACCAAGGTTGTCAATCCAGTAGGATAATCACGCAACAACTCTTTAGTAGTACCTGCACACAAAATAACAAATACTTGCACCCAACGCGAACAAGGGGTTGTCAACCCTAGGCAGTTGTTTGGAAGATTAAATTTTGTAGTGTAGATTGATAGATTGAGCAAAAAATAAATAAAAATTAAATGAAATTGCAGCAAGGTAGTTTTGTATTTTGATATATGATAAAAGTAGACCCGGGGGCCATAGTTTTCACTAGAGGCTTTTCTCTTGAAAATAGCATACGGTGGGTAAAGAAATTACTATTGGGCAATTGATAGAAAAGGTAATAATCATGACGATATCCAAGGCAATGATTATGTCTATAGGCATCACGTCCGAGACAAGTAGACCGACTCCTGCCTGCATCTACTACTATTACTCCACACATCGACCGCTATCCAGCATGCATCTAGAGTATTAAGTTCATAAAGAACGGAGTAACGCATTAAGCAAGATGACATGATGTAGACAAAGTAAACTCATGCATGAATAAACCCCATCTTTTTATCCTTAATAGCAATGGTACAATACGTGTCATGTCCTCTTCTGTCACTAGGATTGAGCACCGCAAGATCGAACCCATTACAAAGCACATCTCCCATTGCAAGAAAAATCAATCTAGTTGGCCAAACAAAATCAATAGGTCAAAGAGAAATACAAAGCTATAACAATCATGCATAAAAGTGTTCAGAGAAAACTCAAATAATATCCATGGATAATATGATCATAAACTCACAATTCCTCGGGTCCCAATAAACACACCGCAAAAACTGATTACATCAAATAGAACTCCAAGAACATCGAGGAGAACATTCTATTGAAGATCAAAGAGAGAGAAGAAGCCATCTAGCTACTAACTATGGACCCGTAGGTCTGTGGTAAACTACTCACACATCATCAGAAGGGCAGCAAGGTTGATGTAGAGCCCCTCTGTGATTGATTCCCCCTCCGGTAGAGTGCCGGAAAAGCCCTCCAGATGGGATCTCGTGAGAACAAAGACTTGCGGCTGCGAAAATAGTATTTTGAGGTGTCCTCTGTTGGTTTCCCGATTTTAGAAAATTTATAGAGGCGAAGTTACGTCAAATGGAGCCACATGGGGCCCATGAGCCACCAGGGTGTGCCTACCCCCCTTGGGCATGCCCTAGTGCCTCGTGGGCCCAAGCTTCATCTTCCAGCCCTCTCCTGAAGCTTCCAGTGTCTCTTCTCTCCAGAAAAAAATCTCCAAAAAGTTCACTACAAGAAATATGTCAACTTGTGACCTTCTGTCAGTGACCCTGGAAGAAATGGTCGTAAATCTATGACCATTTGATACCAATTGGTCGTAAGCTGTTCGGGGGGCTTCAAACCCTAAACCATAACGACCATTTTGGTCAGAAAGGTCGTAATTTCCTTAAACGAAATGGTCATAAAGCAGACAGCACTGGTCCGCTGCCTTATTTCTAGCTGATCACAACCAATATAGATTGTCATAGCCTTGT
Source organism: Thinopyrum elongatum (assembly GCA_011799875.1). Classification (NCBI taxonomy): domain Eukaryota; kingdom Viridiplantae; phylum Streptophyta; class Magnoliopsida; order Poales; family Poaceae; genus Thinopyrum; species Thinopyrum elongatum. Next base: position 117,637,249 of record CM022302.1, on the reverse strand, counting down.
AAATTGTGGTGCATTGCTATGACTAGGCGCCACCACATCAGTTTTGCTTATGTGTCATGTACATGTGTCAATTTTTGCCCTAGGTTGTGAAGCAGCCTATATTTCTGTCATTCCCAAAATTCCCAAAAAATGGGCACTCTTTACTATCCAAATCACTGCATCATGACAAAATTCAGCTCCATTTGCCTAGTAAATCTTCCTCAGCAAATTTCCCAAGTTTCTGTTCAGCTGGAACCGTTGGGGAGGAAGTACTAGCTAGGCATATCCTAATGAGTTGAATTTTTGCCACATTTTCTATATGCCCAAATAATAGATCTCCACAAAATTTGAGCCCCATCAAACAATCCATGTGAGCTCACCATCCAATCTTTGTTTCCGGTAATATTTTCAGTTTGTGAAGCAACTATATTTTATATTAATTAATAATTGCTGAAAATTTACCAGGACATGATCCTTCCCATAGAACCTCCCTCCACCAAATTTTAGCTCATTTAATTTAGTCAATTTCCCTCAATATGTTCCCAATTTTCTGTTCAGCGGAGAGCATTGTGAAGGAAGTACCATTTTTATTTATCCAAATGGTATGAAATTTATACAGTGCCTTCATATGCCCAAATTATCATCCTCCTCCAAATTTCAGCTCAATCCATTCAGTCATTTGAGCCCAGCTTCAACATTCATATTGTCGTCTAGTGTGGTACTTTCCAAAGCAAGTGACACCTAGATCCTCCATTTGAGCTGCAAATTTGCTAAGACAGTCTCCTTAGTAGATGATCATCCTTGGCCAAAACTCAGGCCCATTGGCCATGTGCATTTTCCCCAGCACTAATCAAACACTTGCCTGCTAATTTATGTTTGAGCTTAGTTCAGTGTCCTCGTGAGATTCTTCTATTGCCTTATTCTTCCTAACACCTACCGGGGGAGGGCCCAACTCACTAGACATGCTTAGGCCACCCAGTACACGTGGCAATGCCACGGTCACGCGGTGACCACGTGGCGGGCATGCCAGTTTACGCGCTCTGGAGTTGGGGCCCTCGGCCACCGTCCAAACCTCAACGTATCGCCACCACACCATGTATCTCTGATTAAATAGATACTTATGTACCTCGAAATGATATTTGGAAAAAATAAAGAGCAAACTATGAGGCAGCTGCAGTTCAAATTTGACCCGCTTTGTGCTGAATCGGCGGAAATTTGTCTTTTTCATGAGAGGTGGATCAAAGCTTTTGACACCCAACCATTTGGTCAACTGTGCAATAAATATGGCCTAGTATTTCAGAAAACTGATTTGGTCCAATTTTGCAACAAATATATGGTAGGTCCTTCACAAAAAAACTCATTTTGGACACTCAAAAAATGGAAAATGAAATTTCTGTCCAAAGAAAATGAAAACTTCCTTAGGCAACATTGTTTGCCATTCCAAGATGCACCCTTGTGCACAATATTATATCATTTGAACAAACTATGCCATAAATGTGGCCATAAGATTGATCATTTGGCTTGAAAGCCATGAATCTTCACACATGATATCTCATTTCTGAGAACACATTTTTAAAATAATTGCCGTATTACAAGTTTATTATTTTTTTGGTAAATTGGTCAAATATAATGATACAATGCGAAGGTTTTCCAATTTTTTGATTTTTTTTGAATTTTTCATGCCCGCTTCAAAATGCGATCAAAACGGCGGGCATGACCGTCCCTAGCTAGTGGTTGGATCTTGAAAAACTTTTGGTGGTTCTCTGATTAAATAGATACTTATGTACCTCGAAATGATTTTTGGAAAAAATAGAAAGCAAACTATGAGGCATCTGGAGTTCAAACTTGACCCGTTTCCTACTGAATCGGCGGAAATTTGTCTCTTTCACGAGAGGTGGATCGAAGCTTTTGACACCAAACCATTTGGTCAATTGTGCATTAAATATGTCCTAGTATTTTAGAAAATTGATTTGGTCCAATTTTGCAACAAATATATGGTAGGTCCTTCACAAAAAAGCTCATTTTGTGAACTCAAAAAATGGAAAATGAAATTTCCGTCCAAAGAAAATGAAAACTCCCTTTGTTAATATTGTTTGGCAATCGATGATGTAAACTTGTGCAAAATATGATATCATTTGAACAAATATTTGATAGATCTTTTACAAAAAAACTCATTTTAAGCACTTAAAAATGGAAAATGAATTTTTCATGAAAAACTTATCTTTAATCGATTTCGACCAATTTATATGGTCATAATGTCTCTAAATTGTCTGCTGCATTCTGATTTGTCCATGGGCATATCACACGGATCATGGATCAAACACTGTCGAATGCTTCCGGATCCAACGGCAGCCCTCACCCCCTCACCCTCTCACCCAACCGCAGCCCAACTACCCAAACCCTAACTCAGACTCCTTTCCCCTCTCCCCCGATTCAGATCCCGCCGCCGCCCCCGCCTCCTTCTCCCCCAACCAGGAACCGCAACGGAGAGAGAGAGAGAGAGCAAGAGCTCTCCTCCCCTCCCCTTCCAGATCACCGCCGCCACCTCCCTCCTACCTCCTGATGTCTGCTTGAACTACGTCGGTATTTCCCCAAAAAGGAAGGGATGATGCAGTACAGCGACGGTAGGTATTTCCCTCAGTGATGAGACCAAGGTTATCGAACCAGTAGGAGAACCACGCAACACAACGTAAATAGCCCCTGCACAGAAATAACAAATACTCGCAACCCAACGTGTTAAAGGGGTTGTCAATCCCTTTCGGGTAACGACGCCAGAAATTGGCATGTGGATGGGAGAAAGTTGTAATAGATTGAATAAATAGATCGCAAATAAAATAAAGTGCAGCAAGGTATTTTTGTATTTTTGGATTAATAGATCTAAAAATAAAAGCAAAGGAAAATAGATCGCGAAGGCAAATATATTAAAGAAGAGACCCGGGGGCCGTAGGTTTCACTAGTGGCTTCTCTCGAGAAAAATAGCAAACTGTGGAAAACAAATTACTGTTGGGCAATTGATAGAACTTCAAATACTCATGACGATATCCAGGCAATGATCATTATATAGGCATCACGTCCAAGATTAGTAGACCGACTCCTGCCTGCATCTACTACTATTACTCGAAACATCGACCGCTATCCAGCATGCATCTAGTGTATTAAGTTCATGAAAAAATGGAGTAATGCAATAAGAACGATGACATGATGTAGACAAGATCTATTTATGTAGAAATAGACCCCATCTTGTTATCCTTAATAGCAACGATACATACGTGTTGGTTCCCCTTCTATCACTGGGATCAAGCACCATAAGATCAAACCCATTACAAAGCACCTCTTCCCATTGCAAGATAAATAGATCAAGTTGGCCAAACAAAACCCAAATATCGGAGAAGAAATTCGAGCTATAAGCAATCATGCATATAAGAGATCAAAGAAGACTCAATTAACTTTCATGGATAAAAACATAGATCTGATCATAAACTCAAAGTTCATCGGATCCCAACAAACACACCGCAAAAAGAGTTACATCATATGGATCTCCAAGAGACCATTGTATTGAGAATCAAACGAGAGAGAGAAAGCCTTCTAGCTACTAACTATGGACCCGTAGGTCTACAAAGGACTACTCACGCATCATCGGAGAGGCACCAATGGACATGATGAACCCCTCCGTGATGGTGTTTAGATTGGATCTGTGGTTTTTGGAACTTGCGACGGCTGGAATTGATTTTCGTCGACTCCCCTAGGGTTTCCGGAATATTGGGGTATTTATAGAGCAAAGAGGCGGTGCGGGAGGCCACCGAGGTGGGCACAACCCACCAGGGTGCGCCTGGGCCTCCAGGCGCACCCTGGTGTCTTGTGCTCACCTCGGGCTCCCTCTTTGTTACTTCTTTGGCCCACTGGATGTCTTCTGGTCCAAAAAAAATCCACAAAAAGTTTCACTACGTTTGGACTCTGTTTGGTATTGATTTCCTGCGATGTAAAAAACATGCAAAAAACAGCAACTGGCAGTTGGCACTATGTCAATAGGTTAGTACCAAAAAATGATATAAAATGATTGTAAAACATCCAAGAATGATAATATAACATCATGGAACAATCAAAAATTATAGATACATTGGAGACGTATCAGCATTCCCAAGCTTAATTCCTGCTTATCCTCTAGTAGGTAAATGATAAAAACAGAATTTTTGATGTGGAATGCTGCCTAACATGTTCATCACATATTCTTTTCTTTGTAGCATGGACATTTGGACTTTATATATGGTTCAAAGCAATAGTCTAGTTTTAACAAGAAGACTTTAATACTCAAGCATATCAACAAGCAACCATGTCTTTCAAAATATCAATGCTATCATAAGTTATCCCTAGCCCATTATGCTCAATCATTGATCCATTCATGAAACACACTCGAATACTAGCTATACTCAATGCTCAAGTACGATCATAGTGCCCCTTAGTTGGTGCTTTATAAGAGAAGATGGAGACTCAAGTAGAAATAAAAATTGCATAAAGTAAAAGAAAGGCCCTTCACGGAGGGAAGTAGGGATCTGTAGAGCTGCCAGAGCTCAAAGCGAAAATTTGAGTGATAAAAACAATTTGGGAGGCATACTTTTCCCACCAACGAAAACGACTTAGAGTTCCCAACACTTTCCAGGCTAGATATATCATAGGCGGTTCCCAAACAAAAAATAAAGTTTATTCCTTTTTCCACCATACTTTCACTTTCCATGGCTAACCGTATCCACGGGTGCCCTCCATACCAACACTTTCCAAGGAATTTATTATTTGACAACATAAAGTAAATTCATTTTTCATTTTGGGACTGGGCATCCCTAATACCTTTGCCGTACTCTTTTGCAATGACAAGTGAATAAACACTCATCGTGAGAATAACACATCTAGCATGGAAAATATCGGCCACCCCTCACCGCCTCATGAGCGGTACGAGCAAACAAAAGAGAAATTTATTTTGAAAATTAGAGATGGCACATACAAATTTTCTTAGAACGGCACGGAAATACCGCATATAGGTAGGTTTAGTGGACTCATATGGCAAAACTGGTTTAAAGGGTTTTGGATGCACAAGTAGTGATCATACTTAGTGCAAATGAAGGCTAGCAAAAAGATTGAGAAGCGTCCAACCAAGAAATGAAAAATCTCATAAGCGAGCATTAAGCATAACTAACACCGAATAATGCACCACAAGTAGGATGTAATTTCATTGCATAACTATTGACTTTCGTGCTTGCATAGGGAATCACAAACCTTAACACCAATATTCTTACTAAAGCATAATTACTCATCAACATGACTCACATATCACATCGTCATATCTCAAAACTATTACAAAGAACCAAGTTTATTTTGTCCAATGATCTTCATGAAAGTTTTTATTATATCCTCCTTGGATATCTATCACTTTGGAACTAATTTTCATATGTTGCTTTTGATAAGCTCAAACAAATATAAGTGAAGATCATGAGCATAATATTTCTTTCTCTCAAATTAATTTAAGTGAAGCAAGAGAGAATTTCTTAAAAAATTTACTACTCTCAAATAAATCTAAGTGAAGCATGTTAGCATTTCTTCAAAAATAACAAAGCACACCGTGCTCAAAAAGATATAAGTGAAGCACTAGAGCAATTCCAAGGCTCTAAAAATTTAAGTGAAGCATAGGAGCAAGCATAGCATAATTTTTGGCTCTCTCAAAAAGGTGTGTCCAGCAAGGATTCAAGACTTAAAATAAAAAGCAAAACAAGAAAAGACTCATATCATACAAGATGCTCCAAGCAAAACTCATAATATGTGACGAATAAAAATATAGCTCCAAGTAAAATACCGATGGTCGTTAGAAGAAAGAGGGGATGCCACTCGGGGCATCCCCAAGCTTAGTTGCTTGATACTTCTTGAATATTATCTTGGGGTGCCTTGGGAATCCCCAAACTTAGCCTTTTGCTAATCCTTATTCCTTCATCCATCGTAATATCACCCAAAACTTGAAAACTTCAATCACACAAAACTCAACAAAACCTTCGTGAGATCCGTTAGTATAAGAAAGCAAATCACTACTATAAGTACTGTTGCAAACCCATTCATATTTTATTTTTGCATTATATCTACTGTATTCCAACTTTTCTACGGCAAAAACTCTTCAAAGAAAACCATAGAATCATCAAAACAAGCACACAATGCAAAGAAAACAGAATCTGTCAAAAACAGAATAGTCTGTAGCAATCTGAATATTTCGAATACTTATGTAACTCCAAAAATTCTGAAAAATTAGGACAACAGAGGAAATTTGTATATCAATCTTGTGTAAAAATTCATAATTTTTCTTCGCTTCTGTAATTCTAAACAATTATTTTTCTGGAAGCAAAAGTTTCTGGTTTCCAACAAGATCAAATGAACTATCACACAAATCATCCCAAAGGCTTTGCTTGGCACAAACACTAAATTAAACCACAAAAACACATCTAATCAGAGGCATAATTGGGTATTCTATTGAAAACAGCAAGAAAAACCAAAAAGCAAAAAGATACAAGTTGGGTTGCCTCCCAACGAGCGCTATCGTTTTACGCCCCTAGCTAGGCATAATGCAAAGGATCTAAGTTTTATCATCTTTGGTTCTAGATCCATATGATGCCCTCATGATTGATTCATATGGGGGCCTAATTCTAGTTCTAGGGAAGTTTTCCATACCCTGCCTTAGTGGAAATTCAAACTTAATATTGCCTTCTTTCATATCAATCACGGCACCAATAGTGCGTAAAAACGGTCTACCAAGAATAATTGGACAAGACGAATTGCAATCAATATCAAGAACAATAAAATCTATGGGCACATAATTCCTATTTGCAAGAATAAGAACATCATTAATTTTTTCCATAGGCTTTTTAATAGTACAATCCGCCAAGTACAAATTTAAAGAGCATTCTTCAATATCGGTAAGACCAAGCACATCACATAAAGATTTCAGAATTGTAGAAACACTAGCACCCAAGTCACATAAAGCAAAACACTCAGAATTTTTAATCTTGACTTTGATAGTAGGTTCCCATTCATCATGTAATTTTCTAGGAATTGAAACTTCTAACTCCAACTTTTCTTCAAAAGCTTTCATCATAGCATCAACAATATGGTTAGTAAAAGCTTTATTTTGTTCATAAGCATGGGGTGAATTTATCATGGATTGCAACAAAGAAATACAATCAATCAAAGAGAAACTATCATAATTAAAGTATTTGTAATCCAAAAGAGTGGGCACATCACTAGTTAAAGTTTTGACCTCCTCAAACCCACTTTTATCAATTTTCTCAACAAGATTTTCACCCTCCGAATTGTCGGGACGCCTTCTAGCTAAAGTTGACTCTTCTCCAATCCCTTTTTCATCAATCTTAATTTTACTAAACAAGGAGTCAATAGTAGAAACACCAATCATTTTAAGATCTTCATCACTTTTATGAAAGTAATCACTAGAAAATGCTTTTTCTAAAATTTCTCTTCTAGCTCTAAGCATAGCAGTTCTTTTCTTACTTTCATCCATAGAAACATAAAGAGCTTTAATTGATTCCTCAACCTTAGCCACAAAAATTTTCATCTTGAGTTTTTCTACATCATGAGAGATTCTATCAACACTTCTAGACAAATCATCAATCTTATTCAACTTTTCTTCTATCGTAGCATTGAAAACTTTTTGAGTATTGATAAATTCTTTAATATTATTCTCAAGATCAGAGGTGTTTATATTATTATTATAAGAAGGATTACCATAGGAGTTACCATAATTATTAGAGGAATTACTAGAAAAGGCCTAGGATTAAAATTACCTCTATAAGCTTGTTATTGAAATTGTTTCGAGAGATTAAATTCACATCTATGGCATCACTATTTTGCTCAATCAAAGTTGACAAGGGCACATCATTAAAATCAATAGGAGCATTTTTATTAGCAACCAATTTCATAAGAGCATCAACTTTTTCACTCAAAGAAGAAATTTCTTCAACCGAATTAACTTTTTAACTAGTAGGAGCTCTTTCGGTATGCCATTTTGAATAATTTGCCATAATATTATCAAGCAATTTAGTAGCTTCACCCACAGTAATTTCCATAAAAGTACCCCCCGCGGCGGAATCTAAAAGATTTCTAGAAACAAAATTCAATCCCGCATAAAAGTTTTGTATGATCATCCAAAGATTTAACCCATGAGTTAGGCAATTCCTTAGCATCAATTTCATCCTTTCGCAAGATTGTGCAACATGCTCATGTTCAAGTTGCTTGAAATTCATGATTTGGGTTCTAAGGGAAATGATTTTTGCAGGCGGAAAAATACTTAGTAATAAAAGCATCCTTGCACTTATTCCAAGAATTGATACTATTGCGCGGCAAAGAAGAAAACCAAATTTTTCCGCGATCTCGCAAAGAAAACGGAAATAATTTCAACTTCACAACATCATTGTCCACATCTTTTTTCTTTTGCATATCGCATAATTCCACGAATGTATTAAGATGGGACGCGGCATCCTCATTAGGAGTACCGGAAAATTGATCTTTCATAACAAGATTCAGCAAAGCAGTATTAATATCACAAGACTCCGCACTAGTGGTGGGAGGAGCAATCGGAGTGCTAATAAAATCATTGTTGTTGGTATTTGAGAAATCACACAACTTGGAGATCTCTTGAGTCATGGTGACTACACAACAAGATTGCACTCAAAAACAGATCTGACGAGAAAACGACGAACGAAAAAGAGAGCGAATAAAACGGCAAATTTTTGTTCCTATTACAAAAATCAATATCTACTATCATTACTACGCTTGTATCACCATCTCTTCACCAGACTAGTACACCTATACAAATTACCATTGTATTTGGTGTGTTGGGGATGCAAGAGACTTTTTGTTATTTGATTGCAGGGTTGTTTGAGAGAGACCATCTTCATCCTATGCCTCCCACGGATTGATAACCTTAGGTCATCCACTTGAGGGAAAATTGCTACTGTCCTACAAAACTCTGCACTTGCAGGCCCAACACAAGTCTACAAGAATAAAGTTGCATAGTAGACATCAGCCTCTCCCAAGGTAATCTCCATAAAAGTACCACCCGCGGCGGAATCTAAAATATTTCTAGAAACAAAATTCAATCCCGCATAATTTTTTGTATGATCATCCATAAATTTAAACCATGTGTAGCAATTTCTTATCGTGAATTTCATCATTTCCCAAGATTGGGCAACATGTTCATGCTCAAGTTGCTTGAAATTTATAATTTGATTTCTAAGGGAAATAATTTTTGCAGGAGGGAAATACTTGGTAATAAAAGCATCTTTACACCTATCCCAAGAATCGATACTATTTCATGGCAAAGATGAGAACTAAATTTTTTCACCAACCCGCAATGAGAACGGGAATAATTTTAATTTGACAATATCATTATCCATATCTTTTTTCTTTCACATATCACACAATTCTACGAAAGTGTTAAGATGGGATGCAACATCTTCATTCGGACTACCAGAAAATTATTCTTTCATGACAAGATTTCACAAAGTAGCATTAATATCACAAGTCTCTGCACTAGCGGTGAGAGGAGCAAAAGGAGTACTAATAAAATCATTATTATTAGTATTGGAAAATCACACAATTCTATATTTTCTTGAGACATCGTGGCTAGGCAAACAAGATAACAAGCAAGAAAAGAAGCAAGCATGAAAAAAAAGCAAACGGAAAAAATATTTTTGTATATTTCTTTTTTGTAAAAAAAAATTTAGAAGTGAGGGAAATGAAAATGAGAGGCAAAGGAAAATAAAGTAAATGCAAGGAGATGAGATTTTATGCGTAGGTACTTGATAGATGTTGATGATGTCTACCCGGCAACGGCGCTAGAAATTCTTCCTGCTACTTGTGAGCTGCGTTGGGATTTCCCCGAAGAGGAGAGGATGATGCAGTACAGTAGAGATAAGTATTTCCCCCAGTTAAGAACCAAGGTTGTCAATCCAGTAGGAGAATCACGCAACAACTCTTTAGCAGTACCTGCACACAAAATAACAAATACTTGCACCCAACGCGAACAAGGGGTTGTCAACCCTAGGCAGTTGTTTGGAAGATTAAATTTTGTAGTGTAGATTGATAGATTGAACAAAAAATAAAAAAATAAAATGAAATTGCAGCAAGGTACTTTTGTATTTTAATATATGATAAAAGTAGACCCGGGGGCCATAGTTTTCACTAGAGGCTTCTCTCTTGAAAATAGCATACGGTGGGTAAAAAAATTACTATTGGGCAATTGACAGAAAAGGTAATAATCATGACGATATCCAAGGCAATGATTATGTCTTTAGGCATCACGTCCGAGACAAGTAGACCGACTCCTGCCTGCATCTACTACTATTACTCCACACATCGACCGCTATCCAACATGCATTTAGAGTATTAAGTTCATAAAGAACGGAGTAACGCCTTAAGCAAGATGACATGACGTAGACAAAGTAAACTCATGCATGAATAAACCACATCTTTTTATCCTTAATAGCAATGGTACAATACGTGTCATGTCCTCTTCTGTCACTAGGATTGAGCACCGCAAGATCGAACCCATTACAAAGCACATCTCCCATTGCAAGAAAAATCAATCTAGATGGCCAAACCTAATCAATAGATCAGAGAGAAAAACAAAGCTATAACAATCATGCATAAAAGTGTTCAGAGAAAACTCAAATAATATCCATGGATAATATGAGCATAAACTCACAATTCATCGGGTCCCAATAAACACAACGCAAAAACTGATTACATCAAATAGAACTCCAAGAACATCGAGGAGAACATTCTATTGAAGATCAAAGAGAGAGAAGAAGCCAACTAGCTACTAACTATGGACCCGTAGGTCTGTGGTAAACTACTCACAGATCATCAGAAGGGCAGCAAGGTTGCTGTAGAGCCCCTCCGTGATTGATTCCCCCTCCGGTAGAGTGCCGGAAAAGGCCTCCAGATGGGATCTCGTGAGAACAGAGACTTGCGGCGGCGGAAATAGTATTTTGAGGTGTCCTCTGTTGGTTTCCCGATTTTAGAAATTTTATAGAGGCGAAGTTACATCAAATGGAGCCACATGGGGCCCATGAGCCACCAGGGTGCGCCTACCCCCCTTGGGCACGCCCTGGTGCCTCGTGGGCCAAAGCTTCATCTTCCAGCCCTCTCCCGAAGCTTCCAGTGTCTCTTCTCTCCAGAAAAAAATCTCCAAAAAGTTCACTACAAGAAATATGTCAACTTGTGACCTTCTATCAGTGACCCTGGAAGAAATGGTCGTAAATCTATGACCATTTGAGACCAGTTGGTCGTAAGCTGTTCGGGGGGGCTTCAAACCCTAAACCATAACGACCATTTTGGTCAGAAAGCTCGTAATTTCCTTAAACAGAATGGTCGTAAAGCAGATAGCACTGGTCCGCTGCCTTATTTCTAGCTGATCATGACCAATATAGATGGTCATAGCCTTGTAAATTGTGGTGCATTGCTATGACTAGGTGCCACCACATCAGTTTTGCCTATTTGTCATGTACATGTGTCAATTTTTGCCCTAGGTTATGAAGCAGCCTATATTTTTGTCATTCCCAAAATTCCCAAAAAATGGGCACTCTTTACTATCCAAATCACTACGTCATGACAAAATTCAGCTCCATTTGCCTAGTAAATCTTCCTCAGCAAATTTCCCAAGTTTTTGTTTAGCTGGAACCGTTGTGGAGGAAGTACTAGCTAGGCATATCCTAATGAGTTGAATTTTTGCCACATTTTCTATATGCCCAAATAATAGATATCCACAAAATTTGAGCCCCATCTAACAATCCATGTGAGCTCACCATCCAATCTTTGTTTCTGGTAATATTTTCAGTTTGTGAAGCAACTATATTGTATATTAATTTATAATTGCTGAAAATTTACCAGGACATGATCCTGCCCATAGAACCTCCCTCCACCAAATTTTAGCTCATTTAATTTAGCCAATTTCCTTCAATATGTTCCCAATTTTCTGTTCAGTGGAGAGCACTGTGAAGGAAGTACCATTTTTATTTATCCAAATGGTATGAAATTTATACAGTGCCTTCATATGCCCAAATTATCATCCTCCTCCAAATTTCAGCTCAATCCATTCAGTCATTTGAGCCCAGCTTCAACATTCATATTGTCATCTAGTGTGGTACTTTGCAAAGCAAGTGACACCTAGATCCACCATTTGAGTTGCAAATTTGCTAAGACAGTCTCCTTAGTAGATGATCATCCTCGGCCAAAACTCAGGCCCATTGGCCATGTGCATTTTCCCCACCACTAATCAAACACTTGCCTGCTAATTCATGTTTGAGCTTAGTTCAGTCTCCTCGTGAGATTCTTCTATTGCCTTATTCTTCCTAACACCTACCGGGGGAGTGCCCAACCCACTAGACATGCCTAGGCCGCCAAGAATGCGTGGCAATGCCAAGGTCACGCGGTGACCACGTGGCGGGCATGCCAATTTACGCGCTCTGGAGTTGGGGCCCTCGGCCACCGTCCAAACCTCAACGTATCGCCACCACACCATGTATCTCTGATTAAATAGATACTTATGTACCATGAAATGATATTTGGGAAAAATAAAGAGCAAACTATGAGGCAGCTGCACTTCAAATTTGACCCGCTTTCTGCTGAATCGGCAGAAATTTGTCTTTTTCACGACAGGTGGATCAAAGCTTTTGACACCCAACCATTTGGTCAATTGAGCATTAAATATGGCCTAGTATTTCAGAAAATTGATTTGGTCCAATTTTGCAACAAATATATGGTAGGTCCTTCACAAAAAAACTCATTTTGGGCACTCAAAAAATGGAAAATGAAATTTCCGTCCAAAGAAAATGAAAACTTCCTTAGGCAACATTGTTGGCCATTCCAAGATGAACCCTTGTGCACAATATTATATCATTTGAACAAACTATGCCATAAATGTGGCCATAAGATTGATCATTTGGCTTGAAAGCCATGAATCTTCACACATGATATATCATTTCTAAGAACACTTTTTTAAAATAATTGCCGTATTACAAGTTTATTATTTTTCCTGGTAAATTGGTCAAATATAATGATACAATGCGAAGGTTTTCCAATTTTTTGATTTTTTTTGAATTTTTCATGCCCACTTCAAAATGCGATCAAAACAGCAGGCATGTCCGTTTCTAGCTAGTGGTTTTATCTTGAAAAAAAATTGGTGGTTCTCTGATTAAATAGATACTTATGTACCTAGAAATGATTTTTGGAAAAAAATAGAAAGCAAACTATGAGGCATCTGCAGTTCAAATTTGACCCGCTTCCTACTGAATCGGCGGAAATTTGTCTTTTTCACGAGAGGTGGATCAAAGCTTTTGACACCAAACCATTTGATCAATTGTGCATTAAATATGTCCTAGTATTTTAGAAAATTGATTTGGTCCAATTTTGGAACAAATATATGGTAGGTCCTTCACAAAAAAGCTCATTTTGGGAACTCAAAAAATGCAAAATGAAATTTCCGTCCAAAGAAAATGAAAACTCCCTTTGTTAATATTGTTTGGCAATCCATGATGTAAACTTGTGCAAAATATGATATCATTTTAACAAATATTTGATAGATCATTTACAAAAAAACTCATTTTAAGCTCTTAAAAATGGAAAATGAATTTTTCATGAAAAACTTATCTTTAATCGATTTCGACCAATTTATATGGTCATAAGGTCTCCAAATTGTTTGCTGCATTCTGATTTGTCCATGGGCATATCACACGAATCATGGATCAAACACTGTCGGATGCTTCCGGATCCAACGGCAGCCCTCACCCCCTCACCCTCTCACCCAACCGCAGCCCAACTACCCAAACCCTAACTCGGACCCCTTTCCCCTCTCCCCCGATTCAGATCCCGCCGACGCCCCCTTCTCCCCCAACCAGGGGACACAACGGAGAGAGAGAGAGAGAGAGCTCTCCTCCCCTCCCCTTCCAGATCTCCGCCGCCACCTCCCTCCTACCTCCTGATGTCTGCTTGAACTATGTCGGTATTTCCAGAAAGAGGAAGGGATGATGCAGTACAGCGACGGTAGGTATTTCCCTCAGTGATGAGACCAAGGTTATCGAACCAGTAGGAAAACCACGCAACACAACGTAAACAACCCCTGCACAGAAATAACAAATACTCGCAACCCGACGTGTTAAAGGGGTTGTCAATCCCTTTCGGGTAATGGCGCCAGAAATTGGCACGTGGACGGGAGAAAGTTGTAATAGATTGAATAAATAGATCGCAAATAAAATAAAGTGCAGCAAGGTATTTTTGTATTTTTGGATTAATAGATCTAAAAATAAAAGCAAAGGAAAATAGATCGCGAAGGCAAATATATTAAAGAAGAGACCCGGGGGCCGTAGGTTTCACTAGTGGCTTCTCTCGAGAAAAATAGCAAACTGTGGAAAACAAATTACTGTTGGGCAATTGATAGAACTTCAAATACTCATGACGATATCCAGGCAATGATCATTATATAGGCATCACGTCCAAGATTAGTAGACCAACTCCTGCCTGCATCTACTACTATTACTCGAAACATCGACCGCTATCCAGCATGCATCTAGTGTATTAAGTTCATGAAAAAATGGAGTAATGCAATAAGAACGATGACATGATGTAGACAAGATCTATTTATGTAGAAATAGACCCCATCTTGTTATCCTTAATAGCAACGATACATACGTGTTGGTTCCCCTTCTATCACTGGGATCAAGCACCATAAGATCAAACCCATTACAAAGCACCTCTTCCCATTGCAAGATAAATAGATCAAGTTGGCCAAACAAAACCCAAATATCGGAGAAGAAATACGAGCTATAAGCAATCATGCATATAAGAGATCAAAGAAGACTCAATTAACTTTCATGGATAAAAACATAGATCTGATCATAAACTCAAAGTTCATCGGATCCCAACAAACACACCGCAAAAAGAGTTACATCATATGGATCTCCAAGAGAGCATTGTATTGAGAATCAAATGAGAGAGAGAAAGCCACCTAGCTACTAACTACGGACCCGTAGGTCTACAAAGAACTACTCACGCATCATCGGAGAGGCACCAACGGACATGATGAACCCCTCTGTGATGGTGTTTACATTGGATCTGTGGTTTCTGGAACTTGCGGCAGCTGGAATTGATTTTCGTCGACTCCCCTAGGGTTTCTAGAATATTTGGGTATTTATAGAGCAAAGAGGCGGTGCGGGAGGCCACCGAGGTGGGCACAACCCACCAGGGCACGCCTGGGCCTCTAGGCGTGCCCTGGTGTCTTGTGCTCACCTCAGGCTCCCTCTTCGGTACTTCTTTGGCCCACTGGATGTCTTCTGGTCCAAAAAAAATCCACAAAAAGTTTCGCTGCGTTTGGACTCCGTTTGGTATTGATTTCCTGCGATGTAAAAATCATGCAAAAAATAGCAACTGGCACTTGGCACTATGTCAATAGGTTAGTACCAAAAAATGATATAAAATGATTGTAAAACATCCAAGAATGATAATAGAACAGCATGGAACAATCAAAAATTATAGATACGTTGGAGACGTATCACCTCCCCATCAGCTCCACTGGCGAGCCAACCAGCCTACCGCGCGCGCACGGCCTCTGGACCCTGCTGCTCTCTTCGCTGGCCCTCCTCCGATGGCCGACGAGCCTCCCTCGCCCCGGCTCCCTGCTCCGCCTCGACGGCCGGCGCACCGCCATGACCGCAACCAGCCCAAACTCGCACCGCCCACTCCGTCCATGCCCACGTCCTCCTCCTCGACGCCCTGCTCTTCGGTGGGACGAGCTCCTTGCTGTCGGTCGTGGGCCATTTCTGATCTCGTAGTCAAGCCGCCTTCCGTGCGCCTCCCTCCCCTCGTCTAGCTCCGGCTGCCTGCTGTCTCCGACCTCACGGCCTCCCGTTTAGCTATTGCGCGAACATGGCGGCAAGCTCTTCCAGGACAGTTCATCTCCCTCCAGCTCCTGGCTAGGGTTCGCTGGATCTGGCCATCTCTTTCTATCTCTTCCCCCACTCTCTCTCTCTCTCTCTATCAGGATTTCTCTATCTAAACCTCACTCTTTTTGCAGGCACCCATGGAGGCGATGACGCGTGGACTACTCGGTTGGTGGCTGCCAAAGGCCAAGGCGAGGGAGGACGGCGACTCGGAGTTCGTCGGGGACCTCATCGTCTTCGACGAGGCACCCCAGCTACCAGCATGCCCCTGCGGTCGCTAGTAGGTAATCGTCGGAAAATGATTGTTTCATACGAGCTGCTGTGGTTGCTGGTTAGTTTGTGCTCTTAGTTTGATCTTTGAGTCCCGTATCAATGCATGGTGTCCTTTGGATTTAGAGTGAAAGCATAACTACGTACTGCTGCTGCTCTAAAGAATTTAAAGTATTGAACTTTCAGGATGACTATGAGCATGCATTGATTGTTTACAGTGTTCCTGCTAGTAATCCATCATTTTATATATCAGTTACTGTAGTTTTAGATGCAAATTTTTTTATTGGTGGATTAGAATGATTGACACAACCATGTGATCAATTATTAGGTTGCGAATTGGTGCTGCTGGCCCCAACAGGGCACCTTGCACTACCCGTGTAAGTGCGTTTGAGAAGGCAGCGAGGGTGTTGCACTACCCATAATGTAATCACTCTAGTGTTGGGTACTACCTTCGACTCGCTTGGAGAAGCATATGATTTGTCTCTTTTTTGTGTAGATAACATGCTAAATGTTGTTCATGCGACTGTGTCTTGGTAGAAACGGTGAGGATCACAAGGTGAAGATGAGGTGCTGCTACGGTCATGGTAAGAGATCCTCCTTGACGCCTAATGGGATGCAATATCATGCTTGCTCTTGTGAAATCGATAATGATGCTCTGAATGTTAGTTCTGTTGCCATTGTGGATTAGCTTCTGCCCCTCAAATGCTATTGACAAGTTGCATCCCTTGACTCTGTAGATCAATGGAATTATCATGAGTAGTATACAACCTGAGATGTCTGATTGTATACAACCTGCACCTCAAAATTGATATGTTCTAGGCTGTGTCTTTGATTGAAAATGTTTCTTCACTATAAACTCTTCTATCTGTGATAAGTGCAACTAGAAGAATTTGTCCCATCTAAAATTCTGTAATCCCTATTAGCTAAAACTTGAGCATTACAAAGTTTCATTGCTAAGTTTAGTTTGTTGATAAGCCATCCTCCTCCTGTTTCTGGATTTATTGTGCATACACAACACATCATGAAAATAAACTACATGCGATATACTCAAATAGCACTAGGGTGTGGGACTATTTTATGGTGTTGTGGATATACTTTGTGATTTAAAGTTACTGATTGTGCTCTGGTGTCATATTATGGTCTAATATTTTTTTGTTTTGACTCTTTCTCTGTTGCCAGGAAAGTGGTGAGTAGATGTTGATGGTGCCTACTTGCTTGGCTGCTACGGTGATGGATGCACTGGTGAAGCAAGCACACATGCAAGGCTGGCCCCATGTATCTTCCTTGGCTGCGAACATCATCTACAGGTACGACAAATGTCCCACCTCTCTGTGTCATTTTGCTCCTCTTCTCCTTGAGTCCGAGAAAATTGGTGCTTAATATGCTATTGATTTATAGCGTCTGTTCGTTAACGCCAAGTCTAAACTGTTGCTTTGATTTTTCCTGTTACTTAGGATAGTAGTATGACCAGAACACGCTACAAGCTCCCATCGCGTTTGATCCAGGGTGCATTAGGGCCAACCTATTACGGAAGATGGCCATGCTCACGAGCCCCTCTGGATCAAAATAGGTATTCCTTTCTACCTCTTTTTGGATTCACTCATATTTTTGCTCGTGGATTGATGGATTTGTCCTATGGTACTGTAATTGTAAAGTCTGGTCTTCATTTACTTTCTGTAATTGATTGCCTAATTGACGAGGCTATAAAAACGGTCTAAATTTCGAATGCATGCTAGCTAAGGCTTTATTAAGCCCTTGGTGTTGATTGAGCGTTTGCTCCTCTAATGTTCATTAAGTCCATTGTTATATACCTCTCATTGTAGGATGGCAAGTTGTGGCAGCTGGAGCATGTCTCATAAGAGAGAGCAATGAAGTACATTGTACTGTTATGATAGTAGCAGATGTGCCATAATTGTCTTATTGTATATTCCCTTCATTCCTGCTATATTCCTATGTAAGGAAATGTATTCCTGAGATGATTTTTTGTGTTATGTAAACCTGGGAGATGTGTTACGTGATGTGATATGATGGTTGACTTGAATTTGACCTGGAGTTTTCCTAATTTGAATGAAATAATGTTGGATGTATGTGTGTGACTGGGCTAAAGTCAGCTTGGGCCAAACAATTCTCAACATTAAAAGGCTGTTCCAAACTGGACAAATAATTGGGCCGAAAAAGGCCACATCCCAACAAGCATCGAACCATTTCAAAAATGAAATGAAAAAAAGTCTTAGAAAAAATGAAATGGACTACAAAAAGGCTGAGGCCCAAAAAAATTGCACGAAGCTCAAAAAATAAAAAGGCCTAATTGTTGGGTTTGGCCCATGTAGCTAACCAAAGTTAACATGAAAAATATATATTAAATGGGCGGAATTGTTGGGCTTGGCCCATATAAACGCATGAACTAGACCGGGCTGATTCTAGTGAACGACCAATTCAATTGGTCGCAATTTTGCCACGTCAGATTGCCACGTCGGATCTGACGTGGCCTGGGCAGGCTGCCAGAGACCAAAACAATTGGTCATAGAGCCAACGACCTTTTATTTTGGTCGTAACCTTCCACGACCTTATCACAAAGAAGGTCGTTAAGTTTCGTTAAAGATGATCAACCTTTGACCAACTATTTTTGGTCACAAAAAGGTCACAAATGAAAAACAATGACCATTCAGTGACTAATATTGATGGTCGCAAGTTGCCATATTTCTTGTAGTGGTTTCGTGGCATTTGGACTTTGTTTGGTACTGGTATTCTGGAAACCGAAAGCAAAAACAACAACTGGCACTGGGCACTAAGTTAATAGGTTAGTCCCAAAAAATGATGTATAATTGCTTGTAAGTGCATATAAAACATCCAAGATTGATACTATAATAGCATGGGACATTAAAAATTATAGATACGTTGGAGACGTATCATGAACCACCGATCATGTTGTGCGGCGAGCTGCAGCCTCTCGGCGCTGACATGCCTATCTTGATCCGCGGCACTGAAGCGACATGCGCCGAGGTTCTGCTCAACCCTGGCGATGACGTGCAGCACGACGTCGTCCATCGTGTTGCCAGGGACACCCTCGGCCTCAACGGGCCATGGCGCCTACTCGTTTTCCTCGTTGAGGATGTAGATGGCAGAGGCGCCGCTTCGGTTGGTTGGCATGCTTGGAAAAGGTAGAGGGGCCATAGGCTGCGCTTGTTGCCTCGGTGTGTCGCGCGCCGCCTAGGTTTATGCGCAATATCGCTGGGTGGCAGCGGGAAACTAATGAGGAAGTGGCGGTAAACAGTGGCGTGTTCATATAACACCATCAATTAATGGAAACTTGGTATAGAAGGAACCCCGAGCTAGCACGACGTGTGCTGGCACATTGCTCGCCCAAGGCTATGATCCATATACTTGTGTGCCCAACAGAGCACACTATTCACAGTAAAGAATATTGTTCTGTACACAGAGAGCGTAGATGTTGTGCCGACTGAGCAAATCATGGAAAATGAGTAAACTAAGGAACAGGTCGATGATGATTTCAAGAATGGCAGACAACAATTTACCAGCAAGCGTCGTTTGCGAAGAACACACACAGGTTATTAGCAGGAAATGTCTTTGTTATTATCGATTCCCTTAGTGGTGTCATGTGAACGTCGACTACATGCCACTTCACAAAATTTGGGCCTAAGGGAAGGCATTGTGGAGTAGTTATTAGATGATGGGTTGCTAGGGTGACAGAAGCTTAAACCCTAGTTTATGAGCTACTTCGTAGGGGACCGATTTGGATCCAAATGTTTAATGCTATGGTTAGATTCTATCTTAATACTTTTCTCATAGTTGCAGATTCTTGCGAGTGGGTTAATCATAAGTGGGAGGTTTGTTCAAGTAATAACAGCACCCAAGCACCGGTCCACCCACATATCAAATTATCAAAGTAGCAAACACGAATCAAACCAACATGATGAAAGTGACTAGATGAAATTCCCGTGTACCCTCAAGAATGCATTGCTTAATATAAGAGACCGTTTTGGCCTGTCCTTTGCCTCAAAAGGATTGGGCTACCTTGCTGCACTTTATTTACCATTACCGCTACTTGTCCATTACAAATTATCTTGCTATCAAACTACCTTTTACCGACTATTTCAGTGCTTGCAAAGTATACCTTGCTGAAAACCACTTGTCATTTCCTTCTGCTCCTCGTTGGGTTTGACACTCTTACTTATCGAAAGGACTATGATTGATCCCCTATACTTGTGGGTCATCAAGACTCTTTTCTGGCGCCGTTACCGGGGAGTGAAGCGCTCTTCGTAAATGGAAATTGGTAAGGAAAAATTTATACTACGTGCTGAAATTTATTGTCACTTGTTACTATGGAAAACCATACTTTGAGGGGTTTGTTCGGGGTATCTTCACCTTGATCAGAAGCACAATTAGTTGCCCCTCAACCTTCTGCACCTACTAAAAATATTGGTTATGAAATTCCTTTGGGTATGATAGAACAACTGCTAGCTAATCCATATGCAGGAGATGGAACCGAACATCCTGATATGCACTTGATCTATGTGGATGAAATTTGTGGATTACTTAAACTTGCAGGTTTGCCCAGAGATGAAGCTAAGAAGAAGGTTTTCACTTTATCTTTGAAGGGAAAAGCATTGACATGGTATAGGCTATGTGATGATATTGGATCTTGGAACTGGAATCGATTGAAATTGGAATTTCACCAAAAAATTATCCTATGCATCTAGTTCATCGTGATCGGAATTATATATATAATTTTTGGCCTCGAGAAGGAGAAAGTATCGCTCTAGCTTGGGGGAGGCTTAAATCAATGTTATATTCATGCCCCAATCACGAGCTCTCAAGAGAAATTATTATTCAGAATTTTTATGCTCGGCTTTCTCGTGATGATCAATCCATGCTCGATACTTCTTGTACTAGTTGTTTTATGAAGAAGACTATTGAATTCAAGTGGGATCTATTAGAAAGAATTAAATGCAACACTGAAGATTGGGAACTCGACGAAGGTAAAGAGTCAGGTATTAAGCTTGAGTTTGATTGTGTTAAATCTTTTATGAATACCGATGCTTTTCACAAGTTTAGCACTAAATATGGACTTAACTCTGAGATAGTAGCCTCCTTTTGTGAATCTTTTGCTACTCATGTTAATCTCCCTAAGGAGAAGTAGTTCAAATATCATCCCCCTATTAAAGAAGAAATTAAAGAACCGGTCATAGTTAAAGATGAAACTATCATTTACAATGTTGATCCAGTTGTGCCTACTGCTTATATTAAAAAACCACCTTTCCTTGTTAGGATAAAGGAACATGCTAAGGTTTCAACTGTGGTTTGCAAGAGTAATATTAAAGCACCTAAACACTCTGAGCAAATTAAAGTAGAACCTAGTGTTGCTATGGTTAAAGATCTCCTGGTGGAAAATATTGATGGGCATGTTATTTACTTCTGTGATGAAGCTGCTAGAATTGCTAAACTCGATGAAAAAGATAAACATAGGCCTGTTGTTGGCATGCCTGTTGTCTCAGTTAAAATAGGTGATCATTGTTATCATGGTTTATGTGACTTAGGTGCTAGCGTGAATGCTATTCCTTTTACCTTATACCAAGAAATTATGGATGACATAGCACCTGCTGAAATAGAAGACATAGATGTTACTATTAAACTTGCTAATAGAGACACCATCACACCACTTGGGATTTTTAGAGATGTTGAAGTCTTGTGTGGGAAAATAAAATACCCTACTGATTTTCTAGTTCTTGGGTCCCCACAAGATGAATTTTATCCCATTATGTTTGGTAGACCTTTCTTGAACACCGTTAATGCTAAAATAGATTGTGAGAAACAAACTGTTAGTGTTAACTTTGGTGATAAGTTTCATGAGTTTAATTTCTCCAAGTTTAGTAGATAACCGCATAAGATAGAATTACCTAGTAAGGATGAAATAATTGGTCTTGCTTCTATTGTTGTGCCTCCTACTGATCCACTAGAACAATATTTGCTAGACCATGAAAATGATATGCATATGCATGAAAGAAATGAAATAGATAAAATTTTCTTTGAACAACGACCTCTGCTCAAACACAATTTGCCTATTGAAACTCTAGGAGGTCCTCCTCCACCTAAAGGTGATCCTGTGTTTGAATTAAAACAATTTCCTGACACTTTGAAATATTCTTATCTCGATGAGAAAAAGATATATCCTGTTATTATTAGTGCTAACCTTTCAGAACATGAAGAAGAAAGATTATTGAAAATTTTGAAGAAGCACCATGCTGCTATTGGATATACTCTTGATGATCTTAAGGGCATTAGTCCCACTCTCTGTCAGCACAAGATTAATATGGAACATGATGCTAAACCCATTGTTGATCATTAACGACGATTGAATCCCAAGATGAAAGAAGTGGTAAGAACTAAAATATTAAAACTTCTGGAAGTAGGTATAATCTTTCCCATAGCTGATAGTAGATGGGTAAGTCATGTTCATTGTGTCCCTAAAAAGGGAGGTATTACTGTTGTTCCTAATGATAAAAATGAACTTATTCCACAAAGAATTGTTACTGGTTATAGAATGGTAATTGATTTTAGAAAATTAAATAAAGCAACTAGAAAAGATCATTACCCTCTGCCTTTTATTGATCAAATGTTGGAAAGATTATCTAAGCACACACACTTTTGCTTCCCTGATGGATATTCTGTTTTTTCTCAAATACCTGTTTCACAACCTGATCAAGAGAAAACCACCTTCACTTGCCCTTTTGGAACTTATGCTTATAGATGTATGCCTTTTGGTTTATGCAATGCACCTGCTACCTTTCAAAGATGTATGACTGCTATATTCTCTGATTTTTGTGAAAAGATTGTTGAGGGCTTCATGGATGATTTTTCTGTTTGTGGAACTTCTTTTGATGATTGCTTAAGCAACCTTGATCAAGTTTTGCAGAGATGGGAGCAAACTAATCTTGTTTTGAATTGGGAGAAGTGCCACTTTATGGTTAATGAATGTATTGTCTTGGGGCATAAGATTTCTAAACGAGGTATTGAGGTGGATAAAGCTAAAGTTGATGCAATTGAGAAATTGCCATGTCCTAAAGATATTAAAGGTATTCGTAGTTTCCTTGGTCATGCTGGTTTCTATAGGAGATTTATTAAAGACTTCTCTAAAATTTCTAGGCCTCTTACAAATCTTTTATAAAAGGATGTTCCATTTTTTTATGATGATCATGTACAAGCCTTTGAAACACTTAAGAAAGCCTTAACTTCTGCACCTATTGTTCAACCACCTGATTGGAATTTGCCTTTTGAAATTATGTGTGATGCTAGTGATTATGTTGTTGGTGTTGTTCTAGGACAAAGAGTTGATAAGAAACTAAATGTTATTCATTATGCTAGCAAAACTCTAGACAGTGCCCAAAGAAATTATGCTACTACTGAAAAAGAATTCTTAGCAGTTGTGTTCGCTTGTGACAAATTCAGATCTTATATTGTTGATTCCAAAGTAATTGTCACACTGATCATGTTGTTATAAAATATCTTATGGAAAAGAAAGATGCTAAACCTAGACTCAGTAGATGGGTTCTTTTGCTACAAGAATTTGATTTATATATCACTAATAGGAAATGAGTTGAGAATCCCATAGCTCATAACTTGTCTAGGTTAGAGAATATTCTTGATGACCCACTACATATTGATGACAGTTTTCCTGATGAACAACTAGCTACAATAAATGTTTCTCATAATACTCCTTGGTATGCTGACTATGCTAATTACATCGTTGCTAAATATATACTACCTAGTTTTACATATCAACAAAAGAAAAAATTCTTCTATGATTTAAGACATTACTTTTGGGATGAACCCACATCTTTATAAAGAAGGAGTAGATGGTATTATTAGACGTTGTGTACCTGAACATGAACAGGAGCAAATCCTACAGAAATGTCACTCCAAAGCTTAGGGAGGGAATCATGTGGGAGATAGAACTGCTCACAAGGTATTGCAATCTGGTTTTTATTGGCCTACTCTCTTCAAGGATGCTCATAAGTTTGTTTTATATCTTGTGATGAATGCCAAAGAATTTGTAATATCGATAAGCATCAGGAAATGCCTATGAATTATTCACTTGCTGTTGAACCATTTGATGTTTGGGGTTTTGATTATATGGGACCTTTTCCTTCCTCTATTGGGTATACACATATTTTGGTTGCTGTTGATTATGTTACTAAGTGGGTAGAAGCTATTCCAACTAGTAGTGCTGATCATAACACTTCCATTAAAATGCTTAAAGAAGTTATTTTCCCAAGGTTTAGAGTCCCTAGATATTTAATGACTGATGGTGGTTCACACTTTATTCATGGTGCTTTCCGTAAAATGCTTGCTAAATATGACATTAACCATAGAATTGCATCACCCTATCATCCTCAATCTAGCGGGTCAAGTTGAATTTAGCTATAGAGAAATAAAACTAATATTACAAAAAACTGTCAATAGGTCCCGAAAGAATTGGTCTAAGAAATTAGATGATGCACTTTGGGCCTACAAAACAGCATATAAAAATCCTATGGGTATGTCTCCCTATAAAATGGTTTATGGAAAAGCTTGTCATTTGCCTCTTGAGTTAGAACATAAAGCATATTGGGAAATTAAAGAACTTAACTAGGATTTCAAACTTGCCGGTGAAAATAGGTTATTTGGTATTAGCTCACTAGATGAATGGAGAACACAAACTTATGAAAATGCCAAATTATTTAAAGAAAAAGTTTAAAGATGGCATGACAAAAGAATCCAAAAGCGGGAATTCAAAGTTGGGGAAAATGTTCTTTTGTACAACTCTCATTTTACATTCTTTGCAGGAAAACTTCTCTCCAAATGGGAAGGACCATATATTATCGAAGAAGTTTATCACTCTGGAGCTATCAAAATTAATAATGCCGAAGGTACTAACCCGAAGGTGGTCAATGGGCAAAGAATTAAACACTACATCTCAGGTACACCTATTAATGTTGAAAGCAATATTATTCAAACCATGACACTGGAGGAACACATAAAAGAAACCTTCCCAACACTCCAGAATCCTGAAAAAGAGGAGGTACGTGATATGGTAAGTAAACGGACTCCAAAAAATCCGTAAAAATATTTTCTGTCAGTTTTGGAATATTACAAAAATTAGGAAAATAAGAAATAACTAGGAAGGCAACCAAGGAGGGCAGAAGACACCAGGGTGCGCCTGCCTTGCTGGCGTGCCCAGGTGGGTTGTGCCCACCTCGGGAACCTTCCCGACTCTGTTTTCCTCTCATTTGCTTGTTTCCCAAGATAAAAAAAATCTTTATATACCCTCCGAACGTATTGACGACCGTATCGCAGAGAAATCTTCTGTTCTTGTTTTTGGCTGTTTTCTAACAGATCTGAAAATATGTCGTCTCAAGACTCGGAGGCTGAGAGCTATATTGCTGATTATATTGCAAACCCCAAGGTTTAAGTGGATGTGGAGCATTTTGGTTGGACAACGGAGGAAGAAGAAGATTATGATCTGAAAGGAAAAGAAGAGATAAGCTCAGATGAAGATGAAGTCCCACAACCCCAACCTGGGGACATGCACGTGGAATTCAAGAAGTCAAGTCTGCCCAATAAATCAAAGAAACCTAAGATCCAGTTTATCCCTTTTTGTCTTCTACATGAAAACAAGCAAGAATTATGCAAGAAAATATTAATGCTGGAGCAGGAGATCGATGACTTGAAGGAGTAAAATTCCATCCTCAAGCGTAAGCTGAGGAGAAAGAACGCCACTGCATGATCACCACAACCATCATCATTTTCCCCACCAAAGTAGACTTGAGTACATGGTATGGGCACTCCCCTTGGCTTGTGCCAAGCTTGGGGGAGGTGCCTCGGTATCGTATCACCACCACTTTCTTTGCCTATTGTCTATTTTAGTTCGATCTTTAGTTATCCTATGATTTAGTTGAATAAAAGTTTAGTTCGATCTATTATCGAGTACTTGCTTAGTGATCTATCTATCTATGTAATCGTGTGCGAGATATATAATAAAGAGTAGTTTGAGTTTTGTTTCTTTACTCTTATGTTTCAATAAAAATAAAGGAAAATAAATGAAAAATATCATATGCTAATCTTATGGTAAGTAATGACATCACATAAGGAAAAGTATAAGTGGTAAAATTTATTGGAGATTGACAAACATAGCATTGGTTAATGATGCAATTCATGAAAGAATTAATAAGGGAAGATAAGATTCACATGCAAATACACTATCTTGGACATCTTTTATGATTGTGAGCCCCCATTAAATATTATATGTCAAAATTGTTGACCGTGGACAAGGAAGACAACCTAATGATTTATTGTTTGTTCATATTCACATAGAAGTTATATTGTCATAGATCCTTCAACATGTGGTGCTTGCTCAATATCTTTGCTAGCCAAAAACTCTGCACTAAGTAGAGATACTACTTGTGCATCCAAAAAACCCTTACACCCAAAATCTATTTTGAAGAGTCCACCATACCTACCTATAGATTGAGTAAGATCCTTCAAGTAATATGTCATCGGTGCAATAAGGCAATAAAAATTGCTTCTAAATGTGTTGGATCATTTAGTGTAAGAGAAAATTGAGCATTGTACGAACTTGTGATGGCAAAGTAATAAAAGCGAGACACTGCATAATAAACACTACAAAAAAAGACACATCCGTGACATTTTGGGCCGAACGAATTTTTTTCTGTCATGCTTATGACACTTCTATGACGATAATTGTGACAAAACCCTGTATCATCATAGATGTGGTGGGCTCCTACTTCTATGACAAAAAATCATGATAGAAAATGGGCTTTTCATCCTGGGCGGGCCGGGGACGCACCTGCATGACATTCTTTGGGCCATCCATGACGGAAAAAATCATGGTAGAAGCGAGGGCGAGGAAAATTTCGGGGAGTTTCCAGTTACGGTGGATGGTCAGGGCCGAGTGATGCACAGAGGGATTGCGCGTTTCTCTCGTACACGTACACGCGTGGGTGCGAGTCGTTGGGCTCTAACTGAACCTGAATGAGGTGTTCGCTTGCTGAACTCGAGCGATTGCACTGGCTATGCGTTACTGAACCCGAGCGATCGTTCGATCCCTGGCTATTAACTGAACCCGATTGAGCGATTCCTTCGCTACTGCTGCTAACTCAAGCCGATCGAACCAGCCACCTATTGATGAACAGTGAACTTGGGGGTTGGTTGAACGAGTCGAGACGTACGTGGTTGGGGTTGGATGAACAATTCTCGGTGGGGGTTGGATGAACAGGACCCCGTGGTAGTAGTAGTAGGCCGTTGCCGCTGGATGAACAGGACCTCGAGAGGAGGCCGCCATAGCCGAGCTGGTTGGGGGTGGATGAACAGGACCCCCGTGGAGCGCTGGTTGAACAGTAGTCGGTGGAGGGCTGGATGAACAGTAGCCCCGTGGATGAACAGTAGCTGGTGGAGGCAGGAGGAAGATGCGGTGGATGAACAATGCAGGTTGAGGCTGAAGGAAGTTGACGGTGGGTGAACAGTAGCCCGTGGAGTCCCGTTTTGCGGTACGCCTCACCCCTCCAATGAACAGGACCCCCATTTCGACCATAGCGCTTCAACACAAGTCCGTTTCCTCTGTTTTGCGGTACGCCACACCCCTCCCGATGAACAGGACCCCCGTTTCGACCGTAGCGCTCCAACACAAGTCCGTTTCCTCCATTTTGCGGTATGCCACACCCCTCCCGATGAACAGGACCCCCGTTTCGACCATAGCGGGTCGAACAGAAGACCGTTTCCTCCGTACTGCGGTACGCCAGACCCCGTTTCGGCTGTTCCGTCCAAGCCGGTTGGCTCCCGTTGAACAGGACGCATTTCGACCCAGTCTGTTGCCTACCGATGAACAAGACGCTGTTTCTCCGTACCGACCCAGCCGGTTGGCTGCCCTATGAACAGGACGCCGTTGCTACTGTCCGTTGCCTCTCCATGTACACGAGACCTGGCCGTAATTATGCGCGAGTAGGCGTTCGAGACCCCGCCCGTATGTACATACGTGGCCGTATTTTTTGGCATGTGGCTGTACGTACGTGTGCACGGTTTAGAAGGGACTTCCTGAACTGCTACATCGGGGGCTCTACTGCTACACGTGCCGCTGCTTGCTCGGCCATGGTTCATCGTTGCAGAGAGACCGATCGACCAGTATGCATGTACAAGTTCGCGACAACGCTATGTACGCTTCGACCAGGTGGGTCCCGGCTGTCATGGAGGATAATGACGCACTTCCTTGCATGCGAAGTTATTGATGGTGGGTCCGAGATGTCAGGGGAAGGATTCATTTTTTTTCACGCCTAGTATGGAGGCACTTCCTTGCGTGCGAAGATGTAGCTGGTGGGTCCATCTATCAGCATCACCGCATACACTACTCTTCCGATGGCTATCATTCGTTGACCACGTTAACCACGCCGTGCGGACAACACACCCAGGCGGTGGACGATGGCGAGGCCTAGGAAGGAACGACGCTGAGCCAGGGAAGACGAGGCAGGTGGATGCCCACGTGGAGGGGAGTATGAGGGTTCACTGGTTCTGCTGTGGTGTAAGGCTGCCGTCGCCGGAGAATAACAGGGGGTGTGGGTGAGTAGAGGGAAGGCCTGGCCAGTAGTATGGTCGGGCGGTGAGGCCTGCGCGGTAGCACAGCCGGCCATGGGAGGCTGGAGCAGGCGATACGGAGGGCGCAGGTTTGGGAGGCCAGAGCAAGAAGACCAGAGGTTGAAGACGCAGCTTGGCTGTTGGATTAATATCCAACGGTCAGTGTAGCTAGAATCATTTATTGAGTAAGTTGACAAAGCCCTGCGTACGCGTTAACTTAGTAGGCCCACAAGTCAGCCTCCAAATCTGGTGGGTCCCAGCTAGCAAGGGGAATCAATTTTTTTCCGCGTAATAAGGTGGCACTTCCTTGCGTGCGAAGATGTTTTCTGTTTTTTTTAATTTCTTCTTTTTCGAGTTAGAATAAAAAGAAAACAATTTAGCATCTTCGGTACAATCTATATTTTCACGAAAAGGATCATAATAAAGCTGGTGGGTCCTAGCTGTCAGGGAGAGGAAACTTTTTATTTCCGCGTAATAAAGGAAGCACTTCCTTGCGTGCGAAGATGTAGCTGGTGGGTCAAACCTGTCAGGGGGAGAAATTATTTGTTTTCGCATAATACGGGGGCACTTGCTGCGTGCGGCCATGGGCCATGTGGGTCCCTACTGTCAGCCACTCCACGTACATGCCTCTTCCGATGGCTGTCGTTTGTTGACAAAGTTGACCACGCCGCGCCGAGAGAACCAACGCAGTGAACGATGGCGAGTCCTAGGAAGGGAATGACCCGGAGCCGGCAAAGACACATCAGTGGATGCCCATGCGGAGGGGAGTACGAGGGTTTACTGGTTCGGCTGCAGTGTGAGGCTGCCGTCCCCAGAGAAGAACAGGAGGTGTTGGTGAGTAGAGGAATGGCCTAGACAGCGTTTGGGAGTAGGGTGGGCCGGTGAAGCCTGTGCGGTAGCACAGCCGGCCAAGGGAGGCGGTAGCAGGCGGTACTGCCGGTGGTGGTTTGGGCGGCTGAAGCAAGAATATCCGAGATTGAAGAAGCACTAGAGCCATTGGATGGACATCCAATGGCCACTGCTGCTAGAATCGTGTCTTTACTATAAGTTGACAAAGCCTTCCATACGCCTTAGTAGGCCCACAAGCCTTCCGTACGCGTCACTGACTATAATTCTCAAAAAAATAGTAGGCCCACAAGTGAGCATCACATCTGTGGTAGAGAACATATCGCCCATTTGCGATTTGTAAAAATGTACAACCCATTTTTGAATTCTAATGGAATTTACTACAACCCATTTACAATACGTTAAAATTACAACCCATTTTCTAGCCAGGACAACGATTAATAATTTCAACCAACCGCTCAAAACAGAATTCAACCAAAAATCCCACATTTTGATGGGATCCAAAATATTTTTATCCTGAAATTTTGAGTCAGATTAAATATAATATCAAAATGAATGTGTATTAGGTAAAAATCTAATGAAATATTGCGCGCGCAATAAGTAATGAAATTAAAATTTTCAAATTCAAAAAATAATATTTTTGAAACTAATTACCTGTTTGGTGCGTTTTTGTATATTTATAGCCAAGTTTTTATAATTACATCCCATTTATTATTTTTTAAAGCACATTTTCTTGTTAGGCCTAATGCATCCCTCCTAGGAAAGATTTACAGCCCAGCGGGGCGGAGAATAACAAGTTAACGTGGGTTGGGTATTCCGCAAAAAAAGTATAGCTGGGCTAGCCATTTTCACCTTGAAAAATTAATATCTGAGCTGGATATTTGGTCGACATAAAATAATAGCCTGGGCTAAACGGGCCACAGCCCGCACAGTTGATACCCTGCTCCTCTGAACATCAACAAAAACATCGCTCAAGAAAAACTCCGTTTACACGTAAAAAAACAAATACTGCTCGAGCTACTGGGTCCTAGCTGTCGGCCGCTCCTTGTGCAATTCTCTTGTTTATTGACTATATAGGTTGACAATGGTGTGGGACCGTGATGTCAGGAAACTAGGAGGAAGCAAAAAAATTATAGTTGTATATAATAAGGAGGAACTTGCGTACGTGTACGACTATGGCCCTGGTGGGTCCCTACTATCATCCTCTCCAAGTAAAGTCATCTCCTGATTCCTCATGTTCATTGGCCATGTTGACAATGCTCGGTGCCATGGCGAGCGCAACAACTCGAAGGACGACGGAGAGGGCCTCGCGGGCCCTACGGATGGTCTGATACAGCGCCCGCTGCTCATTCAGGAAGCCAGGATCATCGGACACCTATGAGCACCTTCGAGAGACTGAGCCGGCATGAAACAGTAAGGCTGCGCTTGGGAGCTCTGGATTGTTTCACACCTATATTAAGATACAAGTTTAATTTACTCGTGATACATCTCCGACTGAATAAAATCATTGGATCTGAAATCTTGAATGGGAGAGAGTCCTCACATGGCTAATTAACTATTTGTCCACTCATTGATCTTCACTTATATCTTTCTGGAGTTGTTTTGTCATTTACTCTCGTGCTTCACTTATATCCTATGAGTAAATGGTTGAATGGATTGAATATCATAAATCTGAAATTATATATGCTTCATATGCTTATCCCATGGGGAGTAATGAATTCACATATAAGAAGTATAGGTGGTAAAATTTATTGAAAGTTAGCAAACACAACATTGGTCACTTGAACAATTCATGAAAGAATATTGAAGGAAGAGAGATTTCACATATAAATATACTATCTTGGACATCTTCTATGATTGTGAGCCCCATTAATTATTTTCAAACTTGAGCAAATTAGTTGAAGTTGGACAAGGAAGACAACGTAATGAGTTATGTTTGGGTATATTTGCATAGAAGTTATATTGTTATGGATCCTCTAACATGTGGTGCTTGCTTAGGATCCTTTGCTAGCCAAAATTTTGTACTAAGTAGAGATACTACTTGTGCATCCAAAACCCTTAAACCTCGTTTCATGCCATGTGTGTCCACCATATCTACCTATGGATTGAATAAGATCCTTCAAGTAAGTTGTCATCGGTGCAAAAAGCAATAAAAATTGCTCCTAAAAATGTAAGATCTTTTATTGCAAGGGAAAATAAGCGTTGTACGAACTTGTGATGGTAAAGAAATAAAAGCAACGGACTGCATAATAAAGGTTGCTATCACAAAGGGCAATACAATGTGACATTCCTTTGCATTAAGGGTTTGCACATCCAAGATTAAAAAGTGCATGACAACCTCTGCTTCCCTCTACGAAGGGCCTATCTTTTACTTTCATGTATTTACTTTTATGCAAGAGTCAGTAGTATTCCTTCTTATTTCAACCTCAATTGTTCTTTAGTTGGCAAGCATCATGTGGTGGGGAAAGATCCAAGCATATACGGCCATTCAAATATATTTGATCATGAATTATTATTGTTGATAATTATCTATATGATAAATAAGTTGGGAGGCGAAACATTAAGCACCCTATCTTCCTCTGTGTTCAACGAATACTATTTGTTCTAAAAATATGCTTTGAGTGTTAGCAATCATGGAAGACTATATGATAGTTGAGTATGTGGAATTTGCTAAATCAAAGCTCTTACATAGACCCTTCCTTAAAATAAGATGAATTGCAATTGTTTGGTGACTGAAAGCCCAGTTTGTTAGTTCTCAAGAAACTTTATGGTCTATACTTTAATATGTGAATAGCTTGCTACTTGATCATGAGAAGTTTTATGAGATGAGCTACTATTTATGATAAAGAATAATGCTAGAAAAAGTGTTTGGAACTATCATTGATCAAATTTATGCACTATGATAGCATTCACACTTCATAAATTATTTCTTTTATCATTTACCTACTCGAGGACGAGCAGGAATTAAGCTTGGGGATGCTGATACGTCTCCGACGTATCTATAATTTATGAAGTATTCATGCCATGTTTACAACAATTTTATATGGTTTTGGTATGATTTGATTAGAACTGACCAGACTGATGCTGTTTTCAGCAGAACTACCATTGTGTCATTTTCTTTGTGCAGAAATAAAAGTTCTCGGAATGGGCTGAAAATTTACGGTGATTTTTTATGGACCAAAAGAGAACCCCGAAGCACAAGAGTTGGACCAGAAGAGTCCTGAGGCGACAACAAGGCAGGGGCGCACCCTACCCCCCGGGAGGGTGCTCCTACCTTGTCACTGCCTTGTCGACCCCCTTGAAGTGAGACCGATGCCAAAAATTCCTATAAATCCCAAAAACCCTAGAAAGAAACCTAGATCGGAAGTTCCGCCCCCGCAAGCCTCTGTAGCCACGAAAAATCAATCTAGGCCCTCTCCGGCACCCTGCCGGAGGGGGCCATCATCACCGGAGGCCATGGAGGAGGATCACGGAGGGGGCCATCATCACCATGGAGGCCAAGGACTAGAGGGAGAACCTCTCCCCATCTGGGGGGGAGGCCATGGAGGAGGAAGCACAAGGGGGAGACTCTCTCCCCCTCTCTCTCCGTGTCGCCGGAGTGCCACCGGGGGAATCATCGCCGCGGTGATCGTATTCATCAACATCACCATCTTCACCACCTTCCTCACCTCTTTTACGCGGTCCACTCTCCCGCACGCTGCTGTAATCCCCTACTTGAACATGGTGCTTTATGCCACATATTATGTTCCAATGATGTGTTGCCATCCTATGATGTTTTGAGTAGATTTGTTTTGTCCTTTGGGTTGATTGATGATCTAGATTGGTTTGAGTTGTATGTTTTATTTTGGTGCTATCCTATGGTGCCTTCCGTGCCGCGCACATGTGAAGGATTCCCGCTGTAGGGTGTTGCAATACGTTCATGATTCGCTTATAGTGGGTTGGTTGAGTGACAGAAGCATAAACCCAAGTAAGGGGGTTGTTGCGTATGGGATAAAGGGGACTTGATGCTTTAATGCTATGGTTGGGTTTTACCTTAATGATCTTTAGTAGTTGCGGATGCTTGCTAGAGTTCCAATCATAAGTGCATATGATCCAAGAAGAGAAAGTATGTTAGCTTATGCCTCTCCCTCATATGAAATTGCAATGATGACTACCGATCTTGTTAACAATTGCCTAGGATAATTCCGCACACCGATCCATCATTATTCCACACTCGCTATTTATAATATATAGTAATATATTCTATCTTTATGATAAAAGCACCTACTTTTATATTTTAGTTCTCCGATATCATGCAAAGTTATCCTCTTCATACCCACAACGTAGTTTTATTTCTTGTTTCTTGAGGGAAGCAAATGTTTGGTGTATGTAGAGTCGTATCAGTGGCAGATAGGACTTGGGAGAATATTAATCTTACCTTTAGCTCCTTGTGGGTTCGACACTCCATACTTATCACTTCCACCTTTGGAAATTGCTACGATGATTCCTTGCACTTGGGGATTATCAACTCGTCACTGAAAACAACGCGTAAAATACAAGCGTAATGAAACCGATGGCCCGAGGTCTGTAACGAAAACCGGTGAGTTACGCGTGTAATTTGAGAGACCAGTGTATATTTTACCAGTAAAAATCAACCAACCAAGCGCTTCGCCCAAGACCATCTGCTTTTATTTACAAGCAGTTTTGGTTGGAAAACGACGATCCAATCACGGCCTAAGATGATTAGTTGGTCGGAAGATCATATGGTTTCACCTCTAACCTACCCGAGTTGTCGTATAGGCTATGAATGAAACATAAGACGATGAACTTCTTAAGCACAGAAACAACAGAAGAGGATGATCTTCTTAACATGCAAATCACTGGCATTAGCAAAACAATATGAAGCATTATTCTCAGGAGGCACGGTGAACAGCTCGTGATGCTGCATGTCACATCATTCCAAGCTCTTAGCAATCAAACTCAGAAGGCCTGGCATTACATAGACAACATTTAGAACAAACTCTTAAAATACCTTGCATAAGTCAACATTCATGTGACTATGCATCTGAGCAGAGTAAATATTTACTTCTGAACTGAACACAGGAATAGGAAAAAATGATCGACGCTGCTCGCAGCAAAGGGCGCCCCACTCCAAAATATCAAATGCATATCTTCTGGCTAACATCAATGAGCAAAATTTGACAAGGTTTTCCAATTCCAATATATTAAACTAATGTCTTCTTGCTAACATCAATGATTAAACTTTGAAAAGCTTTTCCCATTCAAAATATGTAATGCCTATGATTGTGGAACGGGCAGGGTTTGTCATCAGTTTGCACATTGAAATGGCACATGGAGCTGGATTAACTAGCGTATCTTTTTGTGCAGTTCCACTGAAATCAAACAATGTCTTGCGTAGCATGGTGGATTTTGTTTTTATATGTTGCAAGGCGTTGAACACATTGGCAACTCCATTCAAGTAGATAGTCCGGTGGCTCAAGGTGACGACGAATGATTAGAGAACCATTTGATGTATTGTGCATGATGAGTATTATGGAGGACACGAGCCATCTGAACATTTTGTGCAGTTCCACTAAAATCAAGCTGAGCATTCCTATCTGCATAAATACAGAAAAGGTGTGATGAATATAATAGTGGTACTAGTTGATTAAACATACGCTTACAACTATAATCATCTTCATTATCTTAATAGGAAAAGATAGCAATACAATAGCTTCAATTAAACATTTATTCAAAACAATACAACAATATAAGTAACACAACATAACAAAGCACAATCATGTGGATGAAGGCCGATACTGACCTTGTTTGTTACAGCTGCGTCGGCAACTGACTTGGTCATACCTTTCCTTGTGGTGTGAATTTTGCACTCCACGTGTTGTTGAGTTTCCCATGCTCTCTGCAGACTAGTCATGTCACCAGCGTCTACTAATACTCTGTAAAGCTTCTCGATCATTCCTTGTGTAATGTAGCACAAACAGTGACTGCTTCTTTCTGCAAAGTGGAAAGACCAACTGGGCCCAATAATGCAACAGTTTGCCTTAAACGCATTCGCTCCTTTTGTGTAGTTCATCTCAAATCATAGTCGAAATAGAATCGAGCAGAAGTTTTGATATCCCTATATGCAACAATAGGTATAAAGGAAACAATTACTAAGAAATAACGGTTGATGACTTATACTCCCAGAAGAAAAAACATCTACCTTATCTTAATGGGAAACAAAGCAGGAGAGTAGCAATTCTCAAACAGTGTGATTCATTCATATTAACTGAGACATTATCTTAACAATACCTTGTTTCAACATGTATAAAGAACGACAAAGCAGAAAAGTACCATTCCTAAAACAATGCAACTGATTCATATTAACAGAGACATTATCTTAACAATACCTTGGTTAAACATGTAGAAAGAAGTACAAAGCAGGATAGTACCATTTGTAAAACACTGTAACTAATATACAATAACAGAGACATTATCTCAACAATACATTTCTTAAACATGTACTCCGGTCGATCCCTAACAGAAATGGTACTCCCGCCGATCCCTAACAAGTGTTGTAGTTTTGAACTAAGATTCAGTAGTTAATTCTGAGAGTGGCATTGCTTAATTTTACCAGTGGCATTAGATTAACAAAAATCATAAACAGTTCCAGGGGAGAGTGGGCGCAACAACACCATGTGCTTCCATCTACTTATAAAGGGGGTGATGCAGAGTTTGTTGTACAAAACAACAAGCATCATGTCTGGGTTGGTCCCATTTTTGTTCACTTAATGGGAAAAGACAGCAATTCAGTAGCTTCAATTCAACATTTATTTAAAACAGTACCAATACAAGTAGCACAACATCTCAAAGCACACTGCATGATCATGTGGATGAAGGCCGGTACTGACCTTTCTTGACGCAGTCAAGATCACCTACGAATCTGCCAACACGAATAGGAAATCCAATCTCATTTTGTGTAGTTCAACTAAATGAAGAAAAGTCGCCGGTGTGACAATTTAGTTTGCTATAGAAACAAGTTGAATAGATATCCCTGTTTTAACAGGAGCAAAAAAGGAAACAATTACTGGCCAATAAAGGAGGATGAAACGTACGGCGACAAAAAGAAGCATCTACCTTATCTTGATGGAAAACAAAGTAGGACAGTAGCATTTCTAAAACGGTTGCATTGATTCATATTAACAGAGACATAATCTTAAAACAACATTCGTTAAAAATGCAATTTACTTTTAACAGTGGCATTGCTTCAATTTTCCAGTGGCATTCTTAGATTAACAACAGCAAAATAGTTGTATGGGACATGGGACATTGGACATGCCAGCAACATGTGCGTCCACACGTATAAATGTGTGATGCAGAGTATGTTGCCAAGCAGCATATGTGCGTTGGTCCCATATTTGTTCCCTTTGAACCTTTTTCCTATGTGAGGGCAGCAAATCTAGTCATGCACAAACTACCCGACCCTCCAGTTTCTTTCCTTTTTCAACAAAGAGATCGGTTCCTTACAGATGTGTGTATTGGGTTACCCCCTTTTTACCTTTTCGACCAACAAAGCGGCTGGATAGCCAGTCTATACTACTTTCCCTCCCTCCTTTCCTCATTGAAACACGTCCTAGATTCATGCTCCACTCCACCCCACCCTTCTTTCTTATTTGAACCAAGACCTAGATTCGACTACAGAATCGAAAAAGATCCACATGCAGCTAGCACTACAAAAAAAAGACACATCCGTGACATTTTGGGCCTAACCAAATTTTTTTCTGTCATGCTTATGACACTTCTATGATGATAATTGTGACAAAACCCGGTATCATCATAGATGTGGTGGGCTCCTACTTCTATGACAAAAAATCATGACAGAAAATGGGCTTTTCGTCTTGGGCGGGCCGGAGACGCACCTGAATGACATTCTTTGGGCCGTCCATGACGGAAAAAATCATGGTAGAAGTGAGGGCGAGGAAAATTTCGGGGAGTTCCCGGTTACGGTGGGTGGTCGGGGCCGAGTGATGCACGGAGGTTTGCGCGTTTCTCTCGTACACGTACGCGCGTGTGTGCGAGATGTTGCACTCTAACTGAACCCGAGCGAGGCGTTGGGCTATAACTGAACCCGAGCGATTGCACTAGCTACGTTACTGAACCCTGATCGATCCCTTGCTGTTAACTGAACCCGAGTGATTCCTTTGCTACTGCTGCTAACTGAAGCCGATCGAAGCTGCCTCTTGATGAATAGTTCCCAGTGGGGGTTGGATGAACAGTCCCGGTGGGGGTTGGATGAACAGGATCCCGTGGTAGTAGAGGCCGTTGCCGCTGGATGAACAGGTCCCTGATCGAGGAGGTGCGGGTGGATGAACAGTAGCCGGTGGAGGGACCCCGTGGAGGGCTAGTTGAATAGGACCCCGTAGAGGCTGGTTGAACAGGACCCCATGGAGGGCTGGTTGAACAGTAGCCGGTGGAGGCTGGATGAACAGGACCCCGTGGAAGGCTGGATGAACATCAGCCGGTGCAGGCTGGATGAACAGGACCCCCGTGGATGAACAGTAGCTGGTGGAGGCTGGAGGAAGTCGACGATGGATGAACAGTAGCAGGTGGAGGCTGGAGGAATTCAACGGTGGATGAACAGTAGCCCGTGGAGTCCCGTTTTGCGGTACGCCACACCCCTCCCGATGAACAGGACCCCCATTTCGACCGTAGGCGCTCCAACACAAGTCTGTTTCCTCCGTTTTGCGGTACGCCACACCCCTCCCGATCAACAGGACCCCGTACCCCGTTTCGATCATACGCTGTCGAACACAAGTCCGTTTCCTCCATTTTGCGGTACGCCAGACCCTTTCCGATGAACAGGACCCCGTTTCGACCGTACACGGTCAAACAGAAGGCCCGTTTCCTTCGTTTTGCGGTACGCCAGACCTCGTTTTGGCTGTTCCATCCAAGCAGGTTGGCTCCTGATGAACACGACATATTCCGTTGCCTCCCGATGAACACGACGCATTCCGTTGCCTCCCCATGAACACGACGCAGTTTCTCCATTCCGACCCAGCCGGTTGGCTTCCGATGAACAGGATGCCGTTGCTGCCGTCCGTGGCCTCTCCATGTACACGAGCCCTGGCCGTACGTATGCGCGAGTACGCGTTCGAGACCCCGCTCATATGTACGTACGTGGCCGTATTTTTTGGCATCTGGCTGTACGTACGTGTACACGGTTTGAACTGGACTGTCTGAACTGCTACCGCTCCTTACTCGGCCACGGTTCATCGTGGCAGACAGACCGATTAACCGGTATGTACACAGACAATGCTACGTACGCTTCGACCGGGTGGGTCCCAGCTGTCAGGGAGGATAAGGACGCACTTCCTTGCGTAAGAAGATATAGCTGGTGGGTCCCAGCTGTCAGGGGGAAGAATCATTTTTTTGCCCGTAATAAGGACACACTTCCTTGCGTGCGAAGATGTAGCTGGTGGGTCCTAGCTTTCAGGGGGAGAAAACATTATTTTTAGGGTAAAAAGGATGCAGTTGCATGCATGCGTCCATGGGCGTGGTGCGTCCCCACTGTCAGCCTCTCCACGTATGGTCATCTTCCGACGACTCTTGTTTTTGACCACGTTGACCACACCGTGCAGAGCACACCAAGCCGATGGACGACGGTGAGGCCCCAGACTGGAACGCCCCGGAGATGGGGAAGACGCGGCAGTGGAGTTGCAGACGGAGAGGAGTGGGAAACTTGACTGGTTCGGGTGCGGGGTGGGCCTACACTCGGCAGAGAATAACAGGAGGTGAGAAGGAGTGAAGGGATGGCCTGGCCGTCGGTGGGGTAGCGTTTCACTGTGAGGCATGCAAAATAGCGCCGCTAGACACCGGAGGCTGGAGCAGGCTGTCCCGGCAGCGCTGGGGGAAGAAGACGAGAGATTGAAGAAGAATGCCGGCCGTTGGATGTAAATCCAACGCCTTGCTTAGGCTTTGACCTTTGTATTTTTTTTTGAGAAAGTGCTTAGGCTTCGACCTACTGGCCCACATGTCAGCCAGTCCATTTGTTTTTTTAGTCCATTTGGTGGGCTGGGTGAAACAATGATGTAGCGCCTATGTAGCCTGTTTATATATTATGGTAGAATTTAAAGCCCATTTGCATTTTTTTCAAAATCCACGGACTTGCTGGGCTAGGTGAAAATATCATGTTGGGCTGGACGGAGAAATGTTATAAAAACATAAACACATGATTGCACGTCTATTACTGCATTGGTCAGTAAAATCTTTGCAAGCTTATGTACGCAATCAACAAGAGTTAACTTGCCAAGTTATATATAAACAATTATTATTATTATTTTGTAAGAACTTTCAATTTATGAAATAAAATATCATTTTAATTTGATGAGTTAATAGGACGTGGGGTATTATTATTTTTTAGGCTAGACGTGGGACAGTTGAGTTGGTTCTAGGGAAAAGTACTAGGAGAAAACTCAGATTACATTGAAAAAGAAAGTGGGAGAAAATTCAAATATAGGATTAATGAAAACGAAAAATAAAGGAAGTGGGAAGGTCTATAAAATGGTTGGACGAATAACAAGTTTAACGGAACCTTATGTTGTTTCTATTATATATATGTAATAAAATAAGATATAAATATAAATATATATACTATTATAGAAGGGAAAACATAGGTTCAGTTTTGCATTCTTATAGAAAAATAGAACTAAGCTGTGCATCGTCTTGAAAAAACAAACATAACTTGGGCTGCTGATGTTATAGACAAGCTAGGTTGGGAGGCCCAGAGGCCGCTTGATACCTGCTGGATCCAAAAAAAGTTGAAACATGTTGTG
Organism: Thinopyrum elongatum; assembly: GCA_011799875.1. Lineage (NCBI taxonomy): Eukaryota > Viridiplantae > Streptophyta > Magnoliopsida > Poales > Poaceae > Thinopyrum > Thinopyrum elongatum. The sequence goes on along the minus strand of CM022302.1, from coordinate 117,596,721 downwards.
GGCTGCGCATGTTAAACAACAAAACCTAGGCCATGGACCTGGTGGGCCCGAGACTGTCAGCCTCTCGACGAACAGTCATCTCCTGATTCCTCTTGTTTTGCTGACCATGTTGGGAACGATAGACGGCGGCGCCATAGCAAGAGCACCAAGGCGGAGGATGACGTCGAGACCTTGGACCGAACGAACCGGAGCGGGGGAAGACGCAGGTGGAGGGGAGTACGAGGGTTGACTTGTTCGGGTGCAGGGTGGGCCGTGGAGCTGCCGCTGCCGGACAATGTGTGGGAGTAGAGGGATGGCCTGGCCAACGCCATAGACTATGATGGGTCACCGAGGCGTGCGCGGCAGCGCCCCCAGCCGCTGTATAAGAAGAGGACAAAGATTGAACAAAATAAAGAAATACAAATGGATAAGTGGTTGGTCCCAGATGTCTGTGTATGAGACCTTCTGGGTCCACCTGAGAAGGGGAATATGTTGGAAGGAAGGAGATTCAAAGCACGGCAACCCAGTGAACTAGTTACATACATAAGCAAATAGCCACTAAAAAAAGCAAACAGGTTAATGGGTTCTTAGACGAAATATTTTGGACAAAACAGATAATTATGACACATAGGCTAATGCATTAAACACTCAGATGATAAAGGTGCTTAAACAGATAAAGTACATCATCTAGACCTTCCTGGCACGCTTGATCATGATGCTGTGGCTGTCCGTGTACTCGTCGATTACGGGAAGCAGACACGCCCTCATGTCCAAGATCCGCCTGTACATGTCGTAGCATGCGTATGCGTCCTTGGCCACGTAGGTTATGTAGACTAGATTCAGAGGTACCTCCCATGTGTTCAGGTCCTTGGTATCGTTGTCTTCTTTCATGTTGGCATAGCAGGGGTCGATGATGGTCTCGGCAAGGTCAACCACGGAGTCCTTCTCCTGCCCGTTGCTGATGATCTTGTATTGCTTCTGGATGTCGACAAGCTTGTTGCACCAGATGGCCGAATCATCGCGTTCTTCCTTCTCTCCAGCGTAGCGAAGGTGCAGTTGGTGCTGCCGATGAAATGGGCAAATGCTCCAGAACCTCTGATGGCCCTACAGCAATGGTAGACGAGAACCTCGTCCCGCACGCATACCTGGGCGACGGCGATCCGCTGGTCCCTCTCAGGAGACGAATGGATGGGCACAAGGTCTAGTCCTGCGACCTTGTGCTTTCTCGTCCTGTAGGTACTGCTTGAACTCGGCGAGGTAGAGCTTCACCGAGTCCGGATCATTGGTGTACATCACATTCAACTTGGTGCAGCCATGGGACTGAACGGCAAACTCAAAGGTGAACTCCTTGCTGAAGTCCATATCCAGCAGGCTCACCCCTCGGATTGCCATTGGAGTCTCTTCAAGTGAACGAGTGGGTAGGCGGTGGCAGTAGTTCATTTTTCAGCTCTTGGGGAACTGGATTCAACAGTAAACTGAGTGTGTACAGGCGACAACAGTTACTACCCCTCCCTCACCCACTGCACGCCCGGCAAAACATGCACCCTCGGCGCATTCAAACGCCTCCATTAAGAAACCTATTCCGGCCACACGTCGGTTCACGAGCGGGTCTGTATTGGTACTGTAATAACAAGTGTTAGTGGTCACTTTAATTAAATTTAATTAGCTTTAATTAAAATTTATTCTTAAAACAAGAAATGCATTGGCTCGTTCTATCAGTGCCACAGGATCAACATGCACAACAATTAGAATTATTATTCTCAGGACGCACACGATCAGCACATTGGTCGCACTTTCACACAGACAATACTACCAAGTTTGAACAGTTTGTTATGGTTGCTGTCATCTGCATCATCATGCCGTGTTTCCCAGCTTGCAAGATTCAGAACCAACAAATAAGATTCAAATAATAAGTACAACAAAGATGCCTACACATCTCATTGATTCCCAGCTTGCAAGATTCAGAACCAACAAATAAGATTCAAATAATAAGTACAACAAAGATGCCTACACATCTCATTGATTCCCAGCTTGGAAGATTCAGAACCAACCCATTAGAGCCTTTTGATAAAGTGAATATCGGGATTAAATCCATCTTGGCTAGCCGTGTCATACACCCCAAGAACTTGGCGAATGCTCTTGACCATCACAACATCTGTAGTTGAGTATTCCTGTTTGCACATATAAGAAAGAGCATGATTACTATAATAGTGGCACTAGTTGAAGCAAACTTTATTTCCAAAACGAGAAAAGATTGCGATAGAATAGCTTTATTTAAAAAATACAACGTTAGCACAGTATGACAAAGCACAATCATGTTCATAAAGGACAGTACTGACCGGTGTGAGATGACTTTGGGAGATCAAGTTATTCTTCATGTCCCAATATCTTGCCATGAAAGTGATTCATCGACATTCATTAACACCTCAGTGTGGCAGTAGAAGGAGGAGTGTCGACTCATTTCAATCACTTTTTTTGTGCTGTTCAACTAAAATTATGGCGCCCGCCAGGTAGAGAGGAGGAGCATCGACTCATTTCGATCACTTTTTTTCTGCAAATTATGTACATTGGAAATGAAATGGTAGCTAAGACAGTAGTTATATTTTAAATGTATTATTACTTTATTTTATTAGTGGCAGTAGCAGTGCCAAAACAGTAGCACAAGATCACTAGCTGGATGCAGAGTCAAAATCAACCAAAAAGGAACATACCCGGTCATGGGAACCATAACTGAGAGAGGGGCCCTATGCCGCCACGACTCGATGTGGTGAACCTGCAACTCCACTCGGATGATTCAATTCATGCGACTTTTTTTGCAGTTCACCTGAAATGAAGCAAAGATTGCATCATTCAGCTAGCAAGAAGTAGTTGCTCTCATGAGCTGGCAGGTTCTTCTTTAGTAGTTGCACTAAAATTTAGCAACATTAAGGTTGGCTGTCCTGCTCATGTAATGTGCAGCTATAATTTGCTTATCCTTTTGTGCAGTTCCACTAAAATAAAGTGCCATTGTGGTGACAGTGGCGGCTCATCTTGCAAAGGCTAATAAAATATTGCACGAGATTACCAGCAGAATTTGACGGAGATTTTGGAAACTCCAATCACCATTTTGTGTAGTTCCACCAAAATTGAGAGATGTTGCCCATGTGACATTTTAGTTGAACTGCACAAGACACTCATTCCAAAAAAAGTGTTTTGTGCAGTTCACCAAAAGGTCACAATAGCAACAAGGTGAAATGGATATCCCTATCTGCACAAAAAGATAGAAGGAAAACAGTTCCTCGTCAATAACAAGATACGAAACATACACGAAATGAAAAGAAGCATCTTGATTATGTTCACTAGTTATCAACCCGTGCGTCTTCATGGGCTAGTTTTTTGGATGGTACATTGGTAACCTTTTTTGTTTCTTTGTAGTGGAAAAATACATTTGTTGTTTGCGATATGATATTATTATGTCATATATTGCACAATATGTTACTAACTTCTTATTTTCGTTAAAGCACCAATTCTATTATACAATTGATATTAAAAATTACATTTTAACTCTATTTGGGACATTATAATTAAATTATATTTGAGCAAATTTTGCACCACCATGTTAGCTATACACATTTGTTGCATATATTGGTTTTTCTTTTTATTTAATTCTTTGTACATGTAATACTTTAGAACTTAATATTATATTCTATTTCCATGGATTTGACTAATATATGTAGGTAAACAATTGAGTCAATGCTGCTAAGCCAACTAAATAGCTTTCCTCCATTTGGATTTCTAGCATTTATTAATAATGAGTCTGACTACTTTGGGATTAATTCATTGTACATCTAGATTTTATTTATTAAAAGTTGGCATCCGACACATGACATGTAATTTATATAAACTCAATGGACAGGCGAATCTAGCCTGTCGACGATGATCATGTTACCACTGATTTTCCATAAACGTCAATGTGTCCAGAGAACTTCCTTTAGAGATGCCGAAACCCACTTCAAGTGCACATAAAGTATATTTTGTTTTCTTCAAAAGCATAAGTTACTTATTTGAGTTCAGAGTACTATATAATTATCCCCCCTTTATTGTAATCTTTTCGACAGTAAACCTACCCATTTCAACTGGTCAGTATGTTTAACTTAGTAAGACTATTGGTAATTCTAGGTTCTAAAAAGTCATTGAAAATCTACACATGTGGAGATCAGATAGTACATAAACATGTGAAATTCCGCAAAATAATATGATAATATTTCACTCGAAGAAAATAACAGGATTATTTGTGATATGTACTTACTGTAGTGTAAATACATTATTACGGCATGTTACCGTTACCTAGTCCGGACTAATTAGTGCGCATTTACTTAATTAATTATTTTTCTCAGCTTGAAAATTATCAAATTAATTGTGACCGGTCCATGTATATGTGTGTCTATATTAGTTGTACACATATGTCAGTTTTATACTTTAAAAATATATTAAAATACGATTTCGCCGAAGTTAATTTATAATGATGTCCAATTAATTGTGGCCGTGTCTATATAAGTTATACACACATGTCAGTTTTATACTTTAAAATATATTGAAATACGATTTAGCCTATGTGAATTTATATTGCGGTCCAATTAATTATGGCCGATGCATGCGTGCTATTTTCCTGTTTATCAATGGAGTTCAGATGTGTGCAAGTAGTGCCTGCACGGAGAAGCTTGTCAACTAAACTTAGCGCATGTATACACATTGCCATGCTGTTCAACCATTGCGAAACTCATTCAGCACCTTGTAAATTTTATTGCTTGCGTTGTTTTTTTTAGAGTATTTGCATTGTCAGCTTGCGAAAAATCTTGCAGTGTTGCAAAGATCAAGATCGTGTTCTTTTGATTGATGATATCAAAATTGCTTACCGATGAGGCGGTGACAAACAGACTTCTAGTGCGCGGATTGTGCCAGCACTTGATTGCCTCCTACAGGAGCAACCGTTCTTCTGTTACCCGTGCCATGGAGGTTGGAACATGATGCACCGGCAAGCCACAAACACCAGGGGAAAAAAGGGAAGAGGCTGATGCATATATTTGGCAAGGAAAAAAGAATACGCACTGCTCAAATACTTGGAACCTATCAATGCCGTTCATCGGATGATCAGTTAGTGTATGTGTGTCGTGTATGTACGCGTCCAGCGGTCCGAATTGCTTCTACTGCCTCCCGATGGCTTGATGTACGTGTGTTTGTCAAAGTCAATACTACCGACCATCAGTACATATCGGCCGTCAGCTTTGGGCAGCGCCATAACGCGCTGCCGGAAAGTCTTCAGTGACCTGCTTTAGGGGGGGAGAGCATAAGATCGGGCCTTGACACCATGGAACATGCTTCTTGCGGCTTGTATCTCTGACGGGAGCAACAAAATTCATCTAGTTTCTTCAGGGAATCATTAGGAGGTAGATTCGAAAGACGGGACGACTCACTTGATGTGGTGATTAGGGGCGTGAGAGGATCTGCCATTGCGGCCGGCCGGCCGGCCGTAAGCTGCAGGTTAGGTAGGGTAGAAGGCGTAGAGGAGGAAACAGATTAGATGGAGTTTTTTCTTTTCTTTTGAGCTGATTTGGTGGAGACTTAATGTAACACCCCTGTGTAAATACCACTGTGATCTGCTGCTAATATTGCCAAGCCATATCATTTGCAGTGCTTAAACATAGTGGTTAACCAAAACAATTCAACTCCATTCTGAAAATCAACTCAAATTCAAAAGTGCAAAATAAATTTGCTCAAACACTGTTACAAAAATGTTCACTAAATAGCAAATATTCCACAAGCACTCATAAAAATATCACCAGTAATACTTGGATTAATTAAATGATTCAAACAATATGAAACAGCACCAAAACAGCAATATATAATACATCTAAAATCATATCAAATTCAAATGAAGCCCAACTTTGCTCAAACCAATTTTTGGTGAATGTTTACATTGCATATTAATATTTGGACCAAGTCCCATATTTTACAAAAGAGCACAAATGGCCTCACTATTTCCAAGCAGAAAAGAAATAAAAGAAAAGTAGAAAACAAAAAAAGCAGAAAAATAAAACGACGCACTGTGCACTGGGCCTAAGTGCACAGTGCCCCGACCGCGGCCCACCTGGCCCAACTCCCTCTCTCTCCCTCGCGTGTCGTCTCCTCCGTGGCCGAGCGCTCGCGCGCCGTTCGCGCGCCGACACGCCGTCGCTCCACCGACGAAACAGGGAGGCGGAGAAGATAAGGCCGAGCCTCCGTTCGTTCCCCCTGGTCCTCCCCATCATTTCCCCCATCTCTCCCTCGCACTCCAGCGCTCGCGCTCGCCTCTCCCCGCTGTCCCGAACACGCTCGTCGCTGCATCACCGACGAAACCGCGGCCACCGGCGTTCGCTCGTCCCTCCGAGCTGTACACGCGGTCCGTCTCCGTCGACTACATCTCCCCGTCGAGCCACACGACGCCGGACGCTTCCAGGAGCTGCTCCGGCTTCTTCTTCCCCTTCGGATCGCCGGACGCCGCCGCCGTCGATTCGCCGTTCTGCTGCTACTAATCTGTCAACGGCCAACTTGCGTGCCGCACGGTGAGCTTCGCCGTCCTCTGCTCCTCCCCGTTGTCTCCCGCACGCGCCGTAGCTAGCTCGACGTCGATCCCGAGCTCTGGCCGCCGCAGATCGCTTCGCCGTCGTGGCCAAGGGCCCTGTCGTGCTCGTCTGAGCACGGCATCGAGCTCCTGGTGTTTCCAGGAGCCCAGCGAGCCCAACCGTGCGTCCTGACGATCCCCGTAGCCCCAGTTCCGATGACGCCCAAACGCCGGCGTCCGCCGCACCGCTCGCCATCGCCGTCTCCGGTCGTTTCCAGCCGTGCCACCACCACCACTCGACGCGCGAGTTCACTAGCGTTCGAACGCAATAAACCACGGGTCGAACGGTGCCCCGTAGCGCATTTCCGGCCGCCTCCGGTGATCGGCCGCCGCGCAAATGGTCGCAGGCGCAACTCCGGCGCCGGCAGCCGACGTGGATGAGCGGGCCCCACCCTTGACTCACTGCCAATGGGCTCCGGAGGCCCCGTTGACTGGGTTGACCCAGTCAACGTGCTGACTGGGCAACCCCAGTCGCTGACGTGTGGGCCCCCACGAATAATTAACCTAATAACATTTTAAATAAATGAAAATCAATTAATTAGACTAATGACTCACTGACATGTGGGGTCCACCCCCTAATTAACCCTGTTAGTTTAATTAATTCATTGTTAGTCTAACAGAGGCTGACATGTGGGTCCCACTGGACCCACATGTTAGGTTTGACCTGGTCAGACGACCAGTTGACCTGCTGATGTCAGCATTACCTCATGCTGATGTCATAATTCAATTCTGTTAATAAAAATAATTTCAGAAAATCATTTAAACTTCGAAAATTAATAACTTTTAAACCGTAACTCAGATCGAAAAACTTAAAACATGAAAGTTGCTCAGAACAACGAGACGAATCTGAACGTGTCGTCTGTTTCGATGCCGGAACCCCCTACATAGAAGAACTCGTAACTCCGAGCCCAATTCCGGTAGATGAATAGTGCACACACACCGGGTAATAAATCCCGCGATAATCCTAAAAATAACTAAAATGACTTAGGTGCATATTTAGGCAACCCTGCACTGCATCCTAGCATATCATACCCTGTGTTGCATCGTTTGCTGTGGATTTATATGTTTCTTCCCCCTCTTCTCTTTCGGTAGACCCCGACGTTGCTGTAGCTCCTGAGGCAGACGCCGCTCCGGAGTGCGACTACGTCCCCGACGACCCTGCCCTTGCCGTCGAGCAGACAGGCAAGCACCCCCATTTTGAGCATTCCGATATCGCCCACTCTCTTCTCTCTTATGCTTGCATTAGAAGTTACTGCTGCTACTTTTGTCCTATATCTGTTGCATAGCCTATTTTACTAGTAACCTGTTGTTGATACTTTCCTGCTATCCTAAACTGTTTAGTATAGGATGGGTAGAGCCTTATCAGAGACCCACTTGTCCCGACTGCCCCGCTGGACTCTCAGAAGACCCGAGCAACGGGATCGAAGATCAGACCCTGCCACCGCATGTCACTTCCCCCTTAAATTGCTCGACACTACTGGGTTACTATTGAGTGCCGAGGGTGATACCTCGTCAGCACTTCTGATGATAACCTTGTAGGTTAGTTAATCGGTCGTGGTAAGCGAGGGTGATTCCTCCTACACCACCCACGAAAACGACGACATTGTGCAACACTTCAAGTGTGGACCTCGAGGGTGATTCCTCCTTCGTTCACCTTGACGGTAACATCAGAGGGAATTCCATCGAGGGTGATTCCTCAGGGTTCCCCCTTGGTGTCAGACACACGGAGACTTTCGTTACTATGACTGAACACTGAACCATGATACTAAAGACGGGTCGGCCCTGAGGGGTACCCGCGCGAGCGTGAATGCGAAGTGATGTGGAGTCGGGTTGACCTGAGAGGTGCCCGCGAGATAACTACGAGGCGTGGCCGGGCATTCTTAGCCCTTGCCGCAAGTCCTCGAGACGGGGCGATGGGGTCACATCGATCGTGAGTCTCTGCTCGTTACCACGCGCTCCTAATCCACTAACAGTTTGGATATTTGATCCGAGGGGCCTCTGGCCTGATAGCACTAACCATCACATGGGCATAGTATGGGCGTTCTGCGTCGTATACTTCAGCCGAAGCTTAATATTCGTCAGCAACTGAGCGGCACACGCTGGGTTGGACTGGGAATGCAACCGCACTTGTATAAGGGGTTGCTAGGTCTGCTCACCGTCGGTGTACGCAACATGCAGGAGCGTCCGGGGCGATGGCCCAAGACCCCTGGGGGCATAGGTTAGTCCGGCGTGCTGACCTCTCTGTTAAGTATTTGGTAGGGTTGCGGCGTGTTGCTTAGCCGAGGCCGGGCATGACCCAGAAAAGTGTGTCCGGCCGGAGTTAAGCGAGCGTGGTGGGTAAGTTGGTGCACCCCTGCAGGGAAGAACTAATCTATCGATAGCCTGTCCTACGGTAACGGACACTCGGAGTTGTATCCCGATCGGTACAACTAGAACTGATGACTTGAGATGAAATGGATAGTATGGCTCTGGGATTGCTTTCTCGCAGGGAGTCGAGGAAGAATCTCTGGCCGAGGTTGATGATACTACAACTACTTTACATTATGTTACTCTGCACTCTTCTAATGCTGCAAGACCGATGAAGATGATTGAAGATGCTAGTCTTCGATAGGACTAGGCTTTCCCCCTCTACTCTGGCATTTCTGCAGCCCAGTCCACATATATAGCCCCCTTTGAAAATGTTGCATATGTAGTGTAGATCCTCGCTTGCTGAGTACTTCGGATGAGTACTCATGTTTGCTTTACTTTCTTTTCCTCCCCATATCCCATTGTCGCCGCCAGATGATGGAGCCCCTGAGATAGCCGCCCCCGTCGACGACTACGGCTACTACTACTACCCTCCCGGCGAGTACTACTACGAGGAGCCGACTGACGACCAGGAGTAGGATTCGGAGGGTCCTAGGCAGGAGGCCTACGCCTTTCGATCGTAGTATTTTACTTTACCCCGCCTTTCTAGAGGCTTATCTCCTTTTCTATAATATATCTGTACCCAGATATCTGATGCTTCCGCTGACACTTGTATGCCATCGAGCTATGTATTCGAGCCCTCGAGGCCCTGGCTTGTAATATAAAGCTTGTATGAATTTATTTATGTTTTAGAGTTGTGTTGTGATATCTTCAAGTGAGTCCTTAGGCTTGATCGTGTGCATTTGCGTGTATGGTTACTGCACGATTAAGCCGGGGTCATCACAGGTTGGTATCAGAGCCGACTGCCTCTAGGAATCCCCCTATCCAATTCCTTGGCCGAAGTTGAGTCTAGTAGTCGAAAACTGTTTTACTAACTTGGCTGTGTGGCTTACGGGCCCACGTTGCCGACTGGGTGGTATTAGGATCTTTTTTCCCCGACCTTTATTCTGGGGCTCTAACTTCTCTTATATTCGGGTTTAATAAAGTTACTAACACCGACACTTTGGATCTCGTAAATTCCATCCATCCGGAGAGCTGGATTCAGTGCGATTTCCCTGTCATTGATCTGATTAGTCTGATAATCATTTTCCTTTCCATTCTTTTGTTTAACCTTTCCATTCGAGATCTGTTATATTTCTCGTCGTCAAATGACAATCCTGAATCTTCTCTGTTTCAGATGGACCGTCTGTTTCCATCGCGCCCCACGACACAGCTTGTGCTTCAACTAGGTTTCCAGCTGTTCTGATTGCCCTCTTGATCAGGCTGGGATACCACTGGTGCCCAGAGTACATGGTCTACGAGGTTTACCGTGAGTTCAACTAGGAGCAGTACTATGCTAATGTTCGTATCTACGATCAGCAGGATGACTCTGACACTGAGCTGCATCGTTTTCATGGTATCGGCATGACGATCGAGATGGCAGTCAATGATGCTGCTTACTCTGCTGTCGCACGTCTCTGAGGAGAGCACAGTGCTAGCTTGGATGCCTCTGAGTATCGGTACATTCCGTATGCCCCTGCTGGAGATGCTACTGGATACTACATAGCTGTCTGTGCCCCGTACGAGCCTCGTCGCTATGATCAGCGAGTTCTGATTCAGTGTACTCAGGCTCTGGATCGCACTGTTCGCGCTCTTGCTGTCGAGTTGTTTGCCACTCGAGCACGACTCTACGAGCATATGACGCAGTTGCTACCAGCTGTTCGTGCAGGGATACATCCGGAGCACATTCTTTACCCGAGAAGGACCGAGATGCCATCAGGGATCGATTGGCCTGCTGTGGGAGGTCACACGCCTGCACGTGGACCTCTTCTTACAGCTCAAGACCGGGTTCTGCATCAGAGTGCACATGGAGCGCAGGATCCTTCTGCAACGAACGCCCGTCGTCCGCACTTGCAGCTACCCCGTTTCAGTGGTTTTCTCCGACCTTGATGTAGCCTTTGCTATGTCTCATTGTGTACTTCCTTACCGCGTGCCTGTGCGCCGCCTAGCATGTCTAGCTTTTGAATTTGCGCCGTTATGCTGGCCGAATGTAACCGACTCTGTAGGATCTGTATGAATTAATGACTATTATTAAGCATCTACTGTACTACTTAAATTTTGTCGTGTTACATCTTGATTGTTACTAAACACTCGCCGTGGCTTTGGCTAAACTATCCCTGTTGATTTAATAGGATGGGTGATAACAATCCACCACCGCCGCCACCGCCTGACTATATGGCAGCAATGATGCAACAGTTTGAACTCAACCGTCAGTTCATGACGGGGATTATGCAACAATTCCCTCGTCCCAATGCCGACGAGCCGCCACCTTCCATCACCTTGCTAGAATTTATGCGACTCAACCCGTCATTCTTTCGCAACACAGTCAACCCACTGGATGCCGATGACTGGCTGCGTGACATCTCTTATGAGATGGAGTCTGCTGATGTCGCCCCGACCAATTATGTCACCTTTGCGACATACCTTCTGAAGGGTCCCGCATCACAATGGTGGGCCACTCACCGACACACCCTACCACCTGGTACCGTCGTCACTTGGGCAGAATTCAAGATTGCTTTCCGTGCTCTCTACATTCCTCAAGCTATCATAGCCCGGAAGAAGGCCGAGTTCCGTAGTCTCGTTCAGGGCAACAAATCTGTGGAAGTTTATCAGCGCGAGTTTCTTGACTTGTCTCGCTACGCTGAAGAGGACGTTCCCACTGATGACCGAAGGCAGGAGAAATTATGTGAAGGGCTGCATCATGATATTTAGTTAGCTCTGCTTGTCGAAGACTATCCTGATTTCGCCACCTTGGTGAATAAGGCTATTATGGTCGAGACTGGTCTGAAGAAGCACAAGGAAGCGACCAGACGCACTCGTGAAGCGGGCTCATCTTCGGGCTCGTCTTCCCAGAAGCGCCGCATATGGATTCCACAGAGCATGTATCGTCCAGCTGCTCCAGTGTACAGGCCTGCATATGCTGCACCTCATCTGCCTCCTCCACCACCGAGGCAGCCTCTTCGTGCTCCACCACCTCGAGCTCCTGCACCACGTCCTGATAGCAGACTCTGCTTCAAGTGTGGCCAGCCAGGTCACCATGCCAGAGACTGCTCACAGAGTCAGAATCAACTAGCTCTTCCTTCTGCTGTCCGTGGGAATGGCCGTGGGAATTCTCAGCCTTGCTACAGCAATGTCAGGCCTTCTTATGGTCGTGGGCAGGCCTTCCATGTCAGCATGAATGAAGACCCCGAACAACCAGCAACTGTGATGGGTACACTTCTTGTTAATTCAGTTCCTGCAACTGTTTTATTTGATTCAGGAGCATCGCATTCATTCATGTCAGAACATTTTGTACTCTTGCATGACGTTAAGTGTGAAACACTACACCATCCATTAGATGTAAACACTCCCGCGGATCGGTGCCAAGCCACCATATTCAGCCCCGAAGTCACTATTGTGATTGAAGAGAGAAAGTTTCAGGCCATCCCCATAATTCTGAATAACTCCAACATTGACCTTATACTGGGAATGGATTGGTTGAAGGCTCACTACGCCTCAATCAATTGTGCCACTAAAGTTGTACACCTCCTGCACCCATCGAATGAGCTAGTGAATTATCAAGCTCATTTCACTCAGAACGCTGAGGCTCAGATTTATGCCTTGAACGCATTGAATGCTTTTCCGCTTGAGGGGATCGAGAACATCCCAGTTGTCTGTGACTTCCAGGATGTTTTTCCAGAAGAACTTCCAGGAATACCCCCTGCTAGAGCTGTCGAGTTCGTCATTGACTTGAAGCCTGGCACCACTCCTATTGCGAAGCGTCCTTACAAGATGCCACCGCACCACCTTATTGAGCTTAAGGAACAAATCGATAAATCTCTTAGGAAGGGCTTCATCCATCCCAGTTCCTCTGCCTGGGGAGCGCCGTCTCTTTTTGTCAAGAAGAAAGATGGTACGAATAGGTTGGTCCAAGATTACCGTCCTATCAACCAGGCAACCATTTAGAATAAATATCCGCTTCCTTGGATCAATGACTTATATGATCAACTTGCTGGATCTTCGGTGTTCTCTAAACTCGACATGAGGTTGGGTTATCACCAGATCCGTGTCCGTGAAGAGGATATTCCAAAGACTGCATTCGTTACTCAATATGGCTCCTATGAATACACCGTCATGTCATTTGGCCTAACGAATGCTCCAGCTATGTTCTCCTGCTTAATGAATTACATATTCATGGACTACTTCGACAAGTTCGTCGTGGTGTATCTGGATGATATCCTAGTATATTCGAAGAATAAGGAAGAACATGCCGAACATCTTCGCCTTGTTCTGGAGAGGCTTCGAGAGCACAAGTTATATGCCAAGTACTCCAAATGTGAATTCTGGCTTTCCGAAGTGACCTACCTTGGACATGTGATTTCCAAGGATGGTATTGCCGTTAACCCGGAGCGTGTTCAGGCTATCCTTGACTGGACTCCTCCGAAGAATGCCAAGCAAGTCCAAAGCTTCCTCGGTCTAGCCAGTTATTGCCGTCGATTTGTCGAGAACTTCTCCAAGATCGCCAAGCCCCTGACTAATGTGCTCCACAAAGGCGTTAAGTTTGAGTGGACAGACAAGTGTCAGGAAAGTTTCCAGACCCTCAAGGACAAGCTTACTTCTGCTCAAGTGCTTGCTCCTCCTGATTCTCCCAAGGACTTTGTCATTTATTGTGACGCCTCTCGTCAGGGATTAGGCTGTGTACTAATGCAAGAATGAAGAGTAATTGCGTATGCTTCACGTCAATTGCGTCCACATGAAGAAAATTATCCAGTGCATGATCTTGAACTTGCTGCAGTGATCTATGCATTAAAGTTATGGCGACATTACCTTCTTGGTAATCGGTGTGAGATTTATACCGATCATCAGAGTCTGAAATACTTGTTCACTCAACCGGATCTTAACCTCCATCAACAACGATGGTTGGAAACAATTACGGACTATGACTATGGTATTTCTTATACCCCGGGCAAGGCTAATGTAATGGTCGATGCCCTGAGCCACAAGTCATATGGCAACAACCTCATGGTTAGGCAAGCTCAACCTCGTCTTTGTGCGGAACTGACTCAGCTGAATCTGCGAATTGTTCCCCAGGGTTCTCTTAATAACCTTGTGGTACAGCCAGACCTTCAGAAGGCTGTTAAGGAAGCACAAGCCAAAGATGCTGAAATTGACTTGATGAAGAAAGAGCTTCACCTTGATAAGTACCGGGATTTCTCAGTTGCTGAAGATGGAACATTATATTTCAGAGACCGCATCGTAGTACCTTGCTTCGAGCTTATGACTAACAAGGTCATGAAGGAGGCTCATGATACACCGCTGTCTATCCATCCGGGTAGCACCAAGATGTATCGCGATCTCCGACAAAGGTATTGGTGGTCCAGAATGAAGCAGGACATTGCTCGATACGTTGCTGAATGTGACGTATGCCGTCGCGTGAAGGCAGAACATCAGAAGCCTGCTGGAATTCTTCAACCACTCCCTATTCCTTTGTGGAAGTGGGATAAAGTGCAAATGGATTTCATTACGGGTCTTCCTAAGTCTCAGAAAGGTCACGATGCTATTCTTGTCATCGTCGACCAACTTTCCAAGGTTGCTCATTTTCTGCCTGTCAAGGAGACTATCACTGCTAGTCAGTTAGCAGAGCTGTATATCTCCAGAATCGTTTCACTCCACGGTATTCCGAAGGAGATCAGTTCAGACCATGGCGGTCTTTTCACGTCCAAGTTCTGGGAAAGTTTCCAAGAAGCTATGGGAACTCACATTACATGGAGTTCAGCCTATCATCCCCAATCCCAAGGCCAAGTCGAGCGAGTAAATCAAGTACTTGAAGATATGCTTCGCGCTTGTGTTATATCATTCGGTAAGAAGTGGGAAGAATCTCTCCCGTTTGCCGAATTCTCTTATAACAACAGTTATCAAGCCAGCTTGAAAATGGCCCCTTTCGAAGTGTTATACGGACGTAAGTGTCGAACCCCTCTGAATTGGTCAGAAACTGGGGAACAACCACTCGTTGGACCAGACATTATTCAACATGCTGAAAAACAAGTCAGAATTGTCCGAGAAAATCTCAAAGTAGCTCAGGACCGTCAGAAGAGCAACTATGATCGCAAGCGATGGGGCTTGACCTATCAACCAGGTGATCAAGCTTATCTCCGTGTCACTCCTATGAAGGGCACCCGTCGATTCGGAATCAAGGGCAAGCTAGCTCCTCGCTATATTGGTCCCTTTCGCGTTGTGGCCAGACGTGGACAGGTGGCTTATAAATTGGAGTTGCCACTATAATTCTCTCATATCCATGATGTCTTCCACGTGTCACAACTCCGTAAATGCTTCAAGGAATCTCCACACCGCGCAGTGGATTACGAGATGCTCCAGTTGCAAGATGATCTTTCTTATAAGGAGCATCCAATCCGCATCCTTGATGAAGCTGAACGTCGAACTCGTCAGAAGATGACCAAGTTCCTGAAAGTGCAGTGGTCGAATCACACTGAAGATGAAGCCACGTGGGAACGCGAGGATCATCTTCGGGAAGAATATCCCGACCTCTTTCCTTCTACCTCCTAAATTCTTGGGACGAGAATTTCTTTTAGAGGAGGAGAACTTGTAACACCCCTGTGTAACTACCACTGTGATCAGCTGCTAATATTGCCAAGTCATATCATTTGTAGTGCTTAAACATAGTGGTTAACCAAAACAATTCAACTCCATTCTGAAAATCAACTCAAATTCAAAAGTGCAAAATAAATTTGCTCAAACACTATTGCAAAAATGTTCACTAAATAGCAAATATTCCAGAAGCACTCAAAAAAATATTACCAGTAATACTTGGATTAATTAAATGATTCAAACAATATGAAACAGCACCAAAACAGCAATATATAATACATCTAAAATCATATCAAATTCAAATGAAGCCCAACTTTGCTCAAACCAATTTTTGGTGAATGTTCACATTGCATATTAATATTTGGACCAAGTCCCATATTTTACAAAAGAGCACAAATGGCCTCACTATTTCCAAGCAGAAAAGAAATAAAAGTGTAGCGATCCGACCTCAGATGGTCAAATCTCTGTGTTCAAGTGTCATCCCTGGATCGGTAATGCTGACACACACAGTACTCGAAGGATTAATAACAGAGTGCAATCACACACTTATTACATCGAATGTCTCAAAAGAGAACTTATTACAATAAATATGGCTTAAGGCCATCTAAATAAGATAACAGCGGAAGGCTTGGAAGATAAAGTGAGTCCATCAACTCCAACGGCATAGCTGAGTGCACGACAACGACCTAGCGCACCTTACTCTTCGTCTGAAAAGTCTGCAACATGATATGTTGCAGCCCGAATCGGGTCAGCACATGGAATATGCTGGCAATATAACACGGTAGAGCAATGAACAGATAAATGCTATCACTACATGCATATATGGCTGGTGGAAAAGCTCTAGGGTTATATTATTTTTTTGCGAAAATCCAATTTTTTCCTACATCAAAGGAATATGTTTTATTTAACTATCATGGTGGTTGAAACATTGAGAAGGTAAATCCCCATCTCAATCCCAATTAAAAGTAATCATTAAACCCAACAAATTAATTTCGAGTGATGGGATCAAATCAATAATTCAAGTACCAGATACTCAAGATGTCCATAACCGGGGACACGACTAACCATGATTAGTTTATACACTCTGCAGAGGTTTGTGCACTTTTCCCCACAAGACTCGATCTCCTCCGTTGGATTTCTGGCACTACATGGTGTTTGAGAAACGGATGACCGAGACACAGTCTTTCAGAAACATTAACTCTTTACTCTGGGTAGACAGTTACACATACTTTCCCCTACATCTACTAGCCTACCACTGAAAGAGGTCATGTAACATACTCAACTATGCTAGAGCCCATAATAGCTTGTGGCTGCACACGGAAGTTTCTAGCATGAATAATCTTATGATCCCTTTGAGCCTGGGTGGCGAACCAAAAAGACAACACTGGTATATCCCCAGGTGCCTGCAACCAATCCACCCAGATGTGTATTTAAGTAGCCACCATAAGTTAACCATTAATTAACAATCTCACATCTGTCATGGATACACTCAAACCCAATCCACGTCTACGAGCATAGCATGGCAATATAAGCATAACGTAGAAGTAACTCCCAAGGTTTGATAATAAAGGGCAATAGGTTCTACCTCATCATCCACTTCCCAATACCTACAAGTTAATCACATCCTAATCATGCATTGTTTGAGGATTGAAACTAATGCATAAAAACTGGGTAATGAAAAGAGTATGATCAATGTGTTACTTGCCTTGCTGACGATCTGCAAACCCTAGAGACTCGTAGTAGCACACTTCGCACTCCGAGAATTCTATCGCAACCAAACAATAGCATACATAAGCAATCAAGCATAGATGCAAGGGTAAAACTCAAATAAGAAGATCAAATATGAAAGTTCAACTGAAGAGATTCGATCTGCAAAAAGAATCAATCGAATCAGAGTTACGGAACTGAAACTATGGTCAAAAGAACTTCAAAAACAAATGTGCTTGAAACCAAATTTTAGTTTGTCAAAATCATGTTCAAGTTGATTAAACAGAAAGAGGGGTAAGAGACGAAGATTTTGGCGTTGGTTTCACTGGATTTGGACGAACAGTTTAGAAACGGCGAGGGTTTGAAGATCAGGGGCTAATCTGCGATAAAAATAATCGTGGATAGGTCCCTGGCCAAAAAAACGGAAAAAGAAAAATCTATCGGACGAACGTCCGCTAACAGAGACGAACGGGCGAAAAACGTTCGTTAAAACGAACGAACGAATGAACGTTCGCAAACGAACTAAACCGAGAAAAACCGAACCGATCTAAAATAAAAAAACAAACCTAGGGTTTTAAGAAAAACCGGCGGTTTTTACCTAAACCGAAAAAAAAACCTGCGGCGAGATCCGACGGCAGCGGCGGAATTTCCGGCGGGGCGGGCGGCGGCGGCGGGCTTGGCGACGGCGGCGGGCTCCGCGGGCGGCTGCGCGGGGCAGCAGCTAGCAGCGGCGGCGGGGGTAGGTGCTGCGGGCGGCGGCGGGGCGTGATGAGGAGGAGAAGGGGCGGCGGCGGTGGCCGGTATTTCAGGAGGGAAGGGGGCGGGCCGACTTGGGGGAGGGGGAAAGGGCGGCCGGGGCGGAGTCGGACTCCGGCGAGTCCGGCGTGAGCACGGCTCGTGACGCGGGAGGAAGGCGGCGCGGGCGCTGGCCGCGGCCTGCTCGGCTGGGCCTTCGGCCCAGTCGGTCCGAAGTTTTTTTTAATAAATAAATTCCGCCAAAGAAAAATCCTAATAAAATATAAAAAAAAAATTCTAAAAATGCCAAAAACAATTTTCACCGTCTAAATAGAATATTTAGAACAAAGTGAACATTTTCTTGGCCTAAAAATGCAATTTTGAAAATGCATATTTTCTAATTCAAATAAAGTAGCAATAAAAATCCAAATAATTTTTTTTTTTTGATTTTAACATTTTTCCTCCAATATTTTCTTTTATTTTGGAGAAGTCATATTATCTCCTCTCATATGTTTTTATATTGGAAATATTTTTGGAGAGAAAAATAATTAAAACCAAAATGATCCTCTTTTCAATATTTGAGAGAATTCAAATATGAAAATAATAAAATCCCCAACTCTCTCCGTGGGTCCTTGAGTCGCTTAGGATTTCTAGGATCACAAACGAAATGCAAATAAAATATGGTATGCATATGATGACCTATGTATAACATTCCAAATTGAAAATTTGGGATGTTACAAACCTACCCCCCTTAAGATGAATCTCGTCCTCGAGATTCGGGTTGGCTAGAAAATAGGTGTGGGTGGTCTTTCCGTAGATCTTCCTCTCGTTCCTAGGTGGCTTCATCCTCGGTATGGTGGCTCCACTGAACTTTGCAAAACTTGATAACCTTGCTGCATGTAACTCGGCTGGCAAACTCGAGAATCTTGACGGGTTTCTCCTCGTAGGTCAGATCTCTATCCAACTGAATTGCTTCCAGGGGTACTATATCTCTTAGAGGAATATCGGCCATCTCCGCATGGCACTTCTTCAACTGGGAAACATGAAACACATCATGAACTCCTGATAGTCCGTCGGGTAACTCCAACTTGTAGGCCACCTCTCCCAGATGTTTCAAAACTCGGTATGGTCCTACAAATCTCGGGGCTAACTTTCCCTTGACTCCAAAGCGTTTAACTCCTCGTAGAGGTGACACACGAAGATATGCTCTATCTCCGATTTCATAGACTACCTCCTTGCGCTTGGTATCGGCATAACTCTTATGTCTGGACTGAGCTACCTTAAGTCTATCCCGAATCAACTTAACCTTCTCTTCAGACTCTTTAATCAAATCTGGTCCAAACAACTGACGGTCTCCAACTTCATCCCACATCAACGGTGTTCTGCACCTCCTTCCATACAAAGCTTCAAAAGGGGCCAGCTTCAAACTGGCTTGGTAGCTGTTGTTGTATGAGAACTCCACGTAGGGCAAATTATCATCCCAACTCGATCCGTAATCTAGTGCACAAGCTCTCAACATGTCCTCCAGAATCTGATTGACTCTCTCGGTCTGTCCATCTGTCTGCGGATGAAAGGCTGTACTAAACTCTAGCCTGGTACCCAAGGTCTGGTGCAGCTGGTGCCAAAACTTTGAAGTAAACTATGTTCCTCTATCTGATACGATGGTCCTCGGAACTCCATGCAGACATACGATCCTGATCATATATATCTTGGCCAACTTTGCACTCATATAGGTGGTTTTCACTGGGATAAAGTGAGCCACTTTGGTCAAACAATTCACTACTACCCAGATAGAATCATATCCCGATCGGGTCCTGGGTAATCCGGTGATGAAATCCATGCCAAGCTTATCCCACTTCCATTCGGGTATCGGCATAGGCTGTAGTAATCCTGCTGGCTTCTGATGTTCTGCTTTCACTCTCTAACATACATCACGTACGGCTACATACTCATCAATGTCCTTTTTCATACCAGTCCACCAGAAACGCTCCTTCAGATCCAAATACATCTTGGTGTTTCTGGGTTGTATCGAGTATGGCGAGTCATGAGCTTCCTGTAGTATCAACTTCCTGATCTCTGCATTATTGGGTACATAAACACGGTCCTCAAACCATAAAGTTTCGTACTCATCCTCACGAAAACCTTTGGCTTTTTCTTTGTTCATCCTCTCCTTTATCTCAGAAATTTCCTTATCATCGTTCTGGCTACTCGAATCTTCCCCAATAATGTTGACGTTACCTCCATTGCTGCGACAAAACCTCTAGGGACTATCTCCAAACGAAGCTCCCTGAGATCTTCGGCTAACTCCTTTGGCAATCCTCCGCTTACGAGGGTATTGACATAACTCTTCCGGCTCAAAGCATCTGCTACGACATTGGCCTTTCCTGGGTGATAATGCAACTTCATATCGTAATCCTTTATAAGCTCCAACCATCTCCTCTGCCTGAGATTCAGCTCCTTCTGTGTGAAAATGTACTTCAAACTCTTATGATCCGTGTACACATCACAACGGTTCCCAATAAGAAAATGTCTCCAGGTCTTGAGTGCATGAACTACAGCTGCTAACTCCAAATCATGCGTGGCATAAGTCAACTCATGCTGTCGAAGCTGACGTGAGGCATATGAGACAACTCTTCCGTCCTGCATAAGTACACCTCCAAGTCCTAAGCGAGAAGCATCGCAATACACTTGGAAATCCTTGCGTATATCCAGCAGAATCAGCACTGGGGCTATAACCAAATGTTTCTTCAGCTCCGGAAAACTTGCCTCACATTCATCTGTCCATTTGAACTAGGTGTCCTTCTTCAGTAACTCCGTCATAGGCTTCGCAAGCTTAGAAAAATTCTCAATAAATCTCCGATAATATCCTGCAAGTCCGAGAAAGCTGTGGATCTCTCCCACTGAGGTGGGTGCCAACCACTCAGTGACTGACTGAACCTTGGTGGGGTCTACTGCTATACCTTCTCCTGTTATAACATGTCCAAGAAATCCAACTTCCTTCAACCAAAACTCACATTTGCTGAACTTGGCATACAACTGATGTTCCCTGAGCTTCTCGAGAACTAAACGCAAATGCTCCTTGTGTTACTCTTCATTCTTCGAGTACACCAAGATATCATCAATGAACACCACGACAAACTTATCCAAGAACTCCATGAACACTTTATTCATCATACTCATAAAATAGGCAGGGGCATTAGTTAATCCAAATGACATAACCATATACTCATATAGCCCATACCTTGTAGTGAAGGCTGTCTTAGGTATATCCTGTTCTCGGATCTTCAACTGGTGGTATCCTGATCTCAAATCGATCTTGGAGAACACTTTAGCTCCTTGCAACTGATCAAACAAATCATTGATCATCGGCAGTGGGTACTTGTTCTTGATCGTCACTTCATTCAATGCACAATAATCAACAACCATTCTCAATGATCCATCCTTCTTCTCAACCAAGAGCACTGGGGCTCCCCACGGTGATGAACTTCGTCGAATGTAACCTTTCTCCAATAACTCCTTGATCTGCTTCTTAATCTCCTCCAGATCATTTGCGGGCATCCGGTATGGTCTCTTCGATATCGGTCCGATGCCTGGCAACAACTCTATCAAAAACTCAATGTCTCGATCCGGCGGCATGCCTGGTAAATCCTCTGGAAATACATCTGGGTAATCCTTCACTACTGGCACTTCTTCCTGAACAACTCCTGAGAGGGAATTTATTTGGGTTCTCCTTGACGCATGCCTGGATACATACTTGATCCTTTTTCCCTCCGGGGTGGTGAGCAGAATTGTCTTGCTGGCAAAATCGATGTTTCCTCCATACATCGATAGCAAATCCATGCCTAGTATCACATCCAATCCTTGTGACTCCAAAATTATTAAGTCTGAGGGGAACATGTGCCTACCTATGGTCAATGGCATCTGAAAACATCCTTGACTTGCCATATACTCCGCTCCTGGTGAGCTTACTAACATAGGTGCCCTAAGAACTTTAATGGGCAACTTATACTTATCCACAAATCCCCTTGAAATGTATGAATGCGATGCACCAGTATCAAAAAGAACGATTGCAGTAAATGACTTAACCAAAAACTTACCTATAACTGCATCTGGCTGCTCTTCAACCTCCTCCACGTTAACATGGTTCACTTGTCCCCTATTGAAAGGGTTGGGCTTCTTCCCAGAGCTTCCATTGCCATTACCATTCTTCGGTTCAGGACACTCATTGGCATAGTGTCCAGTTTTCCCGCACTTGAAACAAGTAAATGTGACTTTGATCCTTCTTGGCGGGTGTGGCTGGGTTAGAGCGGTTCTGATTGCTGCCTGCTCCATTCCTGTTTCCATTCTTGGGGCCACTGTAGTTATGCGAACTTCCTCCATTGTGAGTATGGCCTCCATGGTTATGTGTATATCCTCCCGAGTTCGGGGTAAAACGAGGCTTCTGTTGAGCTCCTGAATTATACTTCCCTTGTCCATACTTCCTTTTGCGGCTCTCAATCTGTTGCTGCTTCCCTTCAATCATAAGAGCCCGGTCTACCAACTCCTGGTAGTTAGCGAATGTTGCTACCATCAGCTGCATGCTCATCTCATCATTCAACCCTTCCATAAACTTCTCCTGCTTCGCAGCATCAGTGGCCACATCATCCGGGGCATAGCGAGCTAACTTACTGAACTCATCCACGTACTGCCCCACAGTACGGTTTCCCTGGCGCAAGTTGCGAAACTCACGCTTCTTCATGCTCATAGCTCCAGCTGAGACATGTGCAGTGCGGAATGCTTGCTGAAACAGATCCCAGGTGACATTGGCTATAGGGAATGTGGCTGTGTAATTCTCCCACCATGAGGCTGCGGGTCCATCCAATTGATGTGTGGCAAAACGCACCTTCTCAGCATCTGTGCATCCTGCGGTGGTCAACTCCCTTCCAATCCTGCGTAGCCAGTCATCAGCAACTATTGGCTCGGTGCTACTGGAAAACACCGGCGGCTGCAACCTCAGAAAACGGGCTAGGTTGTCAACTGGAGGTGGGGGCAGTGGGTTGTTGTTGTTGTTGTTGTTGCCTTGGTTCTGGACTAGTATCTGCATCAAGGCATTCTGCTGCTGGATCAACTGTGTGATCTCCGGTTGGAAGACAAATCCGGTGTCGCATCTCGGAGGCATCTGATGGGTTTAGAGGGGAGAGATTAGAATAGAGTGAGGTCTAATGAGAAAGCACTACCCATATGCACATGAGACAAACACATTCATATCACACCAAATCAATTCAAGCAGGGGCATACAATCGATCTAACTATCGTTACAAAAGTGCTCGGACTACTACTATATACATGGGGAAATACTACTAATCATATGGTGGTCATCTAGAAATTTTGATCGGTGGAAGACTCCATGATATCCGCTCCAGCTTCGTCTTCATAGTCATCATCACTACTGTCGGGGTCGGAGTCGGTGTCATCGATGATGATGTAGTCCTCGGGATGGTTGTCATCTCCTCCTGGCGTGGGGTCTCCCATGAATACTCCTAGCTTCCTTGTCAGGTCGTCATTCTTCTCCACTAGTATTGCGATTTCCTCCTCGTATCCGTCGCATGTAGACTTGAGTTCCTCTTCCAGCTCCATGTTCCTGGTCATCACCTTCTTCAAATCTATCATGCTTGCGCACATCTGGTTCTCCTGTCGACGAATGTGCTGGTTTAACTCCTGGATGAAAGCTGCAATGGACCTGTTTCTCCTGGTGCTGATCATCTCCCATTACTCATCTTGGCGCCCACATATCTGGTAGATGGTGTCCTTAAGATCTTTGTGATAAACTTCACCGATGCGTCCCATGGCGATGTGGGCTGCCATGCTCTTACCTAGACTCCAGGTTGGTGCATCAAAGGAAAACTCTATGGACTCGGTAACTGGCATGAACGTCCTCCCTGGAACTTGAACTCGAATCATCCAACGCTCCTCTTCTGGTAAAGTGGCGGTGTAGGTCCCGGTGAAGCTTGGTATTCCGATGTTCAGGTACTTAGTGATTTCCTTCAAGTGTCTCCCAAAGGGTGTATCTTCATCTGGTTGTGCAAACTTGTTCCTTGAGTCCGCCATCATAGAGAGTAGAAGATGAAGAGAGTCATAAATGAGTAGAGAAGAGTGTCCTATGGCTTTTCTTAGTGGTCGTGTCTTACAGTCACCGTGTGCTCTGATACCATCTTGTAGCGATCCGACCTCAGATGGTCAAATCTCTGTGTTCAAGTGTCATCCCTGGATCGGTAATGCTAACACACACAGTACTTGAAGGATTTATAACATAGTGCAATCACACACTTATTACATCGAATGTCTCAAAAGAGAACTTATAACAATAAATATGGCTTAAGGCCATCTAAATAAGATAACAGCGGAAGGCTTGGAAGATAAAGTGAGTCCATCAACTCCAACGGCATAGCTGAGTGCACGACAACGACCTAGCGCACCTTACTCCTCGTCTGAAAAGTCTGCAACATGATATGTTGCAGCCTGAATCGGGTCAGCACATGGAATATGCTGGCAATATAACACAGTAGAGCAATGAACAGATAAATGCTATCACTACATGTATATATGGCTGGTGGAAAAGCTCTAGGGTTATATTGTTTTTTGCGAAAAGCCAATTTTTCCCTACATCAAAGGAATATGTTTTATTTAACTATCATGGGGGTTGAAACATTGAGAAGGTAAATCCGCATCTCAATCCCAATTAAAAGTAATCATTAAACCCAACAAATTAATTTAGAGTGATGGGATCAAATCAATAATTCAAGTACCAGATACTCAAGATGTCCATAACCGGGGACACGGCTAACCATGATTAGTTTATACACTCTGCAGAGGTTTGTGCACTTTTCCCCACAAGACTCGATCTCCTCCGTTGGATTTCTCGCACTACATGGTGTTTGAGAAACGGATGACCGAGACACAGTCTTTCAGAAGCATTAACTCTTTACTCTGGGTAGACAGTTACACCTACTTTCCCCTACATCTACTAGCCTACCACTGAAAAAGGTCATGCAACATACTCAACTATGCTAGAGCCCATAATAGCTTGTGGCTGCACACGAAAGTTTCTAGCATGAATAATCTTATGATCCCTTTGAGCCTGGGTGGCGAACCAAAAAGACAACACTGGTATATCCCCAGGTGCCTGCAACCAATCCACCCAGATGTGTATTTAAGTAGCCACCTTAAGTTAACCATTAATTAACAATCTCACATCTGTCATGGATACACTCAAACCCAATCCACGTCTACGATCATAGCATGGCAATATAAGCATAACGTAGAAGTAACTCCCAAGCTTTGATAATAAAGGGCAATAGGTTCTACCTCATCATCTACTTCCCAATACCCACAAGTTAATCACATCCTAATCATGCATTGTTTGAGGATTGAAACTAATGCATAAAAACTGGGTAATGAAAAGAGTATGATCAATGTTTTACTTGCCTTGCTGATGATCTGCAAACCCTAGAGACTCGTAGTAGCACGCTTCGCACTCCGGGAATTCTATCGCAACCAAACAATAGCATATATAAGCAATCAAGCATAGATTCAAGGGTAAAACTCAAATAAGAAGATCAAATATGAAAGTTCAACTGAAGAGATTCGATCTGCAAAAAGAATCAATCGAATCGGAGTTATGGAACTGAAACTACGGTCAAAAGAACTTTGAAAGCAAATCTGCTTGAAACCAAATTTTAAATTGTCAAAATCATGTTCAACTTGATTAAACAGAAAGAGGGGTTCGAGACGAAGATTTTGGCGTTGGTTTCACTGGATTTGGACGAACGGTTTAGAAACGGCGAGGGTTTGAAGATTAGGGGCTAATCTGCGATAAAAATAATCGCGGATAGGTCCCTAGCCGAAAATAAACGGAAAAAGAAAAATCTATCGGACGAATGTCCGCTAACAGAGACGAACGGGCGAAAAACGTTCGTTAAAACGAACGAACGAACTAAACCGAGAAAAACCGAACTGATCAAAAATAAAAATAACGAACCTAGGGTTTTAAGAAAAACCGGCGGTTTTTACCTAAACCGAAAAAAAAACCGACGGTGAGATCCGACGGCAGCGGCTGAATTTCTGGCGAGGCGGGCGGCGGCGGCGGGCTTGGCGACGGCGGCGGGCTGCGCGGGCGGTGGCGCGGCTGCGCGGGGCGACTGGGTAGCAGCTAGCAGCGGCGGCGGCGGCGCTAGCAGGCGGCGGCGGTGGGTGCTGCGGGCGGCGGCGGGGCGCGATGAGGAGGAGAGGGGGCGGCGGCGGCCGGTATTTAAGAAGGGGAGGGGGCGGGCCGGCTTGGGGGAGGGGGCAAGGGCGGCCGGGGCGGAGTCGGACTCCGGCGAGTCCGGCGCGAGCACGGCTCGCGACGCGGGAGGAAGGTGGCGCGGGCGCTGCCTGCGGCCTGCTCGGCTGGGCCTTTGGCCCAGTCGGTCCGAAGTTTTTTTTAATAAATAAATTCCGTCGAAGAAAAATCCTAATAAAATATAAAAAAATTTCTAAAAAAGACAAAAACAATTTTCACCGTCTAAATAGAATATTTAGAACAAAGTGAACATTTTCTTGGCCTAAAAATGCATATTTTCTAATTCAAAAAAAATAGCAATAAAAATCCAAATAAAATATTTATTTGATTTTCACATTTTTCCTCCAATATTTTCTTTTATTTTGGAGAAGTCATATTATCTCCTCTCATATGTTTTTATATTGGAAATATTTTTGGAGAGAAAAATAATTAAAACTAAAATGATCCTCTTTTCAATATTTGAGAGAATTCAAATATGAAAATAATAAAATCCCCAACTCTCTCCGTGGGTCCTTGAGTCGCTTAGGATTTCTAGGATCACAAACGAAATGCAAATAAAATATGGTATGCATATGATGACCTATGTATAACATTCCAAATTGAAAATTTGGGATGTTACAAAAAGAAAAGTAGAAAACAAAAAAACAGAAGAAAAAAAACGAGGCACTGTGCACTGGGACTAAGTGCACAGTGCCCCGACCGCGGCCCACCTAGCCCAACTCCCTCTCTCTCCCTCGCGTGTCGTCTCCTCCGTGGCCGAGCGCTCGCACGCCGTTCGCGCGCCGACACACCGTCGCTCCACCGACGAAACAGGGAGGCGGAGGGGATAAGGCCGAGCCTCTGTTCGTTCCCCCTGGTCCTCCCCGTCATTTCCCCCATCTCTCCCTTGCACTCCAGCACTCGCGCTCGCCTCTCCCTGCTGTCCCGAATGCGCTCATCGCTGCATCTCTGACGAAACCGCGGCCACCGGCGTTCGCTCGTCCCTCCGAGCTGTTCACGCGCTCCGTCTCCGTCGAGCCACGCGACGCCGGACGCTTCCAGGAGCTGCTCCGGTTTCTTCTTCCTCTTCGGATCGCCGGACGCCACCGCCGTCGATACGCCGTTCTGCTGCTACTAATCTGTCAACGGCCAACTTGCGTGCCGCACGGTGAGCTTCGCCGTCCTCTGCTCCTCCCCGTTGTCTCCCGCACGCGCCGTAGCTAGCTCGACGTCGATCCCGAGCTCTGGCCGCCGCAGATCGCTTTGCCGCCGTGGCCAAGGGCCCTGTCGTGCTCGTCTGAGCACGGCATCGAGCTCCTGGTGCTTCCAGGAGCCCAGCGAGCCCAACCATGCGTCCTGACGATCCCCGTAGCCCCAGTTCCGATGACGCCCGAACGCTGGCATCCGCCGCACCGCTCGCCGTCGCCGTCTCCGGTCGTTTCCGGCCATGCCACCACCACCACTCGACGTGCGAGTTTACTAGCGTTCGAACGCAACAAACCACGGGTCGAATGGTGCCCCGTAGCGCATTTCCGGCCGCCTTCGGTGATCGGCCGCCGCGCAAATGGTTGCCGGCACAACTCCGGCGTCGGCAGCCGACGTGGATGAGCGGGCCCCACCCCTGGCTCACTGCCAGTGGGCCCTGGGGGCCCCGTTGACTGGGTTGACCCAGTCAACGTGCTGACTGGGCAACCCCAGTCGCTGACGTGTGGGCCCCCGCGGATAATTAACCTAATAACACTTTAAATAAATGAAAATCAATTAATTAGACTAATGACTCACTGACATGTGGGGTCCACCCCCTAATTAACCCTCTAGTTTAATTAATTCATTGTTAGTCTAACAAAGGCTGACATGTGGGTCCCACTGGACCCACATGTCAGGTTTGACCTGGTCAGACGACCAGTTGACCTGCTGATGTCAGCATTACCTCATGCTGACGTCATAATTCAATTCTGTTAATAAAAATAATTCTAGAAAATCATTTAAACCTCGAAAATTAATAACTTTTAAACCGTAGCTCAAATCGAAAAACTTAAAACATGAAAGTTGCTCAGAACGACGAGACAAATCTAATCGTGTCATCTGTTTCGATGCCGGAACCCCCTACGTAGAAGAACTCGTAACTCCGAGCCCGATTTCAATAGATGAATAGTGCACACACACCGGGTAATAAATCCCGCGATAATCCTAAAAATAACTAAAATGACTTAGGTGCATATTTAGGCAACCCTGCACTGCATCCTAGCATATCATACACTGTGTTGCATCGTTTGCCGTGGATTTATATGTTTCTTCCCCCTCTTCTCTTTCGGTAGACCCCGACGTTGCCGTAGCCCCTGAGGCAGACGCCGCTCCAGAGTGCGACTACGTCCCCGACGACCCTGCCCTTGCCGTCGAGCAGACAGGCAAGCACCCCCATTTTGAGCATTCCGATATCGCCCACTCTCTTCTCTCTTATGCTTGCATTAGAAGTTACTGCTACTACTGTTGTCCTATATCTGCTGCATAGCCTGTTTTACTTGTAACCTATTGTTGATACTTTCCTGCTATCCTAAACTGTTTAGTATAGGATGGGTAGAGCCTTATCAGAGACCCACTTGTCCCGACTGCCCCGCTGGACTCTCAGAAGACCCGAGCAACGGGATCGAAGATCAGACCCTGGCACCGCACGTCACTTCCCCTTTAAATTGCTCGACACTACTGGGTTACTATCGAGTGCCGAGGGTGATACCTCGTCAGCACTTCTGATGATAACCTTGTAGGTTAGTTAATCGGTCGTGGTAAGCGAGGGTGATTCCTCCTACACCACCGCCGACAACGACGATGTCGTGCAACACTTCAAGTGTGGACCTCGAAGGTGATTCCTCCTTCGTTCACCTTGACGGTAACATCAGAGGGAATTCCATCGAGGGTGATTCCTCAGGGTTCCCCCTTGGTGTCAGACACACGGAGACTTTGGTTACTATGACTGAACACTGAACCATGATACTAAAGACGGCTCGGCCCTGAGGGGTACCCGCGCGAGCGTGAATGCGAAGTGATGTGGAGTCGGGTTGACCTGAGAGGTGCCCGCGAGATAACTACGAGGCGTGGCCGGGCATTCTTAGCCCTTGCCGCAAGTCCTCGAGATGGGGCGACGAGGTCACATCGATCGTGAGTCTCTGCTCGTTACCGTGCGCTCCTAATCCACTAACGGTTTGGATATTTGATCCGAGGGGCCTCTGGCCTGATAGCACTAACCATCACGTGGGCATAGTATGGGCGTTCTGCGTCGTATACTTCAGCAGAAGCTTAATAGACGTCAGCAACTGAGCGGCACACGCTGGGTTGGACTGGGAATGCAACCTCACTTGTATAAGGGGTTGCTAGGTCTGCTCACCGGCGGTGTACACAACGTGCAGGAGCATCCGGGGCGATGGCCCAAGACCCCTGGGGGCATAGGTTAGTCCGGCGTGCTGACCTCTCTGTTAAGTATTTGGTAGGGTTGCGGCGTGTTGCTTAGCCGAGGCCGGGCATGACCCAGAAAAGTGTGTCCGGCCGGAGTTAAGCGAGCGTGGTGGGTAAGTTGGTGCACCCCTGCAGGGAAGAACTAATCTATCGATAGCCTGTCCTACGGTAACGGACACTCAGAGTTGTATCCCGATCGGTACAACTA
Source organism: Thinopyrum elongatum (assembly GCA_011799875.1). Lineage (NCBI taxonomy): Eukaryota > Viridiplantae > Streptophyta > Magnoliopsida > Poales > Poaceae > Thinopyrum > Thinopyrum elongatum. Next base: position 117,566,673 of record CM022302.1, on the reverse strand, counting down.
GAACTGATGACCTGAGATGAAATGGATAGTATGGCTCTGGGTTTGCTTTCTCAGAGGGAGTCGAGGAAGAATCTCTGGCCGAGGTTGATGATACTACAACTACTTTACATTATGTTACTCTGCACTCTTCTAATGCTGCAAGACCGATGAAGATGATTGAAGATGCTAGTCTTCGATAGGACTAGGCTTTCCCCCTCTACTCTGGCATTTCTGCAGCCCAGTCCACATATACAGCCCCCTTTGAAAATGTTGCATATGTAGTGTAGATCCTCGCTTGCTGAGTACTTCGGATGAGTACTCACGTTTGCTTTACTTTCTTTTCCTCCCCATATCCCATTGTCACCGCCAGATGATGGAGCCCCTGAGATAGCCGCCCCCGTCGACGACTACGGCTGCTACTACTACCCTCCCGGCGAGTACTACTACGAGGAGCCGACTGACGACCAGGAGTAGGATTCGGAGGGTCCTAGGCAGGAGGCCTACGCCTTTCGATCGTAGTATTTTACTTTACCCCGCCTTTCTAGAGGCTTATCTCCTTTTCTATAATATATCTATACCCAGATATCTGATGCTTCCGCTGACACTTGTATGCCATCGAGCTATGTATTCGAGCCCTCGAGGCCCTGGCTTGTAATATAAAGCTTGTATGAATTTATTTATGTTTTAGAGTTGTGTTGTGATATCTTCAAGTGAGTCCTTAGGCTTAATCATGTGCATTAGCGTGTATGGTTACTGCACGATTAAGCCGGGGTCGTCACACTTAATTGGTTAGAAGTAGTGGATATTTCATTATAGCCATTGATAGATGATTAGACGGTCTTGTATGGTTAGGGAATCATTAGGAGATAGTAGAGTCCTTGAACCGGACAACTCACATGCGTGGGACAGGCAAGGGGCATGTTATGCTTCATCAACGGCTACGAATACATTGTAGTTTAATCAAATGGATGTAATAGATTAACCTTTAGGATTAACGTGGTGTCTCGTATGGTGCCTCTAATTAGTAAATATAAGATGGCAATCACACAAGGATAGTAAAATTTTTAAAACATCAGCAATGCTTCATGTTACCGGAAGTATTACGATCAACAATGACATTCGTCAAATATGGGATTACTTTAATGGTGGCATTGCTTGTTTACAAGATACAGTAGATCAACAGCAGCTAAAGAGTTGGTTTAAGGGCATGGGACCGTGGGGACACCAGGACACTCAGCAGCGTAAAGAAGCAACTTACTTATCATACTGGGGAAAACAGCAGGAGTACCATTTGTAACATAGTTTAATTACATCATATCACTGGAGGCATTAGATTAACAATAACACTGGTTAGACATGCCCTTAAGGTAACAGTGTGATTGCTTCATTTTACATGCTCCCTTACATTAACAACAGCAAAAAGTTGGTATAAGGACATGCGACAGTGGACGCATCAGCACAACTTAACTACAAGGAGGCATAAAGTGGTGATGCCGAGTTTGTTCATACTCTGTGAGGGCAGCAAATCTAATCCTGGAGACCTTTTACTATGTGAGGGCAGCAAATCTAATCCTGGACATACTCTGTTGACTTGTCCACCAGTTGCCACTTTCTATCCTTTTTTCAACCAATAATAGATCTGTTCCTTATCTAGTTTGTACTGGCTTTTCCCTTTATTTCCCTTTTCAACCCTGAGACCGGTTGGGTATCCAGTCTCTACTACTTTCCCCCTGTTATTTCCTCTTTGAATCAAGTCCTAGATTCATGCTACGACTTCCCCCCCTTTCTTCGTTGTTTGAACCAAGTCCTAGATTTGACTGCATGAAGTAGCTTTACCTCCAATAATAATAAAAATTTAGGCGGCTTTGGAAAACCTGATGGAAGTAGAAAAAGATGCGGGTGAGGCTACACGTCAGTCGACTGACTTTTTCATCTCTGGTCAGTCAATTTTCCAGCCATTGGATACGAAATCAAGGGCCTGTAGTTCATCTTCAATCTCCACCCCCTGAGCCGCCAGCCACCACCGGCCGAACCGCCGGCCCCCGCCGCCCCGGCCATCCCTCTAGCCCCCCTCACCGAGCTTTTTCTTCGGTGATCCCCACACCACCGCACCCCCCCACCGCTGGTGACCATCGCCCCACCCTGAACCCTAAGATAGATAGTGGGGTACCTCTCCGGCGAGCCCCCCTCCCCGCTACGGCTGGTTCTTCCTTAACTCGGCGAGCCCCCCCCCTGAAAATTGACTGACCCAAAAGTCGATTCGGTTTACTGAAGTGTAGCTAAATCAAAAAGATGCACATGCAGACACGTGGGGAGCTGGGGCAGTAGAGCAAGGTCGCTTTCAAAGAACTTATACCTGAGGGTAATCGGGATGTCGGCGGTGACAGGTCGGATATGCGCACAATATGGCAGGGAGGAAGAAGGGTCGAAGGACCTCCCGAGCTGGCGCTGTGTCGGAGAGAACGGCACGGGCAGAGGATCAGGACCCGCTGGCAGCTATGGGTTTCCTCCCTCGCCGCTAATGACCGCGTGAACGATGCACTAGTCCTCTACACACACCGGCCGAAGGGATCCGGCCGGATCTGTGACCAGCGGTGAGCAGATAGAAAATATTGCTACCGCTGTCTTGTTTAGATCTGGAGAGGATGAGAGAATGAAGAGAGCAACCCTAGTAAAGCAAGCGCTCAGGCCCCTGCCTATATATATAGTGGAGTGATTATCTTTTTCTCTCCACAACAAGCATTTCAATTTGTGTATGTGGCATTAAAGAAAAGAAACTCTCTATTTAACGTGACTAACTGTATGACTCCTACTTACTAGTACAGTAGTAGTATTGTTCACTTGTGCTCCCCGGCCCTCCATTCATTGAACAACCCCACAGGTGAATAAACTTACAGTACTAGTATTTATAGAGAACGAACAAGCTCGAACTATTTTGGCTTTGATATATCGATGGTACAGTTTGCCCACATTGCATCAATGGACTCAGTACTTTGAAGTAACCTATACGTATATGCACAGTTACATTCCTAATCGCTAGTTAGAGCTTGAACTGTATTTGTTTACATGTACCACATTTTTCTTTTGGTTTTCTGCTCCATGGCGTAATTCATCGATACAAAATTATACTATGAGTAGTTAAAAGTTGAGAGAGGTGCTTTTCCTGGGCAGTACGCGCGGCAGTTTTCGCGTAGGTGCTTTGACAGAGAGGCGAGGAGGGTGAGAGAGTAGCGGATTCAACTTACTGCTGGAAAGGTAGGGCTGTGCGATTTGACGGCGCGTTACTGTTGGAAAGACGGTGTCTTGTGATATGACTACTCACTATAATCAGGAATTACTGGCGCTACGACCGGGGTGATGCCCCCCTTCCGTTCCCCACTCTAATCTGGTGCATGACACGTCGACCCAGATGCTGGCTCCCCCACATGTCGGCGAAGTACGTAAGAAGGAGCAAAGAATCATTTGGTATATATAGTGTATATACTAGTACTACTATTCACGTCGGAGGAGTGCGAACCACGGCAGCCCAGTGAACCAGCAAGCGATAGGCCATAGAAAACAATGTGGTGATATGGCCATAAAAAACAATGTGCTACAGTCAAGTCTGTAGAATGTACAGTACTACTCCTCTTCCTCCTCGTCTCGGTTCATCGCCATCATACTTTCCCCATTCCCGTGTTTTCAGTATCCTGCGAATCAAAGAGGCCCTTAGACTGGTTTAGGTCCGGTCATTTTTTATAAATGTGTTATGTCCAAAATTTAATGAACATGCTCCGGTTTCTATGAAAATAATCCGGTTTGCATGTAGTAATTCATTCATTTATTTATTTATTCTTCTGCGGGGGCTTTGCATGTAATTCGTGAGGTCTGAAATGTAAAGTACGCCGGCATGGTTGCATATGCTCCGAGTCGTGCATGCACTACGACCCAGATGCTCTATGTCCCACATGTCAGTGAAAGGGAGCACGTGGAAATAGCCTAGGAGTATATATAGGAGGATAAATGCGTGAAAAAATATGTACTATGAAGCATAGCTGTGGTTCGAAAAGGAGACCTAAAGTGATGACAGGTATAGGTCGCACGCACCCAACTAGTGGTACTAGACGTACGACTACTTTTTCCCTAAAAAAAAGAGGTACGAGTACTCAGTACTCCTATTCTATCAACATGAGTCCCATCTGACAACAACGTCCGTGCTACAGCTAGCTCTTCTCCCTCATTTCTCTCTTCTAATTCTAACTCAGCTAACGCACGGAGGGCGGGGTGGGGATTTGCCGACGGTCGGTTTGCTCAACTGCGGCCCCACCTCACAGTGAAAATGTTACGACTGGAATAAAAGTGCCATACACTAATAAAACATTAAGGCCACGAGGCGATGCAGTGCTGGTTACAGGAGGCAAGAAGAAAGATGCATCCATCGATGATGTCCATCTCCTCGACTCAGGGCGCCGGCCCACCGAACGGCGGCTAAGTAGCAGCGGCTTTCGTGCCCAGGTCGACGTGCTTCTGAACAATGGCGTCCAAAGATTCCAGCCACTGGAAGAAGGCCAATGTCTTTCAGTCCTCGCTGGCCTTGTAGTGGCCTATGTAGACGATTTCCTCATAGACATGGATGTGCAGCTCGACGGTTTCTTGCATGGCGAGGCGCTGCGTGGCGAGCGCGGCCTCGAGGTGCACATTATTCGTAGCGACCTCCGGCACCTGCAGGGCCACCAGGGCTTGAAAGAGTTCATCACCATGGAGGCCTATGAGGGTGGCAGGCAATGAGGAGCCTGGGCGCGCAGGCTAGAGCAGTACGTCAAGGTCGTTCGCGCGCTTCTTGACGGCGGTGAACTTCCGGATGGAGCGGACCATCATGTCGTCCATGCGATAGGCGAAGCCGGCATCGGCGAGGGCTACGACGCCGGCGGTCACCACCACCATCTGGAAATGCTGCGTGGTGTGGGGCCGCAGGCCGGCGTCTTGGATGATCTGGCACAGCCGACTGCTGCTCGCGTCCATCGCCTCCATAGGTGCTTGTGGCTTCTGGTCACTTGGTCTTGGATTGGAGTGAGCAGTGTTGAGCAGAGACTAGGAGTAGATGGATTGGAGTGGTGGGGTGCCTTTATATGAGAGTCCAAACTCTGTTGCATTCACATCATGCTGGCTCTATTCTGCTTCTCCAATTAATTCCCTCTGCATGCTAATTGAGGATGTATCATTGACCGTTCAATGTCTCGGGAACTGCTACCCTCTCCCTCCTTGGCATTCAAGCCGTATCAATGTAAATGCGGGTCAAGAAGAGACTAGTCATTTACTACATTGTGCACCACGATCGTGTGGGAGTGCGACGCTAACGGCACAGGCATGTTGTACTTGTTCTACTTTCTTGTTTTGAACTCGTGACTTGTAGTAACGCTTAGTTTTGAATATATAAGTTTGGTTGTCGCGCCAATATATACTGCACTCCCTCCATGTAGGTTTGGTCGCTGAAGTCAAAATTAGACACAAAACACAATGGTGATGGACCAGTCTACCTCCGTCCTGGTTTATTGCTCCCCATCGTAATCTATGCCAAATTTTGACCATAAATTTGACTAACAAAAGGTTCATGCATGTCACCAAAATTATATCATTGAAAACTATGTTCAAATACAAATCAAATGATATAATTTTTGTTGACATGCACTAACATTTTGTCAGTTAAATCTTTGGTCAAAATTTAGCACAAATTACAAAAGGGACTAATAAACCAGGACCTAGGTAGTACACCAGGTCGAAGACAGTGATACTACATATAATTAATGCCAAATAAGAGCGAGGGATCACACATGTCATTTACGACTGGAATAAAAATGCCATACACTAATAAAACATTAAAGCCACAAGGGGATGCAATGCTCGTTACAGAAGGCAAGAAGAAAGATGCATCCATCGATGACGTCCACCTCCTCGACTCAGGGCGCCGGCCCACCGAATGGCGGCTAAGTAGCAGCGGCTTTCGTGGCCAGGTCGACGTGCTTCTGAACAATGGTGTCCAAAGATTCCAGCCGCTGGAAGAAGGCCAACATCTTTCTGTCCTTGCTGGCCTTGTAGTGGCCTATGTAGACGATTTCTTCATAGACGTGGATGTGCAGGTTGATGGTTTCTTGCATGGCGAGGCACTGTGCGGCGAGCGCGGCCTCGAGGTGCACATTCTTCGTCACGACTTCCGGCAGCTGCAGGGCCACCAGTGCTTCAAAGAGTTCATCACCTTGGAGGCCGATGAGGGTGGCAGGCAACCAGGAGCCTGGGCACGCGGGCTGGAGCAGTACGGCAAGGTCGTCCGCGCGCTTCTTGACGGTGGTGAACTTGCGGATGGAGTCGACCATCATCTTGCACATGCGAGAGGCGAAGCCGGCGTCGACGAGGGCTATGACGCCAGCGGTCGCTTGCATCGTCTGGAAATGTTGCGCGGTGCGGGGCCGCAGGCCGGCGTCTTGGACGATCCGGCATAGCCGACTGCCGCTCGCGTCCATCGACGCCACGGGTGCTTGTGGCTTCTGGTCACTTGGTCTTGGTCTTGGATTGGAGTGGGCAGTGTTGCCCAGAGACTAGGAGTAGATGGATTGGAGTGGTGGGGCGCCTTTATGAGAGTCCAAACTGCATTGCATTCACATCATGCTGGCTCCATTCTGCTTCTCCAATTACTTACTCCTACCTCTGCATGCTAATTGAATGTGGAGGAATCATTGACCGTTCAATGTTTCGGGAACCGCTACCCTCTGCCTCGTTGGCATTCAAGCCGTATCAACGTAAATGTGTGTCAAAAAGAGACTAGTCAGTAGTAGTATACTCAATATTGTGCACCGCGACCAAGGCGGAGAGGAAAACGAGAGAACTACGTATTTATTTACGGTGTAGATTCACTTATTTTGCTCCGTATGTACTCATTTAGGGTGTAGTCACTTGTTGAAATCTCTAGAAAGGCAAATACTCCCTCCGTTTTTATTTACTCTGCATATTAGAGTTGACTGAAGTCAAATTTTCATAAAGTTTGACCAAGTTTATAAAAAATAATATAAACATTTATCATAACAAATATATATGATGTGAAAGTACATTCAATAATAAATCTAATTGTATTGATTTGTTATTGCTTATGTTAATTTTTTTTATAAACTTGGTCAAAGTTTATAAAGCTTGACTTTTACCAAAGCTAATACACGGACTAAATAAAAACGGAGGGAGTATTTAGGAATGGAGGGAGTAGTCCCTCCTTTCCGGTTTACAGGGCTATATACTGTTAAGAGCAAGTACAATAGTGGGCTTATAGCCTGCTTACATGGCAATTTTGTCTCATGCAAGAGCCTGGCTATATGCGTGCTCCAAGGCTCCGCACCACGCCCCACCCCTACACAAAGACTGCCACGCGAGCATTCGCAACTGCCACGTTCGGGTTGCGCTTCGCTCTTCGCCTCTTCGAGAAGACGAACAATGATGTTACTACTTCTACAGTATCGAATGAACTGCTGCATGTCCGTCCACCGCGTGCGGGAGGGATAGCTTGTTGTAGTAAGCAAAAACATGTCCTCGTCTGCAAGCCACCGCGCGCATGGGCGAGGGAGAGGGCGTGTAGTAGTAAAATCAAGCTTCTCCTCGTTGTACGAGTTGACACGACACATCATAGCACCGGCCCCACATGCTTGCCTCTAAACTTGGCTAAAAGACCCGCAGTGTACAATATATTTGCTGCAACCTCTAACATTTACCCCACCACAAATTAAAATTTATATTCCTGTCTTGACCAAATGAGTGTGCAAACTACAATCACGAGGATGACAGGTAGGGCCAGAAGATTATTTTAATCAAAAAATGCTTCGAGACGGCCTCATAGCATGGAGCCGACTCCAACGATTTTAAGCTTAGAGGCACGGTACACGCTATCCTAGACTATGTCACTATACTACCTCCCCTACACATGAAACTGCCACACGGGCGTCCGGGTTGCACTTGGCTCTTCGCCTCTTCGGGAAGTCGAACAATGATGGTACTACTGCAGTGGAGTACTACTAGTATGCTTCTGGCCATCTGACACCGAATGAACTGCTGCATGTCCACCGCGTCCGGGAGGAAGAGCGTGTAGCGAAAGCTTCTCCTAGTCCTGCGAGCCACCACACTCATGGGCGAGGGAGAGGGCGTTGTAATCAAACTTCTCCTTGTTGTACGAGTTGACACGACACATCAAAGCAGTGCACTCGATATATTTCAATAATTTGCGTTTACCGATGCATTAATTACAACGCATGCATGCATGCCGTGACTTTCCTTTTGATACTTGCATGTGTTGATTTAATGCACCTTGAAGTAGTATGAATATGTGATGGTAAAACTTTGTAATGCCCCGGCCCTAAAGCGAGAGATGGTTGTGCACGAGGAGGGCGAGATCATGCCGACGGAACAGGACCCGACGATGGAGCTCTCTATGGTCTCTATGGATCTCACCTTGCTCCACTGCCCTTTGTGCCTCCGCCGCTTGAAGCCTTCAGTGTATGAGGTTCGAATACATCTCGTCCATTCAGCTGATCGAGCAAGGTGCAGGTTTCTTGATTGATGTGTTGTTCGATTGATTTGTGCAGGGCAAGGGAGGGCACCGGGCCTGCGCGGACTGCCACGGCGAGTGCCCCGGGAACCAGCGGCAGTGCCAGAAGTGCGAGCGCGGCGGCGGCTTCGACGTGCAGAACACGGCGATGGACTCCGTCCTCTCCTCGATGAGGGTGGAGTGCCCGCACGAAGGCTGTGGGCTCTACGTCACTTACCACAAGCTCGCCGATCACCAGAGCATGTGTCCGCTCGCGCCATGCAAATGCCCTGTGCCCGTCTGCAGCTACGAAGGCCCGCCGCCGACGCTCTCCCACCACATCAGCACCGTGCATCCCATGCTCGTGCATAGGATCCAGTACGGCAAGGTGTTCCAGCTGCAAGTGCCAGTGTCGGAGCCACGGCTCTTGCTGTTCACGGAGGAGGACGGCCACGCATTTTTCTTGGTCGGCGGCATGCTCGACATCGGCATGCCTATCGCCGTGTCGGTCGTCTGCATCATAGCGGGGGCGTCCCCACTACCACACTACGCGGCCAAGCTGTGGGCGAACGACCTGCTGGGGGAGCCAAAAGGCAATACTGACGCTGTCAAGGTGGAAATCGAGGTGACAAGCAGCAAGGATCCCGGTGACGTCGCCGTGCAGGAGCTGACCTTCTTCACAGTTCCGCCCAAGCCGCTGGCCGGGGCTGGGTTGTCGTGGACGGTGTCCCTCCACATTCAGATTGACAAGCTCACCTCCTAAATGATTCTATAGTGCCTTTTGTTTATCTTAGTAATATGCTAATATAGGGGATAGCTCGGTCTACTTTAGCTTAAGAGATGGTGGGTTTTGGTGGTGATGAATCAATTACTTCGACATCAGATCAGCAGTTAAAGTAATTTCCAACTGTCGAACGGATATTTTGTGTCTGTTGGATATAAAGATCCTTTGGGTAAGAAGTATAAGCAGCTTATATGCTTGCTTATTCAGGAAGTGTTGCATACTTGTGCGAGTTGACGTGACACATCAAAGTAGTACTACTACTAGTAGTACTCACCCGACTGCGCACCAGGCAGACGAAGCTCGTGTCGTGTTGGTGCCGTGTGCGGCCCGCACATTAACCAAAACCTCGCACCTCCTGCTTAGCCTCCGTGTTTTAAACTTCTCAATCACAAGGCCAAGGAGCAACGGGAACCTATGATTGAGCCAATCGGATGGTTGAGAACACAACAATTCATAGCTACAGATGCGTGTGTGAGAGAGGACGAGTGCGTGCCTGCACCTCTTCTCTTCATGTATACCATACTAAACTAAGAGTACAAGTGTATTTGGGTGGCATCGACCTAGGGAGCTAGAGATGGTGCATGCGAGAAGTCCCGAGAGACTAGGTGTGTGCGTTGGAAAGACGGTGAGAGATGATATGTGTCGATGTAATGCGTGTGAAAAAAAGACTAGTCTATAGCTCGCCACGAGGCTATTCCTGTCGAACGCCCCAATAATCGTAAGATATGTATCCGACGGTGCCTGTTATTGCACGTACACAGCTGTAGAAAAAGAAGTACCATGGAATATTACAAAACTGCTACACCACGGCCGAGAACACGTGCCCACGTTACGCCATCCGGGAATAGTGCCGCACTTCGAAACTAGAACCGTCAATAAATTTTGAGCTTGCGTCTCGTCACATTCCAAATTACTACCACGCTATATTTAATTGCAAACCTGTTCACACCGATCACAACCTAAACGGTTTCCCACTTAGGAGCGTATTAGTACTCGGTTATAAATAGTACTATGCCAAGGTGACTGCACATTCCTCCTCAACTCCTCATCCACAAAAACAAACAAGTCATTCAACATCGTTCCCATGCGTCTGCCATGGCCAGCGTGAGTTCTTGGTTGAGAGATTACCACCAAGGAGAGGCGAGCATGGAAGCGGAAGCACGAGAGATGTCCCGCCTCACCGCAAAAGCAGCCGACATGTCCCGCCGCGCGGCATTAGCAGCACAGAGGTCCCGCCGTGCTGTCGAAGCAGCACGGAGGTCCCGCCACACCGTCGATGTAGCAAACTGGTCCGACCGTGCCGTGGAAGCAGCAGAGATGTCCCGCAACACCGCGAATGCAGCAGAGATGTCCTCCCGTGCTGTAGCGGCCTGGGAAAATGTCTCGCGGGCAGGCGAGGACTCTTACAGGCGCATGCATGCGATCATCCATAGCCAGATGGATCAGATCTCTGGTTGGGCGAGGTTGCAGGACGACATGAAAGCCTCGTTTGAACAGGCTACCGGCGTTATCCGGCAACTAGGGGAGGGCAATGCGAAGCTCTAGGCCGAGCGCGACCTGCTGAGGGCGAAGATCGCCGGAAGGGCAAAGCAGGCGGAGGAGACCGCTGCCTTGTTGAAGAGGACGGGCGTCATCGTCAAGAAACTTATGGACGAGAATGCCATGCTCCGCATCGAGCGCGAAAGGCTGTTGGAGGAATCCGTGGATGCTTCCAAGTAGCGTATTAAGGACATGAAACTGATGAAAGAGATCATCGCCGCTCACCGCGAGAACTAGTGTCCACGACCTACAGCGCATCAAGAAAGTAGAGATCAGCGAGCCAGATCATTGTATGCGTCTTCCTTCTTCTTTTGCCCTTGTGTATTTCGGGCGTAGCCGCATGTGGCTTTTTTAATTATCTTCCGAAATATGTAAGACAATTATTATCCACTGTCGTCGTCCTTATATATTCATCAGTCTTGCTATAAGTCGCAGTAGATGCTATATAGGTTCGTCGGATCTTACATCAAGATCCATGCAAAATTTTCTTTTTAGATTTTCTTTTTTCTGTCTTAAATCTCAGTCGAGTGAGACATAGCCACGCCATTAAACAGGGGCTCAGGCGCCATTAATGGAGACCTTGGGAGAGAGGTGGGCGGCAGATGGAGGTCAAAGGGCTCTCCTCCTGATAAGCATGCGTAGGGGTCTGATCGCACGCCTCTCGTACTCAAATAGCTACCGTGCACGACGCCTCCTAGCTAATAAAAAAGGAGACGCGTGGCGGCACGTAAATGGTAAGTAGAACGCCCATGGTTTCAATAATACTTGTGTTTCCGATTGTAACGTGACAGCACTTGTTCCAAAATTACTTTGTTGATTGTTAATGTGTGCACCTTCGCAAATCGGACAACAAAATTACCACAGCATGTTGGTGCCATGTCATAACACCAAGCCAAGTTTCATGATTTTCATGCGTGTTTTGGATTTACAGGAATTAAAAAACCAAGTTTCTCAATGTTTTCGGCCGAGCCACGATGCCTAGATGTTTGAATTTCATTCCCATTTCTTGCATGGGACCTAGAAATTTACCCGAGGACACACATGTGATTTTTCAACCAACTTTGGTGCACTGGAGCATGTGCTTGTAGTTCAAATTTGAATTATGCACATTAAATGACCAGAAACTCAATTAATGTATAAAAAAGGCCAAACGAACCCAGAATAATTCCAAAATTTAACACGACACTGATATAGTTCTATGTTGCCTCTATAAAGAAAATCAAGGGGGGCAACGTATATTGTTTCGCACACAAAGGTGACACGTTCCCTCTCAGAACCACGAGCCTTCTTGAGAGAAGCTCCAGTTTGCAAGAAGCTTATACCAAAACTTGTTCCAATTCGGCCAAATTTTTTACCACAGCATGTTAGTACCATGATATGACACCATGCCAAGTTTCATGATTTTCAGGCGTGTTTTGGATTTACAAGAATTTTAAAACCAAGTTTCTCAATGTTCTCGGCCGAGCCACGACGCCCAGATGTTTGAATTTCATTCCCATTTCTTGCATGGGACCTAGAAATTCACCCGAGGACACACATGTTATTTTTGAACCAACTTTGGTGCACCGGAGCATGTGCTTGTAGTTCAAAATTGAAATATGCACATTAAATGACCAGAAACTCAATTAATGTATAAAAAAGGGCAAACGAACCCGGACTAATCCCAAAATTTAACACGACACTCATATAGTTGTATGTTGCCTCTGTAAAGAAAATCAAGGGGGGGGGCAGCATATATTGTTTCGCACACAAAGGTGACACGTTCCCTCTCAGAACCACGAGCCTTCTTGAGAGAAGCACCGGTTTGCAAGAAGCTTATACCAAAACATGTTCCAATTCGGCCAAGTTTTTTACCATAGCATGTTAGTGCCATGACATGACACCATGCCAAGTTTCATGATTTCCAGGCGAGTTTTGGATTTACAGGAATTTAAAAACAAAGTTTCTCAATGTTCTCGGCCGAGTCACAACGCCCAGATGTTTGAATTTCATTCCCATTTCTTGCATGGGACCTAGAAATTCACCCGAGGACACACATGTGATTTTTCAACCAACTTTGGTGCACCGGAGCATGTGCTTGCAGTTCAAATTTGAATTATGCACATTAAATGTCCAGTAACTCAATTAATCTATAAAAAAGGCCAAACGAACCCGGAATAATTCCAAAATTTAACAAAATGTAAACTGAATTAATATCTTCTCTATGTGAGGCATTTAATAAATATCTATTATATATGTTTTCTACCCTATTCAAATTTAGTAGATATGACAGTTTGATTCCTATCAACTACCATATCATAAAGGTTAAAACAGGTACATAATCTTCTTCTCTGTTTTGCACAGTGCACTACCAACCCCTATACGATGATGCACATTAAACTGTTGATACGAGTTTTATGTAAACCAGTGGCTTAAAGTTGATTTTCATATTGTTTGAAATTGTGTCAATATTTTTTTTTAATAATATTGTTTGCTGATGTTGTCGGATGTGTATATGAAAGATGCTTTTTTTCCTCCCGTTGCAATGCACGGGCATGTTTTGCTAGTGTATAAAAAAGGCCAAACAAACCCGGAATAATTCCAAAATTTAACAGGGCACTCATATAGTTCTATGTTGCCTCTGTAAAGAAAATCAGGGGGGAGGCAGCATATATCGTTTTGCATACAAAGGTGACACATTCCCTCTCGGAACCATGAGGCTTGTTGAGAGAATCTCCGGTTTGCAAGAAGCTTATACCAAAACTTGTCCCAATTCGGCCAAAAATTATACATATGAAAACAGGGTTTAGATTATCCCCAACATCTCGCTACCTAGACCAATGTACTATGATTTGAATTCAACATAAAATGGATACAAATATTTGAATTGAAGATCGTATGGTACATGTAGTTCATAGTGAAATATGATTACTGCTATATGCATGTTTTCTGTTATCAAGATAATATTTAAATGATGGTATAACTTGACAACAATCGTATTCAAATAAGGAAAATTGATTCAAATTTAGTCCATATGGTAGACGACAATATATATGTTCATAGGGTGGAGTAAAATGTTCATATAAGATGGAAGATCGAAATGTAGGACTACATCCATTATAAACTGCAAGGTTACCTAACGATATATTCGAATTCAATATAACATGGATTCAAAAATTGAAATTCGAGATCCTGGCATTTGTAATCACATAAAAAGGGACATGACTCTTTCTTGTCGTGGGAATTGATTTGTTTTTTGTTGTTGTTGAGGGAAGTGCGAATTGATTTGGTACTGTACATGGTAATCTTGTTCTCCCGATTTTTTTTACATTTTTCTTGTAGTTTTTTCATTGGCATTTATAGCAATATAGTAAAAGGGGACATGACTCTCTTGTGTCTTGTATGAATTGTTTTTTTTGTACACATTAAGTTTGTTCTGTCGAACATGGAATATGCGCCTTGTTATCCCAAAATTTTCAAGCTCGAGTATCTTTTGTCTCTTCTGCTGTGAAACTCCCGCCTCTTCAACCTGCATCGCGCCTTGTTATCCTGAAATTTTGACGCGCGTGAAAACTCCCTCCTCATCCGAAATCGGTCCCGCAGCCCAGACACGCGAAATCCCCCTTCTACCCCTCAGCCGGAAATGCCGCCTCGATGTCGCGTGGTCAAAACCGGTGGGGGTACATTCGTAACTTACCCTACATTTTGGACAAGCGCGTCCCTAAGCCTTGGCTCCCCCTACCTTCCCCTTCATCCCCCCCCATTCGTACGCCTAGGCCGCCAAAACCTGCGAAACCCCACGCTCCTCCGTCGGCCTCCCGACCGCCGCCCAGCCAGAGACTCTTCCCCGACGACGTTGTCGACCGCAACAGCTCGCCATCCCTCGTCCACCACACCAAATGAGGATCCGTCGTCGATCTCGTTGTCTCGCCGGATCAGCCGCCCCGTCCTCCACCTCCAAGGAGCTGCCCCGATGTTTGCCTCGTCTATCGCGCCACCTCCATGCCCACAGCGCCGTCTTAACCTGCCCCACCGGAACCGCAACACCCTCACCAATTCCTCTGATGAAGCCGAGGCCTACTCGGCGCCACCAAGGAGGTTCTGCACTCACCGCTGCATTTTATCTTTTATTCGATCTCACGGGGCTACCGGTGCTCGATACCGAGCAGCCATGGCGGGTCTCCATCGACGGTGCCATCGCCGGCCACTTCATCCACGGTGTCTCTCCCCCATGTCATTGCTTCCTCGGCGACTACTTCCACATCGGCACTAGCTGCTGCTGCTTCGGCTCTCGCTCGCATTGCTGCTGCTGCTTCGGCTCTCGCTCACGCTGCGGCTCTGTTCTTGCTGTCGGTCGTGCTGCTGCACTGCTCTTGCTTTCGTTCATGCTGCTGCTCTGCTCTGCTATTGTGGTCTATCGCGCTGCTGCTCCGCTCTTGCTCTCGTTCGTGCTGCTGCTCTGCTCTTGCTCTCGCTCATGGTACTGCTGTTGCTGCACGACCTCCGGCAGCTACAGGAGTTGCTGCTTTAGCAATCGCTCACGGTGCTGCTACACGAGTTGCTCTCTGCTAGTGCGTTCCCTACTCGAGCGGCTGCTGATTTAGATCACTGCTTCTCTGCTACTAGTGCTCGAATGCCCTAAACTTCTATTGCAATGCTCTGCTTCTAGTTCAATCAGTTTCGATAGTAAAATTCAGTTTCGACTGTAAAGTTCAGTTTCTTCAGTTAAGTTCAGAGTGAACAGTATTTACAGCATCTGTAGGAGCGGCCGTGGCGCGGCTGATGCATTTTACATCTAGCACTTTTTGGTGATGTATTTTACATCATCTATTGCAGATGATATTAGAGTCCCACTTCAGATTAACGTTGTCTGTCTTGTCCTGCTTCAGCCTCGCCGTCGTACACCTCACCGGAGCTGCTCCAACAACGGAACCATCCATCACAGCGGAGCAGTACCCTCAGCGCAGTATCCAGAGGCCTCAGATCTTCTTCCCAGCCTCCGACAGTTACACCAGCATCACCATCCTCCATGTCCAACCCAATGATGCTGAGGTCGACAAGGCTATGCCAAAGAGGTTGTACACTCATCGCATCACTTTGTTACTCTGGATTCATATCGATCCCTGAGGGATCATTTGGTTCAAAGCAGTTGCAAATCTAGAAATAAATGAATCATGGTCACAAAGTTAATAGGGAGTAAACTAAATGCTCTTTTGAACCACAATTTTAATCGGTTTAGCAAGATAGCCATTATATGATACTAATGTGGACCAAATCTAAGATCACAAAATATTTTGAGGGCAGGCTTCAGCCTATTGAAGACTGCCTACTAGAATCGCCACTGGTTCAACGAAAAAGTGAAGGAAAACATAGGAATTGGAAACTTTACTATGGTACTACTATTCGTGCATTTGGTTAGAAGGAATGGAGCAAAGCAAAACTGGAGGATTTTTTTCCTTTGGTGTCTCTTTCAAAGAAAAAATGTAGGAATTTTAATATCCACTTGGACGTCCTTTTCAAATTAATATGCATGAAGAACAGGACTAATTGCATTACTGGCATAATAAGATTCTTATTTTTTCATTTTCATGTGGTTTGACTTTAATTTGACCATGTTTCTCCATTCCGGTGTTCTTCCAATTCATGTGAACCAAACACCCAGGTTGACAGAAATCCTATGTTTGCAAATGCTCTATTTTGCATGTGCATTCCTATCCTATTCCTATGTTTTTCCTGTCCCTGTGTTTATAGAATCCTCCAATTCTAAGGAGCCCTTACAGATTTACTTCATTTTCAGATAGGTGTCAAAGAAAACTCTGTGTGTTATGTCCTGCTCCTGCCATGCCGTCATCCACCCCACCTGAGGTGCACCATCGACGGAAGCGTTCACTGCAGCAGAGATTCCCCCTACAGACTTTCTTTCGCCACCTCAGATCATCTTCCCTGTTGCCGGCAGCCACGCAAACTGCATTACCATCATTGACTGAGCAGATGAACCTGAGGACTACACAGTTCCGGAAGAGAGGTCGCACTCTTTCGTGTCTGCTTACGTTATACATTGGTAACTATTACCTGCTACTTTATCGTCCTGTTCACCTCTTAGACTCCGAGTCAGGTCCAAACTAATGTTCAAACTTGAGTTTTAAAATGCCTGTGGGGCACATATCGAGGCATCAATGAATAGTATCTATCTACTATCTGGTTCATCTAGGGTCTTCTATGTGGTTCATGTTGGGTGGCAACAAACAGTAGATGATCCATCGTGTATCTTTTTAAACTGAAGCTATAATCTACCTGCTATCATTAGTTTTGGATCTATCCACTCGTTTGCTACCATCAGTCTTGATTTCTGCATGCACCCCTTAGGCCTTACATAATCTAACTATGTTTTTTTATTATGCATGTCAGTTATTGTACACAATCGTACTGAACATGTAGAGAAAAAGAGCAGACCGTTGCATGGGAATATAATGTCATGCAGACGCTGCTCCATGGTGGGAGAAGTGGGCCCCCCTCCCGCCATTCCAGATTGTATTCCAGAGGAAGATAACTGTTTAGCGGGGGATTCAGAGGGAGCCGACCACTCCTATTTACTCCCTGAGGTGTTTGCTCTAACCTGGCATGCTGATGTTGGTCATATCATGCATATGGCGCCTCGCATTGCTTACATTATACATCTTGTATGTCATCAGCTTAGTTTAGATTTGCTTTGTGTGAATGCCACCTGTTTGGTTTCTATATCATACTCCCACCGTTCCTAAATATTTGTCTTTTTAGAGATTTCAACAAATGACTACATACGGAGCAAAATGAGTGAATCTACACTCTAAAATATGTCTATATACATCCTTATGTGGTAGTCCATTTGAAATATCTAAAAAGACAAATATTTAGGAACGGAGGGAGTATATGGGAATTATGCAATGCCATCTTCTTTAGCCAGGCATCATATACGTGAATCACGCAATGTCATCCTGTTTAGCCAGTCATCATATATGTGAATTGTATCGTGCCATATTTTTTTCAGAATGTATTCCATTTGTCAACAATGTTTATACATTCATCTACTCTTCCTGTGCATCAGCCATTTGAGTCGGTCATGGGAAAATCTGGAGTGAAAACAAGGTCTTCTGAGAAGTCAGTGCTACCTGTCGATGCAGATTTCTTGCTGGTTATAGATAGCTCCTCAGAGGAGGATTCAGAGACAGATGACTAGTCATATTCCCCTCCCCTGAGATGCATGCTCTAACTTGGTAGGGTTATATTGCTCATATCATGCATATGGTGTCTTGCATTGCCATGCCATCTGCTTAGATTAGACATACTTTGTGTGAACGCCTCCTGTTTGCTTTCTATATTAGATATGTGAATTATGCAATGCCATGTTTTTCAGCCAGTTATCATATATGTGAATTATGCACCGCTATGTAGCCAGGCATCATATATGTGAATTATCTCACGCCATCCTTTTTTTCATTACATATTCCATTTGTCGACAATCTATGTATATTGAACTACTCTTCATGTGTATCAGCCATTTGAGCCAGTTATGGAAAAATCAGGAGTGAAAACAAGGTCTTCAGAGCAGGCAATGGTTCCTGTTGAAGTATATCTCGATGGTTACAGGTAGCTCCTCAGAGGAGGATTCAGAGACAGATGACCAGTCCTATATCCCACCTGAGGTGTATGCTCTAATTTGCAATGTTTATATTTCTCATATCATGCATATGGTGTCTTGCATTGCTTAGTTTAGACATCATATGCACAATATTCAATTCCATCTGCTTAGTTTAGAGATCATACATGCGAGTGCCAGCTAATTAGTATATGAATCAATTATGTCAATTATATCATGCCATCCTGTATACTTAGACAATATGTATGTGAATTATTTCATCCCAACCTATTTTAGAAAGACATCATATAGTTTTGTCATGTCATCTTGTTTAGATACTCATCATATGTTGAATTATGCCATTATATCCTGTTAAGTTATCCATCATATATCTGAAATTGTGTCATGCTATCCTGTTTAGTTAGCCATCATATATGTGAAATTGTGTCATGCTGTCCTGTTTGGTTAGACAACATATATGTGAATTACCACATCTATCTATCATACAATGTCTGTACGTTCAATTTCTTTTCTTGTTTATCAGCCATTTGAATTGGAGGGGGTGATGGTAGTATCTAAGGGAGCAAAAACTCGTTCTTCACAAAAGACGGTGCTACCCGTCGATGCAGATAGTACCATGGTTGTACTGGCCCACGAACTAGCCCCACCACACATAATCAAGACTCTTCCAGATTGCACACTTACACCATTGGTTAGAGAACCAGCTACAACCCATCTAACCCCAACCCCAGCGGATAGTAACCCACTTCTAGTTGACACAGCACCATGTCCACCACAGAGTACCCCCACACGAGCAGTTTGTAAAGCAACTGCAGTGCCCAAAGCACGAAGACCACCACAGTGAACCCAAACTCCACGTTTAAAGCAGAAGAGCAACTATTCTCTTGTCAGATTTCGTAGCTATGGTCCATACTCCTTTGCTATTGCATCACTGTATTGACTCATACCAACTACTTTCGAATTTAAAGGATCCAATTGAAACTCCAATGGCGCAACAGGTATGTTTTAAACCTATTTCTTTAACTGGATTGCTGTTCTAACTTCTTGCTCTATGTTGATTTCAGTTTTAATTGTATAAACAGTTATGTTCTCATGTGATGCACATTACAAGTGTTGCCAGTGCTGTGTAGTTTCTCACACTTATATTCTGTCTATGCTGCTGTGTCTTAAAAATATATGATTTGAACTGTGTCTCTATCTTGATTTGGGAACATAAACTAGAATGATATGGACAATACAGTGACCGTAGTACATAGATATATGTTTGTTTCATGTTGTTATCTTGTCCACCTTACTACTGAACCGGTTTACCAAAATGAGTTTCGTATACTACATGCTAAACCTGTGATGTGTCTGCTTGTTTCTCTTCTAGAATGCAAATAGAATATTGGAGAAGAGCACCCCACTATGCAATGGTAGAGAAAGTAATACAGATAAGGTTCAAGATAGTGAGACAACCCTGTTGGTCTCCATGAAAGCTGATAAAAACGATCTTGTAGACAGTGAGACAACCCCACAGTCCTGCGTTGATGTAGTGTTCGAGTTACTGGCCAGTACCGCTGGCACAAGCTCTTCAAACTCGCTGCCTGAATCACTTCAGCTTCTTCAGTCTCAGCTACAAGCTGAAAGGCATCAGTCAGCTGTGTTGTGGCAAGAAGCCAAAGGACTGAGGAAGTCCCTGCAGAATTCAGATGCATACTTTCTAGTGCAATAGCAAGCGCTGGAGGATTTAAGTGCCAAACAAGAGAAAGTTAATAAGCTTGCTAAGCATCTTGCCAGCATTATGGGTACCCAAGATATTGTTTCTTGAGCTCTTCTGAAGTGGTTTCAGTTCTGGACTTGTTTTGCTGCGGCGTTTATTTGCACTGGTCGCCAACTTTGACAACCAGTGTATGTGATATGCTGCTTTGTTCCCTATATTTACACTGGTGGCAAACTTTGATGCCCAGTGGATGTAATATGTGTAATAGCCGTGATAGCCTAGCATAAGTTGCTTGCTTATTTATTTCCTTGTTGTCTTGTTTATTTGTTTGCTTGTAGTCAGTGCAGTTCTTTTTCCGCGGTTTGCTAGTGGCCACAATAACCTATTTTTTAAAACAATGCCACAATAACTATGGGCTACATATTTACTGTAGTGACCATGGGCCTCCTACGGGATGTAGAAACAATGGGCCTTCTATGGGCCGTAGAAACAATGGGCCTTCTATGGGGTGTAGCATCAATGGGCCTTCTACGGGCCGTATGATCGATTGGCCAAACATGGGCCAATAACGGACCGCATTATGGGCCATAAACGGGCTAGAGTTGGAATCGTCCGTTCATGGGCTGACCATAATGGGCCGTCGTTAATCGGCCATAATTGATGACGCTATGAAAACGGCCCAACGGATTAACGGGCCGACTGTAACCACGGGCTGAATTTGGCCCACAAGCAGAAAAGGCCAGTAAGGGGCCGTAAGTAACCGAATGCTGGAAATGAGCCCAAGAATAAATGGGCCCTGAGAAGGCTGAAAGATAACACGGGCTAGAAACGGCCCAATGGAATAATGGGCCGTTAATGGGTATAAAGCGATACACTGTTCATTACGGGCCAGTTTCACCACGGACCGTTAATGAGCCAAGAGTTACAAAGGGCCTCATATGGGCCAAAAGACATCATGGGCCATACATGGGTCGGAAGTTACAATGGGCTGGAATCATATTGGACAGCCCAGATGACGCTACTGGGCCTAATTCGGATAGGCCATAACGGGCCGTGAGTTAGCGGGCTGTAAATGGGCTATATGCGAACAGGCCGTTAATAGGCTTTCCATGGGCCGGCCCGCTACCTATTGACCAAGTCAAACGACCGGCCTTTTCACAGGAATGGGCCTCTGTTGGGCCGTGCCACGTGTCGATGTATCATAGGCTCCTTCGGTCCAATGAGTGGATGACATCTGTCCCAACGGTGAGCCGACACGTGGTTCCTCTGGCCATTGAGAATTTTACACATGGAAAATCCCCATTGGTCTGGGCTGTTAACGGGTTATTGGATCCAAATCGGAACTCGATAGCTTAATGGTGACCCGTTACGATGGATGCCACATGTCGGTTACCCTTGATGAAAGCAATTCTATGACGCGCGATTTATCGTCATGGAAGTGGACACTTCCGTGATGATAATTTTGGTAATGTCATGGAACACTTCTACGACAGCACATGTATGACTATCTTGATTCTGTCATAAAATCGTCATGGATGTACATGCATGACAGAAAACGTAACCTACTATGACAAACATGTATCATCACGGAAGTGTATTTTTTTGTACTATAGAGCAATGACGGTTTCAAAGAAAGTTATACCTTAGGGTCGTCGGGATGTGGCTAGGCGTGCGGCGGGAGGCCGGATCTACCCACACTATGTACGACAGCGAGGAAGAAGGGGTCGGAGGCCCTCCCGCACAGGCGCTGGGTGAAAGAGAACAGCGCAGCCGGTAGTGGGTTGCCTCCCTCGCCGAAGGCGACAGAGTGAACGCTGCACCTCCTCCCCTTCTAGGTGCGACAGGATCCAGATGGCTCCTTCACCAGCTGTGAGGGGGGAGAGAGAGATAGAGGCCAACGCAATCTTGTTTAGATCTGCTGAAGAGGGTGAGAGACTGTGAATATAGCAAACCCTAGCAAAGGAACGCTGAGCCTCCAATGTGTATATATATATGTAGTGCAGCAAGAGTGTGGAGAGTGCAAACCCTAGCGAACAAGTGCTGAGGCTCCAGCTTATATAGTACTCATGTATACAACTAATATAGTGGAGTGGTTTTCTTTTTCTCTCCATAACAATCGTTTTAAATTGTGTAAGTATGAAACAAAACTCTTTATTTAACATACCAGTGAAGAAAACTACTTACGATCAACTAACGATCCACGTGTCCTGGTCGCACTTCCTATCCTTCACGTGCGGTACACTACCCTCCGTTAAGTGAACAACCACACACGCGCCAAATTATCGGAAAGGTGTGAGAGTGTGTACAAATAAAGAATTTTAATTTCAATTATCGGAAAGGTTTGAGAGTATGTACAGTTTGCCCTCTCTCAATGATTATGGTTTGTTGTGTTCGACCTAAACTTGGTCAAACTTTACAAAGTTTGACTTTAGTCAAATCTAATATGCAGAGTAAATAAAAACAGAGGGGTACTACGTCCATCCTGGTTTTTAGTCCACGCAATATTTTTAATCAAAGTCTGACCACATATTTACTTAATAGCTGGACAAATAAAATTACAGGGGAGCTGAAGACAAAGTTGTGAGAAGGCTTAGAAATCAATACAAAACTTATGCTCTTAGTACCAACGTCGATGCTTCTTCGAGGAAACATTTGGTTCATAGCCAATTGTGTGATAAAATTGCACCAACATGAAAGACGACTGCGTCTCCAACGTAACCATGGAGAACTGATGAAGGATATCATCTTTGTGGGTACCAAGCAAATAGCACTGATGGAAGACAGCTTGTTTTTCATCAAAAATCGATCAGCTTCACCAGCCGATGCAACCATGAGACGCAACCATGAGCATCGATAGGTCATCATGGTGATGCATCATCCATTTGGCATCAAGTTTGGGTGAGGCACCAATGAAGTTCGACAAATCCTCACTGTGGTCTATTTCTTCTCAGTAATCAAGCTCGAGGAAGGAAGAACCACGTGGCAGAGGACAGTGAGGCGGAACAACAATGGCCATCCAATTTTGTGCAGTTCCACTAAAATTGAGGAAGACATGCCCGGGTATGGAGATACGCATCGCTATTTGCAAAAATATAAAAAAGGGATATAGTGTTGTTACTTTGTTTTGGCAGTGGTACAAGATTAACAGCGACAACTCAATTGTCAATAAGAATTAATGAAAAGTACACCAACAAACAGAAGCATCATGATTATCTTGATGGGAGCTAAACCAAGATACCCGAGAAAAAAAAGCAGGAAAGAAGCATTTATCGACGCCTCTGGATTGACATCAGCATTACTTAAAAGGGACGTCACTTTAACATGGGCATTACTTCATTTAACAAGTGATAGTATTAGATTAGCAGCAGCAATAGGAGCATATGGACAATGACCGCACAACCACCATGTACTTTTTGTCAAAAAAACATGTATACCTCCACCAAGGCATAAACCAGGACAACTTTTCAAGTGGCCTTTCCTCTATAATATAGTAAAAAATAGGTGATGTTGGACCAACCGACGAACCCTAGCTACTATACATGGGGAGCTGGGGAGTAGTGGTATAGAAGAAAACCCGCATGCAGCGACCTGGGGAGCTGGACCAGTACAATGAAGCATGAAATCCAAAAGAAGTTATACCTCAGGTGGGCGAGATGTCGCTTAGGCGGGCGGGCGGGATCTGCCCACACGACGGTAGCGCACAAGGGCGCGGAGGACCTTCATCTGCGCCTGCGCCGGCTCAGAGAGGATGGTCCGCATCGGCTTCCTCCATCGCTGACGGCGACAACGTCAACGCTATACCTCCTCACCTCCCGCAGCGGACGGGATTCGGCCGGATCTGTGACCACCGGTGAGGAGAGAGATAGAGTGGACACTGTCATCTTGTTTAGATATGGAGAGGGTGAGAGAGTGAGATGTGAGAAACCCTATCAAACAAGAGGCTACATATATAATGGAGTTAAAAAATCTCTCCATAGCAGTGGTTTTAAATAGAATACGCGTGTTCCCGGAACAAAGAAACAAAAATTGGCGGACAAATCTTTTTTTAACGTACCAAGAAAGAAAACTCGATCAATAACACGCCCCCGCTTCCAGGTCACAGTTTGTATCGCTCACATGTGGTCCCCGACCCTCCATTATTAAGTGAACAAATTAAAGGGTCGAATTATTACGTACGTAAGCTGCCTCTTCGAGTATAAATGCGCTCCATTGTGTACTCGCGGGTATGTCGGAGGCAAAGTGAGTGCGTGTACATTTCTTTTTGTACGTAGTACTCCATTTATCTCACTTCATATTGTTTCCAACTCCTATAATATTCCTATCATAGGAACAAAATGAGGCGGTACTAAGTTTGTGTGTGTGTAGGAAGAACGAGACATCGATGTTGTGTACGAGTAGTCGCGAGAGTCGACACATAGACATGCATATCCATGTTTACGTAAAATTCTTACTTCCTTCTCCATCTCCATCTCCATCTCCATCTCCAATCATATTTGTCCAACTGGCACATTATTTATGTTATTAATTACGCAGCAATATTTATGTACGTCCAGCCTGACCGCCCTGGCCAACCCGAACCCTCTTCATCACCCACGCGCGGTTCCCGTCTAAAACGGTCAGTGCCGCATTCATGCCCGGCCAGACCGGACGCGATATCTCACTGGCGCCGGCATTGAAGTGGCGCGCCGGTCGAAGTAGCGCCGCCCGCGCCACTTCTTGGTGCATGCAACTGCTCCGCGTTTAAATGTTAGCATGGCCGGCCACAACATGCATGTAAAAAAGTTCTTGGGAGTCCGTGCTACAGCTAGCTGTCCTCCCCCTCCTTGTCTATCTCTTCCAGTAGTGAAAATAATTAATACTTATAATATGGTATAAAACTAAGAAATTGAGATGAGCCCAATAAACCAGAAAGGAGGAAGTACATTTTACCACATGACACACCAGGCCACCATACACTCTCACATACTACCTCCGTCCAGGTTTATTAGTCCCCTATGTAATTTATGCATGATACTAATATATGATACTCCCCACTATGAGTAGCCTTATACGCATATAAAAAAGGACTGGAGAGAGTATGAAGCTTTATGATTTTGTTTCATGTATGTATCCTGACTCCAAGGTTGCCCCATTATTGTTTCATGTATGTATCCTGACTCCAAAGTTGCCCCGTTACAACATTCCATCAAATACAAAGGAAAACTAACACGCATGCTAATGCATCTCAATGATTCACAGATCATAGCCAATATTTAATTCACAACTAAATACAAAAGTTGTGAGAGTGTGTACAAAAAAAACTACTGATGGGGTCACTACGCCGTAAACCCTAAACCCTAAACAGGATTTAATTTCCTGTCTAGGTAGAACCTGTCGAAGGAAAGACGCCTGGCACCCTCGGATCATACGATGCTTTTGTGCAGTTTCACTAAAATCGAGCTGTGCATCCCTGTTGGCAAACATTTGAAGAAGTGTGATTAGAATAGTAGTACTGGCACTAGTTCATGAGACATAAACTCATCACAAATAGAAGCCGGTAGAAGTAGAGAAAGATCCACATGGAGATGGAGCTATGTGGGGAGCTGCGGTAGTGGAGCAAGCCGGCTCCAAAAGGTAGTTGTACCTGGGACGTCGGGGTGTAGCTAGAAGGGCGGTTGGGAGGCGGCATCAGCCCATTCCACAGCGGGGACCCCCGATCGGGATGCACCAACAGTGGGATTTCTCCCTCACTGCTGTCGACCGCGTCTATGCAGAATATCGTCCCCTTCCCCCAGCGGCGGGATCAGGCTGGATCTGTGACCAGCGGTGTGGCCACCGTCGTTCTATGCTTGTGAAGAGAGCAACCCAAGCAAGCAGGCTTGTAGCTTAGGCTCCTGCTAGTGTATATATAGTGGAGCGGTTTTCTTTTTCTCTCCATATCAACCATTTTATATTGCGTACGTGTCATTGAAGAGTGAAATGATCGTTGCTTCGTCCGACTAACTTACTGTGTGATTTGACTGCTCCTGAGGGGCCCCTACACGTACTCCCCCTACGTGTATGACCGTTCCTAAGTCTTACTTGTACTTATCTCTATTTTCTTGCATGACACGTAGAAACGATGCGCATAGAGGAATTTTGTTACTGCACGTTGTTTCGTACTATTACTAGTACCTACTCCCTCCTTCTGGTTCACTACTAGTACTCCCTCCGTCCAGGCTTATTGGCCCCCTTTGTACTCAATTCATGGGCTCATTTTCCTCAAGAAATTGTCTTTACCAATGTATTAATATCAGGAATGCATGCGTGAACAACGAATGATTAAACCTTGCATGCAACATTTTGACAAAGCATTGACTTATGAACATGTGAATGTGAGGGACTACAACTCGTGCATGCATGCAATAATCACACGTACACATGGACGCAAAAATGCGCGCGACGCCCTAATGCATGCATGTCCGAGCACACGATAGAACACACACTGTCATGCTCAAGTGCTCAACCTACATGTGCATGCACACACATACTCAGCCAGGGTGAGCTAGTGACCATATAAACACCAAAAAATGTATATATTGACCGCAATGAGCGTATTATGAAGTGCACTGACCATATTTTTACAAATATACAGTGAAAGACAATGTATTTATCTTGTTTCAAATTAAGCCATATTAACCGGAAAGGAGGCAGTATGGACTAGCATTACTTTGTTGTGTCCCATCAAATTGCCGAACAAGAAGAAGCTTGCAGGATGAGAGAAGCTTGCGCGCGGTGGCTCACAGGACAAGGAGAAACTTTTGACTAATGCAGGCTCTCCCTCGCTCAGGCGGTGGACGTGCAACAGTTAATTCGGTGTCAGATTGCCAGAAGCATACACTGTATTAGTACCATTATTGTTTGACTTCCCGAAGAGGCAAACAGCCGAGCGCAAAGTTTACTACTCTGAGTACTAGTATTACGTAGTACTACTAGTACTAGTACTATACAGGTACGTACTACTAGGAACCGCATGGTGGAGTGTCTGCACTCTTATTTTATTTTAATCTGTGATAAAGCAATCTTCAACACATTTGGTTCTCTTCGAGGGTTCTCGCATGTGATAATGGAAGTTGATTGCATGGAACAATCGCCACAATTCTCGCTTAATCCTGGCTCCTATCATGTTAGGAATAGGAGTGCTAAGTAATATTTTCTCTTTTTTTGTTATTCAGCATGTAAACAGGTCAGCAAACCTTGCGGCGCATCTTTGTGCGAATCGTGCTTGCTGCACTTTGAATGTGACTGAGAGCTGGCTTGATGAAACACCTCGCTTCCTTCTTCTTTTTTTGCGGGGTACCTCGCTTCCTAGTGACCAGTCTCTTGGCTGATTGCCCTAAGAATGCCTATATATGAATAAAGCTCTCTCATTTACTCCCTCCATCTAGGTGAATAAGTCATCTTAGGTTGTGCACTGTGACCAAGGAGAAGGGGAAAATGAGAGAACTTAATGTTTATTTGCTAATTAATAGCATTGCATGCAATGAACTAAACCACTACATGTCGTGTTTGGTAGTCTCAAGTCATTAAAAGCATGCACACTCCACATCTCTTATTGATTGATATGTCAAGAAACAAGAAACGAGGTAGAAGTTAATGCACCGCGCCTAAGTGTTTTGGGATTATTTGGTTTTTGTAAGATGACTTACACACCTAGACGGAGGGAGTACCCACAAAAAAGATTAAGCCATATTAACCGGAAAAGAGGGAGTATGGACTAGCACTACATTTTGGTGTGTCCCGTCAACTCGCAGAACGAGGAGAAGCTTGCAGGACAAGGTGAAGCTCGCTTACGCCCTCTCCGTCTACCTCAAGCTCGGTGGCTCGCAGGACGAGGAGAAGCTTTTGACTTATGCAACCTACCCTTGCCCAGGCGGTGGACATGCAGCAGTTCCTTCGGTGTCAGATTGCCAGAGGCACACACTATAGTACCATCATTGTTCGACTTCCCGAAGAGGCGAAGAGCCAAGCGCAAGGTTTAGTAGTACGAGTACTACTACTACTACTACCTCCGTCTCGGTGAACAAGTCATTCATGTAGTTCTAGGTCATCAATTTGAGGAATTAAATATGTGTTATATGTCATGAAAAGTATATCACTAGATTCCTCTACACGGATGTAGTTTCTAAACATATATTTTTTGTCACATATAATACATATTTAGATAGTTGAATTGTCAACCTAGAACTACGTGAATGACTTATACACCGGGACGGAGGTAGTAGTATACAGGTACTAGGAACCGCATGGTGGAGCGTCTGTACTCTTATTTTATTTTAATCTCTGATAAGTACACATTTATCCGGGAGAAGTGCGGAAAACGATAGCCCAATAGTACTATTACAAAACATCGAACATGTAATGATGATATCGATCAACCATGCTCGAATATATCTTGGCATCCGTGCGAGCCCGTCTGTGTGTTCTCGCTCCTCGTCTCTCTCAAGGAACGGCGGGTTGGCCATTTTGCCGTCAATTGAGATCGGTTTGCTCACACTCCGGTCCCACATGTCAGTGATATGCCAAGAGGAAGTGCGTTGACTGACAGGCCATACGCATACTTGGTTTTGCACTTCATACTACTCCCTCCATCACAGTTTACAGGGCACGCTTCATTCTCATGCATTTCTCTCCATGCATTTCCACCACCAGAGAGATTTTAGACGTGTTTGGTTTAATGCTCAATTAATTAGGGCGTGGTAATCGCAATCAAGTCCACAATTTTCTCTCGATGTAGGTGTGCACGCGGAGTGGAGTAAGTGCATGCATGTGTGTACCCGGGGTGGAAGCACTGCATGCATGTGTGTATGCATTATTTCCTCTAGTAATAGACGTTGTGCTATAACTACCAATGCTATTTTTCAGGCCGATCGCTAGTCGCCTTGGTCCCAGAGATTGTTGAAGCGCGCTCTATAAATAGTGACGGAGGGATTAGTATGAGCGGATTCAAAGAAGAGCGTATTCAAGGTTGCCTCTTCCGAGCAACTTACAGTGGGAAAGGTGGGGCTTATGATTTGACTGCTCATTACTCACTATTAGTGCGGCGCAACGATCGGGCTGAGTCTCCCATGCGGTTGTGCACAACTCCCTCCGTTCTTAAATATTTGTCTTTCTAGAGATTTCAATGGGTGACTACATACGAAGCAAAATGAGTGAATCTACACTCTAAAATATGTCTATATACATCTGTATGTGGTAGTCCATTTGAAATTTCTAAAAAGACAAATATTTAGGAACGGAGGGAGTATAATTTGGTGCATGGCACATGGACCTAGATGATAAAGAGGCTTCTGGCAATGCTATCAAGCTTCCAACATTTGTTTACATAATTGACGTACTATACAAATAATTTTCCAGCAACATGAAATTGTACAATGCTCTGAGCTTTCAGCTTTTGTTTCGTGTGTCTTGCCATCCATGCTCTTTCGGAAAAAATAAAAAACTAACTTCCTTGCTAATGCATCTCAATGATTAGCAGAGCAGAGCTAATATTTACAACACAACTGAAGACAAAATTGTGAGAAGGTGTTAAATTAAAATTGATGCATGCTTTCATTGGCAGCAACTTCCCCCCAGCTCTGTCTCAATGAACAAGGCATGTTGGGAAAATAAGTAGCTGTCAGGAGCATCCAACATTCCGATCATTTTGTGCAGTTCCACTGAAATAGAGCTGAGCGTCCTTGTTCCAAAGATATTAAGTGTCATTACAATAATAGAGGACTGTTGATGAAACAATAAACACACAAATAGAAGCCGGTCACCTTTGTAGTCTCTCTTAAGACTAACTAGTAGGAGAAGATTAAGCAAATAGTTGGAGAAGATTAGGCTCGGAGTTGGATGAGGAGGATAGAGCAAAACCAATCTCCCTTTGTGTAGTCACACTGAAATGTAGAGATGTTACCCGTGTGACATTTTAGTAGAACTGCACAAAACACTCTTAAGAAAAAAGTGATTTGTGCAGTTCACCAAAAGGTCGCAATAGCAACGAGGTGAAATGGATAGCCCTGTTTGCAAAAAAGAGGTAGAAAGGAAACAATTACTAGCCAATAACAGTTGATGACACATACGACGAAAAAAAAGAAGCATATTCCTTATCCTAAGGGAAGATAACAGCACGGTTGTGTTTATCTAAAATGGTGTGAGGACGAGATTGCAATATGGAAAGTACGCCGGATGAGCTACGTTTTGGGCAAAGAACTAGGGAAGATCCACATGCAAGATTTTCCACATGCAGCGACGTGGGAAGATGGGCAGTGGAGCAAGGCTGGAGGGGATACCTGGGGATCATCGGGATGTAACTAGGAGGGTGGCGGCGGGCGGGATCTGCCCATATGGTGGCAGTAAGCAAGTGGCATAGGCCCTACCAAGTCGGAGCTTGGTCAGAGAAAACGGCGGGACCGTAGATCGGGACATGCTGCCTCGGCGCCGTCGAACAGAGAAACGATGCACATCCCCCCTTTTTGTCGGCGGACGGTATGCGGCCGGATCAGTGATCAACGGTGAGAGAGAGACGCCACCGCTGCCTTGTGTGAGATACTCTGAAGAGAGACAAACCCCGACAGGCAGGCTCCACTGTATATAGTGGAGCGGACTACCTTTTTCTCCATAAAAATCATTTTATATTCTGTGTACGTGCCATTGAGCAATATAACTTTATTTAAAAATAACGCGCCAACGCATCAAGTCGAACTTTGTTTCGTGCACACGTGGTACACGACCTCTGTAGGTAAACAACCGCTACACGCACTCAAATTAGCACGTGGGCTGCCATTTCGTACAGAAATGAGCTCCACCGTGTACCCGCGTGGGTGTGGCTGGGCACGAAGCATGAGTACGTGCGCCTATTCTCTTCATGTATGTACACCACCTACGTGGGCTTGTGTGAGAGAGATACAAACATAGAGAGATATTGTGTGTGGGTTCATGAGTGTTTTTTTTGGGGGGCGTGAGAGATAGACAGGGAATATGTGTCGATGATATTTCAATCAAAAAATGTAACATATGCAATGTGTGTGAAACAGAGGCCTGGATATATCATATCTATAGAGGGGGCGATCCACGAGAAGAGAGTGGAGGTATCATTGGCATGAGGTATCCATAGAATCGAAGAGAGGGATGATGTGTGTGTGTGCGCGCACGATCGATAAAGAGTGCCATCGAATTTGTGTGTGCCCACAGCAAAGATATAGGGTGGCTGGCCTACTGGAACGTGAGAGGGGACAGGTGCAGTTTGTCTCTGTGGCATGGATACCTACCTACAGTGCTTGACTACCGGTGAGTGTGGGGGGGTGGGGGGGGGCGGAGACCTAACTATAGAGGTACAATGGCTGGTATATGTGTGGAGGAGGAGAGAGACCTACCTTATGTATTGAGGGAGATCGATCGGCATCCATGCATATGTGTAGGAGAGGAATAAGGTTGGGAGAGAGACAGAGCTGGGGTGTCAGAGGGGTTGGTGGTGGAGTTGCTTCTCACAAATGGTGGGAGAGGCCTGCTAGACAAACGGAGGGCACACCAGCAATATCAATAAGAGAGGGGATGCCTGCCTCTCTGTGCACGTGTGTGTGAGAGACGGGTCAGGAGGCATGCACGAATGATGAGGGGGGATGATATGGCTGTGGTAAGCAGACGTAACTACATAGGAAGACTAATCGTCCTTTGTTGGAGAAAGGGAGAGACATAACTTGTGAGGTACGTCGATTGATGCGTGGGGAAAAATAGTTATAGTCGACCTAGGTATATGTAGGGAGATCGATCGGTATGCATGTATGTGTTAGAAGCAAATAAGGCCCGGAGAGAAGGATAGAGAGAGAGGGATGCAGCTAGGAGGTGGTGCGAGAGGCATACTATATCGAGGGGGAAGGAGTGTGCGAGTACGAGACCGATGAAAAGAGGGGCGGGAGTGAGGCATGGACGGTGAGAAGAGAAGAGGGAAAGCTTGTGGTTGTGGTAGTCACACCTGGCTAGAGAGGCATATCGATCGGTGTGTGCCAGAAAGAAGGAGCTGGGGGGCATACACACACCGTGGGTGAACGACATAAAGTGAAAAGACGAATGTGCGCGATGGAGCTAGAGAATGCTGAGGGAGGGTGAGAGGGAGGCGGGCGTGTGCATGTACGAGAGAAAGTTAGCACTAGCTACAAAGATAAGAGGATTGTGTGGGTGTAAAAGACGAATAGAAATCATAATTCATTATAAAAGTGGATTCGGATATTTGAAAAATATATCATAGTGTTTTAAACCGACTCATGCATGAATATATATAATGGTGATACGCATGGTGTGGTTATGAACATGTTATACTACATATAATATATAGAACATTTATTTGAATTTGTGATAATGTGTGGCTTTTGCAGCTCAGGGCTAAATACATATCATAATGTAGGGGGCGGGGCACTATACTTTGTGTGATAAACACAGTGTACATATGAAACATGATTTAGATTATGAAGATCTAGTTAGTACATCAAATGTACTATTATTTGGAATCAACATCAAGTGTATTCAAAAT
Source organism: Thinopyrum elongatum (assembly GCA_011799875.1). Lineage (NCBI taxonomy): Eukaryota > Viridiplantae > Streptophyta > Magnoliopsida > Poales > Poaceae > Thinopyrum > Thinopyrum elongatum. The sequence goes on along the minus strand of CM022302.1, from coordinate 117,533,983 downwards.
TTCGAATTTGAGTTCATATAGTACACATAGTTCATATCTATCTCTATAGTAATCATGTGGTGTCTTGTTAAGATAATACACGAATGATGGTTTAAGTTGGCAACAATCATGATTGTAGATTCTTATTCAAATAGAGAAACGAATACAAATTTAGTTTGAATTGCAGCGGTAGTATAGACATTTGCAATGCACTAAAATGTTGGTATGAGTATGTTACATGCATTATACAGCCAGCGAAAAAATTTAATTGGACATAACATGGATTCATAGCTTTGAATAGCATTTGTACAGTAAAACAGGACAAGACCCTCTCTTTGTGTGGTGCGAATAGTTTTATTTTTTTCGTTTTTTTCATTGAGGGAAGTGCGAATTGATTTTTTTTTTTTGAGGATCGAGTGCAAATTGATTTGGTACGTACAATATTACACGTTAGGCTTGTCCCTAAAATTCAACCTGCACCTTGTTATATCCCAAAATTCAGATATCGTGCTCCCAAAACTCGCGCCTTGCTATCTCGAAATTACAACGCGCGCGAAAACTTCCTCCAGCTGCCAAATCCCGACACGCGAAATCCCCCTTCTAACCCTAAGCCAAAAGGGCCGCTAGCTCAAATTAGTGGGGGTACTTTTGTAACACACCCTACATTTTGGACAAGCGCGTCGCTAAGTCATGGTTCCACCCCTCCCATCACCTCCTTTTCGCCATTCGAAATCCCCATTCAAAATCCCAGGCTGACGTAACCTCTCTGCTCCAGCCATGAAACCCCACCCTCCTCCATCCGCCACCCCATTGCTGCCTAGCTGGAGCATCTTGCCCGACAATGTCGTCCTCCGCAACAGCCCGACGTCCCTCATCCACCTCCTCGGATGAGGATTCATCGTCGATCTCGTTGTCCCGCCGGTTTAGCCGCCCCGTCCTCCACCTCCAAGGAGCTGCTCTGACGATCGCCTCATCATTCACGGCTGATCCATCCCCACAGCGCCGCCTTAACCTGCTCCACTGGAACAGCAACATCCTCACCGACTCCTCAGACGAAGCCGAGGCCTACTCAGCGCCACCAAAGAGGTTGTACACTCATCGCATTGCACCTTCTCCTTAACTCGACCTCCCGGCGCCAACGGTGCTCCATCCCGCACCCCCATGCCGTGGCTACCTCGAAGCCGGTGCCGCGGGCGACATCTCCACGGTGGCTCTCCCCCAGTGCGAAGCCCCTTCGGCGGCGGCATCCATACCAGCCGGATCTGCTGCTGCTGCTCCGTCTCTTGCTCGCTCATGCTGCTGCTCTGCTCTCCCCCTCGCTCGTGCTGCTGCTCTGCTCTCCCCCTTGCTCGTGCTGCTGCTCTGCTCTTGCTCTTGCTCGCGCTGCTGATGCTGGTACATGGGCTACTGCAGCTACACGAGTTGCTGCTCTGGCTCTAGTTCACGCTGCTCCTCCAGGCGTTGCTGCTTCGGCTAATATCTACTACTGTGTTCCCCGTCGATCGCCTGCTGATTTAGATCACTGTTTCTATACTACTAGTGCTCGAGCCGCCTAAACTACCTGTGAAGTGCCTCTCTGCTACCAGTGCGTTCGGTTTTGACAGTAACATTCAGATTCCACAGTAAATTTCAGTTTCGACAGTTAAGTTCAGAGTCAACAGTTTTTACCTCACCTGTTGTAGTCAGGTGTTTTTTGGTGATGTAAATTTTACATCTATGACTTTTTGGAAATGTATTTTACATCATCTATTGGAGATGCTATTAGAATCCCACTTGAGATTAACAATGTCTGCCTTGTACTGCTTCGGCCTCGATGTCTTACGGCTCGCCGGAGCTGCTCCAACGATGGAATGATCCATCACAACAGAGCAGTGCCCTGGACGCCGTCTAAAGATTCCTCAGATCTTCCTCCACACCTCCGTTAGCCACCTCTACCACAACTTCTTTAGTGACCAACCCAATGATGATGAGGTCGACACGGCTACGGTAAAGAGGTTGTACACTTTTCGCATCACTTATTACTCTACATTCATGTTAGTCCATTAGGGCTATTTTGGTTCAAAGGAAAAAGTGAAGGAAAAATATAGCAATAGGAAATTTTCCTATGGCACTCTTCTATTCAATTATTCATGCATTTTGTTGAAAGTAATGGAGCAAAATATCCACCTGGACCTGCTACATTATCGTCCTGTTCACCTCTTAGACTCCAAGTCAGGTCCAAATTAATGTTCAAACTTGAGTTTTAAAATTACTTGTGGGGCACATATCAAGGCAGCAATGAATAGTATCTCTGTCTATTATCTGGTTCACCTAGGGTATGCCTATGTTGTTCATCTTGGGTGGGAAACAAATAGTAAAGCAATCATCATCTGTCTTTTTATTAAATTAAAGCTATCATCAGCCTGCTATCATTATTTTTGGATCCATCCACTTGTTGTTACCATCACTCTAGATTTCTGCATGCTCTCCTTACATAATCTCACTATATTTTTTTCGTATGCATGTCAGATATTGTACACAGTCATGCTGAACATGTAGAGAAAAAGAGAAGAGTTTTGCGCGGCAATACAATGTCATGCAGACATTGCTCCATGGTGGGTTCAATGGCAAACCCTCCTCCCCCCTTCTCTAGATTGTCATCCAGAGGAAGATATCTGTTCTGAGGAGGATTCAGACGTAGCTGACCACTCCTATTTACCCCCCAAGGTGTTTGCACTAACTTGGCATGATGATGTTGGTCATATCATGCATATGTTGCCTTATAGTGCCTACTTTCGACATCATATATGTCATCTGCTTAGTTTAGACATGTTCTGTAATGCCACCTGTTTAGTTTCTATATCATAAATGAGAATTATGCAGTCTCATCTCTTTTAGCCAGCCATAATATATGTGAAATATGCAATGCCATCCTGTTTAACCAGGCATCATATATTTGAATGATATCTTGCCAATCCTTTTCTTCATTACATTTCCATTTGTCGACAATGTTTATACATTAAACTACTCTTCCTGTGAATCAGCCATTTGAGTGGGTGATGGAAAAATTTGGAGTGAAAACAAGGTCTTCAGAGCAGACAGTGCTACCTGTCGAAGCAGATCTCTTGCTGGGTCCTGATAGCTCCTCAGAGATGGATTCAGAGACAGATGACCAGTCCTATTCCCCCACCGAGGTGTATGCTCTAACTTGGCATGGTTATACTGCTCATATCATGCATATGGTGTCTTGCATTGCATAGTTTAGACATCATATACACAATATTCAACACCATGTTCTTAGTTCAGACATCATATATGCGAATGCCCTCTGCTTAGTATATAAATCACATATGTGAATTAAATCATGCAATCCTGATTACTTAGATAACATGGATGTGAATTATGTCATGCAAACCTGTTTACTAAAGACATCATATAATTATCTCATGCCATCCTATTTAGTTAGTCATCATATCTTTGAATTATGTCATGCTATGCTATCCAGTTTAGATAGACATCATATATGTGAAATTATGTCACGCTATCCTTTTTAGTTAAACAATATACATGTCAACTATTTCATGCCCTCTTTTTTCCACACTATATATTGCATCTGTCTCTCATACAAGGTCTGTACATTCAACTATGTTTCCTGTTTATCAGCCATTTGAATCGGAGCGGTTGATGGCAGTATCTAGCGGAGTAAAAACACGGTCTTCAAATAAAACAATGCTACCTCTTGGTGGAGATAGCACCCCAGTTGTACATGCACGAGAACCAGCCCTACCACACATAACCCAGACTCTCACAGATTGTACCCCTACTGCGATGGACAGAGAACCAGCTTCACCCAATCTAACCCCAACCCCAGCAGATAGTAACCCAATTCCTATTGACAGAGCACCATCTCCACCATAGAGCTCCCAAACAAGAGCAGTTAGTAAGGCAGCTCCAGTGCCCAAAGCGCCAGTACTACCATGGCGAACCCCAACTCCACCAGTTAGTACACCTATTCCTGTGGAGGAAGCACAACCAGCCATTCGTAGTTTAGCATCTATTGCATTTGATGTTGTTAAATCCTATGTGCGTATCTTCCCATCATGGAAATATTATATGGAAGATGAAGGAAAATTCCAGTTGTAGGTGTTCATCCAGGAGTTATGTGTAAGTAATGTTATTCATGGCAATTACTTTGCTTTGTCCCATACATTCTACCTCCATGATGGTTATAATACAGCAAATTTTCCCATTTTTCTCTATAGAGAAGGACCAATTTGGAAACTCAGGATGAGGTAACCTGTGCTAATACCTCTGCTATCTTCAAGAATGCTTGGTGGCAGTATCGGAATTATCTGAAGAAAATGTACTTCACTGGCAAAGAAACTCATCAAATTCCCTTACGTTCTCCTGACACACATTTATGGGACGATGACTGGGAACGCCTTATTCTGTACTGGTCCCGAACCAACAATGTGGTAAGGTCTATGAGCTCTTTTTTTATTTTTAAGTACTATATGCCTGCGTCTTACTGTACTCTATTCGTGCAGAACAAGTGCTTAAACCTGAAGAAAAACTGTTCTCATTTAAGATTCCATTGCTATCGTGCATACTGCTTTGCTCTTGTATCACTGTATTTACTCATACAAACTTATTTTTAAATTGAAGGATCCAATCGAAACTCCAATGGCACAACAGGTATGTATAAGCATGTTTCTTTAACAGGTTTGCTCTTATAAATAGCTCTGTTGATTTCAATTTCAATTGTGTATACAGTTGACTTCTTATATCATGCACATTACTAGCATCACAACAGAGCCAATGGTGTTGTTGTACATGCAGACCCGTGGTACCCATCTGAAATCTTGTTGTGCCGTGTAGTCTCCCATGCTTTGTATTCTTTCAATGCTGCTTTGTCTTGAACTGATATGATTTGAACCGTGTCTCTATTTTGATTTGGCAAGACAATGCAGTGACCATAGGACATAGATATATGTTTGTTTGATGCCTTTATTATGTACTACTTGGCAATAGAAGACTTGGTAGTTTAATCCTATCCACCTTACTAATGAAGTGGTTCACCGAAATGAGTTTCATATACTACATGCTAAACCTGTGATGTGTCTGCTTGTTTCTTCTTTTAGAATGCTGACAGAATATTGGGGAAGAGTGCCTTATTAAGCAATGGTAAAGGAAGTAATGCAGATAAGGTTCAGGATAGTGAGACATCCTTGTTGGTCTCCAACAAAGCTGATAAAACATCTAAGGGAAACTATCTTGAAGACAGTGAGAGAACCCCAAAGTCCTGTCTTGGTGTAGTGTTCAAGTTACTGGCCACTACCGCTGGCACAAGCTATTCGAACTCACTGTCTGAATCAGTTTAGTTTCCTGAGTCTCAACTACAAGCTGAAAGACATCGATCAGCTGTGCTACGACAAGAAGCCAAAGGACTGCGGAAGTCCCTGGAGAATTCAGATGCATACTTTCTGGTGCAACAGCAAGCGTTGGAGGATTTTAGTGCCAAACAGGAGAAAGCTAATAAGCTTGCTAAGCTTATTGCCAGCATAGTGGATCCCAGGATAACGTTTCTTGAGCTCTTTTGAAGTTGTTTCAGTTATGGACTTATTTTTCTGCCGCGTTTATTTGCATTGGTGGCCAATTTAGACGGCCAGTGTATGTAATATGCTGCTTTGTTCCCTATATTTGCACTGGTGGCGAACTTTGATGCCTAGTGGATGTTATATGTGTAATACCCGTAATAGCCTAGCGTTAGTTGCTTGCTTATTTATTTCCTTATTGTCTTGTTTAGTTGTTTGCTTGTAGTCACTATAGTTCTTTTTCCGCGTTTTTCTAGTGGCCACAATAACCTAATTTTATAACTTGGCCACAATAACCATGGCAAAACACGGACCGTTGTAACCATGGTCCTGCTACCTGCTGTAGTGACCATGGGCCTCTTACGGGCCGTAGGATCCATGGGCCTTCTACGGGCCGTAGGATCCATGGGCCTTCTACGGGCCGTATAATCGATGGCCTTCTACGGGCGGAATAATCATTTGGCCACACATGGGACATACTATTCATGGACCAATAACGGTCCGCAAAATGAGCCGAAAATGGGCTAGAGTGGAAATCGTCTGTTTATGGCCCAACCATAACGGGCCGTATTTGATGACGCTATGAAAACAACCCAATGGGTTAACATGCCACAATCGGGCTGACTGTAACCACGGGCCGAATTTGGCCCACAAGCGGAACATGCCAGTAACGGACCATAAGTAACCGAATTCTGGAAATTAGCCCAAGAATAAATGGGCCGTTAGTAGGCCAAAAGGTAACACGGGCTGGAGACGGCCTACGGAATAATGGGCCGTTAATGGGTATAAAGTGATACACTGTTCATTATGGGCTAGTTTCACCTCGGGCCTTTAATGGGCCCAGAGTTACAAAGGGTCTCGTATGGGCCAAAATACGTCATGGGCCATACATGTGCCGGAAGTTACAACGGGCTGGAATCATACTGGACGGCCCAGATGACGCTACTGGGCCCAATTCGGATAGGCCATAACGGGTCGTGAGTTACCGGGCTGTAAATGGGCTATATGCGAACATGCTATTAAAAGGCTTTCCATGGGCCGGTCCGCTACCTTTTGGCCTAGTCAAACGGGCCGGCCTTTTCATCAGAATGGGCCTCTGTTGGCCCGTGCCACGTGTCGACGTATCATAGGCGCCTGCGGTCCAATGACTGGATGACATCTGTCCCAACGGTGAGCCGACACGTGGTTCCTCTAGCCATTGAGAATTTTACACGTGGAAAATTCCCATTGGTCCGGGCTGTTAACGGGTTATTGGAACCAAACCGGAACCCGATAGCTTAACAGCGACCCGTTACGGTGGATGCCACGTGTTGGTTACCCTTGACGAAAGCACTTCTATGACGCGTGATTTATCGTCATGGAAGTGGACACTTCCGTGATGATAATTTTGGTAATGTCATGGAACACTTCTACGACAGCACAGGTATGACTATCTTCATTCTGTCATAAAATCGTGATGGATTTACATGCATGACAGAAAACGTGACCTACTGTGACAAACACGTATCATCATGGAAGTTTATTTTTTTTCTAGTGAAAGGTTGCTATCATAAGGGGCAATATAATGTGGCATTCTTTTGCATTAAGGGATTTGGCATACAAACAAAAAGTGCATGGCAACCTCTGCTTCCCTCTGCGAAGGGCCTATCTTTTACTTTTATGTATTTACTTTTATGCAAGAGTCAAAGTATTCTTCCCTATTCATTTTTATTTTCTCTTTTTGCAAACATCATGTGGTGAGGAAAGATCTAGGCACATATATCCAGTTGGATATGAGTGAGCATGAATTATTATTGTTGACATCACCCTTGAGGTGAATACGTGGGAGGCGAAACTATATGCCCCTATCTTTCTATGTGTCTGGTTGAAACTTTTTGCTCATGGGTATGTTGTGAGTGTTAGCAATCATAGAAGGTTAAATGATGGTTGAGTATGTGGCCTTGCCTAAAGGCTCCGATACATGACCCTTCCTGAAAATATGATGAATTGTAGTTGCAAAGTTGACTGAGAACATGGTTTTTTGGTTTTCAATAGAGTTTATGCTTTTTACTTCAATGTTATGATGAATTGTTACTTGTTCATGAGAAGTTTTATGATAAAACTTGTATGATAGATATTTATGATTAAGTTTGTTGTTGTTATGATAATAAGCATGATTCTACTATATCTGTATTTTGTTTTTATCGACACCTCTCTCTCTAAGCATGTGGACATGTTTTTCGATATCGGTTTTTCGCTTGAGGACAAGCAAGGTCTAAGCTTGGGTGATACGTCCATTTTGCATCATGATATCCTACTGTTATTTATAATGTTTTTATGCATAATAATGATTTATGGAGTAATCCTAATGCATTTTCTCTCATAATATGCAAGGTTTACACAAAGAGGGGGAATGCCGGTAGATGGAATTCTGGACCTAAAAAAGCTACGTCAGAGTTACCTATTCTGCACATCTCCAAATGAGCTGAAAATTTACGGAGAATTATTTTGGAATATATAAAAAATACTGAAGCAAATAACTACCGGAGGGGGGCCACCTGGTGAGCACAAGACACCAGGGCACGCCAGGCCCCCCAGGCACGCCCTGGTGGGTTGTGCTCAGCCCAGCCCACCTCCGATGCCCATCTTCTGGTATATAGGTCATTTTGACCTAGAAAAAATAAAGAGAGGACTTTCGGGACGGAGCGCCGTGGTCTTGAGGCGGAACTTGGGCAGGAGCACTTTTGCCCTCCAGCGGAGCGATTCCGCCGGGGGAACTTCCCTCCCGGAGGCGGAAATCGAAGCCATCGTCATCACCAACAACCCTCTCATCTTTGGGAGGCCAATCTTGATCAACATCTCCATTAACACCATCTCCTCTCAAACCCTAGTTCATCTCTTGTGTTCAATCTTTGTACCGGAACCTCAGATTGGTACCTGTGGGTGACTAGTAGTGTTGATTACATCTTGTAGTTGATTACTATATGTTTTATTTGGTGGAAGATTATATGTTCAGATCCATTATGCTATTTAATACCCCTCTAATCTTGAGCATGATTATCATTTGTGAGTAGTTACTTTTGTTCTTGAGCTCACGGGAGAAGTCATGTTGCAAGTAATCATGTGAACTTGATATGTGTTCGATATTTTGATGATATGTATGTTGTTATTCCCTTAGTGGTGTCATGTGAACGTCGACTACATGGCACTTCACCATATTTGGGCCTAAGGGAAGGCATTGTGGAGTAGTTATTAGATGATGGGTTTCTAGAGTGACAGAAGCTTGAACCCTAGTTTATGCGCTACTTCGTAGGGGACCGATTTGGATCTAAATATTTGATGCTATGGTTAGATTTTATCTTAATAATTTTCTCGTAGTTGCGGATGCTTGCGAGGGGGTTAATCATAAGTGGGAGGCTTTTTCAAGTAAGAATAGCACCCAAGCACCGGTCCATCCACATATCAAATTATCAAAGTAGCGAACACGAATCAAACCAACATGATGAAAGTGACTAGATGAAATTCCCGTGTACCCTCAAGCACGCTTTGCTTAATATAAGAGACCGTTTTGGCATGTCCTTTGCCACAAAAAGGATTGGGCTACCTTGCTGCCCTTTATTTACCATTACCGTTACATGTCCGTTAAAAAATATCTTGCTATCAAACTACCTGTTACCGACTATTTCAGTGCTTGCAGAGAATACCTTGCTGAAAACCACTTTTCATTCCCTTCTGCTCCTCGTTGGGTTCGACACTCTTACTTATCAAAAGGACTATGATTAATCCCCTATACTTGTGGGTCATCAGTTGCCCGCGTTCACCTCTCCGTGCCGGCCTCTACTCATGTTCCTCGGCGCGCTGTGCTCGCCGTTAGGCGCCGCGGCGCACTCTGCTCGCGTCCTTCCGCGCGCTCGGCTTGTGTTCAACTGCTATATGCATATGGTTGCTCGCCGTTGAGGCGGCCGTGGAGCAATCTACTCGCATCCCTCCGCGCGTGCTCAGCCAGCGGTTGGGGCTGGTGCACGATCACATTGGGGCCCCCATATGCATGCGGTTGCACCACGCGCATCGCCAGGATGTAGTTACACGTGGCACGATGGAGTTACGCGCTGCAAAAACTGCCATCCGGGCGTGCCGATATGCCAGGCCATCTGGCTTCCCCATTAATTCTCATAGCCATTATAACCTTAGTCTCTTCAACCTTTTGATCGTGCCCCACAACACAACAAGCACACCCACGACGACACATACAGGGAGGATATCTAGCGGCGCTCCAATGGAGTTCGGCATGCATCAAGTGGAACCCACGCGAGGGAGACGGATCTCTCAGTGGTGTACACCATCGACCCGGCCATGGTGGAGGACTACATCAAGACCGTGGAGCACTTGCTTGCTCGGGACAAGTACAAAGTGGTCGGCGTTGACCTCTAGTACACCAGCGGTCATCCCGGGATAGATCAGAAGGTTGCCGTTGCCCAGTTGGGCCTGCGCCATCATGTCCTCATCTACCACTACTGCATGTCCACAAAGCATTACGACTGTTTCACCAGGTTTGTCAACAGCACTGACTACAAGTTTGCTACGTTGGAAACCACTGACGATGTAAAAGTGCTTAAGGTTACGGGCTTGGCCTACAAGAACCTTGTCGAAATCTGTGGCCACTACAAGGTCTAGGGCAGCATGAAGAAGGACTCACTGGTTGAACTTGCCTCAGCCATCATCGACCCATACTATAGAAAGATGAAGGAGGATGCCAAGAGAAAAAATCCCGTATCCTGGCACGGGGACTGGACGCAGAAACTTGATGAAGCTCACCTCAAGTTCGCTGCCAAGAATGTGTACACATGCTATGAGATGCACAGGCAGATCTTTGACATGAGGGAGTGCCTCCTTCCCTTAATCAACGAGGGATCAAGCCACCAGTAGAGCAGTGGCGGCAAGCATCATAAGAAGAAGTAGATGATGATCAAATGATCGTTTATCCTAGTTAATTACGCATCTACAAGTTTACTTTGGTGTGTGCAAATGTCACGTGTGTACTAGCCACCTATGTAATTGGGTGTTTAGTTTGGTTATGCAATCATGTCCTTATAAGTATATATGTTGTTGTTCTGTATGCAATCACATCGCACATGGACCATACTAGGGAAACCGTCGATGATGAATTCATCAATCATTGACAATTGTATACCAGCAAGTGTTTGCCCACAACACACACGGTTTATTAGCAGCAATCATTTGGGTTATTATCGGTCTTCGCACATATTTTTTATTACGGACCTGTTTGCCGCGTATCATAAACATCTTGTTAAGTTGAACCATTTCTATTCTCTTCGCTCAACGCAAACAGTTCATCAGAGTGAACTGTATGCCCTCTATCGCACACACCTTGATCTGGCTCACCGTTTCTGTTGTGTTGCCTAATCACAAACAGTTTCTCCGAGTGAATTGTATGCCGTATATCGCACACACCTTCATCTGGCTGCCCGTTTCTTTTGTTATGCTCATCGCAAACAGTTCATTCGAGTGAATTGTATGCCACGCATCGCACACGCAACTATAATCTGAATCGTGTTTGATGTCTCTGGCATCACAAATAGTTTGTATCATTTTTTACGGTTTTCTTACAACATCGGTTGCGATTAATGCATCGCACATAGTTTCGTCAAAGGGTCTCTAATTGTAGTGTCATTCCTGCAATAGTGAAACAAAACACAATAGCACAATGGGTTAATACTCAGTAATACGATTCAAGCTGACGTAGGATTGGAGGAAGTTTCGATTATCTCCCCAACACTGAATGAACGACATGGATGCGTGAAACAAAACAAGATAGCACAATGGGTTAATTTAATTCTTCTCGCGGTAGACACAAGCTGCACTGTTGGTGTCATCTGGACCGTACAACTCACGACAGATGAAGCATTCACTCCTACCGTAGTCACAGATCGGGGAGTAGGCCAACGCTGCCTGCACTGGCCCATCAGTAGCACCCCTAGCAGTTGGGTGCAACACCACCGACTGTTTCGCAGTGACCCCCATCACCTCCAGTGCTGGGGTGGTCACTACAAGGCCATCAACACCACCTGGCTGAACTGGGGCATCAGAAGACTTGTTGGCTTCACAAACAAAAGCAAGGCTAGCAGTATGCTTGTCCACCCCGGCTCTGATTGCAGTAGCTCTGCGCCCCAGCCCTGGGTTCCTTTTGGCCGCCTGTAAGAGAGGCTTCCCACGCCCATTGCTACTAGCCCTGGAATGTTCAGAATGGGCACGCTGAGTCCAGTTTGTCTTTGACTTTACATCTTGTTCAGGATTAACCTGCATAGGAGTGTTAGCTATCCCGAGCACGCTGGTCACTCCAGCATCTTCATTGGCCTTGAGGTTATCCACAGCTGTGACCACCCCTTCCACAACAGCTTTCATCATGGGGTCAGTCATCGTCCGCTCATCATTATCAATGGCCATCTGGTTGGTGCCCATCTTTTCTATCTCCCTTTCTTTCTTCTTGCTTCCATCTTCTGCAGCCATCAAAAGAGTCTGAGAAGGTTGCCTACCAAACTGAAGCTTGCGCTTGGCACTGCTCACTTCCCCTAGCATATAGAAGCTTTGGTGCTCAAACATCTTGTATGGCGAGGTGCACTGCCCCACAGAGAACCGCCCTTTCTTCTCCTCTTCTATGATCAGACAATATTTTTCTGTGTGCCCAATGATGCCATAATAGAAACAGAAATGAGGAACACACTCATACTTTACAGGGCATCTTTTAGCATCTTTTTCATCTGTACCTTCAATCTTTATCCACCTCCTCAGCGGTTCAAATACCTTGTGCTCGATCCAGATGCGGAGGAACTGGTCTAAGCGCGGCCATTATTGTTGGTGTGGACTAGCTGCACCTTTCCAGTTTTTCGCCCGCTTGCTCGCTGAGGATGTCATCCATCATGTTGAACGGCGGAAATTCGTAGATGTGAGCCCACATGGGTAGGATGTCAACGGGGACCTGCACAGCCGCCCTCATGCCATCACGCGCTGCCACCAGTAGAGCGTCATTGTCGTGTATCCATGGGCCACCCCATATGATGTGTAGATATTCACCTTCATGTTGCAGTTCAATGATAAACCGGTTGCCCGGTAGCGGCTTCTCAGTCATGTCACCACGCAGCTTCCACACTCGCCTCATGGTGGCAAATAGGGCATTGGGGCTGTACACCTTGGATGTCAGGAAAACAGCAACGATCATCCACTTACAGAAGTTCTTGGCAGCCTCCTTGAAGTCCACCACGAGAGCATTGTCATCCTCATCGAGCAGGCTCAACTTTCCCATCGCCTCCTTGATACGTCCATTTTGCATCATCCTTTTATATTGATATTTATTGCATTATGGGTTGTTATTACACATTATAGTACAATACTTATGCCTTTTCTCTCTTATTTTACAAGGTTTACAAGAAAAGGGAGAAGGCCGGCAGCTAGAATTCTGGATTGGAAAAGGAGCAAATCTAAGAGACCTATTCTGCACAACTTCAAAAGTCCTGAAACTCCATGGAGAATTATTTTGGAATATATAAAAAATATTGGGCGAAGAAAGCACCAGAGGGGACCCACTAGGCATCCACAAGGGTGGAGGGCGCGCCCCCTGCCTTGTGGGCCACCTGGCAGGCCCCCGTTGCCCATCTTCTGCTATATGATGTGTTTTGACCTGGAAAAAATCAAGAAGAAGCTTTCGGGACGAAGCGCCGCCGTCTCGAGGCGGAACCTGGGCAGAACCAATCTAGGGCTCCGGCGGAGCTGTTCTGCCAGGGAAACTTCCCTCCGGGAGGGGGAAATCAAAGCCATCGTCATCACCAACGATCCTCTCATTAAGAAGGGGTCAATCTCCATCAACATCTTCACCAGCACCATCTCCTCTCAAACCCTAGTTCATCTCTTGTATCCGATCTTTGTCTCAAAACCTCAGATTGGTACCTGTGGGTTGCTAATAGTGTTGATTATTCCTTGTAGTTGATGCTAGTTGGTTTATTCGGTGGAAGATCATATGTTCAGATCCTTAATGCTATTCAATACCCCTCTGATTATGAACATGAATATCCTTTGTGAGTAGTTACATTTGTTCCTGAGGACATGGGAGAAGTCTTGTTATAAGTAATCATGTGAATTTGGTATTCGTTCGATATTTTGATGAGATGTATGTTGTCTTTCCTCTAGTGGTGTTATGTGAACGTCGACTACATGACACTTCACCATGATTTGGGCCAAGGGGAAGGCATTGGGAAGTAATAAGTAGATGATGGGTTGCTAGAGTGACAGAAGCTTAAACCCTAGTTTATGTGTTGCTTCATAAGGGGCTGATTTGGATCCATATGGTTAGATTTATCTTAATTCTTTTTTCATAGTTGCGGATGCTTGCGAGAGGGGTTAATCATAAGTGGGTGGCTTGTCCAAGTAAGGGCAGCACCCAAGCACCGGTCCACCCACATATCAAATTATCAAACTAACGAACGTGAATCATATGAGCATGATGAAAACTAGCTTGACAGTAATTCCCATGTGTCCTCGGGAGCGCTTTACTTTATATAAGAGTTCGTCCAGGCTTGTCCTTTACTACAAAAAGGATTGGGCCACCTTGCTGCACCTTAGATACATTTTTTACTTGTTACCCGTTATGAATTATCTTACCACATAATTATCTGTTACCGGTAATTTCAGTGCTTGCAGAGAATACCTTGCTGAAAACCGCTTGTCATTTCCTTTTGCTCCTCAATGGGTTCGACACTCTTACTTATCAAAAGGACTATGATAGATCCCCTATACTTGTGGGTCATCAAGACTCTTTTCTGGCGCTGTTGCCGGGGAGTGAAGCGCCTTTGGTAAGTGGAATTTGGTAAGGAAACATTTATATAGTGTGCTGAAATTCACTATCACTTGTCACTATGGAAAATAATCCTTTGAGGGGCTTGTTCGGGGTATCTTCACCTCGACCGAAAGAGCAAAAAGTTGCTCCTCAACCTACTCCACCTACTGAAAATAATTATTATGAAATTCCTTCGGGTATGATAGAGAAACTACTAGCTAATCCTTATGCAGGAGATGGAACATTACATCCCGATATGCACCTAAACTATGTGGATGAAGTTTGTGGATTATTTAAGCTTGCAGGTTTGCCCGAGGATGCTGTCCATAAGAAGGTCTTCCCTTTATCTTTGAAGGGAAAGGCATTGACATGGTATAGGCTATGTGATGATATTGGATCATGGAACTACAACCGATTGAAATTGGAATTTCATCAAAAGTTTTATCCTATGCATCTGGTTCATCGTGATCGGAATTATATATAAAATTTTTGGCCTCGTGAAGGAGAAAGTATCGCTCAAGCTTGGGGGAGCCTTAAGTCAATGTTATATTCATGCCCCAATCATGAGCTCTCAAGGGAAATTATTATTCAGAATTTTTATGCTCGGCTTTCTCATAATGATCAATCCATGCTCGATACTTCTTGTACTGGTTCTTTTATGAAGAAGACTATTGAATTCAAATGGGATTTATTGGACAGAATTAAACGCAACTCTGAAGATTGGGAACTCGATGAAAGTAATGAGTCAGGTATAAACCTTAAGTTCGATTGTGTTAAATCTTTCATGGATACCGATGCTTTTCATGAATTTAGCACTAAATATGGACTTGACTCTGAGATAGTAGCTTCCTTTTGTGAATCATTTGCTACTCATGTTGATCTCCCTAATGAGAAGTGGTTTAAATATCATCCTCCCATTGAAGTTAAAGTAGTAGAACCTATTAAAGTTGAAGAAGAAACTGTTACTTATAATGTTGATCCTATTGTTCCTACTGCTTATATTGAGAAACCACCTTTCCCTGTTAAAATAAAGGATCATGCTAAAGCTTCAGCTGTGGTTCGTAAGAGTAATACTAGAACACCTACACCCCCTGAACAAATTAAAGTTGAACCTAGTATTGCTATGGTTAAAGATATCTTGGTTGATAATATTGATGGGCATGTTATCTATTTTTGTGATGAAGCTCCTAGAATTGCTAAACCTGATATTAAAGATAAACATAGACCCATTGTTGGCATGCCTGTTGTTTCTGTTAAAATAGGAGATCATTGTTATAATGGTTTATGTGATGTGGGTGCTAGTGTGAGTGCAATTCCTTATACCTTATATCAAGAAATTATGAATGATATTGCACCTGCTGAGATAGAAGATATTGATGTTACTATTAAGCTTGCCAATAGAGATACTATATCACCTATTGGGATTGTTAGAGATGTTGAAGTCTTGTGTGGGAAAATAAAATACCCTACTGATTTTCTTGTTCTTGGTTGCCCACAAGATGATTTTTGTCCCATTATATTTGGTAGACCTTTCTTGAATACTGTTAATGCTAGGATAGATTGTGAGAAGGAAATTGTTACTGTAAGTTTTGGGGATGTGTCTCATGATTTTAATTTCTCTAAATTTCGTAGACAACCCCATGGTAAAGAATTGCCTAGTAAGGATGAAATTATTGGTTTTGCTTCTATTATCGTGCCTCCTACCGATCCTTTAGAACAATATTTGCTAGACCATGAAAATGATATGTTTATGAATGAAAGAAAGGAATTAGATGAAATATTATTTAATCAAATGCCTATTTTGAAACAAAATTTGCCTGTTGAAATCCTTGGAGATCCTCCTCCACCCAAGGGTGATCCCGTGTTTGAACTTAAACAATTACCTGATACTTTGAAATATGCTTATCTTGATGAAAAGAAGATATATCCTGTTATTATTAGTGCTAACCTTTCAGAGCATGAAGAAAAGAAATTATTAAAAACTCCGAGGAAGCACCGTGCCGCTATTAGATATACTCTTGATTATCTTAAGGGCATTAGTCCCACTCTATGTTAGCATAAAATTAATATGGAGCCTGATGCTAAACCTATTGTTGATCATCAACGACGGTTAAACCCCAAGATGAAGGAAGTAGTAAGAAATGAAATACTCAAGCTTCTGGAGGCAGGTATAATTTATCCTATTACTGATAGTAGATGGGCAAGTCCTGTTCAATGTGTCCCTAAGGCGGGAGGTATTACTGTTGTCCCTAATGATAAGAATGAATTGATCCCTCAAAGAATTGTTACAGGTTATAGAATGGTAATTGATTTTCGCAAATTAAACAAAGCTACTAGAAAACATCATTACCCTCTACCTTTTATTGATCAAATGCTAGAAATACTGTCCAAACATGTCCAAACATACACATTTTTGCTTTCTAGATGGTTATTCTGTCTTTTCTCAAATACTTGTGTCAAAAGAGGACCAAGAAAAGACCACTTTTACTTGCCCTTTCGATACCTTTGCTTATAGACGTATGAATTTTGGTTTATGCAATGCACCTGCTACCTTTCAAAGATGTATGACTGCTATATTCTCTGACTTTTGTGAAAAGATTGTTGAGGTTTTCATGGATGATTTCTTCGTTTACGGAACTTCTTTTGATGATTGCTTAAGCAACCTTGATCGAGTTTTGCAGAGATGTGAAGAAACTAATCTTGTCTTGAATTGGGAGAAGTGCCACATTATGGTTAATGAAGGTATTGTCTTGGGGCATAAAATTTTTGAAAGAGGTATTGAAGTTGATAAAGCTAAAGTAGATGCTATTGAAAAGATGTCATGTCCTAAAGATATGAAAGGTATAAGAAGTTTCCTTGGTCATGCTGTTTCTATACGAGGTTCATTAAAGACTTCTCTAAAATTTCTAGGCCTCTCACTAATTTCTTGCAAAAAGTTGTTCCTTTTGTTTTTGATGATGATTGTGTAGAAGCATTTGAAATACTTAAGAAAGCCTTGATTTCTGCACCTATTGTTCAACCACCTGATTGGAATTTACCCTTTGAAATTATGTGTGATGCTAGTGATTATGCTGTTGGTGCTGTTCTAGGACAAAGAGTTGATAAGAAGTTGAATGTTATTCATTATGCTAGTAAAACTCTAGACAGTGCCCAGAGAAATTATGCTACTACTGAAAGATAATTTTTAGCAGTTCTATTTGCTTGTGATAAGTTCAGATTTATATTGTTGATTCCAAAGTTACTATTCACACTGATCATGCTGCTATTAAATACCTTATGGAAAAGAAAGATGCTAAACCTAGACTTATTAGATGGGTTCTCTTGGTGCAAGAATTTGATTTGCATATTATTGATTGAAAGGGAGCTGAGAACCCCGTTGCAGACAACTTGTCTAGGTTAGAAAATGTTCTTGGTGACCCACTGCCTATTGATGATAGCTTTCCTGATGAGCAATTAGCTGTCATAAATGCTTCTCGTAACACTCCTAGGTATGCTGATTTTGCTAATTACATTGTTGCTAAATTTATATCACCTAGTTTCACATACCAGCAAAAGAAAAAGTTTTCTATGATCTAAGACATTACTTTTGGGATGACCCACACCTTTATAAAGAAGGAGTAGATGGTATTATTAGACGTTGTGTACCTGAGCATGAACAGGAACAGATCCTACGCAAGTGCCACTCCGAAGCTTACGTAGGACACCATGCTGGAGATAGAACTACGCACAAGGTATTGCAATCTGTTTTTTATTGGCCTACTCTCTTCAAGGATGCCCTTAAGTTTGTCTTGTCATGTGATGAATGTCAGAGAATTGGCAATATTAGTAGACATCAGGAAATGCCTATGAATTAATCACTTGTTATTGAACCATTTGATGTTTGGGGCTTTGATTATATGGGACCTTTTCCTTCCTCTAATGATTATACACATATTTTATTGCTGTTGATTACGTTACTAAGTGGGTAGAAGCTATTCCAACTAGTAGTCCTGATCATAACACTTATATTAAGATGCTTAAAGAAGTTATTTTTTCGAGGTTTGGAGTCCCTAGATACTTGATGACTGATGGTGGTTCACATTTTATTCATGGTGCTTTTCCGTAAAATGCTTGCTAAATATGATGTCAACCATAGAATTGCATCTCCATATCACCCTCAGTCTAGTGGTCAAGTAGAATTGAGCAATAGAGAGATTAAATTGATTTTGCAAAAGACTGTTAATAGATCTAGAAAGAATTGGTCTAAGAAACTTGATGATGCATTATGGGCTTATAGAACTGCTTATAAAAACCCTATGGGTATGTCTCCGTATAAAATGGTTTATGGAAAAGCATGTCACTTACCTCTTGAACTGGAACATAAAGCTTATTTGGCAATCAAAGAGCTCAACTATGATTTCAAACTTGCCGGTGAAAAGAGGCTATTTGACATTAGCTCACTTGATGAATGGAGAAACCAAGCCTATGAGAATGTCAAGTTGTTTAAAGAAAAAGTTAAAAGATGGCATGACAAAAGGATACAAAAGCGTGAGTTTAATGTAGGTGATCATGTTTTGCTATACAACTCTCATTTAAGATTTTTTGCAGGAAAGCTTCTCTCTAAATGGGAAGGTCCTTACATTATCGAGGAGGTTTATCGTTCCGGTGCCATCAAGATCAACAATGCCAAAGGCACTAACCCGAAGGTGGTAAACGGTCAAAGAATCAAACACTATATTTCAGGTACTCCCATAAATGTCGAGACGAATATTATTAATACCGTAACACCGGAGGAGTACATAAGGGATACTTTCCAGAACGTTTCAGACTCCAAAAAGGAATAGGTATGTGGTACGGTAAGTAAACCGACTCGAAAACTGTTCTATTGGCAATTTTTCTCTGTTTTGGAATATTTAAAAAATTAGGAAAATTAAAAGTAGTCCGGAAAGTGCACAAGGAAGCGGCAAGGCAGGGAGGCGCGCCCTACCCCCTGGGCACGCCCCCACCCTTGACGCCACCTCGTGTGCCCTCCGGACTCCGTTTTCTTGCACAATACCTATTTTGGTCGGTAAAAATTCATTATATAATCTCCCAAAGGTTTTAACCACCGTACCATGGCAGAATCCCCTGTTCTTGATTCGTTCTGTTTTGACTGCCAGATCTGAAAATATGTCATCCCAAGATTCAGAGGGAGAGAGCTATATAGCTGATTATATCAGAAACCCAAAGGCATACGGGGATGTGGAATATTATGGTTGGACCTCTACCCCAACCTGGGGACATGCACGTGGAGTTCAAAAAGTCAAGTCTCCCTAATAAATCGAAGAAACCTAAGATCGAGTTTATCCCTTTTCGTCTTTTGCAGGAAAACAAACAGGAGCTATGTAAAAAGATATTAGGGCTTGAGCAGGAGATCAATGAATTAAGGGAGGAAAATTCTATCCTCAAGCGCAAGCTGAGGAAGAAGGATACTACATCAACAACTCCATCATCACCACCTCCGAAGAAATAGATCTAAATACATGGGTATGGGCACTCCCCTTGGCAATTACCATGCTTGGGGGAGGTGCCCCGGTATCGTGTCACCATCACACCTTTACTTTTATCATTTTTCTTAGTTCGATCCTTTTGGTTATATCTTGCTCTAGTAGAATAAAGTTTTTAGTATGATCTAGCACTACTGCAGGATGCTGGTAACATGACACTACGATCAGAGACCCTTTGATAAAACAGTGTGTGATGCATTAATCGCAAACGGGGATGTAAAAAACCATCAAAAAAATGCAAAATGTTTGCGATGGCGGAGAGATCAAACATGATTCAGATTTTAGTTACGTGTGCGATGCGGGGCATACCGTTGATCCAGAAGAACTGTTTGCGATGAGGCAGAACAACAGAAACGGGCAGCCATATCAATGTGTGTGCGATATACGGCATACAGTTCGCTCCGATGAACTGTGTGCTATTAGGGAATGCAACAGAAACGGTCAGCCAGATCAAGGTGTGTGTGATATACGGCATACAGTTCACTTGGACGAACTGTTTTCGATTAGGGAAGAGAACAGACACGGTTGAACTTAACAAGATGTGTGTGATATGCAGCATATAGTTCACATAGATGAACTGTTTGCGATGAGCCAAAAGAACACAAACAATTCATGTAAACAAGATGTGTGTGATACGCAGCAAACAGCCCACTCAGATGAACTACTTGCAATGAGAAATTATAACACAGCCGTTACTATAGTTAGTTCGTGTGCGATTCTGTTCGTACAAAAAACTTTGAAAAATGCAAACTAGTTGCTTGCGGTGGCTAGGAGTATCACACACGATGCGTCTGCGAGTACTCGTGTGCGATGATTAGTAAGTTACACATACGTTTCCTTATGTTAACACGTGTGTGATAAATAACACGTGGCACCGCATACGGTATTCGGGTTGTGTGTGTGCTCCACTTAGTCTTCCTGCGCTCCACATGGGTGAATTGTAAAATCCATGCCTCTTCCCTCATCAGTTTCCGGCCACCAGCTAATGGCTTGCTGCATATAACCCAGGCGACAATGCACCATCGTGACACTCAGCGCAGATCTAGTCCTCACCCATCTACCATTAGTTATTCCAAGCATGCCAGGCAACGAACAAAGCTTCGACTTCGACCCCTACCTGCATTACATCTTCGGCAAGGAGAACAAGTCGGAGCAGGTCGGGGAGCAAGAGCTTCATTGGCCGGTGCAGGCACCATGGCCCATTGGTAGCGATATCGGCGTGATAGTCCTTGGGCGCACAATTGACATATTGCAGAGGAGGTGTGATGAGCAGTTTGCCATCCACCGTGCAAAAGATCCAGAGCTGCTCGACAGCATGATCGATAACCCACCCGAAGAGCCACAGTCACCAGTGCTCATCGAGTGCCTGATGCCCCACAAGGAGTGTGCAGAGGACCTCTGTGATCCAGTCAAGACACAGGCAGCCTGCGGCTTCATCATTGCCCACGGCGGCCGTGTCAACCTCGATCTCGACGATGTGGTGGCCAGGCTCAAGCGCATCCTTGGCGGAGTTGATGTCCCCGACGAAGTAGAACATCGCCAACGTGATATCTTGAGGATGCAGGTGATGGACGGAATTTCCTACCAGGCCAGAGACATGGAAATGGAGCGGTTCTGTGGAGATATCATGCGCGCGATTGCACGCTGTCAAGCTCTTCTGGAAGAGGCCCAGCAGCCCCAAGAGCCTCCCAGCGCCAGTAGCTCCGTAGGCGGAGGCGGTTCAGGACACTTGGAATGAATGGCCGCAAGGGTGCTATGCTGATCATGGAGTCCGAGAAGACCGTCGTTAGAAGGCCGCCAGCTCAGCCTTTTAGCCTATATTTTATTATAATTGTATGCATATGTAGGTCGTGAGTGTTTTGGGCCTTGCCGCATGTGGCATTTTAAATTATCCTGAATATGTAGGACAATTATTAACCGTTGCCATAGTAAATTTGCCTCAACGGCGAGCAGAGCGCGCGCAGGGACGCCAGAGCGGAGCGCGTCGTGGCCGCCTCAATGGCGAGCAAAATGCGCGGACGGACGCGAGCAGAGCGTGCTACAGCCACCTCAACATGGAGCAGAGCATGCTGTGGCTGCCTCAATAAGGACCAGAGCACACCGCGGCTGCCTCAACAGCGAGCAACCACGCGGTCAACCTTCTGGCACCCCATGGGAGGCGCGACGGCGCATCCATAGGACACGATGGTGATATCTTGACCGTGTGTGATAGTGGTCAGACACGTACACATACATCCGAGAACGCGGGCCCACATTTCGGGCTTCCGATGCATGGCATACGGTTGATCCAAAAAAACTATTTGAGATGAGCCAGAACAACAGAAACGGGCTTCGTAGGCCCAGAACCATCAATAAATTTTGACCTTGTTTCTCGTCACATTGCAGATTACAACGCCATAAATAATTGCAAATCTGTTCACACCTATCAAACTAATATGTGGTCACACTTAGCACCGGGCTATAAAAACTACCCACTCGAAAATTACTTCACAGTTCCTCTCCTCATCACCCACAAAACTGGTCTTTCCTGTCAAGTCATTCTGCCATGACCGGTAGGAGGAGTTTCGGGTGGACATATAACCAGGCAGCAAAGACCAAGGCTGTGGAAGCACTAGAGAGGTCCCGTCGCGAAGCGGCAGCCACAACAGAGATGTCCCAGCGTGCCGCGGAGCCCTCGAACGAGCTCTCACGGGCACGCGAGGGCTCTCACAAGCGCACTCACCGTGTCGGCGATTGCGACGAGCTGGCGTTGCTGAAGTCCTTGGCCGGCGATGATGACATTCTCGCTGGCCTCACTAAGCAGCAGGAGCTAGTCAACAGCTTGATGAAGCTGCTCGAGATCAGCGATGCCTCGGTTGACAAGGCGACGGGACTCGTCGAGCAACTCATGGGTGACAATGCGAAGCTCCTCAAGGCGCTCGCCGAGAAGGAGGAGGAGGCCGCCGGCTGGAAGATGCTGCATGAGCATAGCAGTGCCTCGAGGATGACGCTGACAGCGGTCGTTGAGGAACTAATGGTTGACTTAAGGAAGCTCTGGATCGAGCGCGAGCAGGAGGTGGAGGAATCCGTGGCTGCTTTCAAGCAAAGTCATGAGGAATTAAAGAAGGAGCTGGAGGATGTCGTCGCTCGACGATCCATCGATGAGTAGAGACAGTAGTGACCCAGATCGTTGTCTGCGATTTCCTTCTTCTCTTGCCCCCGTGTATTCCGGGCTTTGCCGCATGTGGCATTTTAAATTATCCGAAATATGTAAGATAATTATTATCCGCGCCATTGTAAATTTATCGTCGTATTATCCGTTGCCATTTTATTTGTTGTCGTATTATCCATTGCCCTATGTGGCAATTTAAATTAGGCCAGAATAGGAGTTGAAAACATGAACAAAGCAAATGCTGCCATGGGATCACAAGCAAACACCCTCCGTCCAGGTGCTTTAATTAACCGCGTGTTAAACAGCAGCTTGGCCGCCATTAATGGAGAAGTTGTGAGCGAGGCTGGCGGCTTGTGGATGGAGGTCAAAGAGCTCGCTTCCCGGTGAGCATGGGCGGCCTTACTGCTCACACGTGTCCCGTCGAGCCTGCGAGGTGGACGGGATGCACGCGTCCCGTCGAGCCTGCGCGGTGGACTACTCACACGCGTCCCGTTGAGCCTGTACGGTGGAGTTCTCGCGCTCTTCTCGTCTAATCAAACAGCTCCACGCACGCCACCGAGTATGGTTAAATTTTGGCAAAGGTAGTGGCCACACTTAAATGGTTACGGGAACACACGGCTCATATAATACAACCGTTTGCGATATTAACGTGTCAGCTATTTGTTTCAAAAGGACTTCGTTGGCTATTAATGTGTGCACCTTGTCTCAAACTAGACGATTATTTTACCACGGCATATATTTGCCATGTCATGAAACCATGCCAAGTTTCATGTTTTTTGGGTGAGTTTTCAATTTACTGGGATTTAAAAACAGAGATTCTCAATGTTTCAGGACGACGAGAAGTTTGTAATTCATTCCCATTCCTTAAATGAGACCTAAACATGCACCCAATGACACATGTATGATTTCCCACCCATTTAGCTTCACTAGAGCATGTGCTTGTAGTTCAAATTTGAGTTATGGACAACATTAAATGCCTAGAAAACTTAATTAATATATACAATGGCCAAACAAACCCCGAACAGTTTCAAATTTCAGCACGATACTCCTATTATTCTATGTTGCCTGTAGAAAACAAAGTTCAAGGCGAGAAGAGGCAGCGATTATCATTTCGCCCACAAGAGGGGCATGTTTCCCTACCGGAACCATGAGGGTTGCGAGAAGCTTCAGTTTGTAAGAAGCTTGTAATATAGCTTGGCCCAAATTGGACAATTATTTTACCATGACATATATGTGCCATGTAGTGACACCATGCCAAGTTTCATGATTTCCAGGTGAGTTTTGGATTACAGAGATTTAAAAACCAAGATTCGCAATGTTTGTGGCCAAGCCAGGACGCCGAGACGATTGAATTCATTCCCATTCGTTTCATGGGACCTAAACATGCACCCCAAGGACACATGTATGTTTTTTCTAGCCATTTTGGTGCACTGGAGCATGTATTTGTAGTTCGGATTTGAATTATGGTCATTAAATGCCTAGAAAACTCAATTAATGAATAAAAAAGGCCAAACGAACCCTGAATAATTTCAAAGTTCAGCGCAAATCTCCCATTGTTCCGTGTTGCGTGTAGAAGAAAATACAAGGCTAGAAGAGGGAGCGATTATCGTTTCGCCCACAAGGGGACATGTTTCCCTATCAAAACCATGAGGGTTCTTGCGACAGGCTCCGGTTTGTAAGCGGTTTGTAATAAAGCTTGGCCCAAATTGGACAATGTTTTTACCACGACATATATGTGCCATGACGTGACACCATGCCACCTTTGATGACTTTCTGGTGAGTTCTGGATTTATGGGGATTTAAAAACCGAGATTCCAAATGTTTGAGGATGAGCCAGGATGCCGGTACGGTTGTAATTCATTCTCATTCCTGGCATGGGACCTAAACATGCACCCGAGGACACATGTATAATTTTTCTAGCCATTTTGGTGAATTGGAGCATGTATTTGTAATTTAGATTTGAATTATGGACATTAAATGCCTAGGAATCTCAATTAGTGTATAAAAAGGCCAAACGAACCCTGAATAAGTTTAAATTTCAGCACGGATATCCTGTCGTTCCATGTTGCCCGTAGAAGAAAATACAAGGCGAAAAGAGGAAGTGATTACCTTTCGCCCACAAGGGGAACACGTTTCCCTATCGGAACCATGAGGCTTCTTTGAGAGAAGCTCCGGTTTGTAAGAGGTTTGTAATAAAGCTTGGCCCAAATTGGACAATGTTTTTACCACGACATATATGTGCCATGATGTGACACCATGCCAACTTTCATGACTTTCTGGTGAGTTTTGGATTTATGGGGATTTAGAAACCGAGATTCCAAATGTTTGAGGACAAGCCAGGACACTGGTACGGTTATAATTCGTTCCCATTCCTGGCATGGGACCTAAACATGCACCCAAGGACACATGTATAATTTTTCTAGCCATTTTGGTGAACTGTAGCATGTATTTGTAGTTCAGATTTGAATTATGGACATTAAATACCTAGGAAACTCAATTAGTGTATAAAAAGGCCAAACGAACCCTGAATAAGTTTAAATTTCAGCACGGATATCCTGTCGTTCCGTGTTGCCCGTAGAAGAAAATACAAGGCGAAAAGAGGTAGTGACTATCATTTCGCCCACAAGGAGGACACGTTTCCCTATCGGAACCACGAGGCTTCTTTTTGAGAGAAGCTCCAGTTTGTAAGAGGATTGTAATAAAACTTGCGCCAAAATGGACAAAAAAATTCCTCGACATATATGTGCCATGTCGTGACACCATGCCAAGTTTCACGATTTTTGGATGAGTTTTGGATTTACGGGGATTTAAAAACCGAGATTCTTCTCACGAAATGTTTTCAAATAGCACACGGTTCACTCACGAAAGCCGTGTGCCTACCAAACTGTGGCCGATGCCCCCCTTCCCCCTGCTGCTTGTGCGATCTGAGTCGTGCGTTCTGATTGGCCAGAACCCAAACCCCACGGATCGTACGTCTGCACCGTTGGATGCTCCCAGATCGAATGGCAATCCTCAACCCTTTCGACAGCACATGTAGTATATGGGTAAGCACTGTGCGCATGCATCGTGCTAGCTCACACTTCCTTCTCTACTAAGTTTTCTATATTAATGTTTTTATATATCAAAACAGGCTACCGTTTCCCGCCACTCCTCTCATCGGTTTCCCGCCTCTTCTCCCATCGTTTTCCCGCTACCACTGTCAGTGCTCATTGAAGGCTAGGCGGCGACACACCGGCCATGTAAATATCGCACACAGTTTCTAAAAGCACAAATGTGTGTGATAGGAGGGAGTAGGTCCCATAGGGTGACCAGCATGAAACACCTTAAAGGCATGGAGGTAATTCCTATTAGCAAGGGGCGACTTCCCATCAGCTAGCCTAGTCGAATAGAACGCAGAAGTTAAGCGTGCTCGGGCTGGAGTAGTCCAAGGATGGGTGACCCGGTGGGAAGTTGCATATCTCAAGCTTCATTTAAATGCCATGACACAATCATTATAGAGATAAATATCTCTTTAGTGACCTATCATGGCAATTATATAAACCTTGGGATCCTTTTTTTGCTAATTTGTAGACTATGTTTTTATTGGTTATTTTTTGCTCTAAAAAATTAAAGAATGATTGACACTAGAGTGACCTGTCATGGCGATTATATAAACCTTTTTCAGGTTGCATGCAGGGTATAGGGGGTAGGGTGTTCTGATCGAGCATGTCTCCCTTGTGAGGTTTATAGACGCTGCACATATCTGTGGGCTCCCCAAGGTATATATATTATCCTTTACCGATAATGTGAGGGGCCCACACAATCTATCCCTTTGACCCAACAACAAGAAGGGTTTGACCATGATGGTTTCCTATTTCTATGTGTGCCATGTTAGACAAAATAAAGTCTGAGCGCATGTGTTGGACGACACCCCCCCCCCCCCCGCCGCCTCGAAGTTGGGAAACCGACATCGTACGTATTGAACCAGGCTTGGGGTCGGGTACGGTGTTTGGTTTGTAATGTAGTTGGTGGCCAATCGAAGTTGTAAATTTGGGATTAAACACATCACACACCACCGTACCCATACATATTTTCGGGCTGCATGAAGTGTATACGGGGTCTTCTGATCGACCACGTCTCCCTTGTGTGGTTTTTTCTGATGACACGCATATCTGTGGGCTCCCCGAGTCTATATATATCATCCATTTGACCGATAACGAGGGGTATGTGTTGGCCATGAATGGATTCCTCCTAGTTCGTGTTAGGGCTGGTCACCGTCACATGTCGTTCAACCAAAGCTCGAGCTCATGCATTGTCAGGATTCCCTCCCACATGCTCGGATTGCTGGGTTCGACCTACATCGTACCCTGCGTATCTCGTCCTTAACTACCTGGCCTTCATGGTTGTTGTCTGTATCGAGAGGTAGGCACCATATCTAAATTGTACATTATTCTGTATTGAAAACACACATCACCCCTTCCAACGTACATCATTTTGGGCTGCATGCAAGAGGTGTTGGTTTTGTGGTCCCTCTCATGCGATTTTTATGATGGTTCAATCTATTGGCCCAAGCGGTTTATCAACAACAACAGTTGTCATTTGACCAAACAATAGATTCACTGGTCCGTCTTATGGTAGGTCATGGCGACATGCATGTATGACCAAAGTATCATTACGTGCATCCGCCCCGCTGACACGAAGTGGGAGGTGGTGGGTCAAGCACCCTAGCTAGCTACAACATTATGTCATTATAGATATATCCAAGGGTGCTTTCGGGTTTGCGAGGCAGGTGCCACCAAAGTTGTGCATTGTGTATTTAAAGTTTTAAACATCACACCCAATATTCCTACATATATTTGGCCACTTCCAGGTGGTTTTTGACTTCTGGCCCCTCTCATCGATCTTCGACGATGCGACCAACCTTGGGCCCGCGCGGTCAAAGTTGTGCATTGGAATTTTGAACATCACAGACCACCCTTTTCACTCATATATATTTGGGCCACATGCTGGTGTGGCTGTCTTCTAACCCTCTCTAATTTTTTTTTGCAGCAAGGACTCTGATGACGCTCAACGAACACGGGTATAATGTCTTAACCGTGTGCAATGCAAGTGCGGTGTGAATTTCCACGACTGCGCAAGCGCGAGCAAAGGTGGAGGTACTGGCTCAACCGTGTGCGACGCAAGTGCGCTGTAAAATCGCCACGACTGCGCAAGCGCGAGCAAAGGGTGGAGGTACTGGCTTAACCGTGTGCGATGCAAGTGCGCTATAAAATCACCACCAGCGCAAGCTAAAGGCGGGTAGTTTTTTTAGAAATTAGGATGAACCGTGTGTGATAGACCAGCTAGCTAGAAATCTAAAAGCAAACTACCCGCCTTGAGCGTTGCAAAAATCGGCAGTTCCGCCACTTTTCCTTATTATCATACACGCATATTCTTATTGGACCGTGCACAATCTTGGGTACTCCCGCCCTGCATCAATTCCTTTACCCAAATTTTAGTAGCCACCGTACTTCAACCGTCGCCCACACTCCTCCAGCAGCGACCTTATAGTAAAATTGCAGTAGCCGAGGCATTTGAACTGTCGCCCTCCCTCCTCCACCACCATCTCCACCCACCATTACTAAAAAAATTACTAGCCGAGGCGTATCCTCAAACACCACCCCACTCCACAGTCCCCCCACCAAGCCCCCTCCCCCCCCCTCGAACCCTAGCTCGCCACCGCCACCGCCGCCGCTGCCAACCCTTGCCGGTCTGCCCGTTCCTCCTAGCTTAGTTAATAAAGTTTAGGTTACCCAGCGATTCCCATACCGTCGCCCCACTCCCCTGAGTTTTTAGATGAGGCCTGCGGTGTCCCTCCCCGCCAGATCCACATCCCCTGCTCCAGAATGTCGCAGCCTAAGGTCGACCACGTATCCTGGGGAGCCCGACGAGCGTTCGGTCAAGTAGAGGTTTATCATGGCCTCTCCGGTGGACGTTTGCGAGCTGGCCGCCGTTTGCGAGCTGGATCCCGGAGCAACACGTCACAGCGGAAGCCGGCGAAGGCATTGACTACGTTGCCATGCCGAAGGCTTCATGTCAGCGGGCTAGCGTATTACTATATCTCGGGAAAGCTGGCTACGACATCAAGCTCGTCGACAGCGATGGCTTCCACTACAAAAAAAGACACATCCGTGACATTTTGGGCCGAACGAATTTTTTTTTTCTGTCATGCTTATGACACTTCTATGACGATGATTGTGACAAAACCCGGTATCATCATAGATGTGGTGGGTTCCTACTTCTATGACAAAATATCATGACAGTAAATGCGCTTTTCGTCCTGGGCAGGCCGGAGACGCAGCTGCATGACATTCTTTGGGCCATCCATGATGGAAAAAACCGTGGTAGAAGCGAGGGCGAGGAAAATATCGGGGAGTTCCTGGTTACGGTGGGTGGTCGGGGCCGAACGATGCACGGAGGGATTGCGCGCTTCTCTCGTACACGCACGCGTGTGGGTGCGAGGCGTTGGGCTCTAACTGAACCCGAGCGAGGCGTTTGCCTACTGAACCCGAGCAATTGCACTAGCTACGCGTTACTGAACCCGAGCGATCGATCGATCCCTGGCTGTTAACTAAACCCGATCAAGCAATTCCTTCGCTACTGCTGCTAACTGAAGCCGATCGAACCTGCTGCTCTTGATGAACAGTGAGTGTTGTTGGGGGTTGGATGAACAGTTCCCAGTGAGGGTTGGATGAACAGGACCCCGTGGTAGTAGAGGCCGTTGCCGCTGGATGAACAGGACCCCGATCGAGCCGGTTGGGGGTGGATGAATAGGACCCCATGGAGGGCTGGTTGAACAGTAGCCGGTGGAGGGCTGGATGAACAGTAGCCCATGGAGGGCTGGTTAAACAGTAGCCTGTGGAGGCTGGATGAACAGGAGCCCGTGGATGAACAGTAGCTGGTGGAGGCAAGAGGGAGACACCGTGGATGAACAATCGAAGGTGGAGGCTGGAGGAGGTCGACGGTGGATGGACAGTAGCCCGTGGAGGCTGGAGCGAGGTAGTAGACGGTGGATGAACAGTAGCCCGTGGAGTCCCGTTTTGCGGTATGCCACACCCCTCCCGATGAATAGGACCCCCGTTTCGACCGTACGAGGTCGAAGAGAAGTCCGTTTCCTCCGTTTTCTGGTACACCACACCCCTCCCGATCAACAGGACCCTGTTTCGACCATAGGAGGTCGAAGAGAAGTCCGTTTCCTCCATTTTGCGGTACGCCAGACCCCTCCCGGTGAACAGGATCCCGTTTCGACCATAGGCGGTCAAACAGAAGGCCGTTTCCTCCGTTCTGCGGTACGCCAGGCCTTGTTTCGGTTGTTCCGTCCAAGTCGGTTGGCTCCCGATGAATAGGAAGCATTCCGTTGCCTCCTGATGAACACGACACAGTTTCTCCGTTCCGACCCAGCCGGGTGGCTGCCGATGAACAGGACGCCATTGCTACCCTCCGCTGGCTCTCCATGTACACGAGCCCTAGCCGTACCTATGCGCGAGTAGGCGTTCGAGACCCCGCCCGTATGTACATATGTACATGTACACGATATAGACGGGACTGCCTGAACAGCTACCACTCCTTACTGGACCACAGTTTCATCGTAGCAGAAAGACCGATGGACCAGTATGTACGTACACGTTTGCGACCAGAATGACAACGCTACGTAGCTTCGACCGGGTGGGTCCCGGCTGTCAGGGAGGATAAGGAAGGCACTTCTTGCATGCGAAGATGTAGCTGGTGGGTCCAAGCTGACAGGAGGAGGATTCTTTTTTTGCGCGTAATAAGGAGACACTTCCTTGCGTGCGAAGATGTAGCTGGTGGGTCCATCTGTCAGCCTCACCGTGTACAGTCCTCTTCCGATGGTTGTCGTTTGTTGACCATGTTGACCATGCAGTGCGGACAACACCAGGCGGTAGACGACGGTGAGGCAGGGAACGACATGGAGCCTGGGAACATGCGGAGGGTAGTACGAGGGTTGACTGGTTCAGCTGCGGTGTGAGGCTGCCGTCGCCGCAGAATAACAGGGGGTGTGGGTGAGTAGAGGGATGGCCTGGCTAGCGGTGGGAGTAGTAGGGGGCGGTGAGGCCTCCGCGGCAGCACAGCCGGCCATGGGAGGCAGGAGCACGCGGTGGTTTGGACGGCTGGAGCAAGAAAATCAGAGGTTGAAGAAGCAGGACGATCGTTGGATGTTAACAATCCAACGGTCACTGGTGATAGAATCGTTTGTTAACTAAGTTGACAAAGCCCTCCGTACGCGTCAACTTAGTAGGGCCACAAGTCAGCCCCAAAATCTGGTGGGCCCCAGCTGTCATGGGGAGCACTCGTTATTTTTCGCTTAATAAGGAGGCACTTCCTTCCGTGCCAAGATATAGCTGGTGGGTCCCAGCTGTCATTGGGAGGATTCATTCTTTTTGGCGTAATAAGGAGGTACTTGCTTGCGTGCGGCCATGGACCATGTGGGTCCCAACTGTCAGCCTCTCCATGTACATCCCTCTTCCGATGTTGTCGTTTGTTGACAACGTTGACCAAGCCGTGCCGAGAACACCAATGCGATGGACGACGGCGAGACCCAGGAAGGGAATGACCCAGAGGTGGCGAAGCCACAACAGTGGAGGGATGTGGCTGAGTAGAGGGATGGCCTAGCTAGTGGTGGGAGTAGTAAGGGGCGGTGACGCCTGCGCGGCAGCACATTCGGCCATGGGAGGCGGTAGCAGGCGGTCTCGCCGGCGCTGGATTTGGCCGCTGGAGCAATAAGATCAGAGATTGAAGAAGCATGACGGCCGTTGGATTGACATCCAATGGTTACGTCTTCTAGAATCGTTTGTTGACGTATATAATAAGTAAAAAATCTTGCATACGCGTCAAATTAATAGGCCCACAAGTCAGACCATTCCCTATTTTTTAATAATTTACAGCTCATTGCAACTTCTTATGCAATTTATTGCAGTCCTTTTTTTGTTGGCCAGGGCCAGGGTTAAAAATTTAAACGAAATTTCGCATATTTTGGTGGGGTCCAAACTATTTTTAATATCGAAATGTCGAGCCAAATTTAAAGTACTTTGAAGATATATTTAAATTATGTTAAAGCCCAGTGAAATTGGCATCTGAAAATGAGAAAATTTTCAGAAATTATAAAGTAAGTGCCAATTTGTCATCTGTTTTTTATATTTACATCCCATTTCATATTACTTTCAAGATTTGCAGCCGTCTTGAAAGAGTTGCAGCCCATCAGGGCGTAGAAAAATAAGTAGGCCTGGATTGGGTATTCTTCAGAAAAAATAAACTGGGCTCATTTTCACAAAGAAAAAATAGCTGGGCTGGTCATGTGGTGAACATAAAATATAAGCCTAGGCTAGACGGGCCACAGCCCAGTTGAAACCCTGCTCCGTCTCAACAATAACAAAAAAAATACTGCTCGAGCAACTACGTCCCAGGTGTCAGCCGATCTTGTGATGTTCTCTTGTCTATTAACTATATACGCTGACAATGTCGTGGGTCTCAGATGTCAGGAAACCACTAGGAGGAAGCATTTTCTTTTTCTATACGCTGACAATGGAGTATATATAACAAAAAATGAGGAACTTCCTTGCATCCAGCCATGGACATGGTGGGCCCCTATTGTCATCCTCTCCACGTATAGTCCTCTCCTGATTCCTCTTGTTTGTTGACCATGTTGACAACGCGAGAGGACGGCGAGGACTTGGACATCGGCGTTAATGATTTAGGAGACGGTGGGGCGGCGATGCGTGCACTGAGGCGCAACCAGCCATGGGAGGCGGAAGCAGGCGGCCCCACCGGCGCTGGTTTGGTTTTGGCGGCTGGAGGAAGACAGGACTGAAGAAACACGACAGACTGTAAAAGCAGCAGGAGTACTTAACAACCTTAACTGAAACCAGTAGGGGCACTTAACAACCATAGCTGAAAGAAGTATGAGTACTTATACAGGTTCAACCGTACAAAGCACGCCTCGAACAGTGCTACTTTGCCTACAGTTAACCAAGGGTGAGGCCACCAAGCCCCAGGACAAGGCGCAGGCGCCACCCCGCGCATCCACAACCTTCTGAAAGCAGCTTCATCTCGCACTGTGGTCAACAAACAGGATATTCGCTTTAGAGCCATGGAAAAGCATGAGCATAACCTTCTGTCCTATTCTCCAAGATGGACGGGCCTTCATTATTTGAGACCACCCATGAATAAGTATCTTTTCACCTCCAAGGGGAATGGAGTAGGTCGACATAAACATCATGTTGTGACCAAGCGCAAGTCTGACCCGACCATGGTCGGGCATCTGTATAGGAACAATAGAACTGGGCAGTTTCTGTTTCAAGAAGATCACAGCTGTAAAACTGTGTCTAAGCAAGAGTTTATGAACAACATATATAATAGAAAATAGCTCGTACCATAAGTTTCTCGACACAGTTGGACCTGTTCAACGTGTGCAGCAGTGGCACACATATCCCACGTGGCCTTCCACCATTGAAACGCCCCACAAGGACCTCAAGACGGTCAACAAAGTGTAGGAACTTGTGGATGTCGTCCCAGTCAACTTCAGTGCCATCAGTAACAGTCGAGTTCTTATAGAATAATAAACGAGTAGCGTGCTTAACTTTGAAATAACCTACACGTGCCACCAATTATAAGAAATATTAGTTAGAAGTAGCATCTTCATGAGAGAAGGGAATCACAAATCATTGCTACTTCTAAAGTTAAATTGTGATTAGTTAGATAGAATAGGTGGATTAATAAGTAATCGAGGTAACAAGCAAGAACCAGATGCAAAACTAACATGGATGAACTACTGGAACGACGTCGGGGTGGAAGATCACAGTGAAGATGAGACCAGGTTCTGCTATTTCCATCAACATTCGTGCGCCAACTTTCAGTCCGTAACACTTGAGAAAGTTTATCCAAGTTTGGCCATAAAAAAAGCCGCGATCTTCTTGGTTCATGAACCCAACTCGAAACTTATATCCATGGCTTGTCTTCAATGTGACCATTAAACTGGTGTATTCAGTTATGGCAAGGCCGACCATCTTGAGTACATGTGTTCTGGCAGAGCAAGGAATGCACTGCCGGAAAAATAATATGAGAACACAATGTATTCGCTATCCAAATCTAGAAATAATTTCCTCCTTCACGTCAGTGTTGACCATGGTACTAGTACCTTTTATCCAAATATAGCAATCCAAATTTCCAAATTAGTCGATAGCATGTTCAAAAACCCCCACCCTCCCGGATAGAAAAGAGGATTCTAGGAACATACTATGAGCGTTTTAAAATCCTGTGTTAGGATGAGAAGGAACAAGTGTGGCATCTCGCCGAGGGCGCATAAACCTGTAGGGTCCTCGCACATTGGGCACTGCAAATGAAACACACTATATTCAGTAGGAAGAAAAATGCATCAACGCCGGCGGCTGCCATCCTAGGATTACCTACGACCAAGGGACTTGGATTTATCGGGGATGGATGAAGAATTCGTACCTGGTTCTCCATGAGAAAACCCTATGTAATCGCCGAGAGGGGGTTTTCTCTGAACAAGCAGATGAGGGAGAAGGGGATTCAGGCCCAGTGAGAGAGGGGGTTTTCTCTGAACAAGCAGACAAGGGAGAAGGGGATTCAGGCCTAGTGAAATATTGTTGCTTCGTCCGTCCAGCTTACTGCTAAAGCTGGAAAGTGGGGGTTTTTGTGATTTGATGGCTCATTGGGCATTACTGCGGCGCTACGACTAGGGTGAGTCTACCGTGCAGTTGTGCACTCTAATTTGGTGCATGGCACGTGGACCCCGTTGCCGGATACCCCACATATTAGTGAAAGGAAGTAGAAAGGCAGGAGTAACTAGTTACACATAAATATATTTTTGACACAGAGATACTCCCTCTGTAAAGAAATATAAAAATCTTTTATATCACAACTTTATACATAAGAAAAATCAAGGGGAATATATATAACATAATATGGGGGTTCAGCTGAGAATATAATACTCAGACAGGCTCATGATGCTGGACTTTGGGCCACAGGCCGGTGGGCCTCCATGTTTGGGGGCCCATGTGTTCTACCTCAGCACATTTCATATTGCAAGCGATCGGTACGGCGCTGGTTTTAGATGCTGTCGCAAGGCGAATACAGAAAATTGAATAAAGCACGACAGCTGTTAGAATGAAATCGAACGACAGTTCCTAACCAACAATCAGAGTTGCAATTCTATCAACGATATCCTACGTGATAAATAATACTGTCGTACTACTTATACACACAGGACACTTGTTTCACCATGCCATATTATTACATCAAAATCTCTTGGAGGATAGATCAGTTTGGTAGTTGCATGCTACTACTGAAGAATTTCAAAGTGGATTTGGACCAGCTCTCCTTGCCGAGAAAGTTCGATTTTGACATCATCCCCTACCGCAAGATTTGATTTAAATTTGAACCTTGACCATCCTTTAGCATCAATCATCATGCGACCATCCTTTGTACTTATGGTATATTGAGCAGTTTCATTCACACCAAGGCTGCGCATGGTAAGAGAAACTTGGCCACGGTCGCCCGGATTGTTGAACGACTCCCTCGTTGCTCTAGGAATTCTCTATTTGCAAACAATAAAACATACACAAATAGTTAGATCAACACAGTGAATCATGTGAAACAACATGGAAAGAAAAAAGAATGAAGCACTTGGGCGGCCAATGCTTACCAAGAAGGTGGAGATGTCGGTTTTTGTAAGGACTTTGGTATATGTAGTGCGAACTGCAGCCCAGTCTATTGCCGGTGCAACTGCTGGTTCCGTTGCCGCTGCACGGGCCGGAGCAGATGCAAGTGCAACTTCAAGTGTTGGTGCAGGTGCCGGAGCCATTGCTGGTGCCCGTGCTGGTGCGACTGGTAGTGTCGCTGCTGCTACCGAAGATGGTGCTCCTTGTGGAGATAGTGCCGGTGTTAGAGCAGGTGCCGGTGTCGATGCCCGATCCTCCGGTAGATTAGCCTGATCCGCTGACGTGGTCAGTGCCCAATCCTCACGTGGATCAGACTGAGCTGTTGCCGCTGTCAGTGCTAGAGCAAGTGCCATCGGAGAAGGTGCCGGTGCTTGATCCGTTGCTGAAGGTGGTACCGATGTGCGAGACAGCAGCGATCGTCTCTGGTCTGCTATGATCAGCTTTCTAACTTGATTAGGCTCCATGACCTTGATCCAGTCTTTTTCTTCATTTCTTTTAAACGCGAGAAGGACTAATTGTGGCGTGTTTATTAAATCAAACTGTAGTTCATCATAGGGCTTCAGATTGTACTCAGACAACAGACTGATCCAATTGTGTGCAGTAATATAAGTGATGGACGGTGCCTTCGTTACTGACACGACATAAGAAGTGAAACCTGCAAAAATAAACATCGTAGAGCAAACCAAACAGTTTATTCTTTGACGAATGTCACATGGCAAAACCTACATCGTAAAATTGCAGCAAAAGTAAGAAAACATGACATTAAATCAATAAGATTTAGACAGTTAATCAATAAGATTTACTTGATGTGACATGAGTGAATCCTTACCAGGAAATCACTATGTTCAAGTTCTAAACAGAAGATTGATCGTCCAATTACGCGTGGCATGCAGGGCCCCCGCTTACTCCCACAAGCAGGACAGTCCAAAGGTCGTGACAAATCGTATGGACCGAACATCCATGGGACTGGAAATCCTGGTGGGTGCGATAAACCCTGCAATGCATACAGATATTGGAGTGTAACCATAATTGATAAACCGTCCTCACAAAAAAGATGATCTGGATACTTCAAAATATACAAACTGAATTGAGTGGACAGACATTAACATAGACTGTTCTCAGGACTCACCACACAACAAAAGCGGCAGTACTAAACAATACATGGTTCACACACACAAATCAAGTACTGAACAATAGTACTTACTACAAACAAGCAAAGTTGCACTAATTAAACTCTGCAGACTATTTCTTGCCACCGACCTACGGGATGTACCCCGCATAACTGACTGGGCCATGGACTTTGTGAGAGATGTCTACCAGCACCAGCACCATCTCGTCAACCTTGGAGAACCTAACAGAGTGGTCTTTCCACTCATAAACATGACGATGAAGACAGTCCGCATTAGATTTGTCGAGAAGCTTTACAAGAACCACATCCTTCATAATCGAAGGCATAGCTAGGAAATTGTTGTGGTGAAGTACACCCTCAAGAACATGCCTGACAACAATGATACAGGAAAACACTAGTTCAGGACACGTGTGACAAGGACACAGCAGCTGGATAGTTTAGTAATAGAACTCATCCTCAGGTCTTCCAGTTCACATGGCATGACTTTGATAACTTCATCTCCACCGCGGACCTGGTTCTAATTCAAACAGAAACCAAATATTTTATTACTACCTCCGTTCAGAAATATAAGATTATTTTTGATATTTTACTCCATATAAGACTACATATACGCACAGAAATGAGTGAACAAAGACACTAGAACATGTCTTCAAAGGCATGAGAGCGGAGGGATTACTTGCAATATCCATAACACAAGTTACTGAGGCTAATATACTCTCTTCAAAGGTAGCATTGATGTTCATAAAGTAGTTGAAAGTAATCTCTAAGAAATCAGTGTCAACCTCTCGCATGTTTTGGTAAAAAGAGGAATTTAGAACCGTCATTTGGCACACAAAAATCACAAGCAAGATCACCCAGAAAGTTGTACTACTAGTACTAGTACTGCGTGTTAGATGAAAAAACATGATCAAGATCGAGAAAAAGATCATCAAGAAGAGATATTACCTGGACTTGCTTAATGAGGGATCCCGGAGAGGGAGCCTTGGACAGGGCGATGGCCTTGAGCTTGTCTGCAGTAGTCTCGGCGGGGTGCTTGCACTTCTTCGTACCCTGAGCCTTGACGGTTTTGGCCAGAGCCACGGACATCACTTCGGCCAGTGCTCCAGGGTCCATCAAGAAACTGTCAAATAGAAATAAAAGAAAAGAAACCATAATCACAAACCCAAAAGAAGAACAGAGAGGGAGTTATAGGATCAGTCTCGGGGTTGCAAGACCGGGCCTTGGCCAGAATCAAGACCATTGATGCGCTCACCTTTCCTTCTTTGGGAGAGAAGAACAATGGCAGAAGCAGGTTGAGGTTTTCTTGAAGAAATGAGGAACAAGATGAGGGAGAAGCGAGTTGGGGTTTTCTTCAAGAGAGGAAGCTGAGGGAGAAGAGTGAAATGATGGTTGCTTCGTCTGTCCAACTTACTGCTGGAAAGGTTGGGGTTTTGTGATTTGATGGCTAATTGGGCATTACTGTGGCGCTTCGATCGGGGTAGTCTACCGTGCAGTTGTGCACTCTAGTACGGAGTAATTTCGTGCATGGCAAGTGGACCCTGATGCTGGCTGTCCCACATGTCAGCGAAAGTGAGTAGCAAGGTTCCCGACGACCGTCGAGGAGGATCCGCACGGTAGAGCGTGTCCACTATTTCTGAAGAAAAAAATGATTACAGCAAGCGTTTCCACTCTTACGACGGAGGAGTGCAAAACACGGCAGCCACTTGAACTTACACAGTACTCCTACTACTAGGCATGTGCAGTGGTTCATACGTCAGTACTACATAATCTTGTTGCTAGTGTAGTAAGATATGACGATAACAAATGATGTTGTGCGCATGTCAACTATATGAACAGTAATGTAACATAGTACCCCTTTTTTGACTGTCCGGTCGAGAATGAACGGTGAGATCAATGTTAACAGAACTAGGTCTACAGCGCACGGAGAGTAAAGTGCTACAGTACTCCATGGAACATGAACCATATGAAGCACGAATCAGTGTTAGGCAGGGTGTATGAAGGGTGCATGGGATGGGAGCAAAAGTTCCCTTCTCGACCCACTTTTGGGTGTTTGGCAGAGTGCATGAAGGGTGCATGAGTCCACACTAGTAGGTTAACACAAATACACTAGGAGCATGCATGAAGGGGGGGTGCTGAGATGAGCATGCACGAAGAGGGAACAACTATATTGAGATGAGAATGCAACCAAACACACCCACACGCTTTGTGCTACAGTGACTGATCTATACCGTCTGAGTTTGATCCAACGGTCATGTTGCGCCGAGACATGGACATGCCCATACAGAGGACGCCTAATCACCACCGAAGTCGCTCTGCTTCTCGAGGCGCATGACGTTGGTGATGCAAGGTGCCACCACCCACAGAGCCCGCTCCCGGTCGACGGGAGCCAGCTCGTCAAAGACGGTGTCCAATGGCATGAATGGATTCCGGTGACGGAGCCCTGAGAGGATTCGCCTGGCAACGGTGACGGCAGCCCGCAACCCCTCCTTGTCCAGCTCTGCCCCAACCATCGTGCGTAGACGGCTCAGCTCCTCGAAGATATAGGTGAAGAAGGAGACGAGGTCAGGAAGCCGCAGCTCATTGAAGTCGACGGGGTGGTCGAACGGGTTTAGCCCAACGCACAGCATGGTCGCGCTGGCACGACGGTAGGCATCACGCAGCCGCAAGACGTGCGTAGCAACACGGTCCACCAAGTGGCTGAGGCGATCCTGGACCTCGTCACGATCGGCCCGCTCACGCTCCAGCCGGCTCGCCTGACCGCCTATCGTATCTCCCGCTTTCTGCAGCAACACCGCCGATGCCTCGAGCATCTTTGTGGTGGACGCCTGCGCTTTGGAAGCTCCGTGAACTCCCGCACATAAAGGAGGAGCATGTCACTCCTCTCCTCCTTGATCTCACGGAGCTCCACGTCATTCTCCCTGAGCTTCGCATCCTTGTCCTGGAGCTCCTGTGTCAGGCGCCTCACCTTAGACTCCGTGATCTGGTGCGCCGCCATGGAACCAGGTAGAAGCAATGGGGAGAGGAAGCAAAGGGGATGAAACGGCTAAAAGGCAATGCAATCTACGGGAAGGCGGAGGGAGCCAGCCGAGGAGCGGGGTGAATCTTTTGGTTTTCACCATGGGAAAACACCAGTCGATGACTTTTCACATCAGGGAGCAGTGGGTTTTACAGGCGGAGTCATCGTGACTAATTGCTGCTGCGCCTTCTCCCCTCAATCAAAAAAATAAAAATCTTGCCGTGCCTGTCGCAGCCAAAGACCAGAGCAACACCGCGGTGGATATTTAAATTTACCTGTCAGCAAGGAGATAAAAAACGGGGTGAAAAAACAAATGTGGCGGCAGCCTAGCTAATCGGTCGCACTAGCCCAACTAGCTAGCCACCGTGCTTCACTGATGTACTCGGCGGAAAGGTGGTCTTTCGATATTTGATGACTCATTTACTTGTTTCGGCGCTACGACCGAGGAGTACCCAGAAAACGCACGGTAGGGCGTCCCACGTCTCGGCAAGGAAGAAAATATGCGTGCACCACCCGGGAGGACCCCGAAACCGCGCGGTAGGGTGTGCCACGTCTCGGCACGGAGGAAAAATGTGCGTGTAAAAATATACTATATCAGATGTACTACCTATGGTTCGACCTCGGGACCCAGCCAGTCGTTCGAAAACACCCCACTAGCCACACAGCTTCATCATGCTAACGTGGCATGGAGGATAGGTGTGGTTAGCTCCGTCTCGACCAGCCACAACGTCTCTTGTTCTAGGCGATTCTTCTATTTTCCAAGCTTTTTTTTAGTTATAATAACACCACGGCAAGCTCGCGCCGCTCTTCGTGTGTGCCCGTGCGTCTAAAGGTTAGACGATGGAGAGGAGAGAGAGATCGCAGACATGGGACCCACCAGTAAGTGAGGTAACGGTCATGCACATGTTGACGAGCCACTCCCTCTACTCTACTCAACGCAATACTGTATAAAATCAAGTTATGGGACAAAGCCAACAACCGTTGTTGTTTCAGGCTATCGACTTACGCTTTGTAGTCCAGGTTGCCAGTTCGAATCTCGTCCTTCAGATTTGTTAGTTATAGGTCCAAATTTGATCAATGACAAGTGGGACCCCCGTGTGTTGTTCCGATATTTCAGTGTAGGATGGTTTTTTTGCACAAACACTTTGCGCGGTTAGACAAGTAACGGCACGAGTTACACGTATTTTGCAAGTTTAGGAACAAAAATTACAGCGGCATAGAATATCACATCCACCCCGCAGCTTAGATGCTATGGTGATACGAGTTTTTACGTCGTTGGAACTGAGATCCAATGGCTTGGGAGTAGTATTTGTAATTATGCGCAATTTCCAAACTCTCCAAGGGTTTTTTTGCAAATAAAACATTCAGGCCTCGTGTGTGCCGCTGCATCTTGGATCCAATGGCTCCCAGTTGCTTATATTAGGTGCTCCCCGTAGCTTAATTAGCCGCTACGGTGATACGAGCATCTAGGTCATATGATCTGTGATCAGATGCCACATGCGTAGTACTTGTACTTTCTGCGCAATTCCCAAACTCTCTCAGGCGTATATTGCAAAAACATTCAAACCTCCTACTGTGAGCCATTAGATCTCCGGGAACTCGTATCACCATAGAATCTATGGTGCGGGAGCACCTCATATTCTCCCGTGCGAGAAAACATCAGGTGCTCTCGCAGCTTGGATGCTACGGTGATACGAGCTTTGAGGTTGTTCGATCTGAGATCCAATGGCATCTGAGCAGTCTTTGTGCTTGTAAGCAGTGGCCGAACTCTTTGGGGGATTTTCTGCAAAAAAACATTCGAACCACCAAGGAGTTGTTGGATCATAGATCCAATGGCTCCGAAGAGCTTGTATCACCAAAGCATCTAAGGTGTGGTAGCACATGATATTCTTACATACAGGAGAATATGAGGTCCTCCTTCATCTTAGATGCTACGATGATACGAGCTTCAAGGTCGTTGGATATGGGATCCAAGGGCATCTGAGTAGTTTTTGTACAAATTGTGTGCAATTCTCAAACTCATTAAGGTTTTCTGTAAAAATATTAAGACATCCTGTGAGCTGCTATATCTCAGATCTACAAGCTCCAAGCAACTCGTATCAGCATATAGCATCTAAGGTGTGGGAGCACATGATATTCTCCCAGGGACGGGAGTGCACAACCAATCAGTGTTTGGGAGGGTGCGGACAAATATAATGTTCAAAAAATATAATCTAAACAATCCAAAATAGAGCTTCACAATTTTATCTAAGGTCGAGGGGTTAACCCCCGACAATCTACATAGCTCCGCCTAAACACAACATTTGCATGTATGTAGTACTAGACTTAATATTCATGTTTCAGTTTCCTATTCATTTTAAATATTGAATTGAGGACCATGCATGTCTTACATTTTACTCCCTTCGTTCCTAAATATTAGTCTTTTTAGAGATTTCAAATGGACTGCCACATACGGATGTATATAGACATATTTTAGAGTGTAGATTCACTCATTTTGCTCCGTATGTAGTCACTTGTTGAAATCTCTAAAAGACAAATATTTAGGAACAGTGGGAGTATTTTTGAATTCATGTCATACATGCATGGTTTGGAAAAATAGATGCACTATACTTACTGGATTGTTGTTGTATTCGTGTGTGTGTGTGTGTGTGTGTGTGTGGTCATATGCTTGATACATACAAAGTTTTCTCACCACCATACCATTCATCTTTTAAATTTGAATTTGCAACGAAAAACTTACTAGAGATACCATGAAATGTGAAATCCACGTTGAGATCACTATATCACAAAC
The DNA here is from genome assembly GCA_011799875.1 of Thinopyrum elongatum. NCBI lineage: Eukaryota > Viridiplantae > Streptophyta > Magnoliopsida > Poales > Poaceae > Thinopyrum > Thinopyrum elongatum. The sequence continues at coordinate 117,491,276 of CM022302.1, read as the reverse complement.
TCACTCTAATTCAAGAACTCGTCATAAATCAATTACCATGTTGAGATTACTATTTGCAAGGAAAATACGGACATTGTAATACATATAGATTCGTTCGGTAATTTAAAAGATTCCTTTCGTATTCTCGAATGGTAGCACCCAACGGCGTACCAGCCAGACCCGGGATTGTGTTGATCCTAAAAAAAAACAGGCTCGTGTCCTTCTGGTTGCATGCGTGGTACGCACATCAGCCAACCCCAACCAGTCGAGCCTCCGCGTTTCGAGTCGAAATATCTGGCCGACAGAATTCCAGCCCTAGGAAATTCCCCTCATGTCCCCGGTCCATAATGACTACCGATGAACAATGGAGGCATGCTTTAGTAACTAGACAATGTTACCTACCATGCCAAGCACAGTTCAATTCCCTCGGTCGCCGCTACCCAAGGTCACCCGTCAACTCCATTGCCTAGTACTAATAGGAGTACTACACCAGGATGAGCACAGAATTGAGCCCCGTTTGTTCGTGCCTAGTACTTGAGTTAATATATCAGGCAATGCACTGGTACGGAGGGATTATCCTTTACTCTGCATATAGAACTTGTCTGAAGTCTAACTAAGCAAAATGTTTGACCAAATCCTTACTTAAGAAATATTAACATCTACAACAGTAAAGATGTATCACATGAAAATTTATTGAATGATGCAGGTTATGATATTGCTTCGAATCCTGGATTTTAAATTTCAGAAAATCCAAAAGTGACCGGAAATTCCTGAAACTGAGAATGGTCTCGTGATATGGCACAAATATGTTGTCGTAATTTTTTTTGTTCAATTTGAGACAAGCTGCTTATGAGAAGTTGCACAAATGAAGAGCCAAGGTATTTTGGAACAAAGACCTGTCACATTAAGGCGAACGCTTTCACTATTCAAACCATGGGCGTTTACATGCCGCCATGAGTCCCGCTTCTCATCGGCAGGTGCCGTCCGAGCAAGCATGTGAGTCGACGGGAGGCGTGCGAGCAGACCGCTGCGCCAGCTAACCGGGAGGCATGCAAGCAGGCCGCTACACAGGCTCACCGGGAGGCGAGCCCTTTGACTAGGCTCCGCCGCCCACCTTTGTCCTAACTACCCCCACTTTTAATGGCGTCGGCGCCGCAATTTAAAATCGCCCCCGCACTACCCGGTATAGCTACAATCTTCTCTCTTCCTCTCCGATTCTCCTGTCGTCTACCTCCAACCAGCCTGACCTAACCGTATGCCATGCCGCATCACAATGGGTTGCCCTTAGTCTTCTAGTTTCCTGAGGAAGACAACTAGCCGAAGTCTCAAGAACATAAGGCGCTTTGGGACGAGCTTGAACTGGCCTTGCGGGAAGAAGCCGCGCCTGTCCCCGCTCGCATTCTGGCTCCCGTCGCCCCGACTGCACTAGCGCCCATCCCCGTGGCATTGATGGGCTGGGAGCCGCACATTGTCGCCGAGCTTGATGCCACGGGGTTCCACGAGGTCCCCGCCGACTTTCACACGCCCGTGCACCTGCCAGCACATGCGCCTGCGCGTGTGATACGTCTCCAACGTATCTATAATTTTTTATTGTTCCATGCTATTATATTACCTGTTTTGGATGTTTTATATGCATTAATATGCTATTTTATATTATTTTTGGGACTAACCTATTAACCTAGAGCCCAGTGCCGGTTTCTGTTTTTTCCTTGTTTTAGAGTTTCGCTGAAAAGGAATACCAAACGGAGTCCAAACAGAATGAAACCTTCGCGATGATTTTTCTTGCACCAGAAGACAACCAGGAGACTTGGAGATGAAGTCGGAGGAGCCACGAGGCGGCCACAATGACGGAGGGCGCGCCTAGGGGGTAGGGCACGCCTCCCACCCTTGTGGGCCCCTCGTGCATATCCTGACCTAATTCTTTCGCCTATATATTCCCAAATATCCCCAAACCACCAGAGGCATCCACGAAAACACTTTTCCACCACCGCAACCTTCTGTACCCGTGAGATCCCATCTAGGGACCTTTTCTGGCACCCTGCCGGAGGGGGATTCGATCACGGAGGGCTTCTACATCAACACCATTGCCCTTCCGATGAAGCGTGAGTAGTTTACCTCAGACCTACAGGTCCATAGCTAGTAGCTAGATGGCTTCTTCTCTCTCTTTGATTCTTAATACCATGTTCTCCTCAATGTTCTTGGAGATCTATTCAATGTAATACTTTTTTGCGGTGTGTTTGCCGAGATTCGATGAATTGTGGATTTATGATCAGCTTATCTATGAATATTATTTGAATCTTATCTGAATTCTTTTATGCATGATTTGATATCTTTGTAATTCTCTTCGAACTATCGGTTTGGTTTGGCCAACTATATAGGTTTTTCTTGCAATGGGAGAAGTGCTTAGCATTGGGTTCAATCTTGCGGTGTCCTTTCCCAGTGACAGTAGGAGCAGCAAGGCACGTATTGTATTGTTGCCATCGAGGATAAAAAGATGGGGTTTTCATCATATTGCTTGAGTTAATTCCTCTACATCATGTCATCTTACTTCATGCATTACTCCGTTCTTCTCGAACTTAATACTCTAGATGCATGCTGGATAGCGGTCGATGTGTGGAGTAATAGTAGTAGATGCAGAATTGTTTCGGTCTACTTGATAAGGACGTGATGCCTATATTCATGATCATTGCCTTAGATATCGTCATAACTTTGCGCTTTTCTATCAATTGCTCGGCAGTAATTTGTTCACCCACCGTATTATTTTCTATCTTGAGAGAAGCCTCTAGTGAAACCTATGGCCCCCGGGTCTATTTTCCATCTTATACGTTTTTGATCTACTATTTTGCAATCTTTTACTTTTCGATCTATAAACCAAAAATACCAAAAATATTTACTTTATCGTTTATCTATCTCTATCAGATCTCACTTTTGCAAGTAACCATGAAGGGATTGACAACCCCTTTTTCGTGTTGGGTGCAAGTTGTTTGATTGTTTGTGCAGGTATTCGGTGATTTATGCGTTGTCTCCTACTGGATTGATACCTTGGTTCTCAAACTGAGGGAAATACTTATCTCTACTTTGCTGCATCACCCTTTCCTCTTCAAGTGAAAAACCAACGCAAGCTCAAGAAGTAGCAGGAAGAATTTCTGGCGCCGTTGCCGAGGAGATCTACGCCAGGTCAAGACATACCAAGTACCCATCATAAACTCTCATCTCTTGCATTACATTATTCGTCATTTGCCTCTCGTTTTCCTCTCCCCCACTTCTAAAACGATTTTCGAAAAGATTTGCCTTTATATTTGCCTTTTCTCCCTTCTTCCTTCCCTTCTTCCGTTCGTCTTATTCATTCGCTTTCAGTTTGCTCGTTTGCTGGATTGGTTTGTTGCCACCATGTCTGAATTTGGGGAGGTTATCGCTGAAAAGGATAGTAGCAACGATGGGGGAAACTTTGATGCTTTTGCTAATACTAATCCTCATGAGGAATCTATTATCTTGCACACTAAAAAACTTCACATAGGTAGCGGCAATATTATTGGAAAAGGGGTTATTCAAGATTTCTTTACTTGCGCCGGTGCGCTACCAACATTAGGTGGATCTATTCTCCATAAAACTAGTAGTGTTGCGGATGCTATATCTTTGCTTGTGGTTGAACTTGAAAGACAATTTGTTCATATGCATCCATCCATACAAAGGAATTTTCTAGAGTTTTCTAATATTGAGCATTCTTCCGTTAAGCGCGCTGCCACTATATTTCTAGCCCATGAGTTTAGATTTATTATGAAAGAAGCTAGTGAAATTTTCGCGCATTATAAAGTAGATGGTGGTCGTCCTCCCATAGAGGGAATTCTCTTTAACCAAGAGGACATAATGCGTTTATGATCTGTAGATCATGTTGCTTATAATGAAAATTTGAGGAAGAGGGTCCCTACCGATGTTTTAATTGATAAGATTTCTGAGCTTAATGATAATTTTGCTATACAAAACAACAGATTGGGTTTCTCTCTTGGAAACAAGCTCATGACTTTTTGCCAAAAGAACGATTACAATGACAAGTTGGTCATACAATATGAGGGGCCGAAGGAGGAACCAATTCCTCCCGAGCTTGATCTTGGGGATTCTTATCCCATTAAATTTAGCCCTTTTGATTACTTTTTCTTACCACAAAGAAAACTTGCTGCTGAACGAAGGGAGTATGAGATGAGTTTTCGAGATTTACCTTATCATTACAACAACAATACCTAGATCTATTCGTGTTTTTATGCCTAGCTAAGGGCGTTAAACAATAGCGCTTGTTGGGAGGCAACCCAATTTTATTTTTGTTTTTGATTTTTAGGTTCTGTTTTGCAATAAATAATTCATCTATCCTCTAGTTAGACGTGGTTTTGTGTTTTAATTAGTGTTTGTGCCAAGTAAGACCTTTGGGATAGCTTACGGTGATAGTTGATTTGATCTTGCTGAAAAACAGAAACTTTTATGTCCATTCACAGAATTGGTTAAATTCACTGCAGCGTGAAAAAAACCTGAATTTTTTACACAAGATTTATATACAAATTTTATCTGATATCCTAATTGTTCAGAATTTTTGGAGTTAAATAAGTATTAGAACAATTCAGATCTTCGAAGACTGTTCTGTTTTTAACAGATTCTGTTTTCTTTGTGTTGTTTGCTTATTTTGATGAATCTATGGGTAGTATCGGGGGGTATGAACCATGGAAAAGTTGGAATACAGTAGATATTACACCAATATAAATAAAGAATGAGTTCACAACAGTACCAAAAGTGGTGATTTATTTTCTTATACTAACGGAGCTTATGAGATTTTCTGTTGAGTTTTGTGTTGTGAAGTTCTCAAGTTTTGGGTCAGGATTTGATGGACTATGGAATAAGGAGTGGCAAGAGCCTAAGATTGGGGATGCTTAAGGCACCCCAAGGTAATATTCAAGGACAACCAAGAGCCTAAGCTTGGGGATGCCCCGGAAGGCATCCCCTCTTTCGTCTTCGTCTATCGGTAACTTTACTTGAGGCTATATTTTTATTCACCACATGATATGTGTTTTGCTTGGAGCGTCTTGTATGATTTGAGTCTTTGCTTTTTAGTTTGCCACAATCATCCTTTCTGTACACACCTTTTGAGAGGGATACGCATGAATCATGATTTATTAGAATACTCTATGTGCTTCACTTATATCTTTTGAGCTAGGCAATTTTGCTCTAGTGCTTCACTTATATCTTTTTAGAGCACGGCGGTGGTTTTATTTTATAGAAATTAATGAACTCTCATGCTTCACTTATATTATTTTGAGAATATTTAAACAGAATGGTAATTTGCTTCGGTTATAAATTTAGTCCTAATATGATAGGCATCCAAGAGGGATATAATAAAAACTTTCATATAAAGTGCATTGAATACTATGAGAAGTTTGATTCCTTATGATTGTTTTGAGATATAAAGATGGTGATATTAGAGTCATGCTAGTGAGTAATTGTGAATTTGAGAAATACTTGTGTTAAAGTTTGTGATTCCCGTAGCATGCACGTATGGTGAACCGTTATGTGGTGAAGTCGGAGCATGATTTATTTATTGATTGTCTTCCTTATGAGTGGCGGTCGGGGACAAGCGATGGTCTTTTCCTACCAATCTATCCCCCTAGGAGCATGTGTGTAGTAATTCGTTTCGATAACTAATAGATTTTTGCAGTAAGTATGTGAGTTCTTTATGATTAATGTTGAGTCCATGGATTATACGCACTCTCACCCTTCCACCATTGCTAGCCTCTCTAGTGCCGCGCAACTTTCGCCGTTACCATAAACCCACCATATACCTTCCTCAAAACAGCCACCATACCTACCTATTATGGCATTTCCATAGCCATTCCGAGATATATTGCCATGCAACTTTCCATCGTTCCGTTTATTATGACATGCTTCATGATTGTCATATTGCTTTGCATGATCATGTAGTTGACATCGTATTTGTGGCAAAGCCACCATTCATAATTCTTTCATACATGTCACTCTTGATTCATTGCACATCCCGGTAAACCACCGGAGGCATTCATATAGAGTCATATTTTGTTCTAAGTATCGAATTGTAATTCTTGAGTTGTAAGTAAATAAAAGTGTGATGATCTTCATTATTAGAGCATTGTCCCATGTGAGGAAAGGATGATGGATACTATGATTCCCCCACAATTCGGGGTGAGACTCCGGATGAAAACAAATGAGGCCCAAAAAATGAGAGAAGGCCCATATAAAAAAATGAAAGAAAAGGGAGAAGGGACAATGTTACTATCCTTTTACCACACTTGTGCTTCAAAGTAGCACCATGATCTTCATGATAGAGAGTCTCCTATGTTTTCACTTTCATATACTAGTTTGAATTTTTTATTATAGAACTTGGCTTGTATATTCCTATGATGGGCTTCCTCAAATTGCCCTAGGTCTTCATGAGCAAGCGAGTTGGATGCACACCCACTTAGTTTCTTTTTGAGCTTTCATAAAATTATAGCTCTAGTGCATCCGTTGCATGGCAATCCCTACTCATTCACATTGATATCTATTGATGGGCATCTCCATAGCCCGTTGATATGCCTAGTTGATGTGAGACTATCTCCTTCCTTTTGTCTTCTCCACAACCACCATATTCTATTCCACCTATAGTGCTATGTCCATGGCTCACGCTCATGTATTGAGTGAAAGTTGAAGAAGTTTGAGAACATCAAAAGTATGAAACAATTGCTTGGCTTGTCATCGGGGTTGTGCATGATTTGAATATTTTGTGTGGTGAAGATGGAGCATAGCCAGACTATATGATTTTATAGGGATAAGCTTTCTTTGGCCATGTTATTTTGAGAAGACATAATTGCCTTGTTAGTATGCTTGAAGTATTATTGTTTTTATGTCAATATTAAACTTTTGTTTTGAATCTTATGGATCTGAACATTCATGCCACAATAAAGAAAATTACACGAATAAATATGTTAGGTAGCATTCCACATCAAAAATTCTGTTTTTATCATTTACCTACTCGAGGACGAGCAGGAATTAAGCTTGGGGATGCTTGATACGTCTCCAACGTATCTATAATTTTTGATTGTTCCATGCTATTATATTATCTATTTTGGATGTTTTATATGCAAGAATATGCTATTTTATATTATTTTTGGGACTAACCTATTAACCTAGAGCTAGTGCCAGTGCCAGTTTTTGTTTTTTCCTTGTTTTAGAGTTTCGCAGAAAAGGAATACCAAACGGAGTCCAAACAGAATGAAAACTTCGCGGTGATTTTTCTTGGACCAGAAGACAACCATGAGACATGGAGATGAAGTCAGAGGAGCCATGAGGCGGCCACAAGGACAGAGGGCGCGCCCAGGGGGGTAGGGCATGCCCCCACCCTTGTGGGCCCCTCGTGCACCTCCTGACCTAATTCTTTCGCCTATATATTCCCAAATATCCCCAAACCACCAGAGGCATCCACGAAAACACTTTTCCACCGCCGCAACCTTCTCTACCTGTGAGATCCCATCTAGGGACCTTTTTCGGCAACCTACCGGAGGGGGATTCGATCACAAAGGGCTTCTACATTAACACCATTGCCCTTTCGATGAAGTGTGAGTAGTTTACCTCAGACCTACGGGTCCATAGCTAGTAGCTAGATGGCTTCTTCTCTCTCTTTGATTCTCAATACCATGTTCTCCTCGATGGTCTTGGAGATCTATTCGATGTAATACTATTTTGCGGTGTGTTTGCCGAGATCCGATGAATTGTGGATTTATGATCAGCTTATCTATGAATATTATTTGAATTCTTTTATGCATAATTTGATATCTTTGTAATTCTCTTCGAACTATCGGTTTGGTTTTGCCAACTAGATTGGTTTTTCTTGGAATGGGAGAAGTGCTTAGCTTTGGGTTCAATCTTGCGGTGTCCTTTCCCAGTGATAGTAGGGGCAGCAAGGCATGTATTGTATTGTTGCCATCGAGGATAAAAAGATGGGGTTTTCATCATATTGCTTGAGTTAATTCCTCTACATCATGTCATCTTACTTAATGCATTACTCCGTTCTTTATGAACTTAATACTCTAGATGCATGCTGGATAGCGGTCGATGTGTGGAGTAATAGTAGTAGATGCAGAATCGTTTTGGTCTACTTGACACGGACGTGATGCCTATATTCATGATCATTGTCTTAGATATCGTCATAACTTTGCCCTTTTCTATCAATTGCTCGGCAGTAATTTGTTCACCCACCGTATTATTTTCTATCTTGAGAGAAGCCTCTAGTGAAACCTATGGCCCCCAGGTCTATTTTCCATCATAGAAGTTTCCGATCTACTATTTTGCAATCTTTTACTTTCCGATCTATAAACCAAAAATACCAAAAATATTTACTTTATCGTTTATCTATCTCTATCAGATCTCACTTTTGCAAGTAACCGTGAAGGGATTGACAACCCCTTTAGCCCGTTGGGTGCAAGTTGTTTGATTGTTTGTGCAGGTATTCGGTGATTTGTGCATTGTCTCCTGCTGGATTGATACCTTGGTTCTCAAACTGAGGGAAATACTTATCTCTACTTTGCTGCATCACCCTTTCCTCTTCAAGGGAAAAACCAACACAAGCTCAGGAAGTAGCAGTGTGCACTGACATGCGCGCCCATGCCGGTGCCCGTGCACACGAATGTCTCCGCTGCGTCGTTGCCAGCGCCTGTCCCCGCGCGGGTGCCAGTGCCCCCCTCAGCGGCATGAATGGCCGCCATCGACTACTTCCTTGCACCAACGCCAGTCGCCTCCTCCCGCCAGTTGACTCGCTCCTGAAGACCGAAGTCCAGAACATTCTGGCCTTCCTTGAAGATAGGGCCAACGTCCAGGAGTACGCCAACAACGGTGCAAGACGCCGTCGTCGCCGTCGCCATCGGTCAGTGGCCCGATGACACACAGAGCACGGCAGAGGAGCCGCTTCCCACCGCAAGACGCCCCCGCCGCCGCCGCGTAATCTAAATTTGCCATGAAAAACGTTCGGATTGCCATGCTTAAAATTCGAACGTTTATCATTTCCTTTTATTTTAGATCGGTCGTCGTATGAATGTAAAGTTAGAGTCAGACTGAATGAAATCTATGGTTTGATCGATTGAATGTTCTGCTAGAGCCGTATCAAATTAAATATAAAACGTCATCAAGCCACATGTATTCCTTCTCATTGCAAACATTTCATATTAAATACCATGTCAATTCCAAATATTTTCTTAGGGAAGTCAATTCCAAATACTTGTAGGGCGCGACCAGTCCCCTTGTTCGAGCACTAGGTGGTACATCTATTTATCAACGCATTTAATTATTACGGAGTAGTAGATAAATAGTACTAGATAACTTGTCCTTCACGGTCACTTTTATTCCTAAACTTGTTACATGTATAATCTATATCTATACCATCTATACCAAAGGGGAAGATCCAATTAATCTCGGCCATCAAATCATGTCAATCCAACGACCTAGACTGCTTCAATGTCGAGTGCTCAACACGTTTAGCGTGCAATTAATTTCATGCCAAAAATAGTGCTAATCACATAATAACACGCAAATAATATCCTACTTAATATCCGCATGCACTTAATATACTTCCAAATTAACGTGCATTGCACGTACACATTGACTAGTGCTACTAGTACGTGAAACTGGTGTCGTAACTTGCGAACGCGTCCAGATATGGTCAACGGCAACATCGCCCGCGAGTTCTTCGTGTTTGCCCGTGCGTCTAAACGTAGAAGGGGAGGAGAGAGAGAGCAGACATGGAACCCACCAGTAAGTGAAGGCGAATAGTACGTGCTAACGAGCCGGTCCCACTAATGTACTAAAAATAATATTAAAACATGTTATCCATTAAATAGGTTGTGGTAATATAAAAACATTATATCAACAAAGGGGGGTACAACAAACGTTGTTGTACTATGTTGCATATTGATGTGCGGCTTGAAGGCCCTGGTCGCATGTTCGATCCTCGTCCTTTTTAATTTTTAATTTATATACGGGTCCAAATTTGTTCCATGACAGGTGGGCCCCTCGGTGTGTAGTTTGTAGCAGTTTAATTTGTGGGTCAAAATTTGTTCCATTACAGGTGGACTATCGGTGTGTAGTTTTGTAGCTTATTTGTAATAATTAAAGAGAACAATAGAGTTTTTTTGCAAAAATACCATGGTGCGACGTTGAAGGTGAGAAAGGACGTGCGAGAGAGCGATGACCGAGCCAGAGGGAAATCAATTGGGGGAGGTGCGGGGGTTGCAATGGTGTTTGGAGTAGTTGTGGGCCGAATGCTACGAAAATAGAATCTAAACCCACCGGAATAAATGCCTTCACAAATTAATCCAAGGTTGGAGTCCCCCTGGCAATGTAAATAGCTCTGGCTCTGCGAGGGATGGAGAGGTAGCTTCAATGTGTGGAAGATACGGTGTGAGAAAGCGAGGTCAATCGAGACACGGATAGATAGAGAGACAAAGTGAGTGTGGTCTGGCATTCGTTGAAAAGATATATATGCTCTGGAGAGATATTGTCCGATTGAGCTTTTGGGAAGGGTGAGGGCTGTAAGATAGAGCTTGAGAGATGATCCAGTCACAGACATGTAGATATATTTTGTGCGTGGGAGGAAGCAAGGTCAATCAATTACATATATAAATGGAGAGAGATTGAGCGAGTGTGGGTCGTCGTGCGATCGAAAGAGTGAGACGGGTTGGAGAGAGTGACCTAGATAGACAATGTGCGTGAGAGAGTATACAATATGAATATGTCAAATTGGGCTCAAACATGGAGATATATCGTTTGTGTCCGAGAAAGAGCGAGGTCAATCGAGACATACAAAGAGAGAGAGAGAGAGAGAGAGAGAGATTGAGCGAGCGTGGCCCGCCATGAGGTCGAAATAGTGGGGGCGGCTTGGATGGACTGACCTAGATAGACAATCTGCGTGAGAGAGTATAGAGTGTGTCGATCGAGGCCCGAACAGGGAGATATATCATTTATGTGTGAAAAAGCGAGGTTAATCGAGACTTAGATAAAGAGAGCGAGATTGAGCGAGTGTGGCCCGCCGTGCGGAAGAAAGAGTGAGACAGTCTCGAGAGAGTGACCTAGATAGACAACGTGCGTGCGTGCGAACGAGAGGGGGGTCTAGAAAGGCAATGCATGTATCTAGCGAGAGAGGGTGGGAGGGAGGGAGAGAGAGAGAGAGAGAGCTCGGCATGGAGTGCAATGGCGGGTGTGTGAGGTAGATACATTTGGTAACAGAGTGGAAAAAGGGGGTTGTGTAGTTGAGAGAGTTAGAGATCGAAATATGGAGAGAAAGAATAAACGTGTGTCGGAAACCGATAGCTTCCTAAGGTTGTTAGGAGAGGAAGATTGATCGATACAAGAAGTATGTAGCGTGTGTGCCGAGGGGGGGTGGGGGGCTAAAAACAACATTTGAATATAGATAGTACGAGACTTAATATCGACGTTTCAATTTAGTGTACATTGTAAGATTTGAATTGAGGACCATGCATATGGCTTCCATAATTATTTCAAATTTGTGCCATACTAGGTTTGGAAATGTTGACATTGACTCGATTGTTGTGCTATTTTGTAGGTCATATGTTTGAATCCATCCAAAGTTTTCTCACTACCATGGTGTTCATCATATACATATGAATTTGTATTAAAAAAGTAGCGTGGATACCGTGAAATGCGAAATCCACGTTAGAATTGGAGATCGCTATGTGACACACACTCTAATTCAAATAACTCCTCATTAATTAATTTATAGTATCTCGTTTTGAATGACTAATTATTTGCAAGGAAAACACGGGCATCGTAATACATTCAGATTCGTTTGCAAATGAAAGAAGATTCGTTTGCATTCTCAAATGTGGGCGCACCAGGCAGACTAGGGTCGTGTCGTGGTGGTCGCGTGTGTCGTACAGACGCTAGCACCCAGCCACCCACCCCCCTCCCTCCCTCCCCCCCCCCCAAAAGGAACGACGACAAAATAAGTTCGCACTTCCATGTTTCGGATTGAAATATCTGGCGGCCCCAATTCTAGCCATGCAAAATCTCCCTTCTCCATCGTCCCCTTCCGCGCCCAGAGCGCTCAAATCCCTAATTCGCCGCCAACCCAAGCAAAGTTCGAATCGCCCCTCGTCTCGTCTCTTTCCCCACCTATGTGCCGGACGATGACGACGAAGACGACGGTCGCGCTTCACCACCGCACCGGAGCTAGCTCATCTACGCCCTTGTCCACCGCACCGGGTGGTCCACCGACAACGTCGGCTGCCGCAACCAACGTGCCTCATAGACACCGACTTCCCCCGCATCAGGTGCGCTTCACCGATGCCGTCTCCCACCTCACCGGGGCTACTTCACCGAGCACATCGTCGCACCTCCACCCCCCGAGGCCGTTGGGGATTCACCAACGGTCTCGTCCACTGCATTGTAGTGCTCCACTGCCACTCAAGATCTGCATCCGTGCACGGCCAGCCAACGCCAGCGCATCACCCTCAACGGCTCTGAAGTGACCCGTACTCTAGCTAGGCGAGCATGCCCAAACGCCGGCCCGAACTAGGTATCCACATATCACTCCCTTGTGCACTGTTTCGATGATGTTTGGATATCCTTTCACTGTTCTCTTAGTTTACACGCCTATGCAACTCTGACTTTAACTCTTATTTCTTCTGGAGATATCATCTGAAACAAGCAAAACCATTTTTTAGCGAAGCATGACGGCGCTACGGGATCTGGTACACATCCTGCACACCAGTATAACCTTGTAAGTACCTGTCCTCTGGTACAACAGCAAGGTTGATTCCTCTTATTTGATCAACCATTCGCCGTGTAAAAAATGCAGAGGGGGATGCAAGGAGCACAAGGCTTGCACATCCAAGCAAGTGGTAACTTGGACCTGTACATGGAACATCCCAAGCGCAAGCAGAGCTGCAGTGAGCCTGTACAATGAGCTAGCGTAAGGCCCTGCATTTCATTTTATTTGTACTGGCCTGCGTGTATGATTTGTGTGCAGTGGCGGATTCACGAATACAAGTTACCAGGGGCGAAACTTTAACTTAAAAAATATGAAGGCACTTGCACTCCGGAAATCAACATAACTTGAGAAATGTGAAGCTACATGCACTTTGAAAACCACCTAATGATCCAAAGTAGTTCCAGATTATAAAACACTAAATGATGTAAGCACCAAAAAACACAAAATGCAACATGGTGTACAAGGACTACTAACATGGTCTGTACCTGCTTGAGTTATTTGTTCTCTGGCTGAAAATATCGAAGTGTAATTGCACCTATAACCAGTGCACAAACTACATATCAATATATCTATCCTGCACAAGTATGCCAATAGTTTCAAAAAACAGATTAGAAAAGTATTTATGCTACGTTGTCATGATACGAGGACTTTCTGGTAGATGGCCTCGATGTTTCCTCAAGCCATGAAAATGTACTATAATTTGCTTGTCATCAATGCCTGCAAATCTCTATGTCTCTCTCAACATAGCAGATCATCATTAGACACTAAATCCTTCAATGGGATCTTGCAAAATGCTTGCATTAGATCCCTCATTAGACACTATATGTTCATCACCAGGAGCATGTAAAATGTTTGCATCAAATCCTTCATTAGCAGTCTGTTCATTAGACACTTCAGGCTCAAGAACAACATGAGCTTGTATGTTTGCACCGGAAACTTGATTAGATACATCAGGTTCAGTCAGTTCAGTATTGATTGGGGGAGTTATAAAATAAGCAGAAATTGGTTTCATTTTCTCATAGATTCCCTACATACAAGCAGTTTTACAACACCATCAGGTTTAACAATTGGCCAGAAATTGAACAGTTGAATTAGATATAATCAGGGATGTGATGTACCTGCTCGTTGCGCATGCTGCTCTTGCAAGCTGCGACTGTCCGTTTGTGCAAGCTCGATGCCATGCCCGTGCTACCGCCGCTGCCTCCCATGCAAGCTACACCCAGGGTTGGATCTTCATCTTCTTGTCCTTCCATTCACTTGAAGCCCGGCGACCGGCGTCCAATGAGGGCGCGAGGAAGTGCTGTGTCGGTCTGTCTAGTGGCGGCTAGGTTAGGAGCGAACCAGACTGGAGGCTGGAGCAAATGAATTGAGATTTTTCCTGCTGTCGATCGATATGGGAGGCGCTTGTTTCGGCCACGAGCCTGCTATAGGGCTTGCCTTGCACTTATGTTATTGGCCCATCCAAATTGAAACATTTTTCTTCATTTTTTACATTGCCTGCTCATGCGTTGGGACGAACAAAACTAGCCTGGGCCAACCAGGATGACTCAAACTAGGTGCACATTTTCCAGCCACCCGAGGCAGCCGCCCATACCAGCCCCTATGGTGGCGTCGCCCCTTTTTGCGTGTATGATTGGGGTAGTGAAAAATATTCCAGTGGCGCTTTTGATTTACCCACAGAATGGTTGAATTGCTTGTTTCTATGAACTGAGTTCGCCAATAATGTGAAGGATGCCAGTCTTTTCATCCTATTGTAGATTGCTTAGATCTCGATATGCCAAATGTAATCGCATGAAATATACAGTAAAAGCCAGTGTGATGTGTGGCTACAACTAGTCTGACAACCCGTCCTCATATAACATATCAAGGACGCACCATCTTATCAGATTAACCATTCGACTTACCAATGCAGTGTGGGAAGAAAGAAGTATTGGGACTATGTATCGAAGCAATTGATGCCATGGACTCCTTCGTAGAACCTTGTAAGCGAAAAAGAAGTTGTAGTGTGCCTATACAAAGAGCTAGTGTAAGTTCAGTTACCTGCTTCTCGGAATTTTAGTTAGCCACTTATTGCAATATTGTTCAATTACGTTGCTTGGCTTAATTTAGTTTGCTACTAATTACATAATACCATAGCCTATTAATCCTATTATAGACTGCGCCTATCTATGTGTTTAATACTTACTGTTAAGAATTACCCGTTTTCCTGAACTTAAATAGCTACTTAAGCACGTAGATAGCTGGTCATATGTACTTCTAGGGTGCAGCAGAATTCACATGTAATTTACGTTCTGATACCCTGTTTGTTTAAATGGTTTGCTGTTATCACTTGTAGCACTAGTAATGTTTGCATGTTCATAGATAGACAACTGTCAGATTTATATGAGGGACACCATCTTTTTAACTTATATATATATATATGTCTGTGTGTGTGTGTGTGTGTGTGTGTGTGTGTGTGTGTTGGAATCATTTTGCTTACATCAAAGAAATTTACAGATGTCTGTGTTGCTGGTAAACGGTACCGACTTGTTACTTTAATACGTTGCTAAGAACTTGTTAGTTTTACTAGTTCATGTGTAATTAAATACGTTGCCAAAACTGGTTAGTTTTACTAGTTTGATGTTAGTTTCTTATGGCTCTTGCAACACTTTATTTATGATTGCTAACATTCAAGTTTGTAGGATCCAACTGAAACTCCGTTGGCACAACATGTATATTTTCAAAAACTTCCTTGTTTACCTGGTTTGCTGCTGTAACTTGTTGCTGTAATCATCTTACCAACTTCAAGTTTTCAGGATCTAATTGGAAGTCCAATTGCATAGCAGGTACATTTTCAAAAATATATTTGTGTAACAGGTTTGCTGCTATAAATTGTTGCTCTAATCAAGTTACTGACTACTCAACTTTTCAGGATCCAAGAGAAACTCCAATGCCACAACAGGTTCCTTTTGCAAAACTTGTTTGTTTAACTGCTTTGCTTCTGCAACCGGTTGCTCTAATAACGTTATTGGCTACTCAACTTTTCAGGATCCAAGAGAAACTCCAATGCCACAACAGATACCTTTTGCAAAACTTGTTTTTTTTAACTGCTTTGCTGCTGCAATTGGTTACAATGATGTTAATAACTACTTTTCAGCATGCAATTGAAACTCTTTAATTCCTTGTTTGTCGAACTGGTTTGCTGTTATAACTCCCAGTTGAGATGTTTTGCTAACTTCAACTTTTCGGAATCCAATCAGAACTTTAATGGCAAAACAGGTTAGCTCAATATCAAAGAGCGAGGTCCCCATGAACGTTGTATCATCCCACAGCAGTGGCATCGGCTCAATCATGCATCATGAATTGCCAACTGCTGATGCTCTAGAGGCTAAACTATTGGTAGAAAGAGATTCTGCTTCTGCACTTAGAGATGAAGTTGACATGTTGAGGAAGCAAATAGCACAATCACAAGCAGTACTCAAGACAACCATTAAATATTTGGTGGATTTCAAAATGAAGCAAGCTGAGACTGACCGCATTGTTAAGGTTTTGAAGGAAAAAAGGAAATTAGATTCCCACTTGGTAAATCATAGGTGAAATGTTCTTTCCATCGTTGAATAACCTTTGTGTTGTTTGTTCATGTAATCGATCAAACCATTTGTTTTAGAGATCATGTAATAATTGTTTTTTGTTTTTTGGTTTGTAATTTTTTTTAGCACAAGTCTGTATTAATTTATAAGACTCTGAGACATTTCATTTTGATTGCTGTGCCGGACCTACAAATATGCCAATCGGGCTGAATGTGCATTCAGCAATAATAGTAGTATAGATGGTCCTTAAGTGGCACGCATCTGAAAGGGCCAAGATGCTGTACTAGCTTCGCTAAAAAAAGGATGCACTTCTTGCAAAAAAAGTACAGCGGCTTGGCTTATGTATGTTAGTTGATATTATTTATCCATATACTCTATAAGTGTTTATATGGCTGTTAGTTTTGTACATTATTGGTTGATTGACTCGGTATTTTGAATCTTGAGACATCGCTTGTGTACATATCTAAATGGGAGTACACACTATGCTGCGTGTGACACTTGAGTTGGACATAAAGTGGTTTCAAATATTCAAATTCACCTTAAACTGGATTCTATCTTCTGAATTCGAGTATCGGCATTTGTAAATCATATTCATATATGACAGTGGAATACATCTTTGTCGTGCTTTTGAAGATATATAAAAACACATACAATGATTTATAAAGATTCGTATAGGAATACAAAATGGATTCGAATTTAGTTGCCAAGTTAAACGTGGATGCTTATTGTCCCAAAATTCGAAAGAAACGGCAAAATGTCCACTCCCACGTCGGTTGCCCGAAGCCAGTGTTTGGGAGATGGAAATTACTATCTACCCCTTACACGGACAATCCATCGGCCCGATTTCCACTGCTCTCAATAGGGGTAGGTTAGTAACTTCAATTAGACGTGACACGACCGCCTCTAAGCCCATTCCGACACGGTGGGCGCCAAACATGGGCGGCAAAACACATTTCATTCAAGCTCGTCTGAAAGACCTCTGTCTCTCCCTCCATTTCCCCATTCATACACGGTGGGTGGCAAAACAAACTCGACTCGGCCGAAATCGATGTAGGCAAATATTTTCAATAGGGGCAGGTTTGTAACTTCACTCAGACGTGACACAACCGCCCTACCTGTCAGCCTTGTTCATACACCGTGGGCGCCAAAACACCCTCTCCTCGCCCAAAATTGCTCTAGGCAAATATCGGGGAGATGCGAGACTACCGTCTTATCCCCAACCGATGAGACGTCCAAATTTTAAACGGGGGCTAAGTTCTTAACTTTCCCATATTTCAGACAGGCGCATCCCAAAAACATGGTTCCCCATACCTCTCCCTCCATTTTCCCATTCATACACCATTTGCACTAGAACACCATCCCCACACCAGCCTCCTCCATCCGCCACCCCATCCATCGCCGCTGTCCTCCACCCCATCCATTGCCACTGTCCTCCACCATGCTGAAGTGCCTACCAAGACCGCGTCGTCCAGTGCTAGAGATGGATGTTTCTCATCCACGGCGACGGACCAGGAGCCTTGCATCGCGTCCTCTCGCTTCATCGGTGTCGCCGTCCTCTTTGCCGGGGCCGCTCACACGACCTTCTCGTCCACCGCAACGGGACTTATCCCCCGATGCACCCGTCTACCATCGCAGATCTGCTTCAACGCCACCGACAGCCATTGCACCCTCGATGCCTTTTGATCTCAACCAGGAAATAGATCGTACCTTGGTTACTGTACTTTCTTTTCAGCTCTTAGAATTTAGTTCTTAGTTCGAAGCAAACAATGGATGCTAAATAGCATTTCTGCGGTTTGCAGCTTTAAACCTGCCATGGCACAGTCATAATAGGGTTTAATTGATCATGTTTAGGGTTTAATTGATCATGTTGGTTCCGTGGTGGTTTCTTTAATAGAAATCGGAGGGGAAACCCTCTTTTGCTCAAAAAAAATGCTTAGGGTTTCCCCCTTTTATGATCACTATATGATCAGCATACGTGCTTCGTGTCATAATAGCACTGCTCCACCCATCAAGCTAAACAAGCTTAGTTGTTCAAATACGAATCTGATATTATTAAAACAGAGTCGTTTAATTGGTCAGCTAAATGTTCCTAATTTAGTTTCGAAAATGCATGTACGCCGCTCGGGTGTGTATCTACAGGGTGCCAACGGTGGGCCGCGGCCCACCCTGGGATTTTAGGTCGGCCCAGGCCCTGATTCCCCTCTGTTCTGCTGCGCTTCTGATCTCTACTCGCCCCCAGCCACCTGCCTCGCTGGCGACTTGCCGTCCCCGGATGGCATGACTCTAGGAGGAGACACCGGACTAACAGGAGGTCAGGAGCCGCTCGCCCAGCATCGTCACCGCTGCCCGGGCGCGGCGCCGTGCCTACCTTCCCAGTCCGTTCAGGGCTCAGGCATGCAACAGCCACTAAGCCAACCCGATTTATCCTGAGATACGTCCTCAACACTCAGCAGCCACTCCTCATCACCCATTTCCTAATTGATTCATTACTCATTAGGCAGGACTGTCATTAGGGTTTGTTGTGTACTGAGTGCTACCTACACTTAATGGTTCAGATGTATTTCAGTAATCTTTAGTACCTGTAAAGTTCACAAGGTTTCAAAATTCCGGCCCGGGGAACAGACACTAGTCATTTTGGATTGTTGGTCATAGTGACATTGACCCAGATTACTACTGCAGGCCAGGTTTGTTGACAATTTTACTTGTCTTTCTTACTAATTCGATATGATATCCAATTATTCACATCGATTAGTTGCAAACAATAAGTGCTAGACCAACTTCTTGATTCAGATTTTGGACGGCCTCTTACTGCAGTTACAATTCTGCATACTTGTCCTAGTAAGCTCACAAGTAATGATTGATTCACTACATCTATGCTTGCCGTGTCATATTTGTTGTCAATATTCTTTTAGGGTGGACCACCCTGTTTCAAATTACTGGAACCGCAGACATGAGTGAATAGTATTTCTCTGTGTGATCTCTTCCATCATGTGTGGGCAACGAACACTGCATTGTATAGAAAGAAAGTGTCATTTCCACCTTTTACATAGACTATGATCTTTTACATGGAATACAATCTGCCTACTTGCTTTGTGTTGCACTACCAGCACTCCACCCTTGAAGCTAAACATTATGCCACTCATAATTCCTTAGTTTATTTGTTCAAATACGAATTTGATATGATTCTAATGTTCCTACTTCAGTTTTGAAATGTGTGTCTGCCTGTTATAGAGACATAAGAGGTTTGTATTTCTGTGTGTGGTCTGGTCAGCACGGTTGGGGGGTGAACTTTGCATATGCAGGGGTTTATAGGGAGACACTCTTCGAGTTGAATCCGCAATGCATTCCATAGATAATTTGACTACCTTTTATGTTTTCATGAATCTCAGATACTGAACAGCATCATAATGATTATGAGCTTGCGCGCATGAAAAGAATAAAGCAGAACAATGCCATGGCTGTCAAACATGGCATTAAGGGACTGAAATCAAGTCTGGATGCAATGCAATGCAAACGCTCTCCACCTACAGATTCATGCTCAGAATATGATCCTAACAGTGATTCTGAGCTAGAGGGAGACCTAAGTCAATGTAGCTCCCTAGTGGAGGAGTCAGAGGCAGATGCCCTATCTTATTCACCCATCAAGGTGCTTGCTCTAACTTTCCAATGTTATATTGGTTGCACATATCTTGCAACTGATGCTTTGCATTGCTTCTACTTTGTTGGACTGCCATTAGCTTAGTTTACACATTGTGTATGTGAATACGCCCTGCCTATCCATTTTCAGTACATATTCCATCTGTCATCATACCATATTTATCCATTCAAATGTTGTTCTTGTGTATCAGACGTTCAAAAGGAAGAGGGAGATTGCTAATCGCGGAGGAGCACGAATAAAGTATTTGCAAAAGGTAGTGACACCTGATAAATCAAATAGCCCATTAGGTGCACTTGCAATATCACCAGACCTAGAAAACATGGCCTCAACTCTAGCAGACTCTAGCCCTACTACACTGGCCATCTCTAATGCCCCAACTCAGCAGACCCCAACTGCCGCAAACAGTATGATGATGCCAGTTGACATAGCACCAGCTCTACGACGCAAAACCCCCATTCCAGCAAAGAGTACACCAAATCCCTTTTTGAACGAGAGAGAGCCCCAATTGCAGCAAATAGGACTCCTGTTCCACTTCTTCCCAGTTTACAAGATGAAGCTTATATTGTTGTCAGGAACTTTGTGTGCATCTTTCCTTCATGGAAATATTATACCACAGACAAACAACAATTTCCAATCTTCCTCCGCAACTTATGCGTAAGTAATGTACTAATGTTATTCATGGTAATTACTGCATATGTTTCTGCTGACAGAAGACACAAGATTTCATTCTTTTAAATAGGCGAGGACCAAACTGGATTGTCAAGACGAGCAAGGGTTGGTTGCGCTTTTCAAGCACTCGTTGATGAAGTACCGTTCCTACCTGAGGCAAGCGCACTTCGATGGCAAGCCTCTAAACAAAATTTCTATAAAGTCTCCGGTGCTACATTTATCAGACAGTGACTGGAATAATCTTGTTACACATTGGTCTCATCTGCAGCATAAGGTACTGTCTATGATATCACATCACAATTTGAACTACATTTTTGCATGTGCCTTAACATCTCACTTGTACGAAAACTGTTTGCAGAAGAACATTCATTCTCAAGGGACCACAGAATCTCGCAACTATACTGCACACTGCATTGCTCTTGTGAGTACCTCTTGCCCTGTATGACCATACTTACTTTCATAGTTGGTTGATTATGTAGCATCACTGCACATGTTAGCCTCGTTATCGTCCATTTGGTGGACATTATAAGATCCGTATGGACTCTTACATAAATTTAGAATCAACCCAATGCTTTTGAAGAGGTTTAGCTCTGTAGTCCTCTTGTAAGGACTGAACATCGTCTATCACTGTACTTACATTAATAGCTACTCCCTCCGTCGCATAATATAAGAATGTTTTGTACAGTACATCAGTGTTCAAAACACTCTTATATTATGGGAAGAGGGATTGGTTCATTGTGTAGCATTCTGCATCTTATCTCCCTCGCCCACCATTTACTAAAAAATATCAGATCTATATTTAATCTTACCAAAAAGTTGAATACACAGACAATGCCAGTGCAGAAGTGTAGCCCATTGCTCTTGTCAGTACATTTTGTCCTGTAACGCTTGTACTTCCAGGGATTGGTAGTTGATTATGTAGCATCAATCTGCATCTTATCTTCATTATCCTCTATCCCTTCCAGTATTATCATATCTATAATAACTCTATACAAAATGTAGAGTACAGGCAATGCTTATGAAGAAGATTCTGTGCTGAAATTCTTGAGTTATCCTTCCCTTGATATGGAGAAGGGCATTATGAAGCCGGTGTTAACTGTTAATGTAAGTCAGTCCTTCTAAAGCCTTTATCCTCAACAGCTGTTTAATTTGCTCATACTCCCTATCGTTAACTGCTGTTTAGTTTGCTGTTTCTATCAAAATGCATGTTCGCAACAACCGTAAGTTCCAAGTTTTACTTGTAAAACCAAATTCCTTATTCATACCATGCACATTACTCAATACTCCCTATATGTATGCTTGTTTTCGTGGATCTATAATCCAGTGTGTGGTGAAGCAGCCCACGTTTGCACCTTGTCATCTCCTGTTTTATCTTACTGATGTGGCTGATGATATGAACAACATGCCATGCACATTAACCAAAATAGATACAATGATTGTCTTTGCCCTTCATCTATGCTTGTTATGTTGACATGGTAATCTAGTAGTGTGGTGAAGCTCCCCGCATTATGAACAATGCCAAATTATGCTATTGATATTTTGAACTTACTCTTTATTTTCTAATTTGAAATTGGATGGAATTGATAGCACAGTTATCATCTTTGTTTATACACGTGCAAAACCTGTCATCTCTCTACTTGTTTCAGGGTGATATGCCTGATGGCATGCACAAGTCTGCTGAAGGCTGTGAGACAAACCCAACATATATTGCAGCAAAGAAGGCAAAACATCTTGAAGATAGCGAGACAACCCCAAAGTCTTGTCTTGATGCAGTGTTCAAGTTACTTGCGACTAGCAGTCAGACAAGCTCACAGAATTTGCTGTCTGAATCAGTTCGACTTCTTCAGTCTGAAGTTCTAGCAGAAAGGCATTCTACAACTCAACTTCGACTTGAAGTCCTATCTCTAAGAAAGATTGCGGAGAACACCAATGAGAACCTCATTGCTAAACAGATACACCTGGAAGCTATGACCGACATGCTAGGCCGGTCTCACAGCCTTGCTCAGCAGCTTGCGCAGCAGTTCCCGCACAAGGCTAACCTTTCTTGAACTGTCTTGGAAGTGGTCTTGGTTCAGTATTATTTTGTTACGCTGCAATGGCGCCCAGTTTTTGTAATCTGCTTCTTCGTTGCGCTTTATGATCACTGGTGGCGAACTTCGATGCCCAGTGGATGTAATATACCATAAATCCTTTCTTGTATAGTGTATGTTTATTCTAAGTTACTATGCCATAATTTCTTTATTGTATAGAGTAGGTTTGTTCTTAATTCCTACTAGTTACTGCCATCATTCGCTATCTGAAAAAATGGAGAAAATCTAATGTAGTGGACCGGGCCGAAACATTCGCCTCTAACAGGCTTGCTTTTTACCGGGCCATAATTGGGCCGGCCTACAACTTTCTTGGGCCTGAAAGGCCATTGGGGCCTTCACACTTTGCACCAGGCCCACAACTTACACGGGCATATATTCGGCCCAAAGTTTAGTTGGGCCTTTAGTGGACCCAGCGCTTAGTTGGGCCCATGTAGCTTTGGGACATTAACAGGCTGAATATTCTGCTGGCCTGTTATGGCCCAGAAGAAACCATGGGCCTTTAGCAGGCCGAAATGCATGTTGGGCCTCAATTTTCACTGGTCGTCGACAGGCCTTTAGCAGGCTGAAATGTAGACCGGGCCTTTTTTAGCCCAGTTATATGACGTGCCATTACCAGGCCGAAACATATCTCGGGCCTTAGTTGGCCCACTGATATCATGGGCCTTTAAGAGGCCGAAAGCTTAGTAGAGGCAGCAATGGGCCAAATTATACGATAGGCCTTTAACAGGCCCAAAGTCACGTTGGGCTGAACTGTTGCCACCTTTATCACGGGCCGTTAGAGGGCCGGATGTCGCGTCGGACCATATATGGCCCATGGGCAGCATGGGCCATTCCCAGGCCGAAAGACACACCGGGCTGAAATGGGCCCATGTCTACATCGGGCCTCTAACAGGCCGAAATGTCACTGGGCCATAATTGGGCCCAAATATTCGGCAAACAATTAACGGGCCAGATCTGGCTTCGGGCCGTAAATGGGCCATGTTTAAATAGGCCGTTATTGGGTTGGCCCATTAGCACTTGAGTAAATACTATGGGCCTTTGACTGGGCCGGCCTTTTTAACCTATATGGGCCTCTGTTGGGCCCTGCCATGTGTTGGTGTATCATAGGCATGTCTCCTTCATTGGACGGACGACATCTGGCCCACCGAGGAGCCGACACGTGTTTCCTCCAGCCAATGATGATTTTACACGTGGAAAATCCCCATTGGTCCGGCTGTTAACGGGTTATCGGATCCAAACCAGAACCAGATAGCTTAACGGCGACTTGTTACGGTGGATGCCACGTGTCGGTTACCCTTGACGAAAGCACTTCCATGACGCGCCATTTATCGTCATGGAAGTGGACACTTCCGTGATGATAATTTTGGTATTGTCATGGAACACTTCTACGACAGCACAGGTATGACTATCTTGATTCTGTCATAAAATCGTCATGGATGTACATGCATGACAAAAAATGTGACCTACTGTGACAAACACGTATCATCACGGAAGTGTATTTTTTTTGTAGTGTTCACGTGGGTCATGTCACTGGTTAAGTGGTCCATCCCCAACCCCTCTGGTTCAACCACCATCGACCTCTTCGACGGCCCTGCCGCTGATCTCCTCCGCCAAGCGGTCAAGGATTTGGGATCCTTGTATGCCATCGAGCCCATTTTGTCATTTCTGAAGGACACGTTCTACGGCGGTGGCTTGGGATCCTCAATTGCCAAGTCAGATCTCATCGACGACGACCATGAGGAGGGTACCCACAAAGGTTCTTCCAAGGTGAAATAGCCCATTTGTGACATCAGAGAGCGCGCCATGGGTCTGTGCTCTTCCAACTGGAAGGATCCCGTCCATGACATGTGAGGCAACATCCTATCAGCAAATCTTACCTTCTCTAGCTTGCTAACCCGTACCCTTTGTTGTAGTAGCATTTGCCATGCGGTGCTTTAACTGTGCCGTGTATAATTATTTCACTTATGCAAAAATGTATTGTTCAATAGGGCTATGTGATATTTAAGTATGAATTGTCCACTTAAGTTTCACGAATGGCTATATTTGGTTGTTTATAGTGAGTAGATGCCTTGTTTATCTGTATTTGGTTGTTAGGTTGGTTGTAGTGAGCATTTTTCTAGTTATCGAGCAGATTCCTTGTTTATAAGTATTTGGTTCTTAGGTTGGTTGCAGTGAGCATTTGTCCAGTTACCAAGCAGATGCCTTGTTTATCTGTATTTGGTTGTTAGGTTGGTTGCAGTAAGCATTTGTCCAGTTTTCAAGCAGATGCCTTGTTTATCTGTATTTGCTTGTTAGGTTGGTTGAAGTGAGCATTTGTCTAGTTTTCAAGCATATGCCCTGTTTATCTGTATTTGCTTGTTAGGTTGGTTGCAGTGAGACTCTCTCCAGTTTTCGATGGATATATTTGGTTGTTATACTGATCATTTATGCCTTGTTTATTTCAGTCATTCACAATGTGATGTTCATTATGTGCAAGTCGAAACTGTGCCGCTCGACTGCATCAATACTAGTTTGAACGGCTATATTAGGTTCCAGTTATGCCTGATGTAGTTAACACATGCCCTTTATTTCAGTTTTACACATTTATCCAGTGTGATGTTTAAGCATTACCTACGTTCTATTCATTTTCAACAATACCAGTTTGAATTGCAATATTTGATGGCTGTTAGGCCTGTTGTCAGTAACATTGCCTTCCATTTTATATCTGCTTTAACAGCATGCTGAAACCAACACATTCAAGCTATCATTTGGTGATGATGTTGTTTACCTTTGCTATATTTGTTTGATGTTAAGGTTGTTGTACTTATCATTCCTTTCCACTACTTATGCAGGACAACAACGGGAGTGGCCACCATTGTCCACCGAGGTTAGTTTCATCCCGCGGCTTGTACTCCCCTCGTCGTTCCATAATGTAGTGAATATAGATCCAGGCCTGGACACTTGTTAGCTTCTAATATTGACTTGTTGCTTGTAGGTACATATGCCCTTGGCAAGCATCCACGCATCGACCCTTTTTGTGTATGGGGCAATGAGATATTCATGAACAAGCATCAAGTGAGGAAACTGATAAGGATTATTAGCAAAAAGATACGAATGGTGGCAAGCAAATTATTATTTTTATGCTCTATCCAACACAACAGTGAGCTGTAGGATGGTAACTACAAACTCTGCAGCCTTCTCTTTTTACTGCCCATAATGAGTTGGTAGACAACAATGTCTGAATCTTTTTCGTTCGCAGTGGTTCCTGAAGCAGTTCACTCAAGATTACCTCGCAAAGTACATGATTGGTGGACACGCAATGAAGGTTAAAGTATTTCATCCAGACTACAATGAGCATCGAGAAGTCCTAATGAAGACAGTGAAGGATGGAAGGGCAGCCATCACAAGGGGTTGGCCTAGAGTCGTGCGCGCATTACGCATGGAGGAGGGCACAATATGGGCATTCTGCTTCACCTTATCCAGCAACCAGAATGTCTTTCTCCTCTCTCTTTACAGTCTTTAGTACAACTATGGTTCATCATTCTTTACTTGGTGCTTCTGTAGTTCTTCAGTATATGTACCTGTGCATCGAATTATGCATTCGTGGTTGAACCTATATTTGTAATAAACATGGTTGGATATGAAATAAGTGATTGCCTACTTTCAAATTCAAAACACGTGACTTTTAAATTAGGGATTAATTAGGGATTACACTGCACATGGTTTGCGAAAGTGAAACATCTGCGATAGATGTGGAGATCAGACACGTTTCTAGGATCCACTACGTGTGCAACCAATCTCTACTGCACACACGATCAACCAAGAAAAAACGTGTGCGATTAACGATAGCATCGCACACAGTTCTTTCTTATTAAATGTTTGTGATAGTCACCTTATCACACATGCTTCGCAATTATGGACTGTTTGTGATGTTGTGCGCATCACAAACGTTTGGTCATAGAAGAATATGTGCGATAGGTCGATCATCCGACGTGGGTATGATGGATGAATCATGTGGGATGTATTCAAGCTTCATATACAGTTTTATAGTGACAACTATGTGCGCTCTTACATCGAATCACACACAGTCGAGGAAAAATAAATGTGTGTGATTGTCTACTTCTATAATCATGAACTATTTGTGATGGGTCGCGCATCATAACGTAGCACCACAGAATACCGACTGTGATGGCAATGCGAGCACAAACGAGTAGGGAGTGTTGTATATGCATCGAGGCTCCCTATCCCCGACGATTCCTGGGTTGTGTGGGAAGGACCCCCCTATCACAGTCACTCACTTGGCGACGGTTCAGAACACCGTCGCGGAAAGGTGTTAAAAACCGTTTGTATAGCACCTCGTTGTACAAGTGTAGCTTTGAGTTTTGTTTTGAGATCTATCTATGTAATCGAGTCCATGAGTTATATATAATAAAGAGTAGTTTTGAGTTGAGGGCTTTGCTTTCTTGTTATCGTCTTGAGGGAATAAAATAAAAGAAATAATAAAAAGAGATAAAAGGATCATATAATGATCTTATGGAGAGTGATGACTTCACATATAAAGAGTATGATGAATAAAAGTTGTTGAGAGTTGACAAACATAGTTTTGGTCATTGTTGCAATTAATAGGAAGTAATAAAGAAAGAGAGGTTTCACATATAAATATACTATCTTGGACATCTTTTGTAATTGTGAGCACTCATTAAAATATGACATGCTAAAAAGTTGATGTTGGACAAGGAAGACAACATAATGGGTTATGTTGTCTTATATCCGAATAGAAGTTATAGTGTCATGGATCCTCCAACATGTTGAGCTTGCTTTTCCCTCTTATGCTAGCAAAATCCTTTGCACCAAGTAGAGATACTACTTGTGCATCCAAACATCCCTTAAACCAGTTTTGCCATGAGAGTCCACCATACCTACCTATGGATTGAGTAAGATCCTTCAAGTAAGTTGTCATCGGTGCAAGCAATAAAAAATGCTCTCTAAATATGTATAATCTATTAGTGTGAAGAAAATAAGCTTTATACAAACTTGTGATATGGAAGAAATAAAAGCGACAGACTGCATAATAAAGTTCTTTATCACAAGCGGGAATATAAAGTGACGTTCTTTTGCATTAAGATTTTGTGCATCCAACCATAAAAGCGCGTGACAACCTCTGCTTCCCTCTATGAAGGGCCTATCTTTTACTTTTATCTTCTACCCTTATACAAGATTCATGGTGATCTTCACCTTTCCTTTTTACACTTTTTCTTTGTGCAAGCACTATGTGTTGGGAAAGGATCCAGATATATATACCCACTCAGATGTAGGTTATCATAAATTATTATTGTTGACATTACCCTTGAGGAAAAAGGTTGGGAGGCAAAACTATAAGCCCCTATCTTTTTCTATGTCCGACTGAAGCTTTGAACTCATGAGTATCACGTGAGTGTTAGCAATTGTGAAACACTAAATGATAGTTGAGTATGTAGTCTTGCTGAAAAGCTCTTGAATTGACTCTTTCCGATGTTATGATAAATTGCAATTGCTTCAATGACTGAGATCATAGTTCGTTAATTTTCAATGAAGTGTCTGATTCATACTTTACCTTGTGAACAAATTATTACTTTGGCATAAGTAATTATATGACAATATATGTTGCTGTTCTATAGATGATCATGATGCCCTCATGTCCGTATTTTATTTTATCGACACCTCTATCTCTAAACATGTGGACATATTTTTCGATTTCGGCTTTCGCTTGTGGACAAGCGAGGTCTAAGCTTGGGGGAGTTGATAGGTCCATTTTGCATCATGCTTTTATATTGATATTTATTGCATTATGGGTTGTTATTACACATTATAGTACAATACTTATGCCTTTTCTCTCTTATTTTACAAGGTTTACATGAAAAGGGAGAAGGCCGGCAGCTGGAATTCTAGACTGGAAAAGAAGCAAATCTGAGAGACCTATTATGCACAACTCCAAAAGTCCTGAAACTCCACGGAGAATTATTTTGGAATATATAAAAAATATTGGGTGAAGAAAGCACCAGAGGGGACCCAGCAGGCATCCACAAGGGTGGAGGGCACGCCCTACCCCCTGGGCGCGCCCCCTGCCTTGTGGGCCACCTGGTAGGCCCCCCGATGCCCATCTTCTGCTATATGGTGTGTTTTGACCTGGAAAAAATCAAGAAGAAGCTTTCGGGACGAAGCGCCGCCGTCTCGAGGCGGAACCTGGGCAGAACCAATCTAGGGCTCCGGCGGTGCTGTTCTGCCAGGGAAACTTCCCTCCGGGAGGAGGAAATCGAAGCCATCATCATCACCAACGATCCTCTCATAGAGAGGGGGTCAATCTGCATCAACATCTTCTCCAGAACCATCTCCTCTCAAACCCTAGTTCATCTCTTGTATCCGATCTTTGTCTGAAAACCTCAGATTGGTACCTATGGGTTGCTAGTAGTGTTGATTACTCCTTGTAGTTGATGCTAGTTGGTTTATTCGGTGGGAGATCATATGTTTAGATCCTTAATGCTATTCAATACCCCTTTGATTATGAACATGAATATGCTTTGTGAGTAGTTACGTTTGTTCCTGAGGACATGGGAGAAGTCTTGTTATAAGTAATCATGTGAATTTGGTATTCGTTCGATATTTTGATGAGATGTATGTTGTCTTTCCTCTAGTTATGTTATGTGAACATCGACTACATGACACTTCACCATGATTTGGGCCTAGGGGAAGGCATTGGGAAGTAATAAGTAGATGATGGGTTGCTAGAGTGACAGAAGCTTAAATCCTAGTTTATGCATTGCTTCGTAAGGGGCTGATTTGGATCCATATGTTTCATGCTATGGTTAGATTTATCTTAATTCTTCTTTCGTAGTTGCGGATGCTTGCGAGAGGGGTTAATCATAAGTGGGAGGCTTGTCCAAGTAAGGGCAGCACCCAAGCACCGGTCCACCCACATATCAAATTATCAAAGTAACGAACACGAATCATATGAGCATGATGAAAATTAGCTTGACAGTAATTCCCATGTGTCCTCGGGAGCACTTTGCTTTATATAAGAGTTCATCCAGGCTTGTCCTTTGCTACAAAAAGGATTGGGCCACCTTGCTGCACCTTAGTTACATTTGTTACTTGTTACCCGTTATGAATTATCTTACCACACAACTATCTGTTACCGGTAATTTCAGTGCTTGCAGAGAATACCTTGCTGGAAACCGCTTGTCATTTCCTTCTGCCCCTTGTTGGGTTCGACACTCTTACTTATCGAAAGGACTATGATAGATCCCCTATACTTGTGGGTCATCACTCCTCCACCTGTTGGTCACGCCCCTCTCGCGCTAGCAGCGGTGTCGATCGGCCACCCTTCTCTAGCGCCGCAACTTCTTCTCTTTCCCGGCGTATAGCCGAGGACATGGTCCCAACACCATGCCCCTCATTCATGTGCCCCTTGCCAGGGCACTGAACAAAGGGGGTGAGGTTTTCCCCTCCACAGCTCCTGATATCTCTCTTCTCTTCAATATTCTTCTTTGTGTGGGTTGCAGGTGCCATGGCGCTCACAACAACAGGAGGAGATGGTGTGATTTTGTTCTGATGGCCAACTCCCCTGTTTCTATGCATTATACAGATCATCTCCTCAAAACTTTATTCCCCAACGATAGCCCAACCAGGCCGGAATCCGAAGATTGCTCTTCTGATTTCCTCACCGGAATCCATTTCTGCCGGCTTCGAAATCCCTCCCTACTCCTCTGTCACCTGCCGGAAATCTTCTGACGATCGCTGAGAAAGGAAATGATACATCCATTTTGCATCATGTCTTCTTACTATTATTTTTATTGTTTTTAATCAATATAACAATTTGTGGAGCAATTCTAATGCCTTTTCTCTCTCAATATGCAAGATTTACATGAAGAGGGAGATTGCCGGCAGCTGGAATTCTGGACCTAAAAAACTATGTTAGAGTTACCTATTCTACACATCTCCAAATGAGCAGTAATTTCATGGAGATTTAATTTAGAATAAATAAAAAATATTGGAGAAAAGAAGTAACAGAGGGGGCCACCCAGGTGCCCACAAGGCACCAGGGCATGCCCACCCCCCAGGGCGCACCCTGGTGGCTTGTGGGGCCCCTGGCCAGCCTCTGGTGCCTATATTCTGGTATATAAGCCCATTTTCCCTAGAAAAGAAATAAGGAGAGGACTTTCGGGATGGAGCGCCGCCGTCTCGAGGCGGAACTGGGGCAAGAGCACTTTGGCTCTCCGCCGAAGCGATTCTGCCGGGGAAACTTCCCTCCGGGAGGCGGAAATCGAAGCCATCGTCATCATCAACAACACTCTCATCATGGGAGGATCAATCTTCATCAACATCTTCACCAGCACCATCTCATCTCAAACCCTAGTTCATCTCTTGTATTCAATCTTTGTATCAAAACATCTGATTGGTACCTGTGGGTTGCTAGTAGTGTTGATTACATCTTGTAGTTGATGCTAGTTGGTTTATTTGGTAGAAGATTATATGTTCAGATCCATTATGCTATTCAATACCCCTCTGATCTTGAACACGAATATGATTTGTGAGTAGTTTCTTTTGTTCTTGAGGACATGGGAGAAGTATTGTCATAAGTAATCATGTGAATTTGGTATTCGTTCGATATTTGATGATGTGTATGTTGTGATTCCCTTAGTGGTGTTATGTGAACGTCGACTACATGAAACTTCACCGTCTTTGGGCCTAAGGGAATGCATTGTGGACTAGTAATTAGATGATGCGTTGCTAGAGTGATAGAAGCTTAAACCCTAGTTTATGCGCTATTCCGTAAGGGGCTGATTTGGATCCATATGTTTAATGCTATGGTTAGATTTATCTTAATTCTTCTTTCGTTGTTGCGGATGCTTGCGAGAGGGGGTAATCATAAGTGGGAGGCTTGTTCAAGTAAGAACAGCACCCAAGCACCGGTCCAACCACATATCAAATTATCAAAGTAGCGAACGCGAATCAAACAAACATGATGAAAGTGACTAGATGAAATTACCGTGTGTCCTCAAGAATGCTTTACCTATTATAAGAGACTATTCCGGCATGTCCTTTGCTACAAAAAGGATTGGGCTACCTTGCTGCACCTTAGTTACTATTGCTACTTTTCACTTGTTACAAATTATCTTGCTATCAAACTATCTGTTACCGATAATTTCAGTGCTTGCAGAAAATACCTTACTGAAAACCGCTTGTCATTTCCTTCTGCTCCTTGTTGGGTTCGACACTCTTTCTTATCGAAAGGACTACGATTGATCCACTATACTTGTGGGTCATCAAGGATCTTTTATGGCGCTATTGCCGGGTAATGAGTCAGGTATAATACTTGAGTTTGATTGTGTTAAATCTTTTATGGACACCGATGCTTTTCATAAGTTTAGCACTAAATATGGACTTGACTCTGAGATAGTAGCTTCCTTTTGTGAATATTTTGCTACTCATGTTGATCTACCTAAGAAAAGTGGTTTAAATATCATCCACCTATTAAAGAAAAAATTAAGGAACCAGGCATAGTAAAAGAAGAAACTATCATTTACAATGTTGATCCAGTTATGCCTACTGCTTATATTGAAAAACCACCTTTTCCTATTAGGATTAAGGAACATGCTAAGGTTTCTACCGTGGTTAACAAAAGTAATATTAGAGCACCTAGACCCTCTAAACAAATTAAAGTTGAACCTAATGTTGCTATGGTTAAAGATCTCTTGGTCAATAATACTGATGGGCATGTTATTTATTTCTGTGGTGAAGCTGCTAGAATTGTCAAACCTGGTATTGAAGATAAGAATAAGCATATTGTTGGCATGCTTGTTGTCTCTGTTAAAACAGGAGATCATTGTTATCATGGCTTATGTTAGTGCTATCCCGTTTACCTTATATCAAGAAATTATGAATGATATTGCACCTACTGAAATAGAAGATGTTGTTGTTACTATTAAGCTTGCAAGTAGAGATACTATTACACCGCTTGGGATTGTTAGAGATGTTGAAGTCTTGCGTGGAAAAATAAAATACCCTAATGAATTTCTAGTTCTTGGTTCTCCACAAGATGATTTTTGTCCCATTATATTTGTTAGACCTTTCTTGAACACTGTTAATGCTAAGATTGATTGCAATAGAGAAACTGCCGGTGTTAACTTTGGTGATATATCTCATGACTATAATTTCTCTAAGTTTCATAGACAACCTCATGATAAAGAAGAGTCTAGTAAAGATGAAATTATTGGTCTTGCTTCTATTCCCGTACCTCCTACTGACCCATTAGAACAATATTTGCTAGACAATGAGAATGATATGCATATGAATGAAAGAAATGAAATAGATAAGATGTTCTTTGATCAACCACCTATTCTTAAACACAATTTTCCTGTTGAAACTCTTGGAGGTCCTCCTCCACCTAAGGGTGATCATGTGTTCGAATTAAAACAATTGCTTGATACTTTGAAATATTCTTATCTTGATGAAAAGAAGATATATCATGTTATTATTAGTGCTAACCTTACAGAGCATGAAGAAAAGAGATTACTTAAAACTCTAAGGAAGCACTGTGCTGCTTTTGGATATACTCTTGATGATCTTAAGGGCATTAGTCCCACTTTATGTCAGCACAAGATTAATATGGAGCCTGATGCTAAACCAGTTGTTGATCACCATAGATGATTAAATCCTAAGATGAAGGAGGTAGTGAGAATTGAAATATTGAAACTTCTAGAGGCGGGTATAATCTATCCCATAGCCGATAGTAGATGGGTAAGTCCTGTCCATTGTGTCCCTAAGAAAGGAGGCATTACCGTAGTTCCTAATGATAAAAATGAGCTTGTTCCGCAAAGAATTGTAACTGGTTATAGGGTGGTAATTGATTTTAGAAAATTAAACAAAGCTACAAGAAAAGATCATTACCCCTTGCCTTTTATTGATCAAATGTTAGAAAGACTATCTAAGGGCCCGTTCGGATCCTCTCCGTCTCCGCGCTTCTCCTGCTCCACGCGAGGAGCCAGCCTGAACGCTGCAGCTCCAGGAATCCAGCTCCGCGGAGACGAGCCTAGTCCAGTGTAAAATCGCGGAGCAGCAGAAGTGCAGCTCCTAGAAACAGCGAAGTAGAAGTTTGACAAAATTACCTCAGGATTGCCACCACCAAGTGAATAACGGTTCGCTCGGTTAGAAAGACAAGTCGAACGATGCCTCGCCCTGTGTTCTCCCAGCCAAACCACGCCGTGGGCTGCTGCCGTTTTCAAAGAAATGGGCCTTAAGCCCACCACATGCAGCCCATCTTCACTTCCACAGATCTGAGAAGCATTTTCCGCAGCCGAACACACCTAGCTCCGCAAGAGAAGTTGGCAGTGAGTACGAGAAGCTGGAATCGAGGATTTGGAGAAGCTGGAGGAGTTCCGAACGGGCCCTAAGCACACACACTTTTTTTCCTTGATGGATATTCTGGTTTCTCTCAAATACCTGTATCACAATCTGATCAAGAGAAAACAAACTTTACTTGTCCTTTTGGAACTTATGCTTGTAGACGTATGCCCTTTGTCTTATGCAATGCACCTGCTACCTTTCAAAGATGTATGACTGCTATATTCTCTGACTTTTGTGAAAAGATTGTTGAGGTTTTCATGGATGCTTTTTCTTTTACGGAACATCTTTTGATGATTTCTGAAGCAACCCTGATCGAGTTTTGCAGAGATGTGAGCAAACTAATCTTTTCTTGAATTGGGAAAAGTGCCACTTTATGGTGAATGAAGGTATTGTTTTGGGGCATAAAATTTCTGAACGAGGTATTGAAGCAGATAAAGCTAAAGTTGATGCAATTGAGAAAATGCCATGTCCTAAAGATATTAAATGTATAAGAAGTTTCCTTGGTCATGCTAGTTTCTATAGTAGGTTTATAAAAGACTTCTCTAAAATTTCTAGGGCTCTTACTAATCTCTTGCAAAAAGATGTTCCATTTGTTTTTTATGATGATTGTGTAGAAGCCTTTGAAACCCTTAAAAAAGCCTTAACCTCTTCACCTATTGTTCAACCACCTGACTGGAACTTGCCTTTTGAAATTATGTGTGACGCTAGTGATTATGTTGTTGGTGTTGCTCTAGGACAAAGAGTTGATAAGAAATTAAATGTCATCCATTATGCTAGTAAAACTCTAGACAGTGCTCAAAGAAATTATGCCACTACCGAGAAAGAATTTTTAGCAGTTGTGTTTGCATGTGATAAATTCAGATCTTACATAGTTGACTCTAAAGTAATTGTTCACACCGATCATGCTGCTATAAAATATCTCATGGAAAAGAAGGATGTTAAACCTAGACTCATTAGGTGGGTTCTACTACTACAAGAATTTGATTTGCATATATTACTGATAGGAAGGGAGCTGAGAATCCCATAGCGGATAACTTATCTAGGTTTCAAAATATCCTTGATGACGCACTACCTATTGATGATAGTTTTCTTGATGAGCAACTAGCTGTCATAAATGCTTCTCGCAATACTCTTTGGTATGCAGACTATGTCAATTACATTGCTGCTAAATTTATACCACCTAGTTTTACTTACCAACAAAAGAAAAAAATTCTTCTTTGATTTAAGACATTACTTTTGGGATGACCCACATCTTTATAAAGGAGTAGAAGGTATTATTAGATGTTGTATACCTGAGCATGAATAGGAACAAATCTTATGGAAGTGTCACTCCAACGCTTATGCAGGACACCATGCGGGAGAAAGAACTGCACACAAGGTATTACAATCTGGTTTTTATTGGCCTGCGCTTTTCAAGGATGCTCATAAGTTTGTCTTATCTTGTGATGAATGTCAAAGAATTGGTAATATTAGTAGATGTCAGGAAATGCCTATGAATTACTCACTTGTTATTAAACCATTCGATGTTTAGGGATTTGATTATATGGGACATTTTCCATCCACTAATGGCTATACACATATTCTTGTTGTTGTTGGTTACATTACTAAGTGGGTAGAAGCTATTCCAACTAGTAGTGCTGATCATAACACTTCTATTAAAATGCTTAAAGAACTTATTTTCCTGAGGTTTGGAGTCCCTAGATATTTAATGACTGATGGTGGTTCACATTTTATTCGTGGTGCTTTTCTTAAATTGCTTGCAAAATATGATGTCAACCATAGAATTGCATCCGCCTATCACCCTCAATAGGTCTCGAAAGAATTGGTCTAAGAAATTAGATGATGCATTATGGGCCTATAGAACTGCTTATAAAAATCCTATGGGTATGTCTCCTTATAAAATGGTTTATGTAAAAGCATGTCATTTACCCCTTTAGTTAGAACATAAAGCATATTCGGCAATAAACGAACTCAATTATGATTTTAAACTTGCCAGTGAAAAGAGGTTATTTGATATTAGCTCGCTAGATGAATGGAGAACCCAAGCTTATGAAAATGCCAAATTATTTAAAGAAAAAGCTAAAAGATGGCATGACAAAAAGAATCCAAAAATGGGAATTCAAGGAGGGTGAGTATGTTCTATTGTACAATTCTCATTTTAGATTTTTTGTAGGAAAGCTTTTCTCTAAACGGGAAGGACCATATATCATTGAGGAAATTTATCACTCTATAGCCAATAAGATCAATAATGCCGAAGGTACTAATCCGAAGGTGGTAAACGGACAAAGAATCAAGCATTATATCTCAGGTACACCTATTAATGTTGAAACTAACATTATTCAAACTATGAGACCGGAGGAATACATAAAAGAGACCTTCAAGAACACTCTGAAACCCTGGAAAGGAAGAGGTATGATAACCCACAAGTATAGGGGATCATTTGTAGCCTTCTTTGATAAATAAAAGTGTCGAACCCAACGAGGAGCTAAAGGCAGAACAAATATTCCCTCAAGTTCTATCGACCACCGATACAACTCTATGCACACTTAACGTTTGCCTTACCTAAAACAAGTATGAAACTAATTTGCAAGAATAAAATTATGAGTACTTTACGAGAATAAAACTACGAATAAATTGCTAGGTAATAAAAGTAGATAGCTTTTGTCAACAAGAAAGTCATTTGTCCCTAGGCAATCGATAACAAGTACCGGTAATCATTCTTGCAATTTTACATGAGGGAGAGGCATGAGCTAACATACTTTCTCTACTTGGATCATATGCACTTATGATTGGAACTCTAGCAAGCATCCGCAACTACAAAAGATCATTAAGGTCGTGACACCCAACCATAGCATTAAGTATCAAGTCCTCTTTATCCCATATGCAACAACCCACTTACTCGGGTTTAAGCTTCTGTCACTCTCGCAACACACCATAAGCGAATCATGAACATATTGCAACACCCTACAACGGGGGCCCCTCTCGTTTGCACGAGACGGAGGGCACCGTAGAACAGCACCATAAAAAAAATACAATCATACCAACCAAGATCATGATTAACCAATGGGACAAAAAGGATCTACTCAGACATCATAGGATAACCATAGATCATTGGGAAATAATATATGGAGTTGAGCACCATGTTTAAGTAGAGATCACAGCGGGGAGAAGGGGTGTTACACCGCTTCATAGAGGGGGAGAAAGTTTGTGTTGACGGTAGCAAGATTGTTGTTGTAGATCGCCGTCACGATCCTTGCCCCGGCGGCACTCCGGCGCCACCAGGAGAGGGGGGTAGAGAGCCCCCTCCTTCTTCTTCTTCTTCCTTGGCCTCCCCCCTAGATGGGAGGAGGGTTCCCCCTCTGGTCCATGGCCTCCATGGCGGCGGAGGGGCAAGAGCCCCTCCGAGATTGGATCTCCCTCTCTGTTCTCTTCTGTTTCGCGTTCCCCAGATCTGGCCGAAAACCGTTTCTTATATTCCGGGAGATCCGTAACTCCGATTTCACTGAAATTTTAACACAATTTTTTTCGGATATAAGCTTCCTTACGCCCGAAGTAGAGATCCAACCGACGTACGAGGTGGGCATAAGACACCTGGGCGCGCCTAGGCCCCTAGGCGCGCCCTGGTGGGTTGTGGTCACTGTGGGCCCCCTCTTCTGATGATTCCAAGTCCCAAAAATCACAAATATTCCAAAATAATTCTCCATAAAATTTTATTGCATTTGGACTTCGTTTGATATGGATTTTCTGCGAGATAAAAAACATGCAGTAAACAGGAACTCGCATTGGGCATTGGATCAATAGGTTAGTCCAATAAATCATATAAAAAGTTGCCAAAAATATGTGAAAGTTGTATAATATTGGCATGAAACAATCAAAAATTATTGATACGATGGAGACGTATCAGCATCCCCAAGCTTAATTCCTGCTCGTCCTCAAGTATGTAACACCGCATGTCATTAGCCACAGTAATCACTTTTGATAATGACATGTCAGCAAGTTTAACAGTGCATGCTCATCATTAGCATCATATTGCATTTCAACTCCTTAGTCAAAATTCAAATTTAAATGAAAGTGGAAAATAAAAGTTGTTCAACATAGAAACTAAAATGTTCAATAAATAACAAATATTACAGAGACTATTCTAAAATTGTAACCAACAATTAATAAATTAATTAGGTGGCTCTAACTTTACCAAAATAGCAAGGTTTAATACATTTTATTTATTATAAAATTTGTGTTAACTCCAATTGTCTCCAAACCAATTTTTGGCAGTACTAGATATTACCTAGCATCTAATGGGCTAGGTCGCTAACATTGTAAAAGTCAGTTTGAGGCCTAACTAATTACAAAACAGAAAATAGGAATAAAGAAAAAGAAAAAGACAAAACAGAAATAAAACAAAAATAGAAAAACAAACCCCCCTGGCCCAACTGGGCCTCGGCCCAGCCGAACCGGCCCACACCGCCTGGCCTATATGGCCTGCCCCTCCCCGCACCGAAACCCTAGCACCCCCCTCACCCCACTTCCCCCCCCCCCACTCGCTCCCTCTCCTCGATCCAATCTGGATCGGAGGGGACGAACCCCCTCGACGCCGTTCGCCCCTTGCCGCCCCAGGCCGCCCTTGTCGCCATCCCCGGCCTGGTCCCCGCCTTGCCTCCTCCCTGACACACCCCAGCGCTCGCCGCCCCGGATCCCGTCGATGCCGCGCTCGCCTGCGCTGCCCCGCGCCCGTCCCCGACATCCCCCTCGCCGGTCTCCATCGCCGGCCGTCCCCGAGCCCGCTGCCTTTTCCCCACGAACGCCGGTGAGGCCCCAGCCTCTCTTTCCCTCCCACTGTCCCCGTGCGCACGCACGCGCACGCGCCTGACCGACCGCCGCCTCCTGCTGCTCGCTCACCTCGCCGCAGCTCAGTGCGCGCCCAGACCGCTCCTCTGCCCGCGCCGGTCCGCTCTCCCGCCCGCCTCTGCTCTTCCCCCTCGCCGCGCCTCACCCGCAACCACCGTGCCTGGTGCTCGTCGAGCCCCACCGTGCCTGCCTCCAACTTCGCCGGCCATCTCCTGGCTGCGGCGCCCCGCCCGCGCGGCCCCGCTCCGGCCGCCACCCGCACGGCCTCGCCCCGCTACGCGCCTCGCCGGCGCCCATGGCCAAGCGCACGCGCGCTCACGGGCTTCGCCCGGTTCCCGCAGCGCCTCCATCGCCTGTGCGCCCGCTAACCCCCGATGGGCCACTGACCAGTGGGCCAACCCCCCTGGGTCGCTGACGAACGGGGCCCACTGCCTAGAAAAATAAAAACTAAAATAATTAATAATAAAATTAATTAATTAATTAATTAACTAAATAATTAATTAACTTAATTAATCCTGTTTAACTAAACTAAATAAGATTAATTAACCTAATTAACTACTGTTAGTTAACTAACAGTCACTGACAGGTGGACCCCACCTGTCGGGTTGACCAGTTAACTGGTCAGTTGACCGCTGACATCGTGCTAACGTCATGATGATGTCACCCTACACTGTTCTGGATAATGTTGTATTAAATGATTAAATAAATTCAGAAAATAATTAAAACTTTAGAAAATCATATAAAATAAACCGTAACACAGATGAAAATACTTTATACATGAAAGTTGCTCAGAATTTCGATACGAACCCGAATACGCCCTCCGTATTCCTGTCAGATGCCCCTAGCTAGATGAACATGGAACTTTTAGACCGATTTCGATAAATGAATAGTGCCCAACGTGGATTAAATAATTCCGGTTAAATTCCTAATTTAACTAAATCATTTATTCAGGCAGTAGAACACCCCGGCATATCAATTAGGCATGTCATACATATTGTTTGCATTATTGCCGTGAATTTATTGTTTCTCTCCCTCTCCTTCTCTCTTGATAGACGCCGAGACCGATGACACTACAGCTGGGTACGACTACGCTCCAGACGAGCAGCCCGTTGACGACCTCTCTCTCTGGCCAGAGCAACCAGGCAAGCCCCCCCCCTTGAGCATCCAGATATCGCCCATTCCATTTCTCCTGCTTGCAATAGATTTTGCTACTGTTAATGTTTGCTCCTATTCTCATGCATAGCCTGCTTTCGTAACCTGTTCATTGTTACCCTACCTGCCTATGATAAACTGTTTAGTATAGGTTGATAGTGAACCATCAGTGACCCCCACCACCTTACCCTTGTTGCCCCTGCTTGATCATCAATGACTCGATCAATGTGATCGTCGACCAGAGACTGACACATCACTTCACCCCCTTAGTTGTACGACTCTGCATAGTTACTATCGAGTGCCGAGGGTGATACCTCGTAACGCACTCCTGATGAATACTCTGCAGTGTAGCTGTTCGGTCGTGGTCATCGAGGGTGATTCCTCCTTCTCCACTTCCGATACGACTCTGTCATGCAACCCCTCAGTGTGAACCTCGAGGGTGATGCCTCATACGTTCACCCTGATGATTTCATCGAGTGGAATCCATCCGAGGGTGATTCCTCGTGGTTTCCCCCTTGATGTTGTGACCTCACGGTTACTTTGACCTTGTTACAGGCGGGTCGACCCTAATGGGTGCCCGCTGGGGATCTGTGATTGTCGGGTGTGCCGGAAGGGCACTCGAGTGTGATATTGCGGCAGAGCTTCGGAAACTCTGATTGTCTCCGCGTGTTACTAAATGACCCTATTGGATTTGGGTGTTTGATCTGAGTGGGTCGACGTGCCCTATACGCACTACCACCACGCAGGATAATAGTTATGGGGACCTCTGCGATGTACGTTTCTCCCGAAAGCTCATCAGACGTCATGTTTCACCGTGCGGGCTGATCGCCGGGACTGGGCTGGATACTTCACTGACGAGTTCAGTGTCGCGCCTGCACCCCGGCCAGCCACGCAACGTGCAGGGTGCCCAAGGTGATGGCCCAAGACCTCTGGGTGCATAGGTTAGTCCGGCGTGCTGACCTCTATGCTGAGCCTAGGTAGGGCTCTGCTTCGTGTTGATCTCCCGAGGCCGGGCATTACCCAGCAAGTGTGTCCGGCCAGAGGTGATAGAGCGTGTTGGGTAACAGTAGTGCACCCCTGCAGGGAAGAATAATCTATCGATAGCCAGTCCTACGGTAAAGGACGCTCAGTTTGTGTATCCCGATCTACTACTTGAACTGGATACTTGTTACTTAATTGAAGCTTCGGGATCACTTTCTCGCTGGGAGTCGAGGAAGGATCTTTAAGCTGTACTTCAACATGTTTGCTTAATAAAATGCTATTCTACTCTCTTCTATTGCTGCAAGATGATGGCTTCGTGAAGATGTTTGAAGATGCTAGTCTTCGATAGGACTAGGCCTTCTCTCTATTCTAGCATTTCTGCAGCCCAGTCCACATATACAGCCTTTCTCCATTGATAATGTTGCATATGTAGTATAGATCCTTGCTTGCTGAGTACTTTAGATGAGTACTCATGGTTGCTTTACTTTCTCTTTTCCCCATACCCCACCTTGATGATACATCAGACGATGGAGTCCAGGAGCCAGATGCCACCTCAGGAGCTTACTACCAGGAGGGTCTAGAGGGCACGTACTACTGGATCGAGCCAGCCGACCAGGAGTAGGATCGGAGGCTCCCAGGCAGGAGGCCAACGCCTTTCGATCTAGAGTCGTTGTTTGTGCTAGCCTTCTTAAGGCAAAAATTGTCTAACTATGCCTGTACTCAGATAATATTTGTATGACTGACTTTTGTATTCGGATCCTCGTGATCCCTGGTCTGTAATATTGTGGATCTCCATTTATTTGTTTTAGAGTTGTGTTGTGATATCTTCCCGTGAGTCCCTGTGCTTGATCGTGCATGTTTGCGTGTATGATTAGTGCACGATTGAGTCTGGGGAGCCACAAGTTGGTATCAGAGCCGACTGCCTGTAGGAAGCCCCCTTCCAATTCCTTGGCCGATGTT
The DNA here is from genome assembly GCA_011799875.1 of Thinopyrum elongatum. Lineage (NCBI taxonomy): Eukaryota > Viridiplantae > Streptophyta > Magnoliopsida > Poales > Poaceae > Thinopyrum > Thinopyrum elongatum. The sequence goes on along the minus strand of CM022302.1, from coordinate 117,449,240 downwards.
GAGTCTAGACATCCAAAACTAATTTGCTAACTTGGCTGTGTGGCTTGCGGATCCATGTCACCAACTGGGTGGTATTAGGATCTTTTATTCCTCGTTTATACTCTAGAACTCTGATCTCTCTTCTATTCGGGTTAAATGAATTTTACTAACACCGACACTTAGGATATCGTAAATTCCGTCTACCCGAAGAGCTGGATATCTCCGCGATTTCCCTGTCATTGATCTGATTAGTCTGATAATCATTTTGCTTTCCATTGTTTTGTTTAACCTTTCTCTCCGAGTTGTATTATACTTCTCATTGTCATGCTGACGTGATAGCACCAGACGTTACCGTCGAAATTAAAGGGTTGGAATTCCTTGCCTCACCCATCGTCTTGAAGTCTTCCACCATAGACCTCATACTTGGAATGGATTGGTTGAAAGCTCACATTGCTTCGATCAATTGTGCCACTAAAGTCGTCCAACTTCTTCACCCCTCTGATGAGATAGTGAACTACACCACCCGAATTACTCGAGATGCTGAAGCTCAGATATATGCTTTGAATGCTTTCAATGCCTCACCTCTGGAAGGAATCGAGAACGTTCCTGTCGTTCGAGATTTTCCAGATGTTTTTCCAGAAGAACTTCCAGGAATACCCCCGACTAGGGCTGTCGAATTTGTCACTGACTTGAAGCCTGGCACTACCCCTATTGCGAAGCATCCTTATAAGATGCCTCTGCATGAACTCCTTGAACTTAAGGAAGAAATCAACAAGTCACTTAAGAAAGGTTTCATCCGCCCCAGTTCCTCTGCTTGGGGAGCACCTTCACTCTTTGTTAAGAAGAAGGATGGAACTAACCGATTGGTTCAGGATTATCGGCCCATTAACCAAGCCACAATCCAGAATAAATACCCACTACCCCGGATCAATGATCTTTATGATCAGCTTGCTGGATCCTCTGTCTTCTCGAAACTCGACTTGAGGTTCGGTTATCATCAGATCTGTGTTCGCGAAGAGGATATTCCGAAGACTGCCTTTGTTACTCGATATGGCCCTTATGAGTACACCGTCATGTCATTTGGCATAACAAATGCTCCAACAACCTTCTCCCGGTTGATGAAGTATATCTTCATGGATTACCTCGACAAATTCGTCGTGGTTTATCTGGATGATATCCTTATATATTCCAAGAATGAAGAAGAACATGCTGAACATCTTCGGCTTGTATTGGAGAAGCTACGAGAACATCAGTTGTATGCTAAATTCTCCAAGTGTGAATTCTGGTTATCTGAAGTGACCTACCTTGGTCATGTGATTTCCAAGAATGGCATTGCTGTTAACCCCGAACGAGTTCAGGCTATTCTTGATTGGACTCCCACAAAGAATGTCAAGCAAGTCAGAAGTTTTCTCGGACTTGCTAGTTATTGCCGTCGATTCGTTGAGAACTTTTCCAAGATTGCAAAACCATTGACGAATCTGCTCCACAAAGGTGTTAAATTTGAGTGGACAGAAAAATGTCAAGAAAGCTTTCAGACACTAAAAGATAAGTTAACATCTGCCCCAGTGCTAGCACCCCCGGATTCCCAAAAGGATTTCATGATATACTGTGATGCATCTCGTCAAGAATTAGGCTGTGTCCTAATGCAAGAGCGTAAAGTGGTTGCTTAAGCCTCTCGACAATTGCGTCCTCACGAAGAAAATTATCCCGTGCACGATCTCGAACTTTCTGCGGTTATTTATCCTCTAAAACTATGGCGACATTACCTTCTCGGTAATCATTGCGAGATATACATGGATCATCAAAGTTTGAAGTACCTATATACTCAACCAGATCTAAACCTTCGTCAACAAAGATGGCTCGAAACAATTGCCGATTATGATATGAATATCTCATATACCCCTGGCAAGGCTAATGTAATGGCCGATGTTTTGAGTCGCAAGGCTTATTGCAGCAACCATATGGTTCAGGAGACGCAACCTCTTCTCCATGAAGAGCTTCGCAAATTGAACCTCCATATTGTTCCAAAGGGTTATCTCAATACCCTGGTTGTTGAACCAGATTTAGAACACAGCATTAAGACTATGCAACGGTATGACTCTGAAGTTGAAAGGATCAAGCGATACCTCGAAAAAGGAAAGCTGTCGGAATTCCATTTTGATGATGATGGGTTCCTATTCTTCCAACACTGTCTCTTCGTACCCAAGTTCAAGGATGAGAGAGAACACGTTATGAAAGAAGCTCATGACACTCCTCTGTCAATTCATCCTGGTAGCACAAAGATGTACCGTGACATTTGTCAGAGATACTGGTGGCCTAATATGAAGCGAGACATTGCTCGTTATGTTTCTGAGTGTGACGTTTGGCGCCGAATTAAGGCAGAACATCAAAGGTCTGCTGGAACTCTGCAACCCCTTGCAATTCCTGAATGGAAATGGGACCAAGTCCAAATGGATTTCATTACTGGTTTTCCCAGATCTCAGAAGGGTCATGATGCTATTTTTGTCGTCATTGACCGATTCTCAAAGGTTGCTCACTTTCTGCCAGTTAAGGAGACAATCACTGATAGTCAGTTAGCAGACTTGTATGTTTCCCGCATTGTGTCACTCCACGGTGTTCCATTGGAGATCAGTTCTGATCGTGGCAGCCTCTTCACCTACAGATTCTGGAATAGTTTCCAAGAAGCTATGGGAACTCATCTGTCTTTTAGCACCGCGTTTCACCCTCAGTCTCAGGGTCAAGTCGAACGAGTTAATCAAGTGCTCGAAGATATGCTTCGAGCTTGCGCCATCTCCTTCGGTAAGAAATGGAAGGAATCTCTCCCGTATGCCGAATTCTCTTACAACAATAGCTCTCAAGCTAGTCTGAAGATGGCACCGTTTGAAGTTTTATACGGACGTAAGTGTCGAACCCCTCTGAATTGGTCAGAAACTAAGGATCGCTCACTCGTCGGACCGGACATTATCCAACAAGCGGAAGAAAAAGTCTGCATTGTCCGTGAACATCTGAAAACTGCTCAGTCTCGTCAGAAGAGCAACTATGACCGAAATCACCAGGAAATGGTCTATCAACCTGGCGAACAAGCTTACCTCTGCGTCACTCCGTTGAAAGGCACTCATCGGTTCGTAATCAAAGGCAAGTTAGCTCCTCGCTACATTGGCCCATTCAGTATTCTTGCCCGTCGAGGAGAAGTGGCATATCAATTGCAATTGCCGCCAAATCTTTCTCAAGTACATGATGTCTTTCATGTATCCCAACTCCGTCGCTGCTTCAAGGATCCCATTCGAGCTGTGGATCATGAAATGCTTGAATTGCGGGAAGATCTGTCTTACCCAGAATATCCCATCCGTATTCTTGATCAAGCTGAACGCCGGACTCGACAAAAGTCAATCAAATTCCTCAAAGTTCAGTGGTCGAATCATTCTGAAGATGAAGCCACTTGGGAATGCGAGGATCGTCTTCGTGAAGAATACCCTGCTTTCTTTCAGTCTTCCTCTTAATTCTCGGGACGAGAATTCTTGATAGATGAGGAGAATTGTAACACCCCATGTCATTAGCCACAGTAATCACTTTTGATAATGACATGTCAGCAAGTTTAACAGTGCATGATCATCATTAGCATCATATTGCATTTCAACTCCTAAGTCAAAATTCAAATTTAAATGAAAGTGGAAAATAAAAGTTGTTCAACATAGAAACTAAAATGTTCAATAAATAACAAATATTACAAAGACTATTCTAAAATTGTAACCAACAATTAATAAATTAATTAGCTGGCTCTAACTTTACCAAAAGAGCAAGGTTTAATACATTTTATTTATTATAAAATTTGTGTTAACTCCAATTGTCTCCAAACCAATTTTTGGCAGTACTAGATATTACCTAGCATCTAATGGGCTAGGTCGCCAACTTTGTAAAAGTCAGTTTGAGGCCTAACGAATTACAAAACAGAAAATAGGAATAAAAAGAAAGAAAAAGACAAAACAGAAATAAAACAAAAATAGAAAAACAAACCCCCCTGGCCCAACTAGGCCTCGGCCCAGCCGAACCGGCCCACACCCCCAGGCCTATATGGCCTGCCCCTCCCCGCACCGAAACCCTAGCACCCCCTCACCCCACTTTCCCCCACCACTCGCTCCCTCCTCTCGATCCGATCTGGATCGGAGGGGACGAACCCCCTCGATGCCGTTCGCCCCTTGCCGCCCAGGGCCGCCCTCGTCGCCGTCGCCGCCTGGTCCCCGCCTCGCCTCCTCCCGGACACGCCCCAGCGCTCGCCACCCCGGATCCCGTCGACACCGCGCTCGCCTGCGTTGCCCCGCGCCCGTCACCGACATCCCCCTCGCCGGTGTCCATCGCTGGCCGACCCCGAGCCCGCCGCCTTTTCCCCACGAGCGCCGGTGAGGCCCCGGCCTATCTTTCCATCCCAATGTCCCCGTGAGCACGCACGCGCACGCGCCCGACCGACCGCCTCCTCCCGCTGCTCGTTCACCTTGCCGCAGCTCAGCGCATGCCCACGCCGCTCCTCTGCCCGCGCCGGTCCGCTCTCCCGTCCGCCTCTGCTCTTCCGCCTCCCCGCGCGCCCGCGAGCTCACTCGCGCTCGCCGTGCCTCACCCGCAGCCACCGCGCCTGGTGCTCGTCGAGCCCCACCGCGCCTGCCTCCAACTTCGCCGGCCCTCTCCTGGTCGCGGCGCCCCGCCCACGCGGCCCCGTTCCGGCCGCCGCCCGCACGGCCTCGCCCCGCTATGCGCCTCGCCGGCGCCCGTGGCCAAGCGCCCGGGCTCGCCCTGGCCGCGCCGAGCGCCCGCACGCTCACGGGCTTCGCCCGACGCCCGCAGCGCCCCCATCGCCTGTGCGCCCGCTAACCCCCGATGGGCCACTGACCAGTGGGCCAACCCCCCCTGGGTCGCTGACGAACGGGGCCCGCTGCCCAGAAAAACAAAAACAAAAACAATTAATAATAAATGAAATTAATTAATTAATTAATTAACTTAATTAATCCTGTTTAACTAAACTAAATAAGATTAGTTAACCTAATTAACTACTGTTAGTTAACTAACAGTCACTGACACGTGGACCCCACCTGTCGGGTTGACCAGTCAACTGGTCAGTTAACCGCTGACGTCGTGCTGACGTCATGATGATGTCAGCCTACACTGTTCTGGATAATGTTGGATTAAATGATTAAATAAATTCATAAAATAATTAAAACTTTAAAAAATCATATAAAATAAACCGTAACTCCGATGAAAATACTTTATACATGAAAGTTGCACAGAATTTCGATACGAACCCGAATACGCCCTCCGTATTCCTGTCAGATGCCCCTAGCTAGATGAACATGGAACTTTTAGACCGATTTCGATAAATGAATAGTGCCCAATGTTGATTAAATAAATCCGGTTAAATTCCTAATTTAACTAAATCATTTAGTTAGGCAGTAGAACACCCCGGCATATCAATTAGGCATGTCATACATATTGTTTGCATTATTGCCGTGAATTTATTGTTTCTCTCCCCCTCCTTCTCTCTCGATAGAAGCCGAGACCGACGACACTACAGCTGGGTACGACTACGCTCCGGACAAGCAGCCCGTTGATGACCTCTCTCTCTTGCCAGAGCAACCAGGCAAGCCCCCCCCCCCTTGAGCATCCAGATATCGCCCATTCCATCTCTCCTGCTTGCATTATATTTTGCTACTATTAATGTTTGCTCCTATTCTGATGCATAGCCTGCTTTCGTAACCTGTTCATTGTTACCCTACCTGCCTATGATAAACTTTTTAGTATAGGTTGGTAGTGAACCATCAGTGACCCCCACCACCTTACCCTTGTTGCCCCTGCTTGATCATCGATGACTCGATCAATGTGATCGTCGACCAGAGACCGACACATCACTTCACCCCCCTTAGTTGTACGACTCTGCATAGTTACTATCGAGTGCCGAGGGTGATACCTCGTAACACACTCCTGATGAATACTCTGCAGTGTAGCTGTTCGGTCATGGTCATCGAGGGTGATTCCTCCTTCTCCACTTTCGATACGACTCTGTCGTGCAACCCCTCAGTGTGAACCTCGAGGGTGATGCCTCATATGTTCACCCTGATGATTTCATCGAGTGGAATCCACCGAGGGTGTTTCCTCGTGGTTTCCCCCTTGATGTTGTGACCACACGGTTACTTTGACCTTGTTACAGGCGGGTCGACCCTAATGGGTGCCCGCTGGAGATCTGTGATTGTTGGGTGTGCCGAAAGGGCACTCGAGTGTGATATTGTGGCGGAGCTTCAGAAACTCTGATTGTCTCCGCGTGTTACTAAATGAGCCTATAGGATTTGGGTGTTTGATCTGAGTGGGTCCACGTGCCCTATACGCACTACCACCACGCGGGATAATGGTTATGGGGCCCTCTACGATGTACGTTTCTCCCGAAAGCTCATCAGACATCACGTTTCACCGTGCGGGCTGATCGCCGGGACTAGGCTGGATACTTCACTGACGAGTTCAGTGTCGCGCCTGCACCCTGGCCAGCCACGTAATGCGCAGGGTGCCCAGGGCGATGGCCCAAGACCTCTGGGTGCATAGGTTAGTCCGGCGTGCTGACCTCTCTGCTGAGCCTAGGTAGGGCGCTGCTTCGTGTTGATCTCCCGAGGCCGGGCATTACCCAGCAAGTGTGTCCTGCCAGAGGTGATCGAGCGTGTTGGGTAATAGTAGTGCACCCCTGCAGGGAAGAATAATCTATCGATAGCCGGTCCTACGGAATGGACGCTCAGTTTGTGTATCCCGATCTACTACTTGAACTGGATACTTGTTACTTAATTGAAGCTTCGGGATCACTTTCTCGCTGGGAGTCGAGGAAGGATCTTTAAGCTGTACTTCAACATGTTTGCTTAATGAAATGCTATTCTACTCTCTTCTATTGCTGCAAGATGATGGCTTCGTGAAGATGTTTGAAGATGCTAGTCTTCGATAGGCCTAGGCCTTCTCTCTATTCTGGCATTTCTGCAGCCCAGTCCACATATACAGCCTTTCTCCATTGATAATGTTGCATATGTAGTATAGATCCTTGCTTGCTGAGTACTTCGGATGAGTACTCACGATTGCTTTACTTTCGCTTTTCCCCATACCCCATCTTGATGATACATCAGACGATGGAGTCCAGGAGCCAGATGCCACCTCAGGAGCTTACTACCAGGAGGGTCCAGAGGGCACGTACTACTGGATCGAGCCAGCCGACCAGGAGTAGGATCGGAGGCTCCCAGGCAGGAGGCCAACGCCTTTCGATCTAGAGTCGTTGTTTGTGCTAGCCTTCTTAAGGCAAAACTTGTCTAACTATGTCTGTACTCAGATAATATTTGTATGACTGACTTTTGTATTCGGATCCTCGTGATCCCTGGTCTGTAATATTGTGGATCTCCGTTTATTTGTGTTAGAGTTGTGTTGTGATATCTTCCCGTGAGTCCCTGTGCTTGATCGTGCATGTTTGTGTGTATGATTAGTGCACGATTGAGTCGGGGGAGTCACAGAGTAGGTAAATGATAAAGAAGAATAATTTTTGATGTGGAATGCTACCTAACATAAACTTGATCGTATGTCTAATCATAGCATGAATATTAAGACATAAGTGATTCAAAGAAATAGTCTATAATTTGACATAAAGACATCAATACCCAGGCATCCCAACAAACAATCATGTCTTTCACAATATCAACGCTAAAGAAAGCTATCCCTACAAAATCATAGTCTTGTCATGCTCTGTCTTCTTAACACAAAGTATTTATCATGCACAACCCCGATGACAAGCCGAGCAATTGGGTCATACTTTTTAACGCGCTTCAGCTTTTCAACCCTCACGCAATACATGAGCGCAAGGCATGGATATAGCACTATGGGTGGAATAGAGTATGATGAGAGGGGTAAATATAGAGAAGAAAAAAAAATAAAAAAGTCTCACATCGACGTAGCTAACCAACGGGCTATGGAGATGCCCATCAATTGATATCAACGTGAGGAGTAGGGATTGCCATGCAACGGGTGCACTAAGAGCTATAAGTGTATGAAAGCTCAATATGAAAACTAAGTGGGTGTGCAGTCTAACTCTATAATGAAAAATTCCTACTAGTATATGAAAGTGAAAACATAGGAGACTCTCCATATGAAAAGCATGGTGCTACTTTGAAGCACAAGTGTGGAACTAGCATGCCCCTTCTCTCTTTATTTCTTTATTTCTTTTTCTTTTTTCTTTCTCTTTTTTTTCTTTTTTTATATTTTTCTCTCTCATTGTCCGGAGTCTCATCCCGACTTGTGGGGGAATCATAGTCTCTGTCATCCTTTCCTCACTGGGGCAATGCTCTAAAAATGAATAATGATGATCATCACACTTCTATTTACTTATAACTCAATATTACAACTCGATACCTATAACAAAATATGACTCTATATGAATGCCTCTGGCTATACCAGAGTGTGCAATGATCTAGCGTAACATGTATGCAAAATGATGAACGGTGGCTGAGCCACAACTACTATGTCAGCTATATGATCATGCAAAGCAATATGACAATGAATGCTCAAGTCATCAAACGGAAGCGGTGGAAGTTGCATGGCAATATATCTCGGAATGGCTATGGAAAGGCCATAATAGGTAGGTATGGTGGCTGTTTTGAGGAAGATATAATAATGCTTATGTGTGATAGAGCATATCATATCACGGGGTTTGGATGCACCGGCGAAGTTTGCACCGACTCTCGAAGTGAGAAAGGGTAATGCACGGTACCGTAGAGGCTAGCAAATTGTGGAAAGGTAAGAGTGCATATAATCCATGGACTCACATTAGTCATAAAGAACTCATATACTTATTGCAAAAGTTTATTAGCCCTCAAAGCAAAGTACTACTATGCATGCCCCTAGGGGAATAGATTGGTAGGAAAATACCATCGCTCACCCCCGACCGCCACTCATAAGGAAGACAATCAATAATAAATCATGCTCCAACTTCATAGCATAACAAGAGACTATACGTGCATGCTTCGGGAATCACAAACCTTAACACTAATATTCTAACTAACCACAACCATTTACTAGTACCTCCCACATATTCCATCTCTATATCGCAAAACTATTGCAAGGAATCAAACATATCATATTCAGTGATCCACAAGTTTTATGTAGGATTTTATGACTAACCATGCAATTGACCAATTCCCGTTGACTCTCTAAATAGATATAAGTGAAGCATGAGAGTTTAATTCTTTCTACAATAGACCATGCTCTAATAAATATAAGTGAAGCAAAAGAGCATTCTACAAACAACGGTTTTCTATGTGAAGAGAAACAGGCAATCCAAACTTCAAATGATATAAGTGAAGCACATGAAGCATTCCATAAAGCCATACTCAAATGATATAAGTGAAGTGCAATGAGCATTCTATAAATCAACCATGGAATATCTCATACCAGCATGGTGCATAAAATAAAAATGAAAACTAAACACAAAAGACGCTCCAAGATTTACACATATCACATGAACGAAACGAAGATGAAAACATACCGATACTTGTTGAAGAAAGATGGGATGCCTTCCGGGGCATCCCCAAGCTTAGACGCTTGAGTCTCCTTGAATATTTACTTGGGGTGCCTTGGGCATCCCCAAGCTTGAGCTCTTGCCTCTCCTCCTTCTTCTCATATCGGGACCTCCTCGATCTTTGATCACTTCATCCACACAAAACTCAACAGAAACCTCGGTAAGATCCGTTAGTATAATAATGCAAATCACTACTCTAAGTACTATTGCAAACCAATTCATATTTTGTTTTTTCATTGTATCTACTGTATTATAACTTTTCCATGGCTTATACCACCGATAAAAATCGATAGTTTCATCAAAACAAGCAAAACAATGCATTAAAAACAGAATATGTCTTAAACAGGACAGTCTGTAGCAATCTGAACACCTACCATACTTGTGTACTCCAAAAATTGTGAAAAATTAGTAAAAAATAAAAAAAATTGTATAGCAAGACTGCACAAAAAGTTTGAGAAACTTTCTATGTTCCAGTAAAAAATGTAAAATCACGCACTACAGCCAAAGTTTGTGTTTTTGCACCGCACATACCAACAAGCAATCTAATCATCCTAAAGGCAAATCTTGGCACATTATTTTTATAATACAATGGATTTGTACAAGGGGGTAATTATTTTTGTTGAAAAGTTTCTGTAATTAAGATTCACAAAGTTTCCATGGGCATGAACAAAGTTCAAAGCTAGCTCCCACTTTCACAATGCTCGTCCCTCTCACTTTCACTTTTCTTTTTGTGATGTTTTAAGTTCCCCTCTATATTTTTTTTGTTTTTAAACTATATAAAAGCACTCAACAGAAATAAATGAGTCTCTAAAACTTCCGGGTTGTCTCCCTGGCAGCGCTTTCTTTAAAGCCATTAAGCTAGGCATAAAGTGCTCAAGTAATGAATCCACCCGGATCTCAAGGTATATCAAAGCCAATTTTAATTAACAATGATTTGACATTTAGTAGTGAGCACAAAGAAACATATATCATGCAATGACAAAGTCTAACTCTCTTCCTATGCATCGGTATGTCATACAAGAACAATTCATGCACATCAAGTAAAGGCCAATACAAAGCATAAGCAGTTTCTTGCAATTTTATCGTGTTGGAAACATAGAGAGGTGGATATATAGTTCCTCTCTCATAATAATTCCAAGTAGGACCAGCAAGCACATGCATATTATATTCATCAAAATCATCACGTGTAGTAGCAAAACGCAACCCATCAATATAATCCTTAATAAGTGCAAACTTCTCCGATATAGTGTAGTTTGAAGAATTCAAAAAGATAATAGGACTATCATGGGTGGGTGCAATAGCAATAATTTCATTATTAACATAAGGAATAATAGCAAGTTCATCTCCATAAGCATAATTCATATTGGCATCTTGCCCACAAGCATAACAAGCATCAAGTTCATCAAAAAGGGATATTTCAAAAGAATCAACGGGATCATAGCAATTATCATAACATTCATCCTTCGGTAAGAACGAAGGGACGTTAAACAACGTATGAGTTGGAGGGTTACTCTCATTAGAAAGTGGGCACGGGTAGCTAATCCGCTCTTCCTCCTTTTGTTCTTCGCTCTCCTCATCATCTTTTTCATCCAATGAGCTCACAGTTTCATCAATTTCTTCTTCCATAGACTCCTGCAAAATATTAGTCTCTTCTTGGACAGCGGAGACTTTCTTAATAAATATATCAATATCGGAATTGTATTTATAATTTTCATAGCAATATTTAAGGATGGCAAAATTTTCAGGTCTATAAACATCATCATCAAAAGCTTCATACTTTAAAAACAAAGATTCAATTTCATAAGCACCCTTAAAAGCAAAAAATTCTTCTATTCGTTCCACATCACAATAATCATATCTACCATTGGCATAAGAAGCCAAGGTTTCATTATCATTAAATTTGCATGAAAAGGGAAGGTGTGGAGCGTTCATCCTAGAGCAACAAGTATAATCATATCTCTGGCATAAATTCCAAGCATACCAATGCAACATATCAATTTGATCCCATAATAGTTTCCCTTTGTGTGTTAAGCGATAATCCCTAAAGTATTCACGTTGATCCAATGTGTCTCCCATTATCATGTTGAATGGGGTTTTCTCAGGATTATCAAAGTAGTGCATAATATTTTTCACATAATGATCATTGAAGGTTTTAGGAGGTTCCCCATCTCCATGAGTAGCAAGTACCACTAATTTTTTTGGTGTTTCGTGTTCCATATCCATAATTAAAGATAGAGAACAACTTAGGACAGGAAATAAAAACTACTTAGTGATAAAGCAAACAAGCACACACGAGAATATTGTCCCCACGCTATTGCTCCCCAGCAATGGCGCCAGAAAAAGGTCTTGATAACCCACAAGTATAGGGGATCATTTGTAGCCTTCTTCGATAAATAAGAGTGTCGAACCTAACGAGGAGCTAAAGGCAGAACAAATATTCCTTCAAGTTCTATCGACCACTGATACAACTCTACGCACACTTAACGTTTGCCTTACCTAAAACAAGTATGAAACTAATTTGCAAGAATAAAACTACGAGTACTTTGCAAGAATAAAACTACAAATAAATTGCAAGGTAATAAAAGTAGATAGCTTTTGTCAACAAGAAAGTCATTTGTCCCTAGGCAATCGATAACAAGTACCGGTAATCATTCTTGCAATTTTACATGAGGGAGAGGCATGAGCTAACATACTTTCTCTACTTGGATCATATGCACTTATGATTGGAACTCTAGCAAGCATCCACAACTACTAAAGATCATTAAGGTCGTGACACCCAACCATAGCATTAAGTATCAAGTCCTCTTTATCCCATACGCAACAACCCACTTACTCGGGTTGAAGCTTCTGTCACTCTCGCAACCCACCATAAGCGAATCATGAACATATTGCAACACCCTACAGCGGGAGGCCCTCACATTTGCGCGAGACGAAGGGCACCATAGGACAGCACTATAATAAAATATACAATCATACCAACCAAGATCATGATTAACCCATAGGACAAAACGGATCTACTCATACATCATAGGATAACCATAGATCATTGGGAAATAATATATGGAGTTGAGCACCATGTTTAAGTAGAGATTACGGCGGGGAGAAGGGGTGTTACACCGCTGCATAGAGGGGGAGAAAGTTGGTGTTAATGATAGCAAGATTGTTGATGTAGATCGCCGTCACGATCCTTGCCCCGGCGGCACTTCGGCGCCACCGGGAGAGAGGGGGAGAGAGACCCCCTCCTTCTTCTTCTTCTTCCTTGGCCTCCCCCTAGATGGGAGGAGGGTTACCCCTCTGGTCCATGGCCTCCATGGCGGCGGAGGGGTAGGAGCCCCTCCGAGATTGGATCTCCCTCTCTGTTCTCTTCTGTTTCGCGTTCCCCAGATCTGGCCGAAAACCGTTTCTTATATTCAGGGAGATCCGTAACTCCGATTGCGCTGAAATTTTAACATGAATTTTTTCGGATATAAGCTTCGTTGCACCAGAAGTAGAGATCCAACTGACGTACGAGGTGGGCATAAGAAACCTGGGCGCGCCTAGGCCCCTAGGCACGCCCTGGTGGGTTATGGTCACTGTGGGCCCCCTCTTCTGATGATTCCAACTCCCAAAAATCACAAATATTCCAAATTAATTCTTCGTAAAATTTTATTGCATTTGGACTTTGTTTGATATGGATTTTCTGCGAGACAAAAAACATGCAACAAACAGGAACTGGCACTAGGCACTGGATCAATAGGTTAGTCCAATAAATCATATAAAAAGTTGCCAAAAATATGTGAAAGTTGTATAATATTGGCATGAAACAATCAAAAATTATAGATACGACGAAGACGTATCAAGGTACGTGATACGGTAAGAAAACCGACTCCAAAAATTCCATAAAAATATTTTCATTCAATTTTGGAATATTAGAAAAAATAAAAAATAAGAAACACTGGAGGGGGCCACCCAGGTGCCCACAAGGTACCAGGGCGTGCCCTGGTGGCTTCTGGGCCCCTCGTGAGCCTTCCTGACTCCGTTTTCTTCTGGGATACTTGTTTTGCAAGATAATTTTTTTAAAATATTTTCCCAAATGTTTTGACCACCGTATCACGGAAATATCCTCTGTTCTTGTTTCGTGTTGTTTTTTTGGCAGATCTAGATCGCCATGGCTCCCCAAAGGCTCCGCACCAAGCATTGTATTGTGCAACCATTGCCGGGCAAATGCCCCTACAGCGAGGTCTACTACGAGTGGTCGTCAGGAGAGAAGGACAATGGCAAGGAGGACAAGGTTGAAGAAGTTGCAGGCAATCATGCCCAAGAAGGAGGACAGGCCATGCCCCTGGAAGAAACTGCAAAGGAGGGAGATATCCTTCAACCCTTCTGTGATCATCTCTCCCCATCCGAGACTGAAGCCCTAAGGGTTTTTGAAATAGTTTGTGTTTAGAATACATATCTTACTCATGAAGTTATTTTGTTGGAGGAGCAAAACATTGCTCTTCGGAGCATCAACCGTAAACTGGAGTATCTAGTATGGCTGAAGGACAAGCTCGCCACTTCATCATCACCATCATCACCAAAGAAGGAAACTTGATTTCACGGGTACGGGCGCTCTCCTTGGATTTCACAAAAGCTTGGGGGAGGTGCCCCGGTATCGTATCACCATCACTTTTATTATCTTTACCTTCTTGTTTTAGTTTGATCTTTAGCTATTTCATGATTTAGTTGAATAAAAGTTTAGGATGATCTATTTTCGAGTGCTAGTTTCATGATTTATCTATGTAATCGAGTTGAGAGTTATATAATAAAGATTAGTTTGAGCTTTTGCTTCTTTACTTTTATGTTGCAATCCTAGCAATGAAAAAAATGAAAAAGATCATATTCTAATCTTATGGGAAGTAATGACATCACATAAAAGAAAAGTGTAAGTGGTAAAATTTATTGAAAGTTGACAAACATAGCATTGATCAATGATGCAATTCATGAAAAAATTAATAAGGGAAGCGAAGATTCACATGCAAATACACTATCTTGGACATCTTTTATGATTGTGAGCCCCCATTAAGTATTTTATGCCAAATTGTTGACGTTGGATAAAGAAGACAACGTAATGAATTATGTTTGATTATATTCGCATAGAAGTTATTTTGTCATGGATTCTCTAACATGTGGTGCTAGCCAAAAATCCGCACCAAGTAGAGATACTGTTTGTGCATCCAAAAACCTTAAACCCAGTTTCATGTTATAAGAGTCCACTATACCTACCTATGGATTGAATAAGATCCTTCAAGTAAGTTGTCATCGATGCATAAGGCAATAAAAATTGCTTATAAATATGTATGATCTTTTATTGTAAGGGAAAATAAGAATTGTACGAACTTGTGATGGTAAAGAAATAAAAGCGACGGACCGCATAATAATGGTTGCTATCACAAGGACCAATAAAACGTGACATTCCTTTGCATTAAGAGTTTGTGCATCCAAAAATAAAAAGTGCATGACAACCTCTGCTTCCCTCTGGGAAGGGTCTATCCTTCACTTTTATGTATTTACTTTTTATGCAAGAGTCAATAGTGTTCTCCTCTATTCCTTTTTATTTTTCACTTTTGCAAGCATCATGTGGTGGGGAAAGATCTAGGTATACATATCCAGTTGGATATGAGTGATCATGATTTATTATTGTTGACATCACCCTTGAGGTGAATAAGTTGGGAGGCAAAATTATAAGCCCCTATATTTCTATGTGTCTGGCTGAAACTTTTTGCTCCATATATATATTGTGAGTGTTAGCAATCATAGAAGACTAAATGATGGTTGAGTATGTGGACTTGCTAAACAAAAGCTCCGACGTGAGACTCTTCCTGAAAGGATAATGAATTGCAATTGCATTGTTGACTGAGAACATAGTTTGTTAGTTTTCAAGAAAGTTTATGCCTTATACTTTGATGTTGTGATGGATTGTTACTTGCTCATGAGAAGTTTTATGATAATGTTTATTGCTGCTATAATATTGATCATGATGCTACTATGTCCGTATTTTGTTTTTATCGACACCTCTCTCTCTAAACATGTGGACATGATTATCGATATCATCTTTCGCTTGAGGACAAGCAAGGTCTAACCTTGGGGGAGTAGATACGTCCATTTTGCATCATGTCTTCCTACTGTTACTTTTAGTGTTTTTAATCTATTTTTACACATTATGGAGAAATTCTAATGCCTTTTCTCTCTCAATATGCAAGATTTACATGAAGAGGGAGATTGCCGGTAGCTGGAATTCTGGACCTGGAAAAGATATGTCAGAGTTAGCTATTTTGCACATCTCTAAATGAGCTGAAATTTCATGGAGATATATTTTGGAATAAATAAAAAATATTGTAGAAAAGAAGTACCAGAGGGGGCCACCCAGGTTCCCACAAGGCACCAGGGCATGCCCTGGTGGCTTGTGGGGCCCCTGTCCAGCCTCCGGTGACCATCTTTCGGTTCATTCATACAGGCCATAATTGCTCCGGGAGGAGAAATCAAAGCCATCGTCATCACCAACAACCCTCTCATCGTGGGAGGATCAATCTTCATCAACATATTCACCAGCACCACCTCATCTCAAACCCTAATTCATCTCTTGTATTCAATCTTTGTATCAAAACCTCATATTGGTACCTGTGGGTTTCTAGTAGTGTTGATTACATCTTGTAGTTGATGCTAGTTGGTTTATTTGGTAGAAGATTATATGTTCAGATCCATTATGCTATTCAATACCCCTCTGATCTTGAACATGAATATGATTTGTGAGTAGTTGCTTTTTTTCTTGAGGACATGGGAGAAGTCTTGTCATAAGTAGTCATGTGAATTTGGTATTCGTTCGATATTTTGATGATGTGTATGTTGTGATTCCCTTAGTGGTGTTATGTGAATGTTGACTACATGACACTTCACCATCTTTGGGCATAAGGGAATGCATTGTGGAGTAGTAATTAGATGATGGGTTGCTTGAGTGACAGAAGCTTAAACCCTAGTTTATGCGCTATTCCGTAAGGGGCTGATTTGGATCCATATGTTTAATGCTATTGTTAGATTTATCTTAATTCTTCTTTCATAGTTGCGGATGCTTGCGAGAGGGGGTAATCATAAGTGGGAGGCTTTTTAAAGTAAGAACAACACCAATGCACCAGTCCACCCACATATCGAATTATCAAAGTAGCGAACGCGAATCAAACAAACATGGTGAAAGTGACTAGATGGAATTCCCGTGTATCCTCAAGAATGCTTTACCTATTATAAGAGACTGTTCCAGCCTGTTCTTTGCTACAAAAAGGATTGGGTACCATGCTGCACCTTAGTTACTATTGCTACTTGTCACTTGTTATAAATTATCTTACTATCAAACTATCTGTTACCGATAATTTAAGTGCTTAAACAAAATACCTTGCTGAAAACCGCTTGTCATTTCCTTCTGCTCCTCGTTGGGTTCGACACTCTTACTTATCGAAAGGACTATGATTGATCCCCTATACTTGTGGTCCATCAGGAAACTAGCAGGCCTTGTCTCTTTCCTATTCCTCGCATACCATATCGAGACCTTCCCAATTTCTCTGGTGACCTCCCATCCCTGTCTCCCAATAATTTCAGGAATAACAAACAAATCTCTTACCTCTGCTGGTTTCCCGTTCTGCTCGCGGGGCTGCATTTCTGGCACACAGGTATGTTCCGTAATCATAGGGAAGGCCTGGATCTTCTTCACCAGTGGTTCTCCTTGATCCTCCTTCTTTGGGGATCTACTTTCCTCCTTTCTCTGATTCCCCATCCCGCATTCAATGATCTCCCACGCCATGTTCTTCAGATCCGCTACCATCGGCTCCATCTTGCCTACTACAGGATTTTGCGGTAGCCGGAGTACCACTATTTCCTTTCTCATTTTTTCTGTCATGACACGCCATCTTCATTTGAGGTCGTCCACATCCAGCAGTGAGATGTGTTTCCCCGGGTTTCTCCCCTCAACAGCGTGATCTCCCTCTGGATAGCCGCTCCCCCTCTCCAAGGATCTCTCGGCGGTAAGCTCCGCTGGGGCATCTCCGCCGCCATGGGCACCTCTTCCCTAATTTCGCCCCTCTCCCCTTTAGTGATACTAGATGACCCGTTGCGCTCATGGCTCAAAAATCAAGACCAAACCAAATGTTTAAACCATGCAAGTAAGATTTGTCTAAAGACTAATAATTAAATCCTTGAAGCATAAGAAAATGGATAATTAGGTAGCATGTTCATACGTAGCGGTATATATTAGCGTATGGTTGCATGATATCCCAAATCAAAGTTGCAAGCACAATTCATGATAGCTTATTTACATTGATTTTTAGACGGGGACCGATATGCTTTGGACTGAATAAAATAGTACTTTTGGTCTTTTGGATGGATTCTCCAGAACATCCTATGAACACTAGAGTGTTATCAAGTGCACTGAGGAATATTTAAATATAATGCAATGTGTCGTCAGTCACAGTTCCCAAGTCAGGTACACAATTGATATGCAAAGACAAAAGCTTATGAAGCAATAGTACTGTAAGCTAGAAATTATAGAAAAGAAAGTCCTCCGAAGGGTAAGACAGAAGGATGGCATGATATCCATAATATATCTCACATCTTTGCATGAATAGGAACTCGGTTGCCCAGAAGTACAAACGCTCAAATGTAGGTTCTCATACCTCAAAACATATTTTATTTCATACCTGAATCGCTTAGTTCCCGAGCCTTTGACAGTGAGAAAAAACATATTACTTATGATGTAAGCTCCAAAAAACATACCAAGGGAAACTTAGATCATGACAAATAGCGCTTCCCCGGCATTCACATGTACATCATGAACGTCACCAATGCTGGGGAAATATGTCGGTAGTTAAGGATTCAGGGCACATTTTCAGTTTCTAAGAAAAAGGAGAAGGAAAGTCAAGAACTATGTGTTCAACATGACATTAGAACTTACCAACAGTTACCTTGGCGAGAATAGGACAACGTGATCATTTCAAGGAGATTCATTTGTCAAGGTTTATTTTTTATCATGTTAAATTTTGTAAAGTTTTTCTATTATTATTACAACATGTGCACACCAGGACAAAATCACTCAAAAAGATATAACAGATGTTTAGAGGGGTGAATACACTAAGTTATTCTTGAAGTTCCACTATTGCACCAACAAAATTCAAGATAGACCGAGCAAGGATATATTGCAATGAAAAAGTTCCTATGTAATAAGGATGACTTGCTGGAAAATGATAATTGCACAATGGAGAGAATTTCCTAGAATTCATGAGTATGCATGATAGTTGAATATTGGATGTACTACTAAACTGTTTTTAAGCTAACCACACACATTTCTAGAAGAACCAAAAGACGCATCATATGGTAATCCGTAAGGTGTTATCATATTGACCGATCGTACTTGGATCAGTTATCTAAACATCCTAAATAGATGCATAGTGAGTGCTCTTCGAATGTCAATTTGCCTATTGAACATCCCACGAGAAATAGTAGAAATCAGAAAACTATGAAACTGCACCTAAATAGCTCAGGTAGTTTTGCAAAAATGAAATGACCATATGTTGATAAAAAATTACAGAACCAACGGGCCAGTATATGTGAAAATATATCCTAAGACTAATTAGTTGGGTGCTTAATATAAAGGTATTTTCGGATGCTTATGTCTGTTCCTTCTCAGCAACAACATTTAGTTTTTCTACATATTATGAGGCAAGTGATGCGAACACAAAATCTAAATGGAAAATGTTTGCAACATACCAAAATATGGAAGATGGTAAGGAGAAAACAAACCCCTCTTCTTCCAGAAGCAGATACTGTCGCGGGGAACCACGGCCACCTATGGGACCAACGGTCCCTTGCTGGTTCGGCGAGGGGATGGCACGTTGCACAAAGAGCAGAGGAGAGTGGAGCAGCACGACAGAGATCACACGAGCAGTCTTTACCCAGGTTCGGGCCACCATGAGGCCTAAAACCCTACTCCTGCTTTGGTGGATTGATGGTGGATTGTGGTGGAAAAACGCAGCATTCTTGCCCGGCAGGGTTGCCTTGGGGCGAGAACGGCTACGCGCGTACGGGTGTACAAGGGTCCGAATCAACCAACCCCCTCTACGGTTGACCTGGGCCTTCTTTTATAGATCAAGGGGTCACCACAGTGGCAAATCAGTCATTATGCACTGATTAGATAGCAAATAGTGCTATCATACCTAACTCTATAGGCTGATAGGGCAAATTAAATGCGCCGCTCAACGTCACATCGTAGCTTACCCGGCAAGCCCTGCCGGGCTGCTTCGCCAGCTTTGCGCCTGCTCGCTTGACACATCGCAGGACAGGTGTCACTCGTAGGTATTTTCTGTAGGAAGTGGCTGCCATGTGGCATATAGCAGCCACTTAGTCACATTGCGGCTTGACACCGCACCAATCAATGACTTGCGTCATGATGAGGTGGTGCGGTGAGGTGGTTTCGCCTCCGCTGGCCCCGGCAGGCCTGCCGGGATGCCCTGAAGGATTGCTTTCGGGGGTAACCCCATCCTTGCCAGGCTCGCCTGCCTGGCAAGGGAGGTATCTTCCTTAGCAGTATCTTGCCTCTCTGGCTAGTCTTGGTCTTCTTGTACTGCATGTTGGTCCTTCGAAGAACTAACCCTTTGTGCTCTAATCTAACCTTGCTACTGTGGTCCTGCTCTTGTGTCTATGCACAGTCTGGGTAACGGACCCAGGGTTTGTTGCAGCGACAGAAGCCCCCGGGCCTGCCCCGAACGCGCTATCGGGCGTCGTCGGGGTAGGCCCTAATAAGTGCACAGGCAGGGGCGTGCAAGAGGCTGGCCCCTTGAGATCTTCTTTGCTTCTTCATTAATCTCGAGCCCGAGCCAGTTTCCGTTTTTCCTGCGCATCGTGTAAAGCCAATTGTGGTGGGGCCACTTTTGTAATGGCCCGTGAATGACTTTAACGCACAGGGTAGGAACTGCCAATTTACTCTTCCCACCATGCCCTTATCCTCAGCCATGTATGCTGCATGCATTGAGTGGGGTAGGTAAAGGGGGCGCGTGGTGCGGGAGAGCATCAAGGCAGGGGTCGGTCTTCTTGGGTTGGTGGAGGAGGACGGCGGTTATACACCAGGGAATCAGCCCCCAGCCCCCAACTCGCCTATAAAAGGAGTGGGGGAGAGGCGGAAGCATTCATCTTCCTTTCTTTCTCCTCTGTCTTCTGCTTTCTGCTGTCTATGCTGATAAAGAGAAGGGCTTGGGGCCAGGCCTCAGGCAGTAGCTTGAGGTCGGCAACGTTGAATGCTCGCGCTGTCGCTTGGGGAGTGAGTCTGGTCCAAGCTTGGAGAAGGCGCGGCGGACGAGTCGCCTATGGCGTGGGAGATATCAAGCTTCCCTATTGTGGGCATATGCTTGTTTCTTCTGCCACGGTCAGTCGTCTGTTGGGTAACATGGCTTCTCGCCTTAACCTGCCGGCGCCTGTTGGCTCGGTGACCTGGTTCTTGGCGCCTTCGATGTTCGCCCGGGAGGCAGGGCTGGGGATCGATGGTAATCCCAGCATTGCCCCTTCCGGAGGTCTTGGGGCTGACGTTGAGGGAAGGTGTGCCTTCCTGCCCGCCAAGGTGGGGTACGGCGCACCCCGGGCTCCCTGGCCGTCTTGGTCGCTCGCCGCTCCGCTGGGGAAGGCATCGGGCTGGGGTCCTAGCGCTTCTCTGGAGCGGTGGTGAAGGAGAGAAAACAAGGGAAGACGGACAAGGTGGGTGGCAGGGCGTCAGGTCGGAGTATGATGGCGCTGATGCCTTCGCCTCCTATTAGGGACCTGCCGCCTTGTCTTTCTGCTCTTCCCCTCCCTCCCCGGCACCATCATCACTAGTCTCTTCGGGTGATAGCCGGGGAGGGATGTTCCCTTGGTGCCTTCGCCTCCCCCCTCCCTAGCAGTCTTCCAGCTGAGCCCTGACGGCCTTCCCTGCCGGTGCTTGTGCTGGGGCTCCCGACTGGTCCTGGAGGTGATGACGAGGGGACCGCCACGCCATCCTCCGTGTCCCTCCCGATCTCATCAGGCCCCGCCCAACAGGCCGCGGCGGGACCGGGATGGGCTTTTGCTTGGGTGCCTTTTCAGCTCTCTCCTTCTCCCACCGCAATGCCTGGCGGAGAAAAAACGAAAAGAGGAGATTACGGGGCACTTATCTTTTTTCAACCTTTAATCTGTAGGCACTCGCCAAATTTTAGTTCAAATAATGTAATCACTCGTATCCATGTTTGTGTCCTATAAGGTTTGTACTTGTTTGAAGCATATCAATGAAAAAGATAAACCTTGTCGGTGACTCATGCATGTATATGGCCATGCACAGGTGGAATGCCTCTATATTTTAAAATAAACAAGTTTCCCCTGTAGGCTATCATGTCGGTACCCTCTATTTGGCTGCCGGGGAGCTAAGCTTGCCGGGCACAAATTGTAATGAGGGACCAGCCCCCCGCCAATCTTTCTTCATCAGAGGCTACTGTGACCATCCTGACCAAAGCAATGTTTGAGTCGAAGGATGGGAGCACCTAAGTTTCAAAAGGTGGCAAGGTTTTCTCATGCACAAGTTTTTACCTACAGAACATGTATGGATAAGAGATAGAACTTATCTGTTTAGCTTGCCAGAGATCGTATTGTAGGCTTATCTTTCCATCTCTCTTCAGAGGCCAAGTCTTCGACATGAACCTGCAATTTTATGCAGATGGAAATGATACCATATGCAATCTTATCTATATGCAGATGCGATGCTCATGATATGCTTATGCATGCATGC
Source organism: Thinopyrum elongatum (assembly GCA_011799875.1). Classification (NCBI taxonomy): domain Eukaryota; kingdom Viridiplantae; phylum Streptophyta; class Magnoliopsida; order Poales; family Poaceae; genus Thinopyrum; species Thinopyrum elongatum. The sequence continues at coordinate 117,426,900 of CM022302.1, read as the reverse complement.
AACTTGTCGGGGGCCCCCAGCACTTCGTTTATTTTGCTGTTGCTCAGGGTCTGCGCCTGGCTTTGTACAAGGGGTTACATGCAACTAAGGCAAGGCCTGTACAAAAGGGTGGCTACCGGGCAGGGCCCGACAGCCGCGCCTTACAGGTAGAACTTGCGGAGATGCTCAATATTCCATGAGTTTTGCAATTGAATGTCATCTTCGGTCTCCAGACGGACTACGCCAGGTCTTGTGACTCGTACTACCTGGTAAGGGCCTTCCCACTTCGGCATCAACTTGTTTGTACCCTTGGCGGACTGAACGCGCCTAATGACAAGGTCGCCTTCCTCAAAACACCGGGCATGAACCCTGCGGCTGCGATAGCGACACAGGGCTTGCTGATAGCGTCCAGCACGCGTATCTAACACCCCATGTCATTAGCCACAGTAATCACTTTTGATAATGACAAGTGCGCATGTTTAATAGTGCATAATCATCATTAGCATCATATTGCATTTCAACTCCTAACTCAAATTCAAATTTAAATGAAAGTGGAAAATAAAAGTTGTCCAACATAGAAACTAAAATGTTCGATAAATAGCAAATATTGCAGAGACCATTCTAAAATTGTAATCAACAATAAATAAATTAATTAAGTGGCTCAAACTTTACCAAAACATCAAGGATTAATGCATTTTATTTATTATAAAAATTGTGTGAACTCGAATTGACTCCAAACTAATTTTTGGTAGTAGTAGAGGATGCCTAGTAATTATTGGAACAATTCCAATGTTTTAGAAAAATCATTTTGAGGCCTAACTATTTACTAAACAGAGACATGTGAATAAATAAAAGAAAAGACAAAAGAAAACAAAATAGAAAAAAAAAAGAGAAAATCCCCCCCGGCCCACCTGGGCCACGGCCACCAGGCCGGCCCAGCTTCCCCCCCTCTCTATATGGCCTCCCCCAGGAGGCCACCGAACCCTAATCCCCCCCCCCACCGATACATTCCCCCCCTCGCTCCCCCCCCCGACCATTCTGGATCGGGCGCCGGCCCACGCGCCCCTCGCTCGCGCCTCGCCGCCTCCCCACGCGCTCACGCCGATGACCGCGCCACGCCGCCGCTCACAGCCGGACGCCGCCGCGACCTTTCCCCTCCCCCTCCCCCTCTCCGTCGTCGACCTCGTCCCCTCCTCCCCCTCGCGCATCGATCCCCTCTGCCGCCCCCCTACAGCTTGCGGTGAGCACCGCGCCGCCCGCGCCCCTCCTCTCCCCTCGGTCACCGCCGCTCGCCTGCACTGCCTCTGCGCTGCCGCTGCTCGCGCCGCAACGCACCCGTGCGCGCGCGCCCGCCCGCTGCTCGCGCCACCGCGTCCCCGTGCCGCTGCTCCGCCCGTGCTCGCCTGTCGGCCTTCCCGCGCACGCCCGCCCCTGCCGCGCGCACGCGCACGCGCCCGCGCGCCGCGCCCGTGGCCCCGTGCCACTGGCCTGTGGGCCAACCCCCCCTGGGTCGCTGACGAACGGGGCCCGCTGCCCAGAAAAACGATTAAGAAAAATAGAAATGAAAATAAAATAAAAATGATTAAAATAAATAATTAATAAATTAATTAATTAGTTAATTAACCGTGTTTAGATTAATATAGTTTAATTAATTAGTTTAATTAAATAGTAATTAGTTAGTTAATCACTAATTAACCTAACAGTCTATGACAGGTGGGACCCACATGTTAGATTGTGCTGACATCAGCATGATGTCATGCTGACATCATCAACCACTGTTTCGGATAATGTTTAATTTAAATAAATAATTAAATTCCAGAAATTAATAAAAACTTTAGAAAGTCATATTAAATAATCCGTAACTCCGATGAAAATACTTTATACATGAAACTTGCTCAGAATTCCGATACGAACCCGAATACGCCCTCCGTATTCCTGTCAGATGCCTCTAGCTATAAGAACATTGAACTTTTAGACCGATTTCGATAAATGAATAGTGCCCAACTTCAATTAAATAAATCCGAATAAATTCCTAAATTAACTAAATCATTTAGTTAGGCAGTAGAACACCCCGGCATATCATTTAGGCATGTCATACATATTGTTTGCATTATTGCCGTGAATTTATTGTTTCTCTCCCCCTCCTTCTCTCTCTCGATAGACGCTGACACCGACGACACTGCACCTGGGTACGACTACACTACCGATGAGCAGCTCGTTGACGACCCCTCTCTCTTGCCAGAGCAACCAGGCAAGCCCCCCCCCCCCCTTGAGCATCCAGATATCGCCCATTCCATTCTCCTGCTTGCATTAGATTTTGCTACTGTTAATGTATGCTCTTATTCTGATGCATAGCCTGCTGTTGTAACCTGTTCATTGCTACCTTAGCTGCCTATGATAAACTGTTTAGTATAGGTTGGTAGTGAACCATCAGTGACCCCACCACCTTATCCTTGTTGCCCCTATTTGATCATCGACGACTCGATCAACGTGATCGTCGACCAGAGACCGACACCACACTTCACACCCCCTTAGTTGTACGACTCTGTGTAGTAACTATCGAGTGCCGAGGGTGATACCTCGTAACGCACTCCTGATGAATACTCTGCAGTGTAGCTGTTCGGTCGTGGTCATCGAGGGTGATTCCTCCTTCTCCAGTTCCGATACGACTCTGTCGTGCAACCCTCAGTGTGAACCTCTAGGGTGATGCCTCATACGTTCACCCTGATGATTTCGTCGAGTGGAATCCGCCGAGGGTGATTCCTCGGGTTTTCCCCTTGATGTTATGACCACATGATTACTTGACCTTTGTTACAGGAGGGTCCACCCTGGTGGGTACCCGCTGGGGATCTATGATTTTTGGGTGTGCCGGAAGGGCACTCGAGTGTGATATTGTGGCGGAGCATCAGAGACTCTGATTGTCTCCGCGTGATACTAATTGAGCCTATTGGATTTGGGTGTGTGATCTGAGTGGGTCGACGTGCCCTATACGCACTACCACCACACGGGTTAATTGTTACGGGACCCTCTGTGAAGTATGTTTCTCCCGAAAGCTCGTCTGACGTCACGATTCACCGTGCGGGCTGATTGTCAGGATTGGGCTGGATACTTCACTGACGAGCTCAGTGTTGCGCCTGCACCCCGGCCAGTCTCGCAACGCGCAGGGTGCCCAGGGCGATGGCCCGAGACCTCTGGGTGCATAGGTTATTCCGGCGTGCTGACCTCTCTGCCGAGCCTGGGTAGAGCGCTGCTTCGTGTTGATCTTCCGAGGACGGGCATTACCCAGCAAGTGTGTCCGGCCAGAGTTGATCGAGCGTGTTGGGTAAAAGTAGTGCACCCCTGCAGGGATGAATCTTCTATCGATAGCCGGTCCTACGGTAAAGGACGCTCAGTTTGTGTATCCCGATCTACTACTTGAACTGGATACTTGTTACTTAATTGAAGCTTCGGGATCGCTTTCTCGCTTGGGAGTCGAGGAAGGATCTTTAAGCTGTACTTCAACATGTTTGTTAAATAAAATGCTATTCTACTCTCTTCTATTGCTGCAAGATGATGGCCTTGTGAAGATGTTTGAAGATGCTAGTCTTCGATAGGACTAGGCCTTCTCTCTATTCTGTCATTTCTGTAGCCCAGTCCACTTATACAGCCTTTCTCCATTGATAATGTTGCATATGTAGTATAGATCCTTGCTTGCTGAGTACTTCGGATGAGTACTCACGGTTGCTTTACTCTCTCTTTTCCCCATATACCCCACCTTGATGATACATCAGACGATGGAATCCAGGAGCCAGATGCCACCACCGGAGCTTACTACCAGGAGGGTCCAGAGGGTACTTACTACTGGATCGAGCTAGCCGACCAGGAGTAGGATCGGAGGCTCCCAGGCAGGAGGCCAACGCCTTTCGATCTAGTGTCGCTGTTTGTGCTAGCCTTCTTAAGGCAAAACTTGTCTAACTATGTCTGTACTCAGATAATATTTGTATGACTGACTTGTGTATTCGGATCTTCGGATCCCTGGTCTGTAATATTGTGGACCTCCGTTTAAATTGTGTTAGAGTTGTGTTGTGATATCTTCCCGTGAGTCCCTGTGCTTGATCGTACACGTTTGCGTGTATGATTAGTGTACGATTGAGTCGGGGGCGCCACAAGTTGGTATCAGAGCCGACTGCCTGTAGGAAGCCCTCTTCCGATTCCTTGGCCGAAGTTGAGTCTAGAAACCGTAAAAACTAATTTACTAACTTGGATGTGTGGCTTACGGGCCCACGTCGCCAACTGGGTGGTATTAGGATCTTTTATTCCTTGTCTATACTCTGGGACTCTGATCTCTCATCTACTTGGGTTAAATAAATTTTTCTAATGCCGACACTTAGTATCTCGTAAATCCCATCTACCTGGAGAGCTGGATATCTGTGCGATTTCCCTGTCATTGATCTGATTAGACTGATAATCATTTTCCTTTCCATTGTTTTGTTTAACCTTTCTCTCCGAGTTGTGTTAAACTTCTCATTGTCATTTCACAAATCTGAATTTCCTCTGTTTCAGATGGACCGTTTGTTTCCACCACGTCCTACGACACAGCTTGTGCTTCACACTTGGGCTCGTGATGCCCCTGGGTTTCCAGCTGTCCTGATCGCTCTCATGACCAGACTTGGCTACCGTTGGTATCCTGAGTACTTGGTTTACGAGGATTACCGCGAGTTCAATCAGGAGCAGTACCATGCTGACGTTCGTATCTATGATCAGCAAAATGACTCAGACACCGAGCTACACCTTTTCCATGGTATCGGCATGACGATTGAGATGGCAGTCCATGATGCTACCTACTCTGATGTCGCACGTCTCCGAGGACAGTTTGGCGATATCTTGGATGACTCTGAGTTCTGATACATTTCGTATGCCCCTGCCGGAGATGCTACTGGATATTACACAGCTATCTGTGCCCCATACGAGCCTCGTCGCTATGACCCACGCGTTCTGATACAATGCACTCAGGCTCTGGATCGCACTGTTCGGGCTCTTGCCGTCGAGTTGGTTGCCACTCGAGCACGTCTCTACGTTGCTATGATGCAGTTGCTACCCGCTGTTCGCGCAGGGATACATCCTGAGCACATCCTTTATCCGCACAGAACTCAGATGTATGCTGGTATTGATTGGCCTGCTGTTGGAGGTCATACACCTGCACGTGGACCTCTTCTTACAGCTCGAGACCGGATTCTGCATCAGAGTGCACATGGAGCGCAGGATCCTTCCGCGACGAACATTCGTTGTCCGCACTTGCAGTTACCCCGTTTTGGTGGTTTTCTCCGACATTGATGTAGCCTTTGCTATGTCTCGTTGTGTACTTCCTTACCGCGTGCCTGTGCGCCGCATAGTATGTCTAGCTTTTGAATTTGCACCGTTATGCTGTCCGCATGTACCCGACTCTGTGTATGGATCTGTATGTCTTAATTAACTACTGTTATGTATCTGTTACACTACTTAAATTGTTGTCGAGTTACATCATGCTTGTCACTAAACGCTCGCAATTGCTTTTACTAAACTACCCCCTGTTGGTACTTAGCAGGATGGTTAGACCAGGTGGTCGTGGTCGTGGTAACCCTGAACACCCACCACCGCCAGACTATATGGTAGCCATGATGCAACAGTTTGAGCTTAACCGCCAGTTCATGACTGGAATCATGGCTCAGTTTCCGCGTTAGAACAACCAGAACCACAACCCAGCTTCAATAACTTTGACAGAGTTTATGCGACTCAACCCAACTCAGTTCCGCAACTCTGACAAGCCACTGGATGCTGATGACTGGCTCCACGACATCACTCACGAGATGGAGTCTGCTAATGTCACCCCTGCCAACTTCGTCAACTTCGCGGCCTTTTTCTTAAAGGGACCCGCAGCTCAGTGGTGGGACACACACAAGCGTACTCTGCCTGTTGGACAGTCATCACCTGGTATGAGTTCCAGGCTGCTTTTCGTACACGTTACATCCCTCAGGCAATTATGGAACGCATGAAGACCCAGTTCCGTAACCTCACTCAGGGCAACAAGACTGTCAAAGCTTATCAGCGGGAATTTCTAGACCTCTCCCGCTATGCTGAAGAAGACATCACCACAGATGCACGCAGACAAGAGAAGTTTCATAGTGGACTACACCCCGACCTCAAGCTTGCACTAGCTGCTCAAGACTTCAACGACTTTTCAACTCTAACGAACAAGGCAATTCTTGTTGAGACCGCTCAGATGGAATACAAGGACTCGCAGAAACGCTATCGTGATGCTGGCTCATCTTCGGGCTCAGCATCGAAGCGTCGAGTTTGGATTCCCAACAATGCGATCCGTTCCAATACCTCTGCGCCAAAGAACAACTATGCTGCACCACGTCTGCCTCCTCCACCACCGAGGCAGCCAAAAGCTCAAGCTATTCAAAACAATGCTCCTCATCGTCCTGAAGATGGTTTGTGCTTCAAGTGCCGCAAACCAGGTCACCAGGCAAAAGACTGCCGCCAGAATCAGAATCAGTTAGCTTTTCCTTGTACTGGTCGTGGCAATGGTCGTGGCAACAATCAGACCCGTAACTATAATACTGGGTCTGCTGCACATGGTCGTGGACACGCTTACAACATTGACATTGAAGAAGTCCAGGATCAACCTGCTACTGTGATGGGTACCCTTCTTGTTAACTCAGTACCTGCTTCTGTTTTATTTGATTCAGGTGCATCACATTCATTCATCTCTGGAAAATTTGCATTCATGCATGGCATTCGATATGAGAAAATGCATACTCCGTTAGTCGTTAAAACTCCCGGAGGTCACTGTCATGCTGACGTGCTAGCACCTGACCTTACCGTTGAAATTAAAGGGTTGGACTTCCTTGCATCGCCCATCGTCCTGAAGTCTTCCACCATAGACCTCATACTTGGAATGGATTGGTTGAAAGCTCACATTGCTTCGATCAATTGTGCCACTAAAGTCGTCCAACTTCTTCACCCCTCCGACGAGATAGTGAACTATACCGCCCGCATTACACGGGACGCTGAAGCTCAGATATATGTTCTGAATGCTTTGAACGCCTCACCTCTGGAAGGAATCGAGAACATTCCTGTCGTTCGAGAATTTCCGGACGTCTTTCCAGAAGAACTTCCAGGAATAGCCCCGGCTAGAGCTGTCGAGTTTGTCATTGACTTGAAGCCTGGCACCGTCCCTATTGCCAAGCGACTTTATAAGATGCCTCCGCATCACCTACTCAAGCTTAAGGAAGAAATCGACAAGTCGCTTAAGAGTGGTTTCATCTGCCCCAGTTCCTCTGCTTGGGGAGCACCTTCACTCTTCGTTCAGAAGAAGGATGGAACTAACCGTTTGGTTCAGGATTATCGGCCCATTAACCAAGCCACAATCCAGAATAAATACCCACTGCCCCGGATCAATGATCTTTATGATCAACTCGCTGGATCGTCGGTGTTCTCTAAACTCGACTTGAGGTTGGGTTATCACCAGATCCGTGTCCGTGAAGAGGATATTCCCAAGACTGCATTCGTCACTCGATATGGCTCCTATGAATACACCGTCATGTCATTTGGCCTAACGAATGCTCCAACAACTTTCTCCCGTCTGATGAATTATATATTCATGGATTACCTCGACAAATTCGTCATGGTTTATTTGGAAGATATCCTGATATATTCTAAGAATAGAAAAGAACATGCTGAACACCTCCGTTTGGTACTAGAAAGGCTTCGAGAACACCAGTTGTATGCCAAGTATTCCAAATGTGAATTTTGGCTTTCTAAAGTAACTTACCTTGGACATGTGATTTCCAAAGATGGAATTGCTGTTAACCCCAAACGAGTTCACGCTATCCTTGACTGGACTCCCCCGAAGAATGTTAAGCAAGTTAGAAGTTTTCTCGGACTTGCAAGTTATTGCCATCGATTCGTTGAGAACTTTTCCAAGATTGCAAAACCATTGACAAATCTGCTTCACAAAGGTGTTAAATTTGAGTGGACAGAAAAATGTCAAGAAAGCTTTCAGACAATAAAAGATAAATTGACATCTGCCCCAGTATTAGCACCCCCGGATTCCCAAAAGGATTTCGTGATATACTGCGATGCCTCCCGTCAAGGATTAGGCTGTGTCCTAATGCAAGAATGCAAAGTGATTGCTTATGCCTCTCGACAATTGCGTCCTCACGAAGAAAATTACCCAGTGCACGATCTTGAACTTTCTATGGTTATTTATGCCCTGAAGCTATGGCGACATTACCTTCTCGGTAACCGTTGTGAGATATATACGGATCATCAAAGTTTGAAGTATTTATATACTCAACCGGATCTGAACCTTCGTCAACAAAGATGGCTCGAGACAATAGCCGATTATGATATGAATATCTCATACACCCCTGGCAAGGCTAATGTGATGGCCGATGCTTTGAGCCGTAAGGCTTATTGTAGCAACCATGTGGTTCAGGAAACACAACCTCTTCTTTATGAAGAGCTTCGTAAATTGAACCTCCATATTGTTCCACAGGGTTATCTCAATACCCTGGTTGTCGAACCAGATTTAGAACACAGCATCAAAACTATGAACGGTATGACTCTGAAGTTGAAAGGATCAAGCGATACCTTGAAAAAGGAAAAACGTCGGAGTTCCATCTTGATAATGATGGGTCCTATTTTTCCAACACCGTCTCTTCGTACCTAAGTTCAAAGATGAGAGGGAACACGTTATGATGGAAGCTCATGACACTCCTCCGTCAATTCATCCTGGTTGCACAAAGATGTACCGTGACATTTGTCAGAGATACTGGTGGCCTAATATGAAGCGAGATATTGCTCGTTATGTTTCTGAGTGTGATGTTTGCCGCCGCATTAAAGCTCAACATCAAAGGTCCGCTGGAACTCTGCAACCCCTTGCAATTCCTGAATGGAAATGGGACAAGGTCCAAAAGGATTTCATTACTGGTTTTCCCAAATCTCAGAAGGGTCATGATGCTATTTTGGTCGTCATTGACCGATTCTCCAAGGTTGCTCACTTTCTGCCAGTTAAAGAGACAATCACTGCTAGCCAGTTAGCAGACTTATAAGTTTCCCGAATTGTGTCACTCAACGGTGTTCCGTTGGAGATCAGTTCTGATCGTGGCAGTCTCTTCACCTCCAGATTCTGGAATAGTTTCCAAGAAGCTATGGGAACTCATCTGTCTTTCTGCACCGCTTTTCACCCTCAGTCACAGGGTCAAGTTGAATGAGTTAATCAAGTGCTCGAAGATATGCTTCAAGCGTGCGTCATCTCCTTCGGTAAGAAATGGGAGGAATCTCTCCCGTATGCCGAATTCTCTTACAACAATAGCTATCAGGCTAGTCTGAAGATGGCTCCGTTTGAAGTTCTATACGGTCGTAAGTGTCGAACCCCTCTGAATTGGTCAGAAACTGGGGAACGCTCACTCGTCGGACCGGACATTATTCAGCAAGCAGAAGAATAGGTCCGCATTGTCCGTGAACATTTGAAAACTGCTCAGTCTCGTCAGAAGAGCAACTATGACCGAAAGCACCAGGAAATGGTCTATCAACCTGGCGAGCAAGCTTACCTCCGCGTCACTCCGTTGAAAGTCACTCATAGGTTCGGAATCAAAGGCAAGTTAGCTCCTCGCTACATTGGCCTGTTCCATATTCTTGCCCGTCGAGGAGAAGTGGCATATCAATTGCAGTTGCCGCCTAATCTTTCCCAAGTACATGATGTCTTTCATGTATCCCAACTCCGTCGCTACTTCAAGGATCCTATTCGAGCTGTGGATCACGAAGTGCTTGAATTACGGGAAGATCTGTCTTATCCAGAATATCCCATCCGTGTTCTTGATGAAGCTGAACATCGGACTCGTCAAAAGTCAATCGAATTCCTCAAGGTTCAGTGGTCAAATCATTCTTAAGATGAGGCCACTTGGGAACGCGAGGATCGTCTTCGCGAAGAATACCCCACTTTCTTTCAGTCTTCCTCTTAATTCTCGGGATGAGAATTCTTGATAGATGAGGAGAATTGTAACACCCCATGTCATTAGCCACAGTAATCACTTTTGATATTGACAAGTCAGCATGTTTAATAGTGCATAATCATCATTAGCATCATATTGCATTTCAACTCCTAACTCAAATTCAATTTTAAATGAAAGTGGAAAATAAAAGTTGTCCAACATAGAAACTAAAATGTTCGATAAATAGCAAATATTGCAGAGACCATTCTAAAATTGTAATCAACAAGAAATAAATTAATTAGGTGGCTCAAACTTTACCAAAACAGCAAGGATTAATGCATTTTATTTATTATAAAAATTGTGTGAACTCGAATTGACTCCAAACTAATTTTTGGTAGTAGTAGAGGATGCCTAGTAATTATTGGAACAATTCCTATGTTTTCCAAAAATCATTTTGAGGCCTAACTATTTACTAAACAGAGACATGTGAATAAATAAAAGAAAAGACAAAAGAAAAGAAAAGAAAACAAAATGGAAAAATAATAAAAAAAGAGAAAATCCCCCCCGGCCCAACTGGGCCACGGCCACCAGGCCGGCCCAGCTTCCCCCCCCCCCGCTCTATATGGCCTCCCCCAGGAGGCCACCGAACCCTAAATCCCCCCCACTGACACATTCCCCCCTCGCTCCCCCCCGATCCATTTTGGATCGGGCTCCGGGCCGATGCGCCCCTCGCTCGTGCCTCGCCGCCTCGGCCCGACGCGCTCGACGCCGACGACCGCGCCCCGCCGCCACTCGCCGCCGGACCTCGTCGCGCCTCCCCCTCCCCGTCGTCGACCTCGTCCCCGTCCTCCCCCTCGAGCTCGAGCACCGCTGCCGCCCCCCTACAGCTCACGGTGAGCACCGCGCCGCCCGCGCCTCTTCTCTCCCCTCGGTTACCGCCGCTCGCCCGCACTGCCTCTGCGCTGTCGCTGCTCGCGCCGCCCCGCACCCGCGCGCGCGCGCGCGCCCGCCCGCTGCTCGCGCCACCGCGCCCCCGTGCCGCTGCTCCGCCCATGCTCGCCCGCCGGCCTGCCCGCGCTCGCCCGCCCCTACCGCGCGCCCGCGCGCCGCGCCCGTCGCTCGCGCCCGTGGCCCCGTGCCACTGGCCTGTGGGCCAACGCCCCCTGGGTCGCTGACGAACGGGGCCCGCTGCCGGGAAAAACGATTAAGAAAATAGAAATGAAAATAAAATAAAAATGATTAAAATAAATAATTAATAAATTAATTAATTAGTTAATTCATTAAGTTAATTAACCCTGTTTAGATTAACCTAGTTTAATTAAATAGTAATTAGTTAGTTAATCACTAATTAACCTAACAGTCTATGACAGGTGGGACCCACGTGTCAAATTTGCTGACGTCAGCATGATGTCATGCTGACGTCATCAACCACTGTTTTGGATAATGTTTAATTTAAATAAATAATTAAATTGCAGAAATTAATAAAAACTTTAGAAAGTCATATTAAGTAATCCGTAACTCCGATAAAAATACTTTATACATGAAACTTGCTCAGAATTCCGATACGAACCCGAATACGCCCTCCGTATTCCTGTCAGATGCCTCTAGCTATAAGAACATTGAACTTTTAGACCGATTTCGATAAATGAATAGTGCCCAACTTCAATTAAATAAATCCGAATAAATTCGTAAATTAACTAAATGATTTAGTTAGGCACTAGAACACCCCGGCATATCATTTAGGCATGTCATACATATTGTTTGCATTATTGCCGTGAATTTATTGTTTCTCTCCCCCTCCTTCTCTCTCTCGATAGACGCTGACACCGACGACGCTGCACCTGGGTACGACTACACTACCGACGAGCAGCCCGTTGATGACCCCTCTCTCTTGCCAGAGCAACCAGGCAAGCCCCCCCTTGAGCATCCAGATATCGCCCATTCCATTCTCCTGCTTGCATTAGATTTTGCTACTGTTAATGTATGCTCTTATTCTGATGCACAGCCTGCTGTTGTAACCTGTTCATTGCTACCTTACCTACCTAAGATAAACTGTTTAGTATAGGTTGGTAGTGAACCATCAGTGACCCCACCACCTTATCCTTGTTGCCCCTGCTTGATCATCGACGACTCGATCAATGTGATCGTCGACCAGAGACCGACACCACCCTTCACACCCCCTTAGTTGTATGACTCTGCGTAGTAACTATCGAGTGCCAAGGGTGATACCTCGTAACGCACTCCTGATGAATACTCTGTAGTGTAGCTTTTCAGTCGTGGTCATCGAGGGTGATTCCTCCTTCTCCACTTCCGATATGACTCTGTTGTGCAACCCTCAGTGTGAACCTCGAGGGTGATGCCTCATACGTTCACCCTGATGATTTCGTCGAGTGGAATCCGCCGAGGGTGATTCCTCGGGTTTTCCCCTTGATGTTATGACCACACGATTAGTTGACCTTTGTTACAGGCGGGTCCACCCTGGTGGGTACCCGCTGGGGATCTATGATTTTCGGGTGTGCCGGAAGGGCACTCGAGTGTGATATTGTGGCGGAGCATCAGAGACTCTGATTGTCTCCGCGTGATACTAATTGAGCCTATTGGATTTGGGTGTGTGATCTAAGTGGGTCGACGTGCCCTATACGCACTACCACCATGCGGAATAATGGTTATGGGACCCTCTGCGAAGTACGTTTCTCCCGAAAGCTAATCTGACGTCACGATTCACCGTGTGGGCTGATTGTCGGGATTGGGCTAGATACTTCACTGACGAGCTCAGTGTCGCGCCTGCACCCCGGCCAGTCTCGCAACGCCCAGGGTGCCCAGGGCGATGGCCTGAGACCTCTGGGTGCATAGGTTAGTCCGGTGTGCTGACCTCTCTGCCGAGCCTAGGTAGAGCGCTGCTTCGTGTTGATCTTCTGAGGACGGGCATTACCCAGCAATTGTGTTCGGCCAGAGTTGATCGAGCGTGTTGGGTAACAGTAGTGCACCCCTGCAGGGATGAATCTTCTATCGATAGCCGGTCCTACGGTAAAGGACGCTCAGTTTGTGTATCCCGATCTACTACTTGAACTGGATACTTGTCACTTAATTGAAGCTTCGGGATCGCTTTCTCGCTTGGGAGTCGAGGAAGGATCTTTAAGCTGTACTTCAACATGTTTGTTAAATAAAATGCTATTCTACTCTCTTCTACTGCTGCAAGATGATGGCCTTGTGAAGATGTTATAAGATGCTAGTCTTCGATAGGACTAGGCCTTCTCTCTATTCTGTCATTTCTGCAGCCCAGTCCACTTATACAGCCTTTCTCCATTGATAATGTTGCATATGTAGTATAGATCCTTGCTTGCTGAGTACTTCGGATGAGTACTCACGGTTGCTTCACTTTCTCTTTTCCCCATATACCCCACCTTGATGATACATCAGACGATGGAGTCCAGGAGCCAGATGCCACCACCGGAGCTTACTACCAGGAGGGTCCAGAGGGTACTTACTACTGGATCGAGCCAGCCGACCAGGAGTAGGATCGGAGGCTCCCAGGCAGGAGGCCAACGCCTTACGATCTAGTGTCACTGTTTGTGCTTGCCTTCTTAAGGCAAAACTTGTCTAACTATGTCTGTACTCAGATAATATTTGTATGACTGACCTGTGTATTCGGATCTTCGGATCCCTGGTCTGTAATATTGTGGACCTCCGTTTAAATTGTGTTAGAGTTGTGTTGTGATATCTTCCTGTGAGTCCCTGTGCTTGATTGTACACGTTTGCGTGTATGATTAGTGTACGATTGAGTCGGGGGCGCCACAGCGTAGCAGCCCGAAGATGGTTCTCCTTGAGAAGCACAGCGTCGTCACGCCGGTGCTGATCTTGCACTACTTCATCATAGGCAAGCACTCGAGGAGAACCGTAAATGAGTTCCGTGAGGAAAACTGCTTCTGCCTCGTAGACTAGGGAGAATGGAGTCTGCCCGGTAGCTCGATTTGGTGTCGTTCTGAGGGACCAGAGCACTACTAGGAAAATGCTTATAGATAGAAGTTTACCAGTAGCGTTTGTTTATGACCCCACGCTACTAGTAGTTATTGGTAGCGCTGGCTAGAAAGCGCGCTACTGGTATCTGTTAGCAGTAGCGCTTGTTATCTAGCCCCACGCAACTGCTAAGTGTAACACACCACACCCCCTGATCAATAAATATTAGCAGCGCTGGTCGTCCAACCGGCGCTACTGTTAGTTCAGGATCTATAGCGACCGTTTATGTAAACGCGCTACTGCTATTTTTTCTATGTATAACATTTTACCAGTAGCGTGTTTTTCTGGCCCGCGCTATAGGTAGTGCAACACTAGCCGTAGATATTTTGCAAGCTGCCATAGCAGTAGCGCGCATAGCTGACCCACGCTACTGCTATGCCCGCCAGCCACCTACCACCTTTCCCCTTCTTCCTCCCCTCTCTTCTTCCTCTCCCCCTTCCTTTCTCCCCCTTTTTTCCTGCCTTGCTTGTTCCTTTCAATGCTCCCCTCCACCACCCCTCCATTAGAGCCCTCCCTCCCCCTCTTCTTTGCCCCCACCACCCCCCTTCTTCTTTGCCCCTCCACTACCCCTCCATTAGACCCTCCTCCCTCCCTCCTTCTTTGCCCTCCACCCCCCCCCCTCTTCTTTGCCCTCCCCCACCACCCCTCCTTAATTCCCTCCCTCCCCCTCTTCTTTGCCCTCCACCCCCTTCCATTAATGCCTTCCCTCTTCTCTCCCTCTCCTCCCCGCACTATCTTCCTAGCTAGCTAGCTAGTTAGAGCTATATATCTAGAGCTACTAGGTAATTAAGAAGAAAGGTGCTCGATATCCCTCTCGACACATAGGTGAGCAAAAAAAAGGTGTTTGTGTGGATAGGATTGAAACTATATATATATGGGCGATATGAGAATATATATACCGAATTGTTTGTGGCATAATTTGAGTTGCCTACATTGTGTATTTGATGAAATAATGTGTGGGTGACATGAGTTGCCTATGTTTTGTCGAAATGTCAATTCAATTCCGTTTCGGCGAATTTCGGGCAAACTCAGTATGTCCTATGTTTAGGGAAGGTCATGCCGATTTTTTGTATGAATTTGATCCATGCATGCATATATACGTGGTTATAATATTTGCTTCGTGCGCAGGTGATCATGAAGGTCAATGGAAGGATGGTAGAAAGATACTGGCAATCCGCTGTGGATGACATGTATGAAAAAAGACTGAAGGATGTTTTATGTCCGTGTCAAAAATGCAAAGGAATAGTCAGGCTCGACCCCTTTGAGGGTGGTACATTCAAGGCGCACCTGCTCATGCATGGTTTCATGGATGGCCATACTCGGTGGATAAGTGAAGATGATGATGATGATGATGAGGACGTCGACGGGGCAGGAAATAATGACATGGGGCCACCAGACGAAGCGATGACCGATTATGTGCCCGAAGAAAAAGACGGCCTCGAAAATGTCGATGGCGAAGAGGCAGTTCAAGCCGGAGAAGACGCGGACACGCCGTCGTCTTCATCGGTACTAAGTTCAGCCATGCGGGGCCCTCATGTTCGAGACCTACTTCGCAAGAAGACGACTAGCGACAGAGCTGCTTCTAGAGAGGAGGCCAAACTAGCGCAACTGGAGGTAGACTCGATGACTCCTTTGTATGATGGTTGCAATCCCGAGGTGACCCGCTTGAGTTTCACACTAGAACTTCTAAAGACGAAGGCAAAAAACAAATGGAAAGATGCAAGCCTGGATGAGCTTCTGAAGTATCTAAAGAAGGTTCTTCCCGCGGGAAGCCTGTGTCCTACTAGTGTCGAGGAGGCAAAGAAAATCGTGTGCCCTCTTGATCTGCCACACATTAGATATCACACATGCATCAATGATTGCATCATATATCGGAACGAGCACGCGGAAAAAACCATCTGTCAAAAGTGCAATGCTTCACGATATAAAAAGGCCAGAAAGAAAGCTCCACAGAAAGTTGTATGTTACTTTCCGATCACTCCGCATCTACAGCGGTATTTCATAGATCCTAAGGAAGCAAAGCTTATGCGCTGGCACGCGGAGAGGGTGAAGCCAGATGATGGAGATGATCCGAAGCTGAGACACCTCGCAGATGCTAGCCAGTGGAGAGCATTAAATGCTGAATTTGCTTTTTTTTGCAAATGATCCAAGGAACATCGTGCTTGGCGCTAGTAGTGATGGCATGAATCCGTTTGGCAACCAGAACACCAATCATAGCACATGGCCCGTGTTTGTATATATGTACAACCTCCCCCCTGGTTGTGCATGAAGGAAAAATACATACACATGGCTATGCTTATTCAAGGGCTGAGACAACTGGGAAATGATATAAATCTGTATCTCGGGTTACTGAAAGAGGAGCTACAGACCTTATGGACAACGCCGGCCAAGACATGGGATGCAAGCAAAGAAGAGTATTTCTACATGAGAGCCGCGCTGATCACGACGGTGCAGGACTATCTCGGTTACGGCTATCTCTCCGGCCAGGTGTGCCATGGATATTGCGGATGCATGAGGTGCATGGATGATACAACTTCTTAGCAGCTATCGAAAGATGGCGGGTCTTCAAAAATCATGTACATGGGGCATCGAAGATGGCTCGAGAAGGATGACCCGTGGAGAAAGCATGGAGATCTATTCAATGGTAAGGCTGAGCATCGAGGTCCTCCACATAAGCGTAGCGGTGCAGAAATATATGAGTTATTGAAGAACTGGGAAGAGTGCCCCTCACCGGGAAAGACAAAGAAAAAGGCGCCGGAGCCCCTGCTGAAGGTATGGAAGACGAGATCTGTTTTCTGGGACTTGGAATACTGGCCCAAACTCGACACGCCTCATAGCCTTGATCAAATGCATATCACAAAAAATATCCTTGAGAGTTTGCTTGGAACATTGATGAACATGTCGGAGAGGACCAAGATGGGCCGAAGGCAAGAAAAGACTTGGAATTTTTGAATATCAGGAAAGATCTCCAAATGCCCGATAAAAAGTCGTCATAGGAGACCGAGACAGAGACGGAGACGGAAGATAGGGGCAAAAAAGTAAACAAGAAGGAAGAACAATATTGCCCCCCCTCTTGCTTCACCTTAGATCCGAAGGAGGTCGATCAATTGTTCAAGTGCCTTGCCGGAATCAAAGTTAGTTCTGGATACTTTGGGAAGATAAGAAGATATCTGGACACTAAGAAAAAAAGGTTCAGTGGGATGAAGTCTCACGACTGTCATGTGATGATGATGCAGTTATTCCCGGTTGCACTTAGAGGGATTATGGACACACATGTGCGTGAGACGCTTACTGACCTATGCCACTTTTTTGATGCTATCTCTCGAAATTCGATCAGTGTGAAGCAACTCCATAGGCTACAGGAAGAGATCGTTGTCATACTGAATGAGCTAGAGATGTACTTCCCGCCCGCGTTCTTTGATGTCATGGTGCATCTATGTGTCCACATCATGGACGACATCATCGACCTAGGGCCAACATTCCTGCATAGCATGATGCCGTTCGAGAGGATGAATGGGGTCATCAAAGGATTCGTTCGTAACATGTCCCGTCCAGATGGAAGCATAGCCCAGGGATATCTGACCAAAGAGTGCATCTCTTTCTGTGAGAGTTATCTAGTAGGCACCGGAGACCCTGTTGTTGGTTTGCCCGTCAACAAGCACTGTGGAAGGCTCGAAGGCGAAGGTCACACCAACGGTCATAGGGATGTGAATGTGTTACGCTCGGGCCGACAAAACGACCTTGACAGGGCAAACTTAGTAGTGCTACAACACCTAGATGTGCTAGAAGATTTCGTGACACTACACAAAGAGACCATCACAAAGAAGTACCGTGACCGTGGGGTGCACAGGACGGACGCTGAAGTTATTAGAGAGCACAACTCCATTTTCTTGCGTTGGTTCAAAGAGCGAGTTCTGGCTAATCCCTCGGAAGAGGGCTGTCCGAACGGAACACTCACATACGCCTTAGCACATGGCCCGTCGACCAACCTCGCGACTTATCAAGCATACGATATCAACGGATACACGTTCTACACGGAGGAGAAAGATATAAACAGTGATGACCAAAACTCAGGGGGGACGATGGAAGCCATGACCAGGAATGTAATTGAAAGATATTACGGAAGGGTCGAAGAGATATGGGAGCTTAACTACTCTAGATTGCATAGCGCGACGATGTTCCATGTTAGATGGGCTAAGAATGTACAAAGATAAAACCGACATTTCACTACCATGTGTATACCCGACTCCGATAACGGTACCGTCAACGCCATCGCCAAAAATGAGCCATGGGTACATGCTAAACATGTGACACAATGTTTTTCATAACCGACCCGATCAATACCAGCCATGTTGTCATGAAGAGAGGCAAAAGGAGCATCGTCGGAATGGATGGAGTCGCCAACGAGGAAGATTACGACCAGTACGGTGATCCGATGAGGGAAGATGATGCTGATGACGATGAAACATACGTCAAAAGAAGAATGAAGACTACATTACCTACGAAAGATTGTAATCCCTGGAAAAGGAAAAGTCATGACCATTGGCTTAATTATTTGACAACGAACAAAAGAAGGAAGAAGATCAGTCTGAAGCGTCGTCATCGCCCAAGCTGACAAACTAATCCAAAATTTTGTGTGTGTCTATTTTGTATACCGCCGTTAGCGGTCAAATGATGTAATATATATTATACTAATTATTATCCGGAGGGTAACAGTGGTATTGCTCCAACGAAAGAAATGAAAGAAAAAGAAAAAGAAAAAGGAAGGAAGATTGTGGAATATGAAAAAGAAAAAGAAAAGGAAAAACAAAAAGGAAAAGAAAAAGAAAGGAAGTTTTGCAAAATGAAATTAATGAAAGAAAAAGAAAAAGGAACTAATAAGTTGTGGAAAATGAAATGAAAGAAAAATAAAAAGAAAAAGGAAGGAAGTTTGTGGAATATGAAAAAGAAAAAGAAAAATAAAAGAAAAAGTTAGCAGTAGCGCGGTTTGTGCTGGGGCCGCGCTATAGCTAACTTAGGTATAGCGCGTTTTGCTGCCCCGCGCTATAGCTAACTTAGCTGCATTTTGCCACGCCACGCTATAGCTAAGTTGCCTAGATAGCACACATCTCTTTCCTCTCTCTCTCACTCTCGCTCGATCCGATCCCCTCTCCCACGCCACCGCCGACGCCGCACCCGCCCACACCGCCGTCGACGCGTGCCACACCCGACCCTGACGCCGGCCACTGGCCGCCCCGACACTCCCTCCCCCTTGCCGCCCCCATCCCCATAGGTCCACCCCCCGGCCCGGCCCCTCCCCCCGTGCCACCCCTCCCCCGAGCTGTCCCCTCCACCGGCCGGCGCCCCTCCCCCCAGTAGTCTCTTTCTCTCTCTCTCTCTCTCTCTCTCTCTCTCTCTCTGACCGGCCGTGTTCTCTGCAGCAGGTTCGGCTCCTCCGGAAGCAAGGTGCTCAGCGAGGAGGAGAAGGACGCCGGGAACGTCACCCGGACGCAAGGTGCTTGGCTCCTCCGGCGGCAAGGTGCTTTGCTCAATGTTTGAATATACACACTACAGCCAGTAGAAACTAATAAGGAAAATAATATGCAGAGTGGTTATGGTTATGCGATTAGGCAATGCTGGTTAGAGTGCTTGTTAAAATGCTTGTTAGAGTGCTTGTTAGACTGTTGAAATGCTTGCTGTTAAAATGAAATGCAATTGTGTTGTCCATTGGATTCATATTTGGAGTTGCTAAAGTATTTGGAGTTCAAATAAAATGAAATGAAATGCTGTCCATTGGAGTCCATTTGGAGTTGCTGTTAAAATCAAATGTCGGACTTTGGTTGTTACATAGTAGTAGTATAAATTATAAAATTTCGGTGATCTTGGTGGCTCCATTGCTTGTGAGATGCTGTGTGGGGAATATCTTTGTTCTTGCATCACATAGTTATTGCATTCTGCTAGTGTTGGCAGATGGTAGTGAAATGCTACTTCAGCACATAGTGCTTATTGTCATTTGCAGGGAAACCGATTGCGAGTGACCTATGTTTTGCCAGAAATGTTGATTCATTTCCATTCCGGCAAATATCAGGCGCTCTATATGTGCACTTTCTAGCAAAGGTCATGCCGAAATTTGCCGTGAATTTCGGCATGACTTGTGCTAGAAAGTTGGACATATCGAGTGCTCGAGATTTATCATTATTCACTTTATTATATAAAGCTCGATAATTAAACAACTACGACATTGAACCCTAGGAAACATGACCGACACCGATGAGGCCGGAGGTTCTCAGTCCCAATTAGGTCAAGCACACGCCTACCTCGACTTTCTGACGGATCAGGAGAGACAACAAGCTGGGTGTTAGGACCCCCTTGTCATGACGGACAATGACGGTGGTAGCACCGGCGCCGACACTGATGCCACCAACGACACTGGCACTGAGACTGGCGCTGATGATGTTGCTAACTACGGCACGGAAGGTGGGACCTCCCAAGCCAGTGAAGGAAAGAAGGGAAAGAGGACACGACGCCCAAATGAGCTCGGCACCGGAAGACTGGTGGTCACGGCAGTGCACCCTGGCGAGTTCGAGCCAATAGAGCCGCGGGAAGTGGCAGCGTGTTACGGCAACCAACTAGCATGCATCCTACGGGATACAGCTAACATCAACACCACGAAAATACGGAAGAATGAAAATTTGAAGAAGCTGCTCCCAACTAGGTTGCACGCAAGATTCCTGTTCCCCGGTCGGAAAGACGATGTTGACCCATGGGATGATGATGGCATGAAAAAAATCAACAACAAAGCCCTAGGGAAGTTCAGCAACGCATTGAGTGCTTGGAAAACTTGGGTGAAAGAGGCGATTGAAGTAGACCATGAAACCTACACCGAGATTTATGCAGACAATCCGAAAATTACGATAGAGGACTTTGAAAAGTTCAAGGAGACTTGCAATGAAGAAGCTGCCAAGGCCAGGTCGGAGAGAGGCAAGCAGCTGCAGGCAAAGAACATGGGGAACCACCGCCTTGGAAGTCGTGGTTACACGGGAAAGAGGCCCATGTGGGCTAAGGAGGATGCAGAACGTGAACGTCAGGGGATCCCAGACCCATTGGCTGAGTTCACCGACCAGCAGGAGCACGACTTCATCAGGGCCCGATTCTCGTGGGACCCAAAAAAAAGGTTTTTTCACCGATGGGCCGACTAGGAAATTCATGAGATTACTCGTAATTATCCTTTTACTACCTTACATATTAGCTTCTGATCAATGAAGTCTACTACATTCTAGTCGCATTCGTAAATGATTCACGCTCCATTTTGCAGAGAGAGCAACACAAGCTTGCGGCCGAAAGCGACTCATCGACTCAGTCGTCGGCGAAGTACAAGTGGGACACTCCTTTCAACCGGGCCATGAACATAATGATGGGACACTCGTCGGGCCAGCGACCGCAATATGGACGTGTGCACAGCACCGGGGATGGCGCCACGTGGAAGTACTATTATAACGAGGACCCTGAGGCTAAAAGACAGAGAAAGAAGTTCAGTCAAGTGACTATCAAACAGAAGGTGGCGCGAGCGATGGAGAAAACAAAAGCTGAGACCAAAGCTGAGGTCAAAGCTGAGGTAATCCAGGAAGCGGTAGCTACCTGTAGAAATGATTTGGTGGCTGCCTTTACAAGCTTGATTCCAACTGTGGCCAGCTGGGTGCAACAAAATCCAAACGCGCCACCAACTGATTTTCCCATGCCCAGCTTCACCGGGAGCAACTCAATGAACACCGCACCCATACCCGTACCTAGTATGGCAACCGCACCCGCACCTACTCCAGCACCTACTCCTGCACCCAGCTCTCACAGCAGCCCTAGCTCCATCTCTGGCTTGAATGTCGGGCCGTCGACATTGGCTGAGCTCGATGCCCTCACGGTAAATACGTGTCGCACCCTCATCAACTCAACTAATTAATTAATCTTCAGTTGCCGTTCTTTTTGGATATCTAACGCCGCATGTATATGTCTTTGTAGGCTGATTCCACTCCGTGCACCCTCCTTTACCACATGAAGGGCGGGTTGGTGGATGTGGGGAAGGGTACTATAGTGAAGCCCAAGGATCGATTGTTCCACCGCCGGCAGATGCCTGATAACGCCTTAAGGTTCTTCGTGGCGAGTGTGAAAGCGGGCTACGAGGGTTTCCCTCGTCCGATACAAACCGATGGAGAGGATGACGAGACCCCCACGCAGCTTGGCCAATGCAAAAATTGGCCGATCCTGTGGCCGAAAAATCTTCTTCGTCCACAGGACCTCAGGAAGGTATGACCACAACCCCACCTACACAAGTACAACCATCGTCTGTGCTGCTTGCTGAGATCGAGAGACATGAGGAAGGAGGGCCAACCGTTCCGGTAGATGATGCCATCTGCCCCATGGAAGAGGATATGGATCATGACATGGAGGAGGCCGATGACCCTTTCCAGTATTTCAATACCGGCTATGACAATGATGTAACAATGAGTCAACCATATGAATATGAGATGCATGTACCAGAGCCGGAACATCCTCGGGAGTGCAAGAAGTCTTTGTTCATGCAATCCTCGCAGGACACGCCTCCAGATGCCGGTTCCACCCAAGCTCAACTAATTAGCCAGAGTCATCCAATGCTGAGCCCGACAACACTAGGGGTGGTGGTCAGGGAGGGTCTGACAGACCCACCAGCACCTGAGCCCACCAAGAAGAAGCAAAGGAAGAGGCTGGCGGTGAGAAAATCCAATAAAGCTGGCAATGTTGGTTCTAGCAGCCAGCCGCCTTCGACCAAGGTTGACAGTGTACCGATGAAACATGCGCCATTAATCCATGTCGCGGGAGAGCCAATGGTACCGGCGAATGCACTAGCTGCCATAACAGGGGATCTCAGGAGACTCCATGACCATGTGCTTTCGACAGAGAGAAGCCTCCTCGCCTCGGATGATCCAGGATACCCACTTTATACGGTTCATGTGCCGAGCAGTTGCAAGATGTACGTCCACACATGCCCCGCGGACCTCTTCTTCCTGCGATTTGATTACATCTTCCAGATTTTTCAAATGAGGACACTCGATTTTACGTTCGTCCGCCTGTATGCGCTGCACATGAACTACAACGTCAGGAGAGAGCAAGTCACCGGTCTTGCGGTCGCGGACCCATACTACATGCATGAGGGCTTCTTGTCAATCAACGACGCCAACCGTCAATATGTGAGCCAGTACATCGAAGAATTCTTGGTCAGCAATAAGGACAAAGAAACGATTCTCCTACCTTATCATCCCTCGTAAGTCATCCGCGGATAGCACTATAACACATACATCCTTTCGTGCATTTCAATAATTACTTTGCACGCATGGAGGCTAACTTGATCGTGTATTTTGCGCAGCGGGGGGGGGGGGGTCGTGCCGTTCTCATCGTTCTTTACCCGCGTTACTCCCGCGCTCTATATTTGGACCCGTCGAAGAACATACAGAAGAAACATTACACACACATAAAGTATGTTCTGGACAGAGCTATGCTGGGCTTCAGCATGCGGGGTGGCTACATCCAATGCAAAAAAAACAAATAAGGCCGGGCTCTGTTTCGGCCACAAGACTGACTTCTGTTGCATCCAGCAACCGGCAAGAAGTGAGAACGATGGATTCTACATCATCCATCTAATGATGGAGTACAGAAGGGATGTGCAATCACTTTGCATGAAATCTTCATCCGATACCCATATCCAGAGATGGGCCGAAGCCTTTGGAGCCGTGCCGGATAATCAACTTCGAAATGATTTCTACCGGATCCCGCAAGAAATTGCGTCCATCATCATGAAATATGTCCTCGAAGAGAATGGGATGTTCTACGGTGGCCCAATATCGTGAGCTGACGTCTGAACCCGCATTGCCCTACAGCGTCAGGACATGACACCTTTCACTAAGCTTGGGTCCACCCTCCCGGATATGGACAGATGGGAAGAGTGCACTGCTTAAAAACAATGTGTCTGTTTAGTTACTTGTTACTTTCTGTACGACAAAACTTCGAAATGTCTCTGTACGACGAAACTATTAGATGTATGGTGCCGCGCTCTAGTTAATTACTTTCGGTATGATGAAATTTGTTAACTATGTTTACTATATATGTTGCTTCTATTTCATAACTGTTTCATTGAATTCGCTTCATGATATATATATATATATATGTGCATCTCTGACAGGTATATAGATCAACGATGGCGAGGAAGTGGTATGCCGTGTATGTAGGGCATGTTCCGGGTTTGTACGATGAGTGGCCAGAGTGTCAGGCCCAAGTCTCTGGCTTCTCGGGTGGAAGCCAGAAAGGGTTTGATAGCAGAGCGGAAGCCGAAGCTAGTTACTTGAGATTCATAGCACAACAGGGGATTCAGAACCAGCGCCGCCGCAAAAACTACTACATAGTACCGCTTTTGATCATCGTGATCGCTCTTATCTTCTATGCGGTCATATCATAGTCTACATAGATGATGAAACATGAGTATGTGACCATGTAGTTGCATGTATTGGGAACTTGTAATGACTTGTAACGCTATTTCGAGACATGTGTTCAACCATGATTGATGATGATGAGATACTTGAGACATGTCGAGACTTCTAATAACTTTGGCTCATCGATGACTCACTTGCTTTTCAATGAATATGTATGTTATTGTATAAATGGTGGATCTGTTTAAATGTGTACAGAGCCAAAACGCAAAAAAAACTACAAAAGTTAGCAGTGGCGTGGGGGTAAAGATTACCAATAGCACTCAAATAATAGTAGCGCTGGCTAGATACCCACGCTGCAGATAAGTATCAGTAGCGCTAGATGGAACAGCGCTACTGCTAGCTTCTGTTACCAGTAGCGCTGGGGCAAACAAGCGCTACTGCTAAAAAATAGCTGTAGCACCATAGCAGCAGCGCATCTACCAGCGCTACTAATGGCAAAAAAACCAGCGCTACTGGTAAGGGTTTTCCTAGTAGTAGAGAACCACCGGCAGCTCATCGATCCACCGCCTGCCGCACTTCTGTAGCTTATCAAATGTTCTTGTCTTGAGTCCGTGTAGCACTTCAGCGTTCGCCCTCTCAGCTTGTCCACTGCTTCTGGGATGTGCAACAGAGGCAAATGAGATCTTGCTTCCGAGGGCATGAACATATTGCATGAAGGCGCGGCTCGTGAATTGGGTGCCGTTGTCGGTGATGATCCGGGCAGGGACTCTGAAGCGACACACCAATTCTTTCAAGAACTTGATAGCTGACTAAGCAGTCACCTTTCTCACGGCAGCTACTTCCGGCAATTTTGTAAACTTGTCGATAGCAACGAACAAGAATTCAAAGCCCCGGGCAGCTCAGGGGAAAGGGCCGAGGATATCGAGCCCCCAGACCAAAAACGGCCATGACAAAGGGATTGTCTGAAGTACTTGTGCAGGCAGGTGGATATTCTTGGAATGGAACTGGCAGGCTTCACACTTGGTGACTAGCTCAACCGCATCTTGGAGGGCTGTGGGCCAATAGAATCCTTGTCGGAATGCTTTCCCAACTAATGCCCTTGATCCAATGTGGGAGCCGCACATGCCTTTGTGAATTTCAGCCAGCAGTTCCTTTCCTTCTTCCCAGCAGATACACTTTAATATCACACCATTGTGCCTTCTTCTGTACAGAGTGTCATCGACAAACTGATACATACTGGCCCTCTGGGCTGCTCTTTCAGCTTCATCTTGCTCATCGGGAAGTTCTCCAGATTGGAGGAAGTGGACTATGTGCCTCGCCCAAGTTGGAGCCTGGGGCTCGGCAACAAGGACTAACGGCACCTCCCCGCTCGCGGGGGTGTGTTCCTCGACCGCGGGGGCTAGTGGCCAGGCAAGAGGGTGCAGCCCGGCAAGTGATGGGGAGTTGTTTCCGGCAGGGTCCCTGCCAGGAGCCCCGGGAGAGGCTTACCGGAGTCCAATTTCCTCCTCTTTTGGGCCATTGTTGCTGGGGATACGGAGGGCTGAGTACGATGGAGGACAAAAGTTCCTAGTTCCACAGGAAGTTTTTGCGCAGCACACTTTGACAGATGATCAGCTCTGCTGTTTTCCGCACGGGGTACGTGCTCTGTTTGCAATCCGTCAAAGTGCTCCTCCAATCTTCTCACTTCCTCAATGTATGCCTCCATCAATGGACTTTGGTAATCCTTGTTGACTTGTCTCACCACAAGTTGTGAATCTCCTCGAATGATCAGCTTCTTAATCCCCAATTCTGTGGCAATCCTGAGCCCGGCAAGGAGTCCTTCATACTCTGCTGTATTGTTGGTTGCCTCCTTCCTGGGAAAGTGCATCTGGATGACGTACGTCAAATGCTCTCCCATGGGAGTAACAAGAAGCACGCCAGCCCCTGCACCTTGCAGGGAGAAGGCACCATCGAAATACATGATCCATTCTTGGGGCGCCTCCTTGCCGGGAATAACCGTTTCCATTACTTCCTCATCGGGGGTTGGCATCCATTCTGCAATAAAGTCTGCCAATGCCCTGCTTTGAATTGTTGATGTGCTCTCAATTTTCAGGCCAAAGCTGGATAACTCCAAAGCCCACTCCACTATTCTGCCAGTAGCCTCAGGGTTCCGGAGTATCCTTTGCAATGGAAAGCGGGTGACAACCATAATCTCATGGGCCTAGAAGTAGTGGCGCAGTTTCCTTGAGGCCATGATGAGGCCAAAAATCAACTTTTGCACACCGGAGTACCTCGATCTAACCCCCTGCAATAGGAAACTGACGAAATACATTGGGCGCTGCACCACTTTCTTCCTTGCCGTGTCCTTGGGGTTGCCCCTGCTGCCGTGCACCTCCCTGTCCTGATCCTTATCCAATCCTGCCGGGCTTTGCTCACTCTCTGTTTTCTCTACTTCCCGCTGTGCCACCAGGGCTGCACTGACCACTTGATTAGTTGCCGCTAGATATAGCAGCAACGGCTCTTGCGGTTTAGGGGCAACCAAGGTGGGCACAGAAGATAAGTAGGCCTTCAAATCTTGCAAAGATGCATCTGCTTCCGGGGTCCACTTCATGGGCCCTGCCTTCTTCAAAATTTTGAAGAACGACAGGGCACGCTCGGCAGACTTGGAGATGAATCTGCTAAGCGCTGCAACGCACCCTGTCAGACGCCTCACATCCTTGACTGTCCTGGGTGCCTGGATCTGCTTGATAGCCTTGATCTTGTCGGGGTTGGCTTCAATCCCATGATGGGACACGAAGAACCCAAGTAGCTTGCCAAAGGGGACACCAAACACACACTTCTTTGGGTTTAGCTTCAAGTTGATCTTGCGCAGATTAGCAAATGTCTCCTCCAAATCCTTGATGAGGGTGGATTTGTCCTTGGTTTTGACTACAATGTCATCCATATAAGCTTCAATGTTGCTGTGCAACTGTGGCTCAAAACCAATCTGGACTGCTCTTGCAAAAGTGAACCCGGTACTCTTTAACCCGAAAGGCATGCGTATGAAACAGTACGTACCACATGGGGTGATGAACGAGGTCTTCTCTTCATCTTTTGTGGACATGAAGATCTGATGATATCTAGAGTATGCATCCAGAAAAGAAAGCAAATCACAACCTGAAGTGGAGTCCATGATCTGGTCGATGCGCGGCAAGGGAAATGGGTCCTTCGGGCAAGCCTTGTTGAGATCCGTGAAATCTATGCAAAGCATCCATTTCCCGTTAGCCTTGCGAACGACCATTTGCTAACCACGTTGGATGCAGTACTCGTCTGACCAGACCAGCTGCCTCAAGCTTCTTAATCTCTTCGGCAATGAATTGCTGCCTCTCCAAGGCCTGCTTTTGAACCTTCTGCTTAACAGGTCGGGCATGTGGGCAGACAGCAAGGTGGTGCTCGATTACCTCCCTGGGAACACCGGGGATATCAGATGGTTGCCAAGCAAACACATCGATATTCACCCGCAGGAAGGCAACGAGCGCGCTTTCCTATTTGTCATCAAGGGTGGCGCTGATAGTGAAGGTACCATCAACGCTAGCCAGCCCTGCCGGGACCTTCTTCATAGATGGTGCAGCGACCTTGGATCTTTTGCTATTGGAACTCTCCGGCAAGTCGTCAACAGGTGTAGCACACTCCGAAGAGGTACGCTTCCCGGACTCCTTGCTGGTATCCCTGTTATCCTTCTTTTTTCCTCTGTTCTCCTTGGCGGGAACTGCTGCTGCCGCCGCCTCTGCCGTGACTGCGTCCTGGTACATCTTAGCCACACAAATGATTGTGTCTTTCTCGTCCGATGGGATGGAAATGACTCCTACCGGCCCTGGCATCTTCAGGGTATTGTAGGCATAATGGGATGCTGCCATGAATTTTGCCAAAGCTGGGCGTCCAAGGATCGCATTGTACAGCAGGGGGAGATCGACCACATCAAACACAATCTTCTCAGTCCAGTAATTCAATTTTCCCCCAAATGTCACTGGCAATGTAATCTTTCCCTTAGGATGGCTCCTGCCGGGATTGACTCCTTGAAACGTGCCTATGACTTTTAGCTCAACCTCTGCTATCTGAAGCTTGCTGATAACCTTTGGGGAAATTAGATTCAACCCGGCCCCGCCATCAACCAGCCTCTTTGTGACCTTGAGGTTGCGAATTGTTGGAGAGACCGACAACGGCAAACACCCTACCACAGTGGTGCGGTCAGGATGGTCCTCTTCATTAAAGATAATAGGCGTGCGTGACCATTTGAGCGGCTTCCGAAACTCTGCCGCTGGCTCCACAGCATTGACTTCACGCGCCCACCGTTTAAGTTGACGGTGAGAGGAGTGCAAAGATGCACCCACGTCAATGCATAGGGCATCAGTGGCCTTTTGGAATTCCTGATCACTGGTTTCCTCCTCATCCCCTTCATCACTCTCATCATTGCAGACTCCCTTCTCTCGGCCTCTGGCGGGTTTTCCTTGGTTCCGAAAAGCCATGCCGGGGCGATTTGCTTCACCGCCTCAGCCCTTCGCACCAGCGCCATTCTGACCTTTTTCCTTGTCCCGCTTCTCATACTCAACCCTCTGTCTCTTGACGAGCTGCTCAACCTTATGACACTCTTGAAGGTCGTGGCCCTTGGTCTGATGGATCTTGCAGTACGGCCCATCGCCTTTCCCAGCTTTCTCGGTAGCCACAGCTTGCCGGCAGTCAGCGCACGCGGTAGCTTCCTTGCCGGGGACTTCGGCCTTAGCCTTCTTGCCGGTACTAAGCGAGCCCAATCCTTCAACGGTCATCACTGCCTTATCCTTGCGCCTCTTGTTGCGCTTCTTGCTCTTCTTCCTCTGACTGGCAGATTCATCATCATCCTCTGAGTCGATGCTGACGCAATCCTCCTCCCCAAGGAGTTTCCTTCCCTCCTCCACCCGAGCGCACTTGTCCACCAAGGTGTAAAGCTCCTTCACAGTCTTGGGCAACCGCACGTTCATCTTGGAACGAATCTTGCGGTTGCGTACATTGGACTGGAAGGCAGCTATCACAGCTGTCGGGTGGATATTTGGGATATTTCTATGGACTTTGCTGAATCTCTGCAAATACTTACGGAGAGTCTCTCCTTCTTTCTGTTGGAGAAGCTGCAAGTCACTGGGCCGTCCTGGTTCTTGATGGCCGCTGGTGAAGGCGCCGATGAACTCATGGCACAGGTCCGCCCATGACGAAATGGAGTTCTCTGGAAGGTGCATCAGCCAAGACCACATGTTGGATTTGAGTGCCAACGGGAAGTAGTGGGCAAACGCGTTCTCATCTCTTCCTCCAGTAGCTTGAACAGCGATGGTGTAGATGCTCAAGAACTCTGCCGGGTTCAGCCTCCCATCATACTTCTCGGGTATCTCTGACTTGAACGTGCGAGCGGATGGCCAACGGACTTTGCCGCAGCTCACGAGTAAAGGCAGGGCACCCAACCTCGAAAGGTAGGCACCCGCCATCCTCGAGCGAAGGCTCGTCGACATCGGGACCATCGCACCCATTGGTCCGGCGGTGGTCGTCGTGGTGTCGCTCGATGATGACGCACGCGTCTCCCCTCCGCCTATCCTCCGGGGCTCGCCGTTGGCCTGGACGTGCTCAAGGGTCGGAAGAGGCCATCGAGACGTCATTGGGTTCCTGATTCTGCCGCGCCCACGCTGGTTGCCGTGGTAGGGACTGCACCGTAGGAGTGGCCCCTTCCGTACGACCAACAGCGCGGGCCGTTGTTGCCGCTTGGGGAGGCCGAGGTGGGCCAGCTCGCTGTGAGCCCCCAGCCTCGGCGAAGCCAATCAGACTCTGAATGGTGGCTCTCCACTCATCCATCTGATCGGCCGCCGGTGGGAATCTCAATAGCAGTTGGGCCCGCGCCATGGCTACAGTAGCGGTGCTCGGCATTGGAGAAGATGATGTAGATCGCACCATTGCTCGGCTTCTGACAGTGCCGGTGGCGGCAGCGTCACGCCCTCGCTGTCGTGAGCCTGCCACTTGGACGGCATGGTGACGCGGTGAAGGCGCTGGTGGGCCAGTGGCTCCATTGGGCATGGTTGTCGGGTCAACCCGCTCAAGGGGAGTCGCACGCGCTGCGGTCGCGCCCGTGGTGGGGCCGGCCAGAGGGCCGCGATTCGCCCCGAATTGGGCACCACCACTGTGACTGCGCCCTTCGATGAGGGGAAGAGGTATAGACGGAATAACCCCTCCGCTAATACCTCGTGGAGCATGGCCACTGGGATGCTGCTGAAGCCGCTCTCCTCCTGGGCCTCCCGCTCCCGCTTCGGTCGTGGGGGAGGTGGTGACAACACCGCCTGCGCTGACCGCGTGCCCCGCAACGCCCACACCCTCGTGCGCCTCCGTATCCCCCGTGGCATTGGCGGCCGTGGGCAGGGGAGCCTTCGAGGTGCACTGCTGAGCTGAAGCACCGGGTTTCTTCTTGGGCGCCATAGTCGATGGCGCCGTCGGTGATGAAAATGGCGATGAAGATGAAGCGCTGCTCACGCTTTCAGGTTCATGCAAGTGATCCCCCTACCTGGCGCGCAAAAGATGTCACGGGAAACCACGGCCACCTATGGGACCAACGGTCCCTTGCTGGTTCGACGGGGGGATGGCACGTTGCACAAAGAGGAGAGGAGCGTGGAGCAGCACGGCAGAGATCACACGGGCAGTCTTTACCCAGGTTCGGGCCGCCGTGAGGCGTAAAACCCTACTTCTACATTGGTGGATTGATGGTGGATTGTGGTGGAAAAACGCAGCGTTCTTGCCCGGCAGGGTTGCCTTGGGGCGAGAACGGCTACGCGTGTACGGGTGTACAAGGGTCCGAATCAACCAACCCCCTCTACGGTTGCCCTGGGCCTCCTTTTATAGATCAAGGGATCACCACAGTGGCAAATCAGTCATTATGCACTGATTAGATAGCAAATAGTGCTATCATACCTAACTCTGCAGGCTGACATGGCACATTAAATTAGCCGCTCAATGTCACATCATAGCTTGCCAGGCTGCTTCGCCAGCTTTGCGCCTGCTCGCTTGACACGTCACAGGACGGGTGTCGCTCATAGGTATTTTCTGTAGGAAGTGGCTGCGATGTGGCATATAGCAGCCACTTAGTCACTTTGCGGCTTGACACCGCACCGATCGATGACTTGCGTCGTGATGAGGTGGTGCGGTGAGGTGGTTTCACCTCCGCTGGCCCCGGCAGGCCTGCCGGGATGCCCTGAAGGCTTGCTTCCAGGGGTAACCCCATCCTTGCCAGGCTCGCCTGCCCGGCAAGGGAGGTATCTTCCTTAGCAGTATCTTGCCTCTCTGGCTAGTCTTGGTCTTCTTGTGCTGCATGTTGGTCCTTCGAAGAACTAACCCTTTGTGCTCTAATCTAACCTTGGTGTTGTGGTCTTACTCTTGTGCCTGTGCACAGTCTGGGCAACGGACCCAAGGTTTGTTGCACCGACAGATACCATAGGCATACCATAGGCACAAGATATCTACTCTATTTCTCCACATCACAACAGCTGCAGAACACAACAACCATGCCATTTTACCTAATATATGTTGTTTTACCCCGCATGGCATTTTACAGGGACAATTATGGAGGCACTAAGTCACCTAATCCATCCTCGCTTAACTGAATCCATCTGCACCTTCTTTCTCGTTGTCACTTCAAGCCAGCCAGCAAGTCCTTCAACTATTTTTTTATGGAGGAAAAGAAAAAAATCATAAGCATGTCACTACAATAGACCAATTGAGCATATGGTAATTTTGCAAATTGAAAATAAATATGTGCATTATTATTAGCATACAAATAGTTAAATCAAAAAATCTGCACCTTAGCTATCTAAGGCTTAAGAAATTTGGAATCCTGAAAGATGAGAACATATCATTATAAATCTTAAGGTTCTCGGTCCTGAAGAGTGTCTTTGTGTAAAGGGGAAACTTACTCTCTCGGTCCCAAATACATAATCACAACATGTGAAGATAGAAGCAAGATTGTTCTGTCTTTTGCCTTCACAATAGTGATGAGAGCCATGGTACTCTGCTCCTACATAGAATGTAACATATACAGTGCCATGCTTAATGGGAAATCAAAGCTGCAAAATGAAAAGATAAAATTCTTGTGGACAACGCAACTATTCTCTGTTCATCGATGCGATAACTAAATAAAAAACAAAACATTATTTTATCTTCATCTAAGAGGATTTTGCTGATGCAACAACAACATATATTTTGAATCTTCTCAAAATGTACAGAAGGAGAAGAAGGAAAAAATGAATAAACATAGCTCAAAATGAAAAGATAAAATTAAAAAAAATTCATGTGGACAATGCAACTATTCTCTAATCATCGATATTATAACCAAATACAAAACAAAACATTTTTACATCTTAATCTAAGAGGAATTTAATGATGTAACAATAACTAAAATTTTGAATTGTGGCACCCCGGCTCAGAGGAACCGGAACACCCCATATTCCAGCCTAGAGATCAAATCTTCTGGAATACGGCACTCCTTGGCATAGAACAAATCAGCCCTTATTACAAAGGATAAGGGTACAAAGGTCTAATATTACAAAGGATCACATCAGTACGGCGACACTACACCTGCTAAGGTAGCTCTATGCTAGTAGTGAAACAACTCGTAGTAGCGGAATAACTTCTAGCAGCGGAACAACGACGAAGGTGGTGAACTCCACTCGGCAGGGACTCTGGCTGGGACACGATCTAGCTCGCATGATCGGTAACCTCGACAAGCAATCAATCAATCACGGCATCACCTATAATCTGGCATGACACGCCAGGTCAGTACATTGAATGTACTTGCAATCTCACAACCACCAAAAGCATCAAGCCAAGTCAACAACATAGCATTAACATGTTAAGTTATCAACAGCTACTATGATGTGGAAGCAATAACTAAGCATGATATGAAACTACTAGAATACTAATGAACCAACATCTCGGATCTCAAGAACCATCTCACTCTTGGCTATCTGTCCAAGCAATAAATCACCTCGATCATCTCGTGATCACTACCTCCATATGATCACCGCGTGACCACATCACAAACTAAATGATCAACCTCAAGATCATCCCAACATCATCATCGGCATCCTACCAAACTATTATAGCTCACATATCGACATATAAACCATCTAAAAGTCATTCCGTCATGTGAGTGTTGATCAAACGGTGTGACCTAGTATGAACTGTGCCCATGACTGAGGACGCGGCTATCGATAGATTATACACATACTCTGCAGAGGTTAGCACACTGTACACACATCACAGAACCCATGGCCTCGTACTCCTATTCGGGTGGACCAACGGCGTTCCAACAAAACCAATCTACTGCCATGACACTCTCCCGTCCACTCCGACCAACTCCCCTTTGGGCTAAGTCATGGGTGGCCCGATGCCACTCTGGACACCCAACGGACACCGTCATGGCAAAACAAAAACGGTCCCATACGGGGACAAAAGCGTGCAAACAAGTCGGGCACACACGGCTTATACCAGCCTACCTAATCAGGGTAGCGCACACGTATAACCTTCCTTAGTTGGAGGCACCGGCGAGAGGCATAACAATAGACCGCATTAGGGCCTTCCCATAAAAGGCAAATGTGGTTGCACTGGAAAAGCCCGGTTCGGTGGCACCTGACCAACGAAATGACGGAATTTGTCCCCAAAGATAGATCTGATAATCCAATATCAACTATCCACGTGTAATCCAAGTTATAGCAATATCCAACAAATAATCCAGAGAATAACATCATCATATCAAAATACTCCAAGGGTAACATATCAACTAAACCATGAATCCAACTATAATGATGCTACTAACCCAATAATAATATCAATATATTATCCTAAGCTCCACATGATACCATCATCTCCAACCTAATACTCCAAAGCATAATATCAGTACTATCATGATGAAAATATTAACTATAGGCACTATTAATCCAATGGCAACATGTCATCCACCATCTGCAAAATATTAGTCCTAGAAATCCAAGCAATACCATGGCAGTAGCAAGATCAAGATAACTCCAAGAAATGCCATGGACAATTCATTTGTAGCTAATGCAAAATTTTAAATAAGTTCAAATAATTTAAACCATGACATTGCATTGCAATCGTGCAAATGGAGGGTGTGGCTTGCCTTGCTCCAAGAAAGGTTGGGAAAGCTCCTGGTCTTCATCATGCACACAAAAACCTACTGAAAAACATTTTTGAAAGCTTTTGTAAATAATCGATAATGCATTTTTCTCTATCCAGAAAATCTAGACAGTAGAGAAAAATACCAAATTCTACCAGAAAATAGAGGAGCTCACAAGAAAAATAATGCAAAAAGAATCAGTTCATTTGGACTTGTAGTTTAGGAGTTATTCAGGGTCAAAGTTGTGGTCAAATCTGATTTTAAAATTGAATTTAAATGAATTTCTGGAAAACTTCAAGGGGTGATGTCGAAAGCATAAACAGAGAATACGCCTTCACTAGAAAATGATTCGGGAGGGGGATGAGAGGCTGATGAGTGGGGCCCGCCTGGCAGGTTTGTAACAAGAGAGAGAGAGACAGAGGCGGGGCGGCTCACCGGCGCTGGCTGGCCGGCGTAGAGGCCATGGCAGAGCTGGGCAACTACGGGGATCAATCGAGCACTCGACGGCGAGCACTCCTGTACCCGCAGCTCGTCGGGAGGTGGTCGGAGGACGTCGTTCCCATCTTCTCCGGCGGCTGTACGCTTCGGGCGCCGGCGAACTCCTGGATTCCCGCAACGATATCCCCGGGGAAGTGGTCGAGGAGGACCAGTGGAGCGAGTGGAACTCAGTGGTGGTGGTGGCAGGGGTGGAGAGGTACTGGAGCGAGCTGGCTAGAGCAACGGCCGAACGGCGGAGCACCTCACCGGAGAGGAGGAAGAGGGCTCGCCGGCCGTGCTGCTGAGCTCCAGAGCGTGATTGGGAGGGAGAGAAGTGGAGGGGCAAAGAGAAACGAGGGCGGGGTGGCCTTAAATACGCAGGGAGGAAGGATCCAGAGCTCAGGCCCGCCATGGCTCACGGGCTGCTCCGGCGATGGCCGCTAGCTGCACGGGGGAGCTGGAGAGGACAAATGCGAGGCAGAGGAGGCTCACGGGAAGGAGTTGGCGCCAAGGGGGAGGAGGAAGAAGATGAGATGAGGACAGAGTACCCGTGGGCATATGGTCGCTAGCACCGCGCGAGGATGGTTCAAGAGGGGGCAGTGGAGGGAGAGTGACGTGAGAGAGGAGGGGAGTCAGGTCGGCATGCCCAGACGCGCGTAACTCACCGAGACGAAGCTGCCTGACGCGTGCTGACGCCCAGAGCGCGGCCAATGCTGCGAAAGCGCATGCACAGACATGCTAAAGACGCGGTCACCACTGTGCCCGGCAAGGAGGGGATGCAAGAGACTGTTGTGAGCTATCTAGAGTGTTGTCTCTGCATCATATAGACTGTAGGAGGTGAAAGATCAAGATAAGAGGCACTGCAGTGAAGTGAGGCTTCGAGGAATGTTTGCTGTAACAAACTGGGATGCACACCTGTGATCAGTAGAGTAGAGCTAAGGGCCAAATATGATGCCTGGTTTGTTTAGGTTAAGAAGGACTATCATCTTGTGCAATTAGAGAAGAAATGGACCCCAAATAAATATAGTTGCTTTGCAACTGCAATTTAGGTCCAGAAAAGAGAATTGGATGGTGCACTCACATGGAGTGTTTAAATGAGATGAAACTTGGCAAAGCATCAAGATATGGACATATGAAGATGCTGAAAAAGTTTCATACCATTTGGACTTGCCAAAATGGTACTTGCTTCACAATAATCCCCTCTGTCCAGAAACTTAGAATAATTTTGGAGAGAAATAGGATTGCCTAAATGATCCCAAATTTGGTGGAGAGTAGTTATATGGGTAGGAGCATGATCGGGTCATTTTACAGAATTAATGAAGCAATGTAAATTATACTTGCTTCAGAACCTGAAAATATTAATAGAATCAAAGATTTGAAGGTGTGCTCACATAGTTCAAGGGATGGAGCTAAAAATTGGAGGAGTGTGATGATATGAGCGCATTAAGGTGTGTGCAAAATTTCAACTCATTTGGGTACTTCTAGCTAGTACTTCCTTCACAATGGCTTCTGTCTGACAGAAACTTTGAAAAATTGCTGAGGAAGATTCACTAGGCAAATTGAGCTGAATTTTGGCATGAGGAAAAATTTGGACATAAAAGAATGCCCAAAAAGTTTGGGAGAGAACAAGGAAAGATAGGTGGCACTTCCTTCACAGAAGACCACACTAGACAGAAATGAAGAATGAATATTGATGAATTATTTTTGGGCTAGGAGAGGAAGGTTTGGACATATTTGGGGCATATATAATCCAAACAATTTATTAGAATTATTTGGGAATTTTTCAGAAGACAGAAATATAGGTTGCTTCACAACCTAGGGCAAATAGGACTATTCCTTTAATGGAAAAAAGGAATATTCCCTAGAAAAGAATTTTAGGGTTGGGCTGGAACAGAAATGACATGATCTTGGGAGAGATTTGGGAATGATAAACCACTTGAGAAAAGAAGAAATGATGATCTCCCAAGTTCCAAGTCCATGGAACTGCTCCAAAAAGAAATTCAGAGCAAAACCAAATTAAATCAAAAAGAAAAAGAAAGGGCAAAAAACCAGGGTGTTACAAACCTTCCCCCCTTAAAGAAATCTCGTCCTCGAGATTTGGTTGCTCAGGGAACAAGTATGACTTGAGGACACCGTTTCCAACTCGGGTATCCATTTCCTTTATATGTTGTTTCCCCTGATTTTCACCTGATCTGCTTACTTTGCTCTGGGGTGGTTTGCTTCACCTTTCCCAAATTCTGACAGGTTTTTGCTCATATACCAAAAACTTATGCTGACATTGATTCTTTCATATCTGCGGTGATATCCAAGGGACCTGAGCATAAATTCCCTTTTGTCATGAAAACTTTTTACTTCATCCATGGGGTTGCTCAAACAAATGCATGTCTTCCGATTTCCTACAATGTTGAGAAGCATGACCATTCTCCTGATGAGATCTGACTGCTCGTAGGTGATACTGACTTATCTTGATTTGTTTCTTTGTCTCGAACAGGAGATACGTACCACAGATTTGACTGCCTTCTATCGTGATAGAGGGGTATGGACTTATAGATGTATCATACCTCAAACATTAACATCTTGAGACTGGCCTGGCAAGGGTGCTGGCGGGAAGATACTTTTCATGGCAGGTTGTCCGCGTACTTGGTTCCGACAGTGAGTATACCTGGTCTGAGCTGATTGTTCGGGATTTGACTTTCCCATATTGTCGGTATACCCATCTGTGGTAATAGGCTGTGAGATGCTTCAACACTGCCACTGAAGTCAAACTGCAGAGTTTGCAAAGGAAATCTTGGGTCTGACAGAACAGACTTGGATATTCCACCCTAACCATTCTGGGTAGGTGCCGTGGGACAAGCGGGTCAGTGGGATATGAAGTCCTTGAAGAACAAAGTATGCCTCTGAGGGTATGCCTTTGTGGATCCATAAGGAATCATGGCCTCCAACTGACTTGGGTATCCGGACCCTGACGGTCACACAAAAATCACCATTCCTTTGCTGTTAGTCTCACCCTTTGACGGTCATGATTTTATTTGTCGGGATACCTTACTGAAATAGCTTGGCCACATATGTCCTTGATTCTTCGTATGACCATGAATGTGGTTAATGCAATATTTTTGGCACCACTCCTTGTGCTTGTTTCCTGACCTGGGTCCACACATATATGACATATACTCGGGGCATGTAGCTATACAGAGCTTGTTGTTGAGGCCAATCATACAAGAGGGTGACAAGAGTTAATGAGATCGATCTTGTTGCCAAATGCGGAAATATTGGCCTTAGTGACCATGGTCAAGACTATTGATTCTGTGTTGTTGATGTCTACTACGCAACTTTATTCTTGTAGACTCGTGTTGGGCCTCCAAGCGCATAGTTTTGTAGGACAGTAGCAATTTTCCCTCAAGTGGATGACCTAAGGTTTATCAATCCGTGGGAGGTGTAGGATGAAGATGGTCTCTCTCAAACAACCCTGCAACCAAATAATAAAAAGTCTCTTGTGTCCACAACACACCAAATACAACGGTAATTTGTATAGGTGCACTAGTTCGGCAAAGAGATGGTAATAAAAGTGTAGTAATGATAGTAGATATTGATTTTTGTAATAGGAACAATAAAAAAACAGCAAGGTAACGAGTAACAAAAGTGAGCACAAACGGTATTGCAATGCTTGAAAATGAGGCCTAGGGTCCGTACTTTCGCTAGTGCAATCTCTCAACAATGCTAATCTAATTGGATCATATAACCATCCCTCAAAGTGCGATGAAGAATCACTCCAAAGTTCCTATCTAGCGGAGAACATAAGAAGAAATTGTTCGTAGCTATTCTTTACGATCGATCTATCCAAGAGTTCATACTAAAATAACACCAAAGCAAATTCAGATTCATAATACTCAATCCAACACAAAGAACCTCAAAGAGTGCCCCAAGATTTCTACCGGAGAAACAAAAGACGAGAACATGCATCAACCCCTATGCATAGATTACCCCAATGTCACCTCAGGAATCTACAAGTTGAGTGCCAAAACATATCTCAAGTGAATCACTATAATACCCCATTGTCACCATGGGTATTCATATGCAAGACATATATCAAGTGCTCTCAAATCCATAAAAGTATTCAATCTGATAAAATGAAATCTCAAAGGGAAAAATCAATTCATCACAACAAGATAGAGAGGGGAAAACACCATATGATCCAACTATATTAACAAAGCCCGCGACACATCAAGATCGAGACTCAAGATCATGAGAGAGAGAGAGAGATTAAACACATAGCTACTGGTACAAACCCTCAGCCCTGAGGGTGGACTACTCCCTCCTCATCATGGTGGCTACCGGGATGATGAAGATGGCCACTGGTGATGATTTCCCCCTCCGGCAGGGTGCCGGAACGGGGTCTAGATTGGTTTTTCTTGGCTACAGAGGCTTGCGGTGGCGGAACTTCTGATCTAGGGTTATCTTCGAGGGTTTTGGAATATTTGGGAATTTATAGGGCGAAGAGGCGGTGTGGGAGGCCACCAAGGTGGGCACAACCCATCTGGGCACGCGTGGGCCCCCAGGCGCGCCCTGGTGGGTTGTGCTCCCCTCGGAGCTCCCCTTTGGTACTTCTTTGGCCCACCGGGTGTCTTCTGGTCCAGAAAAAATCTCCAAAAAGTTTCGCTGCGTTTGGACTCCGTTTGGTATTGATTTTCTGCGATGTAAAAAACAAGCAAAAAATAGCAACTGGCACTGGGCACTATGTCAATAGGTTAGTTTCAAAAAATGATATAAGTTGCTACAAAATGATTGTAAAACATCCA
The DNA here is from genome assembly GCA_011799875.1 of Thinopyrum elongatum. Classification (NCBI taxonomy): domain Eukaryota; kingdom Viridiplantae; phylum Streptophyta; class Magnoliopsida; order Poales; family Poaceae; genus Thinopyrum; species Thinopyrum elongatum. The sequence goes on along the minus strand of CM022302.1, from coordinate 117,387,089 downwards.
AAAATGATAATAAAATAGCATGGAACAATAAAAAATTATAGATACGTTGGCGACGTACTCAGCATCCCCAATCTTAATTCCTACTCGTCCTCGAGTAGGTAAATGATAAAATTGAATTTTTGATGTGGAATGCTGCCTAACATGTTCATCACATATTCTTTTCTTTTATAGCATGGACATATGGACTTTTATGTGGTTCAAAGCAATAGTCTAGTTTTGACATGAAGATTTAAATACTCAAGCATATCAACAAGCAACCATGTCTTTCAACATATCAACATTAAAGCAAGTTATCCCTAGCCCATTATGCTCAATCATTGATCCATTCATGAAACACACTTGCATATTAGCTACACCCAATGCTCAAGTATGATCATAGTGCCCCTTAGTTGGTGCTTTATAAGAGAAGATGGAGACTCAAATAAAAATAAAAATTGCATAAAGTAAATAGATAGGCCCTTCGTAGAGGGAAGCAGAGATTTGTAGAGGTGCCAGAGCTCAAAGCGAAAAAATATAGAGATAAAACATTTTGGGTGGCATGCCTTTCTTATCAACGAAAATGATCGAGTAGTTCCCAATACTTTCCATGCTAGATATATCATAGGCGGTTCCCAAACAGAAAATAAAGTTTAATCATTTTTCCACCATACTTTCACATTCCACGGCTAACCAAATCCATGAGTGCCATCCATACCAACACTTTCCAAGGAATTTATTATTTGACAACATAAAGTAAATTCATTTTTCATTTCGGGACTGGGCATCCCTAATACCTTTGCCGTACTCTCGTGCAATGACAAGTGAATAAACACTCATCTTGAGAATAACACATCTAGCATGGAAAAATATCAGTCACCCCCTACCATTTCATGAGCGGTACGAGCACACAAAAAGGAAATTTATTTTGAAGATTAGAGATGGCACATACAAATTTGCTTAGAACGGCAAAAGAATACCGCATATAGGTAGGTATAGTGGACTCATATGGCAAAACTGGTTTAAGGATTTTGGATGCAAAAGTAGTATTCCCACTTAGTACAAGTGAAGTCTAGGAAAAAGATGGAGAAGCATCCAACCAAGGAACGAAAAATCACATAAGCGAGCATTAAGCATAACTAACACCGAATAATGCACCACAAGTAGGATGTAATTCCATTTCATAACTATTGACTTTTGTGCTTGCATAGGGAATAATAAACCTTAACACCAATATTCTTACTAAGGCATAATTAATCACCAACATGACTCACATATCACTATCATCATATCTCAAAATTATTACAAAGAATCAAGTTTATTTTGTCCAATGATCTTCATGAAAGTTTTTATTATATCCCTCTTGAATATCTATCACTTTGGGACTAGTTTCATATATTGCAATTACTTTTGACAAGCTCAAACAAATTTAAGTGAAGAACATGAGCATAACAATTTTCGTCTCTCAAAATAATATAAGTGAAGCACAAGAGTAAATGACAAGCTACTCCAAAAAGATATAAGTGAAGATCAAGCGAGTAGTTAAGTAAATAGGTAGATAATTGTGGACTCTCTCTTATTTAAATACTTTCAGATCTAAGTATTTTATTAAAACAGCAAGCAAAAACAAAATAAAATGACATTCTAAGAATAGCACACATCATGTGAAGAAGCAAAAACTTAGGCTCAACCAAGACTAACCGATAATTGTTGATGAAGAAAGGTGGGATGCCTACCGGGGCATCCCCAAGCTTAGATGCTTGAGACTTCTTGAAATATTATCTTTCGGTGCCTTGGGCAACCCCAAGCTTGAGCTTTTGCGTCTCCTTAATTCCTTTTATATCACGGTTTCCCTAAATCTTAAAAACTTCATCCACACAAAACTCAACAAGAACTCGTGAGATAAGTTAGTACAAGTCAATGCAATAACCTTATCATTCTCTACTGTATAAAATCTCTAAAATTATTATTTAACATTGCATACTAAATGCCTCTGCATATTTAATACTCCTATCCTCAAATAGAATTATTAAACAAGCAAACATATGCAAACATAACAGCAATCTGCCAAAACAGGACAGTCTGTAAAGGATGCAAGAGTATTCATACTTCTCTAACTCCAAAAATTATGAAAATTTACCACACTTAGAAAATTTATCATAGCTTATTGTGCAAAAAAATTCAACATTTTATCACATTCTGACTTTTCTCGGGAATTTTTGTAACAGCGATAAACTTTCTGTTTTGAAACAGGAACAAATAGACTTGCAAAATAAGCATGGTAAAGCTATCCTTGACATTTTTATTGAGATTAAAGATGCAAAATATTATTATAAATATCAGCAAGAAAATACAAATAAAATAAAATGACGCTCCAAGCAAAACACATATCATGTGACGAATAAAATTATAGCTCCAAGTGAGGTTACCGATAATGTCGGAGACGAAAGAGGGGATGCCTTCCGGGGCATCCCCAAGCTTAGTTGCTTGGATCTTCCTTGAATATTACCTTGGGGGTGCCTTGGGCATCCCCAAGCTTAGGGTCTTGTCACTCCTTATTCTCCTCATATCGATATCTCACCCAAAACTTGAAAACTTCAATCACACAAAACTTAACGGAACTTCGTGAGATGGGTTAGTATGATAAAGACAAATCATTCACTTTGGTAATATCAAGATAAGATTCATAATTGCTCTCACACAATGCCTACTGTACTCTACAATTTCCAAAATTTATATTAAGCAATATAAGCCATAGAAACCATAAAACAAGCAAACTATTCATTGCAAACAGAATCTGTCCAAAAACAGAACAGTACATAAAGATCTGAATTAAGGTCATATTTTTGTAACTCCAAAAATTCTGAAAAACTAGGAAAACGTATAAAAATTTTATACCCAACAACTGTAAAAAATTCAGAGCTGTTCGACGCTCCAATGAATTTAAACAATTCTGTTACTGGGCACAAAAGTTTCTGTTTTTGCACAGAATCTAGTCAACTATCATCCACACTATCCCAAAGGCTTTACTTGGTACTTTATTGAAATATAAGCAATAAAACATGATTAATACAGTAGAATAACCATGTGAACACACAAAAACAGTAGGTAAAAGTGTTGGGTTGTCTCCCAACAAGCTCTTTTCTTTAATGCCTTTTTAGCTAGGCATGATGATTTCAATGATGCTCGCATAAACGTAAAGAATTGAAACATAAAGAGAGCATCATGAAGCATATGACTAGCACATTTAAGTCCAACCCACTTCCTATGCATAGGGATTTTGTGAGAAAATAATTCATGGGAACAAGAATCAACTAGCATAGGAAGGCAAAACAAGTGCAACTTCAAAACTTTCAACATAAAGAGAGGAAACTTGATATTATTGAAATATGTAGAAGCATATATTCCTCTCTCATAATAATTTTCAGTAGCATCCTGAATGAATTCAACAATATAACTATCACATAAAGCATTCTTTTCATGATCCACATACATAAAAGTTTTATTACTCTCCACATAAGCAAATTTATTCTCATGAATAGTAGTGGGAGCAAATTCAACAAAATAACTATCATGTGATTGAAAATTAAAATCATGATGACAAGTTTCATGGTTATCACTATTCTTTATAGCATACATGTCATCACCATAATCATCATAGATAGGAACTTTGTTATCATAGTCATTTGAAACCTCTTCCAAAATAGTGGATTCATCACTAAATAAAGTCATGACCTCTCCAAATCCACTTTCATAATTATTACAATAAGATTCAACACCCTCCAAAATAGTGGGATTATCATTACATAAAGTTGACACTCTTCCAAACCCACTTTCATCAATATAATCATCATAAATAGGAGGCATGCAATCATCATAATAAATTTTCTCATCAAAACTTGGTGGACTAAAAATATCATATTCATCAAATATAGCATCCCCAAGCTTATGGCTTTGCATATCATTAGCATCATGGATATTCAAAGAATCCGTACTAACAACATTGCAATCATGCTCATCATTTATGCCAAACATTTTATAGAATTCTTCCTCTATCAATTGAGCACAATTTTTCTTTCCATCATTTTCACGAAAGACATTATAAAGACGAATAATATGAGGCCACCTCAATTCCATTTTTTATAGTTTTCTTTTATGAACCAAACTAGTGATAAAACAAGAAACTAAAAGATTCAATTGCAAGATCTAAAGATATACCTTCAAGCACTCATCTCCCCGGCAACGGCGCCAGAAAAGAGCTTGATGTCTACTACGCAACTTTATTCTTGTAGACTCGTGTTGGGCCTCCAAGCGCAGAGTTTTGTAGCACAGTAGCAATTTTCCCTCAAGTGGATGACCAAAGGTTTATCAATCTGTGGGAGGTGTAGGATGAAGATGGTCTCTCTCAAACAACCCTGCAACCAAATAATAAAAATTCTCTTGTGTCCCCAACACACCAAATACAATGGTAATATGTATAGGTGCACTAGTTCGGCGAAGAGATGGTAATAAAAGTGTAGAAATGATAGTAGATATTGATTTTTCTAATAGGAACAATAAAAAAACAGCAAGGTAACGAGTAACAAAAGTGAGCACAAAAGGTATTGCAATGCTTGAAAATGAGGCCTAGGGTCCATACTTTCGCTAGTGCAATCTCTCAACAATGCTAATCTAATTGGATCATATAACCATCCCTCAAAGTGTGATGAAGAATCACTCCAAAGTTCCTATCTAGCGGAGAACATAAGAAGAAATTGTTTGTAGCTATTCTTTCCGATCGATCTATCCAAGAGTTCGTACTAAAATAACACCAAAGCAAATTCAGATTCATAATACTCAATCTAACACAAAGAACCTCAAAGAGTGCCCCAAGATTTCTACCGGAGAAACAAAAGACGAGAACGTGCATCAACCCCTTTGCATAGATTACCCCAATGTCACCTTGGGAATCTGCGAGTTGAGTGCCAAAACAATCTCAAGTGAATCACTATAATACCCCATTGTTACCACGGGTATTCATATTCAAGACATATATCAAGTGCTCTCAAATCCGTAAAAGTATTCAATCCGATAAAATGAAATCTCAAAGGGAAAACTCAATTTATCACAACAAGATAGAGAGGGGAAAACACCATATGATCCAACTATATTAACAAAGCCCGCGATACATCAAGATCGAGACATCTCAAGAACACGAGAGAGAGAGAGATAGAGATTAAACACATAGCTACTGGTACAAACCCTCAGCCCCGAGGGTGGACTACTCCCTCCTCATCATGGTGGCCGCCAAGATGATGAAGACGGCCACCGGTGATGATTTCCCCCTCCCGCTAGGTGCCGAAACGGGGTCTAGATTGGTTTTTCGTGGCTACAGAGGCTTGCGGCGGCGGAACTTCTGATCTAGGGTTATCTTCGAGGGTTGTGGAATATTTGACAATTTATAGGGCGAAGAAGCAATGCGGGAGGCCACCAAGGTGGGCACAACCCAGTTGGGCGCGCCTGGGCCCCCAGGCGCACCCTGGTGGGTTGTGCTCCCCTCGGAGGTCCCCTCTGGTACTTCTTTGGCCCACCGGCTGTCTTCTGGTCCAGAAAAAATCTCCAAAAAGTTTTGCTGTGTTTGGACTCCGTTTGGTATTGATTTTCTGCGATGTAAAAAACAAGCAAAAAACAGCAACTGGCACTGGGCACTATGTCAGTAGGTTAGTCCCAAAAAATGATATAAAGTTGCTATAAAATGATTGTAAAACATCCAAGAATGATAATAAAACAGCATGGAACAATCAAAAATTATAGATACGTTGGAGACATATCAGTTGTCAGCTCCAGAACTTGTCGATCCTTTCATTACTTGAGAGGTATCTCTGCTTATCTTCATTTACCTGACTCATGAGGTTGTAGGGTCCTTACCTTTCTTAAGTATATCTGCTTGATCAGTGTCGCGTCTCGTATGGGGGACTGGTATGACCGGGGATGCATGCACACCATATATATACAAGAAGAATATGCTGCTGAACACTCGATCCTTGTGCTAGGCATATGTCTTGACTAAGTGATACTTCTAACAAAAATGTTGCGTATCTAATTTTTGAACTGCGCTATCATATACTGCCAACTTACAGTGTAATACCTGACGATGGTGCATAGTGTTGTACTCACGCAGTCCAGGTGTCTTATGTGGCAAGCCATCCGAGTAGCTTGCCGAAGAAGACTTGATATCTTACGCTCGAAGATTTTGTTGCAGTGACGTGCTGGAGAAGACTGGGTTCCATACCTGAGAAGCTTCTCCTCTGGTTGCTTGTTGAGAAAGATTCAATCCCTTACGTTAGAAGTCTTTATCGCGGTATCTTGCTGTGAAAGACTGGGTATCTTGGACCAGAAACTGTCCATATATCACACTGAAGAAAAATTGATGAGCCTTGCAACATAAGTTTCTTCCGATTGCGTGTGGAGGAAGACTGAGTTTCTCATATCCAAAACTTCATACTGTGATATGCAGATTGAAAGCCATACACACAACCATAATATTTTGTGGCTGGTTACTTGCATGAGAAAAAATATTGACTGTCTTCCCTGATCATAGCACATTCTGGCTTTCTTTCGGAGTATAAAATATTTCAAGCATCATTCCTTGTTGAGCCCAAAACTTTGTATATGAGCCATACCTTTGACTAAAAATATACCGTTGATCTTGTACCTGACTTGTCTTCCTGCTGGCTTGACCATTACCGTGTGAGGATTAAGTACTGCTATAGACTTGATGTGTTTAGCTGAGCTTCTTGCAAATATTTGAAATCCTTATTGCTTCTTTGAGTCTGGTGTCGATGGAGGAGCAACTTCCATAAGGGGAAAATAGGGTAACACCGAGGACCCAAAAAGAAAGAAGCAGATGAAACAACTCAACTAAACAAAAGAACACAAAACATTACACGCACACACAAACAAAGGCACATATTAATGCTATTCACACAATATGCATGCCTACTTAAGCACACAAATCTCGCGGGAACTCCGGGATTACGATCTAACATGATGTGACGGTGTGCACGAGGACGAATCAATGTGTGGAGGAGTTGGTGTAAACATCACTACACCAAGGGCTGGACTAGGCAAGAAACAACCTGGACTAGCTCGAAGGCGAGGACGTACTTGGTAACCATGTAGCGGGACACGAATGTCGCGACCACGTTATTATCAAGCGGACGAAAAAAATCCGTACTCGTCCAAGGAATAGGATGGTGAGGGAAAGCTGAGTCGGTTGGCATTGCCCTTTGTTGATTACTAAGATCATTAAGGGTTGCCAACACGACTAGACGAAAAGCACGGTCCGGGGTAGAAGCATGTCTACCACCGAAAAAATAGGTGCAGAAAAAGAAATGAACCTGGTGCTATACCCGGGGCACCATCCTGCAAACGGTGTCCGGGATCACTTGGCATCACTCCGCTGAGACAGAAATGATGCCAAACACCGAAGAATGGGAAAAAGGGAAACTGGCGGGATGCAGGGGCAGAGCTGTAGTGGATCCAAACTGATGCCAGCTACACTCACAAGATAAATCGTTAGCAACAAATAATAGGGCTATATGCATGCTATGCAACAAACAAATGCAGCAACCAATGCAACAAACAAGCCAGACTCTATACTACCGACTTCTACCGCTTGCACTGACTAGGGCGTCCTACAGCAAGACCTGCTCTGATACCAAGCTCTGTGGCACCCGACTCAGAGGAACCAAAACACCCCGTATTCTAGCCCAGAGATCAAGTCTTCTGGATTACTGCACTGCTTGGCATAGAACAAATCAGCTCTTATTACAAAGGATAAGGGTACAAAGGTCTGATGTTACAAAGGATCACATCAGTACGGCGACACTACGCCTGCTAAGATAGCTCTATGCTAGCAGTGGAACAACTCGTAGCAGCGGAACAACTTCTAGCAGCAAAACAACGCTGAAGGTGGTGAACTCCACTCCGCGGGGACTCTGGCTGGGACACGATCTAGCTCGCACGATCGGTAACCTCGACAAGCAATCAATCAATCAATCACGGCATCACCTGCAATCTGGCATGACACGCCAGGTCAGTACATTGAATGTACTTGCAAGCTCACAACAACCAAAAGCATCAAGGCAAGACAACAACATAGCATTAACAGGTTAAGTTATCAACATCTACTATGATGTGGAAGCAATAACTAAGCACGATATACAACTACTAGAATACTGATGAACCAACATCTCGGATCTCAAGAACCATCTCACTCTTGGCTATCTGTCCAAGCAATAAATCACATCGATCACCTCGTGATCACTACCTCCATATGATCACCGCGTGACCACATCACAAACTGAATGATCAAACTCAAGATCATCCCAACATCATCATCGGCATCCTGCCAAACTGTTATAGCTCACATATCAACATATAAATCATCTAAAAGTCATTCCATCATGTGAGTGTTGATCGAACGTTGTGACCTAGTACAAATTGTGCCCATGACCGAGGATGCGGCTATCGATAGATTATACACATACTCTACAGAGGTTAGCACACTGTACCCACATCACAGAACCCATGGCCTCGTACTCCCATTCGGGTGGACCAATGGCGTTCTGACAAAACCAGTCTACTGCCATGACACTCTTCCGGCCACTCTGACCAAATCTCCTTTGGGCTAAGTCATGGGTGGCCCCGATGCCACTCTGGACACCCAACGGCCACCGTCGTGGCAAAACAAAAATGGTCCCAAACAGGGACAAAAACGCGCAAACAATTCGGGCACACAAGGCTTATACCGGCCTACCTGATCAGGGTAGCGCACACGTATAACATTCCCTAGTTGGAGGCACCGGCGAGAGGCATAACAATAGACCACATTAGGGCCTTCCCATAAAAGGAAAATGTGGTTGCACTGGAAAAGCCCGGTTCGGTGGCACCTAACCAATGAAATGACGGAATTTGTCCCCAAAGATAGATCTGATACTCCAATATCAACTATCCACCATTAATCCTAGTTATAGCAATATCCAACAAATAATCCAGAGAATAACATCATCATATCAAAATACTCCGAGGGTAACATATCAACTAAACCATGAATGCAAGTATAATGATGCTACTAACCCAATAGTAATATCAATATATTATCCTAAGCTCCACATGATACCATCATCTCCAACCTAATACTCCAAAGCATAATGTCAATACTATCATGATGAAAATAATAACCATAACCACTATTAATCCAATGGCAACATGTCATCCACCGTCTGCAAAATATTAGTCCTAGAAATCCAAGCAATGCCATGGCAGTAGCAAGATCAAGATAACTCCAAGAAATGCCATGGACAATTCATTTGTAGCTAATGCAAAATTTTAAATAAGTTCAAATAATTTAAACCATGACATTGCATTGCAATCATGCAAATGGAGGGTGTGGCTTGCCTTCCTCCAAGAAAGGTTGGGAAAGCTCCAGGTCTTCATCATGCACACAAAAACCTACTGAAAAATATTTTTGAAAGCTTTTGTAAATAATCCATAATGCATTTTTCTCTGTCCAGAAAATCTAGATAGCAGAGAAAAATACCAAATTCTACCAAAAAATAGAGGAGCTCAATATAAAAATAATGCAAAAAGAATCAGTTCATTTGGACTTGTAGTTTAGGAGTTATTCAGGGTCAAAGTTGTGGTCAAATCTGATTTTAAATTGAATTTAAATGAATTTCTGGAAAACCTCCAGGGGTGACGTCGAAAGCGTAAACAGAGAATATGCCTTCACTAGAAAATGGTTCGGGAGGGGGATGGGGGGCTGACGAGTGGGGCCCGCCTGGCAGGTTTATAACGAGAGAGAGAGAGAGAGAGAGACAGAGGCGGGACGGCTCACCGGCGATGGCTAGCCGGCGTAGAGGCCACGGCGGAGCTGGGCGATTGCGGGGATTGATCGGGGGCTCGACCGCGAGCACTCCCGTACCCGCAGCTCATTGGGAGGATGCCGCGCCCTTCTTCTCCGGCGGCTGCACGCTTCGGGCGCCGGCGAACTCCTGGATTCCGGTGACGATTACCCCGGGGAAGAGGTCGAGGAGGACCAGTGGAGCGAGTAGAACTCAGTGGTGGTGGTGGCAGGGGTGGAGAGGTACTTGAGCGAGCTGGCCATAGCAGCGGCCGAACGGCGGAGCACCTCGCCGGAGAGGTGGAAGAGGGCTCGCCGGCCGTGCTGCTAGGCTCCAGAGCATGATTGGGAGGGAGAGAAGTGGAGGGGCGAAGAGAAATGAGGGCGGGGTGGCCTTAAATAGGCAGGGAGGAAGGATCCAGAGCTCGGGCCCGCCATGGCTCACGGGCTGCTCCGGCGATGGCCGCTAGCTTCACGGGGGAGCTGGAGAGGACAAGTATGATGCAGAGGAGGCTCAAGGGGAGGAGATGGCGCCAAGGGGGAGGAGGAAGAAGACGAGACAAGGACAGAGCCGAGCGGCGCACAGTGTACCCGTGGGCGCACGGCCGCTAGCGCAGGCGAGGACGCTTCAAGAGGGGGCAGAGGAGGGAGAGCGATGTGAGAGAGGAGGGGAGTCAGGTCGATGCTGCCAGAGCACATGCACAGACATGCTAAAGACGTGGTCACCACTGTGCCCGGCAGGGAGGGGACGCAGGAGACTGTCGTGAGCTATCTAGAGTGTTGTCTCTGCATCATATAGACTGTAGGAGGAGAAAGATCAAGATAAGAGGCACTGTAGTGAAGTGAGGCTTTGAGGAATGTTTGTTGTAGCAAACTTGGATGCACACCTGTGATCAGCAGAGTAGATCTAAGGGCCAAATATGATGTCTGGTGTGATTAGGTTAAGAAGGACTATCATCCTATGCAATTAGAAAAGAAATGAACCCCAAATTAATATAGTTGCTTTGCAACTGCAATTTAGGTCCAAAAAAGAGAATTGGATGGTGCACTCACATGTAGTGTTTAAATGAGATGATACTTGGCAAAGCCTCAGGATATGGACATATGAAGGTGCTGAAAAAGTTTCATACTATTTGGACTTGCCAAAATGGTACTTGCTTCACAATAATCCCCTCTGTCCAGAAACTTAGAATAATTTTGGAGAGAAATGGGATTGCCTAAATGATCCCAAATTTGGTGGAGAGTAGTTATATGGGTAGGAGCATGATCTGGTAATTTTACAGAATTAATGAAGCAATATAAATTATACTTGCTTCACAACCTGAAAATATTAACAGAATGAAAGATTTGAAGGTGTGCTCACATAGTTCAAGGGATGGAGCTGAAAATTGGAGGAGTGTGATGATATGAGCACATTAAGGTGTGTGCAAAATTTCAACTCATTTGGGTACTTCTAGCTAGTACTTCCTTCACAATGGCTTCTATCTGACAGAAAATTTTAAAAAATGCTGAGGAAGATTCACAAGGCAAATGGAGCTGAATTTTGGCATGAGGCAAAAATTTGGACATAAAAGAATGCCCAAAAATTTTGGGAGAAAACAAGGAACGATAGGTGGCACTTCCTTCACAGAAGACCACACTAGACAGAAATGAAGAATGAATATTGATGAATTATTTTTGGGCTAGGAGAGGAAGGTTTGGACATATTTGGGGCATATATGATCCAAACAATTTATGAGAATTATTTCGGAATTTTCTGGAAGACAGAAATATAGGTTGCTTCACAACCTAAGGCAAACAAGACTATTCCTTTAATAGAAAAAAGGAATTTCCCTAGAAAAGAATTTTAGGGTTGGGCTTGAACAGAAATGACATGATCCTGGGTGAGATTTGGGAATGATAAACCACTTGATAGAAGAAGAAATGATGATCTCCCAAGCTCCAAGTCCATGGAACTGCTCCAAAAAGAAATTCAGAGCAAAACCAAATTAAATCAAAAAGAAAAAGAAAGGGCCAAAAATGTCGGGACCCCGATCCTAAGTCACACCGATCTAGCATGTAACACATCAATATCACTTTGCAGCCTCATGCATGTTATCCCCACGGGTGCTACCTTACCTGGCCCGGGAACGTTTGCGCCTTTTGGCTCACGTATATGATAGTGTCGCTAGCCTCCATATGACAGAGAACCCGGACCGACATGACTAGTCGTAAACCCAAGGTGGTACTAACTTACAGGGACAGGTATACATGACCCAGAAATGCACGTGTCGGTCAGCAGCGAGTGAATCCGGGCTGTAGCAAGCTATCAGGACTCCGGTAAGCACCGCGTTACATTTCACCGAAGGGACAGACACAGGAGCAAAGAAGGACACATGCCGGCCAACCCAAGTGTTCCGGAGCAGTAGCGAACTACCATGGCTCAGTGGAAGCACCGGGAGACATTTCCCCATAAGGAAGGCTACCAAGAATAAACAACTAGGTGTCGGATCCCACACATAGCAATACACATTACACGTACGCATAACATGGAACTATGTGCTGTACAACATGGCATCACAACATAACTCAACAACTCATATAGATAAAGGCCCAGAAGAGCCAACATAGCATTATATTACAAACAGGGGTCACACGACCCATCATACAGAGCATACAAGCAACAGAAACATAACATGTCTGAGTATAGACAACTACAAAAAAAAGGCTGGGAAGCTTGACTATCTACAAGACCCTCCCAAGGGTACAAGATCATATCTGAGGTAACAAGCTAATCATCGAAGTCCAAGTGGAACTACTAGTGAGACAGAAGTCTCATCTGCAAAACATAAATTAAGCAAACGTGAGTACAAAGATACTCAACAAGACTTACATCAGATCCTATCACACATGCATTAGTATCAAGAGGGGTATTGTGGGTTTTGGCTGCAGCAAGCCAGCTTTGACTCAGTGGCTATCCTGTTCTACGACTACGAGTAACTTCTTTGAGGTGAGAAAGTGCATACGCGTCCACTAATCACCACAAAAATACACTACTATGGATTCTTTCCCGTCTCCCTACGAGAAGGCCATCCATATCACTCACACTTATCTTGAGCATTTTAGATTATCCACTTCAAGTTGTCTATGTACCACGTAAGCATCCAAGTAGTCCATAACCGAGGACGCGGCTATTCGAATAGATCATGTTAACCCTGCAGGGGTGTACTTCTTCACACACACTCTCACCACTTACCCCCATGTACACGTCATGTATCTCGGCAACCTTCAAGCGGAAGCCTGACGAGGGTGTCGGCCACGACCTGACTAACCACACAAGACACTAGTCCAGGTTTATCGCCTATCTGAGGTCGTACCCGCAAAGGAAGTCCGGCCGAAGTTTCCATCACGGCCCCAAACGATTTGAGCAGGGTTCCTAGGCCCACCATCCGGGTGCCACTTGGTACACCGTGCCACTGTGCCTAGTCTGTCCCAAGTCCACCCTGCTGGGTGCCACTCGGTAGAAAAATAGCACTACCTACAAACACCAAAAACTAGTTGCAACTCCTGGACAGAGATCAAGGCGGTTAATAAGTCGAGAGAGCTTGGAGCGCCCGGAGCCCAATGTGTGGTAGTAGCTAGTCATTGGACAACATACACGGAACTCAGTTCTTCAGGACGGTCCCAATGAGACAACCCACCATGTACTCCTACATGGCCTCTCACTGCTACCTTTACCAAATCATGTTCACACGCTTAACTCTCAGCATCAGAACATGGCATAACACTCCAATTCATTCCCAATGAATCAGACCTGACACAACTCTAAGCAATAGCAGGCATGGCATGGTAGGAACACAACATGGCTCATTCAACTCCTACACATGCTAGTGGGTTTCAACTATTTACTGTGGCAATGACAGGTCATGCAGAGGAATGGGTTCAACTACCGCAGCATAAAGTTGCAGTTGAATCGTTGTTGTCCTAATGCAATAAGAGAGAGTAGGAGCAAGAGAGTGGGGTTGTATCGGAATGCTCAAAGTGGTTTGCTTGCCTGGTAGATCAACAGGGGGGGACTGCTCCTCTGACAGGTACTCTGGAACGGTCTCCGGAGTTGGACCTACCGAGAAGGATGGTGCCAGCAATCAATACACAAGCATATGCAACAATATGATGCATGAACATGGCATGAAGATGTGATGTGGTTTTTGCTAATGCATCTAGCATTCTATTTGAATGAAGTCCATTTGAACCAAGGGTTCAAATGCAACTCCAAATTAAACACTTATAAATGCCATTCATGTGTTTTCACCTATACCGCAGATTTAGGTTGGTTTGTCATGAATGAAACTGGTACCGATCGATAGATTGAATTTTTCTGATAATTTTTCATATATAAATTATTTCAATCTGAGCTACGGTTATTTTTCTATGAATTTTTGAAGTTTTGGCTATTTTCTGGAATTTCTGAATTATTTTAAACCCAGAATATCACTTATTGCGTCATTACTGCATCATACCTACGTCAGCAAGTAAGGATGGCAGTGGGTAGGGTATGGGGCAGGTAGAGCAATACCATACCCATACCCGTGTAGTCAATGGGTACAAAATTCTACACATACCCGTACTCACGGGTATGAAACTTTACCCATACCCATACCCATTGGGTACCCAACGGGTAGATCAAATAGTACACAAGTTATTCACAATTTCACATTCATCGATATCACATTTGACCAAAAAAATATTTATCTCAACGCAGTAGATGAGTACATAACAATTATCTCAATTCAAATTGACGATTTGGGACAACTTTAACATAAGTTCACAATCTCACGACACACTTCACGGGTAAGGTACACGTGTCAGTATAAACGGGTAGGGTATGGGTATATCCATGGGTACAAGGATATTATATCCATGGGTACAAGGATATACCCATGCTCTACCCATGACTTAACGGTAGGGTATGGGTACTACCCATAGGTATAAAATTGTGCCCATACCCTGCCCATGCGGGTACGGTATCCGCGGGTACCCATACCCATGAGTAAAATTGCCATCCTTATCAGCAAGTCAACCGTGCTGACTGGAGTCAAACCTGACGTGCAGGCCCCATGCGTCAGTGAGACAGGGTTAACTGGTTTAATTAACACTAAGATTAAACCTAAACTAATAATTAGTCAGGGCCTAGCCCACATGTCAGTGTCACGAGGGATTTGTTAAGCGGTGATTAGTCCTAAACTAATCACCTGACCGACGGGACCCACTGGTCGGTGGCACGGGCGGCGGCTCGTCGCCGGCAACCTCTGGTGGCAGCGGTGTCCGCGCTACAGGTGATGGGGGCGGCGGCTGAGAGCACCGGGGCGTAGCCCGGGCTCGTCCGCATCTAGGGGGTAGGTGGGAGGACGCGGGCGGTCGGAGCTCACCGCAGCGGAGCTCGCGGTGGCGGCCGAAGCTCGGCTCGAGCGGCATGAGGGGCTAGAGGGCGCAAGAGAGTAGGGGAGTCGGGGAGTCAGCGTGGTGGCTCACAGTGGATCCAACGGCGTCGACAGCGAGCTCGGGGGAGGTCTGGTGCAGCCGGAACATCGACGGCGATCTCGGGCAGCCGACGATGAAGATGACGGCAGTGATGATGACACGGTGCGTCCCTGTTTGTTTGGATCGTAGAGGACGTAGAAGACGTCATGGCGGAGCTCTCGGGCATGGAGAGAGGTTGAGGGGGATGCGGTGGTGCACGGCAGCGCTCTCGGATGCGCTCGGGTCCGAGCGAGAGAGAGAGCAGAGGAAGAGGGAGAGAGAGCGAATGAGAGGGTGGGCTCGATCCAGACGGCACCGCGAAGAAAACTCGCGGCGTCGCGCTGGCGGGGAGGCAGCAGGCAGGCGGGCAGGTGCGTGGCGCGTGCGCGGGCACCGTGCGTCTCGTCCTCCTGGCGCCAAGAGGACGACGACTGGCGTCGGCTGGTGGGCTGGGCCGCCAGCTACAGTGCTGGGCCGATTGGTGGGCGCCAGGTAAGTTTCCCTTTTCTCATTTATGTTTCTTTTTCTATTTTCTGTAATTTGTTTTGATTTAGTTTTAGACACTAAATCATTTTATAAATTTTTGAAACTTTTTGTGGGCACTAGGACAAATATTCCAGAGGCCCTCACAAGTTTCCAGAATTATTGGAGCATATTTGAATATATAGCAAATATAAATCCAATGCAAATAATTATTGGATTAACTCAAATGCCCAAAATAAATATTTCTGAGCTCCTAAAAATATTGGTTTGAATTTTACCCCTGGCCAATATTTACAGAGAAAAACAGGAACATTTTCTTGGACCTATTTGAAGCCATTTTTATCTTGATCATTTCCAAAATGATTTCTGAGGCTTTCACATATCCCCAATTCAAATTCATTGAAATTTAAACATGATGCTCACATGACTAGCTAGTCTAAGTCATACCAAAACTAGGGATGTGACAACTCGCCCCCACTGAAAAGAATCTCGTCCCGAGATTCAGGAGTCGGCGAAAAAAGAGTGGGGTACTCCAGTCGAAGACGATCTTCTCGCTCCCAAGTAGCTTCTCTCTCAGAGTGATGAGACCACTGAACCTTGAGAAACTTGATGTTCTGACGTTGAGTGACACGCTCTGCTTGATCAAGAATGCGGACAGAGTACTCTCGATATGTGAGGTAGATCAAGTGTTTCATGGTCCACTCTGCGGATGGGATCCGAGAAGCCACGCCTAAGTTGAGAGACATGGAAGACACCATGTACCCGAGAAAGATGTGGGGGTAGTTCCAACTGGTGGGCAACCTCTCCTCGTTTAGCGAGAATGTGAAAAGGACCAATGTAATGAGGAGCCAACTTGCCCTTGATACCGAATCGATGGGTACCCTTCAAAGGAGTAACCCGAAGGTAAGCCTTGTCACCAATTTCATAAGCCTCTTGCTTATGACGACGGTCATACTGGCTCTTTTGACGAGACTGGGCTGTTTTTAAATTCTCACGAATGATGCGAACTTGCTCCTCTGCTTCCTGGATCATATCCGGTCCAAAGAATTGTCTTTCACCGGTTTCTGACCAGTTCAAAGGTGTTCGACATCTTCGTCCATACAGAATCTCGAAAGGAGCTTTCTTGAGAATGGATTGGTAGCTATTATTATAAGCAAACTCGACAAAAGGAAGACACTTCTCCCAATCCATACTGAATGAGATAACGCAAGCTCTAAGCATGTCTTCGAGAATTTGGTTGACCCTTTCCACCTGACCACTCGACTGAGGGTGGAAAGCGGTACTAAAGGAAAGATGGGTTCCCATGGCAGTCTGGAAACTCTCCCAGAAATGAGAAGTGAAAAGACTACCACGGTCTGAATTGATCTCTAGTGGGACACCATGAAGTGACACTATTCGAGAAATATATAAGTCAGCGAGCTGACTAGCAGTGATACTCTCTTGAACAGGAAGGAAGTGCGCCACTTTGGAGAGACGATCAATGACTACGAAGATAGCATTATTCCCTCTCTTGGTCCTGGGAAAGCCGGTGATGAAGTCGATACCAACTTTATCCCATTTCCACTTAGTAATAGCTAAAGGCTGAAGGGTGCCAGCAGGCCTCTGATGCTCTGCCTTAATGTGATGACAAACATCACAATTAGCAACGAAGTCGGCGATTTCTCTCTTCATCCTAGTCCACCAAAACCTCTTACGTAGGTCCTGATACATCTTAGTACTACCAGGATGAATTCTGAGAGGAGATTCATGAGCCTCCTTAAGGATCAGTTTCCGAAGATGTTGATTCTTGGGAACTACCAAGCGGTTCCCAAAGAAAACAACACCTCGATCATCCATAGAGAAACAACCAACAACCCCCTTCTTCATGTTTCTCTTGATCCGGGAAATTCCCGTATCCTGCTTCTGAGCAGAGATGATCTGATCCACAAGAGTAGGTTTCACCACCAAGGTAGAAAGGAATCCGTGAGGAGCAATGTGAAGGTTAAGCTTACAGAATTCCTCATGGAGAAATGGTTGGCCCTGTTGCAACATGAGATTGTTGCAATACGACTTACGACTTAGTGCATCGGCCATGACATTGGCCTTACCGGGAGTGTATGTAATCCCTAAGTCGTAATCTGAGATTAACTCCAAGCAACATCTTTGCCTAAGGTTCAAATCTGGTTGGGTGAAGATATACTTGAGACTCTGGTGATCGGTGTAAATCTCGCAACATTTACCAAGAAGGTAATGTCGCCATGTCTTAAGTGCATAGACTACGGTTGCAAGCTCTAGATCATGTGTAGGATAATTCTCCTCATGTGGATGCAACTGTCGAGATGCATAGGCAATCACATGGTGATCCTGCATAAGAATGCAACCTAGTCCCTGTCATGAGGCATCGCAATAGATAACAAAGTCCTTAGTCAAATCCGGTGGCACAAGTATGGGAGCAGAAGTCAGGCGTCTTTTCAGTTCCTGAAAACTGTGCTCACACTATGGGGACCACTCAAACTTTTTATCTTTCTTGAGAAGTTCCGTGAGAGGTTTGGCCACTTTGGAGAAGTTCTCAATGAAGCGGCGACAATAACTGGCTAGATCAAGGAAACTCCTAACTTGTTTAACCGATTCAGGTGGAGTCCAATCAAGAACGGCCTGAACTCTCTCGGGATTGACAACAATGCCCTTACCAGAGATTACGTGGCCGAGATAGGTCACTTCTGGCAACCAAAATTCGAACTTGGAGAACTTGGCATAAATGCGGTGCTCTCTGAGTTTCTCCAACACAAGTCTAAGATGTTTGGCATGCTCTTCCTTATTCTTCGAGTAAATAATAATATCATTGAGGTAAACCATGACGAACTTATCTAAGTACTCCATGAAGATCGAGTTCATTAAGCGTGAGAATGTGGCTGGAGCATTGATTAGACCGAAGGACATAACGGTGTACTCGTACTGGCCATAACGAGTGACAAAAGCCGTCTTAGGAATGTCCCCGTTTCTGATATTGATTTGGTGGTAGCCTAACCTCAAATCCATCTTAGAGAAGACTGAGGATCCAGTGAGTTGATCATACAGGTCATTGATCCTGGGGAGCGGATACTTGTTCTTTATCATGACCAAATTAACGGGACGATAATCTACAACCATCCGGTCCGTACCATCCTTCTTCTTGACGAAGAGGACGGGACAAGCCCAAGGAGAAGAACTAGGACGGATGAAACCCTTTTGCAAGGACTTGTCAAGTTGTTTCTTAAGCTCAGCTAGCTCTAAGGGTGCCATCTTGTAAGGTCTCCTAGAAATTGGGGCGGTTCCTGGGATAAGATCTATGACGAACTCTACATCTCTGTCAGGTGGAATGCCTGACAGTTCCTCTGGAAAGACATCTGGAAAGTCTCGGACTACCGGGATATCTTCAAGGTCTGGGGGAGGGCTGGCATTAAGAGAATAGAGCTAACGCTTTGCAACTCTGGTGGAGACAGTGACTATCTTGCCAGATGGGTGTGTAAGCTGAACAGACCTAGTGTAACAATCAATCTTGGCATGATGAGCTTTCATCCAGTCCATACCCAAGATGATGTTGATATCTATAGACTTGAGGGCTATAAGTGATGCAAGGAATACAAGTGTGTCAACAAGGATTTCATTACCATGGCTTACACTAGAAGTTTGCCATTTGGATCCAGGAGTTTGAATGACTAGTGGAGAGGGCATATCACAAAATGATATGTTGTGCAAGCTAGCATAGCTTTCAGAAATGAAACAATGAGATGCTCCAGTATCGAACAAAACCGATGCTGGATGACAGTTGACAAGGAGTGTACCAAGAACGACATCCGGATCATCATGAGCGTTTTTAGCTGAGACGTGATGCACACGTCCATGTTCAGTGGGAGCTGACTTGACACTGATCATCTTGCGTGATGGCTTACCACGGCTAACTGACTTCTCGGGCTGGGGTGGAGCATAACTGGCCTGAGAGCGGTCACGTGCATAGTGTCCTGGCTCTACGCATGTGAAGCAATTCCCTGAAGTAGGACATGGACCCGAATTGACAGGCGGTCTACCAATAGGCCTGGGTGGAGCATACTGCTGAACTGGATGTGACGCCACATAAGATGGCCTCGGGGCATATCCGGGTGGAAGAGCGGAGTTCGGAACCCAAATATGGCGCTTTCGAGAACTAGAACCGGAGGAAGAACCCAAATCACGTGTGTGCTTACGAGACTCCTCGTAAGTGAGCTGAGCTGTCTCTGCATTAATGGCCTTGTTCACAAGAGCCTGGAATGTATTGCAATGGTGCAAGTGGAGATCACGACGCAACTTAGGGTTGAGACCCTTCCGGAACCTAGCCTGCTTCTTGGCGTCCGTGGACACCTCCTCTGTAGCATAGCGGGTGAGGTTCTGAAACTCTCTACTGAAAGCATCAACAGCCGACTAACCCTGGGTGAAACTACAGAACTCTTCTCTCTTGCGATCAATGAGGGCCTGAGGAATGTGATGCTCGCGAAAAGCCTCAGTGAACTCTCTCCAGGTAGGTATCTGGCCAGCTGGAATCATGGCCTCATAGTTCTGCCACCAAAGACTAGCAGGACCCTCCAGGTGATATGTGGCATAGGTGACCTTGTCACCTTCAGCCAAGTTCATGGAACGCAGCTTATGAGTGATGCTATAGAGCCAGTCATCTGCATCGAGTGGCTCAATGGAATGATGGAGGGTAGGTGGGTGCAAGCTGATGAAGTCATGGATGGTCGCTGACTCATTGCACTGATGTGCGGTGTTCTCCTCGATACGTGCTAACAAGCGGTTAGACTCGCGCTTGTTCTTCTCAATCTCTAACATGAACTCTACCAACGAAGACTGGTTGGGAGGATCCTCATCCCTACCACCTCCGTGGTTTAGGCTACGAGCAACAGAAGTTAGGTTAACCAGCAACATCCTGAAGAACGAAACCAAAGAAAACAAGGATGGATTCAGCATCAACATAAGGATTTAGAATGTAGTACAAGGGAATTAGTATCTCTCGAACTCCTAGGACAATTCCGGCAGCATAATGGCAGTAAAATGCTCAAGATGAGACATCCTGCAAACGATGGGGTAGTACCATACTTGGTATCATCACTCAGGGTTCTGAGATAGCACTAATCAAACTACACCAGAAGTACTCAAAAACTGGAATAAGACTCTGATCAACCAATCCTATGAGACTACGGACTAGTAACTCGTGATCCTGATAGACAGAAGAGAAAGCCTAGTTCCTTAACCCTGTAGGAAAGATAGGATGACTCAGATCAGAGGAACATAAGGTATAAGGAGTAAAAAGAGCCTTACGTTCCCTTCCACAATCAATTCCCTTATATAACTAAAGAATTTCTAGACTCAACTTCGACCAGTTTGGCTTAGTAATCCTACAGGCAGTCAGGCTCTGATACCAAAGCTGTCGGGACTCGATCCTAAGTCACACCGATCTAGCATGTAACACATCAATATCACTTTGCGGCCTCACGCACGGTATCCCCACGGGTGCCACCTTACCTGGCCTGGGACCGTTTGTGCCTTTTGGCTCACGTATATGATAGTGTCGCTAGCATCCATATGACAGAGAACCCGGACCGACATGACTAGTCGTAAACCCAAGGTGGCACTAACTTACAGGGACAGGCATACATGACCCAGAAATGCATGTGTCGGTCAGCAGCGAGTGAATCCAGGCTGTAGCAAGCTATCAAGACTCCGGTAAGCACCGCATTACATTTCCCCGAAGGGACAGACACTGGAGCAAAGAAAAACACATGCCGGCCAACCCAAGTGTTCCGGAGCAGTAGCGAACAACCATGGCTCAGTGGAAGCACCGGGAGACATTTCCCCATAAGGAAGGCTACCAAGAATAAACAACTAGGTGTCGGATCCCACACATAGCAATACACATTACACGTACGCATAACATGGAAGTATGTGTTGTACAACATGGCATCACAACATAACTCAATAACTCATATAGATAAAGGCCCAGAAGAGCCAACATAGCATTATATTACAAACAGGGGTCACATGACCCATCATACAGAGCATACAAGCAACGAAAACATAACATGTCTGAGTATAGACAACTACAAAAAAAAAGGCTGGGAAGCTTGACTATCTACAAGACCCTCCCAAGGGTACAAGATCATATCTGAGGTAACAAGCTAATCATTGAAGTCCAAGTGGAACTACTAGTGAGACAGAAGTCTCATCTGCAAAACATAAATTAAGCAAACATGAGTACAAGGGTACTCAGCAAGACTTACATCAGATCCTATCATACATGCATTAGTATCAAGAGGGGTATTGTGGGGTTTGGCTGCAGCAAGCCAGCTTTGACTCAGTGGCTATCCTATTCTACGACTACGAGTAACTTCTTTGAGGCGAGAAAGCGCACACGAGTCCACTAATCACCACAACAATACACTACTATGGATTCTTTCCCGTCTCCCTACGAGAAGGCCATCCATATCACTCACACTTATCTTGAGCATTTTAGAGTATCCATTTCAACTTGTCTATGTACCACATAAGCATCCAAGTAGTCCATAACCGAGGACTCGGCTATTCGAATAGATCATGTTAACCCTGCAGGGGTGTACTTCTTCACACACGCTCTCGCCACTTACTGCCATGTACACGTCATGTATCTCAGCAACCTTCAAGAGGAAGCCTGGCGAGGGTGTTAGCCACGACCTGACTAACCACACAAGACTTTAGTCCCGGTTTATCGCCTATCTGAGGTCGAACCCGCAAAGGAAGTCCGGCCGAAGTTTCCATCACGGCCCCAAACAATGTGAGCAGGGTTCCCAGGCCCAACATTCGGGTGCCACTTGGTACACCATGCCACTGTGCCTAGTCTGTCCCAAGTCCACCCTGCCGGGTGCCACTCGGTAGAAAAATAGCACTACCTAGAAACACCAGAAACAAGTTGCAACTCCTGGACAGAAATCAAGGCAGTTAATAAGTCGAGAGAGCTTGGAGCGCCCGGAGCCCAATGTGTGATAGTAGCTAGTCACTGGACAACATACACAGAACTCAGTTCTTAAGGACGGTCCCAATGAGACAACCCACCATGTACTCCTACATGGCCTCTTACCACTACCTTTACCAAATTGTGTTCACACGCTTAACTCTCAGCATCAGAACATGGCATAACACTCCAATTCATTCCCAATGAATCAGACCTGACACAACTCTAAGCAATAGCAAGCATGGCATGGTAGGAACATAACATGGCTCATTCAACTCCTACACATGCTTGTGGGTTTCAACTATTTACTATGGCAATGACAGGTCATGCAGAGGAATGGGTTCAACTACCGCGGCATAAAGTAGCAGTTGAATCATTGTTGTCCTAATGCAATAAGAGAGAGCAAGAGAGTGGGGTCGTATCGGAATGCTCAAGGTGGTTTGCTTGCCTGGTAGATCAACAGGGGGGACTGCTCCTCTGACAGGTACTCTGGAACGGTCTCCGGAGCTGGACCTATCGATAAGGACAGTGCCGGCAATCAATACACAAGCATATGCAACAATATGATGCAAGAACATGGCATGAAGATGTGATGTGGTTTGTGCTAATGCATCTAGCATTCTATTTGAATGAAGTCCATTTGAACCAAGGGTTCAAATGCAACTCCAAATTAAACATTTATAAATGCCATTCATGTGTTTTCACCTATACCACAGGTTTAGGTTGGTTTGTCATGCATGAAACTGGTACAGATGGATAGATTGAATTTTTCTGATGATTTTTCATATATGAATTATTTCAATCTGAGCTACGGTTATTTTTCTAAGAATTTTTGAAGTTTTGGCTATTTTCTGGAATTTTTGAATTATTTTAAACCCAGAATATCACTTATTGCGTCAGCACTATCTCATACCTGCGTCAGCAAGTCAACCGCGCTGACTGGAGTCAAACTTGACATGCAGGCCCCACGCGTCAGTGAGACAGGGTTAACTGGGTTAATTAACACTAAGATTAAACCTAAACTAATAATTAGTCAGGGCCTGGCCCACATGTTAGTGTCATGGGGGGTTTGTTAAGCAGTGATTAGTCCTAAACTAATCACCTGACTGACGGGACCCACCGGTCGGTGGCACCGGCGGCGGCTCATCGCCGGCGACCTCTGGTCGCGTCTGTGTCCGCGCTACAGGCGACGGGGGCGGCGGCTGAGAGCACCGGGGCGTAGCCCGGGCTCGTCCTCATCCAGGGGGTAGGTGGGAGGACGCGGGCGGTCGGAGCTCGCCGGAGCTCGGCTCGAGCGGCAGAAGGGGCTAGAGGACGCATGAGAGCAGGGGAGTAGGGGGAGTCAACGTGGTGGCTCACAATGGATCCAACGGCGTAGACAGCGAGCTCGGGGGAGGTCTGGTGTGGCCGAAACGTTGATGGCAATCTCGGGCAGCCGACGATGAAGACGATGGCGGTGACGATGATACGGTGCGTCCCCGGTTGCTTGGCTCATAGAGGACGTAGAAGACGTCGTGGCGGAGCTCTCGGGCACGAAGAGAGGTCGAGGGGGATGCAGTGGCTGCGGTGGTGCACGGCGGCGCTCTCAGACGTGCTCGGGTCTGAGTGAGAGAGAGAGCAGAGGAAGAGGGAGAGAGAGCGAATGAGAGGGAGGGCTCGATCCAGATGGCACCGCGGAGAAAACTCACGGTGTCGCGCTGGCGGGGAGGCAGCAGGCAGGTGGGCAGGTGCGTGGTGCGTACGCGGGCGCCGTGGGTCTCGTCCTCCTGGCGCCAGGAGGACGACGACTGGCGTTGGGTGGTGGGCTGGGCCGCCAGCTACAGTGCTGGGCCGGTTGGTGGGCGCCAGGTAAGTTTCCCTTTTCTCATTTCTGTTTCTTTTTTCTATTTTATGTAATTTGTTTTATTTAGTTTGAGACACTAAATCATGTTATAAATTTTTGGAACTTTTTGTGGGCACTAGGACAAACATTGTAGAGGCCCTCACAAGTTTCCAGAATTATTGGAGCATATTTGAATATATAGCAAATATAAATCCAATGCAAATAATTATTGGATTAACTCAAATGCCCAAAATAAATATTTCTGTGCTCCTAAAAATATTGGTTTGAATTTTACCTCTGGCCAATATTTTCAGAGAAAAACAGGAACATTTTCTTGGACCTATTTGAAGCCATTTTTATCTTGATCATTTCCAAAATGATTTCTGAGGCTTTCACATATCCCCAATTCAAATTCATTGAAATTTAAACATGATGCTCACATGACTAGCTAGTCTAAGTCATACCAGAACTAGGGATGTGACAAAAAACCAGGGTGTTACAAACCTTCCCCCCTTAAATAAATCTCATCCTCGAGATTTGGTTGCTCAGGGAACAAGTATGACTTGAGGACATCGTTTCCAACTCGGGTATCTATTTCATTTATATGTTGTTTCCCCTAATTTTCACCTGATCTGCTTACTTTGCTCTGGGGTGGTTTGCTTCACCTTTCCCAAATTCTGACAGGTTTTTGCTCATATACCAAATCCTTACGCTGCCATTGATTCTTTCATATTTGCGGTGATATCCAAGGGACCCGAGCATAAATTCCCTTTTATCATGAAAACTTTTTACTTTGTCCATGGGGTTGCTCAAACAAATGCATGTCTTCTGATTTCCAACAATGTTGAGAAGCATGACCATTCTCCTAATGAGATCTGACTGCTCGTAGGTGATACTGACTTATCTTGATTTGTTTCTTTGTCTCGAACAGGAGATTCGTACCACAGATTTGGCTGCCTTCTATCGTGAGCAATATAGAGGGGTATGGACTTATAGATGTATCATACCTCAAACATTAACATCTTGAGACTGGCCTGACAAGGGTGCTGGCGGGAAGATACTTTTCATGGTAGGTTGTCCACGTACTTGGTTTCGCCAGTGAGTATACCTGGTCTGAGCTGATTGTTCGGGATTTGACTTTCCCATGTTCTCGGTATACCCATCTGTTGTAATAGGCTGTGAGATGCTTCAACACTGCCACTGAAGTCAAACTATAGAGTTTGCAAAGGAAATCTTGGGTCTGACAGAACAGACTTGGATATTCCACCCTAACCATTCTGGGCAGGTGCCGTGGGACAAGCGGGTCAGCGGGATATGAAGTCCTTGAAGAACAAAGTAGGCCTCTGAGGGTATGCCTTTGTGGATCCATAAGGAATCATGGCCTCCAACTGACTTGGGTATCCGGACCCTGACGGTCACGCAGAAATCACCATTCCTTTGCTGTTAGTCTCACCCTTTGACGGTCATGATTTTATTTGTCGGGATACCTTACTAAAATAGCTTGGCCACATATGTCCTTGATTCTTCATATGACTATGAATGTGGTTAGTGCAATATTTTTGCCACCACTCCTTGTGCTTGTTTCCAGACCTGGGTCCGCACATATATGACATATACTCGGGGCATGTAGCTATACAGAGCTCATTGTTGAGGCTAATCATACAAGAGGGTGACAAGAGTTCATGAGATCTCCTTGCCAAATGCGGAAATATTGGCCTTAGTAACCATGGTCAAGACTATTGATTCTGCGTTGTCAGCTCCAGAACTTGTCGATCCTTTCATTACCTGAGAGGTATCTCTCCTTATCTTCATTGGCCTGACTCATGAGGTTGTAGGATCCTTACCTTTCTTAGGTATATCTACTTGATCAGTGTCGCATCTCCTATGGGGGACTGGTATGACCGGGGATGCATGCTCACTATATGTCGTGGGAAACCACGGCCACCGATGGGGCCATGAGCCCCTTGTGGTTCGGCAGGGGGGATGAGCACATTGCACAAAGAGCGGAGAACATTGCGCAGCACGCCAGAGATCACACGGGCAATTTTTACCCAGGTTCGGGCCACCACAAGGCGTAAAACCCTACTCCTGCTTTGGTGGATTGATGGTCGATTGTGGTGGAAGCGCTGCGTTCTTGCCCGGTAGGGTTGCCTCGGGGCGAGAGCAGCAACGCGCGTATGAGTGTACAAGGGTCTGAATCCTTTCTATGGTTGCCATGGGCCTCCTTTTATAGATCAAGGGGTCACCACAGTGGCAAATCAGTCATTGTGTACGGATTAGATAGCAAACAATGCTATCATACCTAACTCTGTAGACAGGGCAGAGCGCATTAAATGCGCCGCTTAGTGTCACATCATGGCCTGCACGGCATGCCTTGCCGGGCTGTTCGGCCACCTTCTCTCCTGTCTACTTGACACTTCGCTGGACGGGTGTCATTTGGAGGTGATTTCTACAGGAAGTGGCTGCCATGTGGCAAAAAATAGCCACTTAGTCACTTTGGGGCTTGACACCGCACCGATCGATGACTTGCGTCGCTGTGAGGTTGTGCGGTGGAGTCTTGGCAGGATGTTTTGCCTTCGTAGGACCTGGCAGGCCTACCGGGATGGTCTTGAGGCTTGCTTCCGGGGCAACCTTGACCTCGCCAGGCTCTCCTGCCCGGCAAGGGAGGTTTTCCCTTAGTGGTGTCTTGCCCCTTTGGCTTGACTTGGTCTTCTTGATCTGCACTCTGATCCTTCAAAGAGCTGACCTCTTATGCTTGGTCTGGTCTTGGATGTTGTAATCTTGCCGGGTTGGTGGCTTGCTGTCCGTGCACAACTCAGGGGGAAACATATGCCCCGGTTTGTGTACCCCGACAGAAGCCCCCGGGCCTGAGCCATACGTGTCACTGGGCACGTTGGGTTAGGCCCTAAACAGTGCACGGACAAGTGGCGAGAAAACACTGCGCATGCAGCGATTTGTCATGATAATCAGTCAATCCAACATCCACTTCGCGTATTTACCGCGGGTCGTGGGGTAGTGGGACCGTAGCAGTAAATGTGAAACAGTAACTTCCTGAAGAGTCGCGCCCTCCCCAACGTTCTTTCCTTAAGAGAGGAAAATGCGGAAGGGCACTGCTCATTCATTGCCTGCTCCGCTCCTCCACCATCTTCTTCCGCAAGACAAACAATGGCCCTTCCTCCTCGCCCATACTCACCGTCAATCCTCCACCCACCTCCTTCCCCCGTCTCTGTAGCGGCTTGAGAAAATGGGGAAGAAAGCTGCCGCCAAGGGGAAGCGGATGGCCACCGCGAAAGAGGCGGCCGCTGAGGGGAGCAAGAGAGCGATGGAGCTGGACAGGAGGCATAGGGGAGACATCGTCTTCTTCCCGTTGAATCTGGATGGCGAAGTGCTGCAAGCAAGGTACGGATACCTGTGTGGGAGGGAAGTCCCGAAAGGGCATGGCACACCCAAAGTTCTGGCAGAGGGAGAAGAGGACCCACCAGATTCATATCGATTTTTCTGTGCGTATTTCATCTGCGGCCTCTGCCCTCCCTTCCTGGATTTCTTTGAGGCAATGATGGTGATCTATGGATTCCATGTTCTAGATTTTACGCCAAATGCAATGGCGTGCATGGCTATTTTTGCCCACTTGTGCGAGAACTTTGTTGGAGTTGCCCCGAATGTTGATTTGTTCAGGAACTATTTTGTCCCGTGGGTGGAGAAGAAAGCCCATCGTTCCGGGAACATAAGTTGGATGCCACGGGTGGCAAGGGAAAGTTAGGATTATATCCCAGGCCAGCAACACGGCAGATGGGGGGAATGGAGAGCAGATTGGTGCTTGATCCAAAACAAGGAAGCCCCAGAATTTTGCCAAGCGCAGACAGAGTGTATTGAGCGCGGCAACGACTGGAGGGAGTTCGGTCTCTCTGACGACAGGCTCCACCCAACAATAAATAGGATCACCCACCTAAAGGCTGCCGGGCTAACTATCGAGCTTGTGGGAGCCGACTTCCTCCTTCGTCGCATCTCACCACTGCAGAAGAGGGACAGGTTTGCCTGGGAGTATGGGGATGCAGCAGACAGGATGAGATTGCTCCCAGGCCTGACCAACAACCTTTCTCTCTATGGCCATGCTTGGTTGTGCGACCAACTATTTGGCTATTTTTGGCTGTTCCAGTTGCCGGCAAATGTTATCCCAATGAACATTAACTCTGCCAGGAATCAGATCTTGAAATGGATGCCGGATTGCAACGCTCATGGAGTTGCGGGTGACTGGAAGTTACCCACGCTCGACGAAGAGCTCGCATGGTCTTCCATACTGGTGCAAAGGGCTACCAGGGTGGAGACCAGAATGTACAAGCGCACCTCCAAGCTGGAGGAGGCGTACATCAGGAAGTGGCTGGAAGAGGACAGGGCGCTTCGAGCTGCTGCGATGGCGAAGGCCGGGAAGGCAGTGAAGGGAAAGGGGAAGGCTGAGGATGAAGGTTCCTCCCACGGCGGAAGCGAGGCGCAAGCCACGAAAGAGGCTGCCGGGGATGATCCTGCCGGGGCTGATCATGCCGGGGACGAGCCTTCCGGGATTGAGGGTCTGTACACCGCGGCAGTAGAGACCCAGGAGGAGGAAGTTGAGGAGGCAAAGGAGCCCGAAGAGGAGTGGCTCATGGCAGGACCTCAAGCCCCCGAGCCAGTCTTGGACCAGCGCCCTCACAGGCAGGCTGCCAATCGGGGAGCGACGGTTCCCGATCCTGCGCCTGCCGCCAAGAAGGTGAAGAAAGTTGCCACCAAGAGCAACAAGCAGGATGTGATGCGCCGGCAGTCCTCCCACCTCGCCGGGGCTAAAACCCCTCCCGCCAAGCAATTAATATGCGGCTGCGGGAGTTGACTCAAGCTCCTAGTCCGGCTCAAGCTCCTCGTAGAACTCGTCCTCATCTGAGTCCCCTGTGCCTCAGCAGAGCCCAAAGCTGCCGGGGAGTCCCGTTCCTCCGCCCCAGAAGAGAAGCCGGGCGCCCTCACCACCCATTGAGTTTGAGCTGAACTCCATGCTCATCGATGAGGAGTAAGAGAGAACAATCCCTTTCTCTTGTAGCAGTTTCAGCACGCCCGCTTACTCTTGTTGGCTGATCTTTTTCTTGCTGCCATTGTCAGGGAGGAGGAGGAGGAGACAGAGACCCTCATCCACCGGTCCAAGCGGCTCAAGCATGCGGAGTCACCGAAGACTGTGGAGGGCACGGGTCTGGCGGGGAGCAGCACAAATGACCCGCAACCAAGCCCCCAGCCCAGCCCCCGGTGAGGAAGCACGAGATTGGCCCCTCCTGTGGGGAGCGATGCAGGAGAGCTCCCAACCCCCTCGGCTGGAAGAGGAGGAGAGGAGATCCAGGATGAACCCTTCCAGGAAGGACCAACTCCGCCCATTGATCGAGTCGAGGAGCCCCCGGCGATGGCTTAAACAGGAGAGCTTCCCCAGGACGACGTTGTTGGTGTTGCGGGAGGGGATGGAAACCATGCCTTGGTAACCGATGTTGCCGGGGAAACAGAGGCCTCCGCCCAGCAGACTCCTCCGGGTAATTCTTCTCCCTCCCACTCTTTTTTTTTTCTTCTCTTCTCTTCTTTTACCAACTTGCTTCATGCTTCGGGCTTTCCTGATATTTCTGCTTCTTAACTTTTGCTTGCCGTCTTCTCTTGCAGCCCCTCAGGCCAAAGAACCTGAACTGCTGGAAGAAGTGGCCAGTATAGGGAGAGATGCCGCGGATGAAGCCACCAAGATTGCTGCCGCGGAGGAGTAGGAACATGCTGCCGGGGGTGCCCATGAGCCCCCGACGTAGACGGAGCAGATCCTCGACAGCGTGCCAGGGACGGGGGCCTCGGTCGAGGAGAAGGATCCCCTTCAAACCATGGATCCCGTCCCCTCATTTGGTACTATGGCGGGGGCCTCGCAGCCATCCTCAAGCCATTCGGCGCTGGTGCTCGCACAGCCTGGGCTTGGAGCCCCCGGCTCGTTAGTGGCGACGAGCGCGGAACTTGATGAGGAGCTCCAGCGCATTCTAGCGTCGCTGTACCAAGGAGTCGAGGAGGTCGATGATTCTGTTGCTATCGCAATGGACTTGTCTTTTATGGAGTCCATGGCGATAGGCATTAAGGAGATGCAGGGCCGGCATAGCCAGAAATGGCAGGCGCTCAAGGAGCAGTGCAAGTCCGCCAACAAGGTGGTCCAGCAGTTGAGGGACAAAGGTAACGAGCTGCGTGACTGGCACGGCAAGCAATTCCAGGTCCTCATGAAGCAACAGGAGACCATCTCGATGGCGAGGGAGGATGTCATTGCCTGGGAGGCCCGCATGGCGGAACGCAAGGTGCTTCTGGACGCCAGGGAGCAGGATATCTCTTCCTGGGAGGAGAAACTTGAGGCCACCCTCCACACCAAGGATGATGACCTGGAAGCCCTCATGCAGCAGCGCACCAAGGAGCTAGAGGACAAGCACAAGGTCGCCCTGGATGCCCTTGTTGCTGATTCTGCCACCCAGCTGAAGAAACTCATTGATGACCTTGCCGCTGCATCTTCTGCCAAGGCTGACCTTGACCAATAGGTGACCAAGCTGACGGAAGAGCTTGCCGGGAGCACCAAGGAGGTCTCGACCCTCAAGGAGGAAGCGCAGAAAGCAGAGATCCTTCTGAAGGATATACAATCGCAGCTCTCCTCCAAGAGTCAAGGCCACGAGAGCACCAACGGCACCATCAAAGACCTGAAGGCCAGGATTGGCACCTTGGAGAGCTCAGCAGAATACTACAGGGCCCATGAGTAGCAGCTGATGAAAGACCTGGACACCGCAAGGCGTCTTCGGAAGCATGCAGAGGACAAGCTGGAGAATCATTCCGAGCTGGTCGACCTCTAGATCAAGAGCTTGATCGACATTGCCGGGCGTCTCACTGCTCAGACTACAGCGATGGGCATGGAAGGGCCAGTCTTTTCGGCTAGCAGGCAGGAGTTCCCCAGCGTCAAGCTAGGGGTCTTCTTCAATGAGCTGATCGACAAGCTAAAGGCGCATGAAGAGGGAAGGGCCGGTCGCTTCGTGACTGAATCCCGGAAGCTTGCCCGCGACGCCCTCTTCATGGTATTGAGCAACATCGCCTGCCGCCATCCGGACCTCGACCTTGCCGATGGCTTCAAGAAGCTGCCGAAGGGCACAGACGTTCCTGCTGCTAAGGAGAAGGCTGCACCACTTGCTGCCAAGGTCCTTTTTGTCCCAACGGCTTCACGCGGCCGCCAGGCCCGGCACTGAACTGTCATCGCCACTGTGCTGTCCCGTAACAAAACATGATGCATGTCCTGTGTTTAGACATTGTTTTATTTATGCTTGTGCGAGACTGATATTTTTGTTTATTCTTAATTGCGTGTTTATCCCCCTAGAGCTCGCCCGTCAGTGTTCGCATGATTAGTCCCTATGCATGTTTTGGTTGCCTGCCGGTATCATATTTGCCGCGATTGTCATAAGGGCAGGCCCTTAGCATTCATCTTGGCGTGGATGTGTCCCGACAGGTTTTTCCTTGGTAATTCTCGACGCAGCCGCTCATTCTGCGAGCAGGCTCAAAACAGAACGAGGGTGCAGACAGAGAAACTAGCAAGGTGCCATTACACGAGGGATTTCCTCATAAGAACACTTCGATACCCAAGGGATAAAGAATTGCGGAATCTTAAACTCATAAGAGGGCAATGACTGCCTGGACTTAGCTTTCGTCCTTGCTTCTTCCCATCCCCTTCAGCTGCGAACGCTTGTCGCGTTTGCATGCTTCGAGAAGGATGGATGCCGTGTGTGTAGTTCTCAGGATCCCGGCAGGGGCCGATAAGAAAAATCATATGTGTCTCGCGGTGGCAGGACGCGGTGCAAGGTACGACCAGTTTCTCTCTCTTCCACTCCACAATTTTTCAAACAATCTGGTGGCGGCTGGCATAGAAGTCACGCTAATGTGGACGGCCTTGCTGGAGCACACTTGTTGGGGCGTCGATCAATGGATTCGCACCAGCACTCCACTCAGGATTTCCCTAAGTAGGGTAAATACTGAACCGAGTTTCGCGCGGTACTCGTCGACATTGATTATGCTAAAACCCAGAGTGGCTCGATTGTCGATAAGCGAGAGTGGCGAAAGGAGAAACCTTGTACCTATGCGCTTTGTCCCTTTCCCCTGGACGGGGCTTGCATGGCGATTACGCCGCCCGAACCGCAGGGGTTGGCTTGCTGCCGCCATTATCGATTCTTGCCGCTGCAGCAGCTGTGGCAGAGGGCAGCGATGGAGATTGAACGGGGTGTGGGGGAAGCGACATCGCTCCCCCTCTTTGTTACCATTGCCTCCCGCCTTTCCTCGGGCGTCATGGATGATGAAGCCATTGATGAAGAGAACGATGATGAAGATGACGCGCTACGTACGCTTCTCGGGTTCGCGCAAGTGCATCCCCCTACCTAGCACACCAAAGATGTCGTGGGAAACCACGGCCACCTATGGGGCTATGAGCCCCTTGTGGTTTGGAAGGGGGGATGAGCACATTGCACAAAGAGCGGAGAATGTCGCGCAGCATGGCAGAGATCACATAGGCAATTTTTACCCAGGTTTGAGCCGCCGCGAGGCGTAAAACCATACTCCTGCTTTGGTGGATTGATGGTGGATTGTGGTGGAAGAACAACATTCTTGCCCGGCAGGGTTGCCTCGGGGCGAGAGCAGCTATGCGCGTATGAGTGTACAAGGGTCCGAATCCTTTCTATGGTTGCCATGGGCCTCCTTTTATAGATCAAGGGGTCACCACAGTGGCAAATCAGTCATTGTGTACGGATTAGATAGCAAACAGTGCTATCATACCTAACTCTGTAGACAGGGCAGAGCGCATTAAATGTGCCGCTTAGTGTCACATCATGGCCTGCCCGGCACGCCTTGTCAGGCTGTTCGGCCACCTTCTCTCCTCTCTGCATGACACGTCGCTGGACGGGTGTCATTTGGAGGTGATTTCTATAGGAAGTGGCTGCCATGTGGCAAAAAACAGCCACTTAGTCACTTTGGGGCTTGACACCGCACCGATCGATGACTTGCTTTGCTGTGAGGTGGTACGGTGGAGTCTTGGCGGGATGTTTTGCCATCGTAGGACCCGACAGGCTTGCCGGGACGGTCTTGAGGCTCACTTCCAGGGCAACCTTGACCTCGCCAGGCTCTCCTGCCCGGCAAGGGAGGTTTTCCCTTAGTGGTGTCTTGCCCCTCGGCCTTGACTTGGTCTTCTTGATCTGCACTCCAATCCTTCAAAGAATTGATCTCTTGCGCTTGGTCTAGTTTTGGATGTTGTAATCTTGTCGGGTTGGTGGCTTGCTGTCCGTGAACAAGTCAGGGGGAAACATACGCCCCGGTTTGTGTACCCCGACACCATATATATACAAGAATAATATGCCACCGAACACTCGGTCCTTGCGGTAGGCATATGTCTTGACTGAGTGATACTTCTAACAAAAATGTTGGGGATCTGATTTTTGAACTGTGCTGTCATATACTGCCAACTTACAGTGTAATTCCTGACGATGGTGCGTAGTTTTGTACTGATGCAGTCTGGGTGACTTATGTGGGTAGCCATCCGAGTAGCTTGCCGAAGAAGACTTGATATCTTACGCTTGAAGCTTTTGTCGCAGTGACGTGCTGGAGAAGACTGGGTTCCGTACCTAAGAAGCTTCTCCTCTGGTTGCTTGTTTAGAAAGATTCAATCCCTTATGTTAGAAGTCTTTACCGCGGTATCTTGCTATGAAAGACTAGGTATCTTGGACCGGAAACTGTCCATATATCACACTGAGGAAAAATTGATGAGCCTTGCATCATAAGTTTCTTCCGATAGTGTGTGGAGGAAGATTGAGTTTCTCATATCCAAAACTTCATACTGTGATATGCAGATTGAAAGCCATACACACACCCATAATATTTTGCGGCTGGTTACTTGCATGAGAGAAATTATTGACTGTCTTTCTTGATCATAGCACATTCTGGCTTTCTTTCAGAGTATAAAATATTTCAAGAATCATTCCTTGTTGAGCCCAAAACTTTGTATATGAGCCATACCTTTGACTGAAAATATACTGTTGATCTTGTACCTGACTTGTCTTCCTGCTGGCTTGACCATTACTATGTGAGGATTAAGTACTGCTGTAGACTTGATGTGTTTATCTGAGCTTCTTCCAAATATTTGAAATCCTTATTGCTTCTTTGAATCCGGTGTCGATGGAGGAGCAACTTCCATATGGGGAAAATAGGGTAACATCGAGGACCCAAAAAGAAAGAAGCAGATGAAACAACTCAACTAAACAAAAGAACACAAAACAATCCACGCACACACAAAGAAAGGCACATATTACTGCTATTCACACAATATACATGCCTACTTAAGCACACAAATCTCACGGGAACTATGGGATTACGATCTTACATGTTGTGACGGTGTGCACGAGGACGAATCATTGTGTGGAAGAGTTGGTGTAAACATCACTACACCAAGGGCTGGCCTAGCCAGGAAACAACCTGGACTAGCTCGGAGGCGAGGACGTACTTGGTAACCATGTAACGGGACACGAATGTTGCGACCACATTATTATCAAGTGGACGAAAAAGATCCGTACTTGTCCAAGGAATAGGATGATGAGGGAAAGCTGATTCGGTTGGCATTGCCCTTTGTTGATAACTAAGATCATTAAGGGTTGCCAACATGACTAGACGAAAAGCACGGTCCGGGGTAGAAGCATGTCTACCACCGAAATGATAGGTGGGGAAAAAGAAATGAACCTGGTGCGATACCCGGGGCACCATCCTGCAAACGGTGTCCGGGATCATTTGGCATCCCTCCGCTGGGACAGAAATGATGCCAAACACCGAAGAACGGGAAAAAGGGAAACTGGCGGGATGCAAGGGCTGAGCTGTAGTAGATCCAAACCGATGCCAGCTACACTCACAAGATAAATCGTTAGCAACAAATAATAGGGCTATATGCATGCTATGCAACAAACAAATGCAGCAACCAATGCAACAAACAAGCCAGACTCTATACTACCGATTTCTACCGCTTGCGCTGACTAGGTCGTCCTACATCCAGACCTGCTTTGATACCAAGCTCTGTGGCACCCCGGCTCATAGGAACCGGAACACCCCGTATTCCAGCCCAGAGATCAAGTCTTCTGGAATACGGCACTGCTTGGCATAGAACAAATCAGCTCTTATTACAAAGGATAAGGGTACAAAGGTCGGATGTTACAAAGGATCACGTCAGTACGGTGACACTACGCCTGCTAAGATAGCTCTATGCTAGCAGCGCAACAAATCATAGCAGCGGAATAACTTCTAGCAGCGGAACAATGACGAAGGTGGTGAACTCCACTCCGCAGGGACTCTGGCTGGAACACGATCTAGCTCGCATGATCGGTAACCTCGACAAGCAATCAATCAATAACGGCACCACCTGCAATCTTGCATGACACGCCAGGTCAGTATATTGAATGTACTTGCAAGCTCACAACAACCAAAAGCATCAAGGCAAGATAACAACATGGCATTAACATGTTAAGTTATCAGCAGCTACTATGATGTGGAAGCAATAACTAAGCATGATATGAAACTACTAGAATACTGATGAACCAACATCTTGGATCTCAAGAACCATCTCACTCTTAGCTATCTGTCCAAGCAATAAATCACCTCGATCACCTCATGATCACTACCTCCATATGATCACCGCGTGACCACATCACAAACTGAATGATCAACCTCAAGATCATGCCAACATCATCATCGGCATCCTGCCAAACTGTTACAGCTCACATATCAACATATAAATCATCTAAAAGTCATTCCGGCATGTGAGTGTTGATCGAACGGTGTGACATAGTATGAACTATGCCCATGACCGAGGACGCGGCTATCGATAGATTATACACATACTCTGCAGAGGTTAGCACACTGTACCCACATAACAGAACCCATGGCCTCGTACTCCCATTCGGGTGGACCAATGACGTTCTGAAAAAACCAGTCTACTGCCATGACACTCTCCCGGCCACTCCGACAACTCCCCTTTGGGCTAAGTCATGGGTGGCCCCGATGCCACTCTGGATACCCAACGGTCACCGTCGTGGCAAAATAAAAATGGTCCCAAATAGGGACAAAAGCGCGCAAACAACTCGGGCACACAAGGCTTATACCGGCCTACCTGATCAGGCTAGCGCACACGTATAACCTTCCCTAGTTGGAGGCACCGGCGAGAGGCATAACAATAGACCGCATTAGGGCCTTCCCATAAAAGGTAAATGTGGTTGCACTAGAAAAGCCCGGTTTGGTGGCACCTGACCAACGAAATGACGGAATTTGTCCCCAAAGATAGATCTGATAATCCAATATCAACTATCCACCTATAATCCAAGTTATAGCAATATCCAACAAATAATCCAGAGAATAACATCATCATATCAAAATACTCCAAGGGTAACATATCAACTAAACCATGAATCCAAGTATAATGATGCTACTAACCCAATAGTAATATCAATATATTATCCTAAGCTCCACATGATACCATCATCTCCAACCTAATAATCCAAAGCATAATATCAATATTATCATGATGAAAATAATAACCATAGCCACTATTAATCCAATGGCAACATTTCATCCACCATCTGCAAAATATTAGTCCTAGAAATCCAAGCAATACCACGGCAGTAGCAAGATCAAGATAACTCCAAGAAATGCCATGGACAATTCATTTGTAGCTAATGCAAAATTTTAAATAAGTTCAAATAATTTAAACCATGACATTGCATTGCAATCATGCAAATAGAGGGTGTGGCTTGCCTTGCTCCAAGAAATGTTGGGAAAGCTCCTAGTCTTCATCATGCACACAAAAACCTAGTGAAAAACATTTTTGAAAGCTTTTGTAAATAATCCATAATGCATTTTTCTCTGTCCAGAAAATCTAGACAGCAAAGAAAATACCTAATTCTACCAGAAAATAGAGGAGCTCGAAATAAAAATAATGCAAAAAGAATCAGTTCATTTGGACTTGTAGTTTAGGAGTTATTCTGGGTCAAAGTTGTGGTCAAATCTGATTTTAAATTGAATTTAAATGAATTTCTGGAAAACCTCCTGGGGTGACGTCGATAGCGTAAACAGAGAATACGCCTTCACTAGAAACCGGTTCAGGAGGGGGATGAGAGGCTGACGAGTGGGGCCCGCCTGGCAGGTTTATAACGAGAGAGAGAGATAGAGGCGGGGCGGCTCACCGGCGACGGCTGGCTGGCGTAGAGGCCACGGCAGAGCTGGGCAACTGCGGGGATCGATCGGGCGCTCGACGGGGAGCACTCCCATACCCGCAGATCGTCGGGAGGTGGTCGGAGGAAGCCGCGCCCTTCTTTTTTGGTGGCTGCATGCTTCGGGTGCCGGCGAACTCCTGGATTCCGGCGACGATAGCCCCGAGGAAGAGGTCGAGGAGGAACAGTGGAGCGAGTGGAACTCAGTGGTGGTGGTGGTAGGGGTGGAGAGGGACTGGAGCGAGCTGGCCAGAGCAGCGGCCGAACGGCGGAGCACCTCATCGGAGAGGAGGAAGAGGGCTCGCCGGCCGTGCTGCTGGGCGCCAGAGCGTGATTGGGAGGCAGAGAAGTGGAGGGGCGAAGAGAAACGAGGGCGGGGTGGCCTTAAATAGGCAGGGAGGAAGGATCCAAAGCTCAGGCCCGCCATGGCTCATGGGCTACTCTGGCGATGGCTGCTAGCTGCACGGGGGAGCTGGAGAGGACAAGTGCGAGGCAGAGGAGGCTCACGGGGAGGAGATGGCTCCAAGGGGGAGGAGGAAGAAGACGAGACGAGGATAGAGTCGAGCGGCGCACAGTGTACCCATCGGCGCACGGCCGCTAGCGCCGGCAAGAACGCTTCGAGAGGGGGCCGAGGAGGTAGAGCGACATGAGAGAGCAGGGGAGTCAGGTCGGCATGCCCAGACGCGCGGAACTCACCGAGACGGAGCTGCCCGACGCGTCCAGACGGCAAGAACGCGGGCAATGCTGCCAGAGCGCGTGCACAGACATGCTAAAGACGCGGTCACCACTATGCCCCACAGGCAGAGGATGCAAGAGACTGCCGTGAGCTGTCTAGAGTGTTGTCTCTACATCATATAGACTGTAGGAGGTGAATGATCAAGATAAGAGGCACTGCAGTGAAGTGAGGCTTCGAGGAAAGTTTGTTGTAGCAAACTTGGATGCACACCTGTGATCAGCAGAGTAGAGCTAAGGGCCAAATATGATGTCCGGTGTGTTTAGGTTAAGAAGGACTATCATCCTGTGCAATTAGAGAAGAAATGGACCCCAAATTAGTATAGTTGCTTTGCAACTGCAATTTAGGTCCAGAAAACAAAATTGGATGGTGCACTCACATGGAGTGTTTAAATGAGATGAAACTTGGCAAAGCCTCATGATATGGACATATGAAGATGCTGAAAAAGTTTCATACCATTTGGATATGCCAAAATGGTACTTGCTTCACAATAAAACCCTCTGTCCAGAAACTTAGAATAATTTTGGAGAGAAATGGGATTGCCTAAATGACCCCAAATTTGGTGGAGAGTAGTTATATGGGTAGGAGCATGATCTGGTAATTTTTATAGAATTAATGAAGCAATATAAATTATACTTGCTTCACAACCTGAAAATATTAACAGAATCAAAGATTTGAATGTGTGCTCACATAGGTCAAGGGATGGAGCTGAAAATTGGAGGAGTGTGATGATATGAGCACATTAAGGTGTGTGCAAAATTTCAACTCATTTGGGTACTTCTAGCTAGTACTTCCTTCACAATGGCTTCTGTCTGACAGAAATTTTATAAAATTGCTGAGGAAGATTCACTAGGCAAATGGAGCTGAATTTTGGCATGAGGCAAAAATTTGGACATAAAAGAATGCCCAAAAAGTTTGGGAGAAAACAAGGAAAGATAGGTGGCACTTCCTTCACAGAAGATCACACTGGACAGAAATGAAGAATGAATATTGATGAATTATTTTTGGGCTAGGGGAGGAAGGTTTGGACATATTTGGGGCATATATGATCCAAACAATTTATGAGAATTTTTTGGAAGACAGAAATATAGGTTGCTTCACAACCTAGGGAAAACAGGACTATTCCTTTAATAGAAAAAAAGCAATATTCCCTAGAAAGAATTTTAGGGTTGGGCTGGAACAGAAATGACATGATCTTGGGAGAGATTTGGGAATGATAAATCACTTGAGAGAAGAAAAAATGATTATCTCCCAAGCTCCAAGTCCATGGAACTGCTCCAAAAAGAAATTCAGAGCAAAACCAAATTAAATCAAAAAGAAAAAGAAAGGGCAAAAAACCAGGGTGTTACATGAATCTTCTTAAAATGTATGCAGATGGGTTGAGGTCAAGAAGGGAAAAACCAGCGGAGAGGACACACCACCCAACCTATGGGACACACCAATCAGAAAAAGTAAGCCACTAAATAAGCCTTTGTAATGTATGCAGGAACACCATCATGAAGACATCAATCTAGCAAGGGTCATCACTGCCACATGTTGGATGCGATCACACGGTAACCTCCAACACTAACCTGCAAAACCAATACCACTATAAGCCACCAAATAAGTACAGTAGAGGAGATGTTCTTACTCATGCCTCTCACCTTCGGAAAGCAACAAAGGCAACTGTATAAACATCCAAAATCCCAATTAAATATATATTTTTAGTATTTCTACTGAAAAGAGGAGCATTGACACATCATCACCATGCAGCAACATTACATTATACCGTGCAGCACAATAGTCATATCTATAATTGTTCATATATGCCATCTACACCAAGGAAAAAACTTTAAAACCCATCATTATTGTCCGAACCCATCATTTCCTCCTTTGATTTTGAAGATCAAAGCATGGAATGATTATTCTTCATATTAGTAAGATAAAATCAAGACAAAAAATATATTAAGCAACCATTGTCTTGTCCAAACCGATTGCTTCCTTCTCTTACTTTGAAAATTAAAGAATGCATTACAACCATCATTGTCCAAACCCAATGTGCACAACAAAAAAATTAAGTACCTGAGAGAGGTAGGGAGTGATATCACCATTCCAGGGCACCATCTTGAGCTCGGTGATTGAGGGAGACCTGGACTAGGGGATTCTCGGGCCGCTGACTTATCTCGCATAGGTCGGACATATGGGCCACACTACAACTGCTGGAAGGCCGGACTATGAGGCGACTTCATATCCGGGCAGGAGATATTTGGTGCCTTGGTGTGTCCTCCAAGTCAAGATAGATGATTCGACATGTTTATTCCTTTGTTGTAACCGACCATATGTAACCCTAGTACCCTTGGTGTCTATATAAACCAGAGGGTTTAGTCCGTAGAGGCTAGAACAACCATCATCCTACTCATCACGGGTAACGGTGCCAGAAATTATCAAGTTGACGGAATAAAAAATGTGTAGATTGGATAAATAGCTCTCGATAAAATGCAAAATAAAATAAGTAATTAAAAAGTGCAGCAAGGTATTTTTGGGTTTTTGGAATAATAGATCTGAAAACAAAAGCAAATAAAAATAGATCTCAAAGCAAATATGATAAAGAATAGACCCGGGGGCCGTAGATTTCACTAGTGGCTTCTCTCGAGAAAATAGCATACGGTGGGTAAACAAATTACTGTCACTACAAAAAAAGGCACATCCGTGACATTTTGGGCCGAACGAAATTTTTTCTGTCATGCTTATGACACTTCTATGATGATAATTTTGACAAAAACCCGGTATCATCATAGATGTGGTGGGCTCCTACTTCTATGAAAAAAAATCATGACAGAAAATGGCCTTTTCGTCCTGGGCAGGCCGGAGACGCACCTGCATGACATTCTTTGGGCTTCGTGGTAGAAGCGAGGGCGAGGAAAATTTCGGGGAGTTCCCGGTTACGGTGGGTGGTCGGGGCCGAGCGATGCACGGAGGGATTGTGCGTTTCTCTCGTACACGTACGCACATGTGTGCGAGGCGTTGGGCTCTAACTGAACCCGAATGAGGCGTTCACTTACTGAACCCGAGCGATTGCACTAGCTACGTTACTGAACCCGAGCGATCGATCCCTTGGTTGTTAACTGAACCCGAGCGATTCCTTCGCTACTGCTGCTAACTGAACCCGAGCGATCGATCGCTGCTGCCGCTTACTGAAGCTGATCGAACCTACTGCCTCTTGAAGAAAAGTGAATGTGGGGGTTGTGGTTGAATGAGTCGATACGTACATGGTTGGGGTTGGATGAACACTTCCCAGTGGGGGTTGGATGAACAGGACCCCGTGGTAGTATATAGGTCGTTGCCGCTGGATGAACAGGACCCCGAGAGGAGGCCGCCACAGCCGAGCTGGTTGGGGGTGGATGAACAGGACCCCGTGGAGGGCTGGTTGAACAGTAGCCGGTGGAGGGCTAGATGAACAGTAGCCTGTGGATGAACAGTACCTAGTGGAGGCATGAGGAAGACGCGGTGGATGACCAGTGCAGGTGGAGGCTGAAACAAGTCGACGGTGGCTGAACAGTAGCCCGTGGAGTACCATTTTGCGGTACGCCACACCCCTCCAATGAACAGGACCCCCGTTTTGACCGTAGCGCTCCAACACAAGTCCATTTCCTCCGTTTTGTGGTACGCCACACCCCTCCCGATGAACAGGACCCCCGTTTCAACCGTAGCGCTCCAACACAAGTCCGTTTCCTCTGTTTTGCAGTACGCCACACCCCTCCCGATCAACAGGATGTTGTTTCGACCGCAGCCGGTCGAACAGAAGGACGTTTCTCCATACTGCGGTACACCAGACCCCGTTTTGGCTGTTCCGTCCAAGCCGATTGGCTCCCGTTGAATAGGACGCATTCCGACCTAGTCGGTTGCCTCCCGATGAACAGGACGCTGTTTTTCTCCGTTCCGACCCAGCCGGTTGGCTGCCCGATGAACAGGACGCCATTGCTGCCGTTCGTTGCCTCTCCATGTACACGATCCCTGGCCGTATGTATGCACGAGTACACGTTCGAGACCCCGCCTGTATGTACGTACGTGGTCGTATTTTTTGGCATGTGGCTGTACGTACGTGTACATGGTTTAGAAGGGACTGCTTGAACTGCTATGTCGGGGCCTCTACTACTACACGTGTCGCTGCTTGCTCGGCCACGGTTCATCGTTGTAGAGAGACCGATCGACCAGTACATACGTACGTACACGTTCGCGACAATGCTACGTACGCTTCGACCGGGTGGGTCCCAGCTATCATAAGGATGCACTTCCTTGCATGCGAATATATAGCTGGTGGGTCCCGGCTGTCAGGGGGAGGAATCATTTTTATTTTGCTAGTAATAAAGAGGCACTTCCTTGTGTTCGAAG
This sequence comes from Thinopyrum elongatum, assembly GCA_011799875.1. Taxonomy (NCBI): domain Eukaryota; kingdom Viridiplantae; phylum Streptophyta; class Magnoliopsida; order Poales; family Poaceae; genus Thinopyrum; species Thinopyrum elongatum. Next base: position 117,344,057 of record CM022302.1, on the reverse strand, counting down.
ATGTAGTTGGTGGGTCTAGCTGTTAGCCTCACAGCCTAAAGTCCACTTCCGATGGCTATCGTTCGTTGACCTCGTTGACCACGAGGCGCCGAGAGCTTCAAGGCGATGGACGACAGTGAGGCCTAGGAAGGGAACGACGAGGAGCCAGAGAAGACAAGGTGGGTGGATGCCCACGTGGAGGGGAGTATGAGGGTTCAGTGGTTCGGCTGCGGCGTAAGGATGCCGTCGCCGGAGAATAACAGGGGGTATGGGTGAGTAGAGGGAAGGCCTGGCCAGTGGTAGTATGGTCGGTCTGTGAGGCCTGCGTGGCAGCACAGCCGGCCACGGGAAGCTGGAGCAGGCGGTATGGCGGGCCTGTTTTGGGCGACTGGAGCAAGAAGACCAGAGGTTGAAGACGCAACACGGCCATTGATTTAACATCCAACGGTCAGTGCAGCTAGAATCGTTTTGACTAAGGTGACAAATCCCGTACGCGTCAACTTACTTGGCCCACAAGTCAGCCTCCAAATCTGGTGGGTCCCAGCTAGCAGGGGGAATCATTTTTTTGCTTGTAATAAGGTGGCACTTCCTTGCGTGCGAAGATGTTTTATGTTTTTTTATTTCTTCTTTTTCGAGATAGAATAAAAAGAAAACAATTTAGCATCTTTGGTACAATCTATATTTTCGTGAAATGGTTGATTACAAAGCTGGTGGGTCCCAGCTGTCAGGGAGAGGTAACTTTTTTTCTGCGTAATAAAGCAAACACTTCCCTGTGTGCGAAGATGTAGCTGGTGGCTCAAACCTGTCAGGGCGGGAAATCATTTGTTTTTGCATAATAAGGAGGACTTGCTCCAGTGCGGCCATGGGCCATGCGGGTCCCTACTGTTAGCCACTCCATGTACATGCCTCTTCCGATTGTTGTCGTTTGTTGACAAAGTTGACCACGCCGCGCCGAGAGAACCAACGCGGTGGACGATGGTGAGGCCTAGGAAGGGAATGACTCGGAGCCGGCGAAGACATAGCAGTGGATGCCCACGCAGAGGGGAGTACGAGGGTTCACTGGTTCGACTGCGGTGTGAGGCTGCCGTCGTCGGAGAATAACAGGAGGTGTTGGTGAGTAGAGGAATGGCTTGGACGGCGATGGGAGTAGGGTGGGCCGGTGAGGCCTGCAAGGCAACACAGCCGGCCACGGGAGGCGGTAGCAGGCAGTACCGTCGGCGGTGGTTTGTGGGGCTGAAGCATGAATATATGAGATTGAAGAAGCACCACAGCTATTAGATGGACATCCAACGGCCAGTGCTACTAGAATTGTGTGTTGACCATAAGTTGGCAAAGCCTTGCGTAAGCATCAACTTAGTAGGCCCACAAGTGACCATCACATCTGTGGTAGAGAACATATAGCCCATTTGCGATTTGTTAGAATGTACATGCCATTTTTTAATTCTAATGGAATTTACTCAGCTCATTTACTGTTTGTTAAAATTACAGCCCATTTTCTAGCCAGGACAATGGTTAATAATTTCAACCAAGCGCTCAAAAAAAATTCAACAAAGTTTCCCACATTTTGATGGGATCCAAAATATTTTTTAACCCAAAATTTCAAGTGAGATTAAATATAATTTCAAAATAAATTTGTATTAGGTAAAAATCTAACGAAATTTTGCATGCGCAACAAGTAATTGAATTAAAAAAAATTACCTGTTCGGTGCGTTTTTTATATTTACAGCCAATTTTTTTAATTACAGCCCATTTTCTTGGCAAGTCTAATGCGGGGCGGAGAATAACAAGTTGACCTGGGTTGAGTATTCCGCTAAAAAAAGTATAGCTGGGCTAGCCTTTTTCACGTTGAAAAATTAATATCTGGGCTGGATATTTGGTCGACATAAAAGAATAGCCTGGGCCAGACGGGCCACAGCCTGCCCAGTTGATAACCTGCTCCTCTGAACAACAACAAAAACATCGCTCAAGAAAAATTCTGCGCACACCTCAAAAAACAAATACTGCTCGAGCTGCTGGGTCCCAGCTGTTGGCCACTCCTTGTGCAATTCTCTCGTTTATTGACTATATAGGTTGACAATGGTGTGGGACCGTGATGTCAGGAAACCAGGAGGGAGCAAAAAAAAATATAGTTGTATATAATAAGGAGGCACTTGCGTACGTGCGGCTATGGCCCTGGTGGGTCCCCACTGTCATCCTCTCCAAGTAAAGTCATCTCCTGATTCCTCATGTTCGTTGACCATGTTGACATCGCGAGACGGCGGCGCCACAGCGAGCGCAACAACTCAAAGGACGACGGAGAGGGCCTCGCGTGCCCTACGGATGGTCTGATACAGCGCCCGCTGGTCGTTCATGATGCCAGGATCATCGGACCCCTATGAGCACCTTCGAGAGACTGAGTAGACATGAAACGGTAAGGCCGCATTTGGGAGCTTTGGATTGTTTCACACCTGTATTAAGGATACAAGTGTAATTTACTCGTCACCGGAAACAATGCGTAAAATACAGGCGTAATGAAACCGATGGCCCAAGGTCTATAACAAAAACCGGCGAGTTACGCGTGTATTATGAGAAACTAGTGTATATTTTACCAGTCAAAAACGACCAACCAAGCGCTTCCTCCAAGACCATCTGCTTTTATTTACAAGCGTTAGTTTTACAAGCGGTTTTGGTTCGAAAATGATGATCCAATCATGGCCTAATACGATGAGTTGGTCGGGAGATCATATCATTTCACCTCTAACCTACCCTAGTTGTCGTATAGGCTATGAATGAAAGTATGAAACATAAGACGATGAACTTCTTAAGCACGAACACAACAGAAGAGGATGATCTTCTTAACATGCAAATCAATGGCATTAGATCAACGTGCAAAACAATACGAAGCATTATTCTCAGGAGGCACGGTGAACAGCTCGTGATACCGCATGCCACAGCATTCCAAGCCCAATTTTGCAATCAAACTCACAAGGCCTGGCATTTCGTAGACAACATTCAGAACAAACTCTTAAAATACCTTACATAAGTCAACATTCATGACTATGCATCTCATCAGAGTAAATATTTACTTCTGAACTGAACACACGAATAGGAAAAAAAGATCGGCGCTGCTCACAGCAAAGGGCGTCCCATTCCAAAATATCAAATGCATGTCTTCTGGCTATCATCAATGAGCACAATTTGACAAGGTTTTCCAAATCCAAAATATTAAATGAATGTCTTCTTGCTAACATCAATGATTAAACTTTGACAAGCTTTTCCCATTCAAAATATGTAATGCCTATGATTGTCATCAGTTTGCACATTGAAATAGCACATGGAGCCGGATTAACCAGCGTATCTTTTTGTGCAGTTCCACTGAAATCAAACAATGTCTTGCATAGCATGGTGGATTTCGTATTTATATATTGCAAGGCATTGAACACGTTGGCAGCTCCATTCAAGTAGATAGTCCGGTGGCTCAAGGTGACGACGTATGATTAGAGAACCAGTCGATGTATTGTGCATGGTGAAGTATTATGGAGGACACGAACCATCTAAACATTTTGTGCAGTTCCACTAAAATCAAGCTGAGCATCCCTGTCTACATAAATACAGAAAAAGTGTGATGAATATAATAGTGGTACTAGTTGATTAAACATACGCTCACAACTATAATCATCTTCATTATCTTAACAGGAAAAGACAGCAATACAATAGCTTCAATTAAACATTTATTCAAAACAATACAACAATATAAGTAGCACAACATAACAAAGCACAATCATGTGGATGAAGGCCGATACAGACCTTGTTTGTTACATCTACGTCGGCCACTGACTTGGTCATACCTTTCCTTGTGGAGTGAATTTTGCACTCCACGTGTTGTTGAGTTTCCCATGCTCTCTGCAGACCAGTCATGTCACCAGCGTCTACTAATACTCTGGAAAGCTTCTAGATCATTCCTTGTGTCATGTAGCGCAAATAGTGACTGCCTCTTTCTACAAAGTGGAAAGACCAACTAGGCCCAATAATGCAACAGTTTGCCTTAAACACATTGGCTCCTTTTGTGCAGTTTAACTAAAATCAAAGTCAAAATAGAACCGAGCAAAAGTTTTGATATCCCTGTATGCAACAATAGGTATAAAGGAAACAATTACTAAGAAATAACGGTTGATGACTTATACTCCCAGAAGAAAAACTTCTACCTTATCTTAATTGGAAACAAAGTAGGACAGTAGCAATTCTCAAACAGTGGGATTCATTCATATGAACCGAGACATTATCAAAACAATACCTTGTTTCAACATGTATAAATAACGACAAAGCAGAAAAGTACCATTCCTAAAACAATGCAACTGATTCATATTAACAGAGACATTATCTTAACAATACCTTGGTTAAACATGTAGAAAGAACTACAAAGCAGGGTAGTACCATTTGTAAAACACTGTAACTAATATATAATAACAGAGACATTATCTCAACAATACATTTCTTAAACATGTACTCCCACTGATCCCTAACAGAAATGGTACTCCCGCCGATCCCTAACAAGTGTTGCAGTTTTGAACTAAGATTCAGTAGTTAATTATGAGAGTGGCATTGCTTAATTTTACCAATGGCATTAGATTAGCAAAAAGCATAAACAGTTCTAGGGGGGAGTGGGCGCAACAGCACCATGTCCTTCCATCTACTTATAAACGGGGTGATGCAGAGTTTGTTGTAACAAAGCAACAAGCATCATGTCTGGGTTGGTCCCATTTTTGTTCACTTAATGGGAAAAGACAGCAATACAATAGCTTCAATTCAACATTTATTTAAAACAGTACCACTACAAGTAGCACAACATCTCAAAGCACACTGCACAATCTTGTGGATGAATGCCGGTACTGACCTTTCATGAGGCAGACAAGATCAAATATGAATCTGCCAACACGAATAGGAAATCCAATCTCGTTTTGTGTAGTTCAACTAAATCAAGCAAAGTTGTCGGTGTGACATTTAAGTTGAACTGCATAAAACACTCTTAAAACAGAAGTGTTTTTGCGTAGTGAACCAAAAGGTCGCAATAGCAACAAGTTGAATAGATATCCCTATTTTCAGAGGTAAAAAAAGAAACAATTACTGGCCAATAAAGGAGGATGAATCGTATGGCCACAAAAAGAAGCATCTACCTTATCTTGATGGAAAACAAAGTAGGACAGTAGCATTTCTAAACTAGTTGCATTGATTCATATTAACAGAGACATTCTCATAAAATAAAATTTGTTAAAAATGTAATTTACTCTTAACAGTGGCATTGCTTCAATTTTCCAGCGGCATTCATAGATTAACAACATCAAAATAATTGTATGGGACATGGAACATGCCAGCACCATATGCGTCCACACGTATAAATGGGTGATCCAGAGTATGTTGCCAAGAAGTATATCTGTGTTGGTCCCATATTTGTTCTCTTTGAAACTTTTTCCTATGTGAGGGCAGTAAATCTAGTCCTGCACAAACTACCCGACCCCCAGTTTCTTTCCTTTTTCAACAAAGAGATCGGTTCCTTACAGATGTGTGTACTGGGTTAACCCCTTTTTCCCTTTTCGACCAACAAAGCAGCTGGATAGCGAGTCTATACTACTTTCCCTCCCTCCTTTCCTCATTGAACCACCTCCTAGATTCATGCTCCACCCCACCCTCCCTTCTTTCCTCTTTGAACCAAGACCTAGATTCGACTACAGAATCGAAACAGATCCGCATGCTAGAGCAATGACGGTTTCAAAGAAAGTTATACCTTAGGATCGTCGGGATGTGGCTAGGCGTGCAGCGGGAGGCCGGATCTGCCCACACTACGTACGGCAGCGAGGAAGAAGGGGTCAGAGGCCCTCCCGCACAGGCGCTGGGTGATAGAGAACAACGCAGCCGGTTGTGGATTGGCTCCCTCGCCGAAGGCGACAGAGTAAACGCTGCACCTCCTCCCCTTCCCGAACGGCTCCTTCACCAGCTATGAGGGGGGAAGAGAGAGAGAGAGAGAGAAGTAGTCTTGTTTAGATCTGATGAAGAGGGTGAGAGATTGTGAATAGAGCAAACCCTAGCAAAGGAACGCTGAGCCTCCAGCGTGTGTATATATATATATGCAGTGCGGCGAGAGTATGAAGAGTGCAAACCCTAGCGAACAAGCGCAGAGGCTCCAGCTTATATAGTACTAATATAGTGGAGTGGTTTCCTTTTTCTCTCCATAACAATTGTTTTAAATTGTGTATGAAACAAAACTCTTTATATAACGTACCAGTGAAGAAAACTACGATCAAGTAACGATCCACGCGTCCTGGTCGCACTTCCTGTCGTTCACGTGCGGTACACTACCCTCCGTTAGGTGAACAACCACACACACGCCAAATTATCGGAAAGGTGTGAGAGTGTGTACAAATAAGGAAATTTAATTTCAATTATTTTGTATGTAAAGTTTACCCTCTCTCAATAATTATGGTTTGTTGTGTTAAAGTTTGACTTCAGTCAAATCTAATATGCAAAGTAAATAAAAATAGAGGGGTACTACCTCCATCCTGGTTTTTAGTCCACACCATATTTTTAATCAAAGTCAGACCACATATTTAGTTAAAAGCTGGTCAAATAAAATTATAGGGTAGCTGAAGACAAAGTTGTGAGAAGGCTTAGAAGTCAATACAAAACTTTTGCTCTTAGTACCAACGTCGATGCTTCTTTCGAGGAAACATTTGGCTCATATCCAATTGTGTGATAAAATTGCACCAACATAAACGACTGCTCCAAGATGAACTGGTGAAGGATATCGTCTTTGTGTTATCAAGCAAAGAGCACTGATGGAAGACAACCTGTTCTTCATTGAACATCGATCAGCTTCACCAGCCGATGCAGCCATGAGACGCAATCATGAGCATCGATAGCTCATCGTGGCGTGATGCATCATCAATTTCGGCATCATGTTTGGGTCAGGCACCAATGAAGTTTGATAATCCTCATAGTGGTTTGTTTCTTCTCGGTAATCAAGCTCGACAAAGGAAGAACTAAGCAACAGTGGCCTTTCCTCTATAATAGTAAAAAATAGGTGATGTTGGACCAGCCGACGAACTCTAGCTACTGTACATGGGGAGCTGGGGAGTAGTGGTATAGAAGAAAACCCGCATGCAGAGTACAATGAAGCATGAAATCCAAAAGAAGTTATACCTCAGGTGGGCGAGATGTGGATTAGGCGGGCGGGCGGGATCTGCCCACACGACGGTAGCGAACAAGGGCACGGAGGACCTTCGTCCGCGCCGGCGCCGGCTCAGAGAGGACGGTGCACATCGGCTTCCTCCATCGCCGACGGCGACAACGTCAATGCTGGACCTCCTCACCTCCCACAGGGGACGGGATCTGACCGGATCTGTGACCACCGATGAGGAGAGAGATAGAGTGGACATTGTCATCTTCTTTAGATATGGAGAGGGTGAGAGAGCGAGACGCGAGAAACCCTATCAAACAAGAAGCTATATATACAATGGAGTAAAAAAATCTCTCCAAAGCTGTGGTTTTAAATAGAATACGTGCGTTCCTGGAAAAAAGAAACGAAAACTGGCGGACAAATCTTTTTTTAACATACCAAGACAGAAAACTCGATCAATAACACGCCCCCGCTTCCAGGTCATAGTTTGTATCCCTCATGTGTGGTCCTCGACTGATACGTCTCCGTCGTATCTACTTTTCCAAACTCTTTTGCCCTTGTTTTGGACTCTAATTTGCATGATTTGTATGGAACTAACCCGGACTGACGCTGTTTTCAGCAAAATTGCCATGGTGTTATTTTTGTGTAGAAATAAAAGTTCTCCGAATGACCAGAAACTTCACGGAGAATACTTTTGGAATTAATAAAAAATATTGGCGAATGAATCAACAGAGGGGGACCCACCACCTGTCCGCAAGGGTGGGGGCGCGCCCTACCCCCCTGGGCACGCCCCCTATCTTGTGGGTCCCACGAAGCTCCACCGACCTCAACTCCAACTCCATATATTCACGTTCGGGGAGAAAAAATCAGAGAGAAGGATTCATTGTGTTTTACGATATGGAACCGCCGTCACCTCCTGTTCTTCCTCGGGAGGCCAGATCTGGAGTCTGTTCGGTGCTCCGGAGAGGGGAAATCGTCGCCATCATCATCATCAACCATCCTCCATCACCAATTTCATGATGCTCACTGCCGTGCGTGAGTAATTCCATCGTAGGCTTGCTGGACGGTGATGGGTTGGATGAGATCTATCATGTAATCGAGTTAGTTTTGTTAGGGTTTGATCCCTAGTATCCACTATGTTCTAAGATTGATGTTGCTATGACTTTGCTGTGCCTAATGCTTGTCACTAGGGCCCGAGTTCCATGATTTCAGATGTGAACCTATTATGTTTTCATGAATATATTTGTGTTCTTGATCCTATCTTGCAAGTTATAGTCACCTACTACGTGTTATGATCCGGCAACCCCGGAGTGACAATAGTCGGGACACTTCCCGGTGATGACCATAGTTTGAGGAGTTCATGTATTCACTAAGTGCTAAAGCTTTGGTCCGGTACTCTACTCAAAGGAGGCCTTAATATCCCTTAGTTTCGATTAGGACCCCGCTGCCACGGGAGGGTAGGACAAAAGATGTCATGCAAGTTCTTTTCCATAAGCACGTATGACTATATTCGGAATACATGCCTACATTATATTGATGAATTGGAGCTAGTTCTGTGTCACCCTAGGTTCTAACTGTTGCATGATGAATGCCATCCGACATAATTATCCATCATTGATCCATTGCCTACGAGTTTGTTTCATATTGATCTTTGCTCCGTTACTTCTCCGTTGCCACTGTTACAATTGCTACAAAACTGCTACTGTTACTTTTGCCACCGTTACCATTAGTTCCATACTACTTTGCTACTAAATACTTTGTTGCAGATATTAAGTCTTTCAGGTGTGGTTGAATTGACAACTCAGCTGCTAATACTTGAGAATATTCTTTGGCTCCCCTTGTGTCGAATCAATAAATTTGGGTTGAATACTCTACCCTCGAAAACTGTTGCGATCCACTATACTTGTGGGTTATCAAGACCTTTTTCTGGCGCTGTTGCCAGGGAGCATAGCTCTATTCTCTGAGTCACTTGGGATTTATATCTGTTGATCACTATGAAGAATTTGAAAGATACCAAAACCAAGATCTATCCCTCAACTACGTGGGGAGGTAAGGAACTGCCATCTAGCTCTGCACTTGATTCACCTTGTGTTCTAAGTAAGCTTGCGACACCTACACCTGCTATTGATTCTGATATATCGCATGTTATTGATGATGCCACTTCTACTATGCATGATGCTTATGATGATAATACTTCTTTGCTTGATGATACTGTGCCACTAGGTGAATTTCTTGATGAACAACTTGCTAGGGTTAGAGAGAATGAAATTACTGAAACTGATATTATTATTGAAACTGAAGATTATGATTCTCCCCCTAGATATGAATTGCCTGTTGTAGCTGAGGGTTATATTATGGATGAAGAAACTGCTAGAGACTTCTTTGCTTGTAATGATAGAGATGATCTTAAGAAACTGTTAGCTAAGCTGAAAGAAAAGTCTTTGAATGCTAGAATGCAATATGATCCTAAGTTTGCTACTTCACCTATCTTTGTTACTGACAAGGATTATGAATTCTCTATCGATCCTGAGTTAAGTACTTTGGTTGAATCTGATCCTTTTTATGGTTATGAATCTGAAACTATTGTGGCACATCTTACTAAATTGAATGATATAGCCACTCTATTTGCTCATGAGGAAAAAATTGCTATTACTATATTCTTAAATTATCTCCTTTCTCATTAAAGGGTGATGCTAAGTTATGGTTTAATTATCTTGCTCCTGGTTGTGTGCGTAGTCCCCAGGATATGGTTTACTACTTCTCTGAAAAATATTTCCCTGCTCATAAGAAACAAGCTGCTTTATAGGAAATATTTAACTTTGTGCAAATTGAAGAAGAGAGTCTCCCACAAGCTTGGGGGAGGATTCTCCAATTACTTAATGCTTTGCCTGATCATCCTCTAAAGAAAAACGAAATACTTGATATCTTTTATAATGGACTAACCGATGCTTCTAGGGACCACCTAGATAGTTGTGCTGGTTATGTTTTCAGGGAACAAACTGTTGAGCAGGCTGAATTGCTATTGAATAATATATTGAGTAATGATAATGATTGGACACTTCCTGAACCGACTCCTAAGCCAACTCCAAAGAAGATAGGTATTCTATTTCTCAGTCCTGAAGATATGCAAGAGGCAAAGAAATCAATGAAAGAAAAAGATATTAAAGCTGAAGATGTTAAGAATTTACCGCCTATTGAAGAAATACATGGTCTTGATAACCCGACACAGGTAGTAGAGGTAAACTCTCTCTATAGATTTGATGAAGGTGATATTCCTCATAATAAGTCTGCTAGTCAATGCTTGGATGATTTTAATAATTTTATTGTTAAACAAGAAAACTTCAATGCTTATGTTAGTAGACAATTGAAACGTAATGCTTACATGCTTGACCACTTGGGGTGATTATATGAATAGAACTGTTAATGATCTTAAGATTATTAGTAAACATGCTTCCATGGTAACAATTCAAGTAGAACAAGTACTTAAGGCACAGGATGATTTGCTTAATGAGTTGTATAGTAAGAACAATGATAATGCTGTTAGGTTTATGACTAGAGGTGGCAAGATGACCCAGGAACCTTTGTATCCTGAGGGCCCTCCTAAGAGAGTTGATCAAGATTCTCAGAGAATTAATACTGATGCACCTAGTCCTAATAATAAAAAGAAAGTGAAAGCTGATAGGACTTTGCATGCTTCTAGTGAACCTAATGTACACACACCTGAGAATCCAAATGATATTTCTATTTCTGATGCTGAGACACGATCTGGTGATGAACATGAACCTAGTGATAATGTTAATGATGATGTTCATGTTGATGCTCAACGTAGTAATGATAATGATGTAGAGATTGAACCTGCTGTTGATCTTGATAACCCACAATCAAAGAATCAACATTATGATAAGAGAGACTTTGTTGCTAGGAAACATCATAAAGAAAGAGAACCATGGGTCCAGAAACCCATGCCCTTTCCTCCTAAACCATCCAAGAAAAAGGATGATGAGGATTTTGAACGCTTTGCTGAAATGATTAGACCTATCTTTTTGCATATGCATTTGACTGATATGCTTAAAATGTCTCCTTATGCTAAATATATGAAAGATATTGTTACAAATAAAAGAAAGATACTGGAGGCTGAAATTTCCACCATGCTTGCTAATTATACTTTTAAGGGTGAATACCAAAGAAACTTGGAGATCCAGGAGTACCAACTATCACTACAAAAAAAAGACACACTCGTGGCATTTTGGGCCGAACGAATTTTTTTCCTGTCATGCTTATGACACTTCTATGACGATAATTGTGACAAAACCCGGTATCATCATAGATGTGGTGGGCTCCTACTTCTATGACAAAAAATCATGACAGAAAATGGGCTTTTCGTCCTGGGCGGTTCGGAGACGCACCTGCATGACATTCTTTGGGCCGTCCATGACGGAAAAAATCATGGTAGAAGCGAGGGCGAGGAAAATTTTGGGGAGTTCCCGGTTAAGGTGGGTGGTCGGGGCCGAGTGATACACGGAGGTTTGCGCGTTTCTCTCATACACGTACGTGCGTGTGTGCGAGGCATTGGGCTCTAACTGAACCCGAGCGAGGTGTTCGCTTACTGAACCCGAGCGATTGCACTAGCTACGTTACTGAACCGTAGCGATCGATCCCTGGCTGTTAACTGAACCCGAGCGATTCCTTCGCTACTGCTGCTAACTAAAGCCAATCGAACCTGCTGCCTCTTGATGAACAGTGAGTGTTGTTGGGGGTTGGATGAATAGTTCCCGGTGGGGGTTGGATGAACAGGACCCCGTGGTAGTAGAGGCCATTGCCGCTGGATGAACAGGACCCCGATCGAGCCGGTTGGGGGTGGATGAACAGGACCCTATGGAGGGCTGGATGAACAGCAGCCGGTGGAGGGCTGGTTGAATAGTAGCCGGTGGAGGGCTGGATGAACAGTAGCCCGTGGAGGGTTGGTTGAACAGGACTCGGTGGAGAGGGCTGGTTGAACAGTAGCCGGTGGAGGCTGGATGAACAGGACCCCGTGGTGAATAGTTGCTGGTGGAGGTTGGAGGAAGTCGACGGAGGATGAACAGTAGCAGGTGGAGGCTGGAGGGAGTCGACGGTGGATGAACAGTAGCCCGTGGAGGCTGGAGCAAGGCAGTAGACGATGGATGAACAATAGCCCGTGGAGTCCCATTTTGCGGTATGCCACACCCCTCTCGATGAATAGGACCCCCGTTTCGACCGTAGGCACTCCAACACAAGTTCGTTTCCTCCGTTTTGCGGTACGCCAGACCCCTCCCGATCAACAGGACCCTGTTTCGACCGTACGCGGTCAAACACAAGGCCGTTTTCCTTCGTTTTGCGGTACGCCAGACCCCATTTCGGCTGTTTCGTCCAAGCCAGTTGGCTCCCATTGAACATGACCCATTCCAACCCAGTCTGTTGCCTCCTGATGAATAGGACGCATCCCGACCCAGTCACTTGGCTCCCGGTGAACACGATGTTGTTTCCTCCGTTCCTACCCAGCCAGTTAGCTAAAGATGAACAGGACAACGTCGCTGCCATCCCTTGCCTCTCCATGTACACGAGCCCTGGCCGTCCGTATGCGCGAGTATGTGTTTCGAGCCCCCGCTGGTATGTACATACGTGGCCGTATTTTTTGGCGTGTGGCTGTATGTATGTGTACACAGTTTAGACGGGACAGCCTGAACTGCTACGTGGGGGGCTCTACTATGACATGTGCCGCTACTTACTCGGCCATGGTTCATCGTTGCAGAGCGACCAATCGACCAGTATGTACGTACACGTTCGCGACAAGATAGACAATGCTATGTACACTTCGACAGGGTGGGTCCCAGCTGTCAGGGAGGATAAGGACGCACTTCCTTGCGTGCGAAGATATAGCTGCTGGGTCCCAGCTGTCTGGGGGGAATATTTTTTTTTGCCTGTAATAAGGATGCACTTCCTTGCATGTGAAGATGTAGCTGGTGGGTCTCAGCTGTCAGGGGGAGAAAACATTATTTTTCAGGGTAAAAAGGATGCAGTTGCATGCATGCGTCCATGGGCGTGGTGCGTCCCCACTGTCAGCCTCTCACGTACAGTCATCTTTCGATGACTCTCATTTGTTGACCACGTTGACCAGACCGTGCAGAGCGCACCAAGGCCGGTGGACGACGGCGAGGCCCCAGTCTGGAATGACCCGGAGATGGGGAAGACGCGGCAGTGGAGTCGCAGATGGAGAGGAGTGGGAAACTTGACTGGTTCGGGTGCGCGGCAGCACTGCCGCCCACGGGAGATAGGAGCAAGAACAAAGGTTGAAGAAGCAGCACGGCTGTTGGATTAACATCCAACAGTCTAGCTGCTAGAATCATTTGTTGATTAAGTTGACAAAGCCCTGCGTACATGTCAGCTTAGTAGGCCCACAAGTCAGCCACCAAATCTGCCGGGTCCCAGCTGTCATCGGGAGAAATAGTTTTTTTTGCATAACAAGGAGGCATTTCCTTCCATGCGAAGATACAGCAGGTGGGTCCCAGCTGTCAGGGGGAGGAAACATTTTTTTCAGCTTAATAAGGAGGAACTTTCCTTGCGTGCGACCATGGACCTCGTGGGTCCCAGCCGTCAGGCTCTCCACGTACAGTCCTCTTTCGATGACTCTCGTTTGTTGACCACGCCACAATGAGCGCAGCGAGGCGATGGGTGAACAAATAATTCCGCGTCAATGCAGCCCATTTAATATTTTCTAAGAAATCCCAGCCCATTTGCAGTTTCTTGAAATACACGAATTAACTGGGCTTGTTCTATATATAATGTTAGGTTAGAAGGAGCAATTAATATCAAAAAATAAACCAGAGCGACACTTTTTTATATATAAAATTAACAAATTAGCGAGTTATTGCTCAAAAGAAAAATGAGCGCGTTATTATTACATTGGTCCTTAAAATCTTCGCAGGCTTTTGTACGCAATCACCAGGATTTTCCTTGCCTGTGAGTCAAAAACAACCAGGATTTTCCTTGCCAATTTCTGTTAAACATTTACTTTTATAAGTTAACAAGACATGGGATATTTTTATAATGTATATATAAGTCTCTATTAAATATACGATAATAGTAATAATATAAATATATATAATGTGGTTAGAAGGGAAAACATAAATTGGACACAGCATTATTATTCTTATATATAGATAAATAAAACAGAGATCTGCGTTTTATTAAAAAAATGCATTAGGCTGCCGATCTTTAAGAAAAAGTAAAACCTACGCTGGGAGACCATAGGCCGGTACGTACATGATGGACCTCAAAAAATAAGTTGAAACCACTGTCTCGGTATGTCGTGGGCTACGCATGTTAAAAAAACCCTAGGCCTAGCTGATACTTGTTCGCCCTGTGGAAAAAAATGATACCAGCTAGATCCCCGATACCTATTTCCCGCAACAAAAAAAAAGATCCCCGATACCCTTGAAAAAAAAGCTCCCCGGTGATAGTCATCGTTCGAAATTTATTTCTTTTATTGACTAGGTTGACAAACCCGTGGGCCCCAATGTCAGCATACAATTAGGAGGAAGCTTTTTTTCCAATGAGGCACTTCCTTGCGTACGGCTTGGACCTGGTGGGTCCCCACTGTCAGTCTCTCAACGTAAAGTCCTCTCCGGATTCCTCTCATTTATAGAGCATGTTGACAACGGCATACGGCGGCGCCACGGCGAGCGCACACGGACGGGAAAGAACCGGAGCTGGGGAAGACGCCTTCATTCTTTCGAACATAAAGCACTAGCCCGGTGGCTGCAGCCCTCTCACCCAAAAGCTTTACTGCCCGGGTTTGATTCCAACTGGTGCAGTTGAAAAATATCTAACACTTGCCAAAATTTCATCCCTAGTTTACCCAGTTTTTCGCACACTCAACATTGTCTTGCCATTTTGAAAATAGCATATCTTTTTGACTTTGCATCATATGAAGATGTGATATACATGAATGTTGATCAGCATGATGTTAACTTGTTGTTAGTTCCATTTTTTTACCATGAATAAACTTTCCAACATTCTGTTATCCATGTTTGAAAAGTGCCTCTTGATTTAAATGCTCTACCTCTGAAACATGCAGTTTCTTATCTGAAAATCACTTGGACAAGCAGCCATCACCGGTGTTGGATTCGATGCCGCGCTTCTTCAATCCCCCGGCAGCGCGAGGTGGAAATAAACTTCCGTCCCGTGCTGCTGGTTGGGGAATGGAGCGAACTAGATTAAAGAGGGGGCCGGTGACGCGACTGAAGAAGCACATCAGACGTAATTTTTTTCAGTGGATGGCTCTCGATGGCATTTTTTTTACTTGCCTCTGCACCATACAACTTGTAATTTTAGCCTCCTAGTCCGTGGTGGACCAACAGCCCATTTGCTGGGCGGGCCAACCTACAGAAAGCAGCACTCAATTTTTCATCAAGCCCCAAAAACAATGCAGTACTATGTTTGTTTTGAGGCCGAAAACATTACGACAGGGGTTGAGCACGGGAGGGGGGAAGACAGAGCAAAAAGATAAAAAAGAGCTGATGCGCCGTTGTTACCCTAACAAGCAGGTGCAATTCATCTCGGGAAGAAGGTGTGCCGTTGACACCCACACGTCACAAATCCCACAGTAGACATACTAACAAGGTCACACACAAGCACAATAGAAAAGGTAAACATTCGTATCAAACTCAAGTTCACAGGACAAGTTCATATTCATAGCCAACATTCACAATCAACAACTCAAAAGATTCATATATACACAAGTTCAGCATGTCTATGCATCCAAATGATTGATAGATCACAAGACAATATTCATAAATAATTCACAAAAAGATTCAGATATACACATGTTCAGTATGTTTATGCATCCAAATGATTGAGATCACAGCCAATATCATCCATGGACAAACTTTAATTACCTAGGGTACAGACTGGTAAATGGTGTTCAGTCGGAGGAACTTCTTGCTAAAATTAATGCTTGTACGAGTAAACTTTCGAGTACATAAGAGGCAGCACAGACAATCTGAACTTTGCTTGTAGGTTTATACTCAAGATAGTGGCCTCGATGCCGAGGGAGGTTTGAGCAACTTGGCCACTACTTTCATCCAACTAGTTTACTGGCTCATCTTGGTCCTGTAGCTCGCCAAAATTCTACATTGCAGACAAGAAAGGAGGCGGTCGATAAAATGAACCACCCAAATTTTTTGTGAAGTTCAACTGAAATGGAGCATCCCTGGCGTGCAGACTGATTAAATGCCAGATGAATACACGCGTCAACCAACTTGTCTGGAATCTTTAGACTCCATGCCATACAGTTCGCTACCATATGTGCCGATAACCAAAAGGCACAAGTTGGGACCAAAGACTGGACTGCGTTTTTCTGGGCTATGTGCCAAGCAATATTTTTGGCGTTCACTCTCCTAATACTTGGAGTTTGACAACTAGTTGACACTGGTTGATACTCAAATGAATATAGGCACTTCTTCTTGTCAACATCGATGCTTGTCTGAGTGAACTTTGGAGTACGTAGCAGCAGCATAAGTATCTGTCCATCTGATCTTTTTGTGCTGTTCTACTGAAATCACCCAATGTAATGATTTGCCTGTGAGTTCAGGCTCCAAGTTACTCCTTTATGAAATCGGCAAACAGTAGCACAATACCAAATTACCAATACATATGACAAGCACAATAATCAGGATAAAGACCGGTACCAACCTGTGTGAGGTAGCATATCAATTACTATTTCCTTTGACTGGAAGCCGAGATAAGCAACTGACAGGAAAGGAAGGAAGCAGTCGAGGCAATGAAGCACCCAAAGTTTTTGTGCAGTTCCACCGAAATCGAGCATCCCTGTTGGCACATATATTGAGAGAGTGAGATTACTGTAATAGTGGGACTAGTTGATGAAACATACACTAACAAATAGAAGCACCCTCTTTATCTTAATGGGTAAAGTTAGCAACAAATGCATCTTAATGTTACGTGCAACGCACGGGCATCTTGCTAGTCTTCCAAGTAAATTAAGACTAGTAGCAACACAGCAATACAATACCACTAGCAAGATGTCAGGATAACATAGGACGGTACCATCGTGTGATCTTCTTCATTTCCTCCTTATTCTTCTTCGTCTTCCTCTTCATGCTCTGTTTCTCTTTCTCCTCACCAGTTGGTGAAACCAAGTACATGATTGGCCTTCTATTTCAGAATTGGTTTTGTCAGTGAGGGAGTACAAGTGTACTAGTAAACAATAGCATTATTTCTCATGGCAGTCACAAAATAGAGATGAACACATGCATTAAATATCATTCTTACCTAAAGGAAGGTTATGGTGCCAATATGGATGATGAAAATTGGAACACAGATCTCCCTTTGTGCAGTTCCACCGAAATGAACCAACGGTTCCATTCTAACATTCCAGTTAAACAGCACAAAAGTCACTTCTTTTAAGAAGTGTTTTGTGTAGTGCACCAAAAGGTCGCAATAGCAACAAGGTGAAATGGATATCCCTGTTTGCACAAAAAGCTATAGAGGAAACAGTCAGAGTCTCAAACAATTACTGGCAAAAACAATTGGCTATACTTTTCATGGCTTTTAATAGTGGCATGGCTTCATTTTACCAGGGGCATTAGATTAAGAACAGCTAAATATTTGCTATAAGGGCATGGGACAGTGGGTGCACCAGCAGTCCAGCACGATGTACCTAAACCGGGGCATAAAGTGGTGATTCATAGTTTGTTGCCCCGAGAAACAAACATCCAAGAAACATATCTGGGTTCGTCCCATTTTTGTTCACTCTAGCCACCTACTCCTATGTGTGGATAGCAAATCTAGTCTTGGTCATACCACTGTGTACAGCGTTTCCCTATATTTCCCTTTTCGACCAAGAGACCGGTTGGATGACCAGTCTATACTACTTTCACCCCCTTTCCTTCCTGTTTGTACCAAGTCCGATGTACATACTAAATTTCCCCCCTTTATTTCTTATTTGAACCAAGTACAAGATTCGACTCCATGAAGTTGCTTTACCACTAACAATAGAAAAAAAATTAGGTGACGTTGGACCATCCGATCAAGAGGGGCTGAGAGGTAGAAAATGATGCACATGCAGTGACGTAGCGAGCTGGGGAAGTAGAGCTAGGCTGGTTTTGAAGGAAGATATACCTGAAGGTCGTCGGAATGTGGATAGGTGGGCGGCGGGAGGCCGGATCAGCCCACACTAGGGCAGCGACGAAGGGATCGGAGGACCTCCCGCGCCGGCACTCGGCCAGAGATAACGTTGCGGCCGGCAGTGGGTCTCCTCTCTCGCTGTCGATGACGGCCTAAACGCTGCCCCTCCTCCCCTTCACCAGCGGAGGGGGATACATCCGGATCTGTAACCAGCGATGAGGATAGAAAGACAGTGTAACCACCGCTATCTTGTTTTGATCTGGAGAGGATGAGAGTGTGTGAATAGAGCAACCCTAGCAAGCAAGCGCGGAGGCTCCGGCCTATATATATATATATATATATATATATATATATATACATATATATACGTATAGTGGGGTAGTTTTCTTTTTTCACTCCATCAAAACAATCGTTTAAAATTGTGTACGTGCCAAGTCACCATTTTTTGAGATAGCTACCTGCTTATTCCAAGTGGTGTTATGGTGTGCCAGGTCGCACTTTGTATCGTTCAAGTCTGGTACTAGACCCTCCATTAAGTGAACAACCACCGCCTCGTAAAATTTGTGAACAAGCCCACGGCTAAAATTATCGGAAACGTGGGCTGGCCCAACATGCATTATTATTTATATTTTTTCTATGTGGGAGTATCCTCAAAACAAAATGTGAGAGTACAATCTTTATTGGGCCCCTTTGTAATTTGTGCTAAATTTTGACCAAAGATTTAACTGACAAAATGTTAGTGCATGTTAACAAAAATTATATCCTTTGTTTCGTATTTGAACATAGTTTTCAATGATGTAATTTTTTGTGACATGCATGAACATTTGGTTAGTTAAATTTATAGTCAAAATTTGGCACAGATTATCATAAGGACCAATAAACCAGGAAGGAGCTCCTCGTCTGTCGTCCAAATTACTACTGTATATGACTAGCCGCTCTATCTACATGCGGGACATCAAAGCATCCGGGCGCGCGTGCCATCCACCAAATCACAGCGAGGTGCTACAGTCGAGACTCACCAGTCACCCCGGTGTGGCCGTCATGACCCATCATATCACAAAACCCACACCTTTACCAGCAGTGGTAAAGTGGCCTTGAAGTTGGACTGGACGAAGCAACCATCATTTCACTGGAACACTCGTTGAAGCCCTTTCTGCCCTTGAAGAAAACCGCACTCCAGGCTACTCACTTCTGCCATTTTTGTTCTGTTTCGACGAAGGAAAGGTGGGCGAATCAGTGATGCTACTATATTTTCATTCCAAGAATCTTCTTTTTGCGAAGCACTGATCGATTCTCACAGCCTATTCTTTTCCCGTTTTCATTGCGATTGTGGTTTCCTTTTGATTGCTTTTTGTTTGTCAGTTTATTGATGGATCCTGCAGCACTAGGCAAAGAGTTGCCGGCGGACAACCCACTCGAGACAGAGATCTCCAGGAAGCGAGCACCGACCAACGAGTTGGCCATGTTGGCGGGCCAACCCATGGAGATGAAGAACTCCAAGAAACAAGCACTGGCCAAAGAGTTGACGACGTTGGCAGACAAACTCCTCAAAGAAAGTTGGAAGAACAGCAAGGGCCCCACCGTGCCTACCCCAGAAACTCTAATGGCCACCTATGAGAGGCTCAAGGCCGAGTTTGAGGAGATAGTCGCCGTTGAGAAGCAGTATTTCCCTGGCAAGGCGATGGCCCCCGGAGGGATGAAATCCCCCGGTGAGCTACACAAGGTAAAAAAATGGCTTACCATTGTTGTGGTTTTTGATTTTTTGCAATGTGCTTGCTAATATGTTAGGGTTATGTAGGTGTCGGTGGACGTCCTTGATGATTCTGATGTCGCGGTCCATCCTGTGGACAACGCACCAGAGATCATTTTCGATGTTGCGGTCCGTCCTGTGGACATCGCCCCGGAGATCGATTCCGATGCCGCTGTCCGTCCTATGGACATCGCCCCAGAGATCGATTCCGATGTCGCGGTCCGTCCTGTGGACATCGCCCCTGAGATCGATTCCCATGCCGCTGTCCGTGCTGTGGTCATTGCCCGAGAGATCGATGACAAGAAATAGTTGGTCGCGCTAATCCTTCAAGGTAGTTTGCATTGTGTTTAATTACCAGAACGATGCGTGTGATCAAACCATCTTAGGGCTAGTGCACTGTCTTGTGTGGGCGATACTTGCTACTTTTGTTTGATAGTGAATCATGTGAACCCTCTCCGAGTTATGGAAACAGATGTATCCTCACCAGCTTTTGATGTAATATATGGCATGCTTAGATGTAAGTTTGAACAGTTTATCATATTAGCAGGGCTTGTTTGATGATTCTTGGTGTTAGTAGGCTAGCTACTGTGCGAGCTATAGTACTTGCAAAACACTCACCGAAGAGAAACGTTGGGGCTGATGAGCTCGTGGTACTCTTAGAGGTCTGATCCGTTGTCGATCGGCCAATAGCCCAAGATCCTAAAATTGTAGGCTTAGCGATCGATCAGACAATAGTCCACAATTATACATTAATTCACATCAAACTCAAAGAGTTGGTTCACGGATACATTCAGGCCTCATTTGGTTCATAGGGTAGGAAAATCGTAGCAATAGGAAAGTCATAGGAAATGAGATGACATGTATTTTAAATCCTATGAGTAGGAATAGGAAAGGAGATGCCCTTTGATTCACATCATAGGATTTTTTTCCATTGAGTCTAGGCTAATGTTTATTTTCCTATGAAATGTGGACAATAGGAAGAATTCCTCCATAGGAATATGATTCCATTCCTATAAACCAAAGGGCTCTACAGAAATTTTTCCTATAGAAATCCTATCCTATGAAATTCCTACAAGATTCCTCTAAACCAAAGGAGGCCTCACATTAATAGCCAGCAAAATTGGCACGTACTTTTAACATGCGTGAATGTGTAATTTTTTTGTTGGAAGCGTGAATGTGTAGTGACGTCGTACTTTCGGAGTGGCTACAGAGAGTGTGTACGTGTGCTAGAGGGGTTGTGTGATGGAGAGAGATCTAGAGAGAGAGAAAGACCCTCTTTCTACTCCTAATCGTTAGATTGACAAAGGATATTTTTTGAGAACACAAAATCATAGCAGTACAGAGACATACTCCCTCCGTTCCAAAATAGATGACTCAACTTTGTACTAAGTTTGAAATGGAGGGAGTACAAATCCTAGGCGGGCTAGTTTGGCCTAGTGGGTTTCACTGATATGACGTGCTACAGTGTCGTCCAGTCTTCGCGTGTGGTAGCAGTATTACGGGTACAGTAAGTTTTCTTGCAGAAGCGGAATTCAACAAAGTCATGATGGTTCCTTCGTCCGACCAACTTACAGTGGGAAAGGTTGGGCCTACGCTACGACCGGGGTGGACCAGGATAATTTTGTGCATGGCAGGTGGACCAGGATGGTCGACGTCCCACATGTCGGCGAATGAAAGTATTCTTTCTGATATCGAGGACGAGCAACGAGTATTCATTGTTTATTTTTTATGAAAGCTATTGTCTCCACTGTTACGACGGAGGAGTGTGAAACACGGCAGCCTAGTGAACTTGGCATGTGCACAACTCCCTCCTTCCTCATGTAACAAAGTGTTGACTATAAGGTTGGCTATAAGGTTACAACTTTTTCTCACTTTCTCTCTATCTATTTCCTCTCAAATATTTTTTACCTTCTTTTTTTAGACATAATTGATTTTTTACCTCTTTTTTTTAGAATTAGTTTTTTTATACCTAGGAGCACATGTAGAGACGGGCTCTTGCAGAGCCCACTCCTTGACTTTGTCAATGCATCTCTCTCCTCCACATAAGCGGGCTTATAACCCAGTATTGTACTAGTACTACTTGCTATGAATGCGGGCAGCTGGCGTCTGAGGGGGGAGCATGCGCGGGAGGAGGGAGGGGTTTTCTGGTGGGCCAAGGCGGTCAGAAGCGGGCTTGGAAGCGGTCCGAACTCCCGCATGGCCCACCTCACATTATCACCATATTTCTTGGAGTCCGTGCGCGGCGGGCGGGCGATC
This sequence comes from Thinopyrum elongatum, assembly GCA_011799875.1. NCBI lineage: Eukaryota > Viridiplantae > Streptophyta > Magnoliopsida > Poales > Poaceae > Thinopyrum > Thinopyrum elongatum. The sequence continues at coordinate 117,321,759 of CM022302.1, read as the reverse complement.
TCTTCTCCCTCCCCCGTCTCTCTCTTCTCAGCCAACGCCCGCCGAGCGATTAGATTTCGGCTATCAACGGTTTATTCAATTGTAGTCCCACATGTCAGTGAAAATGCAAGACAATGCATGTCCCCTCTGGTGAGCGGCGTGTGAGCCAGACTGTCGGGGGTGCGACGCGAATACAACAGGCGTGCTTTAAGTGTGCCGCCTTTTCCTTTTGAACTTGCAAAGCGTAACATTTCCGTGCGATCGATCGATAGAAATCTAGAACAAAATGACGAGGGCGGGGCTTTCCCGCATGTTAGGCGGGCTAGTTTGAGTGATATGACGTGCTACAGTGCCATCCACTTGCTCCATTTTTATGTAAGCAAGAGTCTACACTCTTACGTGGGAGGAGTGCGAAACACGGCAGATCTGATTTCAATCGAGGGATAACTATTCCCTGCGAAATAATGGAGCACTGTTAGCGATTATAGCATGATAGTTAGGGCATCTCCAGCGCTGACCCACAAATTTACACCGGCATCTGTCCAGGGACACTGATGCCAGAGGATGCCATCCAATGCTGCCCGCATACCTTTCGACAACTATATGAACTAATCGGATGAAATTCATACAAATAAAGCAAATTTCAAATTAACCGGATGAAATTCATTACATTTCGAAAACTTTTCCTATAAACTGGACGAAATTCATTACATATTTCGCACAAACCATACTAAAACCTACTGTAAACCTAATCTAAACGATCACCGGTGCCCGACCACCATGTCCGGCCATGAGCCCCGAGAACTGACGCTCTGGCTATTACCTTTACCTCCTCCTCATCCGCCTCGGCTTTGTCCAGCTCCACCTCGATAACCTCCTCCTCCGGAGCACAAGGTTCTAAAGATTTCCACCTCCACATCGCTGTCAAGCGGCTAATCGGCCGCTGATGTTTACCCCACCAAGCTTGGCGTCGACTGAGTGGAGGAGCGGTGGCCTTCCTGGGACCAGAGCGGCGGCGACCTACCATGTACTACTCTTCCTCGCTGCCGGCTACGCCCCCGCACGCTCGCCAGCTTCGTGGTCGTGGCGGCAGAGGGCAGCCGGGGGGGAGCCGGCGATGTCCTCCGTCTGCTCCTGCAACAGTACATCCAAGAGAGCTTTGGAGCGTGCCCAGAGCGGAGCCGCCGATGTCCTTCGTCTGCTCCTGCGACAGTACTTCCAAGAGAGCTTTGGAATGCCAGGAGGCCATGGTTGGAGTGGTGCCGACAGAAGGAAGGGACCGGAGGAGAATGACTGTGGGTCTTTGGCTATGGCTGGGAGCTGGGGCTGAAGTTAATATAGTGGGCGAATGGCAATGAGCCATGGCAGACGGATGGACGGCTGGCGCCGGAGTAGGTTCGTCGGCAGCCGCGCGTCATTAATGTGGGCGGCGAACGGACGGATGGCTGTGGTATCATTAACGCGGAGCAGTCACTCGCACCAGGATGCCACGGCCATCCGTCCGTGTGCGGCATTGACGTTCTGGAGAGACGGTGACCGTTTCAGGCGGGAAGCGCACGCTAGCGATGGAAGGGGTTTCGGTAGGCCAGGGCGGTCAGACACTGGCGTGGTGGTAAAATGTGAACTCATGGATGACGAGCCTTTGAAGCGTATGCGGCACGTATAGACAACCAGGCGTCCATGCAACCGCTCTTGCCGCCAGCTAGAATTCGATGACCACCATTAGACACCACACAACCATGCATAACTTACGAATAATGGACAAATCGATCAAACACACACTCGTGTGCAGTGGCACTATGATCGGTCACTCACGATACATATATAGGTACCATAGTACCCTCTCTAGCTAGGCTGTTTTATAGATTGTCGTTGTGATGGATGATATACATGAGCAAGGCGCCGAGTCACATCGTCGCGTCGTGTGCAGAGCCATGGCTAATGTCGAGCAGCTCGGCGCCCAAGAACGAGTATGACATTGGTGTTGAGCCAGGTGAATACATGCTCGGTGTTCGCGGAGGCCGCCAGCAAATGTCTAAACAGTAATGTCAGGCACCGCCGGGGCGCACAGGTGACGGGCTCGCCATTTGCGTTGCGCCATGAGCAGGACTTTGATTGAGAGGGCGACGTGCATGCATTAGTATGGTTTGACAGCGTGAGCGTGAGTGTCTGCACGCGTACATGCTACTTGCGTCTTTGGACGGTGTGCGCTAATGTGTGCATCACGTATAATATAAAAAAACAGTTTGTGCATTTAACACAAAGTATTTCATTTTCATTTGGCTGACGAGTGTGCATTGTAGCGACGAGTCCGTGGTTTGATTCCTCACATACGCAAAATTTTGGTTTTTATTTCTTTCTCCACTGACAGGTAGGCCCGCATAGATAGATAGATACAGAACACGAGCTGATGAGGCGCATGCGGACCGTTTGACTGGTCAACCAGAAAAATACGGAGCTATACGCTGAGCCAGTGACTGTATAATCACCATATCTCGTATACAATGATCAAAGTGAGCTATCAAGACAAGTTCGATGACCGCCAATGCATTTTACTCGGTAATAAATGACCAGCATTGAAGGGGAATCCAAATTTCCTTCGTCTTCTGTCCTTGAGCTCTTGACAAACCAATGCACTATATGGTTGTCCGGCCACTCCAACCCACTCCACCCCAGAGCTCTCACCAAGCGTCGTTCATGCCACCGCGCCGCACACTAACCGGTAAGGAAGCGATGGCATCCCGCCACCCACGACCGCACACAAAATGGTTGGGAAGCGATGGCATCCCGCCGTGCCGGGTTCATCGCCGCTCGTGACCTCACACCTACGTGGTCGGACTTTGAAGCTGCCAAGGCCGAATGGGCGGTAGAGCAAGAGGCGGCCAAAGCCACACAGAGGGAGCGGAAAAGGCAGAAAGCACTCATGAAAAGAGAGACCCGCCGCCGCTAGAAAGAAGAGGACGTACGCGCTACTGCAGAGAGCTCGGCGGAGATCCAAGCACGGTGGGGTGTCACCGAAAAAGTCGGGAAGGAGAACAACGTTATCTGGCCAGCATGTGAGAAGTAGTAGTAATAGTAGTTAGTGTGTGTGTCTGTGTCGCCCATATGTTTGTTTAATTAATTACGAGCATTTACTAGAACTAGTTACTACTGTAGTTTTTAGAGCAAATTACCAGTACATTAGCCTAGACTCAATGGAAAAATTCCTATCCTATGCATCAAATGGCATCTCTTTCTCTATAGGAATTGAGATGCATGTCATCTCACTTCCTATGATTTTCATATTCCTATAAAATTCCTATCCTATGATCCAAAGGAGGCCTCTGCTGGAGTACAGTACTACTGTAGCTAGCAGTACTGCTGGTATAGTAGTTTTCTTCAAGAAGCAGAATTCAACAAAGTCATGATGGTTCCTTCGTCCGAGCAACTTCACAGTGGGAAAGGTTGGGCCTGTGATTTGACGGCTCATTAGTCATTATTACTGTGGCGCGACGACCGGGGTGACTCTCTCTTAGAGTTCTGTGTGCATGGCAAGTGGACCAGGATGGTCGACATCCCACATGTCGACGAACGGAAGTATTCTTTCCGATATCGAGGAGCAAGGAAACTGCGTGGTATAGTATCACTGCTTATTTATATTTATTTTTTATTTTTGATGAAAGCTAGCGTTTCAACTCTTATGACGAAGGAGTGCCAAACACGGCACGTGCTGGATGTACCACATGTCAGCGAAAGGAGTGGGACATGAACATCGTGGTAGAGCGTCTCCACTTCTTCCACTTCTAGGTCGGACACCACATGTAGTAGTACTAGTGGTATGAACGATACAAAGTGCGACCCGGAGAGAAAGACACGTCTAGTTGGAAGGTCTCGGGCCATACACGTAAACAAATATAAAACCTGATATGTGCCTCCAATTAATATAGTAGTAGAGTACTTAGGCACGTACATCATAACATCACCATGCATTGCACGTACAACATTTAGTGGTAGTAAGAGACAAATGCCTATATGCCACGCATGTTCATACTATTTGTGCCTTTCTACTTCACTTACTGCGCTACATTACTCAGGTTCATATGTCCACTCCTGGGTACATGTCCGTCTCGTAGTTCCAGTCCCACGTGTTCTTCATAGATGGAACGATCCATAACGGTGGGCAACGAGAGTCCATATCATCGCAGCTTCTTAGTGTGGCTCCCCATGATTAAGACTCATCCAAACTATGGCCAGCCTCGACGCGGAGCAGTCGCGTGCACCGGGAAGCGGCGCTCTCTTGGCCATCGCGCTCCTTCAAAGCCGGCGCCAGTGAGAGGTCGCCTCCGCTCTGGCCGGGCATTAATGCGGCACTGACGCTCCGGGGCGACGCTGACCGTTTCAGGTAGGAAGCGCGCGCCGGCAAGGGAGGGGGTTTGGGTCGGCTAGGCCAGTCAGATGCGGGCATGGTGGTGGTATTGATTTTGAACCGTTTCAGGTGTAGTACTGGTAGTTTGCAAAACTACTCAATTATCGCACTCAGTTTCCTAAGAAATTGTGGTAAAAAAATGTTACTTGCAATGCATGCATGCGTGACCAATATAAATGACCAATAAAAAACTAGTACATGCACGCAACGATTTAATGGACATTGTAATCTCAACATATGATGGGGAGCTCTAAATTTGAATTTGAAACTTATAAAATGAAAAAATTCAAAACAAATAAACTCGAAGAGAGGGAGTATACCGTAGGATGTGTCCCATATGAAACAAGTCCCATGGTTTGTCACTGCGAAGATGCGGTTAGAAAGGAGCACAGCATCTTCGTACTCATACGGCAACAAATCGGCCGTAGACAGCATGGTCCACCTTTGACCGGCATGTGCAGGGTTCATGAAAGCAATCACGATGTCGAACACCGCGATGAGAGTGTAATTTTGGTTGGCGGACGACCTTATCGGGGCTTCCGGGATTGCTATCTTCTTCAATCTCACCGTGGTTCCATCGTACCAATTCAGGCGGTGGCCCGTTACATGGCTGATCCCAATGTTGGACAAAGGTTCTACGGGAATGGTGTCACCATTGTAAATGTTGTGCAAATTGATGTTGGTACCCTCCCGTACATATGCAAGCCAATCTCCACTGGCACCAAGCCTAACCTGCGAAACAGTGGGCAACGGGGGAATTAGGAAATGGACACGGAAGTAGTCTTTAGAATGCATTTACTACGTGATCAAACTCATCACTTACCTGCTCATCGGATAAAATCCGAGTGCCCCTCAACGTCGACATCTCAAGGGGCGTCAACTTGCAACTACGGCCATGCCGCGCTGGAGAGAACCCCCAAGGAAACATTCTCGTGCATTGCACGTAACATCAAGATGCATTTGTATGAGTAGTTTATCTTGTGAGAGAAAAGGATGAACAAGGGAAGGCCTTATTTGCAAATGTGGAGAGGGGTGTGGGTATCTTTTCGCAAAATTGCCATAGTTTTTTCCTATCCATCAGATATAAATCGGATGGCCTATATTGCAGGATGGCAGGCACACCATCATCACCAACTCTGTTTTTTATAAGAGTAGTAGAAGAGAGATAGATTATTATTATTATAATAAGAGTAGAGATAGAGATTAGGGAGCTGGCGGGCGGTTAGTTGTACGGCACGTTCACGACCATCCACTAGCCCAGAATTAAAGCACGCACGACATTTACAGCGACTGGGATTAGTTGTTTTCCGGGCGCATGGACAAATACGGACTAGTGGTCCTGGTCGCCCTTTTTCGAGCACGCCTTCGACAAGTACGTGCGTGACATGCGTGCATGCAAATCTTGCGTGACCAAACTGTGCGAAGCGGAGTGGTAGGCTGTCGAACTGCAGCCTGCATGTTGCAGCCATGTCATCCACACGCAACCTAAAGGCCTATTCATACTCCGCTGGACTATACTGTACAACTATGCATTGTTTGGCATGAACGTTCCTTGGAGCTTGAGCTGCAACTGGCGTACTCCACAGCCCGCTTCCCTTCTCCTTCCTCTTCCACCGCCCGCGCACGTCCGCGGGAAGCGACCGGTCAACCCTTATATAGGAGTGCTAGCACAAAAAGGTGCATGCATGACCACTAAAATTTCCTTTCTCTTATCTCTATGAAATAAATGTGGCATGAAACGCAAAGCCCTTTAAGTCTGAGTATAATGGAAATCATCGTCCTCCTCTGGCTCTGCTTCACCCGCATCGTCGTCCTCCTGTTCCGGCTCCGCATCATCGTTCTCCTCCTCCGGCTTCGCGTGCTGCTCCGCCTCCAACGCCTCCTCATCCGGCTCCGGCTAGTCCGGACTCCGGAGGCAGGGCGACTGAGATCCGGGCTTCGTGCTGCCTCCAGATTAAAGCACCGCTCCGGTGGGAGTACAGCGTATGTCGTTACCTTCGGCTGGGCCATAGCTATCGCGCGACGGTGACCAGAGAAGAGGCGGCGGGAGGGGAATGAATGCATCTACTGTTTGGGTTCGCCGTCCGGCTTAAATAAATGCGCACCATCGCGTGTACCCGCAGGTGGACAAGTTGTAACATACGGGTCTGCTTAAGGGGGCGTCACGTAACTGGTATGTGTGTGAGATTCTGAGAGACAGAGTGCATGTGTGCGACTCTACTCTTCGGACATGTACTCAACCTTTTGCATCGGGATATAAGTATATGTGTATTACACTTTAGCTAGTGATTTACGTGGCCATGTTAACGTGGTTGTGTAAAAAAAATGTCACTTCCTGCTAGTGATTTGCGTTATATAACTATGAGAAGTTTGCTAACTACTAAAGTAAAGTGGAATTTGTCCATGTTATACAAGTAAATTAAGTTGATTGTTTATCATACGGGTAAGGTTGGACGAAGGGTGGTAGGAACAAATGCTCCGCCTAGAGCATGTGTGTGTGAGATGGAGTCTTAGTGTGTGTGTGTGGTGGGGGGGGGGGTGCGTGCGTGCGTGTGTTTGTGTGTGTGTGTGTGTGTGTGAAGCGGAGTCTTCGGTGGCGAAAGTAATTTAAGTGTGTGTGGCTTCATCGTAGAGAGGTGATGTGTATGGCAGAGGCCACCAACGAGGGGGTGCGAGAGAGAAGAGGCCCGTAGAGAGGGAAGAGAAGGCGTGTGCGCGTGAGAGGAGTCGACATCGAGAGAACATGTTTGTTCGAGAGACACCAAGGAAGACTACTATATATCGATGATGCATGTAGGTGGGAATTAAACGAAGGGATGGTCTTATTGGTTTCGGTGATATAGGGGAAGAGTGAGAGAGGGGGGGTAGCTAGAAGGAGATTGTTAAGTGTGAGTGTGTGTTTTACCCATCCAGGCGAAAGTTATGTGCACACAAGAAGAGAACGATTCGATGTGGGGTTAGGGCTGAGGGTAATTAACTACGTATGGAGACATAGGAGACCTTGAACATGCATGTGCAAGAGGTGTACATGTATAGGTGGGAGATGTGTGTGTGTGCGCGCGCGTCCATGATCGAGATAAAAGAAAGAAGACATAAGTCATAAGATCAATGACATGGGAGAGACGGATCGGTATGACAATATGCATGCATGTGAGAGTGCAGGGAAGAAGGCCCGATAATTGAGCATGTGTTTTTGTCTTCAAGAGATAGTGCCGTGGTCTGGAGCATGCATCTATGGCGAGCAGAGGGAGCGAGACACAATGATTGTGCAAAAGAGATCAACCTATAGATGCATGTATGGAGAGACAGATATAGTGTGTGTGATAGGAAGCAAGAGTGCGTGCGAGAAAGAAATGTTGACGGAGAAACTACAGATAGATAGAGATGCTAGCTAGAGGGACATCGGCTAGTTTGAGTGTTGGAGATGACCGCCGAGTGGTTCAGAGGGTGAAGTTATGTGTGTGTGAGAGAAAGATAAAAAGAGGGCGCATGACTGCATGTAGAGAGAAACATATATAGTGTGTGTGATAGGAAGCAAGAGTGAGGGCGAGAAAGAAGGTTGATGGAGAAACAGATAAATAGAAAGATAAAGATGCTAGCTAGTGTGTGTGTTAGAGATAAGAGTCGAGTGGATCAGAAGGCTGAGTTATGTGTGTGGGTGTGAGAGAGATAGAGAGAGGGTGCATGTGAGTCACATACAAACAAATATCAGAGAGAAATAAGATCCCGAGAGACGGAGTTTTGTGTTTGCGAGAGAGAAAGATATTTCACAATGAGAGTGATAGCTAGAGAGACATATCAGGGAACGCGAGATATCTCTAGGGAGAGAGAGTGTGTGTGAGCGACATACAAGAGAATGGTGGAGAGATATGAGACCCTGGGAGACAGAGTTTGTGTTTGTGTGTGAGAAAGAGATATTTAAGAGGAAGAGTCATAGCTTCTCATACCTAACGAGCGCAAGACATCTCTGTGTGAGAGGGGGTGTGCGAGTGGCACACAGGGGAATAGTAGAGAGAAATGAGACCCCGGGAGACGAAGTTTGTGTTCGTGTGAGAGAAAGAGATTTCACAGGGAGAATCATAGTTAGAGACACATAGCAGGGAGCGAGATATACTTAGAGAGAGATAGAGTGAAGGTCGAGGGAGAGAGTACCGTCAGTGTGTTACGAAGATAAAAGATCATTATCGACATACAAGTAGCACGAGAGATACCCAAGAGACGATGAAGGAGTATAGGTCTAGAGAGATATATTAGCACGAGTGATAGCTATATGAGACGAATATCTGGATTAAAGGGGATTCAAATATTTAAACTAGAGATCACGACATCGATAATATCATAACGAAAATTGGTGTATCAAACATGCATACTCATTTGAATTTGGGGACACGTGTAATGTTATATAGTTTATCAATATTAGTGATCCATAGATTCTTTAATTAGAGACAATGCATGGTTTATATGCAATTAATGTCTAAACAGGATTACACTATATGTTACATGTGTGAAACACATTATACATGCTTGAGAAGTAAAAAAACCGCATGAAACACACATTAATTGGAGACAGTTAGCGAGGAATGCATACATTGGATTTCAACATAAAGTGGTTTCAAATATTTGAAAATCCAAATTAAGATGGATCCAGCCTTATGAATCTGAGATCATGCCATTTGTAAACCATATTTATGTATAAAGGGTGTTGTGCTTTTGAAAGTATATATAAAAAATGATGTATATAGATTTGTATTCGAATAAAAAATGAATCCTGCCTGGAAAAAAATACAAACTGGATTCGAATTGAGTTGGCACGGTAAACGTGCACTCTTTCTCTGCAAAAATTTGAACGAAGCGGGGAAAGTCGCAGTAACCGCCCGAAACCAAAATCTGCAAGATGGAAATTACTGCCTATCCCTGACACGCAAAGCCTATCGGCTCGATTTCTATAGGTTTCGATAGGGGTAGGCTTGTAATTTCACTCAAACGTGACATAACCGCCTCCGCCTCTCACCTCCCCGGATCCATACACGGTGGGCGCCAAAACACAATTTCTCCTCGGCCGAAATCGCCTCCCTCCCCGATTCATACACGGTGGGCGCCAAAACAAACTCTCGTCGGCCGAAATCTCCGTCGGAAATATTCGGTGTATGCGAGATTACCTTCCTATCCCCAACCGACTAATATTGCTGTGATGTAGGAAATTTTAAACGGGGGCTAAGTTTGTAAATTTCCTTGCATTTGAGACAAGCGCGCCCTGAAGACATGGTTCCCCCCTTCCTCTCTCCCTCCATTTCCCCATTCGTACTCCGTGGGCGCCAAAACACCCTCTCCACCACAGCCTCCTCCGTCCACCACCCCATCCACCGCCGTCCTCCTCCACCATGCCTGAGTTGTTACCCCGACACCGTCGTCCATTACAAGAGATCGACCTCTCTCATCCACGGCTTCGGACTAGGATCCTTGCATGCCATCCTCTCGCTTCATCCCCGCCGTCATCCACCTTGCCGGCGCCGCTCCTACGACCGTCTCGTCCATCGCACCGGGATTTTTTCCCCGCCGCCACCGTCTACCCTCCAAGATCTGCTTCCACGCCGCCGACAGCCATCGCTACCGCAGCACCGTCAAATTCTTAGTAGATGCATACACGGCGCCGCACCAGAGGCGGTACTCTTTCGTATCTGCTCAACTTATTTATCGCAGCAAGAAAATAGATCGCCACTGCTGTACTGTGATTTCTTGTCCATCACTTACTTGTTTGTTGAAAGCAAACATTGGTTGTGAAGTTGCCTTTGTCCGGTTTGCACCTTCAGATCCGCCATGGCATGCTCAACACTATATTCGCAATGCTTATGGTTTTCCCCTTCTATATTCCACACTAGTTAAATGACAGTAGACTAAATTTCAAAATTGGGTCAGTCGATTTTTGAGAGCTCGCCGGAGTTCACCGGAGGGAAGGAAGGGGCTCGGGTGGGGACGGTGGTTGTGGGGGCCTGTGGCCTGGCGGTGGTGGGGCCTCGCCGAACGAAGAAAACTCAACGCGGGTGGGGCGGGGGTGGGGGGTGGGGGTGGCGGAGGAACACAGGCGGTGAGGGGCGGTTCAGGGGAGGGCGGGGGGTCGGGGCCGGTGGTTCGGCTGGCGGCCCATGCGGTGTTCTATAGGGGAAGAATCAGAGACGAGGAAGAAGAAGGGTTAGGAGACGTAGGATCTTCATCCAACCGCCTGAAATGGTCGACTGACCCAAATGATGAAAGTCAGGCGACTTGCATGCAGACATTCCTTTATATTCAGTACCATCATCATAGCTGCTTAGCACTGCTCCTCAATCCATCAAGCTAAACAACGTGCCACTCATAATTCCAAACATGTTGCTCAAATACAAATCTAGTATGATGCTGATATTACTAAAACAGATAAAGTTTAATTGGTCAGCTAATGTTCATACTTTACTTTCGAAAAGCACGTGCACCACATATAGAGAGACAGCAGGGAGTTGCATTCTTAATGCGCTCTCGTTCATCATGTGTGGGCACTGCGCAACGAACATTTTATTATCCAAAATCTGCTTGCTCTTCTTTAGCATGTTCCTCTTATATTCTTCTTTAATAAGTACTCTCTCCGTTCCTAAATACAAGTCTTTGTATAGATTCCACCATGGACTACATATGGAGCAAAATGAGTGAATCTACACTCTAAAATGTATCTGTATACATCTATATGTGATCCATAGTTGAAATCTCTACAAAGACTTATATTTTGGAACGGAGGGAGTATGATAGTAGTACAGTATGTTCCTTGTAGTGAAGAGGAGCAGGGACATTTGCAGTGTAGAGGTCTATTCGGTCGGTTGTGATGGACACTTTCAACTCTTCGGGCCTCTTTGATTCGTAGGATTTTGTAAACATAGGAATAGGAATTGTAGTGGCCTGCCCACTTGAATCCTATAAGATTAGCAAGGAAGTGCGGGGAGTTGTGTCGCCTTTGAGAGTTACACTGATATTAACAGTACCGCACCTTCAGTTGAAGAGAGCTGGTATCCGAAGCCTTTCTAGCCGTACCAGCAATAGTAGCCCATATTTTCCAGCAAGTTCCACTTTCCTGATTTTACTTGTGATGCTTACAGTTTTCCCGTTATATCTACACTGATATGTGTAGCTGCTTTGTGTCGCACTAGCAGTAGTCCACTCTTGAAGCTAAACAACACACGAATCATAAGTCCAAAGCTTACTTCTTCAAATATGAATTGTGATATGATACTGATATTAGTTAACAGACACATATTTAATTGGTCAGCTAATGCTCCCACATGATTTTCCAAATGCATGTGGCCACATATAGAGAGACAGCATGGAATTGCATTTCTTTGGGCACTGTGATTCATCATGAGTGGGCAACCAACATTGTATGCAAAGAAGCGGAACCTCAAGAATATGCTTCTCTTCTGTTCTTTAACATGTTCCTCTTTTGTTATTCTATATTTAGTACGTATAGTATGTTCCTTGTCAGGAAGGGGGAGCAGGGACATCTACAGTCAACAGCTGATAGAGCTGGCCTGTACGTGATCGATAGGCTTTCAATTAGTAGCGGCAATACAACACTGTATTTTACAGCCAGTTCCACTTTCCCGATTTATATATCCTGGTTATGGTGTATCCCTTTTATGTACACTACGATCTGCCTAGTTGCTGTGTGCTCTTGTTATCATGGTTTGGCAATAAACTCTCTATACAGTATATTATGAACCTATCATCTACCAACTATCCTTACTTCTGCAGCCTATTTTTTTGTGTACTTGTGCTAGATTATATTAATGCACACACCATATTACAGCACACATGGGCTCTCTCATCAGAATCCAGTGATAGCACACAAGGGTTTACAGGGAGCCCCTATATTAGAATATCCTCTGCATTACAAAGATAATCTCACTACTATTTATGTTTTCATGCTTCTCAGATATTGTATGTAATCACAATGAATATCAGAATGCGCGCATCAGAAGAATATTGTGGAACACTGCAACGACTAACAAAATTAGCACCAAGGCATTGAGTGCCATTCTGAATGCAATGAAACTCATACGCTCCCCACCTGCAGATTCTTGTTCAGAATATGATCCTAGTGACTATTCTGACCTCAAGGAGTCGAAGGCAGATGGCCTGTCCTGTTCACCCATCAAGGTGCCTGTTCTAATTTGGCAAGGTTTTATTGATTGCGCGTATCTTGCATAAGGTGTCTTACATTTCTTCTACTTTGTTGCACCGCCATCTGCTTAGTTTACTCATCATATATGTCAAGATGCCATGCCCATCCATTATCAATACATATTCCATCTGTCATCATACCATGTTTTTCCACTCAAATGTTGTTCTTGTGCATCAGACATCAAAAAGGAAGAGGGTGATTGCCGAACCTGAAGGAGCACCAGCAAAGTCCTTGAAAAATGTGTTGGTGCCGGAGAAATCAGACAGCACACCACTTATATTGGCTCTACAACCAGTGACACAAAACATAGGACCGACTCCAGCAGACTGTACCCATTCTTCACTGGCCACACCACTAGCCCCACCACATAGGACCTGCACTCCAGCAAAAGGTATGCCGATTTCAGTTGCCATAGCACCAGCCGTACCACAGAAAAATCCCACTCCAGCAAAAAGTACAGCAAGTCCACCGGCCGAAGACCTATCCCAACTGCAGAGATGGCCAATTCCTGCAGATTGGAACCCCATTCCAGTTATTCCTAGTTTAAAAGACAATGCTTTCAATGTTGTTAGGGACTACGTGCATATATTCCCATCATGGGAAGATTATAGTGAAGACAAACACCATTTTCACATCTTCCTGTCCCACTTACGTGTAAGTGCTATTATTCATGGTGATTATTTTCTTGTTTTCTGCTGATTGAACACACCAATTATTTACATTACATTATTGTAAGTAGGCGAGGGTGAATCTTGATAGTCATGACAAGCAAAGCTTGCTTGCGCTTTTCAAGAAAGCATTGCAGCAGTATCGGTGTTACCTGAGGAAATCACACTTTGATGGAAAGTCTATAAACGAATTTTCGGTGATGTCTCTTGTGCTAAATTTAGAAGACATTGAATGGAAAAAACTTGTTATGCACTGGTCTCGTTCCTAGGATGAGGTACTGTCTATGATATCACATGACAATTTGAACTTCTACTTTTCCGCATGTGCCTTACGGATCTCTTTTGCAGGAAATCTGCTCGAAGAAGAATTCTGGTTTGAAAAGGACGACAGGATATCACAAATATGCTGCCCGCTGCTTTGCTCTTGGTAGTACCTGTTGTCCTGTATCACTGTACTTGCATTCATACCTAGTTCATTATGTGACAGCAGTATGCATGATAGCTTGCTTATCAATTGTTCGCTCCAAATTATCTGATCTGTATGTATGGTTACATTAGTGTAGAATATATCCAATGCCAATGAAAAAGTTTAGCTCTGCATTGTTCTTGTAAGTACCTACTGTCCTTTATCAGTGTACTTATATTGACAGCTAGTTGTTCATGTACCATCACTCTCCAGCTTATTTTCCTTTGCCCTCCATTTTCTACACATCAGATCTATATTTACTATTACCATAAGGTTGGATAACACCGATGGTACTGAAGAAGTTTAGCTCTGCATTGCTCTTGGCTGTACCTTTTGCATGTATCCCTGTACTTACATTTATAGCTACTTGGTTATGTAGCATCACTCTTCATCTTATCTTAAATATTCTCCATTTTTTCTTATATTATCACATCTATATTTACTCTTAACAAAATGTAGAATAAAGGCAATGCTTATGAAGAAGATTATGTGGTAAACTTCTTGAATTGCCCCCCCATCAGCATGGACAAGGGCTTTATAGAGCCGGTCTTCACCACTAATGTAAGTTTGTCCTTCTCAAGCCTTCAAACTTTGTTGTGTATATTTGGTTAGGCATGACTGCAACAGCTGTTTATTTTTGGTGTTTGCATCAAATTGCATGTTTAAAGTTTATTATGTAGTTCATAAACAAAAGTTTGTCCTTCTCAATTTAAGTTTCCAGTTGTACAACCAAGTTCCTGCTTCATACCATGTAAATTAAACTATACACAGCAAGTGATCTTCTTTTGCACTGCATGTATGCTTCTGTTCTTGATCCGTAATCCAGTGGTGTGGTGAACCTACCCACTACAGCACAATGTCATATTCTGCAATGTCTTAACTATGAACAATGTCATATCATTCTACTATTATTTAAACCGTCTCTTTATTTGCCAATCTGAAATGGGATAAATTGACAGCACACTAACCATTGATACTTATGAGTTCTTGATCTGTAATCCAGTGGTGTCGTGAAGCTGCCAACTCCTTCACAATGTCATTTCCTGCCATGTCTTAACTTGAACAATACCATATTGTGTTAATGCTATTTTAAACTATGTCACTTTATTCGTCAATAAGAAATGTGATGAATTGTCAGCACTGATACTTATATGTGCAAAACCTGTCATCTGTCTGCTTGTTTCTCTTTCAGAGTGAGGAGGATATAAGCGTCAAACAAGTGCAGTCTCATCAGCTTGCTCAGTTGCTTGCGCTGCAGCTCCCGAGCAGGGCTAACCTTTCTTGAACTCTATTGAAGTGCTGTCGGTTTTGTATATTATTTTGCCGGCGTGTTTATTTGCACTGGTGGCGATCTTTGATGCTCAGTGTATGTAATCTGCTGTCTGCTTGTGCTTTATTATCATAGTGGCGAACTTTGATGCCCAGTGCATGTAATATGCCATAATTTCTTTATTGTATAGTCTAGGTTTTTTCTTATTCATGATGCTGTAGTTATTTTACTGTATATATATCCTGTCTTCGCTCCATGAAAAGTAAATCAGCCAAACCGTAAAATTACGGTACATAATCGGGCCTTCATGCAAATCACTATATATGGGCCGCATCATGGGCCCAGTCATCTTGGTCCGTTAACAGGCCTAAATGTAAACTGGCCCACTAGTAGTTTCGGGCCTTTAATAGGCCAAGTAAACCGCTGGCCCTATTTTTGCAAGAAAACTCAATGGGCTTTTAGTACGCTGAAAAGTAGGTTGGGCCTGAAACGTGCTGAACAGCTCACGGGCCGACAGCAGGCCGAAATAGACCCCGGCCCATGATTGTGCCAATCACATCATTGGCCGTTAATAGGCCAAAATTGTCTCGGTCCTTGTTTGGCCCAATCAGATTATCGGCTGTGAGCAGGCCGGATGCAAAGCGGGCCTTTAACAGGCCGAAACTAATATCAGGCCGTATTACTAAATGGGCCTTTAGCAAACAGAAATCCTAACCGGGCCTCAAGTGGGCCCAAAAGCACAGCATCCAGTTGACGGGCCGAATCTGATATAGGCCATAATTTAGCCCAAAGGCTCTTACAGGGCCGGATCTGATATGGGCCGTAATATGGCCCAGAACGTGGTATGCTTTTAACGGGCCGGATCTCATATGGGCCCTTATTAGGCCCAGAACGTGGCAGGCTGTTAATGGACCGGATCAAATATGGGCCGGCATTTGGCCCAAAACATGGCAGCCTGTTAACGGGCCGGCCCACTAGTGTCTTCAAAATCTTGTGAGCCTTTAGCTGGGCCGGCCCATTATGGTCTACAAAATCTTGTGGGCCTTTAGTTGGGCCAGCCCATTTAATCTTTATGGGCCACTTTTGGGCCGGTCCATGTGTCAACATATCATAGGCGCATCTCGCCCATTGGATGAGTGACACCTGTGCCAACGCGGAGCTGACACATGGTTTCGTCGGCCAATGAGAATTTTACACGTGGAAAATCGGCATTGGTCGTGGCTGTTAGCGGGTTATCGGATCCAAAATCGGACCCGATAGCTTAACGGCGACCCGTTATGGTGGATGCCATGTGTCGGTTACCCTTGACGAAAGCACTTCCATGACGCGCCATTTATCGTCATGGAAGTGGACACTTCCGTGATGATAATTTTGGTAATGTCATGGAACACATCAACGACAGCACAGGTATGACTATCTTAATACTGTCATAAAATTGTCATGGATGTACATGCATGACAGAAAACATGACCTACTGTGACAAACATGTATCATCACGGAAGTGTATTTTTTTTGTAGTGTGTACCATGCTCCGTTAAAAGAAACTATGTTAAAACTGCTTTATGTGATCTTGGAGCCGGTGTTAGTGTTATGCCTTTCTCTTTATATCGTAGACTTGAATTGAATAAGTTGACACCTACTGAAATTTCTTTGCAAATGGCTGATAAATCAACTGCTATACCCATCGTTATTTGTGAGGATGTGCCTGTTGTGGTTGCAAACGTTACTATCTTAACGGACTTTGTTATTCTTGATATTCCCGAGGACGACAGTATGTCGATCATCCTTGGTAGACCATTTTTGAATACTGCAGGGGCTGTTATTGATTCCAACATAGGCAATGTCACTTTTCATGTTAATGGTAATGAGCATACGGTACACTTTCCGAAGAAACAACCTCAAGTTCATAGTATCAATTCTATTGGAAAATTTTCAACTATTACTATTGGAGGTTTTGAATTCCCTCTTCCTACTGTCAAAAAGAAATATGATATTCTTATTATTGGGGACATGCATATCCCCGTTGAGGTAACCTAGTGTTATTCGAAAATTCTTCGGTTTCATGTCATTCAGAAGAAGTTTGTTAATAAGACTTGATCAACCTTGTTAATGGATTCCTTTTGATGGGCATGAGATGGATGAATTTAGAGAGCACAACTTTGTGTACCTTCCTTTTACTTTCTGTTATTTAGAATAAATAAAGAAAAAATAGTATTATCTGTCTGTTTTCTTAATTATTCGTAAATTAAAAAAATGTCCCAAAAATAAAAGTTCTCCAAATGCCTTGAAAATTTAGTACGATTTTTTATAGATTATTTTAGAATTTCTGGCACTGAACATGCACCAGTGGGATGCACCAGTGGGCCACAAGGGTGGAGGGCGCGCCCTACCCCCTGGGCGCGCCCCCTGCCTTGTGGGTCCCACGTGGGTCCCCTCCACTTATTCTAGCACCCATCCACTTCGTCTTCCTCCAGAAAAAATCATCCCGTAGCTCAAACCCATGTTCTTGCTCATCTTGCTACCATTTTCGATCTCCTTGTGCAAAGCTCCATTTGCAAAACTATTTTGGGGGATTGTTCTTCGGTATGTGACTCCTCCATTGGTCCAATTAGTTTTTGTTCTAGTGCTTTATTTATTGCAAATTTTTGCTGCTATGGTGACCTTGTTCTTGAGCTTGCATGTCAAATTTATATGGTCCAAAGTAGTTTTGATGCATGATTTAGCCTCTAGGCACTTGTAGGAGTAGTTGCTATCAATCTTGTTGAGTTTGGTTCGCTTTTATTTTGAGTTACTAAAAACTTCAGAAATTTTTCAGAGAAAGAAAATGATGAGGAGATTGTTGAGAGGCTCCTCGAGCCGGGGTTCGAAGGAAAAAGAAAATGAAGAGAAGAAGAAGGCCAAGTATAACCTTCCCCGCACCGCGGAGGTTCGTTCATGTGAATGGCCATGTGATGCATTCTTGGAGGCGGCCAGAATTTATTAGGATTTCTATTATTTGGCGGAGAATGCAGACATCACCGACTTCCTCCTCGACCAGTGTGATCAGTACCTCCTACTCACTAATACTTTCATGCAAAATTTTCACTTTCATGCTAGGAGATCACCACCCACGGTAGAGTTTCACTTATATGATGAGCATAAGGAGATGACACTTTATGACTTTTGTGAGGTTTGTAAATTACTTTATGAGGGCAGCGTTGACGAGCCGTGTCCTAGAGATGTGGAAGATTTTATTGATGAAGTTACCGTAGGGGAAAGGAGAGAGGTGTCGAAAGCGAGAGTGTCTAGTTTACATTTTCCTGTTCTGCGCTACTACTCATTATTTGCTGGGAGATGTTTAATTGGTCGCGGGGATAGTGGAGGCCTTAGTGCTCCTGACCTGGCCATTTTGCGCCATGCTTTACTTCGTGATAGAACTTTCAGTTTAGGCGCTATGGTTGCTAGACGGTTGAGTTTAAACCGTACGAAGGGTCCTATCTTTGGAGGCATCTATGCTTCCCGCTTTGCTAGACGCTTTGAGATACCTATTAGGCATGATGAGAGAGAGGAGATGCTACTACCCACTTCATACTTAGACTATAACAGTATGGTAGCACATAATTTTATTCGCTATGATAAGGAAAAGAGACTCATTTATAACCTGGTATTTAGCAAAAAGACCTGTCAGATTATTACCTTGCCTGCACCTTCCTTGTTCAATATTCATTCAGGCACATACCTCATCATGCCCACAGACATTTATGCATACTGGGAGCGGACGCGATCCCCAGTTCACGAGCCAGAGCCATCACCTGATCCATATCAGGAGCCTGTTTATCAGTGGGAGCCGCAGGACCTCGCTAACCAGTGGAATCCCCAGGATCCTCCTCCATACACCGGAGAGGGCTACTTTGATCCATGGGCCTAGACCAACTTAGGCCAAAAGCCTAAGCTTGGGGGAGTATGTACTTCTCACCGACATTACATTCTTGTTCACACACTCATTCCAGTTGTCGGTGTTCATACTTTTTCATTGTATTATCCATGTTAGTTTATTTCTTTTTCCCGCTTTCTTCTTGTGTGTTTGAAAAACTTTGAGAAAAACGAAAAAAATTAGTTGTAGCTTATTTCTTTCCATGTTTATTTAGCTGTAGTATTAAAAGAAAACCCAAAAAGATTTCTCGTTCTTCTTTTGCTTGTTGGGAGCTTTCGCATGTAAATAGTTTTTCTCGTTCTTGTTTTACCTTCTTCAGAAAAACAAAAACTCCTAAAATATTTCAGTGTGTTTCTTTGAAATTCTTTTTCTTTTCTTTGGGGGTCAAGAGGAGAAGACCACGATGAAAATGTTGAGTGGCTCTCATATGCATTATTATTGATCTAACAAAGAGCCCATATTACCTTGTCTTCTCCTTTGAATAAATGTTTGCAGATTCCAGCTTAATCCAATGCACGTGCACTATTATTATTATCCACACCGTTTGGTCGTGCAAGTGAAAGGCAATAATGACGATATATGATGAAATGATTGAGATGAGGAAAAGCTGGTATGAACTCGAGCTATCTTGTTTTTGTAAATATAATTAGTTCATCGTTCTTGATTCAGCCCATTATGAATGAAACGTGTTTGCAATGACAATTAGAGATTATAGTTACTCATGCCATGCTTAATTATCTAGGAGTTTATAATGGTTTACCTTGCGTGCCAACATGCTTTTAAAATGGTTGTGATGTAGTATGATAGGATGGTATCCTCCTTTGAATGATTCGAGTGGCTTGACTAGGCACATGTTCACACATGTAGTTGAAACAAAATCAACATAGCCTCCATGATATTTATGTTCATGGTCATTTATATCCTACTCATGCTTGCACTCAATGTTGGTTACTCTCAATGCATGTTTATGACTGTTGTCGCTCTCTAGTTGGTCACTCCCCAGTCTTTTTCTAGCCTTCACTTGTACTAAGCGGGAATACTGCTTGTGCATCCATCTCCATAAACCCAAAGTTGTTCCATATGAGTCCACCATGCCTACCTATATGCGGTATTTACCTGCCGTTCCAAGTAAATTTGCATGTGCCAAACTCTAAACCTTCAATTGATAATCTGTTTTATATGCCCGAATCGCTCATGTAGCAACTGGGGGCTGTCAGTATCTTCCATGCTAGATGGGTTATTCTCACGATGAGTGGACTCCGCTCATCATTCACGAGAAAATGGTTGGTAACCGGGATGCCCAGTCCCATGCTCAAATCAAATCAAATTATAATTGCAAACAAAACTAACCCAGGACTGTTGTTAGTTGGACAGTACCCGTTGTTTCGGAACTAACCGTGGAATGTGCTTGTTGTTGGTGGGGGAGTATAAACTTTACCATTCTGTTTGGGAACCACCTATAATGTATGTAGCATGGAAGATACCGAGATCTCTTGGTTCTTATGTTGACAATGAAAGCATACAACTCAAAATATTATTTATCTCTGTTTCAAAAACTCGAACTCTGGCACCTCTGCAAATCCCTGCTTCCCTCTGCGAAGGGCCTATCTATTTACTTCTATTGCTGAGTCATCATCCTCTTATAAAATTCACCAGTTAGAGAGCACCACTGTCATTTGTATGCATTGTTATTCACTTATATTGAGTATGACTGTGACTGGATCTATTTTGCCATGAATTACAATGTCTAGTCAGTCCTAGATCTTCAGGGGTGCTCTGCATTTATGTTTTGCGGTCTCAGAAAGGGCTAGTGAGATACTATCTTGTTATATCATATCATGATTGTTTTGAAAAAGTCTTGTCATCCAGATTTATTATTATTGCTCGCTAGTTGATTATGCCATTGGTATGAGTAAATGTGAGACCTAAATGTTAATGTGAATATGGTTAGTTCATAATCTTTGCTGAAAACTTGAATGCTGGCTTTACATATTTGCAACAACAAGATCAAACAGAGTTTGTAAAAGTTTTTCTTTATCACTTTCAGTTTATCAACTGAATTGCTTGAGGACAAGCAATGGGTTAATCTTGGGGGAGTTGATACGTCTCCGTCGTATCTATTTTTCCAAACTCTTTTGCCCTTGTTTTGGACTCTAATTTGCATGATTTGAATAGAACTAACCCGGACTGATGTTGTTTTCAGCAGAATTGCCATGGTGTTATTTTTGTACAGAAATAAAAGTTCTCGGAATGACCTGAAACTTCATGGAGAATACTTTTGGAATTAATAAAAAATATTGGCGAAAGAATCAACAGAGGGGACACACCACCTGTCCACAAGGGTGGGGGCACGCCCCCTATCTTGTGGGTCCCACGAAGCTCCACCAACCTCAACCTCAACTCCAACTCCATATATTCATGTTCGGGGAGAAAAAAAATCAGAGAGAAGGATTCATCGAGTTTTATGATACGGAGCCGCCGTCACCTCCTGTTCTTCCTCGGGAGGCCAGATCTGGAGTCCGTTCGGGGCTCCGGAGAGGGGAAATCATCGCCATCATCATCATTAACCATCCTCCATCACCAATTTCATGATGCTCACCGCCGTGCGTGAGTAATTCCATCGTAGGCTTGCTGGACGGTGATGGGTTGCATGAGATCTATCATGTAATCGAGTTAGTTTTGCTAGGGTTTGATCCCTAGTATCCACTATGTTCTAAGATTGATGTTGCTATGACTTTGCTATGCCTAATGCTTGTCACTAGGGCCTGAGTGCCATGATTTTAGATCTGAACCTATTATGTTTTCATGAATATATTTGTGTTCTTGATCCTATCTTGCAAGTTATAGTCACCTACTATGTGTTATGATCCGGCAACCCCGGAGTGACAATAGTCGGGACACTTCCCGGTGATGACCGTAGTTTGAGGAGTTCATGTATTCACTAAGTGCTAATGCTTTGGTCTGGTACTCTATTAAAAGGAGGCCTTAATATCCCTTAGTTTCCATTAGGACCCCGCTGCCACGGGAGGGTAGGACAAAAGATGTCATGCAAGTTCTTTTCCATAAGCACGTATGACTATATTCGGAATACATGCCTACATTATATTAATGAATTGGAGCTAGTTCTGTGTCACCCTAGGTTATAACTATTGCGTGATGAATGCCATCCGACATAATTATCCATCATTGATCCATCGCCTATGAGTTCGTTTCATATTGATCTTTGCTCCATTACTTCTCCGTTGCCACTGTTACAATTGCTACAAAACTGCTACTGTTACTTTTGCCACTGTTACCGTTACTTCCATACTACTTTGTTACTAAATACTTTGCTGCAGATATTAAGTCTTTCAGGAGTGGTTGAATTGACAAATCAGCTACTAATACTTGAGAATATTCTTTGGCTCCCCTTGTGTCGAATTAATAAATTTGGGTTGAATACTCTACCCTCGAAAACTGTTGCGATCCCCTATACTTGTGGGTTATCACCGACCCTCCATTATTAAGTGAACAAATTAAAGGGTCAAATTATTACGTACGTAAGCTGCCTCTTCGTGTACAAATGCGCTCCATCGTGTACTCGCGGGTATCTCAGAGGCAAAGTGAGTGCGTGTACATTTCTTCTTGTACGTCGTACTCCATTTATCTCACTTCATATTGTTTCCCACTCCTATGATATTTCTATCCTAGGAACAAAATGAGGCAGTACTAAGTTTGTGTGTGTGTAGGGAGAACGAGACATCGATGATGTGTACGAGTAGTCGCGAGAGTCGTCGCGCACACACACATAGACATAGACATGCATATGACGTAAAATTCCATCTCCATATCCATCTCCAATCATATTTGTCCAACTGGCACATTATTTATGTTATTAATTACTCAGCAAATATTTACGTACAACATCTCTTGTTTGCGGGCGTCCGGACCGCTGCCACGCCCGCTCCTGGCCGCCCTGGCCAACCCGAACCCTCTTCATCACCCGGGCATGCTTCGCGCCCAAAATGGTCAGTGCCGCATTCATGCCCGGCCAGAGCGGACGCGACCTCTCACTGGCGCCGGCATTGAAACTGTGCGCCGGCCGAGAGAGCGCCGCTCGTGCCACTTCCCGGTGCACGCGACTGCTCCGTGTTCAAACATCGCCACGGCCGGCCACAACATGCATGTAAAAAAGTTCTTGGGAGTCCGTGCTACAGCTAGCTGTCCTCCCCCTCCTCGTCAATCTCTTCCAGTAGTGCTAGTACTCCACGGCGCGATCCTTCACCAAGCAGGCGGGAAAGTTATCGTATACTCGGTTTGCGGTGAGTGGCATGCTGAGCGACCGTGTGGGGTGGAGGAGGGTGAGACACGAACGTGACACACGTGATTTAAACGTTGGTTTTGCTCGATGACGCGATCCAACGAAACAAAACGTCGGTTTCCAAAAGAATATTGTACTGCATGAGAGAGATAGAGTGATGGTTTGCTTCTTCCGTCCAATAACTATACCGGGTCTATGTGATTTGGCGGCTCATTGGTCACTAATACTGCGGCGGTAGAGCGTCGTAGAGCGCTTGCACTCTTATTTATTTATTCTATGATAAAACTAACTTTCTCCACTCTTACACCAGAGGAGTACGAAACACGGCAGCCTAGTGACTACATGGCCCACCTCCCACTATCACCATCGCTCCTTTTTTCTTTGCGTAGTAGTACATTTTACCACATGACCCACCATACACTCTCACATACTACCTTCGTCCCCTATGTAATTTATGCATGATACTAGTATATGATACTCCCCACTATGAGTAGCCTTATACGCATACAAAAAAGGACCGGAGGGAGTACGAAGCTTTATGATTTTGTTTCATGTATGTATCCTGACTCCAAGGTTGCCCCGTTACAAGATTCCATCAAATACAAAGGAAAACTAACACGCATGCTGATGCATCTCAATGATTCACAGATCATAGCCAATATTTACTTCACAACTAAAGATAAAAGTTGTTAGAGTGTGTACAAAAAAAACTACTGATGGGATCTCTACGCCGTAAACCCTAAAACCTAAACAGGATTTAATTTCCTGGCTAAGTAGAACCTGTCGAAGGAAAGAAGCCTGGCACCCTCGGATCATATGATGCTTTTGTGCAGTTTCACTAAAATCGAGCTGAGCATCCCTGTTGGCAAAGATATTGAAGAAGTGTGATTAGTATAATAGTAGTGGCAATAGTTAATGAGACATAAACCCATCACAAATAGAAGCCGGTAGAAGTAGAGAAAGATCCACATGGAGATGGAGCTACGTGGGGAGCTTCGGCAGTGGAGCAAGCCGGCTCCAAAATGAAGTTGTACCTGGGACATCGGGGTGTAGCTAGAAGGGCGGTTGGGAGGCGGCATCAGCTCATACCGCGGGGACCCCCGATCGGGACGCACCGACAGTGGGTTTTCTCCCTCGCCGCTGTCGACCGCGTCTACGCAGAACATCGTCCCCTTCCCCCAACGGCGGGATCAGGCCGGATTTGTGACCAGCGGTGTGGCCACCGTCGTTCTATGCTTGTGAAGAGAGCAGCCCAAGCAAGAAGGCTTGTAGCTTAGGCTCCTGCTAGTGTATATATAGTGGAGCGGTTTTCTTTTTCTCTCCATATCAACCATTTTATATTGCGTACGTGTCATTGAAGAGTAAAATGATGGTTGCTTCGTCCGACTAACTTACTGTGTGATTTGACTGCTCCTGAGTGGCCCCTACACGTACTCCCCCTACGTGTATGACCGTTCCTGAGTCTCACTTGTACTTATCTATATTTTCTTGCATGACTAGCAAGATGCCCGTGCGTTGCACGGAACATCAAGATGCATTTGTATGAGTAGTTTATCTTCTGAGAGAAAAGGATGAACGAGGGAAGGCCTTATTTGTAAAAGTGGAGATGGGTGTGGGTATCTTTTTGCAAAATTGCCATAGTTTCCTTCCTGGGTAAAACTGCCCGTGTGATCTCTCCTGTGCTGCGCTGCGCTTCTCCGCTCTTTGTGCAATGTGCTCAGTCCCCCTGTCGAACCAATAGGGGCTCATGGCCCCATAGGTGGCCGTGGTTTCCCACGACACTAGAGTACAATGAAGCATGAAATCCAAAATAAGTTATACCTCAGGTGGGCGAGATGTGGTTTAGGTGGGCGGGCGGGATCTGCCCACACGACGGTAGCGAACAAGGGCGCGGAGGACCTTCGTCCGTGACGGCGGCGGCTCAAAGAGGATGGTGCACATTGGCTTCCTCCATCGCCGACGGTGACAACGTCAACGCTGGACCTCCTCACCTCCCGCAGCGGACGGGATCCGGCCGGATCTCTGACCACCGGTGAAGAGAGAGATAGAGTGGACACTGTCATCTTGTTCAGACTAGCAAGAGGCCCATGCGTTGCACGGAACATCAAAGATGCATTCATACGAGTTGTTTATCTTGTGGGAGACAAAGATGAACGAGGGAAGGCCTTATTTGAAAATGTGGAGAGGGGTGCGGGTATCTTTTTGCAAAATTGCCATAGTTTGCTTTCTATTCCTCAGATATAGATCAGACGCTCTATATTACAGGATGGCAGGCACACCATCATTACCAACTCGGTTTTTTTATAAGAGTAGAATTAGAGAGCAGAGATACGCACATTCCCGGAAAAAAGAAACGAAAACTGGCGAAGAAATCTTTTTTTAACGTACCAAGAAAGAAAACTCGATCAATAGCACGCCCCCGCTTCCAGGTCGCAGTTTGTATCGCTCACGTGTGGTCCCCGACCCTCCATTATTAAGTGAATAAATTAAAGGGTCGAATTATAACGTACGTAAGCTGCCTCTTCGTGTACAAATGCGCTCCATCGTGTACTCGCGGGTATGTCGGAGGCAGAGTGAGTGCGTGTACATTTCTTCTTGTACGTAGTACTCCATTTATCTCACTTCATATTGTTTCCCACTCCTATGATATTCCTATCCTAGGAACAAAATGAGGCGATACTAAGTTTGTGTGTGTGTAGGGAGAACGAGACATCGATGTTGTGTACGAGTAGTCGCGAGAGTCATCACTATGTGTGTGAGCGCGCACACACACATAGACGTGCATATCCATGTTTACGTAAAATTCTTACTTTCATCTCCATCTCCATCTCCAATCATATTTGTCCAACTGGCACATTATTTACGTTATTAATTACACAACAATATTTACGTACGTCCAGCCTGACCACCCTGGCCAACCCGAACCCTCTTCATCACCCGCGCGCGGTTCCTGCCCGAAACAGTCAGTGCCGCATTCATGCCCGGCCAGAGCGGACGCAACCTCTCACTGGCACTGGTATTGAAGCGGCGCGCCGATCGAGGGAGCGCCGCCCGCACCGCTTCCCGGTGCATGCGACAGCTCCATGTTCAAATGTCACCACGGCCGGCCACAACATGCATGTAAAAAAGTTCTTGGGAGTCCGTGCTACAGCTAGCTGTCCTCCCCCTCCTCGTCTATCTCTTCCAGTAGTGCTAGTACTCCATGGCGCGATGCATCGAGAAGCAGGAGGGAAAGTTTGCGTATACTCGGTTTGCGGTGAGTGGCATGCCGAGCAACCGTGTGGGGTGGAGGAGGGTGAGACACGAACACGACAGACGTGATTTAAACGTTGGTTTTGCTCGATGGCGCGATCCAACAAAATGAAACGTTGGTTTCCAAAAGAATACTATACTGCATGAGAGAGATAGTGTGATGGTTTTCTTCTTCTGTCCAACTAACTATACCAGGTCTATGTGATTTGACGGCTCATTGGTCACTATTACTGCGGCGGTAGAGCGTCTGCACTCTTATTCATTTACTCTGTGATAAAACTAACTTTCTCCACTCTTACACCAGAGGAGTACGAAACACGGCAGCCTAGTGACTACATGGCCCACCTCCCACTATCACCATATTCCTTGGACATCGTGCGACACCTCCGGTCCTTTTTTCTTTGCATAGTACTCCCTCTTTTCCGGTTTATATAGGGCTTAAATTTGAAATCTCATCAACCAAGGCAGATGATGAGTGGAGAAATGTATCTCGTAGTTTACAAAATTACTCAAACTTTAATCTGCATTAATTAGAATATATGCATGGATGACCACTAAATGAGTAGGAATGGTTACATACATTGGTTGGTTTCTTTTAATCCTTGCATGGATCAATTTAATGCACCTTGCAATGTGAACATGTGGTGGAAAGAAGTGAAAATAAGACTTGTAATATGGTATAAGACTAAGAAAATGAGATGAGCCCAATAAACCAGAAAGGAGGGAGTACATTTTACCACATGACCCACCATACACTCTCACATACTACCTCCGTCCTGGTTTATTAGTCCCCTATATAATTTATGCATGATACTAGTATATGATACTCCCCACTATGAGTAGCCTTATACGCGTACAAAAAAGGACCGGAGGGAGTACGAAGCTTTATGATTTTGTTTCATGTATGTATCCTGACTCCAAGGTTGCCCCGTTACAACATTCCATTAAATACAAAGGAAAACTAACACGCATGTTGATGCATCTCAATGATTCACATATCATAGCCAATATTCACTTCACAACTAAAGACAAAAGTTGTGAGAGTGTGTACAGAAAAAACTACTGATGGGGTCTCTACGACTTGAACCCTAAACCCTAAACATGATTTAATTTCCTGGCTAGGTAGAACCCGTCGAAGGAAAGAAGCCTAGCCCCCTCGGATCATACGATTCTTTTGTGCAGTTCCACTAAAATCGAGCTGAGCATCCCTATTGGCAAAGATATTGAAGAATTGTGATTAGAATAATAGTAGTGGCACTAGTCCATGAGACATAAACTCATCACAAATAGAAGCCGGTAGAAGTAGAGAAAGATCCACAAGGAGAAACTTTGGACTATGCAAGCTCTCCCTCGCTCAGGCGGTGGGCGTGCAATAGTTAATTCGGTGTCAGATTGCCAGAAGCATGCATACACTATACTAGTACCATCATTGTTCGACTTCCCGAAGAGGCGAACAGCCAAGCGCAAAGTTTACTACAGTAGTAGAGTACTCCGAGTAGTATTACTTACTACTAGTACTGTACAGGTAGTACTACTAGGAACCGCATGGTGGAGCGTCTGCACTCTTATTTT
This sequence comes from Thinopyrum elongatum, assembly GCA_011799875.1. Lineage (NCBI taxonomy): Eukaryota > Viridiplantae > Streptophyta > Magnoliopsida > Poales > Poaceae > Thinopyrum > Thinopyrum elongatum. Next base: position 117,293,731 of record CM022302.1, on the reverse strand, counting down.
ATTTTAATCTGTGATAAAGCAATCTTCAATACATTTGCTTCTCTTCGAGGGTTCTCACAGGTGATAATGGAAGTTGATTGCATGGAACACTCACCACAATTCTCGCTTAATTCTGGCTCCTATCCTGTTAGAAATAGGAGCACTCAGTAATATTTTCTCTTTTTTGTTATTCAGCATGTAAACAAGTCAGCAAACCTTGCGGCGCATCTTTGTGCGAATCGTGCTTGCTGGACTTTGAATGTGACCGAGAGCTGGCTTGATGAAACACCTCGCTTCCTTTTTTGCGGGGTACCTCGCTTCGTAGTGACCAGTCTCTCGGCCGATTGTCCTAAGAATGCTTATATATGAATAAAGCTCTCTCATTTACCCGCAAAAAAGATTAAGCCATATTAACCGGAAAGGAGGGAGTATGGACTAGCACTACTTTGGTGTGTCCCTTCAACTCACAGAACAAGGAGAAGCTTGCAGGACAAGATGAAGCTTGCTTACGCCCTCTCCGTCTACCTCAAGCACGGTGGCTCGCAAGACGAGGAGAAGCTTTTGACTAATGCAACCTACCCTCGCCCAGGCGGTGGACGTGCAGCAGTTTATTCGGTGTCAGATTGTCAGAGGCATAAACTGTAGTTCCATCATTGTTCGACTTCCCGAAGAGGCGAAGAGCCAAGCGCAAGGTTTAGTGGTACGAGTAGTACTACTACTAGTATACAGGTACTAGGAACCGCATGGTGGAGCATCTGTACTCTTATTTTATTTTAATCTCTGATAAAGTACACATTTATTCGGGAGAAGTGCGGAAAATGGCAGCCCAATAGTACTATTTAAAAACATCAAACATTTAATGATGATATCGATCAACCATGCTCGAATATATCTTGGCCTCCGTGCGAGCCCGTCTGCATGTTCTCGCTCCTCGTCTCTCTCAAGGAACGGCGGGTTGGCCATTTTGTCGTCAATTGAGATCGGTTTGCTCACACTCCGGTCCCACATGTCAGTGATATGCAAAGAGGAAGTGCGTTGACCGACAGGCCATACGCGTACATGGTTTTGCACCTTCATACTACTCCCTCCGTCATAGTTTACAGGGCGCGCTTCATTCTCATGCATTTCTCTCCATGCATTTCCACCACCAGAGAGATTTTAGACGCGTTTGGTTTAATGCTCAATTAATTAGGTCGTGGTAACCGCAATCAAGTCCACAATTTTCTCTCGATGTAGGTGTGTACGCGGAGTGGAGTAAGTGCATGCATGTGTGTACCCGGGGTGGAAGCACTACATGCATGTGTGTACGCATTATTTCCTCTAGTAATAGATGCCGTGCTATAACTACCAATGCTATTTTTCAGGCCGATCGCTAGTCGCCTTGGTCCCAGAGATTGTTGAAGCGCGCTCTATAAATTGTGACGAAGGGAGTAGTATGAGCGGATTCAAAGAAGAGTGTATTGATGGTTGCTTCTTCCGAGCAACTTACAGTGGGAAAGGTGGGACTTATGATTTGATTGCTCATTACTCACTATTAGTGCGGCGCAACGACCGGGCTGAGTCTCCCATGCTGTTGTGCACTATAATTTGGTGCATGGCACATGGACCTGGATGCTGAAGAGGCTTCTGGCAATGCTATCAAGCTTCCAGCATTTGTTTACATAATTGATGTACTATACAAATATTTTTCCAGTGACATGAAATTGTACAATGCTCTGAGCTTTCAGCTTTTGTTTCGTGTGTCTTGCCATCCATGCTCTTTCGGAAAAAATAAAAAACTAACTTCCTTGCTAATGCATCTCAATGATTAGCAGATCAGAGCTAATATTTACATCACAACTGAAGACAAAGTTGTGAGAAGGTGTTAAATTAAAATTGATCCATGCTTTGATTGGCAGCAACTTCCCCCCAGCTCTGTCTAAATCCACAAGGCATGTTGGGGAAAAATTAGCTGTCAGGAGCATGCAACATTCCGATCATTTTGTGCAGTTCCACTAAAATAGAGCTGAGCATCCCTGTTCCAAAGATATTAAGTGTGATTACAATAATAGAGGACAGTTGATGAAACAATAAACACACAAATAGAAGCTGATCACCTTTGTAGTCTCTCTTAAGACTAACTAGTTGGAGAAGATTAAGCAAATAGTTGGAGAAGATTAGGCTCGGAGTTGGATGAGGAGGATAGAGCAAAACCAATCTCCCTTTGTGCAGTCGCACTGAAATGTAGAGACGTTGCCCGTGTGACATTTTAGTAGAACTACACAAAACACTCTTAAGAAAAAAGTGATTTATGCAGTTCACCAAAAAGTCGCAATAGCAACGAGGTGAAATGGATAGCCCTATTTGTAAAAAAGAGGTAGAAAGGAAACAATTACTGGCCAATAACAATTGATGACACATACGACGACAAAAATAAGCATATTCCTTGTCCTAAGGGAAGATAACAGCACGGTTGTGTTTATCTAAAATGGTGTAAGGACGAGATTGCAATATGGAAAGTACGCCGGACGAGCTACGTTTTGGGCAAAAAACTAGGGAAGATCCACATGCAAGATTTTCCACATGCAGCGACGTGGGAAGATGGGCAGTGGAGCAAGGCCGGAGGGGATACCTAGGGGTCGTCGGGATGTAACTAGGAGGGCGGCGATGGGCGGGATCTGCCCATACTGCGACAGCGAGCAAGTGGCATAGGCCCTACCGCGTCGGAGCTTGTCAGAGAGAACGGCGGGTACCGTAGATCGGGACGTGTTGCCTCGGCGCCGTTGAACGGAGAAATGATGCACATCCTCCCTTTCCACCGGCGGACGGGATGCGGCCGGATCAGTGACTAACGGTGAGAGAGAGAGAGAGAGAGAGAGGTCACCGCCGCCTTGTGTGAGATACTCTGAAGAGAGACAAACCCCGGCAGGCAGGCTCCATTGTATATAGTTGAGCGGACTACTTTTTTCTCCATAAAAATCATTTTATATTCTGTGTACGTGCCATTGAGCAATATAACTTTATTTAAAAATAATGCGCCAATGCATCAAGTCAAACTTTGTTTCGTGCACGCGTGGTACACGACCTCCGTAGGTAAACAACCACTACACACGCTCAAATTAGCACGTGGGCTGCCATTTCGTACAGAAATGAGCTCCACCGTGTACCCGCGCGGGTGTGGCTGGGCACGAAGCGTGAGTACGTGCACCTGTTCTCTTCGTGTACGTACACCACCTACGTGGGTTTGTGTGAGAGAAATACAAACCTAGAGAGAGATAGTGTGTGGGTTCGTGAGTGTTTTTTTGGGGGGGTGCATGAGAGATAGACAGGGAATATGTGTCGATGATATTTCAAACAAAAAATGTAACATATGCAATGTGTGTGAAACAGAGGCCTGGATATATCATATATATAGAGGGGGCGATCCACGAGAAGAGAGTGGAGGTATCATCGGCGTGAGGTATCCATAGAATCGAAGAGAGGGATGAAGTGTGTGTGTGTGTGCGCGCGCGCGATAGATAGAGTGCCATCGAATTTGTGTGTGCCCATGTCAAAGATATAGGGTGGGTGGCCGACTGGAACGTGAGAGGAGACAGGTGCAGTTTGTCTCTGTGGCATGGATACCTACCTACAGTGTTCGACTATCGGTGTGTGTGGGGGGGGTGGGGGGGTAGATACCTAACTATAGAGGTAGAATGGCTAGTATATGTATTGAGGGAGATCGATCGGCATCCATGCATATGTGTAGGAGAGGAATAAGGTTGGGAGAGAGACAGAGCTAGAGTGTCGGAGGGGTTGGTGGTGGAGTTGCTTCTCACAAATGGTGGGAGAGGCCTTCTAGACAAACGGAGGGCACGTGTGCAATATTAATAAGAGAGGGGATACCTGCCTGTCTGTGCACGTGCGTGTGAGAGACGGGTCAGGAGGCATGCACGAATGATGACGGGGGACGATATGTCTGTGGTAAGCAGACGTAACTACATAGGAAGATCAATCATCCTTTGTCGAAGAAAGGCAAAGACATAACTTGTGAGGTACATCGATCGATGCGTGGGGAAAAAGAGTTATAGTCGACCTAGGTATATGTAGGGAGATCGATCGGTATACATGCATGTATTTGTTAGAAGCAAATAAGACCCGGAGAGAAGGATAGAGAGAGAGAGAGAGAGAGAGAGAGGGATGCAGCTATGAGGTGGTGCGAGAGGCCTACTATATCGAGGGAGAAGGAGTGTGCGAGTATTAGATTGATGAAAAGAGGGGCGGGAGTGAGGCATGGACAGTGAGAAGAGAAGACGGAAATCTTGTGTTTGTGGTAGGCACACCTGGCTAGAGAGGAATATTGATCAGTCTGTGCCGGAAAGAAGGAGCTGGGGGGGCCGACACACGCCATGGGTGAACAACCTAAAGTGAAATGACGAATGTGCGCGATGGAGCTAGAGAATGCTGAGGGAGGGTGAGAAGGGGGGTGGGCATGTGACGCCCCCGACTCAATCGTACACTAATCATACACGGAAACGTGTACGATCAAGCACAGGGACTCACGGGAAGATATCACAACACAACTCTAACACAATTTAAATGGAGGTCCACAATATTACAGACCAGGGATCCGAAGATCCGAATACATAAGTCAGTCATACAAATATTATCTGAGTACAGACATAGTTAGACAAGTTTTGCCTTAAGAAGGCTAGCACAAACAGCGACACTAGATCGAAAGGCGTTGGCCTCCTGCCTGGGAGCCTCCGATCCTACTCCTGGTCAGCTGGCTCAATCCAGTAGTAAGTACCCTCTGGACCCTCCTGGTAGTAAGCTCCGGTGGTGGCATCTAGCTCCTGGACTCCATCATCTGATGTATCATCAAGGTGGGGTATGGGGAAAAGAGAAAGTAAAGCAACCGTGAGTACTCATCCGAAGTACTCAGCAAGCAAGGATCTATACTACATATGCAACATTATCAATGGAGAAAGGCTGTATAAGTGGACTGGGCTGCAGAAATGCCAGAATAGAGAGAAGGCCTAGTCCTATCGAAGACTAGCATCTTCAAACATCTTCACGAGGCCATCATCTTGCAGCAGTAGAAGAGAGTAGAATAGCATTTTATTTAGCAAACATGTTGAAGTACAGCTTAAAGATCCTTCCTCGACTCCCAAGCGAGAAAGCGATCCCAAAGCTTCAATTAAGTAACAAGTATCCAATTCAAGTAGTAGATCGGGATACACAAACTGAGCGTCCTTTACCATAGGACCGTCTATCGATAGATGATTCATCCCTGCAGGGGTGCACTACTGTTACCCAACATGCTAGATCAACTCTGGCCGGACACACTTGCTGGGTAATGCCCGTCCTCGGAAGATCAACACGAAGCAGCGCTCTACCTAGGCTCGGCAGAGAGGTCAGCAAGCCGGACTAACCTATGCACCCAGAGGTCTCGGGCCATCGCCCTGGGCACCCTACGCGTTGTGAGACTAGCCGGGGTGCAGGCGCGACACTGAGCTCGTCAGTGAAGTATCCAGCCCAATCCCGACAATCAGCCCGCATGGTGAATCATGACGTCAGACGAGCTTTCGGGAGAAACGTACTTCGCAGAGGGTCCCATAACCATTATCCCGCGTGGTGGAAGTGCGTATAGGGCACGTCGACCCACTCAGATCACACACCCAAATCCATTAGGCTCAATTAGTATCACGTGGAGACAATCAGAGTCTCTGATGCTCCGCCACAATAGCACACTCGAGTGCCCTTCCGGCACACCCGAAAATCATAGATCCCCAGCGGGTACCCACCAGGGTGGACCCGCCTGTAACAAAGGTCAAGTAATCGTGTGGTCATAACATCAAGGGGAAAACCCGAGGAATCACCCTCGGCGGATTCCACTCGACGAAATCATCAGGGTGAACGTATGAGGTATCACCCTCGAGGTTCACACTAAGGGTTGCACGACAGAGTCGTATCAGAAGTGGAGAAGGAGGAATCACCCTCGATGACCACGACCGAACAGCTACACTATAGAGTATTCATCGGGAGTGCGTTATGAGGTATCACCCTCGGCACTCGATAGTAACTAAGCAGAGTCGTACAACTAAGGGGGTGTGAAGTGAGGTGTCGGTCTCTGGTCGACGATCACATTGATCAAGTCGTCGATGATCAAGCAGGGGCAACAAGGATAAGGTGGTGGGGTCACTGATGGTTCACTACCAACCTATACTAAACAGTTTATCATAGGCAGGTAAGGTAGCAATGAACAGGTTACAACAGCAGGCTATGCATCAGAATAGGAGCATACATTAACAGTAGCAAAATCTAATGCAAGCAGGAGAATAGAATGGGCGATATCTGGATGCTCAAAGGGGGGGGGCTTGCCTGGTTGCTCTGGCAAGAGAGAGGGGTCATCAACGGGCTACTCGTCGGTAGTGTAGTCGTATTCAGGTGCAGCGTCGTCGGTCTCGGCGTCTATCGAGAGAGAAGGAGGGGGAGAGAAACAATAAATTCACGGCAATAATGCAAACAATATGTATGACATGCCTAAACGATATGCCGGGGTGTTCTACTGCCTAACTAAATGATTTAGTTAATTTAGGAATTTATTCGGATTTATTTAATCAACATTGGGCACTATTCATTTACTGAAAACGGTCTAAAAGTTCCATGTTCATATAGCTACGGGCGTCTGACAGGAATACGGAGGACGTATTCAGGTTCGTATCAAAATTCTGAGCAAGTTTCATGTATAAATTATTTTCATCGGAGTTACGGATTATTTAATATCTCTCCCTAATAATAAAGCACGGATTGACTTTGTCGGGTTCACCGTCACAATACGCTTCTTCTCGTGAATTTACGCTTTCAGTTTTTTTCACCTATATTATTTTCTACATCCGAGGTGGTACTATTGTTCCGCGGTCGTTTTGTCATTACGTTATTGGGATGGGCCTAACGTTTCCATAAGCAGCAGCCCAGACTCATCGGTCGTTGGAATTGCTGCCCCGCATGAGAAAGCGAGGGTTTCCTTCCCCGCCGCGACCCCATGTTCCTCCGCTCTAGGTGCCCCTCCTCGCTGCACGGTCGTGGAATCCGGACGAGATCGGCAGGATCCGCTCTCGGACGAGGGTTTTCTCTCTATAAGTCGCTGCCTCGACCCATGGGAACTCCGACGAACGGTGTACATGCCGGCAGCCGGCGGGCCGGCGGATCGGCTCCAACCGCGTCCACCCTCACCTCCCCGTCCATGACCTACTCTGCCCGGATGCCCGAGGTGACCGCGTGATGTGAGTGCGTGTTGCTGTGTGCTTAGCCTGCGTGCGTTTGCCTGCCGCTGCGTGCGTGTGTCTGTGTGTTGCGTGTGTGCTGATGGAAGTTTTGCTGGTGCTTAGTACTTCCCTATACAATAGATAGAAGATGATTTGTATGTTCTAAATTCTTGCAAATTGAACTGACTATTTATTATCTCTTCTCTCTAGATCACAGAAGATACTATTTTTTCTGAAAAAGGAAAGTAGGATTTGAACGCCATTCGTGAGTCCTCCATCTAAGAGGTACCCCATCCTATAAACATGAGTACTAGATTTTGTATAATCAAATCATGAATATCCTGGAAGTAGCATGCTCCCTTGCTGTTGTAATTCGCAGCATGTACTTTTGCTATTGTACTATTGCTTGACAATCTGGTCTGGATTTATGATATTTAGTAATTATGTGATTTGTATTTATGTTTTGTTAGTTTGATCTAATTGGAACTTCTTACTGTTCAAGAATGATGCTTCATGATGTAAAGATGTTCAGTTTAAGTGGGAGCCGTGAAGGGCCTAATCTGTGCACTCTTAAGTTTCAGAAATATGGTAGTAGTCCATATAGAGTACAAGAGCTGACCAATGTGGAGTCGTGGAGCAGACTGACAACGGAAATACACAGGCTCATGCCTTTATTCTCCATGTTTGCTAAAAGAGAGCTGCCCAGGTCTCCTGTGTCTCTCCCCTTGCCCCCGTGCTCCTTTTTCCTCTCTCTCTCTCTCTCTCTCTCTCTATCTCTATCTCTCTCTGAGCTCTTCTCATCTCACCGCCGTACTTCATTTACAGGAGCAACCATGGATGCTCCGCGTTCAAGGTGTACAAGGCCCTGCTATTCCCCACATCTCGCGACGTTCTGCATCTAGATTGTTTTCTTCAGTGGCAGGAAGGTGAGTGGGAGCACCATATGTCAGGGAGTTTTGGTTTAAAGAGAGATCACTGGGGATGAGTTCACGACCATGCATGTTCCTGCTAATTTTTGGCAATATGGTTCGGAGAGTGGTAACTATTTGGCCAAACAAGCATCTTCCTGTCTTGATATGCCTTTTTATTTTTTGTTATTTGTGAGAACATTTAGTACATGTCTTTGTCATAGCTAGAACTTCTGACAACTTTGAAGCAAGAATGTTCAGAGAAATTGTTCCATGGAATAGCTAAACGATAATACTATTATTGATTTATGATAGTTTGCACATACATAAATAGATATATTCAAGCCTGTAATGGCTAACAGCCAAAAGTGCGAATCTATTCTTGATACTCTTTTCCCCTTCTCTTAAAATCATCATATACAAATTATAAGCTTTCTAACATCTGCATATTTCAGGTTTCCAAGGAGGTACAGATAGCAACGTTCAAACAATTCAGTGCAGCAGCAGCAACACCTCCAAGGTGAGAAATATGTTCCTATTTATCCTTCTTTGCTAGCTGTGTTCCTCTGCCAGGCATCGACCATGATCTCCATGTCACCACTAAGGCCATAGCTCCTGGGATCCAGGACACTGGGCTCGCATGGTCTAGGCCACTATCGATTTGTTTCTCTTGGTCGATGGCCTCTTTCGCCTATGGTCGGATCTGCGCGTCAGCGTCCACAGGAGGACTAGGATCTGGCTGTGCTCCACGACCATCACAACCAAGCCGGGGAGCGCCAGAGATCACAACTTGAAAATTTTAACTGCAATATTTGTTGGTCAGTGTCCTCCTCTGAAATTGTTCGTAAGGTAGTGCTCTATTCTGTATAGCATCCTTGGAAGATTGTGTGGTGTGATGCTTTATTTATAAAGCGGGGCGTATAGCCCTTTTTGTTATTCTGTATAGCAAAGGGAAAGAGCCTCAGTTTGGTATAGCAATGGGGGTGATCCTTCGTTGGAAGAAACATTGGTGTGAAACAGATAGACTTACTATTTTTTTATACTAGCATAGTGTTGGTTGTTAATTTTAAGTGTATCATCAGTTTTTTCAGCCAATGAAGTTATGCTCACGACATGGAGAACTTCAAGGACAACCTGCCTGAACAGTTTCTACCTGATTAGTGAACTAGGCCATTTAATATACAAATAGTTATTTTGTTGCAAGTTACGCCCGTTGCTTCTAAATACTATACTTTTGGTTGCATTTTGCAACTAAGAATGACACAAGCAGACTCTAAAACATTCGAGCAATGCCCAAGGTTAGTACAGGAAGCATAGTAGTTTTCTTTAGTAGAAATTATATTCCTTTTTCCACTACTGTGAACATGGACGTGAGTAGGTAATTGCTCCTAAACGAAACCTAATTAATGTATTGTTGAACCTAATTTTGAGATGATTTTTATTCTACCATTATACAGTGCACATTAGCATCGTCTAAATACATATGTCTCTGGGTGTTTCTTTTTGGTGCAAATTGATTCTTGCAATCATAGCGGAAAGGCCAGCAATAAGGCACTTTACACTGATGAAATTTCCATAAGTATTCCTCTTTGTGATACGATTTCACGAAAAGTTTCAACATTAAGATGTTTACTTAGTTAAACCCGACTGATGCACCCACCCATACATGTATAAGCTCCAAAAAAATAAAACAATATGCAAAGAATTTTTCAGCTTTCGGGCTATAAGCATTAGACATTTTCATAAGAAATGCTGAATGTTAGTATCAATTGAATCAATCTGACCTTAACGCAGTGCAGGTACTGTTAAATCTGTAGTTGTAATTTATTCATCTGTAACTTGATTTTCTTTTCACTTCTGTTTTTATAAATTCATGTAGTCGGCTATAATAATGATATTTTTTTTCTTTTGAGAGAAATTGTGTGTCTGCTCTGGTTTCAGTTTTAACGTCAGCTCATTACAATCCGTAACTACTTATAGACTACTTCATCCGGATGGGTTTGCAACTTTGTGTACAGACTGCTTCAACACTTCTATTTTCTATAGGACTTGGATTAATAATCTCCAACAATATGGTCATGCTTCTTATATTCACTTTCAGTTCTAAATACATTTCTGCTTTTCTCTTTGTTGTACTACTAAACTATGTGTGCTAAACTAAACATAAAAATATGATGGGGTGGTGGTTTCAGCCATAGAAAGAATTAATTTGGAGAACAAAGGGAATTTTCGGCGGATGAAGAACTCGCTTGAGATGCTCCAGTGATGATTTTATATAATATTTTATCTAAACCTGGGTTCCTTCTTTCAGACTGGGCGGTGCCATATGATGTGAAGCCGGTGTAATAACTTTTTCATTTCGCATCGGTGGTGATGTGGCAACCTTTTAGACAATTTGCCACCTGTAACAGAGTGTAAAACCTCATACGAGCTGGTTGCCTTCTTGGTAGTTGTTGCGGCTTCTGAATTAAGTGTACCACTATGTTTAAAACGCCATGATCAGAAGCTGTGGTGGGTGTACCGATTGACTCTTATTACATGCCTATTCCTAAGATTGATTCTTATTGGGTCAGGGTCATGTGATTTCGTTCTCCCGGTGCAACGCACGGGACCTTTTGCTAGTGATTTTCTAAAGTTTTTATTAATTTCTGGAATTTAATTATTTATTTAAATTAACATTATCCGAAACAGTATTGATGACATCAGCATGACATCATGCTGACGTCAGCAGTCATCTGACACGCGGGTCCCACCTGTCATAGACTGGCTAGCTAATCAGGGTTTAATTAACTTAACTAGTGATTAGGTTAATCTAAATAGGATTAATTAAGCTAATTAATTACTGTTTAATTAATTAATTAATTAATAATTTTTATTTTATTTATCTTTTCTTTTATTTTCTATTTTTCTTAATTCGTTTTAGGGGCTGGGCCACATCTGTCTGTGGCACAGGGCGCGGGGGCCCCACTGGGCAGTGGCCCATAGGGGGTTTGCGGTCGCCGGCGTGCGGGTGGCGGGGCGCGGGCTAACGGGCCACGGGCGCGGCGCGCGAGCGCGTGCGTGCGCGCGGCGTGGCGACGGGCAGGCGCGGGCGAGGCGGAGCCAGGGGTAGGGCGGCGGCGCGGCGACCGCAGGCGAGCGCATCGAGCAGCGGCGCGGGCAAGCGAGGCGAGCAGCAGCAGCAGAGCGGGCGCGAGCGCGAAGGAGGGCGAGCGCGGGGCGGGCGGTGAGCACGGGCAGGGGCGTCCGGCTGTAGGAGAGGGCACGGGCGGGGCACGGCGAGCGTGTGCGCGTGACATGGCAGAGAGAGGGGAAGACGAGCACGGCCAGGAACTCACCCACGAGCAGGGGTTCGGGCGGCGAGGCTTGTGGTAGCTCGTCGGGGAGGAGACGGGGACGCGAGTCGACGGTAGGCGGCGTCGGGGGCGAGACGGCGGCGTCGAGCGGCGTCGGGCGAGGGGTCGAGGCGCCGTCCACGCGCGCGGCGAGTCGAGCGCGGGGTTCGGCCCGATCCAGGAATGGATCGGGAGGAGGGGGGCGAGGGGGGGATGTGTCGGTGGGGGGGGGGAATTAGGGTTCGGTGGTCTCCTGGGGGAGGCCATATAGAGAGGGGGGGAGCTGGGCCGGCCTGGTGGCTGTGGCCCAGTTGGGCCGGGGGTTTTTCCCTTTTTCTTTTTCTCTGTTTTCTTTTGCCTTTTTCTTTTATTTATTCACATTTCTCTGTTTAGTAAATTGTTAGGCTTCAAATTGAATTTTGTAAAACATGGGAATTGTTCCCATAAATACTAGGCATCCTCTACCACTACCAAAATTGGTTTGGAGTTAACTTGAGTTCACACAAATTTTATAATAAATAAAATGCATTAATCCTTGCTGTTTTGGTAATGTTAGTGCCACCTAAATAATTTATTAATTGTTGGTTTCAATTTTAGAATAGTCTCTGCAATATTTGCTATTTACTGAACATTTTAGTTTCTATGTTGGACAACTTTTATTTTCCACTTTCATTTAAATTTGAATTTGAGTTAGGAGTTGAAATGCAATATGATGCTAATGATGATTATGCACTGTTAAACATGCTGACTTGTCATTATCCAAAGTAATTACTATGGCTAATGACATGGGGTGTTACAATTCTCCTCATCTATCAAGAATTCTCGTCCCGAGAATTAAGAGGAAGACTGAAAGAAAGTGGGGTATCCTTCACGAAGACGATCCTCGCGTTCCCAAGTGGCCTCATCTTCAGAATGATTTGACCACTGAACCTTGAGGAATTTGATTGACTTTTGACGAGTCCGACGTTCAGCTTCATCAAGAACACGGATGGGATATTCTGGATAAGACAGATCTTCCCATAATTCAAGCACTTCGTGATCCATAGCTCGAATAGGATCCTTGAAGCAGCGACGGAGTTGTGATACATGAAAGACATCATGTACTTGAGAAAGATTTGGTGGCAATTGCAATTGATATGCCACTTCTCCTCGACGGGCAAGAATACGGAACGGGCCAATGTAGCGAGGAGCTAACTTGCCTTTGATTCCAAACATATGAGTGCCTTTCAACGGAGTGACGCGGAGGTAAGCTTGCTTGCCAGGTTGATAGACCATTTCATGGTGCTTTCGGTCATAGTTGCTCTTCTGACGAGACTGAGCAGATCTCAAATGTTCACGGACAATGCAGACTTGGTCTTCTGCTTGCTGAATAATGTCCGGTCCGATGAGTGAGCGTTCCCCAGTTTCCGACCAATTCAGAGGGGTTCGACACTTACGACCGTATAGAACTTGAAACGGTGCCATCTTCAAACTGGCCTGATAGCTATTGTTGTAAGAGAATTCGGCATACGGGAGAGATTCCTCCCATTTCTTACCGAAGGAGATGACGCAAGCTCGAAGCATATCTTCGAGCACTTGATTAACTCATTCGACTTGACCCTGTGACTGAGGGTGAAAAGCGGTACTGAACGACAGATGTGTTCCCATAGCTTCTTGGAAACTATTCCAGAATCTGGAGGTGAAGAGGCTGCCACGATCAGAACTGATCTCCAACGGAACACCGTGGAGTGACACAATTCGGGAAACATACAAGTCTGCTAACTGGCTAGCAGTGATTGTCTCCTTAACTGGCAGAAAGTGAGCAACCTTGGAGAATCGGTCAATGACGACAAAAATAGCATCATGACTCTTCTGAGATTTGGGAAAACTAGTAATGAAATCCATTTGGACCTTGTCCCATTTCCATTCAGGAATTGCAAGGGGTTGCAGAGTTCCAGCGGGCCTTTGATGTTGAGCTTTAATGCGGCGGCAAACGTCACACTCAGAAACATAACGAGCAATATCTCGCTTCATATTAGGCCACCAGTATCTCTGACAAATGTCACGGTACATCTTTGTGCTACCATGATGAATTGACAGACGAGTGTCATGAGCTTCCATCATAATGTGTTCTCTCTCATCTTTGATCTTAGGTACGAAGAGACGGTGTTGGAAAAATAGGATCCCATCATTATCAAGATGGAGCTCCGACGGTTTTCCTTTTTCAAGGTATCGCTTGATCCTTTCAACTTCAGAGTCATACCATTGCATAGTTTTGATGCTGTGTTCTAAATCTGGTTCGACAACCAGGGTATTGAGATAACCCTGTGGAACAATATGGAGGTTCAATTTGCGAAGCTCTTCATAAAGAAGAGGTTGTGATTCCTGAACCACATGGTTGCTGCAATAAGCCTTACGGCTCAAAGCATCGGCCATTACATTTACCTTGCCAGGGGTGTATGAGATATTCATATCATAATCGGCAATTGTCTCGAGCCATCTTTGTTGACGAAGGTTCAGACCTGGTTGAGTATATAAATACTTCAAATTTTGATGATCCGTATATATCTGGCAACGGTTACCGAGAAGGTAATGTCGCCATTGCTTCAGGGCATAAATAACCGCAGAAAGTTCGAGATCGTGCACTGGGTAATTTTCTTCGTGTTGACGCAATTGCGGGAGGCATAAGCAATCACTTTGCGTTCTTACATTAGGACACAGCCTAATCCTTGACGGGAGGTATCGCAGTATATCACGAAATCCTTTTGGGAATCCGGGGGTGCTAATACTGGGGCAGATGTCAATTTATATTTTAGTGTCTGAAAGCTTTCTTGACATTTTTCTGTCCACTCAAATTTAACACCCTTGTGAAGCAGATTTGTCAATGGTTTTGCAATCTTGGAAAAGTTCTCAATGAATCGACGGCAATAACTAGCAAGTCCGAGAAAACTTCTGACTTGCTTAACATTCTTCGGGGGAGTCCAGTCAAGAATTGCCTGAACTCGTTCGGGGTTAACGGCAATTCCATCCTTGGAAATCACATGTCCAAGGTAAGTTACTTCAGAAAGCCAAAATTCACATTTGGAATACTTGGCATACAACTGGTGTTCTTGGAGCCTTTCTAGTACCAAATGGAGGTGTTCAGCATGTTCTTCTTTATTCTTAGAATATATAAGGATATCACCCAAATAAACCACGACAAATTTGTCGAGGTAATCCATGAATATATAATTCATCAGACGGGAGAAAGTTGCTGGAGCATTCGTTAGGCCAAATGACATGACGGTGTATTCATAGGAGCCATATCGAGTGACGAATGCAGTCTTGGGAATATCCTCTTCACGGACATGGATCTGGTGATCACCCAACCTCAAGTCGAGTTTAGAGAACACCGATGATCCAGCGAGTTGATCATAAAGATCATTGATCCGGGGCAGTGGATATTTATTCTGGATTGTGGCTTGGTTAATGGGCCGATAATCCTGAACCAAATGGTTAGTTCCATCCTTCTTCTTAACGAAGAGTGAAGGTGCTCCCCAAGTAGAGGAACTGGGGCGGATGAAACCACTCTTAAGCGACTTGTCGATTTCTTCCTTAAGCTCGAGCAGATGATGCGGAGGCATCTTATAAGGTTGCTTGGCAATAGGGACGGTGCCAGGCTTCAAGTCAATGACAAACTCGACAGCTCTAGCCGGGGGTATTCCTGGAAGTTCTCCTGGAAAGACGTCTGGAAAATCTCGAACGACAGGAACGTTCTTGATCCCTTCCAGAGGTGAGGCGTTCAAAGCATTCAGAACATATATCTGAGCTTCAGCGTCCCGAGTAATGCGGGCGGTATAGTTCACTATCTCATCGGTGGGGTGAAGAAGTTGGACGACTTTAGTGGCACAATTGATCGAAGCAATGTGAGCTTTCAACCAATCCATTCCAAGAATGAGGTCTATGGTGGAAGACTTCAAGATGATGGGCGATGCAAGGAATTCCAACCCTTTAATTTCGACGGAAACGTCAGGTGCTATCACGTCAGCATGACAGTGACCTCTGGGAGTTTTAATGACTAACGGAGTATGCATTTTCTCATATTGAATGCCATGCATAAATGCAAATTTTCTAGAGATGAATGAATGTGATGCTCCTGAATCAAATAAAACAGAAGCGGGTACTGAGTTAACAAGAAGGGTACCCATCACAGTAGCAGGTTGATCCTGGACTTCTTCAATGTCAATGTTGTAAGCGTGTCCACGACCATGTGCAGCAGACCCAGTATTATAGTTGCGGGTCTGATTGTTACCACGACCATTGCCACGGCCAGCACGGGGAAAAGCTAACTGATTCTGATTCTGGCGGCAGTCTTTAGCCTGGTGACCTGGTTTGCGGCACTTGAAGCATAGACCATCTTCAGGACGAAGAGGAGCATTGTTCTGAATAGCTTGAGCTTTTGGCTGCCTCGGTGGTGGAGGAGGCAGACGTGGTGCAGCATAGTTGTTCTTTGGCGCAGAGGTATTGGAACGGATGGCATTGTTGGGAATCCAAACTCGACGCTTCTGTGTTGAGCCCGAAGATGAGCCAGCATCACGATAGCGTTTCTGCGAGTCCTTATACTTCATCTGAGCGGTTTCAACAAGAATAGCCTTGTTCACAAGAGTGGAAAAGTCATTGAAGTCCTGAGCAGCAAGGGCAAGATCGAGGTCTGGGTGCAGCCCATTACGGAACTTCTCTTGTCTACCAACATCTGTGGCGATGTCTTCTTCAGCATAGCGGGTGAGATCAAGAAATTCCCGCTGATAAGCTTCGACAGTCTTGTTGCCCTGAGTGAGGTTATGGAACTGGGGCTTCATGCGTTCCATAATTGCCTGAGGGATGTAAAGTGTACGGAAAGCAGCCTGGAACCCATACCAGGTGATGACTGTTCCAATGGGTAGAGTACGCTTGTGTGTGTCCCACCATTGTGCTGCGGGGCCCTTTAAGAAAAAGGCCGCGAAGTTGACGAAGTTGGCAGGGGCGACATTAGCAGACTCCATCACGTGAGTGATGTCGCGGAGCCAGTCATCAGCATCCAGTGGCTTGTCAGAGTTGCAGAACTGAGTTGGGTTGAGTTGCATAAACTCTGTCAAAGTTATTGAAGCTGGGTTCTGGTTCTGGTTGTTCTGATGCGGAAACTGAGCCATGATTCCAGTCATGAACTGGCGGTTGAGCTCAAATTGTTGCATCATGGCTGCCATGTAGTCTGGCGGTGGTGGGTGTTCAGGGGTACCACGACCACGACCACCTAGTCTAACCATCCTGCTAAGCATTAACAGGGGTAGTTTAGTAAAAGCAATTGCAAGCGTTTAGTGACAAGCATGATGTAACTCGACAACAATTTAAGTAGTGTAACAGATACATAACAGTAGTCGATTAAGACATACAGATCCATACACAGAGTCGGGTACATGCGGACAGCATAACGGCGCAAATTCAAAAGCTAGACATACTAGGCGGCACGCAGGCACGCGGTAAGGAAGTACACAACGAGACATAGCAAAGGCTACATCAATGTCGGAGAAAACCACCGAAACGGGGTAACTGCAAGTGCGGACGACGAATGTTCGTCGCGGAAGGATCCTGCGCTCCATGTGCACTCTGATGCAGAATCCGGTCTCGAGCTGTAAGAAGAGGACCACATGCGGGTGTATGACCTCCAACAGCAGGCCAATCAATACCAGCATACATCTGAGTCCTGCGCGGGTAAAGGATGTGCTCCGGATGTATCCCTGCGTGAACAGCAGGTAGCAACTGTGTCATAGCATCGTAGAGACGTGCTCGAGTGGCAACCAACTCGACAGCAAGAGCCCGAACAGTGCGATCCAGAGCCTGAGTGCACTGAATCAGAACGCGCGGGTCATAGCGACGAGGCTCGTACGGGGCACAGATAGCTGTGTAGTATCCATTAGCATCTACAGTAGGGGCATACGAAATGTATCGGAACTCAGAGTCATCCAAGATATCGCTGAACTATCCTCGGAGACGTGCGACAGCAGAGTAGGCGGCATCATGGACTGCCATCTCAATCGTCATGCCGATACCGTGGAAAAGGTGTAGCTCGATGTCTGAGTCATTTTGCTGATCATAGATACGAACGTCAGCATGGTACTGCTCCTGCTTGAACTCGCGGTAATCCTCGTAAACCAAGTACTCAGGGTACCAACGGTAGCCAAGTCTGGTCATGAGAGCGATCAAGACAGCTGGAAACCCAAGGGCATCACGAGCCCAAGTGCGAAGCACAAGCTGTGTCGTAGGACGTGGTGGAAACAAACGGTCCATCTGAAACAGAGGAAATTCAGATTTGTCAAATGACAATGAGAAGTTTAACACAACTCGGAGAGAAAGGTTAAACAAATCAATGGAAAGGAAAATAATTATCAGACTAATCAGATCAAAGATAGGGAAATCGCACAGATATCCAGCTCTCCGGGTAGATGGGATTTACGAGATCCTAAGTGTCGGCGTTAGTAAAATTTATTTAACCCGAGTAGAAGAGAGATCAGAGTCCCAGAGTATAGACGAGGAATAAAAGATCCTAACACCACCCAGTTGGCGACGTGAACCCGTAAGCCACACAGCCAAGTTAGTAAATTAGTTTTTACGGTTTCTAGACTCAACTTCGGCCAAGGAATTGGAAGGGGGCTTCCTACAGGCAGTTGGCTCTGATACCAACTTGTGACGCCCCCGACTCAATCGTACACTAATCATACACGCAAACATGTACGATCAAGCACAGGGACTCACGGGAAGATATCACAACACAACTCTAACACAATTTAAACGGAGGTCCACAATATTACAGACCAGGGATCCGAAGATCCGAATACATAAGTCAGTCATACAAATATTATCTGAGTACAGACATAGTTAGACAAGTTTTCCCTTAAGAAGGCTAGCACAAACAACGACACTAGATTGAAAGGCGTTGGCCTCCTGCCTGGGAGCCTCCGATGCTACTCCTGGTCAGCTAGCTCAATCCAATAGTAAGTACCCTCTGGACCCTCCTGGTAGTAAGCTCCGGTGGTGGCATCTGGCTCCTGGACTCCATCATCTGATGTATCATCAAGGTGGGGTATGGGGAAAAGAGAAAGTAAAGCAACCGTGAGTACTCATCCGAAGTACTCAGCAAGCAAGGATCTATACTACATATGCAACATTATCAATGGAGAAAGGCTGTATAAGTGGACTGGGCTGCAGAAATGCCAGAATAGAGAGAAGGCCTAGTCCTATCGAAGACTAGCATCTTCAAACATCTTCACGAGGCCATCATCTTGCAGCAGTAGAAGAGAGTAGAATAGCATTTTATTTAGCAAACATGTTGAAGTACAGCTTAAAGATCCTTCCTCGACTCCCAAGCGAGAAAGCGATCCCGAAGCTACAATTAAGTAACAAGTATCCAGTTCAAGTAGTAGATCGGGATACACAAACTGAGCGCCCTTTACCATAGGACCGACTATCGATAGATGATTCATCCCTGCAGGGGTGCACTACTGTTACCCAACACGCTCGATCAACTCTGGCCGGACACACTTGCTGGGTAATGCCCGTCCTCGGAATATCAACACGAAGCAGCGCTCTACCTAGGCTCGGCAGAGAGGTCAGCACGCCGGACTAACCTATGCACCCAGAGGTCTCGGGCCATCGCCCTGGGCACCCTGCGCGTTGCGAGACTGGCTGGGGTGCAGGCGCGACACTGAGCTCGTCAGTGAAGTATCCAGCCCAATCCCGACAATCAGCCCGCACGGTGAATCGTGACGTCAGACGAGCTTTCGGGAGAAACGTACTTCGCAGAGGGTCCCATAACCATTATCCCGCGTGGTGGTAGTGCGTATAGGGCACGTCGACCCACTCAGATCACACACCCAAATCCAATAGGCTCATTTAGTATCACGCGGAGACAATCAGAGTCTCTGATGCTCCGCCACAATAGCACACTTGAGTGCCCTTCCGGCACACCCGAAAATCATAGATCCCCAGCGGGTACCCACCAGGGTGGACCCGCCTATAACAAAGGTCAAGTAATCGTGTGGTCATAACATCAAGGGGAAAACCCGAGGAATCACCCTCGGCGGATTCCACTCGACGAAATCATCAGGGTGAACGTACGAGGTATCACCCTCGAGGTTCACACTGAGGGTTGCACGACAGAGTTGTGTCGGAAGTGGAGAAGGAGGAATCACCCTCGATGACCACGACCGAACAGCTACACTGCAGAGTATTCATTGGGAGTGCGTTACGAGGTATCACCCTCGGCACTCGATAGTAACTAAGCAGAGTCGTACAACTAAGGGGGTGTGAAGTGAGGTGTCGGTCTCTGGTCGATGATCACATTGATCAAGTCGGCGATGATCAAGCAGGGGCAACAAGGATAAGGTGGTGGGGTCACTGATGGTTCACTACCAACCTATACTAAAAAGTTTATCATAGGCAAGTAAGGTAGCAATGAACAGGTTACAACAGCAGGCTATGCATCAGAATAGGAGCATACATTAACAGTAGCAAAATCTAATGCAAGCAGGAGAATAGAATGGGCGATATCTGGATGCTCAAAGGGGGGGGGCTTGCCTGGTTGCTCTGGCAAGAGAGAGGGGTCGTCAACGGGCTGCTTGTCGATAGTGTAGTCGTATCTAGGTGCAGCGTCGTCGGTCTCGACGTCTATCGAGAGAGAAGGAGGGGGAGAGAAACAATAAATTCACGGCAATAATGCAAACAATATGTATGACATGCCTAAACGATATGCCGGGGTGTTCTACTGCCTAACTAAATGATTTAGTTAATTTAGGAATTTATTTGGATTTATTTAATCGACGCTGGGCACTATTCATTTACTGAAAACGGTCTAAAAGTTCCATGTTCATATAGCTACGAGCGTCTGACAGGAATACGGAGGACGTATTCGGGTTCGTATCGAAATTCTGAGCAAGTTTCATGTATAAATTATTTTCATCGGAGTTACGGATTGTTTAATATGATTTTCTAAAGTTTTTATTAATTTCTGGAATTTAATTATTTATTTAAATTAACATTATCCGAAATAGTATTGATGACATCAGCATGACATCATGCTGACGTCAGCAGTCATCTGACACGCGGGTCCCACCTGTCATAGACTGGCTAGCTAATCAGGGTTTAATTAACTTAACTAGTGATTAGGTTAATCTAATTAGGATTAATTAAGCTAATTAATTACTGTTTAATTAATTAATTAACTAGCAAAAGGGCCCATGCGTTGCACCAGGAGAACAAAATCACATGCCCCTGACCCAATAAGAATCAATCTTAGGAATAGGCATGTAATAAGAGTCAATCGGTACACCCACCACAGCTTCTGATCATGGCAGTTTAAACATAGTGGTACACTTAATTCAGAAGCCGCAACAACTACCAAGAAGGCAACCAGCTCGTATGAGGTTTTACACTGTGTTACAGGTGGCAAATTGTCTAAAAGGTTGCCACATCACCACCGATGCCAAATGAAAAGTTATTACACCAGCTTCACATCATATGGCACCGCCCAGTCTGAAAGAAGGAACCCAGGTTTAGATAAAATGCTATATAAAATCATCACTGGAGCATCTCGAGCGAGTTCTTCATCCGCCGAAAATTCCCTTTGTTCTCCAAATTAATTCTTTCTATGGCTGAAACCACCACCCCATCATATTTTTATGTTTAGTTTAGCACACATAGTTTAGTAGTACAACATAGAGAAAAGCACAAATGTATTTAGAACTGAAAGTGAATATAAGAAGCATGACCATATTGTTGGAGATTATTAATCCAAGTCCTATTGAAAATAGAAGTGTTGAAGCAGTCTATACACAAAGTTGCAAACCCATCCGGATGAAGTAGTCTATAAGTAGTTACGGATTGTAATGAGCTGACGTTAAAACTGAAACCAGAGCAGACACACAATTTCTCTCTCAAAAGAAAAAAATACCATTATTATAGCCGACTACATGAATTTATAAAAACAGAAGTGAAAAGAAAATCAAGTTACAGATGAATAAATTACAACTACAGATTTAACAGTACCTGCACTGCGTGAAGGTCAAATTGATTCAATTGATACTAACATTCAGCATTTCTTATGAAAATGTCTAATGCTTATAGCCCGAAAGCTGAAAAATTCTTTGCATATTGTTTTATTTTTTTGGAGCTTATACATGTATGGGTGGGTGCATCAGTTCGGGTTTAACTAAGTAAACATCTTAATGTTGAAACTTTTGGTGAAATCGTATAACAAAGAGGAATACTTATGCAAATTTCATCAGTGTAAAGTGCCTTATTGCTGGCCTTTCTGCTATGATTGCAAGAATCAATTTGCCACCAAAAAGAAACACCCAGAGACATATGTATTTAGATGATGCTAATGTGCATTGTACAATGGTAGAATAAAAATCATCTGAAAATTAGGTTCAACAATACATTAATTAGGTTTCTTTTAGGAGCAATTACCTACTCACGTCCATGTTCACAGTAGTGGAAAAAAGGAATATAATTTCTACTAAAGAAAACTACTATGCTTCCTGTACTAACCTTGGGCATTGCTCGAATGTTTTAGAGTCTGCTTGTGTCATTCTTAGTTGCAAAATGCAACCAAAAGTATAGTATTTAGAAGCAACGGGCGTAACTTGCAACAAAATAACTATTTGTATACTAAATGGCCTAGTTCACTAATCAGGTAGAAACTGTTCAGGCAGGTTGTCCTTGAAGTTCTCCATGTCATGAGCATAACTTCATTGGCTGAAAAAACTGATGATACACTTAAAATTAACAACCAACACTATGCTAGTATAAAAAAATAGTAAGTCTATCTGTTTCACACCAATGTTTCTTCCAACGAAGGATCACCCCCATTGCTATACCAAACTGAGGCTCTTTCCCTTTGCTATACAGAATAACAAAAAGGGCTATACGCCCCGCTTTATAAATAAAGCATCACACCACACAATCTTCCAAGGATGCTATACAGAATAGAGCACTACCTTACGAACAATTTCAGAGGAGGACACTGACCAACAAATATTGCAGTTAAAATTTTCAAGTTGTGATCTCTGGCGCTCCCCGGCTTGGTTGTGATGGTCGTGGAGCACAGCCAGATCCTAGTCCTCCTGTGGACGCTGACGCGCAGATCCGACCATAGGCGAAAGAGGCCATCGACCAAGAGAAACAAATCGATAGTGGCCTAGACCATGCGAGCCCAGCATCCTGGATCCCAGGAGCTATGGCCTTAGTGGCGACATGGAGATCATGGTCGATGCCTGGCAAAGGAACACAGCTAGCAAAGAAGGATAAATAGGAACATATTTCTCACCTTGGAGGTGTTGCTGCTGCTGCACTGAATTGTTTGAACTTTGCTATCTGTACCTCCTTGGAAACCTGAAATATGCAGATGTTAGAAAGCTTGTAATTTGTATATGATGATTTTAAGAGAAGGGGAAAAGAGTATCAAGAATAGATTCGCACTTTTAGCTATTAGCCATTACAGGCTTGAATATATCTATTTCTGTATGTGCAAACTATCATAAATCAATAATAGTATTATCGTTTAGCTATTCCATGGAACAATTTGTCTGAACATTCTTGCTTCAAAGTTGTCAGAAGTTCTAGCTATGACAAAGACATGTACTAAAAGTTCTCACAAATAACAAAAAATGAAAAGGCATATCAAGACAGGAAGATGCTTGTTTGACCAAATAGTTACCACTCTCCGAACCATATTGCCAAAAATTAGCAGGAACATGCATGGTCGTGAACTCATCCCCAGTGATCTCTCTTTAAACCAAAACTCCCTGACATATGGTGCTCCCACTCACCTTCCTGCCACTGAAGAAAACAATCTAGATGCAGAACGTCGCGAGAGGTGGGGAATAGCAGGGCCTTGTACACCTTGAACGCGGAGCATCCATGGTTGCTCCTGTAAATGAAGTACGGCGGTGAGATGAGAAGAGCTCAGAGAGAGATAGAGATAGAGAGAGAGAGAGAGAGAGAGAGAGAGAGAGAGAGAGAGAGAGAGGAAAAAGGAGCACGGGGGCAAGGGGAGAGACACAGGAGACCTGGGCAGCTCTCTTTTAGCAAACATGGAGAATAAAGGTATGAGCCTGTGTATTTCCGTTGTCAGTCTGCTCCACGACTCCACATGGGTCAGCTCTTGTACTCTATATGGACTACTACCATATTTCTGAAACTTAAGAGTGCACAGATTAGGCCCTTCATGGCTCCCACTTAAACTGAACATCTTTACATCATGAAGCATCATTCTTGAACAGTAAGAAGTTCCAATTGGATCAAACTAACAAAACATAAATACAAATCAGATAATTACTAAATATCATAAATCCAGACCAGATTGTCAAGCAATAGTACAATAGCAAAAGTACACGCTGCGAATTACAACAGCAAGGGAGCATGCTACTTCTAGGATATTCATGATCTGATTATACAAAATCTAGTACTCATGTTTATAGGATGGGGTACCTCTTAGATGGAGGACTCGCGGATGGCGTTCAAATCCTACTCTCCTTTTTCAGAAAAAATAGTATCTTCTCTGATCTAGAGAGAAGAGATAACAAATAGTCAGTTCAATTTGCAAGAATTTAGAACATACAAATCATCTTCTATCTATTGTATAGGGAAGTACTAAGCAGGAGCAAAACTTCCATCAGCACACACGCAGCACACAGACACATGCATGCAGCGGCAGGCAAACACATGCAGGCTAAGCACACAGCAACACGCACTCACATCAGGCGGTCACCTCGGGCGTCCGGGCAGAGTAGGTCATGGACGAGGAGGTGAGCGTGGACGCGGTTGGAGCCAATCCGCCGGCCCGTCGGCTGCCGGCATGTACACCGTTCATCGTTGTTCCCATGGGTCGAGGCAGCGACTTATAGAGAGAAAACCCTCGCCCGAGAGCGGATCCTGCCGATCTCGTCTGGATTCCGCGACCGTGGAGCGAGGAGGGGCACCGTAGAGCGGAGGAATATGGGGTCGCGGCAGGGAAGGAAACCCTCGCTTTCTCGTGCGGGGCAGCAATTCCAACGACCGATGAGTCTGGGCTGCTGCTTATGGAAACGTCAGGCCCATCCCAATAATGTAATGACAGAACGACCGCAGAACAATAGTACCACCTCGGATGTGGAAAATAATATAGGTGAAAAAAACTGAAAGCGTAAATTCAAGAGAAGAAGCGTATTGTGACGGTGAACCCGACAAAGTCAATCCGTGCTTTATTATTAGGGAGAGATTATTAATTTTAATAATTTTTATTTTATTTATCTTTTCTTTTATTTTCTATTTTTCTTAATTCGTTTTAGGGGCTGGGCCCCATTTGTCTGTGGCACAGGGCGCAGGGGCCCCACTAGGCAGTGGCCCATCGGGGGTTTGCGGGCACGGGCGTGCGTGTGGCGGGACGCGGGCTAACGGGCCACGGGCGCGGCGCGCGAGCGCGTGCGCGTGGCGCGGCGACGTGCAGGCACGGGCAAGGCGGAGCCAGGGGGCAGGGCGGCGGCGCGGCGAGCAGCAGGCAGCGGCGAGCGCAGCCGCAGCAGCGAGCAGCGGCGCGGGCGAGCGCGGCGAGCAGCAGCAACAGAGCGGGCGCGAGCGCGGCGGAGGGCGAGCGCGGGGCGGGCGGTGAGCACGGGCAGGGGCGTCTGGCGGTAAGAGAGGGCACGGGCGGGGCACGGCGAGCGCGTGCGCGTGACATGGCAGAGAGAGGGGAAGACAAGAAAGGCCAGGAACTCACCCACGAGCAGGGGTTCGGGCGGCGAGGCTCGTGGTAGCTCGTCGGGGAGGAGACGGGGACGCGAGTCGACGACAGGCGTCGTCGGGGGCGAGACGGCGGCGTCGAGCGGCGTCGGGCGAGGGGTCGAGGCGCCGTCCATGCCCGCGGCGAGGCGAGCGCGGGGTTCGGCCCGATCCAGCAATGGATCGAGAGGAGGGGGGCGAAGGGGGGATGTGTCGGTGGGGGGGGGATTAGGGTTCGGTGGTCTCCTGGGGGAGGCCATATAGAGAGGGGGGAGCTGGGCCGGCCTGGTGGCTGTGGCCCAGTTGGGCCGGGGGTTTTTCCCATTTTCTTTTTCTCTGTTTTCTTTTGCCTTTTTCTTTTATTTATTCACATTTCTCTATTTAGTAAATTGTTAGGCTTGAAATTGAATTTTGTAAAACATGGGAATTGTTCCCATAAATACTATGCATCCTCTACCACTACCAAAATTGGTTTGGAGTTAACTTGAGTTCACACAAATTTTATAATAAATAAAATGCATTAATCCTTGCTGTTTTGGTAATGTTAGTGCCACCTAAATAATTTATTAATTGTTGGTTTCAATTTTAGAATAGTCTCTGCAATATTTGCTATTTACTGAACATTTTAGTTTCTATGTAGGACAACTTTATTTTCCACTTTTATTTAAATTTGAATTTGAGTTAGGAGTTGAAATGCAATATGATGCTAATGATGATTATGCACTGTTAAACATGCTGACTTGTCATTATCAAAAGTAATTACTGTGGCTAATGACATGGGGTGTTACAATGTGCATGCATGATAGAAAGTTAGCGCTAGCTACAAAGAGAGGAGGATTGTGTGGGTGTAAAAGACGAACAGAGATCATAATTCATTATAAAAAAGTGGATTCAGATATTTGAAGAAGATATCATAGTGTTTAAACCGACGCATGCATGAATATATATGATGGCGATACGCATGGTGTGGTTATGAACATGTTATACTACATATAATATATAGAACGTTTATTTGAATTTGTGATAATGTGTGGCTTTTGCAGCTCAGGGCTAAATACTTGTCATAATGTAGGGGGCGGGGCACTATACTTTGTGTGATAAACACAGTGTACGTATGAAACATGGTTTAGATTATGAAGATCTAGTTAGTACATCAAATGTACTATTATTTGGAGTCAACATCAAGTGTATTCAAAATATTGAATTCGAGTTCATATAGTACACATAGTTCATATCTATCTCTATAGTAATCATGTGGTGTGTTGTTAAGATAATACGCGAATGATGGTTTAAGTTGGCAACAATCATGATTGTATATTCTTATTCAAATAGAGAAACGAATTCAAATTTAGTTCGAATTGTAGTGGTAGTATAGACATTTGGAATGCACTAAAATGTTCGTATGAGTAGGTTACATGCATTATACAGCCGGTGAAAAAATTTAATTGGACATAACATGGATTCATAGCTTTGAATAGCATTTCTACAGTAAAACGGGACAAGACTCTCTCTTTGTGTGGTGCGAATAGTTTTATTTTTTTTGTTTTTTTTTGTTCAGGAAAGTGCGAATTGATTTGGTACGTACATTATTACACGTTAAGCTTGTCCCTAAAATTCAACCCGCGCCTTGTTATCCCAAAAATTCAGATATCGTTCTCCCAAAACTCGCGCCTTCACAACCCGCGCCTTGCTATCCCGAAATTACAACGTGCGCGAAAACTCCCTACAGCTGCCAAATCCCAACACGCAAAATCCCCCTTCTAACCCTGAGCCGAAAGGGCCGCTAGTTCAAATCGGTGGGGGTACTTTTGTAACACACCCTACATTTTGGACAAGCGCGTCCCTAAGTCATGGTTCCCCCCTCCCATCGCCTCCTTTTCACCATTCAAAATCCCAGGCCGCCATAACCTCTCTGCTCCAGCCGGGAAACCCCACCCTCCTTCGTCCGCCACCTCACCGCTGCCCAGCCGAAGCCTCTTCCCCGACGATGTCGTCCACCGCAACAGCTCGACGTCCCTCATCCACCTCCCCTGATGAGGATCCATCGTCGATCTCGTCGTCCTGCCGGATAAGCCGCCCCGTCCTCCACCTCCAAGGAGCTGGTCCGACGATCTCCTTGTCTATCACAGCTGAGCCATCCCTACAGGGCCGCCTTAACCTGCTCCACCAGAACCGCAGCATCCTCACCGACTCCTCGGGAAAAGCCGAGGCCTACTCGGTGCCACCAAAGAGGTTGTACACTCATCGCATCGCACCTTCTCCTTAACTCGACCTCCTGGCACCGACGATGCTCCATCCCGCACCCCCATGGCGCGGCTACCTCAAAGCCGGCGCCGCCGGCGACATCTCCATGAAGGCTCTCCCCCAGTGCGAGGCTCCCTCGGCGGCGGCGTCCATACCAGCCGGATCTGCTGCTGCTGCTCCGGCTCTCGCTCGCTCGCGCTGCTGCTGCTGCTGCAGCTCGGTCGCGCCGCTGCTATGCTCTTCCCCTCGCTCGTGCTGCTACTCTTCTCTTGCTCTCGCTCGCACTGCTGATGCTAGTACACGGGTTGCTGTAGCTACATGAGGTGCTGCTCTGGTTCTAGTTCGCGCTGCTCCTCCAGGCACTGCTACTCCAGCTGCTATCTGCTACTATGTTCCCTGTCGATCCCCTGCTAATTTAGATCACTGTTTCTCTACTACTAGTGCTCGAGTGGCCTAAACTACATGTGAAGTGCCTCTCTGCTACCAGTGCGTTCAGTTTCGACAGTAACATTCAGATTCCACAGTAAATTTCAGTTTCGATAGTTAAGTTCAGTGTCAACAGTTTTTACCTCATCTGTTATAAATTTTACATCTATCACTTTTTGGTAATGTATTTTACATCATCTATTGGAGATGCTATTAGAATCCCACTTGAGATAACGATGTCTGTCTTGTACTGCATCAGCCTCGACGTCTTACGGCTCGCTGGAGCTGCTCCAATGACGGAACCATCCATCACAACAGAGCAGTGCCCTGGACGCCGTCTACAGACACCTCAGATCTTCCTCCACACCTCTGACAGCCACCTCTGTCGCAACTTCTTCAGCCACCAACCCAATGATGCTGAGGTCGACACGGCTATGCCAAAGAGGTTGTACACTTGTCGCATCACTTATTACTCTATATTCATGTCTATCCATTAGGGCTATTTTGGTTCAAAGGAAAAAGTGAAGGAAAAACATAGCAATAGGAAATTTTCCTATGGCACTCTACTATTCAATTATTCATGCATTTCGTTGAAAGGAATGGAGAAAAACATCCACCTGGACCTCCTTTTCAAAATCTTATGCATGAAAACAAGACTAAGTGCATTAGTGGCAGAATAACATTCTAACTGTACACACTTTCATATGGTTTCACTTTAATTTAGCCATGTTTATTTGCATTCCTCTGCTCTTCCAATTCCTGTGAACCAAACACCCAAGTTGACAGAAATCCTGCGTTTACAAATGTTCTGTTTCCCATGTGCATTCCTATCCTATTCCTGTGTTTTTCCTATCCCTGCGTTTTTAGAATCCTGCAAGCCAAAGGAGCCCTTACAGAATTACTTCAGTTATAGATAGGTGTCGAAGAAAACTTTGTGTAGTTTGTCCTGCTCCTGCCGCGATGTCGTCCACCTCACCTGAGCTGCTCCATCGACAGAAGCATCCACCATACCAGATATCATGACTCCTGACCGTCTTTCGCCACCTTAGATCTCCTTCCCTGCCGCCGGCAGCCACCGCAACTGCATCACCATCATCGACTCAGCAGATGAACCTGAGTAGTACACGGGTCCACAAGAGAGGTCGCACTCTTTTGTTTCTGCTTATGTTATGCATTGCTTAATATTACCTGCTACTTTATCGTCCTGTTCACCTCTTAGACTCCAAGTCAGGTCCAAATTAATGTTCAAACTTGAGTTTTAAAATTACTTGTGGGGCACATATCGAGGCAGCAAAGAATAGTATCTTTGTCTATTATCTGGTTCACCTAGGGTATGCCTATGTTGTTCATCTTGGGTGGGAAACAAATAGTAAAGCAATCATCATCTGTCTTTTTATTAAATTAAAGCTATCATCGGCCTGCTATCATTATTTTTGGATCCATCCACTGGTTGTTACCATCACTCTAGATTTCTGCATGCACTCCTTACATAATCTCACTATATTTTTTCATATGCATGTCAGATATTGTACATAGTCATGCTGAACATGTAGAGAAAAAGAGAAGAGTTTTGCGCGGCAATACAATGTCATGCAGACATCGCTCCATGGTGGGTTCAATGGCAACGCCCCCCCCCCCCAGATTGTAATCCAGAGAAAGATATATGTTCTGAGGCGGATTCAGACGCAGCTGACCACTCCTATTTACCCCCCGAGGTGTTTGCTCTAACTTGGCATGATGATGTTGGTCATATCATGCATATGTTGCCTTGCAGTGCCTACTTTCGATATCATATATGTCATCTGCTTAGTTTAGACATGTTCCATAATGCCACCTGTTTAGTTTCCATATCATATATGTGAATTATGCAATCTCATCTCATTTAGCCAGCCATAATATATGTGAAATATGCAATGCCATCCTGTTTAACCATGCATCATATATTTGAATGATATCTTACCAATCTTTTTCTTCATTACATTTCCATTTGTCGACAATGTTTGTACATTCAACTACTCTTCCTATGAATCAGCCATTTGAGTTGGTAATGGAAAAAATCTGGAGTGAAAACAAGGTCTTCAGAGCAGACAGTGCTACCTGTCAAAGCAGATATCTTGCTGGGTCCCGATAGCTCCTCGGAGATGGATTCAGAGACAGATGACCAGTCTTATTCCCTCACCGAGGTGTATGCTCTAACTTCGCACGGTTATACTGCTCATATCATGCATATGGTGTCTTGCATTGCATAGTTTAGACATCATATACACAATATACAACACCATGGTCTTATTCAGATAGCATATATGTGAATGCCCTCTGCTTAGTATATAAATCACATATGTGAATTAAATCATGCGATCCGGATTACTTACATAACATGTATGTGAATTATGTCATGCGAACCTGTTTACTAAAGACATCATATAATTATCTCGTGCCATCTTGTTTAGTTAGTGATCATATCTTTGAATTAAGTCATGCTATGCTATCCAGTTTAGATAGACATCATATATGTGAAATTATGTCATGCTATCCTTTTTAGTTAAACAATATACATGTGAACTATTTCATTCCCTCTATTTTCCACACTATCTATTGCATCTGTCTCTCATACAAGGTATGTACATTCAACTACGTTTCTTGTTTATCAACCATTTGAATTGGAACGGGTGATGGCAGTATCTAGCAGAGTAAAAACACGGTCTTCAGATAAAACAGTGCTACCTCTTGGTGGAGATAGCACCCCGGTTGTACATGCACGAGAACCAGCCCTACCACACATAACCTAGACTCTCGCAGATTGTACCCCTACTACGATGGACAGAGAACCAGCTTCACCCAATCTAACCACAACCCCAGCAGATAGTAACCCAGTTCCAGTTGACACAGCACCATCTCCACCACAGAGCTTCCAAACAAGAGCAGTTAGTAAGGCAGCTCCAGTGCACAAAGCGCCAGTACTACCACGGCGAACCCCAACTCCACCAGTTAGTACACCTATTCCTGTAGACGAAGCACAACCAGCCATTCGTAGTTTAGCATCTATCGCATTTGATGTTGTTAAATCCTATATGCGTATCTTCCCATCATGGAAATATTATACTGAAGATGAAGGAAAATGCCAGTTGCAGGTGTTCGTCCAGGAGTTATGTGTAAGTAATGTTTTCATGGCAATTACTTTGCTTTGTCCCATACATTGTACCTCCATGATGGTTATAATAAAGGAAATGTTCCCATTTTTCTCTACAGAGAAGGACCGATTTGGAAACTCAGGATGAGGTAACCTGTGCTAATACCTCTGCTATCTTCAAGAATGCTTGGTGGCAGTATTGGAATTACCTGAAGAAAACGTACTTCACTGGCAAAGAAACTCCTCAAATTCCCTTACATTCTCCTGAGACACATTTACGGGACAATGAATGGGAACGCCTTGTTCTGTACTGGTACTGAACCAAGAATGTGGTAAGGTCTATGAGCTCATTTTTTATTTTTAAGTACTATATGCATGCGTCTTACTGTCACTACTGCAGGATGGTCCAAACGTGACAGTCGAATCAGAGACCCTTCGGCGAAACTATGTGCGATGCATCAATCACAAACGGTGATGTAATAAAACCGTCAAAAAAGATGCAAAACATTTGCGATGGCAGCAACATCAAACACGGTTCATACTAGAATTGCGTGTGCGATGAGTGGCAAATAGTTAATCCAGAAGAACTATTTGCGATGATGCAGAACAACAGAAATGGGCAGCCAGATGAGGGTGTGTGCGATATACGGCATACAGTTCACTAGGATGAATTGTGTGTGATTAGGCAACACAATGGAAACGGTTCAACTGAACAAGATGTGTGTGATACGCGGCAAACAGGTCCGTAATCAGAAATGTGTGCGAAGACCAATAATAACACAGACGATTGCTGCTAATAAGCCGTGTGATTTTCTTTGTCTATAGAAGAATAACATGTATATATATAACTGAAATAAACATCCAATTACATAAGTGACTATACAGATCATTCGCACACACCTCAATAAACAATTGCATGCATTCTAAACTAGGAGAAACGATCGTCTAGTCATCTACTTCTTGTGACGCTCCCGCCACTGCTCTGTGGCTCGATCCCTCATCTGGGGCAGGAAGAAGACACTCCCTCATGTCAACGATCCGCATGTACAACTCGTAGCTTGTGTACGTGTCCTTGGCCACGTACTTGACGTGTTGTTCATCCAGTCTCTCATGCCAGACACTGTGCCAGGCGTTCTTGTCCTTCTTGCTCTCATCCTTCATCTTCATGTAGTAGGGGTCGATGATGGCCGAGGCGAGGTCAACCAGGGAGTTCTGTTTGTTGTTGCCACTGCTCGAGACCTTGTAGTGGTCCTGGATGTTGACAAGATTCTGGCATTTCAAGCCCGAAACCTTGAGCGCTTTTAGATCGTTGGTGGTGTCCACCGTAGCGAAACTGTAGTCGGAGCTGTTGATAAACCTGGAGAAATGCTCGCAAGGCCTTGTGGCCAGGTGGTAGTGGTAGACGAAGACGTCATGTCGCACACACAACTGGGTGACGGCAACCTTTTGATCGTGCCCGGCATGACCGATGGTGTACTCGAGGTCGAAGCCGACCACTTGGTACTTGTCCTCGACAAGCAACTGCTCCATAGTTTGGATGGAGCTCTCCACCGAGACCGGATCATTCATGTACACCACCGAGAGGGCCTTCCCCCTCACGTGGGTGTCCACTACGTGATGCGTGGTGAACTGCCCGCCGTTGTCGTCGTCGGCCGCTGGGAGCGCCATTGGAACCGCTGGATGTCCTCTCTGTATGTGTTGTCGTGGATGTGCTTATTGTGTTGTGTGGTGAGAGAGATGAAGGTAAATGGCCGCAGGAATAAATGGGGGCCGGGTGGCCTGGATTCTCGGCGCATCCGCATGGCAGTTTTTGCAGCGGGTAACTGCATCGTCGTGCCGCGCCTGGCGCAACCGCATGCACACCAATGTGCATGATCATGCGCTGGCCCCAAACACAGGTAGCGCGCATGGAGGGACGAGGGCAGAGCGCCCACAGGGACGCGAGAGCAAAGCGCGCGCGGGGGACGCGAGCAGAGCGCGCCGCGGCCGCCTCAACTGCAAGCAACCACACGCATAGAGCAGTTGAACACGCAGGAAATGGTCACCTACAAGCCGGCCGACAGTTGCGTCGCTGCGTAGAGAGCGGCCATGTGCTACTACCTCCGTCTTGGTCTATTAGTCCCCTTTATATTCTGTGCCATACTTTACCCTTAAATTTAACCAACAAAATGTTAATGCATGTTATAAAAATTATATAATTGGAAACTATGCTCAAATACGAATCCAACTATATAATCTTTGGCGACATGCATTCGTATTTTATTAGTTAAATCCTACTTATAAACCAGGACAGGGGTATAGTAGGTAATTAAATTGCAAACTTTTTTTTTATTAACCGTATGTGTACGTGGCCTTTCGTCCTCCTCTCGCACGTCTTGTCACCCCGCTGCCGCAGACGGCTTACAGCGCAAGCTTGCGCAGCGCGCGAGGGCGTTCTTTTGGCCAAACGGTGGCTCAAAGTGGCGCCAATGAATCGTCGGTGAGCCCGTTCCCGCGCAACCTTGCTGGTTCCCGCGCAAGCTTCCCGCCCGACTCGGTGAAATCCCCCAAAATCCCAGTGCTTACCGGCCTGCTATATAAACCCTCACGGCCAGCGAGTCCTATGTCGCATTTTTCCCTCCCTCCCTGTAGCTTATCTCGTCTGCTTCTCCCACAATCACCAATGGCACCAGTCCACCGTCGTCGCTCAGCCACTCCACCGTCATCAGAGGACAGCTCCAACTGGGAGGCTACAACGCGGCGGCGGCGCAGTCCCCGGCGTAGTGTAGTGCGCATGGTGTCCTTGTTGGGTGTGCGTGGAACACCCACCACAAGCTCCACCACCGCTGCCCATCGGCAGCTGTTGTCGGCCGCCGTTGCCACCACACCACTGTCGAAAGCCAGGGCCATCGCCCGCTATGCCGCCGCGGCCCGAAGGCGGGAGGTAGCCGTCGTGGCCGCCACCCCACTGCCGGCCACTGTGGCCATCACCCGCTCTGGCACCGCGGCCCGAAGGCGGGAGGTGGTGGTCGTGGTCGCCACCCCATCGTCGGCCGCCGTGGCCGCCAGCCCACCGTCGACCGCCGGGGTCATCACCCTCTCCACCACCGCCGACCGAAGACGGGAGGCGGAGGTGGAGGCCCACACGTGCGTCAGTGACGTTGCGCGCTACACCGAGTTCCTGTGGGAGGAGGAGGAGCGCCTCGTAGAACACGCAAAGAGCCTTACCACCGCCGTCGCCACGGCACACGCCGCCTCACAGGCGAGGAATCGGGAGATCTACGAGGAGAACCACCGCTTCGAGAGGGGTCGTCTAGAGCGGCAGAGGGCGTTCGAGGTGAGCGTCGCTGAAGGTGCAGCAGCGGCAGGCACCGTATTGTAGTTGTCCAGCTCGTCGGTAGGCTCCTCCTCCTCTGCCTCTTACTGAGCGCGCTCGGCAGAGGAGAGGCTGCCGGAAGTAGTACAAAGCCCCTCCGTAGTAGTAGTATTTAGGGGCTATTTTGTTCAGTTCATCTGACTACAGATGTGGTGGAACTGTACAACGTACTTAAAATTAGCTAGTATATATAATTGAACTAGCTATTTCAGTACATGGTTGGCAACAATTGGGGAAAAGTTTGGTCGGTTCAGCTGTCGAGTTGAACTATTTGTATAAAGAACGACTGCTTAATCTATGAATGAAATCTATACTTAATTACTGAATTTTAGTTGCAAAAATTAGATAGTGCTAATGATTTTTAGCTGCATATTTTGACAAATCGCAGTGTTACAAGGTTGACAAATGGCAATGTTACTAGATCAACAAATGTCAATCTTTCCAGTTTGACAAATGGCAATATACCCAATATGACAGATGCAAATCTTACCAAATTGTCTGTACGTGGTTGCACACGGGTCATCCAAAACAACTGTTTGCATTGAAGGAATGTACAAATCCTGCTCAGCACATTTTCTCTTGGCTTAGCGCCGAAGTCTGGCTTTGCATACCGTATTCAATCTGAACCGTTTGCGTTAAAGAGATGCACAAATCCTGCGCTGCAAATTTTCCCTTGACTTAAGGGGGGAGACCATAGCTCTCACTTTGCATACGGGTATTCTATCTAAAACATTTGCGATCAAGAGCTGCACAAATCCTGCTCGGCACATTTTCCCTTGGCTTCCTGGGGAAGCTGTCGGTTTGCATACGGGTGTTCTAACTAAAACGTTTGCAATGAGTGTTTTATATTTATAAAACCATTGTTGTTTTTTTCAAAATAAAATCATTTGATAAGTCTGTACATTAAGAGAGAAAAACGCAAGTTCGTTCAAACCATATCTTTCATTCAATCACACTACGAATTTATATTCATATGATCGAGATACAGTATTAAACCCAAAAAAACTATTTCCGGTGGCGGCGAAGGCGGCGTGCCGCGCCGGCGTTGTCGTTGTCGTCCTCCGGGATGCCGTTGTTGAAGTCTTCAAGGCAGGACAGAATGTTCTTCACTTGGAAATCAAACATCATGTCATCGCGCGATCGACGGGCGGGGCGCGGGAGGACGGCAACTGGCGGCGCTGAGAGGTAGCGGTCGACGGCGGCGTCCCATGCCGCTAAGGGGGGGCGTGAGCATGGGCACGGGCGCGACGGGTGCAGCCAAACGCACGGGGACCGGCGCCGCGGTGGGTGGAGGGGCGCGCACGGGCACGGGCATAGGCGCTGGTGCTGGCATGTACACGAGCTCGCGTGGGTCTGCGGAGACCTCGCTGATGCCTGTGGCTGCCAGCTTTGCGATAGTGCTCGGCGACCAGCCCGTCAATGCTACGGGGATGGTCGCTGGCGCGGGGATGGGAGCTGGGACGGGAGCGGGGGCAGCAACCGCTGGGGCCAGCTCGTTCAGGGCCATGTCCATGAGGCCCCATTCCTCCTTATTTTCTATCTCCTCCGGCTCGGAGTCGACTTCACCAAACTTGAAGAGTATTGGCAGATGATCCTTCTGCGTCATGGCGTTGGTGGAGGTCTGCGGGAGGGAGGGGAATGGGAGGCGAACAGTAAGGCCGCCCGTATTAAACAGCGGCTCGGGCGCCATTAATGGAGAGGATGCGAGCAAGGCGGGCGGCCATGGAAGTCAAAGGGCTCGCTTCCCAGTGAGTCTGCGCAGCGTAGAACTCGCACGCTTCCCGATGAGCCTGTGCATTGGAGGACAGCATGCACGCCTCTCGGTCAGCCTGCGCACCGGACTACGCTCGCACGCCTCCTGTTCAGTCAAGCAGCTGTCCACACGACACCTCCTATAGCCATTAAAACCAAGACACATGGCGTCACGTGAATGGTTAACAGAACACACACGATTTGAATTATACAAACGTTTGAGATATTAAAGTCGCAGCTATTTTTTCAAAATGCCTTTGTTGGCTGTTATTCGAGTGCGCCTTCTCTCAAAATGGACACGAAAAATACCACAGCATGTCGGGTGCCATTCCATGATAGCATGCCAAGTTTCATGAATTTCAGACGATTTTTGGATTTACTAGAATTTAAAAACAAAGTATCTCAATGTTTTGCCGGCAATCAACAGTGCCGTGGTGTTTGAAATTCATTCCCATTTCTTGCATCGGACCTAAGCATGCACCCAAGGACACACATTTCATATGTCAACCCATTTTTCTGCACTGGAGCATGTGCATGTAGTTCAAATTTGAATTATGCACATAAAATACCTAGAAAACCCAGTTAATGTATAAAAATGTCCAAGCGAACCTCAAAAAATCCCAAAAATTGACACAACACTCCTGTCATTCTATGTTGACACTAGAAAAATTTTGAAAGCAAGAAGAGGCAACGGATATCGTTTCGTCCCCAAGGGTGGCACGTTCCCTCCCGAAACCATCAGGCTTGTTGTGAGAAGCTCTGGTTTGCGAGAACCTTATACCCAAACCTACCCCAAATGGGACAATTTTTTTACCACAGCATGTTGATGCCGCTCCATGATAGCATGTCAAGTTTCATGAACTTCAGACGAGTTTTGGATTTACTAGAATTTAAAAACCATGTATCTCAATGTTTGCAGCCGAGCGACGGTGGCAAGGTGTTTGACATTCATTCCCATTTCTTGCATGGGACCTAAGCATGCAGCCAAGGACACAGATTTGATTTTTCAAACAATTTACATGCACTGGAGCATGTGCCTGTAGATCAAATTTGAATTATGCATATAAATCCATAGAAACCTCAGTTAATGCATAAAAATGTCCAAGCAAACCCCGAAAAATTCCTCAAATTAACACAACACTCATGTTGTTCTATGTTGACACTAGAAAAAAAATTAAAATCATGTAACATCCCAAAATTCTAAATTTTGAAATGTTATATTAAATAAATAGTTTTGATTGATTGTTTGATTGTGGTGTGATTGTTTGTGTGAAATTGAGTGAAATTTGAAACTTTTTGAAAGTTAAATGAGAGGGAATGAAATGACTTTCCCAAACTTTCACCTTGCATTTATGACCTCCATGAATTAAAATTTATTTCATCACAAAACCCTCGAGTGAAGATGATATGACTTCTTCCATTTAAATAAATGAAAAGGGGTTTTGAAAAGATTTGAATTCCATTTGGAAATATTTCAACTTCGGAAACTTTATGCGACTCAATGAGTTTCATGAGAGAAGATAAAATGACTTCTTCAAATGCTAAGAAAGAGAGTTGGAAGTTTCAAAGAAATCAAATTTAAAGTCCCTTTGAAAGTATTTTCAATTTGGAGTTATGTGGTTTTTATTCAAATTATTTTTCTCCAAAAATAAAATATATGGAAATTACGGTAAAATGATTCCCTACAGTAGAAAAATAGAGAGAAATAAATTTGAAATTATTTTGGTATTTTAAAATATTTTTTCTTTGGTTTTTAAATGAACCACTAGTACTGTTCGCTTTATTTAAATTTTTGTAGAATTTATTTGCCGCTGATAATATGTTCATCTTTTAGGAAATATTTTTCTAAAAATTTTGATATATAATATGCCTAAATAAAATTTTATTTTATTTTCGTTATTTAGTTTTCCTTTCTGTATCTATTTTTTAAAAAAACTGTACATGTGGCTAATAATTATTTATCGCCCACATGCGCAGCTTAGTAGACAGGCCGGCCCGTATTTTCTTTTTCTCTTTTTATTTTTGTTAAGGTTTACCATTTTATTTTATTTATTTATTATTATTAAAAAAAACTGCCGCGCAGTGTACGCGCGCAGCCGGGCCGAATTCTTAGCCCATGCGCATGATCTTTTTCAATTTCATCTGCGTATGCATATGTTTAGTCCCACATTGCCTGGCCCTTGACCCCTAAACCTCTTTTCCACCTATAAATATACACCCATACAACCTCCAAAAATCATCCGATTCGGGTTAAATCAATATTTTGGTTTGACTAGATTCACTAAATAAAAATATTTTTCTTCTCTCCGGCAGGACTTCTGGAAGTTGTCTTCTCTCTCAGAAGTCGTCTTTTCTCTACCTTATAAAGGTATCTTTCTTCGTATTTTTTTTCTTTCTCCCATAGCTTATTATTTCTAGACTAGTACGGTAGAATAATTAGATTATCAATTAGACCCTGTATTTACATTTTAGGACTAGAATTCTTTTAACCGTAACTATTTTTTCTTCCGTAAAACAGCTTGACCATGATTTTTCAAATAGCCATAACTTTTTACTCGTTCATCCAAATTAGACGAAACCAACGCCAATATTTTTGTCTTGATTCCACCTGTGTAGTGAATCTATCAAATAAACTTTTTGCAACTTTCAAATTTTGAAATTTGTTCAGATTCATATTCAAACTTGTTTTGGCTATAACTTGAGTTTTATAACTCCGATTTAATTGATTCTTTTTGCTAATTGAAGCTCTTGACCTAAACTTTCTGATAAGACCAAATCCACCCAATTTTGGTACTGTTAGAAATTGTTTTCTGTTGCAAGAGTTAATTGATAGTTTTCGAAGTTTTCCGAGATCTTTTCTTCGATTCTTTTGCATGAGTGCTTATGTATGCAATTGCTTGCTCACGTTAGATTGAACGGAGTGTGACGAGTAGAACTATCGGGAATTATGAGTGCGAATCATCTTCATCAACAGTACAAGGCAAGTTCACACTTTGATCATATCCCTTTATTACCCAGTTTTTATGCATTAGTTACAATCCTCAAACACTGCATGATTTAGGATTTGATTAACTTGTGGGTTTTGGGAAGTAGATGATGAGGTAGAACCTATTGCCCTTTATTATCAAACCTTGGGAGTTACTTCTACGCTATGCTATTATATTGCCATGCTATGCTCGTAGACGTGGATTGGGTTTGAGTGTATCCATGACAGATGTGAGATTGTTAATTAATGGTTAACTTAAGGTGGCTACTTAAATACACATCTGGGTGGATTGGTTGCAGGCACCTGGGGATATACCAGTGTTGTCTTTTTGGTTCGCCACCCAGGCTCGAAGGGATCATAAGATTATTCATGCTAGAAACTTCCGTGTGCAGCCACAAGCTATTATGGGCTCTAGCATAGTTGAGTATGTTGCATGACCTCTTTCAGTGGTAGGCTAGCAGATGTAGGGGAAAGTAGGTGTAACTGTCTACCCAGAGTAAAGAGTAAATGCTTCTGAAAGACTGTGTCTCGGTCATCCATTTCTCAAACACCATGTAGTGCGAGAAATCCAACGGAGGAGATCGAGTCTTGTGGGGAAAAGTGCAAAAACCTCTGCAGAGTGTATAAACTAATCATGATTAGCCGTGTCCCCGGTTATGGACATCTTGAGTATCTGGTACTTGAATTATTGATTTGATCTCATCACTCTAAATTAATTTGTTGGGTTTAATGATTACTTTTAATTGGGATTGAGAGGGGGATTTACCTTCTCAATGTTTCAACCACCATGATAGTTAAATAAAACATATTCCTTTGATGTAGGGAAAAATTGGCTTTATGCAAATGTTAAACTTAGAGCCTCCACCAGCCAAATATGCATGTAGTGATAGATATTGTTCATCATTATCCTATGGTGTGAATTTGCCAGTACATTCAATGTACTGACCTACATGGCTGCAATGTCTCATGTTGCAGGATTCTTACGACGAGTAAGTGATACGTTAGGGTTACGATTTCTACACTCAACTTTGCCGTTGGTGTTGATGGGAATCCACAACCTTGTTGTTACTTCCGCTATATGGATTGAGGTAATAGTATTTACGTTACTTTATACATGTGATTTACCTCTGTTATAAATCCTCGAGTATTGTGTGTGTCAGCATACCGATCCAGGGATGACACTTAAGCACAGAGACTTGATCCATTTGGGTCGGGTCGCTACAAATCAAGAAGAGGCAACGGATATCGTTTCGTCCAGAAAGGTGAAACGTTCCCTACCGTAACCATGAGGCTTGTTGTGAGAAGCTCTGGTTTGTGAGAAGCTTATATACCCGAACCTGCCCCAAATGGGACAATATTTTTACCACGGCATGTTGATGTTGTTCCATGCTAGCATGTCAAGTTTCATAAATTTCAGACGCGTTTTCGATTTACTAGAATTTAAGAACCATGTATTGCAATGTTAGCGGCCGAGTGACGGTGGCAAGGTGTTTGACATTCATTCTCATTTCTTGCATGGGACTTAAGCATGTAACCAAGGACACACATTCCAATTTTGAACCCATTTATATGCACTGGAGCATGTGCATGTAGTTCAAATTTGAATTATGCACATGAATGCATAGAAAACTCAGTTAATGTATAAAAATGTCCAAGCGAACCCCGAAAAATCCCAAAAATTGACACAACACTCATGTTGTTCTATGTTGACATGAGAAAAAATTTGAAAGTAAGAAGAGGCAATAGATATCGTTTCGTCCCCCGAGGTGGCATGTTCCCTACCGAAAACCATCAGGCTTGTTGTGAGAGAAGCTTATACCCAAACATGCCCCAAATGGGACAATATTTTTACCACGGCATGTCGATGCCGTTCCATGATATCATGTCAAGTTTCATGAATTTCATACGAGTTTTTGATTTACTAGAATTTTGAAACCATGTATCCCAATGTTAGCAGCCGAGCGACAGTGTCAAGGTGTTTGGCATTCATTCTCATTTCTTGCATGTGACCTAAGCTTGCAACCAAGGACAAACATTTAATTTTGCAACCCGTTTTTATGGACTGGAGCATGTGCATGTAGTTCAATTTTGAATTATGCACATAAATGCAAGGGTTCATGAATTTCATGATAGCATGCCAAGGTTCATGAATTTCAGACGGGTTTTGGATTTACTAGAATTACAAAAGCAAGTACCTCAACGTTTGCCGGAGAGCCACGATGCCGTGGTGTTCAAAATTCATCCTCATTTCTTGCATGGGACATAAGCATAAACCCATGGACACATATATGATTTTACAACCTATGTTGGTGCACCAGAGCATGTGCATGTAGTTTAATTTTGAATTATGCACCTGAAATGGCTAGAAAACCAATTTAATGTATAAAATGTCCAAATGAACCCTGAATAATTCCAATTTTTTTACGACACACATATAGTTGCATGTTCACTACAGATAAAAGTTCTAGCAATTCAAACACCCTCCATTGCCGCTGTGACCCCATTATGTAATTCAAATCAAGATGAAAAATCAAGTAGATCCCACATAGTTTATTATCACCAACCGTGTTAGTTGCAGTACAAAATATATTGGAGCACCGTCGGTGTATAGTACGCCTATGGCTTACGCGTGAAGGTGCGTCGGCTACAGTCCACAGCCGGCGTGTCAAGCACACTAGCTCGCTCCCCAAATATCATTTCACTGTTCAATCACCGTCGGTGTATAGTGTGAGGCCCCCGGCTCAATCGTGCACTAATCATACACGCAAATGCACACGATCAAGCCTAAGGACTCACGGGAAGATATCACAACACAACTCTAAAACACAAATAAAGTCATACAAGCTTTATATTACATGCCAGGGGCCTCGAGGGCTCGAATACATAAGCTTGCGATCAAGCGTCAGCGAAAGCATCAGATATCTGAGTACAGATATGAAACAGAAACAACAAGGCCTTTAGAGAGGCGAGGCAAAATAAAACACTACGATCGAAAGGCGTAGGCCTCCTGCCTGGAACCCTCCGATCCTACTCCTGGTCGTCAGTCAACTCGTAGTAGTATCCATCCTCTGGGTAGTAGTAGTAGTAGTAGTCGATCGACGGGGCATCTGTCTCAGGGGGGCTTCGTCATCTTGGTCACGTCAAACTGATTTGGGGGGAAAAGGAAAACAAAGCAACCGTGAGTACTCAGAAGTACTCAGCAAGCAAGGATCTACACTACATATGCAACATTTTCAAAGAGAGGCTGTATATGTGGACTGGGCTGCAGAAATGCCAGAATAGAGAGAAAAGCCTAGTCCTATCGAAGACTAGCATCTTCATCGGTCTTGCAGCAATAGAAGAGAGCAGAACAGATCAATATAAAGTAGCAGTATCATTAAGTCTCATCCTCACCCAGAGATCCTTTCTCGACTCCCTGCGAGAAAGCAATCCAAGAGCCATACAGTCATCAACCTCGTCCTGAGATCCCTTCTCGACTCCCTGCGAGAAGCAATCCCAGAGCCATAGTATCCAAGTATCCAGTTCTAAAATTGTATCAATCAGGATACAACTCCGAGTGTCCTTTACCGTAGGACCGGCTATCGATAGATGTGTTCTTCCCTGCAGGGGTGCACCAACTTACCCACCATGCTCGCTTAACTCCGGCCGGACACACTTTTCCGGGTCATGCCCGGCCTCGGCCAAACGACACACCGCAACCCTACCTACAACTCAGCAGAGAGGTCCCCGCCGGTCTACATCATAAGCGCAAGGGGGTCTTGGCCATCGCCCCTCGCCCTCCGGGTCGTTGCGCACAGGGTGGATACCAGCATCGCCTCGGGTGGCCGACACGATCCGACCGTGCCGCCATGCTGAACTGGACGTCTGACAGATCTTTCAGCTGATGCATATGATGCAGAACGCCCATACTATGCCCACATGATGGTTAGTGCTATTAGGCCAGAGGCCTGCTCGGATCAAATATCCAAATCATTAGTACCTTGGGCTTGCGGTAACGAGCAGAGACTCACGAAAGATGTGACCCCGTCGCCCCGTCTCGAGGACTTGTTGCAAGGGTTAAGAATGCCCGGCCGCGCCTCGTATTCATCACTCGGGCACCATACAGGCACCCGTCTTCACAACACTCGCCTCTTAGGCACACGCGGGTACCCCTCAGGGTCGACCCGTCTATCCAATTAACAGTGTAAAGTCCTAGTATCCGTGTGTCCATAACATCAGAGGAATCCGTGGTATCACCCTCGTTGAATTCCCACTCGATGTATCCGTCAAGGTGAACTCAGAGGATTCACCTTCGTTGGGTTCACACTTGAGGTGTTGTACGACGGCGTCGTATCAGAAGCGGTGAAGGAGGAATCACCCTCGATGACCACGACCGAATAGCTACTCTACAGAGTTAACATCAGAAGTGCTACACGAGGTATCACCCTTGGCACTCGATATTAACGCTGCAGTGTCGTTACAACTAAGGGGGGTGATGTGCGGTGCCGGGGTCTGGTCTTCAATCCCGTTGATCGAGTCTTCTTGATAATCCAGCGGGGCAGTCGGGATAAGTGGGGTTACTGATAGGTCTCTACCCAGCCTATACTAAGCAGTTTAGGATATGCAGGTAATTATCAATAGCAGGTTACAATAAATAGGCTATGCATCAGAATAGGTAAAGCAGTAGCAGCAGCAATTCTAAGGCAAGCATGAGAAAATAGAATGGGCGATATCGGGATGATCAAAGGGGGGGCTTGCTTGGTTGCTTGGCGGCAAGGGCAAGGTTGTCAGTAGTGTCTTCGGGCTCCGGAGCTGCGTCGAACTCGGGGACGACGTCGGTGTCGGGGGCTACCGAGAGAGAAGAGGGGGAGGAAACAGTAAATACTAAGCAAACAAGTGCATGACATGTCAATAAGCAGAGCTAGCGGTGTTCTATCGTAGTGCTAGGTAATCCCGGCAAAGGGGAGAAACGTCCGGGAAAGTATTCCCAGTGTCCGGCTTTTCGGACTAACGAAAAGAGGGGAACGGTTGCATGTTCGGATAGTTAGGGACATGTGGCGGACGAACGGATTGCGTATTCGGATTCGTCTCGTCGTTCTGAGTGACTTTCATATATAAATTATTTTCATCGGAGTTACGGATTATTTTATATGATTTTTCAAAATTTTATTGATTTTA
Organism: Thinopyrum elongatum; assembly: GCA_011799875.1. NCBI lineage: Eukaryota > Viridiplantae > Streptophyta > Magnoliopsida > Poales > Poaceae > Thinopyrum > Thinopyrum elongatum. Next base: position 117,249,481 of record CM022302.1, on the reverse strand, counting down.
GGGAATTTATCTAATTATTTAAATTCGAATTATCCAAAACAGTGTATGCTGACGTCATCATGGCGTCAGCATGACATCAGCAGTCAACTGTGTTGTTGTTTGGGTCAACCTAACAGGTGGGTCCCACCTGTCAGTGGCTGTTTAGCTAATTAACAGTAGTTAATTAGGTTAATCATTTAATTAGGTTAATTAATCTTAATCAGCTAATTTAAAAAGTATTAATTAAGTTAATTAAATATTTATTTAATATTTATTCATTTTAACATATTTTGTTTAATTCTTTTTATTTATTTATTTAAATTAAATTATTTATATATATATATATATATTTTTAAAGAAAATGTTCCAGGGGCGGGGCCCACTCGTCATGGACCCACAGGGCCAAACGGGCGCTGTGGTTCGGGTGCGGGCGACTGCCCGAGCGGCGACCCCGGGCGCGCGTGGGCGTGAGCGCCGGCAGCGGGCGCTGAGTGGCGGAGGAGCAGCGGGGCACTGCGGTGGCGGAGGAGCGCGGGGCTGGTGCGGCCGTGCGCGGACAGCGGGCCGCAGCAACGACGTAGCGAGGGGCAGTGGTGGGGCGCGGGCTCGCGCGCAGGCGCAGCCGTGGCTCGCGCAGGGTGCGACGACGGTGGATGATGGGCGCGCGCGGGGGCCAAGGTCTCCGCCGGAGTGCGGGACGGGGTTGACGATGAGCAAGGAGAGGCAAAGGCGCGCGTGCACGCCGGGGCGGTGAGCGAGGCGATGCCCAGCGGGCGCGGGGAGAGGGCGAGGGAGCGACGCAGGGGAGGCGAGGGCCACCGTGGTGAGGCGCGAGGCGCGGAAAGGAGGAGGACCGGGGTCCTCACCGTCCGTTGGAGGGAAGGGGGCGTCGAGGCGCGATGGCGACCGGTGGGGAGGGGGATGAGGAAGCGATCCGGCGACGGCGACGGCGACGGTGCAGCGTCGGGGCGGCGCGGCGCCAGATCGGGTCGAGACAGCGGCGTCCAGGGCGGCGATCTGGGCGATCCAGACGAGGGGGGAGGAGAGACCGGGGGAGGGGATCGTGGGCGAGTGGGGGAATCGACTAGGGTTTCGTTGCCACTGGGGGGTTATTGCCAGGGGTAGGGGTGGGCCAGCCATCGGGCCGCCAGTTGGCTAGCTGGGCCTGTTGGCCCATCGTGGGGGGGGGAGGGGGAGGGGTTGTTTCTCTTTTATTTTCTTATTTTCTTTTCTTTTTCTCTTTTCTCTGTTTAGTAAATAGTTAGGCCTCAAAATGGTTTTTGTAAAGCATAGTAATTGTCCCAATAATTACTACAAATCCTCTACTACTACCAAAAATTGGTTTGGAGTAAATTGGAGTTTACACAATTTTTATAATAATTGAAATGCATTAATCCTTGTTATTTTGGTAAGGTTAGAGTCACCTAATTAATTTATTAATTGTTATTTATAATTTTAGAATGGTCTCGGGAATATTAGTCATTTAATGAACATTTTAGTTTCCATGTTGAACTACTTTTATTTTCCACTTTTAGTTTGAATTTCCATTTTAATTTGAATTTGAAATGAGATATGGTGCTAATGATGATTAAGCACTGTTAATCAGGATGACATGGCATAATCAAAAGCATGATCATTGTAGCTTAATACATGGGGTGTTACAAATCTCCTCCACTAACAAGAATTCTCGTCCCGAGAATTAAGAGGTAGAAGGGAAAAGTTCGGGGTATTCTGCACGAAGATTATCCTCGCGTTCCCAAGTGGCTTCATCTTCAGTATGATTTGACCACTGCACTTTGAGGAACTTGGTAACCTTCTGACGGGTCCGACGTTCAGCTTCATCGAGGATGCGGATCGGATGTTCCTTATATGAAAGATCATCATTCAATTCGAGCATCTCGTGATCCACTGCTCGGTGCGGAGATTCCTTGAAGCATTGACGAAGCTCCGACATGTGGAAGACGTCGTGGATATGAGAGAATTGCGGCGGCAATTCCAATTTAGATGCCACCTGACCACGTCTTGGAATAATGCGGAAAGGACCAATGTAGCGCGGAGCTAGCTTGCCCTTGATTCCAAAACGGTGGGTGCCCTTCATAGGAGTGACTCGCAAATAAGCTTGATCACCAGGTTGATAAGTCAAACCCCATCGTTTGCGATCATAGTTGCTCTTCTGGCGGTCCTGAGCCGCCTTGAGATTTTCCCGGACAATACAAACTTGTTCTTCGGCGTGTTGAATAATATCCGGACCCACGAGCGGTCGTTCCCCAGTTTCTGACCAATTCAGAGGGGTTCGACACTTACGTCCATATAGTACTTCGAAGGGGGCCATTTTCAAACTGGCTTGATAGCTGTTGTTGTAAGAGAATTCGGCATACGGGAGAGATTCTTCCCACTTCTTGCCGAATGAAATAACTCAAGCCCGAAGCATGTCTTCAAGCACTTGATTGACTCGCTCGACTTGGCCTTGGGATTGGGGGTGATAAGCTGAACTCCAGGTAATATGAGTTCCCATAGCTGTTTGGAAACTTTCCCAGAATTTGGAAGTGAAAAGACCGCCACGGTCCGAACTAATCTCCTTCGGAATACCGTGGAGTGAAACAATTCTGGAGATATACAACTCTGCTAACTGACTAGCAGTGATAGTCTCTTTGACAGGCAAAAAGTGTGCAACTTTAGAGAGTTGGTCGACGACGACAAGAATAGCATCGTGACCCTTCTGTGACCTGGGAAGTCCTGTAACAAAATCCATCTGAACCTTATCCCATTTCCATAGAGGAATAGGAAGTGGTTGCAGAATTCCAGCTGGTTTCTGATGTTCTGCTTTAACGCGACGACAAACATCACATTCAGTAACATAACAAGCAATGTCTTGCTTCATTCTAGACCACCAGTACCTTTGACGGAGATCACGATACATCTTGGTGCTACCCGGATGAATAGACAGTGGGGTATCATGTGCCTCCTTCATGACCTTGTCAGTCATAAGCTCTAAGCGAGGTACCACAATGCGGTTTCTGAAATACAAGGTTCCATCTTCAGACAGCGAGAAATCCCTGTACTTTTCATGGTGAAGATTTTCCTTCATGAGATCAATTTCAGCATCTTTAGCTTGTGCATCCTTAACAGCTTTCTCAAGATCTGGTTGTATCACAAGGTTATTAAGAGAACCCTGTGGAACAATACACAGATTCAGCTTGCACAGTTCTTCAAAAAGACGAGGTTGAGCTCGCCTAACCATGAGGTTGTCGCAATAGGACTTGCGGCTTAAGGCATCAGCCATCACGTTAGCCTTGCCAGGGGTATAGGAAATACCCAAATCATAGTCCGCAATGGCCTCCATCCATCTTTGCTGACGGAGGTTTAGAGATGGTTGAGTGAACAAATACTTCAGACTTTTATGATCCGTGTAGATCTCGCAACGATTACCGAGAAGGTAATGTCGCCACAACTGCAGTGCATAGATGACAGCAGCTAGTTCTAGATCATGTACCGGATAATTCTCTTCATGTGGGTACAACTGACGAGAGCCATAAGCAATCACCTTACGCTCTTGCATTAGGACACAGCCTAATCCTTCACGGGGTGCATCACAATAAATCACAAAGTCTTTGCGGGTATCTGGAGGAGATAGTACTGGGGCAGATGTCAGCTTGTCTTTGAGTGCTTGAAAACTTTCCTGACATTTTTCTGTCCATTCAAATTTAACGCCCTTGTGAAGCAGATCAGTCAGGGGCTTAGCAATCATGGAAAAGTTCTCGACAAATTGACGGCAATAGCTTGCAAGGCCGAGAAAACTTCTCACTTGCTTGACGTTCTTCGGAGGAGTCCAGTCAAGAATAGCCTGAACTCGTTCTAGGTTAACAGCAATTCCATCCTTGGAAATCACATGACCAAGATACGTTACTTCAGAAAGCCAAAATTCACATTCGGAGTATTTGGCATACAGCTGATATTCTCGGAGCCTTTCCAGTACTAGACAGAGGTGTTCAGCATGTTCTTCTTTATTCTTTGAATAAACCAGAATATCATCCAGATATACCACGACAAATTTGTCGAGGTAATCCATGAAGATGTAATTCATCAGACGGGAGAATGTGGCTGGAGCATTTGTTAAGCCAAATGACATGACAGTGTACTCGTAGGAGCCATAGCGAGTAACAAATGCAGTCTTGAGAATATCCTCTTCATGAACACGGATCTGATGGTATCCGAATCTCAAATCAAGCTTAGAGAATACTGAGGAACCGGCAAGTTGATCATACAAATCATTGATCCGGGGAAGCGGATATTTGTTCTGGATTGTGGCTTGGTTAATGGGCCGATTGTTGGAAATATGCCCTAGAGGCAATAATAAAGTGGTTATTATTATATTTCCTTGTTCATGATAATTGTCTATTGTTCATGCTATAATTGTATTAACCGGATACCGTAATACATGTGTGAATACATAGACCACAACATGCCCCTAGTGAGCCTCTAGTTGACTAGCTCATTGATCAATAGATGGTTACGGTTTCCTGACCATGGACATTGGATGTCGTTGATAACGGGATCACATCATTAGGAGAATGATGTGATGGACAAGACCTAATCCTAAGCATAGCACAAGATCGTGTAGTTCGTTTGCTAGAGCTTTTCTAATGTCAAGTATCATTTCCTTAGACCATGAGATTGTGCAACTCCCGGATACCGTAGGAATGCTTTGGGTGTATCAAACGTCACAACGTAACTGGGTGACCATAAAGGTGCACTACAGGTATCTCCGAAAGTGTCTGTTGGGTTGGCACGAATCGAGACTGGGATTTGTCACTCCGTATGACGGAGAGGTATCTCTGGGCCCACTTGGTAATGCATCATCATAATGAGCTCAATGTGACTAAAGAGTTAGCCACGGGATCATGCGTTACGGAACGAGTAAAGAGACTTGTCGGTAACAAGATTGAACGAGGTATGGGGATACCGACGATCGAATCTCGGGAAAGTAACATACCGATGGACGAAGGGAATTGTATATGAGATTGATTGAATCCTCGACATCGTGGTTCATCCGATGAGATCATCATCGAACATGTGGGATCCAACATGGGTATCCAGATCCCACTATTGGTTATTGGCCGGAGAGATGTCTCGGTCATGTCTACATGGTTCCCGAACCCGTAGGGTCTACACACTTAAGGTTCGGTGACGCTAGGGTTGTTATGGGAAATAGTATGTGGTTACCGAATGTTGTTCGGAGTCCCGGATGAGATCCCGGACGTCACGAGGAGTTCCGGAATGGTCCGGAGGTGAAGATTTATATATGGGAAGTCATCATACGGTCACCGAAAGTATTCGGGGGTTTGCCGGTATTGTACCGGGACCACCGAAGGGGTTCCGAGGGTCCACCGGGAGGGTCCACCTGCCCCGGAGGGCCCTATGGGCTGTATGTGGAAGGGAACCAGCCCCTAAGTGGGCTGGGCGCTATCCCCCCTAGGGCCCATGCACCTAGGGTTGGGGGGAAACCCTAAAGGGGGCGCCCCCTTGGCTTGGGGGGCAAGCCCCCTGCCCTTGGCCGCCGCCCCCCCCTCTAGATCTCATCTAGAGGGGCCGGCCCCCTTACCCCTTCGCCCTATAAATAGAGGGGAGGTGGGAGGGCAACAGCACCTCATCCAAGGCGCAGCCCTCCCCCCTCTCCAACTCCCCCTCCTCCTCCGTTGAGCTTGGCGAAGCCCTGCCGGAGAACTGCAAGCTCCACCACCACGCCGTTGTGCTGCCGGAGTTGTCTTCCCCAACCTCTCCCTCCTCCTTGCTGGATCAAGGCGTGGGAGACGTCACCGGGCTGCACGTGTGTTGAACGTGGAGGCGCCGTTGTTCGGCGCTTAGATCGGAATCGACCATGATCTGAATCGCTGCGTGTACGACTCCTCCAACCGCGTTCTTGCAATGCTTCCGCATCGCGATCTTCAAGGGTATGAAGATGCACTCCCCTATCTCTCGTTGCTAGTCTCTCCATAGATTGATCTTGGTGATACGTAGGAAAAAATTTTGATTTACTACTATGTTCCCCAACAGTGGTATCAGAGCTAGGTCTATGCGTAGTTTCTATGCACGAGTAGAACACAAGTTGTTGTGGGCGTCGATTTTGTCAATTTACTTGCCGTTTCTAGTCTTGTCTTCATTCGGCGGCATCATGGGATGAAGTGGCCCGGACCGACCTTACACGTACGCTTACGTGAGACAGGTTCCACCGACTGACATGCACTAGTTGCATAAGGTGGCTAGCGGGTGTCTGTCTCTCCCACTTTAGTCGGATCGGATTCGATGAAAGGGGTCCTTATGAAGGGTAAATAGAAATTGGCATATCACGTTGTGGTTTTGGCGTAGGTAAGAAATGTTCTTGCTAGAAACCTATAGCAGCCACGTAAAAATTTGCAACAACAATTAGAGGACGTCTAACTTGTTCTTGCAGCATATGCCGTGTGATGTGATATGGCCAAAAGGATGCGATGAATGATATATGTGATGTTTGAGATTGATCATGTTCTTGTAATAGGAATCACGACTTGCATGTCTATGTATATGACAACCGGCAGGAGCCATAGGAGTTGTCTTAATTTATTGTATGACCTGCGTGTCAATGAAAATGCCATATAATTACTTTACTTTATTGCTAACCGTTAGCCATAGTAGTAGAAGTAATAGTTGGCGAGACAACTTCATGAAGACACGATGATGAAGATCATGATGATGGAGATCATGGTGTCATGCCGGTGACGATGGTGACCATGCCGCGCCTCGAAGATGGAGATCAAAAGCGCAAGATGATATTGGCCATATCATGTCACTTTATCATTTGCATGTGATGTTTATCATGTTTACATCTTATTTGCTTAGAACGACGGTAGCATAAATAAGATGATCCCTCGCTAAAATTTCAAGAAAGTGTTTCCCCTAACTGTGCACCGTTGCGAAGGTTCATTGTTTCGAAGCACCACGTGATGATCGGGTGTGATAGATTCTAACGTTCGAATACAACGGGTGTAAGCCAGATTTACACATGCAAAACACTTAGGTTGACTTGACGTGCCTAGCATGTACAGACATGGCCTCGGAACACGGAAGACCGAAAGGTCGAACATGAGTCGTATAGAAGATACGATCAACATAGAGATGTTCACCGTTAATGACTAGTCCGTCTCACGTGATGATCGGACATGGCCTAGTCGATTCGGATCATGTGTCACTTAGATGACTAGAGGGATGTCTATCTGAGTGGGAGTTCATTGAATAATTTGATTAGATGAACTTAATTATCATGAACTTAGTCTAAAATCTTTACAATATGTCTTGTAGATCAAATTGCCCACGCTAATGTTGCCCCCAACTTCAACGTGTTCCTAGAGAAAACCAAGCTGAAAGACGATGGTAGCAACTACACGGACTGGGTCCGTAACTTGAGGATCATCCTCATAGCTGCCAAGAAAGCATATGTCCTTGAAGCACCGCTAGGTGACGCACCTGTTTTCCCAGCAACTCAAGACGTTATGAACGCCTGGCAGTCGCGTAGTGATGATTACTCCCTGGTTCAGTGCGGCATGCTTTACAGCTTAGAACCGGGGCTCCAAAAGCATTTTGAGCAACACAGAGCATATGAGATGTTCCAAGAGCTGAAAATGGTTTTCCAAGCTCATGCTCGAGTCGAGAGATATGAAGTCTCCGACAAGTTCTACAGTTGTAAGATGGAGGAGAATAGTTCTGTCAGCGAGCACATACTCAAAATGTCTGGGTTGCACAACCGCTTGTCTCAGCTGGGAGTTAATCTCCCGGATGACGCGGTCGTTGACAGAATCCTTCAGTCGCTTCCACCTAGCTACAAGAGCTTTGTGATGAACTTCAATATGCAGGGGATGGAAAAAACCATTCCTGAGGTATATTCAATGTTGAAATCAGCTGAGGTGGAGATCAAAAATGAACATCAAGTGTTGATGGTGAATAAAACCACTAAGTTCAAGAAAGGCAAGGGTAAAAAGAACTTCAAGAAGGACGGCAAGGGAGTTGTCGCGCCCGGTAAGCAAGCTGTCGGGAAGAAGCCAAAGAATGGACCCAAGCCTGAGACTGAGTGCTTTTATTGCAAGGGAAATGGTCACTGGAAGCGGAACTGCCCCAAGTACTTAGCGGATAAGAAGGCCGGCAATACCAAAGGTATATATGATATACATGTTATTGATGTGTACCTTACCAGCGCTCGTAGTAGCTCCTGGGTATTTGATACCGGTGTGGTTGACCACATTTGTAACTCAAAACAGGAGCTGCGGAATAAGCGGAGACTGGCGAAGGACGAGGTGATGATGCGCGTCGGGAATGGTTCCAAGGTCGATGTGATCGCCGTCGGCACGCTACCTCTACATCTACCTTCGGGATTAGTTTTAAACCTCAATAATTGTTATTTAGTACCAGCTTTGAGCATGAACATTGTATCAGGATCTCGTTTGATGCGAGATGGCTACTCATTTAAATCCGAGAATAATGGTTGTTCTATTTATATGAGAGATATGTTTTATGGTCATGCCCCGATGGTCAATGGTTTATTTTTATTGAATCTCGAACGTGATGTCACACATATTCATAGTGTGAATGCCAAGAAATGTAAGGTTGATAATGATAGTCCCACATACTTGTGGCACTGCCGCCTTGGTCACATTGGTGTCAAACGCATGAAGAAACTCCATGCAGATGGACTTTTGGAGTCTCTTGATTATGAATCATTTGACATGTGTGAACCATGCCTCATGGGCAAAATGACCAAGACTCCGTTCTCCGGAACAATGGAGCGAGCAACCAACTTATTGGAAATCATACATACTGATGTGTGCAGTCCAATGAACGTTGAGGCTCACGGTGGTTATCGTTATGTTCTCACCCTCACTGATGACTTAAGTAGATATGGGTATGTCTACTTAATGAAACACAAGTCTGAGACCTTTGAAAAGTTCAAGGAATTTCAGAGTGAGGTTGAGAATCAACATGACAGGAAAATAAAGTTCTTACGATCAGATCGTGGAGGAGAATATTTGAGTCACGAGTTTGGCACGCAATTAAGGAAATGCGGAATTGTTTCACAACTCACGCCGCCTAGAACACATCAGCGTAATGGTGTGTCCGAACATTGTAATCGCACTCTATTGGATATGGTGCGATCTATGATGTCTCTTACCGATCTACCGCTATCATTTTGGGGTTATGTTTTAGAGACTGCCGCATTCACTTTAAATAGGTCTCCGTCGAAATCCGTTGAGACGACACCGTATGAATTATGGTTTGGGAAGAAACCTAAGCTGTCGTTTCTAAAAGTTTGGGGATGCGATGCTTATGTCAAGAAACTTCAACCTGAAAAGCTCGAACCCAAATCGGAAAAATGCGTCTTCATAGGATACCCTAAGGAAACTATTGGGTATACCTTCTACCTCAGATCCGAAGGCAAGATCTTTGTTGCCAAGAATGGATCCTTTCTGGAGAAAGAGTTTCTCTCGAAAGAAGTAAGTGGGAGGAAAGTAGAACTTGATGAGGTACCCCCTCTTGAACCGGAGAGTAGCGCAGCTCAGGAAGATGTTTCTGTGGTGCCTGCACCGACTAGAGAGAAAGTTAATGATGATGATCATGAAACTTCGGATCAAGTTGCTACTGAACTTCGTAGGTCCACAAGGACACGTTCCGCACCAGAGTGGTACGGCAACCCTGTCCTGGAAGTCATGTTGTTAGACAACGGTGAACCTTCGAACTATAAAGAAGCAATGGCGGGCCTGGATTCCAACAAATGGCTTGAAGCCATGAAATCCGAGATAGGATCCATGTATGAAAACGAAGAATGGACTTTGACAGACTTGCCCGATGATCGGCAAGCCATAGAGAACAAATGGATCTTTAAGAAGAAGAAAGACGCGGATGGTAATGTGACCATCTATAAGGCTCGACTTGTCGCTAAGGGTTATCGACAAGTTCAAGGGGTTGACTACGATGAGACCTTCTCACCCGTAGCGAAGCTGAAGTCCGTCCGAATCATGTTAGCAATTGCCGCATTCTATGATTATGAGATATGGCAAATGGACGTCAAAACGGCATTCCTTAATGGTTTCCTTAAGGAAGAATTGTATATGATGCAACCGGAAGGTTTTGTCGATCCTAATAATGCTGACAAGGTATGCAAGCTCCAGCGCTCAATCTATGGGCTGGTGCAAGCATCTCGGAGTTGGAACATTCGCTTTGATGAGATGATCAAAGCGTTTGGGTTTACATAGACTTATGGAGAAGCCTGTGTTTACAAGAAAGTGAGTGGGAGCTCTGTAGCATTTCTCATATTATATGTGGATGACATACTATTAATGGGAAATGATATAGAATTCTTGGAAAGCATAAAGGCCTACTTGAATAAGTGTTTTTCAATGAAGGACCTTGGAGAAGCTGCTTACATATTAGGCATCAAGATCTATAGAGATAGATCGAGACGCCTCATTGGTCTTTCGCAAAGCACATACCTTGACAAGATATTGAAGAAGTTCAATATGGATCAGTCCAAGAAGGGGTTCTTGCCTGTATTGCAAGGTGTAAGATTGAGCACGGCTCAATGCCCGACCTCGGCAGAAGATAGAGAAAAGATGAGTGTCATCCCCTATGCCTCAGCCATAGGGTCTATTATGTATGCCATGTTGTGTACCAGACCTGATGTGAACCTCGCCGTAAGTTTGGTAGGGAGGTACCAAAGTAATCCCGGCATGGAACACTGGACAGCGGTCAAGAACATCCTGAAGTACCTGAAAAGGACTAAGGATATGTTTCTCGTTTATGGAGGTGACGAAGAGCTCGTTGTAAAGGGTTACGTCGATGCTAGCTTCGACACAGATCTGGATGACTCCAACTCACAAACCAGATACGTGTATATTTTGAATGGTGGGGCAGTCAGCTGGTGCAGTTGCAAGCAAAGCATCGTGGCGGGATCAACATGTGAAGCGGAGTACATAGCAGCCTCGGAGGCAGCACAGGAAGCAGTCTGGATGAAGGAGTTCATCACCGACCTAGGAGTTATTCCCAATGCGTCGGGCCCAATGACTCTCTTCTGTGACAACACTGGAGCTATTGCCCTTGCCAAGGAGCCCAAGTTTCACAAGAAGACCAGGCATATCAAGCGTCGCTTCAACTCCATTCGTGAACATGTTCAAGATGGAGACATAGATATTTGTAAAGTGCATACGGATCTGAATGTCGCAGATCTGTTGACTAAACCTCTTCCATGAGCAAAACATGATCAACACCAGAACTCTATGGGTGTTCGATTCATCAGAATGTAACTAGATTATTGACTCTAGTGCAAGTGGGAGACTGTTGGAAATATGCCCTAGAGGCAATAATAAAGTGGTTATTATTATATTTCCTTGTTCATGATAATTGTCTATTGTTCATGCTATAATTGTATTAACCGGATACCGTAATACATGTGTGAATACATAGACCACAACATGCCCCTAGTGAGCCTCTAGTTGACTAGCTCGTTGATCAATAGATGGTTACGGTTTCCTGACCATGGACATTGGATGTCGTTGATAACGGGGTCACATCATTAGGAGAATGATGTGATGGACAAGACCTAATCCTAAGCATAGCACAAGATTGTGTAGTTCGTTTGCTAGAGCTTTTCTAATGTCAAGTATCATTTCCTTAGACCATGAGATTGTGCAACTCCCGGATACCGTAGGAATGCTTTGGGTGTATCAAACGTCACAACGTAACTGGGTGACCATAAAGGTGCACTACAGGTATCTCCGAAAGTGTCTGTTGGGTTGGCACGAATCGAGACTGGGATTTGTCACTCCGTTTGACGAAGAGGTATCTCTGGGCCCACTCGGTAATGCATCATCATAATGAGCTCAATGTGACTAAAGAGTTAGCCACGGGATCATGCGTTACGGAACGAGTAAAGAGACTTGCCGGTAACGAGATTGAACGAGGTATGGGGATACCGACGATCGAATCTCGGGCAAGTAACATACCGATGGACGAAGGGAATTGTATACGGGATTGGTTGAATCCTTGACATCGTGGTTCATCCGATGAGATCATCGTGGAACATGTGGGAGCCAACATGGGTATCCATATCCCGCTGTTGGTTATTGGCCGGAGAGATGTCTCGGTCATGTCTACATGGTTCCCGAACCCGTAGGGTCTACACACTTAAGGTTCGGTGACGCTAGGGTTGTTATGGGAAATAGTATGTGGTTACCGAATGTTGTTTGGAGTCCCGGATGAGATCCCGGACATCACGAGGAGTTCCGGAATGGTCCGGAGGTGAAGATTTATATATGGGAAGTCATCATACGGTCACCGGAAGTATTCGGGGGTTTGCCGGTATTGTACCGGGACCACCGAAGGGGTTCCGGGGGTCCACCGGGAGGGTCCACCTGCCCCAAAGGGCCCTATGGGCTGTATGTGGAAGGGAACCAGCCCCTAAGTGGGCTGGGCGCCATCCCCCCCTAGGGCCCATGCGCCTAGGGTTGGGGGGAAACCCTAAAGGGGGCGCCCCCTTGGCTTGGGGGGGCAAGCCCCCTCCCCTTGGCCGCCGCCCCCCCTCTAGATCTCATCTAGAGGGGTCGGCCCCCTTCCCCCTTCGCCCTATAAATAGAGGGGAGGAGGGAGGGCAGCAGCACCTCATCCAAGGCGCAGCCCTCCCCCTCTCCAACACCCCCTCCTCCTCCGTTGAGCTTGGCGAAGCCCTGCTGGAGAACTGCAAGCTCCACCACCACGCCGTCGTGCTGCCGGAGTTGTCTTCCCCAACCTCTCCCTCCTCCTTGCTGGATCAAGGCGCGGGAGACGTCACCGGGCTGCACGTGTGTTGAACGCGGAGGCGCCGTTGTTCGGCGCTTAGATCGGAATCGACCGCGATCTGAATCGCTGCGTGTACGACTCCTCCAACCGCGTTCTTGCAACGCTTCCGCATCGCGATCTTCAAGGGTATGAAGATGCACTCCCCTATCTCTCGTTGCTAGTCTCTCCATAGATTGATCTTGGTGATACGTAGGAAAAAATTTTGATTTACTACTACGTTCCCCAACACCGATAATCCTGAACTAATTGGTTAGTTCCATCTTTCTTCTTAACGAAGAGTGAAGGTGCTCCCCAAGCAGAGGAACTGGGACGGATGAAACCTTTCTTAAGTGACATGTCGATTTCCTCCTTAAGTTCAAGAAGGTGGTGCGGAGGCATCTTATAAGGACGCTTTGCAATAGGAGTTGTGCCAGGTTTCAAGTCGATGACAAACTCAACAGCTCTAGCAGGGGGTATTCCTGGAAGTTCTTCTGGAAATACATCTTGAAAATCATGAACAACTGGAACGTTCTCGATGCCTTCAAGAGGTGAAGCGTTCAATGCATTCAAAACATATATCTGGCTCTCAGCATCCTGAGCTATTCGGGCTGAGTATCTGCCCGTCTGGCCAGAAGGGTGGGTGAGCTGGACTGACTCAGTGGCACAGTCAATCAAAGCTTTATGAGGCTTGAACCAGTCCATACCCAGAATAATGTCTATGTTGGAGGTCTTGAGAGCAATGAGGGAAACGGGGAACATCAATCCTCCGATCACAATGTGGTTACTGTGGCTTACCATGGTAGTTTGCCAATTAGCCCCAGGTGACTGGATTACTAATGGGGTGGACATCTCCTCGAAAGGTATATCATGGCTTCGCGCAAAACTTTCGGACATGAAGGAGTGCGATGCTCCAGAATCAAAGAGGACTGAAGCTGGGATTGAATTCACTAGAAGGGTGCCCATCACAATTTTGGGGTCCTGTCGAGCTTCTTCCATGTTAACTTGGTTGACATGGACCCGAACTATAGCAGACAGCCTGGCATTAGAGCTTCTGAGCCGACGGTTCCGACAGCTCTTCTTGCAACCAACGGGAGGACGTGGTGCATCCTGATGAAAAGCCATAGCATCAGGTGGTCTATCATGAACCGATAGCTGTCTCGGCGGTGAAGGCAAACGAGGTGCAACATATGACGGCCTTGGTGTTGGAGCAGGTCGGTGGTAAACATTATGTGGAATCCAGACTCGACGTTTCTGAATAGGTCAACCCAAAGATGAACCAACATCACGAGTGCGCTTGAGCGACTCCTGGTATTCAGTTAGAGCTGTTTCAATTTGGAAAGATTTGCTGACAAGCGTTGTGAAGTCTGCAAAATCAAGGACAGCAAGTGCGAGGTTTATATCCGTTCGCAGTCCTTCACGGAATTTCTCCTGCTTGTGGGCGTCAGTGTCGACGTCATCTTCAGCATAGCAGGATAGTTCGAGAAATTTCCTCTGATATTCATCCACAGTCATTTTGCCCTGAGAGAGTTTGCGGAACTCCTGCTTCTTCTAGTCGATCAGACCTTGAGGAATGTACCGTGCACGAAAAGCTAACTGAAATTCCTACCAAGTGGTTACAGTCTCTGCAGGCAACATAGCCTTGTGGCTTTCCCACCATTGAGCAGCTGATCCCCTCAGGTGATACGTCGCATAGGTGACGTAACTGTCAGGGATAACATTGGCCGACTTCATCTGGAAGGCAATGTCACGGAGCCAATCATCAGCATCCATTGGATCAGTCGAGCTGCGAAAAGTGGACGGTTTGAGGCGCATGAATTCCGGCAGAGTTATTGGTGTAGGCTGTTGATGAGCATTCTGGTTTGGAAATTGAGCCATTATCCCGGTCATAACCTGACGGTTCAGTTCAAACTGCTGCATCATTGCGGCAATATAAGGTGGAGGAGGGGGATCGTCAGCCATCCTGCCAAATTCAACAGGGGCAGTTTAGCAAGAAAAACTGCAGGTGTATGGAATGATTCATGAAGTAACACGCACAACAGAAGGAGGTGCAGTAGACACTTCATCATATTTGCACCAGACATTCGAATCCACTCATAGCCTCGATTACAATCCGGCAATACGACAACTGAAAGGGGAGGGCTAGACATCTAGGCGGCGCGCAGGCATGCGCTAGGGAAGTACACAACGAGACATAGCAAAGGCTACATCAACGTCGGAGAAAACTATTGGGGCAAGGAATCTGCAAGTGAAACACAGGGTGCCCTTGATAAGAGGATCCTGCAAGCAGAATCTGGCCCACAATCTTAAAGGAAGGGGGCAAATTTTCAGAACACCGGGTGGATGTGATCATGAGAACCTAATGTTGGAGTTAGTAAAATTTTAACCCGAATAGAAGAGAGATCAGAGTCCCAGAGTATAGACGAGGAATAAAAGATACTAATACCACCCAATTGGCGACGTGGGCCCGTAAGCCACACAGCCAAGTTAGCAAAATAGTTTTCGGTTACTAGACTCAACTTCGGCCAAGGAGTTGGAAAGGGGGGTTCCTACAGGCAGTCGGCTCTGATACCAACTTGTGAGGCCCCCCGGCTCAATCGTGCACTAATCATACACGCAAATGCACACGATCAAGCCTAAGGACTCACGAGAAGATATCACAACACAACTCTAAAACATAAATAAAGTCATACAAGCTTTATATTACATGCCAGGGGCCTCGAGGGCTCGAATACATAAGCTTGCGAACAAGCGTCAGCGGAAGCATCAGATATCTGAGTACAGATATGAAACAGAAACAGCAAGGCCTTTAGAGAGGCGGGGAAAAATAATACACTACGATCGAAAGGCGTAGGCCTCCTGCCTGGGACCCTCCGATCCTACTCTTGGTCGTCAGTCAACTCGTAGTAGTATCCATCCTCCGGGTAGTAGTAGTAGTAGTAGTAGTCGATTGATGGGGCATCTGTCTAAGGGGGGCTCCGTCATCTTGGTCATGTCAAACTGATTTGGGGGGAAAAGGAAAACAAAGCAACCGTGAGAACTCAGAAGTACTCAGCAAGCAAGGATCTACACTACATATGCAACATTTTCAAAGAGAAGCTGTATATGTGAACTGGGCTACATAAAAGACAGAATAGAGAGGAAAGCCTAGTCCTATCGAAGACTAGCATCTTCATCGGTCTTGCAGCAATAGAAGAGAGCAGAACAGATCAATATAAAGTAGCAGTATCATTAAGTCTCATCCTCACCCAGAGATCCTTTCTCGACTCGCTGTGAGAAAGCAATCCCAGAGCCATACAGTCATCAACCTCGTCCTGAGATCCCTTCTCGACTCCCTGCGAGAAGCAATCCCAGAGCCATAGTATCCAAGTATCCAGTTCTAAAATTGTATCAATCAGGATACAACTCCGAGTGTACTTTACCGTAGGACCGGCTATCGATAGATGTGTTCTTCCCTGCAGGGGTGCACCAACGTACCCACCACGCTCGCTTAACTCCGGCCGGACACACTTTTCCGGGTCATGCCCGGCCTCGGCCAAACGACACACCGCAACCCTACCTACAGCTCAGCAGAGAGGTCCCCGCCGGTCTACATCCTAAGCGCAAGGGGGTCTTGGCCATCGCCCCTCGCCCTCCTGGTCGTTGCGCACAGGGTGGATACCAGCATCGCCTCGGGAGGCCGAAACGATCCGACCTTGCCGCCATGCTGAACTGGACATCTGACAAAGCTTTCGGCTGATGCATACGATGCAGAACGCCCATACTATGCCCACGTGATGGTTAGTGCTATTAGGCCAGAGGCCTGCTCGGATCAAATATCCAAATCGTTAGTACCTTGGGCTTGCGGTAACGAGCAGAGACTCACGAAAGATGTGACCCTGTCGCCCCGTCTCGAGGACTTGCTGCAAGGGTTAAGAATGCCCGGTCGCGCCTCGTATTCATCACTCGGGCACCATACAGGCACCCGTCTTCACAACACTCGCCTCTCAGGCGCACGCGGGTACCCCTCAGGGTCGACCCACCTATCCAATTAACAGCGTAAAGTCCAAGTATCCGTGTGTCCATAACATCAGAGGAATCCGAGGTATCACCCTCATTGAATTCCCACTCGATGTATCCGTCAAGGTGAACTCGGAGGATTCACCCTCGTTGGGTTCACACATGAGGTGTTGTACGACGGCGTCGTATCGGAAGCGGTGAAGGAGGAATCACCCTCGATGACCACGACCGAATAGCTACTCTACAGAGTTAACATCAGAAGTGCTACACGAGGTATCACCCTCGGCACTCGATATTAACGCTGCAGTGTCGTTACAACTAAGGGGGGTGATGTGCGGTGCCGGGGTCTGGTCTTCAATCCCGTTGATCGGGTCTTCTTGATAATCCAGCGGGGCAGTCGGGATAAGTGGGGTCACTGATAGGTCTCTACCCAGCCTATACTAAGCAGTTTAGGATATGCAGGTAATTATCAACAGCAGGTTACAATAAACAGGCTATGCATCAGAATAGGTAAAGCAGTAGCAGCAGCAATTCTAATGCAAGCATGAGAAAATAGAATGGGCGATATCGGGATGATCAAAAGGGAGGGCTTGCCTGGTTGCTCGGCGGCAAAGGCAAGGTCGTCAACGGTGGCGTCGGGCTCCTGAGTTGCGTCAGTCTCGGGGACGACGTCGGTGTCGGGGGCTACCGAGAGAGAAAAGGGCGAGGAAACAGTAAATACTAAGCAAACAAGTGCATGACATGTCAATAAGCAGAGCTAGCGGTGTTCTATCGTAGTGCTAGGTAATCCCGGCGAAGGGGAGAAACGTCCGGGAAAGTATTCCCAGTGTCCGGCTTTTAGGACAAACGAAAAGAGGGGTACGGTTGCATGTTCAGATAGTTAGGGACGTGTGGCGGACGAACGGACTGCGTATTCAGATTCGTCTCGTCGTTCTGAGCGACTTTCATATATAAATTATTTTCATCGGAGTTACGGATTATTTTATATGATTTTTCAAAGTTTAATTTATTTTCTAGAATTTATCTAATTATTTAAATTCAAATTATCCAAAACAGTGTATGCTGACGTCATCATGGCGTCAGCATGATGTCAGCAGTCAATTGTGTTGTTGACTGGGTCAACCTGACAGGTGGGTCCCACCTGTCATTGGCTGTTTAGCTAATTAACAGTGGTTAATTAGGTTAATCATTTAATTAGGTTAATTAATCTTAATCAACTAATTTAAACACTATTAATTAAGTTAATTAATTATTTATTTAATATTTATTCATTTTAACATATTTTGTTTAATTCTTTTTATTTATTTATTTAAATTAAAGTATTTATATATATATATATATATATTTTAAAGAAAATGTTCCAGGGGCGGGGCCCACTCATCATGGACCCAAAGGGCCAAACAAGCGCTGGGGTTCGGGTGCGGGCGCCAGCCCGAGCGGCGAACCCGGGCACGCGCTGGCGCGAGCGCCGGCAGCGGGCGCTGGGTGGCGGAGGAGCAGCGGGGCACTGCGGTGGCGGAGGAGCGCGGGGCTGGCACGGCCGTGCGCGGACAGCGGGCCGCAGCAACGGCGCAGCGAGGGGCAGTGGGGGGGCGCGGGCTCGCGCGCAGGCGCAGCCTTGGCTCGCGCAGGGCGCGACGACGGTGGATGCTGGGCGCGCGCGGGCGGCCAAGGTCTCCGCCGGAGTGCGGGACGGGGTTGACGATGAGCGAGGAGAGGCAGAGGCGCGCGTGCACGCCGGGGCGGTGAGCGAGGCGATGCCCAGCGGGCGCGGGGAGCGGGTGAGGGAGCGACGCAGGGGAGGCGAGGGCCGCCGCGGTGAGGCGCGAGGCGCGGAAAGGAGGAGGACCGGGGTCCTCACCGTCCGTTGGAGGGAAGGGGGCGTCGAGGCGCGATGGCGACCGATGGGGAGGGGGATGAGGAAGCGATCCGGCGACGGCGACGACGACGGTGCAGCGTCGGGGCGGCGCGGCGCCAGATCGGGTCGAGGCAGCGGCGTCCAGGGCGGCGATCTGGGCGATCCAGACGGGGGGGAGGAGAGATCGGGGGAGGGGATCGTGGGCGAGTGGGGGGATCGACTAGGGTTTCGTTGCCACTGGGGGTTTATAGCCAGGGGGAGGGGTGGGCCGGCCGTCGGGTCGCCAGTTGGCTAGCTGGGCCTATTGGCCCAGCGTGGGGGGGAGGGGTTGTTTCTCTTTTATTTTCTTATTTTCTTTTCTTTTTCTCTTTTCTCTTTTTAGTAAATAGTTAGGCCTCAAAATGGTTTTTGTAAAGCATAGTAATTGTCCCAATAATTACTAGGCATCCTCTACTACTACCAAAAATTGGTTTGGAGTCAAATTGAGTTTACACAATTTTTATAATAATTAAAATGCATTAATCCTTGCTGTTTTTGTAAGGTTAGAGTCACCTAATTAATTTATTAATTGTTGGTTATAATTTTAGAATGGTCTCGGGAATATTAGTCATTTAATGAACATTTTAGTTTCTATGTTGAACAACTTTTATTTTCCACTTTTAGTTTGAATTTCCATTTTAATTTGAATTTGAAATGACATATGGTGCTAATGATGATTAAGCACTATTAATCAGGATGACATGGCATAATCAAAAGGGTTATCACTGTAGCTTAATACATGGGGTGTTACATATAGTACGCCTATGGCTTACGCGAGAAGGTGCGTCGGCTACAGTCCACAGCCGGCGTGTCAAGCACACTAGCTCGCTCCCCAAATATCATTTCACTGTTCAATCATCGCCGGTGAAAGATGGGGACGTGGACCCATGTCGTGAGGGCAACTTAGGCGGCCCACTCCGGCGAGAGTGTGGCCGCAGCCGCCATGCGCGTGCTAACAAGGTGCATGAGCGCGGCCGTAATCTGCGACCGGGCGGCCAAGGCAGCCCAAACAGCCGCTGTTGCTTCTCAGGTGGTGGCAGCAACATCTGCCTCGGGGATAGCAACTGGTGAGAGCGGCACAGCAGCTGTCCATTCCACAGTGGCGGCCTTAGCCCCGATGGAGGCCGCCCATGACCATGTCGAGGCCGCCCACACCCAGCTCGTGGCGGTCACCGCACAAATCGAACGAAGCTTCTCCGACAACGGTCGGCAACCCACGGCCGAAGAGTTGGCCATCGCCGAGAGCGTTCAAGCAGCCGTCCGTTCCTCCGCCGCATACCTTGCCACGACGGAGCCCGTCCAAGCCCAGATCGCGGCCGCCCACGCCCAGCTCATGGCGGCATTTTCCATAGAGATGGCGGATGCGGATGGCGAGATGCTTGCCGAGTATGGTGTGATGGATGCCATGGAGCCCCTTCCCCAGGAGACCGTCGGGCGCAAGCTGGACATGGAGGAGGCGGCGAAGATCGACGAGCACCAGCCGTAGTAGTACTCTTTGTTTTGTTTAATTAAGAGCACCGGTCTTTAATTTGTTAGAGTAATGTTTAGGTCAGCTAGCTCTGTTTAATTGTTGAACTTGCTCGATTAAGAAGTGTGGGTGTGCTGTAGTCTCCTTTGTGTACCCAAATTATGCAATGACGTGGATGACCACTGTAACCAGGGAAATTCGAACCAAAAATTTTGACATTCAAACTCATCACACACGGGTTAAGCTATCTGAATCATTTGTGATGTTCACATATCGTACACAGTTTTGAATAAGGGACCGTGTCTGATGACACTTTCCGCGGCAGTTTTTTCGCTGAACCGATTCAAAAAATTTGGCTTCCGTGGAAATATCTGCCTCCCTGCCCCCTCCCCCTTACCAAAAGCCACATTTCCCCTGTTTCCGCCTTCCTTTCCAAGTTGAAACCTTCACTCCTTGCTTGCAGCGCCGCCTCCTCGTCGGCGACCCTCCTTCACGCTGCTCGGCCTCGTCTATCCAGGCAGGTAATCCACACCCGACCGCCATCCTCCTCCTCCTTCCACATCCCGCATGCCCCGACCGCGGGCGCGACACCTTCCACCCAAATCGCTGACCCCTCCACCAAATAAGTGCCGCCCAAAGCCATGGTGCACGCAGTATAGCCAGGAGCTCAATTAGCATTTGGCAGCGGAGAAGCAAATCGTGGCCGCACGCACGGATGAGGTCGCGATGGCTGCTGATATGCCCATTTTGCATCATGCTTTTATATTGATATTTATTGCATTATGAGCTGTTATTACACATTATATCACAATACTTATACCTTTTCTCTCTCATTTTTTAAGGTTTACATGAAGAGGGAGAATGCCGGCAGCTGGAATTCTGGACTGGAAAATGAGCAAATATTAGAGACCTATTCTTCACAACTCCAAAAGTCCTGAAACTTCACGGAGATATTTTTGGAATATATAAAAAATATTGGGTGAAGAAAATACCAGAGGGGGGCCACCAGCCAGCCACAAGGGTGGAGGGCGCGCCGCCCGTCCTTGTGGGCCCCCTGGCAGGCCTCCGACGCCCATCTTCTACTATATGGTGTGTTTTGACCTGTAAAAAATCAGAAGGAAGCTTTCGGGATGAAGCGCCGCCGTATCAAGGCGGAACTTGGGCAGAACAAATCTAGGGCTCTGTCGGAGCTGTTCTGCTGGGGAAACTTCCCTCCGGGAGGGGGAAATCGAAGCCATCGTCATCACCAACAATTCTCTCATCGAGAGGGGGTCAATCTCCATCAACATCTTCACCAGCACCATCTCCTCTCAAACCCTAGTTCATCTCTTGTATCCGATCTTTGTCTCAAAACCTCAGATTGGTACCTGTGGGTTGCGAGCAGTGTTGATTACTCCTTGTAGTTGATGCTAGTTGGTTTATTCGATGGAAGATCATATGTTCAGATCCTTAATGATAATTAATACTCCTCTGATTATGAACATGAATATGCTTTGTGAGTAGTTACGTTTGTTCGTGAGGACATGGGAGAAGTCTTGTTATAAGTAATCATGTGAATTTGGTATTCGTTCGATATTTTGAAGAGATGTATGTTGTCTTTCCTCTAGTGGTGTTATGTGAATGTCGACTACATGACACTTCACCATGATTTGGGCCTGGGGGAAGGCATTGGGAAGTAATAAGTAGATGATGGGTTGCTAGAGTGACAGAAGCTTAAACCCTAGTTTATGCGTTGCTTCGTAAGGGGCTGATTTGGATCCATATGTTTCATGCTATGGTTAGATTTATCTTAATTCTTCTTTCGTAGTTGCGGATGCTTGCGAGAGTGGTTAATCATAAGTGGGAGGCTTGTCCAAGGAAGGGAAGCACCCAAGCACCGGTCCACCCACATATCAAATTATCAAAGTAACGAACGCAAATCATATGAGCATGATGAAAACTAGCTTGACAACAATTCCCATGTGTCCTCGGGAGCGCTTTGCTTTATATACGAGTTCGTTCAGGCTTGTCCTTTTCTACAAAAAGGATTGGGCCAGCTTGCTGCACCTTGTTTACTTTTGTTACTTGTTACCCGTTACGAATTATCTCATCATACAACTATCTGTCACCGATAATTTCATGCTTGCAAAGAATACCTTCCTGAAAACCGCTTGTCATTTCCTTTTGCTCCACGTTGGGTTCGACACTCTTACTTATCGAAAGGACTATGATAGATCCCCTATACTTGTGGGTCATCAAGACTCTTTTCTGGCGCCGTTGCCGGGGAGTGAAGCACCTTTGGTAAGTGGAATTTGGTAAGGAAACATTTATATATTGTGCTGAAATTTACTGTCACTTGTTACTATGGAAAATAATCCTTTGAGGGGCTTGTTCGGGGTATCTTCACCCCGACTGGAAGAGCAAAGAGTTGCTCCTCAACCTACTGCACCTACTGAAAATATTTATTATGAAATTCCTTCGGGTATGATAGAGAAACTGCTAGCTCATCCTTATGCAGGAGATGGAACACTACATCCTGATATGCATCTAATCTATGTGGATGAAGTTTGTGGATTATTTAAGCTTGCAGGTTTACCCGAGGATGAAGTCAAGAAGAAGGTCTTCCCTTTATCTTTGAAGGGAAAGGCATTTACATGGTTTAGGCTATGTGATGATATTGGATCTTGGAACTACAACCGATTGAAATTGGAATTTCATCAGAAGTTTTATCCTATGCATCTGGTTCATCGTGATCGGAATTATATATATAATTTTTGGCCTCATGAAGGAGAAAGTATCGCTCAAGCTTGGGGGAGCCTTAAGTCAATGTTATATTCATTCCCCAATCATGAGCTCTCAAAAGAAATTATTATTCAAAAAAATTATGCTCGGCTTTCTCATAATGATCGATCCATGCTCGATACTTCTTGTACTGGTTCTTTTATGAAGAAGGATATTGAATTCAAATGGGATTTATTGGAAAGAATTAAATGCAACTCTGAAGATTGGGACCTCGACGAAGGTAAGGAGTCAGGTATAAACCTTAAGTTTGATTGTGCTAAATCTTTTATGGATACTGATGCTTTTCGTGATTTTAGCGCTAAATATGGACTTGACTCTGAGATAGTAGCTTCTTTCTGTGAATCTTTTGCTACTCATATTGATCTCCCTAAGGAGAAGTGGTTTAAATATCATCCTCCCATTGAAGTGAAAGTGGTTGAACCTATTAAAGTTGAAGAAGAAACTAATACTTATAATGTTGATCCTATTGTTCCTACTGCTTATATTGAGAAACCACCTTTTCCTGTTAGAATAAAGGATCATGCTAAAGCTTCAACTGTGGTTCGTAAGAGTTATACTAGAACACATACACCCCCTAAACAAATTAAAGTTGAACCTAGTGTTGCTATGGTTAAAGATCTCTTGGTTGATAATATTGAAGGGCATGTTATTTATTTCTGTGATGAAGCTGCTAGAATTGCTAAACCCGATACTAAAGATAAACATAGACCTATTGTTGGCATGCATGTTGTTTCCGTTAAAATAGGGGATCATTGTTATCATGGCTTATGTGATGTGGGTGCTAGTGTGAGTGCAATTCCTTATACCTTATATAAAGAAATTATGAATGATATTGCACCTGCTGAGATAGAGGATACTGATGTAACTATTAAGCTTGCCAATAGAGATACTATATCACCAATTGGGATTGTTAGAGATGTTGAGGTCTTGTGTGGGAAAATAAAATACCCTACTGATTTTCTTGTTCTTGCCTCCCCACAAGATAATTTTTGTCCCATTATATTTGGTAGACCTTTCTTGAATAATGTTAATGCTAAGATAGACTGTGAGAAAGATATTGTTACTGTTGGTTTAGGGGATATGTCTCATGATTTTAATTTCTCTAAATTTCGTAGACAACCCCATGATAAAGAATTGCCTAGTAAGGATGAAATTATTGGTCTTGCTTCCATTGCCGTGCCTCCTACTGATCCTTTAGAACAATATTTGCTAGACCATGAAAATGATATGTTTATGAATGAAAAAAGGAAAATAGATGAAATATTATTTAAGCAAGGGCCTGTTTTGAAACACAACTTGCCTTTTGAAATCCCTGGGGATCCTCCTCCACCCAAGGGTGATCCCGTGTTTGAGCTTAAACAATTACCTGATACTTTGAAATATGCTTATCTTGATGAAAAGAAGATATATCCTGTTATTATTAGTGCTAACCTTTCAGAGCTTGAAGAAAAGAGATTATTGAAAACTCTGAAGAAGCACCGTGCCACTATTGGATATACTCCTGATGATCTTAAGGGCATCAGTCCCACTCTATGTCAGCACAAAATTAAATTGGAGAATGATGCTAAACCAGTTGTTGATCACCAACGACGGTTAAATCCTAAGATGAAAGAAGTGGTAAGAAATGAAATACTAAAGCTTCTGGAGGCAGGTATAATTTATCCTATTGCTGATAGTAAATGGCTAAGTCCTGTTCATTGTGTCCCTAAGAAAGGAGGTATTATTGTTGTTCCTAATGATAAGAATGAATTGATTCCACAAAGAATTATTACAGGTTATAGAATGGTAATTGATTTTTGCAAATTAAATAAAGCCACTAGAAAAGATCATTACCCTCTACCTTTTATTGATCAAATGCTAGAAAGACTATCCAAGCATACACATTTCTGCTTTCTAGATGGTTATTCCTGTTTTTCCCAAATACCTGTATCAAAAGATGATCAGGAGAAAACCACTTTTAATTGCCCTTTCGGTACTTTCGCTTATAGACATATGCCTTTTGGTCTATGCAATGCACCTTCTACCTTTCAAAGATGTATGACTACTATATTCTTTGACTTTTGTGAAAAGATTGTTGAGGTTTTCATGGATGATTTCTCCATTTACGGAACTTCTTTTGATGATTGCTTAAGCAACCTTGATCGAGTTTTGCAGAGATGTGAAGAAACTAATCTTCTCTTGAATTGGGAGAAGTGCCAATTTATGGTTAATGAAGGTATTGTCTTGGGGCATAAAATTTCTGAAAGAGGTATTGAAGTTGATAAAGCTAAAGTAGATACTATTGAAAAGATGCCGTGTCCTAAAGATATCAAAGGTATAAGAAGTTTCCTTGGTCATGCTGGTTTCTATAGGAGGTTTATTAAAGATTTCTCTAAAATTTCTAGGCCTCTCACTAATCTCTTGCAAAAAGATGTTCCTTTTGTTTTTGATGATGACTGTGTAGAAGCATTTGAAATACTTAAGAAAGTCTTGATTTCTGCACCTATTGTTCACCCACCTGATTGTAATTTACCCTTTGAAATTATGTGTGATGCTAGTGATTATGTTGTTGGTGCTGTTCTAGGACAAAGAGTTGATAAGAAATTGAATGTTATTCATTATGCTAGTAAAACTCTAGACAGTGCCCAGAGAAATTATGCTACTACTGAAAAAGAATTTTTAGTAGTTGTATTTGCTTGTGATAAGTTCAGATCTTATATTGTTGATTCCAAAGTAACTGTTCACACTGATCATGCTGCTATTAAATATCTTATGGAAAAGAAAGATGCTAAACCTAGACTTATTAGATGGGTCCTCTTGTTACAAGAATTTGATTTGCATATTATTGATAGAAAGGTAGCTGAGAACCCCGTTGCAGACAACTTGTCTAGGTTAGAAAATGTTCTTGATGACCCACTGCCTATTGGTGATAGCTTTCCTGATCTACAATTAGCTGTCATAAATGCTTCCCATAATACTCCATGGTATGCTGATTATGCTAATTACATTGTTGCTAAATTTATACCACCTAGTTTCACATAGCAGCAAAAGAAAAAGTTTTCTATGATTTAAGACATTACTTTTGGGATGACCCACACCTTTATAAAGAAGGAGCAGATAGTGTTATTAGACGTTGTGTACCTGAGCATGAACAGGAACAGATCCTACGCAAGTGCCACTCCGAGGCCTACGGAGGACACCACGCTGGAGATAGAACTGCATATAAGGTATTGCAATCTGGTTTTTATTGGCCCACTCTCTTCAAGGATGCTCGTAAGTTTGTCTTGTCATGTGATGAATGCCAGACAATTGGCAATATTAGTAGACGTCAGGAAATGCCTATGAATTATTCACTTGTTATTGAACCATTTGATGTTTGGGGCTTTGATTATATGGGACCTTTTCCTTCCTCTAATGGGTATACACATATTTTAGTTGCTGTTGATTGCGTTACTAAGTGGGTAGAAGCTATTCCAAATAGTAGTGCTGATCATAACACTTCTATTAAAATGCTTAAAGAAGTTATTTTTTCGAGGTTTGGAGTCCCTAGATATTTAATGACTGATGGTGGTTCACATTTTATTCATGGTGCTTTCTGTAAAATGCTTGCTTAATATGATGTCAACCATAGAATTGCATCTCCTTATCATCCTCAGTCCAGTGGTCAAGTAGAATTGAGCAATAGAGAGATTAAATTGATTTTGCAAAAGACTGTTAAGAGATCTAGAAAGAATTGGTCTAAGAAACTTGATGATGCATTATGGGCTTATAGAACTGCTTATAAAAACCCTATGGGTATGTCTCCGTATAAAATGGTTTATGGAAAAGCATGTCACTTACCTCTTGAATTATAACATAAGGCATATTGGGCTATTAAAGAGCTCAATTATGATTTCAAACTTGCCGGTGAGAAGAGGTTATTTGACATTAGCTCACTTGATGAATGGAGAACCCAGGCCTATGAAAATGCCAAGTTATTTAAAGAAAAAGTTAAAAGATGGCATGACAAAAGGATACAAAAGCGTGAGTTTAATGTAGGTGATCATGTCTTGCTATACAACTCTTGTTTAAGATTTTTTGCAGGAAAGCTTCTCTCTAAATGGGAAGGTCCCTATATTATCGAGGAGGTCTATCGTTCCGGTGCCATCAAAATCAACAACACCGAAGGTACAAATCCGAGGGTGGTAAATGGTCAAAGAATCAAACATTATATCTCAGGTAATCCCATAAATGTTGAGACCAATATAATTGACACCGTAACACCAGAGGAGTACATAAGGGACACCTTCCAGAACGTTTCTAACTCCGAAAAGGAATAGGTATGTGGTACGGTAAGTAAATCGACTCCAAAACTGTTCTAATAGC
This sequence comes from Thinopyrum elongatum, assembly GCA_011799875.1. Lineage (NCBI taxonomy): Eukaryota > Viridiplantae > Streptophyta > Magnoliopsida > Poales > Poaceae > Thinopyrum > Thinopyrum elongatum. The sequence goes on along the minus strand of CM022302.1, from coordinate 117,222,182 downwards.
AATTTTTCTCCGTTTTGGAATATTTAAAAAATTAAGAAAATTAAAAGTAGTCCGAAAGAGACATGAGGCGACCACAAGGGTGGAGGGCATGCCCTACCCCCCGGGCCCGCCCCCCTGCCTTGTGGCCACCTCGTGTGCCCTCCGGACTCCGTTTTCTTGCACAATACTTCTTTTGGTCAGTAAAAATTCATTATATAATCTCCCAAAGGTTTTGACCACCGTACCACAGCAAAATCCCCTGTTTTTGTTTTGAGTTGTTTCTGCAGCAGATTTAGAACAATATGTCATCCCAAGATTCGGAGGGGGAAAGCTATGTAGCTGATTACATTGCAGACCCCAAAGTCTACGGGGATTTGGAGCATTGTGGTTGGACCACGGAGGAAGAAGAAGACTATGATCCTAAGGGAAAGGAGGAGACAAGCTCGGATAAAGATGAAGTCCCACTACCTCAACCTGGGGACATGCATGTGGAGTTCAAAAAGTCAAGTCTCCCTAATAAAGAAAATAAACCTAAGATCGAGTTTATCCCTTTTCGCCTCTTGCGGGAAAACAAACAGGAATTATGTAAAAAGATAATAAGTCTTAAGCAGGAGATCGATGACTTAAAGGAGGAAAATTTTATCCTCAAGCGCAAGATAAGGAAGAAGCCTACTACATCAACAACTCCATCACCACCACTTCCGAAGAAAGAGATCTAAATACATGGGTATGGGCACTCCCCTTGGCAGCAGCCAAGCTTGGGGGAGGTGCCCCGGTATCGTATCACCATCACCCCTTTACTTTTATCATTTTTTCTTAGTTCGATCCTTTTGGTTATATCTTGATCTAGTAGAATATAGTTTTTAGTATGATCTAGCTTTGAGTTTTGTTTCGATCTCTATCTATGTAATCGAGTCCATGAGTTATATATAATAAAGAGTAGTTTTGAGTTGAGAGCTTTGCTTTCTTGCTATGATCTTGAGGGAATTAAATTAAAGAAAGTAATAAAAAGATCATATATTGATCTTATGGAGAGTAATGACTTCACATATAAAGAGTATGATGAATTAAAGTTATTGAGAGTTGACAAACATAGTTTTGGTCATTGTTGCAATTAATAGCAAGTAATAAAGAAAGAGAGGCTTCACATATAAATATACTATCTTGGACATCTTTTGTAATTGTGAGCACTCATTAAAATATGACATGCTAAAAAGTTGATGTTGGACAAGGAAGACAACATAATGGTTTATGTTTTCTTATATCCAAATAGAAGTTATGTTGTCATGGATCCTCCAGCATGTTGAGCTTGCCTTTCCCTCTCATGCTAGCCAAATTATTTGCACCAAGTAGAGATACTACTTGTGCTTCTAAACATCCCTAAACCCAGTTTTGCCATGAGAGTCCACCATACCTACCTATGGATTGAGTAAGATCCCTCAAGTAAGTCATCATTGGTGCAAGCAATAAAAATTGCTCTCTAAATATGTATGATCTATTAGTGCGAAGAAAATAATCTTTATACGAACTTGTGATATGGAAGAAATAAAAGCGACGGACTGCATAATAAAGATCTTTATCACAAGTGGCAATATAATGTGACGTTCTTTTGCATTAAGATTTTGTGCATCCAACCATAAAAGCGCATGACAACCTCTTCTTCCCTCTGCGAAGGGCCTATCTTTTACTTTTTATCTTCTACCCTTATACAAGAGTCATGGTGATCTTCACCTTTCCTTTTTACACTTTTTCTTTTGGCAAGCACTATGTGTTGGAGGGAGATCCAGATATATATATATCCACTCGGATGTAGGTTATCATAAAGTATTATTGTTGACATTACCCTTGAGGTAAAAGGTTGGGAGGCGAAACTATAAGCCCCTATCTTTCTCTGCATCCGACTAAAGCTTTGAACCCATAAGTATCGCGTGAGTGTTAACAATTGTGAAATACTAAATGATAGTTGAGTATGTGGACTTGCTGAAAAGCTCTTGAATTGACTCTTTCCGATGTTATGATAAATTGCAATTGCTTTAATGACTGAGATCATATTTGTTAGTTTTCAATGAAGTTTCTGATTCATACTTTACCTTGTGAACGAATTGTTACTTTAGCATAAGAAATTATATGGCATTATATGTTGTTGTTCTAAAGATGATCATGATGCCCTCATGTCCGTATTTTATTTTATCGACACCTCTATCTCTAAACATGTGGATATATTTTTTTGATTTCGGCTTTCGCTTGAGGACAAGCGAGGTCTAAGCTTGGGGGAGTTGATACGCCCATTTTCCATCATGCTTTTATATTGATATTTATTACATTATGGGCTGAATAACATTATATCACAATAATTATGCCTTTTCTCTCTTATTTTATAAGGTTTACATGAAGAGGGAGAATGCCGGTAGCTGGAATTCTGGACTGGAAAAGGAGCAAATATTAGAGACCTATTCTGCACAACTCCAAAATTCCTGAAACTTCACAGAGAATATTTTTGGAATATATAAAAAATATTGGGTGAAAAAAATACCAGAGGGGGGCCACCAGCCAGCCACAAGGGTGGAGGGCGTGCCCTACCCCCTGGCCGCGCCCCCCGTCCTTGTGGGCCCCCTGGCAGGCCTCCGACGCCCATCTTCTGCTATATGGTGTGTTTTGACCTATAAAAAATCAGAAGGAAGCTTTCGGGATGAAGCGCCGCCGTCTCGAGGCGGAACTTGGGCAAAACCAATCTAGGGCTCCGTCAGAGCTGTTCTGCCGGGGAAACTTCCCTCCGGGAGGGGGAAACCGAAGCCATCGTCATCATCAACGATCCTCTCATCGAGAGGGGGTCAATCTCCATCAACATCTTCACCAGCACCATCTCCTCTCAAACCCTAGTTCATCTCCTGTATCCGATCTCTGTCTCAAAACCTCAGATTGGTACCTGTGGGTTGCTAGTAGTGTTGATTACTCCTTGTAGTTGATGCTAGTTGGTTTATTCGGTGGAAGATCATATGTTCAGATCCTTAATGACAATTAATACTCCTCTGATTATGAACATGAATATGCTTTGTGAGTAGTTACATTTGTTCCTGAGGACATGGGAGAAGTCTTGTTATAAGTAATCATGTGAATTTGGTATTTGTTCGATATTTTGATGAGATGTATGTTGTCTTTCCTCTAGTGGTGTTATGTGAACGTCGACTACATGACACTTCTCCATGGTTTGGCCCTAGGGGAAGGCATTGGGAAGTAATAAGTAGATGATGGGTTGCTAGAGTGACAGAAGCTTAAACCCTAGTTTATGCGTTGCTTCGTAAGGGGCTGATTTGGATCCATATGTTTCATGCTATGGTTAGATTTATCTTAATTCTTCTTTCGTAGTTGCGGATGCTTGCGAGAGGGATTAATCATAAGTGGGAGGCTTGTCCAAGGAAGGGCAGCACCCAAGCACCGGTCCACCCACATATCAAATTATCAAAGTAACGAACGTGAATCATATGAGCAAGATGAAAACTAGCTTGACAACAATTCCCATGTGTCCTCGGGAGCGCTTTACTTTATATACGAGTTCGTTCAGGCTTGTCCTTTGCTAAAAAAAGGATTGGGCCACCTTGCTGCACCTTGTTTACCTTTGTTACTTATTACCCGTTACGAATTATCTCATCATAGAACTATCTGTCACCGATAATTTCAGTGCTTGCAGAGAATACCTTGCTGAAAACCGCTTGTCATTTCCTTCTGCTCCTCGTTGGGTTCGACACTCTTACTTATCGAAAGGACTATGATAGATCCCCTATACTTGTGGGTCATCAGCTGCCATTCGTGCCGACCCCCAGGTCTTGGAGGAGCACCTTGCCATTTGCTAGCTACGCCGGTTAAGCATGCTCGGTTTACCCGTTGCGTGTGCTGCTCCTGCCTTTCCTTAACAAATTCTAGTGAATTGTGCTATCTAATTTTACCATGCAATCTGTTGCTCTAGTTTATATGTTCTATATGTCGTGCAGTGTGGTGCTCATTTATTAACTATTTGGTTAATTAGTTGTCATCTTTCGTTAACTGTTTGGTTCAATTCTGCAAATGTGATGTTCAATTCTTCAGGCTGCAATTTTGTATTGTATTCTATGTGAGAAATAAATCGAATTTATCTTTACAAAATACATGAGAAACGAATACAATTGCTATATTTCCAAGTTGTCAAGCATGCTTAGTTTGGTTAACTGTCTGATCTTCTAGTATGTTATACATTGTGCAATGTGGTTCTCAGTTAACGTTTGGTTCATTTGTTGTGGTGTTTAGTTAACTGTTTGGTTCAATTCTGCAATGCGATGTTCAATAGTTGTGGGTGCATTTTGTTATTGTATACCATGTGAGAAGTAAATCAAATTTGGCTATACTAAATACATGAGAAACAAATACAATTGCTATATTTCCAAGTTGTTAAGCATGCTTGGTTTGGTTAACTGTCAGATCTTCTATTAGGAGTATGTTATATTGTGCAATGTGGTGCTCAGTTAATGTTTGCTTCATTTTGTTGTGGTGTTTAGTTAACTGTTTGGTTCAATTCTGCAATGCGATGTTCAATTGTTGTGGGTGCATTCTGTTATTGTATACTATGTGAGGAATAAATTGAATTTGGCTGTACTAAATACATGAGAAACAAATACAATTGCTATATTTCCAAGTTGTTAAGCATGCTTGGTTTGGTTAACTATCTGATCTTCTATTAGGAGTATGTTATATTGTGCAATGTGGTGCTCAGTTAATGTTTGGTTCATTTGTTGTGGTGTTTAGTTAACTGCTTGGTTCAATTCTGCAATGTGATGTCCAATTGTCATGGGTAGAATTTTGTATTGTTGTGCATGTGAGGAATAAATCGAATTTGGCTGCACTTAATACATGAGAAACATATACAAGTGCTATATTTCCTAGTTCTTAATCATGCTTGGTTTGGATAAATGGGTTTTCCATGTGGCTTCAATTAATCTGATGAATCTGCAATGTGCTTATTTTTCATGAACATATTTTACTGATAGCATGCGAACCCTCACTTAACATGATGACTAACTGCCTTATATGTGTTGCAGGGAAACAATGGGAAGCACTAAGGTTTACAATCAAGGTTAGCACATGCATGGTCCATTGTCTAATAGCATATTATTGTGCAAATGCAGGAACCAATCTAATATTTAGGGTTTTAACAACTTGGTCTTGCACATGTAGGTCCTGCTATCAGAGGTTTTGACCCACTGTTCGACCCTTTTTGCATATGGGGAAATGAGTTGTCCATGAATATCAATCAAGTCAAGAAACTCAGAAAGATTGTTAGGATAAAGAAATTAGTGACAAAAAACAACAAGATCTTTGTCTGCACAATGAAGAAGACATCAGTTCACTACAAGATGGTACTAACTATTATACCTTCCCTTTTTTTATTCCTTTGCCCCCATTTCCAATATAGAGAAGATATTTATGCACATCCTTGTTTTCAGGCCTTTCCAAAGCAGTTCACTGATGATTACCTCTCAAACCATCTCTATGGTCAGGAGGCGAGGAAGGTTTTCATACAACACCCATGGTTCAATATTGAAGTGTTCCTGAAGAGGACGAAGGATGGGCGGTCAATCATCCACAGGCACTGGCCTAAAGTTGCAAAGACCTTCAACATCAATGAAGGCTCAATATTCGCCTTCCACTTCAGCAGTTTTCCAGATGAGATGCATCTGTCTATGTACCATCTATGATGCTAATTTCGAAAGGTTCTAGATGTTTCATGTGAAACTTGGTGCTGGTGCAGTTGTGTAATGGGGTAGCTGAGTGTTGAAGCTATATGATGTTGTACTTTGATGTATTTCAATTATGAAATCATGCTTCCTTAATATCGAAATGAAATATATTATGTTCTTCATATGAATGTCAATTAGATTAATAAATGGATTATTAATAATAGGGCAATTAGCCTGCTAATGGCCAATTAGCCTGCTAATGGCCAATTAGCCTGCTAATTGGGTTTTTCTATTGCAAACGGTTATTGAGAAAACACCGTGGGCGATGACCTCAGGCAACGCACATAGTTTCTAGGAATAAACCGTGTTGGATCAATGAACAATCACACACGACATCCTCTTGAAAACTTTTTGTGTTAGGCCACCTTGCGCAAACGTTTACCACATAAAAACCGTGTGTGATGCATTCAATAACGCAAACGATAAAATTGTTAATATCGTGTACAATGGCAACGCTATCACAAATGATTTAACGGGGAAAATTGTGTGTGATGTACCTGCGAACGGAAATGTTTTCCTTGGAGCGACTGTGTGCGATGTATATACGAACAGAAACGTTTAGTGGGGACTGACTGTGTGGGATGTACTTACGACCGGAAACGATTTCGCATGTATAATTGTATTTTTTTAGCACTACTGTACGTATAACCATATTTGATCGCTCGCCGGTCGCACATGACCTTATTTGGCCGAGCGTGTGTGCCAGGAGGGCATATCCCCGACGGTTTCTGGGTCATGTGGGAAGGACCCTCCTATCGCAGTCACTCACTAGGCGACGGTTCAGCACGCCGTCACGGAAAGGGGTTAAAAACCGTTTGTATAGCACCTCGCTGCACCAGTGTGTACTCTATTCGTGTAGAACAAGTGCTTAAACCTGAAAAACAACTGTTCTCATTTAAGATTCCATTGCTATCGTGCATACTGCTTTGCTCTTGTATCACTGTATTTACTCATACAATCTTATTTTTAAATTGAAGGATCCAATCGAAACTCCAATGGCACAACAGGTATGTTTAAGCATGTATCTTTAACAGGTTTGCTCTTCTAAATAGCTCTATTGATTTCAATTTCAATTGTGTATATAGTTGACTTCTCATATCATGCACATTACTAGCATCACAATAGCGCCAATAGTGTTGTTCTACATGTAGACCCGTGGTATCCATCTGAAATCTTGTTGTGCCGTGTAGTTTCCCATGCTTTGTATTCTTTCAATGCTGATTTGTCTTGAACTGATATGATTTGTGTAACACCCCCGGTGGTTAACTACAGTAATCACCCTTTTGATTATGCCATGTCATCTTGTTTAACAGTGCATGATCATCATTTGCATCATATTGCATTTCAACTCCTAACTCAAATTCAAATTTAAATGAAAGTGAAATATAAAAGTTGTCCAACATAAGAACTAAAATGTTCAATAAATAGTAGATAAATCAGAGGCTATGTTAAAATTGTAAACAACATTATTAAAATTGGATAAGTGACTCAAACAACTTAAAACAGTGGCTGAAAATAACATTTAGTAACCTTTTAATTTATTTAAAACAAATATGAAATGATGTTTTGCCCAAACTAGTTTTTGGTGTTAGGGTATAAAGCACTGGTATTTATGGACTAGGTCTCCCTTTTTACAAAAACCATTTGGGGCCTAAACAATTAACAGAATAGAAAAGAAAAGAAACAGAAAAAGAGAAAAGGAAAAAGGCCTAAAGGATCTACTGTGCACTAGGCCTACTGCTACAGCGCGGCCCAGCCCACCCCCGCGCCGTCCCTCACCACGCACTGCTCACGCGCGCGCTGTCGAGCACCTGCCGCGCGCGGCCAGGCCCCCCCTCGCTCGCCGCTCGACCGCGCGCCCGCGCGCGCGTTGGGTATAAGGGCCCCCCCCTGCTTCCCCCTGGCGAACCCTAGCATCCCTCCCCTTTCTCCCTTGCTCTCTCCCACCTCACCCGACGCCGCCATGGACGGCCGCGGTTGAGCTACGTGGCCACCGTCACCGTCCCGCCTCGCGAACGTGCCCACCATGCTCCTCGACGTCGACTACGTCGGCTACGCCAACTAACCGAAGCCCGGAGCCACCGCAGCGCCTCCTCGAGCCCTCCTCCCTCCTCGGATCGCCGCCGCGCGCCGTCGTCGATTCGCTCCGGCAAGCCCTCCCCGAGCTCGCTTACGCACACCTACAGGCTCTACGTGAGCACCCCCCCGTCCTCCTCCCTCTCTCCCTGCGCTCTCCCCGTAGCCGTAGCTCGCCGCCACCATGCTCGTGCTCTGTCCGCCGCCGTCGCTGCCATTGCTGCGCTCCCAGAGCCGCTCGGCTCGGTCCCGCAGCACCAACGTGCTCCTGGTGAGCCGTAGAGGCCGCCCCGCCTTTTGCTTTGCTCGCTAGCCCACTGCAGCCACGCGCCCGAGCACCACCCGAGAGCCCCGCCGCCAACCGTCATCGCCGGCGTCGTTCCGACCACCCCCGGGGCCAACCACCACCACCACGCGATGCGGCTCGCTGCGCCCGTTCGTTAGAGCCCAAGCACGCCCTCGGAGATGCCCTGTGGGCGTAACCCGGGCTCGCCGGAGCTCGGCGCCGCGTTCGAGCTCGCCGGCATGCTCTGGTGGCCGGCACCGACGTGGCACGTGGCCCCCACCGCCTGTGCCACTAACCGCTGGGCCCTGCGGGCCCAGTTGACTGGTCAGCGCTGCTGACTGGGCCGGCTTTGTCGCTGACACACGGGTCCCACCCCTTTAAACGATTTTAAATAAATAAGAATTAGTTAATTAGTTAATTATAGTACTAATCAGTCACTGACTGCCGGGGCCCACCCTCTAATTAATTCAGTTAATTAAATTAACCCCTCTAATTAAACCACAGTGTATGACATGTGGGTCCCACTGGTCAGGTTTGACCCTGGTCAGCCGACCGTTGACTGCTGACGTCAGCATTGCATCACGGTGATGTCACCCTGTACTGTTTTGGATAATGTTTAATTTAAATAAATAATTAAATTCTAGAAATTAATAAAAACTTTAGAAAATCATATCTTTTAATCCGTAACTCCGATCGAAAAACTTTGTACATGAAAATTGCTCAGAACGACGAGACGAATCTGAATACGCGGTCCGTTCGTCCGCCACACGTCCCTAACTATCCGAACATGCAACCGTTCCCCTCTTTTCGTCTGTCCGAAATGCCGGACACTGGGAATACTTTCCCGGATGAATCCCACCTTCGCCAGTATCACCCGGCACTGCGCTAGATCACCTCCGTCACCGCGTATTGCCATGTTATGCTTTGTGCTGCACTTGATCGCTGTGTATTTATATTGTTTCCTCCCCCTCTTCTCTCTTGGTAGCCCCCGACACCGACGCCGTCCCCGAGGCCGACGCAGCTCCGGAGCCCGAAGACACCATTGACCACCTTGCCCTTGCCGCCGAGCAACCAGGCAAGCCCCCCCCCCTTTTTGATCATCCCGATATCGCCCATTCTATTTCCCATGCTTGCGTCAGAATTGCTGCTGCTGCTTTACCTATTCTGATGCATAGCCTGTTCATTGTAACCTGCTGTTGATAATTACCTGCATATCCTAAACTGCTTAGTATAGGCTGGGTAGAGACCTATCAGTGACCCCACTTATCCCGACTGCCGCGCTGGATTGTCAGAAGACCCGATCAACGGGAATTGAAAACCAGGCCCTGACACCGCACATCACCCCCCTTAGTTGTAACGACACTGCAGCGTTACTATCGAGTGCCGAGGGTGAAACCTCTTGTAGCACTTCTGATGTTAACTCTGTAGAGTAGCTATTCGGTCGTGGTCATCGAGGGTGATTCCTCCTTCACCACTTCCGGTAACGACGCTGTCGTGCAACACATCAAGTGTGAACCCATCGAGGGTGAATCCTCCGAGTTCACCTTGAGGGATACATCAAGTAGGAATCCAACGAGGGTGATACCTCAGATTCCCCTGATGTTATGGACACACGGATAATTGGACTTTACACTATTACTTGGATAGGCGGGTCGACCCTGAGGGGTACCCGCGTGCGCCTGAGAGGCGAGTGTTGTGAAGACGGGTGCCAGTGTGGTGCCCGAGTGGTGAATACGAGGCGCGGCCAGGCATTCTTAACCCTTGCAGCAAGTCCTCGAGACGGGGCGACGGGGTCACATCTTTCGTGAGTCTCTGCTCGTTACCGCAAGCCCCTAGTCCACTACGATTTGGATCTTTGATCCAAGCAGGCCTCTGGTCTGATAGCACTAACCATCACGTGGGCATAGTATGGGCGTTCTGCATCGTATGCATCAGCCGAAAGCTCTGTCAGACGTCCAGTTCAGCAGTGCGGCATGGAGTGATTGGCGCCATTGCGGTGGTGCTTGGATCTGAGCCATGTGAGCAACGACCCGGAGGGCGAGGGGCGATGGCCAAGACCCCCTTGCGCTTAGGATGTAGACCGGCGGGGACCTCTCTGCTGAGCTGTAGGTAGGGTTGCGATGTGTCGTTTGGCCGAGGCCGGGCATGACCCAGGAAAGTGTGTCCGGCCGGAGTTAATCGAGCGTGTTGGGTAAGTTGGTGCACCCCTGCAGGGAAGAAAACTTCTATCGATAGTCTGTCCCACGGTAACGGACACTCAGAGTTGTATCATGATTGATACAATTTTAGAACTGGATACTTGGATACTATGGCTCTGGGATTGCTTCTCGCAGGGAGTCGAGAAGGGATCTCAGGACGAGGTTGATGACTGTATGGCTCTGGGATTGCTTTCTCGCAGGGAGTCGAGAAAGGATCTCTGGGTGAGGTTGAGGTTGAGACATAATGATACTGCTACATTATATTGTACTGTTCTACTCTCTTCTATTTCTGCAAGACCTCTGAAGATGCTAGTCTTCGATAGGACTAGGCCTTCTCTCTATTCTGGCATTTCTGCAGCCCAGTCCACATATACAGCCTCCCCTTGAAAATGTTGCATATGTAGTGTAGATCCTTGCTTGCTGAGTACTTCTGAGTACTCACGGTTGCTTTGTTTTCCTTTTCCCCCCATATCAGTTTGTCGTGACCAGAGGACGGAGCCCCCTGAGACAGATGCCCCGTCGATCGACTACTACTACCACCCCGAGGATGGATACTACTACGAGTTGACTGATAACCAGGAGTAGGATCGGAGGGTCCCAGGCAGGAGGCCTACGCCTTTCGATCGTAGTGTTTTATTTTGCCCCGCCTTTCTAAAGGCCTTTCTGTTTCTATTTCATATCTGTACTCAGATATCTGATGCTTCCGCTGATGCTTGTTCGCAAGCTTATGTATTCGAGCCCTAGTGGCCCCTGGCTTGTAATATAAAGCTTGTATGACTTTATTTATGTTTTAGAGTTGTGTTGTGATATCTTCCCGTGAGTCCTTAGTCTTGATCATGTGCATTTGCGTGTATGATTAGTGCACGATTGGGTCGGGGCGTCACAAGTTGGTATCAGAGCCGACTGCCTCTAGGAATCCCCCTTTCCAACTCCTTGGCTGAAGTTGAGTCTAGTAACCAAAAACTGTTTTACTAACTTGGCTGTGTGGCTTACGGTCCCACGTCGCCAATTGGGTGGTATTAGGATCTTTTACTTCTCGACTTTTACTCTCGGACTCTGATCTCTCTTTTATTCAGGTTAAATAAATTTTACTAACTCCAACATTAGGTTCTCGTAATCACATCCACCCGGAGTTCTGAAATATCCCCCCTTGCTCCAAGATTGTGGACCAGGTTCTGCTTGCAGGATCCTCTTATCGTGGGCACCCTGTGTTTCACTTGCAGATTCCTCGCTCCAATAGTTTTCTCCGACGTTGATGTAGCCTTTGCTATGTCTCGTTGTGTACTTCCCTACCGCGTGCCTGCGCGCCGCCTAGATGTCTAGCCCTCCCTTTTCAACTGTCGTAATGCCGGATACTAACCGAGGCTATGTGTGGATTCGAATGTCTGGTGCGAATATGATGAAGTATCTATTGCACTTCTTCTGTTGTGCGTGTTACTTCATGAATCATTCCATACACCTGCAGTTTTTCTTGCTAAACTACCCCTGTTGATTTGGCAGGATGGCTGACGATCCTCCACCTCCACCTTATATTGCCGCAATGATGCACCAATTTGAACTGAACCGTCAGGTTATGACCGGGATATTGGCTCAGTTCCCAAACCAGAATGCTCATCAGCAGCCTACACCAATAACACTGTCAGAATTCGTGCGCCTCAATCCGTCCACTTTTCGCAGCTAGACTGATCCAATGGATGCTGACGATTGGCTCCGTGACATTGCCTTCCAGATGAAGTCAGCCAATGTTATCCCTGACAGTTACGTCACCTATGCGACGTATCACCTGAGGGGATCAGCTGCTCAGTGGTGGGAAAGCCACAAGGCTATGTTGCCTGCAGAGACTGTAACCACTTGGCAGGAATTTCAGTCAGCTTTTCGTGCACGGTACATTCCTCAAGGTCTGATGGACCAGAAGAAGCAGGAGTTCCGCAAACTCTCACAGGGCAAAATGACTGTGGATGAATACCAGAGGAAATTTCTTGAATTGTCCCGCTATGCTGCGGATGACGTCGACACCAACACACACAAGCAGGATAAATTCTGTGAAGGACTACGTACTGATATAAAACTTGCACTTGCTGTCCATGATTTCACAGACTACGCAACGCTTGTCAGCAAATCTTTCCAAATTGAAACAGCTCTGACTGAATGCCAGGAGTCGCTCAAGCGCACTCATGGAGCTGGCTCATCCTCGGGTCAGCCTGTTCAGAAGCGTCGAGTGTGGATCCCGCACAATGTACACCACCGACCTGCTCCAACACCAAGGCCGTCCTATGTTGCACCTCATTTGCCTTCACCGCCGAGACAGCTATCGGTTCATGCTAGACTGCCTGATGCTATGGCTTTTCGTCAGGATGCACCACGTCCTTCTGCTGGTTGCAGGAAGAGCCGTCGAAAACATCCTTCTAGGAACGTTGGAACCAGACCACCTGCTAATCAGCGTGTTCATGTCAACCAAGTCAACATGGAAGAAGCTCGACAGGACCCCAACATTGTGATGGGCACCCTTCTAGTGAATTCAATCCCAGCTTCAGTCCTCTTTGATTCTGGAGCATCGCACTCCTTCATGTCCGAAAGTTTTGCGCGAAGCCATGATATACTTTTCGAGGAGATGTCCATCCCATTAGTAATCCATTCGCCTGGGGCTAATTGGCAAACTACCATGGTAAGCCACGGTAACCACATTGTGATCGGAGGATTGATGTTCCCCGTTTCACTCATTGCTCTCAAGACCTCCAACATAGACATTATTCTGGGTATGGACTGGTTGAAGCCCCATAAAGCTTTGATTGACTGTGCCACTGAAACAGTCCGCCTCACACACCCTTCCGGTCAGACTGTCAGATACTCAGCTCGTACAGTGCAGGACGCCGAAGCTCAGATATATGTCCTAAATGCATTGAACGCTTCACCTCTTGAAGGCATCAAGAACGTTCCAGTTGTTCGTGAATTTCAAGATGTATTTCCAGAAGAACTTCCAGGAATACCCCTTGCTAGAGCTGTCGAATTTGTCATCGACCTGAAGCCAGGCACTACCCCTATTGCGAAGCGTCCTTATAAGATGCCTCCGCATCATCTTCTCGAGCTTAAGGAAGAAATCGACATGTCACTTAAGAAAGGTTTCATCCGCCCCAGTTCCTCTGCTTGGGGAGCACCTTCACTCTTCGTTAAGAAGAAGGATGGAACTAATCGATTGGTTCAGGATTACCGACCTATCAACCAAGCAACAATTCAGAACAAATATCCGCTTCCCCGGATCAATGATTTGTATGATCAACTTGACGGTTCCTCAGTATTCTCTAAGCTTGATTTGAGATTGGGATACCATCAGATCCGTGTTCGTGAAGAGGATATTCCGAAGACTGCATTTGTTACTCGTTATGGCTCCTACGAGTACACTGTCATGTCATTTGGCCTAACAAATGCTCCAGCCACATTCTCCCGTCTGATGAATTACATCTTCATGGATTACCTCGACAAGTTTGTCATGGTTTATCTAGATGATATTCTGGTCTATTCAAAGAATAAGGAAGAACATGCCGAACACCTCCGTCTTGTACTGGAAAGGCTCCGAGAACATCAATTATATGACAAATACTCCAAATGTGAATTTTGGCTTTCTAAAGTAACGTATCTTGGTCATGTGATTTCCAAAGATGGAATTGCCATTAACACAGAACGAGTTCAGGCTATTCTTGATTGGACTCCTCCAAAGAACGTCAAGCAAGTAAGAAGTTTTCTCGGCCTTGCAAGTTATTGCCGTCGTTTTGTCGAGAATTTTTCAAAGATTGCCAAGCCTTTGACTGATCTGCTTCACAAAGGCGTTAAGTTCGAATGGACAGAAAAATGTCAGGAAAGTTTTCAAGCACTCAAAGACAAGCTGACATCTACCCCAGTACTATCTCCTCCAGATACCCACAAAGACTTTGTGATTTATTGTGACGCATCCCGTGAAGGATTAGGCTGCGTCCTAATGCAAGAGCGCAAAGTGATTGCTTATGGCTCTCGTCAGTTGCACCCACATGAAGAGAATTATCCGGTACATGATCTAGAACTAGCTGCTGTGATCTATGCATTGCAGTTGTGGCGACATTACCTCCTCGGTAATCGTTGCGAGATCTACACGGATCATAAAAGTCTGAAGTACTTGTTTACTCAACCATCTCTAAACCTCCGTCAGCAAAGATGGATGGAGGCCATTGCGGACTATGATTTGGGTATTTCCTATACCCCTGGCAAGGCTAACGTGATGGCTGATGCCTTAAGCCGCAAGTCCTATTGCGACAACCTCATGGTTAGGCGAGCTCAACCTCGTCTTTTTGAAGAACTATGCAAGCTGAATCTACGTATTGTTCCACAGGGCTCTCTAAATAACCTTGTAATACAACCAGATCTTGAGAAAGCTGTTAAGGATGCGCAAGCTAAAGATGCTGAAATTGATCTGATGAAGAAAAATCTTCACCTTGTAAAGTACAGGGATTTCTCGCTGTCTGAAGATGGAACCTTGTATTTCAGAAACCGCATTGTGGTACCTCGCTTCGAACTCATGACTGACAAAGTCATGAAGGAGGCACATGATACCCCGCTGTCTATTCATCCGGGTAGCACCAACATGTATCGTGATCAACGTCAAAGGTACTGGTGGTCAAAAATGAAGCAGGACATTGCTTGATATGTTGCTGAATGTGATCTTTGTCATCGCGTTAAAGCAGAACATCATAAACCAGCTGGAATTCTGCAACCACTGCCTATTCCTCTATGGAAATGGGATAAGGTTCAGATGGATTTCATTACAGGACTTCCCAAGTCACAGAAGGGTCACGATGCTATTCTTGTCGTCGTCGACCAACTCTCTAAAGTTGCACACTTTCTGCCTGTCAAAGAAACTATCACTGCTAGTCAGTTAGCAGAGTTGTATATCTCCAGAATTGTTTCACTCCACGGTATTCCGAAAGAGATTAGTTCGGACCGTGGCGGTCTTTTCACTTCCAAATTCTGGGAAAGTTTCCAAACAGCTATGGGAACTCATATTACCTGGAGTTCAGCTTATCACCCCCAATCCCAAGGCCAAGTCGAACGAGTCAACCAAGTGCTTGAAGACATGCTACGGGCTTGTGTTATATCGTTTGGCAAGAAGTGGGAAGAATCTCTTCCTTATGCGGAATTCTCATATAACAACAGCTATCAAGCCAGCTTGAAAATGGCTCCCTTTGAAGTACTCTATGGACGTAAGTGTCGCACCCCTCTGAATTGGTCAGAAACTGGGGAACGACCGCTCATGGGTCCGGATATTATTCAACACGCCGAAGAACAAGTTCGAATTGTTCGGAAAAATCTCAAGGCGGCTCAGGACCGCCAGAAGAGCAACTATGATCGCAAACGATGGGGTTTGACTTATCAACCTGGTGATCAGGCTTATCTGCGAGTCACCCCGATGAAAGGCACTCACCGTTTTGGAATCAAGGGCAAGCTAGCTCCGCGCTACATTGGTCCTTTCCGCATTATTGCTAGACGTGGTCAGGTGGCATATAAATTGGAGTTGCCACCGCAATTCTCTCATATCCACGACGTCTTCCATGTGTCGCAACTTCGTAAATGCTTCAAGGAATCTCCGCACCGAGCTGTGGATCACGAGGTGCTCGAATTGCAAGATGACCTTTCTTATAAGGAGCATCCGATCTGCATTCTCGATGAAGCTGAACGTCGGACCCGTCAGAAGGTTACCAAGTTCCTCAAAGTGCAGTGGTCAAATCATACCGAAGATGAAGCCACTTGGGAACGCGAGGATAATCTTCGTGCGGAATACCCCGAACTTTTTCCTTCTACCTCTTAATTCTCGGGACGAGAATTCTTGTTAGTAGAGGAGATTTGTAACACCCCCGGTGGTTAACTACAGTAATCACCCTTTTGATTATGCCATGTCATCTTGTTTAACAGTGCATGATCATCATTTGCATCATATTGCATTTCAACTCCTAACTCAAATTCAAATTTAAATGAAAGTGAAATATAAAAGTTGTCCAACATAAGAACTAAAATGTTCAATAAATAGTAGATAAATCAGAGGCTATGTTAAAATTGTAAACAACATTATTAAAATTGGATAAGTGACTCAAACAACTTAAAACAGTTGCTGAAAATAACATTTAGTAACCTTTTAATTTATTTAAAACAAATATGAAATGATGTTTTGCCCAAACTAGTTTTTGGTGTTAGGGTATAAAGCACTGGTATTTATGGACTAGGTCTCCCTTTTTACAAAAACCATTTGGGGCCTAAACAATTAACAGAATAGAAAAGAAAAGAAACAGAAAAAGAAAAAAGGAAAAAGGCCTAAAGGATCTACTGTGCACTAGGCCTACTGCTACAGCGCGGCCCAGCCCACCCCCGCGCCGTCCCTCACCTCGCACTGCTCACGCGCGCGCTGTCGAGCACCTGCCGCGCGCGGCCAGGCCCCCCCTCGCTCGCCGCTCGACAGCGCGCGCGCGCGCGCTGGGTATAAGGGCCCCCCCTGCTTCCCCCTGGCGAACCCTAGCATCCCTCCCCTTTCTCCCTCGCTCTCTCCCACCTCACCCGACGCCGCCATGGACGGCCGCGGTTGAGCTAATCGGTCACCGCCCCGCCTCGCGAACGTGCCCACCGTGCTCCTCGACGTCGACTACGTCGGCTACGCCAACTAACCGAAGCCCGGAGCCACCGCAGCGCCTCCTCGAGCCCTCCTTCCTCCTCGGATCGCTGCCGCGCGCCATCGTCGATTCGCTCCGGCAAGCCTTCCCCGAGCTCGCTTACGCACACCTACAGGCTCTACGTGAGCACCCCCGTCCTCCTCCCTCTCTCCCTGCGCTCTCCCCGTAGCCGTAGCTCGCCGCCACTGTGCTCGTGCTCTGTCCGCCGCCGTCGCTGCCATTGCTGCGCTCCCAGAGCCGCTCGGCTCGGTCCCGCAGCACCAACGTGCTCCTGGTGAGCCGTAGAGGCCGCCCCGCCTTTTGCTTTGCTCGCTAGCCCACTGCAGCCATGTGCCCGAGCACCACCCGAGAGCCCCGCCGCCAACCGTCATCGCCGGCGTCGTTCCGACCACCCCCGTGGCCAACCACCACCACCACGCAATGCGGCTCGCTGCGCCCGTTCGTTAGAGCCCAAGCACGCCCTCGGAGATGCCCTGTGGGCGAAACCCGGGCTCGCCGGAGCTCGGCGCCGCGTTCGAGCTCGCCGGCGTGCTCCGGTGGCCGGCGCCGATGTGGCACGTGGCCCCCACCGCCTGTGCCACTGACCACTGGGCCCTGCGGGCCCAGTTGACTGGTCAGCGCTGCTGACTGGGCCGGCTGTGTCGCTGACACACGGGTCCCACCCCTTTAAACGATTTTAAATAAATAAGAATTAGTTAATTATAGTACTAATCAGTCACTGACTACCGGGGCCCACCCTCTAATTAATTCAGTTAATTAAATTAACCCCTCTAATTAAACCACAGTGTATGACATGTGGGTCCCACTAGTCAGGTTTGACCCTGGTCAGCCGACCGTTGACTGCTGATGTCAGCATTGCATCACAGTGACGTCACCTTGTACTGTTTTGGATAATGTTTAATTTAAATAAATAATTAAATTCCAGAAATTAATAAAAACTTTAGAAAATCATATCTTTTAATCCGTAACTCCGATCGAAAAACTTTGTACATGAAAATTGCTCAGAACGACGAGACGAATCCGAATGCGCGGTCCGTTCGTCCGCCACACGTCCCTAACTATCCGAACATGCAACCGTTCCCCTCTTTTCGTCTGTCCGAAATGCCAGACACTGGGAATACTTTCCCGGATGAATCCCACCTTCGCCAGTATCACCCGGCACTACGTTAGATCACCTCCGTCACCGCGTATTGCCATGTTATGCTTTGTGCTGCACTTGATCGCTGTGTATTTATACTGTTTCCTCCCCCTCTTCTCTCTCGGTAGCCCCCGACACCGACGTCGTCCCCGAGGCCGACGCATCTCCGGAGCCCGAAGACACCATTGACCACCTTGCCCTTGCCGCCGAGCAACCAGGCAAGCCCCCCCCCCCTTTTTGATCATCCCGATATCGCCCATTCTATTTCCGATGCTTGCATTAGAATTGCGGTTGCTGCTGCTTTACCTATTCTGATGCAAAGCCTGTTCATTGTAACCTGCTGTTGATAATTACCTGCATATCCTAAACTGCTTAGTATAGGCTGGGTAGAGACCTATCAGTGACCCCACTTATCCCGACTGCCGCGCTGGATTGTCAGAAGACCCGATCAATGGGAATTGAAAACCAGGCCCCGACACCGCACATCACCCCCCTTAGTTGTAACGACACTGCAGCGTTACTATCGAGTGCCGAGGGTGAAACCTCTTGTAGCACTTCTAATGTTAACTCTGTAGAGTAGCTATTCGGTCGTGGTCATCGAGGGTGATTCCTCCTTCACCACTTCCGGTAACAACGCTGTCGTGCAACACATCAAGTGTGAACCCATCGAGGGTGAATCCTCCGAGTTCACCTTGACGGATACATCAAGTAGGAATCCAATGAGGGTGATACCTCGGATTCCCCTGATGTTATGGACACACGGATAATTGGACTTTACACTATTACTTGGATAGGCGGGTCGACCTTGAGGGGTACCCGCGTGCGCCTGAGAGGCGAGTGTTGTGAAGACGGGTGCCAGTGTGGTGCCCGAGTGGTGAATACAAGGCGCGGCCGGGCATTCTTAACCCTTGCAGCAAGTCCTCGAGACGGGGCGACGGGGTCACATCTTTCGTGAGTCTCTGCTCGTTACCGCAAGCCCCTAGTCCACTACGATTTGGATCTTTGATCCGAGCAGGCCTCTGGTCTGATAGCACTAACCATCACGTGGGCATAGTATGGGCGTTCTGCATCGTATGCATCAGCCGAAAGCTCTGTCAGACGTCCAGTTCAGCAGTGCGGCATGGAGTGATTGGCGCCATTGCGGTGGTGCTTGGATCTGAGCCATGTGCGCAACGACCCAGAGGGCGAGGGGCGATGGCCAAGACCCCCTTGTGCTTAGGATGTAGACCGGCGGGGACCTCTCTGCTGAGCTGTAGGTAGGGTTGCGATGTGTCATTTGGCTGAGGCCGGGCATGACCCAGGAAAGTGTGTCCGGCCGGAGTTAATCGAGCGTGTTGGGTAAGTTGGTGCACCCCTGCAGGGAAGAAAACTTCTATCGATAGCCTGTCCCACGGTAACGGACACTCAGAGTTGTATCCTGATTGATACAATTTTAGAACTGGATACTTGGATACTATGGCTCTGGGATTGCTTCTCGCAGGGAGTCGAGAAGGGATCTCAGGACGAGGTTGATGAATGTATGGCTCTGGGATTGCTTTCTCGCAGGGAGTCGAGAAAGGATCTCTGGGTGAGGTTGAGACATAATGATACTGCTACATTATATTGTACTGTTCTACTCTCTTCTATTTCTGCAAGACCTCTGAAGATGCTAGTCTTCGATAGGACTAGGCCTTCTCTCTATTCTGGCATTTCTGCAGCCCAGTCCACATATACAGCCTCCCCTTGAAAATGTTGCATATGTAGTGTAGATCCTTGCTTGCTGAGTACTTTTGAGTACTCACGGTTGCTTTGTTTTCCTTTTCTCCCCATATTAGTTTGTCGTGACCAGAGGACGGAGCCCCCTGAGACAGATGCCCCGTCGATCGACTACTACTACCACCCCGAGGATGGATACTACTACGAGTTGACTGACGACCAGGAGTAGGATCGGAGGGTCCCAGGCAGGAGGCCTACGCCTTTCGATCGTAGTGTTTTATTTTGCCCCGCCTTTCTAAAGGCCTTTCTGTTTCTATTTCATATCTGTACTCAGATATCTGATGCTTCCGCTGACGCTTGTTCGCAAGCTTATGTATTCGAGCCCTCGTGGCCCCTGGCTTGTAATATAAAGCTTGTATGACTTTATTTATGTTTTAAAGTTGTGTTGTGATATCTTCCCGTGAGTCCTTAGGCTTGATCATGTGCATTTGCGTGTATGATTAGTGCACGATTGGTCCGGGGCGTCACAATTTGAACCGTGTCTCTATTTTGATTAGGCAAGACAATGCAGTGACCATAGGACATAGATATATGTTTGTTTGATGCTTTTATTATGTACTACTTGGCAATAGAAGACTTGGTAGTTTAATCATGTCCACCTTACTACTGAACTGGTTCATCGAAATGAGTTTCATATACTACATGCTAAATCTGTTATGTGTCTGCTTGTTTCTTCTTTTAGAATGCTGACAGAATATTGGGGAAGAGTACCTTATTAAGCAATGGTAAAGGAAGTAATGCAGATAAGGTTCAGGATAGAGAGACATCCTTGTTGGTCTCCAACAAAGCTGATAAAACAGCTAAGGAAAACTATCTTGAAGACAGTGAGACAACCCCAAAGTCCTGTCTTGGTGTAGTGTTTGAGTTACTGGCCACTACCGCTGGCACAAGCTATTCGAACTCACTCTCTGAATCAGTTCGGTTTCTTGAGTCTCAACTACAAGCTGAAAGACATCGATCAGCTGTGCTGCGACAAGCCGAAGGACTGCGGAAGTCCCTGGAGAATTCAGATGCATACTTTCTGGTGCAGCAGCAAGCATTGGAGGATTTTAGCGCCAAACAGGAGAAAGCTAATAAGCTTGCTAAACTTATTGCCAGCATGGTGGATACCCAGGATAACGTTTCTTGAGCTCTTCTGAAGTTTTTTCAGTTATGGACTTGTTTTGCTGCCGCGTTTATTTGCACTGGTGGCCAATTTAGATGGCCAATGTATGTAATATGCTGCTTTGTTCCCTATATTTGCACTGGTTGCGAACTTTGATGCCCAGTGGATATAATATGTGTAATAGCCGTAATAGCCTAGCGTTAGTTGCTTGCTTATTTATTTCCTTGTTGTCTAGTTGTTTTCTTGTAGTCACTGCAGTTCTTTTTCCGCATTTTCTAGTAGCCACAATAACCTATTTTTATAACTAGGCCACAATAACCATGGGCAATAATATACGGGCTGTAGGATCCATGGGCCTTCTACGGGCCGTAGGATCCATGGGCCTTCTACGGGCCGTATGATCGATTGGCCAAACATGGGCCGTTCTATTCGTGGACCAATAACGGTCCGCAAAATGGGCCTTATACGGGCTAGAGTGAAAATCGTCTATTTATGGCCCAACCATAAGGGGTCGTTAATAGGCCGAAATGTATAACCGGCTTAATTCTATCGACAGGCATCACGGGTCGTTAATGGGCCGTATTTGATGATGCTATGAAAACAGCCCAACGGGTTAACGGGCCACAAACGGGCCGACTGTAACCACGGGCTGAATTTGGCCCACAAGCGAAACAGGCCAGTAACGGACCGTAAGTAACCGAATGCTGGAAATGAGCAGAAAAATAAATGGGCCCTTAGAAGGCTGAAAGTTAACACGAGCTGGAAACGGCCCAACGGAATAATGGGCCGTTGATGGGTATAAAGCGATACACTGTTCATAATGGGCCAGTTTCACCACGGGCCTTTAATGGGCCTAGAGTTACAAAGGGCCTCGTATGGGCCGAAAGACGTCATGGGCCTGAAGTTACAACGGGCTGGAATCATATTGGACGGCCCAGATGACGCTACTGGGCTTAATTTAGATAGGCCATAACGGGTCGTGAGTTAGCGGGCTGTAAATGGGCTATATGCGAACAGGTCGTTAACAGGCTTTCCGTGGGCCGGCCCGCTACCTTTTGACCAAGTCAAGCAGGCCGGCCTTTTCACCTGAATGGGCCTATGTTGGGTCGTGCCACGTGTCGACGTATCATAGGTGCCTCCCGTCCAATGAGTGGATGCCATCTGTCCCAACAATGAGCCGACACGTGGTTCCTCTGGTCATTGAGAATTTTACACGTGGAAAATCGCCATTGGTCCGGGCTGTTAACGAGTTATCGGATCCAAACCGGAACCCGATAGCTTAACGGCGACCCATTACGGTTGATGCCACATGTCAGTTACCCTTGACGAAAGCACTTCCATGACGCGCCATTTATCGTCATGGAAGTGGACACTTCCGTGATGATAATTTTGGTATTGTCATGGAACACTTTTACGACAGCACAGGTATGACTATCTTGATTCTGTCATAAAATTGTCATGCATGTACATGCATGACAGAAAACGTGACCTACTATGACAAACACGTATCATCACGGAAGTGTATTTTTTTTGTAGTGTGTCGGGCAATTGATAGAAGATCGAATAATTATGACGATATCAAAGGCAATGATCAATGTATAGGCATCACGTCCAAGATTAGTAGACCGACTCCTGCCTGCATCTACTACTATTACTCCATACATCGACCGCTATCCAGCATCCAGCTAGTGTATTAAGTTCATGGAGAAACGGAGTAATGCAATAAGAACGATGACATGATGTAGACGAGATCTATTCATGTAGGAATAGCCCCGCATCTTGTTATCCTTAATAGCAACGATACATGCGTGTCTTGCTGCCCCTTCTGTCACTGGGAAAGAACACCACACGATCGAACCCATCACAAAGCACCTCTTCCCATGGCAAGAAAAATCGATCTAGTTGGCCTAACTAAACCAAAGATTCAAAGAAGAAATACGAGGCTATAAATAATCATGCATATAAGAGATCAAAAGAAGACTCAAATAATAGTCATGGATATAGATCTGATCATAAACTCAAAGTTCATCGGATCCCAACAAACACACCGCAAAAAGAGTTATATCAAATAGATCTCCAAGAGACCATTGTATTGAGAATCCAAAAGAGAGAAGAAGCCATCTAGCTACTGCCTACGGACCCGTAGGTCTATGATGAACTACTCACGCATCATCGGAGAGGCACCAATGAGGATGATGAACCCCTCCATGATGGTGTCTAGATTGGATCTCGTGGTTCTAGAACTTGCTGCGGCTGGAATTGTGTTTCATCAACTCTCCTAGGGTTTCTAGAATATTTGGGGATCTATAGGGGCAAAGAGGCGGTGCGGGAGGCCACCGAGGTGGGCATAACCCACCAGGGCGCGCCTGGGCTTCTGGGCACGCCCTAGGGGGTTGTGCTCCCCTCGGGCCTCTCCTCTGGTACTTCTTTGGCCCATCTTGTGTCTTCTGGTCCAAAAAAATTATCCAAAAAGTTTTGCTGCGTTTGGACTCCGTTTGGTACTGATATTCTGCAAAGTAAAAAAACAAGCAAAAAAGAACAACTGGCATTGGGCACTATGTCAATAGGTTAGTCCCAAAAAATGATATGAAGTTGCTATAAAATGATTGTAAAACATCCAATAATGATAATATAACAGCATGGAACAAGCAAAAATTATAGATACGTTGGAGACGTATCAGCATCCCCAAGCTTAATTCCTACTCGTCCTCGAGTAGGTAAATGATAAAAACAGAATTTTCGATGTGGAATGCTGCCTAACATTTTGGCCACCCCCTGCGCTTCATGAGCGGTACGAGCACGCAAAAAGGAAATTTATTTTGAAAATTAGAGATGGCACATAAAAATTTTCTTAGAACGGCAAGGAATTACCGCATATAGGTAGGTATGGTGGACTCATATGGCAAAACTAGGTTTAAAGTTTTTGGATGCACAAGTAGTATTTCTACTTAGTACAAGTGGAGGCTAGCAAAAAGATTGAGAAGCAACCAACCAAGAAACAAAAAATCACATAAGCGAGCATTAAGCATAACTAACACCGAATAATGCACCAGAAGTAGGATGTAATTTCATTGCATAACTATTGACTTTCGTGCTTGCATAGGGAATCAAAAACCTTAACACCAATATTCTTACTAAAGCATAATTACTCACCGACATGACTCACATATCACTATCATCATATCTCAAAACTATTACAAAGAATCAAGTTTATTTTGTCCAATGATCTTCATGAAAGGTTTTATTATATCCCTCTTGAATATCTATCACTTTGGGACTAGTTTCATATATTGCAATTGCTTTTGACAAGCTCAAACAAATTTAAGCGAAGAACATGAGCATAAAATTTTCGTCTCTCAAAATAATATAAGTGAAGCATGAGAGAATTTCTTCAGAAATTTACTAACTCTCAAATTAATCTAAGTGAAGCATGAGAGCATTTCTTCAAAAATATTAAAGCACACCGTGCTCAAAAGATATAAGTGAAGCACTAGAGCAATTCCATAGCTCAAAAAATTTAAGTGAAGCACATAGAGCAATTCTAACAAATCATAGCATAATTTTGGCTCTCTCAAATAGGTGTGTCCAGCAAGGATACTTGTGACAAACTAAGAAGCAAAAAAATCAAAGACTCATATAACACAAGACGCTCCAAGCAAAACTCATAATATGTGATGAATAAAAATATAGCCGCAAGTAAAATACCGATGGTCATTAGAAGAAAGAGGGGATGCCTTCCGGGGCATCCCCAAGCTTAGTTGCTTGGTTTTCCTTGAATATTAACTTGGGGTGCCATGGGGCACCCCCAATCTTAGGCTCTTTTCACTCCTTATTCTTCATCCATCGTGATCTCACCCAAAACTTGAAAACTTCAATCACACAAAACTTAACAAAACCTTCATGAGATCCGTTAGTATTAGAAAACCAATCTTTACTTTAAGTATTGTAGAAAACCCATTCAAATTTTGTTATTGCATTATATCTACTGTATTCTAACTTTACAATGGGCTTACCCCCCAACCCCCCCGATACAATCCATAGATTCATCAAAATAAGCACAAAATGCAAAGAAAACAGAATCTGTCAAAAACAGAATAGTCTGTAAATATGCGAATTGTTCTCATACTTATATAACTCCAAAATATCTGAAACATTAAGAAAACATAGTAAATTTGTATATCTATCTTGTGTAAAAAGTTCAGAATTTTTTGTCGCTTCTGTGAATTTAAACAATTCTGTTACTGGACGCAAAAGTTTCTGTTTTTCAACAGGATCAAATCAACTATCCCCAAAGCTATCCCAAAGGCTTTACTTGGCAAAACTACTAATTAAAACATAAAAAAACACAATCATAACAGAGGCATAATTGTGCAAACACTCAAGAAAAGAAAGAAAAAGGCAAAAAAATTATTTTATTCATTGGGATGCCTCCCAACAAGCGCTTTTCTTTAAAGCCTCTTAGCTAGGCATTGATAATTTTGATGATGCTCGCATGAAAGACAAGAATTGAAACACAAAGAGAGCATCATAATACATGTGACAATCACATTTAAGTCTAACATACTTCCGATGCATAGGGATTTTATAAGACAAGAAATATATAGCATATGCAAGAAAGAAGAAAGAAACAATAGCAATCTCAACATAACGATAGGTAAATTAGTAACATGAAAATTTCTACAACCATATTTTCCTCTCTCATAATAATTACATGTAGGATCATAATCAAATTCAACAATATAGCTATCATATAAAATTTTCTCTTCATGATCCACATGCATAAAAGTTTTATAATCTTCCAAAATAGTGGGATTAACATCAACTAAAGTCATGACCTCTCCGAACCCACTTTCATCAAAAATTTCGTAAGATTGAACACTCTCCAAATATGTGGGATTATTTTTACCTAAATTTGACGCTCTTCCAAACCCACTTTCAATATTATTGCAAACATTATTATCAATACCATATTCATCATGAGGCTTAAATAAATTTTCAAGTTCATAAGAAGAATCACCCCAATCATGATCATTGCAATAAGTAGTGGACATGGCAAAATTAGCATCCCCAAGCTTGGGGTTTGGCATATTATTAGCACAATTGACATTAATAGAATTTATATTAAAATCATTGCAATCATGCTTTTCATTGAAAGAGATATCACAAATCACTTTATCAATTTCTTCTTTCAACACTTCATCATGATTTTCAAGCAAAACTTCATAGAGATAATCAAGTGCACTCAACTCACTAGCACTTGGTTCATCATAGTTGGATCTTTAGCAAGTGGATGAGGATCCATATCAATAGATTTTTAGCAAGCGAAGATGCAAGCAAATAGAAGACACATGGCACACAAGCAAAGATAGCAAACGAGATCACAAGCAAACAAAAGATCAAACGAGAAAAAGGCAAATGAAAAGAGGGCGAATAAAAAGGCAAATATTGTGAAGTGGGGGAGATGACAACAAGAGGCAAATGGCAAATTAATGTAAATTGCAAGGAGATGAGATTTGTGATTAGGAACCTGATAGATATTGATGGTGTCTCCCCGGCAACGGCGCCAGAAATTCCTTTTGATGTGGCTTGAAACTGCGTCGGTATTTCCCCAAAGAGGAAGGGAGGATGCAGTATAGCTACGGTAGGTATTTCCCTCAGTTATGAAACCAAGGTATCAATCCAGTAGGAGAACCAAGCAACACTATGTAAACGGTACCTGCACACAAAGAACAAATCCTCGCAACCCAACACGTAAG
Source organism: Thinopyrum elongatum (assembly GCA_011799875.1). Lineage (NCBI taxonomy): Eukaryota > Viridiplantae > Streptophyta > Magnoliopsida > Poales > Poaceae > Thinopyrum > Thinopyrum elongatum. The sequence goes on along the minus strand of CM022302.1, from coordinate 117,195,435 downwards.
AGGGGTTGTCAATCCCTCCTCGGTAAAAAGATAGATTGGTTTGTATGTGTTTGGATAAATAGATCTGAATAAAATGTGAAATAAAAGATGCAAATAAAAAGTGCAGCAAAGTATTTTTGGGTTTTTGGAATAATAGATTTGAAAACAAATGCGGCAAAAAATAGATCAGAAAGCAATATGATAAAAGATAAACCCGGGGGTCGTATATTTCACTAGTGGCTTCTCTCGAGAAAATAGCACACGGTGGGTAAACAAATTACTGTCGGGCAATTGATAGAAGATCAAATAATTATGACGATATCCAAGGCAATGATCAATATATAGGCATCATGTCCAAGATTAGTAGACCGACTCCTGCCTGCATCTACTACTATTACTCCACACATCGACCGCTATCCAGCATGCATCTAGTGTATTAAGTTCATGGAGAAATGGAGTAATGAAATAAGAACGATGACATGATGTAGACAAGATCTATTCATGTAGGAATAGACCCCATCTTGTTATCCTTAATAGCAACGATACATGCGTGCATCGCTGCCCCTTCTGTCACTGGGAGAGGACACCGCAAGATCGAACCCATCACAAAATACCTCTTCCCATGGCAAGAAAAATCTATCTAGTTGGCCTAACTAAACCAAAGATTTGAATAAGAAATACGAGGCTATAAATAATCATGCATATAAGAGATAAAAAAACTCAAATAATATTCATGGATATAGATCTGATCATAAACTCAAAGTTCATTGGATCCCAACAAACACACCACAAAAAGGTTTACATGAAATAGATCTCCAAGAGACCATTGTATTGAGAAGCAAAAAGAGAGAAGAAGCCATCTAGCTACTGCCTACGGACCCTTAGGTCTATGGTGGACTACTCACGCATCATCGGAGAGGCACCAATGAGGATGATGAACCCCTCCGTGATAGGTGTTAGATTGGATCTCGTGGTCCTGGAACTTGCGGTGCCTGAAATTGTGTTTCGTTGACTCCCCTAGGGTTTCTGGAATATTTGGGAATTTATAGGGCGAAGAGGCGGTGCAGGGTACCTCCGTGGGGCCCACAACCCACTGGGCGCGCCCAGGTGTCTTGTGGTCCCCAAGGGGATCCTCTCTGGTCCTTCCTTGGCTCCCAAATTTTCTTCTGGTCCAAAATAATCTGCAAAAAGTTTCGCTGCATTTGGACTCCGTTTGATAGGGATATTTTGCGTAGTAAAAAACAAACAAAAAACAGCAACTGGCACTGGGCACTATGTCAATAGGTTAGTCCCAAAAAATGATATAAAGTTGCTATAAAATGATTATAAAACATCCAAGATTGATAATATAACAGCATGAAACAAGCAAAAATTATAGATACGTTGGAGACATATCAACCCTCGCAGCCCAAGAACATCTCGCAAAGCGCAACGAAGCCGGAGATGTGCAATATGGATCCAGGGGTGAGATAATGAAGCTAGATCCCGTAAAATTCCAGCAAGCCCCTCAGGAAGTGGTGAATGGGGAAGCCTAGACCTCGTAGAAGAAAAGGCACAAAACATACCCTCTCGTCCTTGCTTGGGGCAGGGAAGTTCTCCTCGAAGTCCTCGCCAGAGATGGAAGTTAATCTGGCGTGGACAGATACACGATCTGCAGCAGGAAGATATCCTTGCGTTTGGAGGTTGCTTAACTGGAGGCGTGAAACTGAGCAGCTAGCCCAGTCGCCTGGGAGAGGGCCATGAGGGTGTGAGGATGAACCTGGGGCGCTAGCCATTTGTCCCAAGATTTCTTTGGTTTGGTCTTGGCTTCTTGCTTTGGGATGGATTAACCACCTGTCACGCTCCTGACCTATTAAATAGGTACGCTTTCTGGTCCCACAGGGGCGTTTTTGTAAAAGAGCACTGGACTTTTCGCCTCCTGACTGGCGCACGAAAGACGAGGGTTGTCTTTAACCCTTGGTGAAAACTAATGCTGAGGGTCCCACAATGATTTGACGGGTTATGTGGTCGTCGGCGGCCGAACTGTTGAAACAGCCGAACAGGGAAGGAGTGAAGAACTCGCCTTGCAAGTCGAAGACTTTGGGGCGCACAGGGCGGCCGGCAATCACGAACCCCGGCGTTGGAGGCTAGTTCGGGGGCTATAGAGGGAGACCTGGACTAGGGAGTTCTCGGACCGCTGACTTATCTCTCATGGGCCGGACAGGTGGGCCGCACTACAACTGCTGGAAGGCCGAACTATGAGGAGACTTCGTATCCGGGAAGGAGACCTTTGGTGCCTTGATGTGTCCTCCAAGTCAAGATAGATGATTCGGCATGTTTATTCCTTTGTTGTAACCGACCATATGTAACCCTAGTACCCCTGGTGTCTATATAAACCAGAGGGTTTAGTCCGTAGAGGCTAGAACAACCATCATCCTACTCATCTAGGGTTTAGTTCATCTGATCTTGTGGTAGATCGACTCTATAATCATCCTATACACTTCAATATAATCAAGCACGACGTAGCACTACAGGTATCAACAGATTTGCTATCTGCCATGGCTGACGGCAAAGGACCAGAAAGCTGACGGTAAAGGTCTTTGCCGTCTGCTGCAGACGGCAAACTTGTCCGGCACTGGAAGTTACGGTATGTGTAGAGTGAGTACATTCTCCATGCTCTACCCCATTTCGAGACAAAATTCTGGCAGCACCTACCCACTGTTCTCCAAATACACGTCTCGGCACAAAGCTGAGAGAATGTGCATCCGAAGAACAACGGGGAGGTGCTGCCATGTGCATCCGGAGAACAACGGGGAGGTGCTGCCGAAATTTTGTCTTGGAATGGGGTAGAGCATGAAGAACGTGCCCAATCTACACATCCTCGGGCTGTCCGTGGAAATCGCTGGACAATCCGAATGAGTTACGGTGATAAATATGCAACTGAATGCATATTTATCGATGCAACCCTTTTGGACGGGAGACGTCTAGGTAACGCGACTTAGCACGAAAATGAAATCTACTAACATGATTAAAAGAGTGTAGGAGGTGAAGGTGGATTCGTAGCTCACCCTCAGCTATAGAGGAAGTAGTCGAACAACGGTGGGATCACGGACCAAAAACTTCGACCACGATGACTCCAAGGAGATGAAATAGCACAAAGCCTGTAAATTTTACCGATCGAGTCAAGAAAATTTAGGACATCACATCACATAAAGCATTGACACTTCAAACTATGAAAAAAATCATATTGCTAATGACATCTAGTCAAGTTTTTAGATCATCATGATACTTCAAATCCTAATTTCCCCTCTTCTTCTTCTCCTCTTCCCCTCTTCTTCTTCTTCTTCTTCTTCTTCTTCTTCTTCTTCTTCTTCTTCTTCTTCTTCTTCTTCTTCTTCTTCTTCTTCTTTTTCTTCTTCTCCTCTTCTTCTTCTTCTTCTTCTTCTTCTTCTTCTTCTTCTTCTTTCCTTCTCCTCCTCCTCTTCTTCTTCTTTTTCTTCTTCCTTCTTTTCCTTCTTTTCCTATTGCTTGCTTGTCCATATTGCTCATGAAAATTTTTCATATCATTCGTTCTGTGCAACACTCACCCTCCTTTCTTCCGCCTCGCTCCTCAATCCACCTTCCCTCTACATCACTGCCTACCTGACCCTCTCTCTTCTTCTTATTCCTCTTCCTTTCTTCTTGTTTTTCGTCTTCTTCTTCTATGTATTCTTCTTTTTTCATCTTTTTTCTACTTCTTTTAATTATGACTAATTACCTAAACCTAGCACTAATCTAATATAATCTAATCTAGCACTAAACCTATTTTCTACTTCTTTTAATTATGACTAATTAACTAAAACCTAGCACTAATCTAATATAATCTAATCTAGCACTAAACCTACCACTAAACTACATATCTAATCTAATCTAACAATTAAACAACAAAAAATGAAGAAAAAACAGAAAAAAGGGCTCACCAGAGGGCGATGGCCGCGGAGCCGGAGCGACAGTGCGGCGGTGGCGACGAGGGCTACAGGGCTCCGGGGCGGTGGGGCGCGGGAGGGGGGAGGGACGCAGGGGCGCCGGGCCGGCAGGGGCAATGGGGTCGCGGTGGCGCCGGGGGCTGCAGGGCTCCGGGGCGGCGAGGTGGTGGGGCGGCGGCAGCGGCCGCGCGACGGGGTGGTGGGGCGGCGGGGCGGCGGCGGGTGGTGGGGCCGGCGTGCGGTGGTCGTCGGGGAGGGAGAGAAATAGAGAGACAGGGGCGCGGCCGTTAGTTAAGTGAAACATTTGTCGTCTGCCCCGTCTTTGTCGTCTGCTAGCAGACGACAAAGAAGGGGCGTTATGGTTTTTGTAAGCAGCTCATTAGTGGGTCCCACCTCCCTCTTTGCCGTCCGCTAGCTGACGGCAGCTGACGGCAAAGAACTGGCTGATGCAAATAGTATCTTTGCCATCAGCCAGTTCATTGCCGTCTGTTTTTTGTAAGCCGACGGCAAATTCTCTGATTCCAGTAGTGTAGGGTTTTACCTCTTAGAGAGGGCTCGAACCTGGGTAAACATCGTGTCCTTCGTTCCTTCTTCCCAATTGATCCAAGATCCACAGCTCGGGACCCCCTACCCGAGATCCGTCGATTTTGACACCGACAGTGATGACCTCGATGGCACGTGCTCCTCACTGAGACTATGAACTATGAACCAAATGAAATAAATGCTACCTGTTAGTGCACCTAATCATATTTAAGCGCCAAAAGACAATTGAAACCAGTTTAAAAATTGAATACGAAAAGGAACTAAAATCAATTGAAGAATGGCATTTTGGAGGAGGTGGGTAGATTAATGATACTTGTTACCGAACCATAAGACCTTCTATGAAAGCAACGGCATGTATTGTTTCATTTTATACATTCTGGCCATCGAACATTGCAGAAGCAAATGCACTTGATTTATCGAGCAAACTGTAGGAGGTGGGTGAAGCGAGCCTGCTGCTTGCATCCCTGATCCTCGTGTCACTATTTACAGATGTAATATTCAGTGCCCATCCAAAATTTGAGCTCCGACGGAACAACCAAATTGCCCGACATCATTGGCTTTTTTTTTGCGATTCATCATTGGCTTGCTACTGAAAGTTTGATTCTCCCAAACTGAAGGAATCATCCAAAGGTGATCAAACAAAGCATGTTGTACTCTTTTCAACAGAAGAAAGCCATGGCTGGAACACATATTATTTCTCATGCAGATTTTCTGTTCTATGGAAAAAGAAAGAAGACAGAATGCAATAAAACAACTAAAAAGGGAATTAAGTATGCACACATAAAAAACATCATGTTTAATACCATGATCTTGCTCCCTTGGATGGACTGGCATCTACAAAACAGAGAGACGAAGATGGGGGGAGAGAGAGAGCTATCATTAGATGGAAATCTATATGAGCGAGATAGAGGGAGGGAAGAAGGGGAGTGTGAGCAACATAGCTGAATATACCTTGTTGCTACTTGTTGTAGACTAAGACCCAGGAGTCGGCAAGCCAGTGTTGGCCGCTGGTGCTTCCTAACAAATGTTGTGTAGTGCATAGCAAGATTAAAACATTAGGCAAAACACAACATTTGCACCCGGTGGAAAAATAAGTAAACATGAAAGAACAAATCAGCGCAAGATGCAGATGGATAAGGCAAGATCACTCAGTAAAACTGAAAAATTCATCAATCAAATGTTGAAAGCCATATGACACAACTAGCAAGGTAAGAAATCGGGTTGTGGGGGAGCTCACCTAGAGTTTAGGCCCATAAATCAATCTGGCCGTCTGGGCACTAGATGTAGAGAGGGTGCATGCCTTTCTTCTTGCCCCCACAGGAGCACAGTGGAGGAGGGGTTGGAGTGGGCCATGGTAGGAGGCCGATGGGTTGTGGCAGCACCAGCGCCATGGCCAAGCCAACTGTTTTTGAAACCGAGGGGATTGTGCCAAACAAGCAAGTTGTCCATGATATGCAAGCTGCTGCTCCACCTTAAGTTGATCCTAAAATCAACTTTGGAGTGTAAATCACAACAAAATCTTTTGACAACAGATATTCCCTAAATTTCGATGAATATCCAACAATTGAAAATAGCAACTAACCAGCAGAAATAGAAATTGAGACTCGACTCACACCCGAGGGAAGCAACAGTAGAAGCAGCATATGCAGATGACGAGGAGGGCAGCCGGTCCTTCTGACGCCTCCTTCCTCTCTCACATGGCCTCTCACGGCGGAGGAGGCATCGACGACCGCATTGACGTCGTCTGGGTTGAGCCCGTCCTCCAGCGGCTTTCGGCGAGAGCTCTCGGTGCCACCCACCTGCTAGCTTGTGGCGCGGCGGAGGAAAAGTGGTGGACGAGAAGGGCGGATGGACGAGCGCACGAGAGTGGGACCGAGTCGGCCGCCTCTGCGGCCTGCACTCCTCCTACTGAGGACGACAGTGATGGCGTCGTGGACTACCACGAGGAGAGGATGGAGCTGCAGCATCATCCTACAGGAGGTGAATAAAGGGAGGCGGTGGCGGGCGAAGACGGATGGAGGAGCCCGGGAGGCGGCGGTGGCGGGGGGGGGGGGTCTAGAGATAGAGAGGGCCGAGTAGGAAGGGAAGAGTGGCGGATGCGGTTCTAGGGTTCGTGCCCCTTCCTCTCCATCCAATGGGCGAGGCGTGCTGGTCGTCCAATGCGTGCGCGTTATACCTCGTCCAATCACACCACAGAATCGAGAAAAAGCAAGCGAACACAGACAAAGGTTAGAGTTAGGCCCATGCATCATCTGCGGTAGAATCAAAATAAGAAGTGGAAGATGTGAAAACTGATGAACGATAGAAAAGGAGCCAGCGCTGCAAAGTCAGACGAATCGAACGGTGGACGAAGTTGCGCACGGGAAGTGCCCTGGTTAGGCGGGTACCGTAGCGTGGTTTATATGTCCGATTACCTTTTAACTTCTCGATGATCCTTCTATGTACAACAGAACTAGAATTTTTCCCCCAAAAAGATTATAAGTTGGAAAGTTCTACAGAAGAATATTGCCAAGATAAAGCGATGCAATATTACCATGATAAAGTAATGTGTTGGCAAACCCTTCAACTTATGGAGAAACCACATAACACATGTACATGGAATATGGCTCGATAGATCAAACTTCAGTCTAATCGTGGGTAAATGCATCCTCTTGCATCGCAACTTCATTAACCCCTACCAAGAATGGACATATTACAGTAATATTTATAATAACTAGAAGCAAAGTTACATGGCATGAAAGCTTTGGTAGAAAATAGATTGAACTCTCTTCAAACTAGCATCAACATTAACAAATTGAACAAACCATTGAGGTCAACCACATTAGAGAACACATGTGTTCTAAGGCTAGTCATAGTGGGAGTAACTTAGCTAGTAACATAGCGTAGTTCAAGACAAATTTGCTTATGTGGCATGTATTTATGAGGAGAGATGTGTTTAGAATGCAAAGATGCTTAGATGAGGTGCTAAGTATATTAAATTCCTTAGCAACTTTGGGTGCTAAGCTTCATGCATTTAATTAGTTGTAGACTTAGAATTGTGCTTCCACCTAGGTACACGTACTTAACACCATTTTTTCCTGGGGTCACCATACTACTCTCTCTCTCTTCTTAACTCGCATTCCACGTCAGATTTTTTGCTTAGTTGGCAACCTTAGCACCTGTACAAGGTGGAGCATTAGGAGGGGCCTAAGGCCCTTCCCAGTGCTCCACCATGGACCGGCGCTAAGCATGTCATATAAGCGAAAAAGTGACATGGCACAGTAATGAAGGAGGAGAGAGAGCACTTTGGTGACCCCAGGAAGAATCAATGCCAAGCACGTGAACCTAGGCAAACCACTTAAATGAAAGAAGTTGACCAATTCATGATAAAGTTTATGTGCTAAATCATTAAATAAAATGGGCTTAGCAACAAAAAGTTAAGCACCCATGCATTGAGAAGTTGAGTTGCTAAGTTATTTAATGCACTTAGCATCTCATCTAAGCACATTTGCATTGGAAGAGGTCTAATATGTTACTGTAACATAGCACTTTCTAAAAGATGATGAGTCTACAAGTCTACAAGCTAATAAATGAGTCATCTATGACACTACTAGTATGTTATTTTGCACTATGAAGGTAATAACTTAGGCTGGTCGTAGTGGGAGTATCATACCTAGTATCATGCATGCCAACTAGTCAATTTTGATGAGATGGCATAAAATTAAATGAAGAAAGAGAGAGTTGAGTATCATAATAAATTATATGCTACTATGTGCCATGCATGGTAATAAATGAGACTACTTATGATACTATTTTATGATACTATGCACTATGAATGTAGTATCATACACTAGTATCATATGCATGATACTAGTATATGATACTTCCCGTTACAACCAACCTTAGACTAGTGTCATACTTGTATGTTCTTCTTAATGCATGGGCACGTGAACCTATGCAAACCATTTAAATGAAAGAAGTTGACCAATTCATGATAAAGTTTAGGTGCTAAATCATTAAATAAAATGGGCTTAGTAACAACAAATTTAGGTGCTAAATCATTAAATAAAACCGGCGGCACGCGTCGCCGCCGGTTCCGACAGTACGTGCGTGCGCAACGGTGGGCTGCTGCTCGCCCTGGCATCTTCTCCGTGGATGTTGACTGGCACGCCGACCTGGCCGTGGTTCTCCTTGTCCTCCTCGCCGTCGTCGTCCGACAACTCCTCGTCGTCCTCGGAGTCCGAAGTCTCGCTCTCACGCTGGAGCTGGACAAGCACGTCAATGGACTTTTTTTTTGCGAAAAAGACCCCCAAATTATATTGAAGATTCAGTAGTAATACAAAGCACCCCGAAAGTAAAAAGAATTACAACGAGGTCCTCAGACCACCAAACGAAAGCCACGCTCGTCGGAGCGGGTTGAGGGCGCGCCGCCGCCGCTGCCGCTCCTACTCCAGGAGCCAGCACCATTGCGAAGACAGCCATGGCGGTCGGGAAGTCTCCAACCTCGGCCACGGATGACCAGCACACCGGAGAAGTAGCCGTCGCCAACGAAGCTTCGAGCAAATCCAGGGATCCGTCCCCACAAGCACACCTGGACCCAGCCACTGCACCGCCGATGGGGAAGTCGCCGACACCACGACGAAGAGGAAGGGGAGGGAAATACTCACATGACCAAGTTGCCATCGCCGCAACGTCGACCAGCCGGAGGAAGCAAGAACTCGCACGATCCAGAGATCCACGAGGACCAAAATCATCCCAAAATCCGCCACTGCCACCAACGGATCTGGGAACCAAACCCCCGGTCGATCCGTAGATCAGCGGACACGCGACGCCGCCCGCAAGTCGGCACCAGCAACACCGGCAAGGGGAAGAGGGGACGGCGGACTTATTTCTCCAGATCGGCGACGAACTCTTCACCCAATCGACGCCGACACGAGCTAAACCTACCCTATCTACACGCCTAAAGCAGAGGAACGGGATCCCCACCTCCTCCCGCCGCCGGAGAGAGCGGAGGAGGCAGGGATCCGCGTCCTCGCCGGCGGGATTAGGGGAACTCTGCGGCTGCGCCCTTTTCGCCCCTCTCTACTGTAGCACAGCGGGGAGGGGTCGAATGCCTGCGGCTGAGTCCCATGTCTTCATGTCCAAGGGAACCTAGAAGCACGTCAATGGACTTGGCCGGCATCATATCCTTGTCGTCCGGTTCCGTGAGAACGTAGCCTTCAAACCGAAGGACCGTTTCCTCGACGGAGTCGTCGCGCCGAAAAAGCCCAAACGCCTCGTCCAGTGCCAGTACGGAGCGCAGGTCGGCGTCCGGAATATAGACGGACATGGGCCCGAGGACGAGCTCGTGGTCGCCGGCCTCGATGGAGACGGTCACGTCCTCGTCGCCGGCTCTCATTGGGTCGACGACGAAGACCTCGGTGACGCGGTAGCGATGGCCGGGCTCCGGGATGACGAACTCATGTTCATCGACCTTGAGGTCCTTGCTCCACGACAATTGCATGGTTGTCTATTTGGATCAGTGCCTTGGAAAGTTGTTGAAGACGAGAAAGCTGGATTGATTCGTGCCGCCGTACCCAAACGGTGTGCTGGGCTCGGTATTTATATTGGCTAGGCTTGATTTTTACAAGTAACACAAGCAATCACGGTTGCTACACACCGGCAACCAACCTCGCTATGCACGGCTGCCGGGTCTGTTAAGAGTTAAACACGGTTTCGTGTACTAGCGGCTGAGTAGTACTCGAACTTATAACCGGGTAGTTTAGCTTGTGTTAATCTTAGGTGCCTGCCCAACCCCCCCCCCCCCCCCCCCCCCCCCCCCCCCCCCCCCCCCCCCCACCCCTTTTAATTGTTAAATTTTTTATTGCTTTTTTATTTTCAATTGGCATATTAAATTTATTTTCAAATTTTGACGAAGTTTACAGAAAAATTGGGATAGATTTGGGGCCACGCGCCCAGACGCACCCGACATGTACATGTCGGTCGCACGCCAAATCCCCCAAATCGACCTTCACCCTCGGCCGACTTGCCCTCTTCCTCCCAATTCTGTCATCATCCGCCACCCCTTGCCTACCTCTGTCGTCGTCCCACCGTAGATCCTCCGTCGCCCCCGATGGATAGCGCTGCCACCACCAGCCGCCATCCCTCTCGGAAGCCCTTGCCACCCCAGTACGTGCTACTCCGTCAGACATATACCTCGCCTTCCATCCCTCTCGGACGCCCTTGCCACCCTGGTACGTGCTACTCCGTCAGACATATACCTCGCCTACCATCCCTCTCGAACGCCCTTGCCACCCTAGTACGTGCTACTCCGTCAGACATATACCTCGCCTGCCATGTGTTTGACAAAACGCCGGAGCTGTTTTTTTTATATACTTTTGCTCATTTGTAGGCAGACGTGGATTCGTTGCATGATGAGTTTTCTTACACTGAGCTTCATGAGTTAATATTCAACGTGTTCATAGATTCGCTGGATTCGCACATCGATCACGATGAAGATGATGACATGATGGTGATGATGAGCATCCTTGGAGAAATAGAGAAAGAGAAAGAGGAGCATGTTCTCAACTTCAAGGTTCAATACCGGAAAGGATAATTGTGCCCTGTATAGGATAAATGGCCAATGAGATCTCTATGCCGACAACTCCAAACCCAGCTTGATACTCCATGAGGCTTTTTCTGGTGTCACTTCCGAATGAGCAGTCATGTGATCTTGCACATAGTGGATGTTTCCAAGGCATATAATCCTTACTAATACATGTTGAACATTTTTCAAATACAAGATGAACATTCTGTTCATATAAAAGGTTGAATATATTTTCAAATACATGAACATTTTTTAAATCCGCGTTGAATTTTACTAGTACATGTGCAACATTTTTCATATACACCTTGAACATTTTCTAAAACATAAACTTCGAACATTTTTTCAAATACACATTGAACATTATTTCAAATACATGTCGTACATTTTTTGTATACACACTGCACATTTTCTTGATACACGCTAGACATTTTTAAAATGAATGATGTACATTTTATATTTTTTGAACATATTTCTGAATATATGTTAAAATATTTTTCAAATAGATGTGACCAATTTTCAAATAAACGTTGAACATTTTTTAATACATCTGAAACATTTTGAAGATAAATCTTTATTTTTCATTAAAATATACTATGAAACTATTTCTCAAATATTGAACATTTTTTGCATAAACTTTGTATTTTTTCATTACATATTGCAGATTTTTTGATACAGGTGAACATTTTCAAATACATGGTCAATATTTTTTAAAATACACATTTGAATGTTTTTAATACATGTTCAGCATTTTGAAAATACATGTTAGACAATTCAAATAGACATTGACCATTTTTTAATACATGTGCAACATTTTTCTTAATGGTACGAACATTTTCTTTAACTTACGCGAACAATGTTTTTTACACTTCATGAATTTTTTTTAAATGCTTAATGAACATTTTTATAAATTTATGTAAATTAATTCTAGAAATATATTTATCCATAATATTTTAAATTATAACCAAAAGTAGAAAGGACATAAAAATAATGAACAAACAAAGAAAAATGAATGGAACGTTCAGTAGCGTGCCCCTTGACGCAAGGCTACGCTCGGTCTCATTTAAAGCGAGACATAACCGCGCTCGCTAACAAATGCACAACGTCTGGCGCTCATATTGATGGCAGGGTCTAGGTTTTCCTGAAATCACTAGTTAAAGTTTAATCCTTGCAAAAGTCACTCTCAGCTTCTCAGACGTTGATAAGTGGCGCACTGCATGTGCGCCACTTGTTGTAATCTAAGAGTTTTCTCTTTTTTCGTAGATTTATTTAATGTTTTATCGCTTGACCTGTGCGGCCAAATCCCGAACCTTTTTCATTACTTAAGTCATCAGTATAATCTAAACTTAGGGAAAGAGATAGTATATTGAGTGCACTACCATACCCTTCAAATTTAGTAACATATCTCTATCCTAATTTGCAATCGCTCGTCCCCGGCGTCGCCCTCCCTGGCGACACGGGGGAAGCCCTAGATCGAGGCGGCTCGCCCCTCTCTCCTCCCTCCCCTCGGCTCACCGCCGCCGGAGGAGCGGCCGGCTAAGTCCGGGCCGGCTCCTGTGAAGGTGGCGGCGGGGCCCTTTTTCATTTTTTTGCCTGCATGCTTGGCGCGACGGCTGCCGGATGGCGCGGCTGCTGCCATGGACGGCACGGGATAGGGCCAAGGTGGCGCGGGAGCTCGCGCTCGCGAGGTATCCTGGGCGACGCGGCGGCCCTGGGCGGCGCACGGTGGGAGGCTCGCTGCGGCTGCCGGGCCAGATCTGGGCCTGGCGGGCTGGCGCCCGGTGGCGCAGGCGCGGGATGAGCGCGGTCGGTGCCCCCAGCGCGGATCTGCTGGGTGGCGGCGCCGGTGCGCGAGGAGGTTGGGCGACACGGCGGTGAGGGGCTCCAAGCCCGATCTGAGTTTGGGCGGTCCTGTGCCCAGAACTCGCTGGCCAGTGGCGCCTGGATAGGGGAGGCGGGAGCGGTGGTGCCGGTGGATGCTGGTGGGTTCCCCCTTGCAAGCGTGTGCACATCCAGCTCCTGGAGCAGGGGCGCCGTCCAGCCTGTTGGTGCTAGAGGAGGCTCGGGTAGACCAGATCCAGCACGGAGGTCCGGTCTTTGCGCGCGGCGGTGCAAGCATGTTAAGTTTTGGCTTGGTTTTCGCTCTGTTTCGGCGCGCGGCGGTGCGGGCCGGTCAGCTATGGTTCTACTTCGGTCTTTCCTGTGCGCTGCAGTGCGAATTCTCGCCCAGATCTGCGCACGGAGCCGGAGGATGGCCGGAGTCGATTTGGTTCGCCCAGGTCCTGCGAGCGGCGGTGCGGACCGGTCGGGTTGGCATGTGCTCGCCTAGATTCTGTGTGCGGCGGCGACTATCCCGTGTATGGTAGTGTATGCTTGGCCTTGTTCTGCCCGGTGGTGCTGGGTTGGTCTCGGATCCTGGATGGTTGGCGGAAGGCTTGGCTCCGGATGAAAATCTTGCATCGACCTCGTCGATGCCGACGGTAACGACATCTATGGATGTCGTCTTCTTCCTTGGAGGTGCCGCCGTGGAGCTCGTTGCTCTTCCTGCCTCAAGGCTGAGGTCTCCGGGTGAAAACCTAAGATCTGGCAGAGCCAGATCGGATGACAGTGGTCTTCTCGATACCACTTCCTTCTTGGAGGCGTCATCTTGGAGGCATCGACGATGGATTCCAATGGTGTGCACGGTTGCTGGCGGATCTTGGATTTGTGTTGGTGCCGGCGGGTTTCTGTTTTCTTTCTTTTCTTTCTGCACTAGCCCTTTTGCGGTGCTTTCCTCCTTTGGAGGTGTTCTTGTTACTCTTCTTCTGATCAATGAATTTGGCAGTGCTACTGCCAACGTTCAGAAAAAAAAAGATACCCTTCAAGTTTAGCTCTAGGATCCAAGATAAATGCAAATGGATATATGTTGCCACTATTTTAAATAATTGGTTTTCATGTCAATAACAACATTAAGTAATAATCCATCGCCTTCATATGCTTTCAGATGACTAGCAACGTCTAATATAGTATGCACCATCAAAGGAGATGTCGGGTAATAAACCCCAGACAAAGTAATTGTTGCATCATAGAACAACTCAAGAAATGTAGTCAATGCTGTAATAACATGCCAAGTATCATTACTGATTAGAGGATCAACCCCATAATTTGCATTAATAAAACCATTGAACGAAATTTTGTCTCGGATAACTGCCTTAATTAAGCATCATATATGTAGAGTTCCATCTAAGAGGCATGTCTGAATTAAACTTATGAGGAGTTGTGCCTAGAACAATGCAATATCTTCTTCAGTTTGCAAGTCATAGAGTTGAATGCGAAAGATAAGAAATTGCAGTGCATATGACTTCAACGTGTGGTTCACATAAATCTAAGGGAAACACTTCTTATCAGAAGTCTGATAGGAAAGATTTGTCAGACGGCTCCTACGTCGTTGATTCTTCTCTAATCCGAGGGTCCATACATATCTAAACAATTCTCCGACCCCATCAATTAAACGCACAAATTAACCCATCCCGAGTAAATCTCGCCTGCTCCCCCGTCCCAACCACCTCACCACGCCCTGGCGAGTAAATCTTGCCTGACCCATATACCCCGGCCCGTCTCGCATCTCAGAGCGAGCTCATCCCGGAGCGCCGCCGCGCGCCGCCGCGACGACTCCCTCCGCATCAACCTGCTCGGCAGCAAAAAATCGGCGTCGGATACAACTGCTCCATGTCGCCGATGCGGCGTCCCGCCCCCGTCTGCTCCGTCCATCTATGCTCTCACAGCCGACCGAGTAACCCCCATCGCCGCGCCGGTCCTCGACCCTGCCCCGTGAGGCCGTGACCATCTCTCCCACCGCGGTGGTACTAGAGTTTGATTCTTCTCATCACTTGTTTTTTATTTGCCTTAATTTGGATGCAATGCTTGCTTCGATGAATTTTATTGAGTATCACTTTATCATGCATCGTGAATGGCACAGAATCAAGATGGTAATGTGTACACTCGACGGCAGGTCAAGAACGCAGGCCCCGCTGCTCATCTTCGGACGGCCCCGTTTGCTCCTTATAATATATCTCACGCGGCTCGCCGGCGCCAACCTCCACAGCTTTGGGGTAGAAAAATTCATCTTCGGGGCTGGAATGGAGACGGCGGCTGGAACGTAGTGGCATAGTGGGAAGGTCTGGGATCTGGGTCACTCACATAAACGACGGTGTGACAGTCTGACAGAGCAGGTAGGAAGGAGTACGTGTATGCCTCCTTGCATGGCATCTTTGCTTCATCAGTTCTAGTGACAATTATTTGCTTCCTGCTTTAAATACTCATGCATCATGCCTGATCGATGTTGTTTCAAGCAGTTCTAGTGATGGCGTTGGTGTCAATTGGCGCCGGCGAGACATGTATGGTGGCGACCGGTGCATGCACTAAGAAGCGTGTTCACCCGATCTACCCTCACAACGAAGACGACGGCGGCCTAGATAAAGGGAAGCAAGTCTAGTCTTTACAAAACATACAAAATGAACTTAGGAACCGGTGTACTGTCGGCCACTCGAAGGAAGCAAATTTGTATGAATGGACGAAGCATGAAAATAAATTTATCTTCGGTTAGAAGCAAATCAGTTTTACAATGGAAACACTTTTGTAATAGATGGAAGAAAAGTTTCTTGTGTTGGAAACATTATAGAAAATATATGTGGGCTCAAATTTTCCAATGTAGAAACATAACTTTTTTGGGAAGCATAGTTCTTGAACACAATTTTTTTGTTAGGCCCAGCCAAATTTCGATTCCAACAGAAGCAAATTGTCTCGTCAACGGAAGCAAAAATTTACTGCGTTGGAAACAAGATAAAGTGTCACAGTAGATGCGCATTTTCATTACATCAAAGCAATTAGATGTAAATTTTACTAGCATCCAGAAAAAAGTTGAATAAACTATGAATGGACGAAACATGAAAATAAACTTATGTTCGGTTAGAAGCAAATCAGTTTTACAATGGAAACACTTTTCTGACTGATGGAAGCAAAGTTTTCTTGTGTTGGAAACATTATAGAGAATATATGTGGGGCTCGATTTGTCCAATGTACAAACAAATTATTTGATGCAAAAAAATTATTACATGGAAGCATAGTTCTTGGACACACTTTTTTGTTAGGTCCAACCAAATTTTGATTCTAACAGAAGCAAAATGTCTCTTCAGTGGAAGCAAAAACAAGATAAAGTGTCACACTAGATGCACACTCTTCTCATTAAATCAAAGCACTTGGAGGGAAATTTCACTACCATCCGGAAAAAGGTTGAATAAACTTTTGTAAAACAAACAAGTATATATGTAATTTTTCTAGTATCAAATGAGACATTATCACTTAGTTGAACGATGGAAGAAGCAGTAACAGCAGCATGGGCGAGAGGCGTTTGTTTCGGGGAAGTTACAGGAAGCACCGTAATTAAAGCTGAGCCATTATGGAAAAATCTACTAACAAACAGCCTGACGCTAGCTGGCTCTATTCTCATACGGGATCCAACGTCAATTGTGCTACTAATCCTACGGCCATCGACTAGTGTGATAGGACTCTAGGTATCAGTAGTCTGATTGCTAGTGCTTCCCTAAATCTAAAGCACCTTTAGCAATAACATTAATGATATGGCAAGCATAATGTTGATGCATTAAAAAGGATGCAGCATATACGAAGAATATAGGAGTCAGGATATTCATTGCACTAGTGTTTGCTGAATCATTATCCAAAGTTATTGCGAAAACCTTGTCGGCAAGATCAAAATCATTCACAACTTTGAGTACAACTTCAGCAATGTTTGGACCACTATATGATATATCAATTAATTCGATCCTATGACTCTTTTTTGTAGATGCCAATGTTGGTTAACATAATGAGCTACCACACTAATGTAGTCTTGATTTGCCTGACCGGTCCAAATATCAGATGTTAACGACACTGAAAAAGTGCACGTAGAAAATTCATCTTTTATTTTCTCTTTACCGGTTTGGTATAGCTTTTTAATATCCCTACTTGTAGTTTGCTTAGAAACTGGTCTATAATTAGGATTATGACATGTTTGAATATAGGGATAATTGTATTCATACCCTTAGTTGTGTCCCCCTCACCTGAATTGCCCCTTGTTTTTTAAAACACGTGGTCTTGCCCAACCCACTTTGTCGTCTTGTGCTTTTGCCCTTTCACCGTTTGACCGTCACTTTGAAAACTTCATAACTAATTCTTACTAAATCAGAAAAATGCAAATAAGATACCAAAATGTTTGGAAAAACATCACCTGTATGTCAATGTCACTTGCATTCATGACAAAAGTGTTGGTAAGTGCCCATCCGAGTTTTAGCTCTTATCATACCACCATGAACAGGAAAATCTAAAAAAAATTGAAAAATTCAAGAAAAATTTGGTGGCAAAGAATTGCAAATGTTTTAAGTGATTGCCAAGTTTCATGAGGGAATGACATTCGTGGAAGTCGTGGCAAAAAAACAATCTATTTTTGAGTGTTCATTGTTTTTTTTGCCATGACTTCCATGAATGTCATTCCCTCATGAAACTTGGCAAGCACTTAAAACATTTGCAATTCTTTGCCACCAAATTTTTCTTGAATTTTTCGAATTTTTTTAGATTTTCCTGTTCATGGTGGTATGATAAGAGCTAAAACTCGGATGGGCACTTACCAACACTTTTGTCATGAATGCAAATGACATTGACATACAGGTGATGTTTTTCCAAACATTTTGGTATCTTATTTGCATTTTTCTGATTTAGTATGAATTAGTTATGAAGTTTTCAAAGTGATGGTCAAACGGTCAAAGGGCAAAAGCAAAAGACGACAAAGTGGGTTGGGCAAGACCACGTGTTTTAAAAAACAAGGGGCAATTCGGTTGGGGGGGACACAACTAAGGGTATGAATACAATTATCCCTTGAATATATTCTACGAAACCGCCAGGTTCACCAAAGCCTAGTGGTAAATCATTAGAAGCAATAAGACGGCATAGACCTTCTCGCTGAACATTAGCATCGTACATGAAATTGAGTACCGTACCGTCAGGGTTGAACCTAAGTTGAGTTCGCACCGCTGCCGAGCTCGACGCTGTCGTTGTATCCGTCCTGGCGTGGGCCTGCACATGCCTCTTCAGGTGGCCGGTTCATGCCTTGGCTTCTCAAGTACTCCCTCCGTTCCTAAATATAAGGTGTATTATTTTTTCAAAAAGTCAAACTTCTCTAACTTTGACCAAGTTTATAGAAAAAAATATCAATGCCTAGAATACCAAATCGTTATCACTAGATTCACCATGAAATATATTTTTATATTTTATATATTTAGTATTGCAAATCTTAATATATTTTGCTATAAAGTTGGTCAAACATAGACAATGTTTGACTTTTTGAAAAACTAATACACCTTATATTTAGGAACGGAGGGAGTATATAACTTCTGGCACCTTTTTGCACCTTGCCTTCACCTCCCGGACACTAGCCACCACGGATATTTCTTCATCGAAATATTCCCACACCACGGAGGTTCTAGGACGAACTCTCCTTGCACCCATGGTGGTGGAGGAACTGGTCCCACTACTAGAATTGGCATGAGCTTCGAGTTCGGGAGTGGGATTGGTATTGGCTTTGAGAGTGGGATGATCGGTATATGCATATTGCTCGGGGCGGGGGATTGGTAGTGGGATTGGAGCTAGGAGAGTAGGGGCTATACTCCATATCCCCAAGACCAAAATTAGAGAGTGGGAAGGTAAGATTATTGTGGTTATCCACATTTGAGTGTGAGAAATATGTGGGGTGAGCAGCCTTATTTATGGGAAAGAAATTCAATATTCGGACAAAATTGACCCTCCAACGATAAAAAATTCGAAGATGTGGAATTTTTTTAAGAAAAACATACCAAAACCCCTCCTAAACCCTTCCAACGGCTCCCCCACACCCCCGGCCCCACACCCTGCGCCCCGCTCCTCCCGCCGCAATCCCGCAACGGTCGGCAGCCCCCCGCTCCCCCATCAATCCAGGCGGGCCAGGCGTGCCGTTCCTCGTGCTGGCACGTGCCGTGCCGGGCTGGCCCGCGTGCTGAGGCTGGCTGCCCAGGCATGGCCCAAGGCGTGCTGCATGCCTAGCATGACCCGATTATCCCGTGTCGGCCTTGGCCCATCGCGTGCCGTGCCGGCGTGCTCGTGGGCCAGCCCACACCAAGCACGGTCCATTTGGCCAGCTATAGTATCCAGAACTCTTGTTACTGGCTCAATCCCCTGGACTAAAACTCTGCATCATGTTGAGACAACTGACGTAAAGCTACTAGTGAAGTTTGAGTACTGAACATCACACTACTTTGGATTAGAAATTATTGGAAAACATGATTTGCAGAGCTTAGATAAGGTGGTAGCGTCCAATAAACATACATGGCTTGAGTCGCTAACATCACTGTTTAAAAATTCGACCGATTCAATGATTTATTGTTTGATTTATCGCTAATCGACGGGTGACTGATAAGAATATGCCATATCATCACCATTTATCATTTGGATCGATTTATCGCTCTGACAGGCAATTTATCGGGAATATACCGATAAATCGGGCCTATTTCTAGCACTATGTGTGCAAGAACTATGCTTATTTGTGTTTTGAGGACCTTGTTATGTAATATGTATAGTTGCCCTGTTTGTTTTTCATTGTACAAGGATTAACACTTCTATTCAATATTGTTTCTTTTTTGTTTAATATAACATATTTTAGTGCTGGAAACCTGGGATTTGTAAAAAATGGTCGATTAATAGTCAACCGATAAAATCAATTAATCGTATGATTTCCGATTAATCTCTAATCCCCCGTCGATCGAGACGCTAATGATAAGCGATATCCTCAACATTGGCAAACAGTGAAGAACTGCCCACCTCTGGAGTGGAAGCACCTTTGATGCTAACCTCACTGAAGAGATTGGATGTAGATAGTTTAGGTGGTTTGGTTGGGCCAGGTGAGGTTGATGTGGAATGGAAGCATCCTATGGTCCTCGTAGACCTCCCTTCAAGTTCTCTTTCTGCCAGAGGAGCAGGAGGTGGTTCCAAGCCTTGCGGTCCCACAAGAGGTTACGAATTAGGGGTAGCCCCAAGATATTATCTGCCAAGAGCTCGTTTGCATACTGCTTTTCCCCATCCTCTCTGCAATACCTTCGTCTTGACTACCTGGGGACGACAGCTCAGAGGTTACCAAACAATGTCTTCCAAGGCCTAGGTGTTGGGGAACGTTGCATGGGAAACAAAAAATTTCCTACACGATCAACGAGAGGAGAGATTGCATCTACATACCCTTGTAGATCGCTAAGCGGAATCATTAAGTAACACGGCTGATGTAGTCGAACGTCTTCGCGATCCAATCACGATCCGTCCATGAACTCCCGATCCAAGTGCCGAACGGACAGCACCTCTGCGTTCAACACACGTACGGATTGATGACGCCTTCACCTCCTCGATCCAGCGAGCGATGGTGAAGTAGTAGCTCGAGTCCTCCGGCAGCATGATGGCGTGATGGCGGTGGTGGTGGAGAAATCTCAGCAGGGCTTCGCCAAGCCTCGCGGAGAAGAAGAACTATGAGGGAGAGGAAGGGCAGCGCCGTGGCAATGATGGGTGCGGCTGCCCTCCCTCTACCCCTCTGTATATAGGGGGAAGGGAGGAGGAGGGGGCGCCCTAGGGTTTCCCCCTAGATGGGGGCGGCGGCCACCAAGGGGAGGCGCCCTAGGGTTTGGGTGCCCCCCCCCCCCAGGCACCTTGCCTCCCAAGCAAAGGGGGCCGGCTGCCCTAGGGGGGCGCACCACCTCCCTGGCCGAGTGGGCTGGGGTGAGGGGAGGCGCCCATGTGACGACCCCGGCTTAATCGTGCACTAATCATACACGCAAATGCACACAATCAAGCCTAAGGACTCACTTGAAGATATCACAACACAACTCTAAGACATAAATAAATTCATACAAGCTTTATATTACAAGCCAGGGCCTCGAGGGCTCGAATACATAGCTCGATGGCATACAAGTGTCAGCGGAAGCATCAGATATCTGGGTACAGATATATTACAGAACAGAGAGATAAGCCTTCACAGAGGCGGGGCAAAATAAAACTCTACGATCGAAAGGCGTGGGCCTCCTGCCCTGGACCCTCCGAATCCTCCTCATGGTCGTCAGTCGGCTCCTCGTAGTAGTAGTAGTACTCTCCGGGCTGGTAGTAATAGTGGTCGTCGACAGGGACAACTGGCTCCGGGGCTCCGTCGTCTGGATGCGGCAAAGGAATAAAGGGGGAAAAAGGAAAATAAAGCAAACGTGAGTACTCATCCGAAGTACTCAGCAAGCAAGGATCTACACTACATATGCAACATTTTCAAAGGGGGCTGTATATGTGGAATGAGCTGCAGAAATGCCAGAATAGAGGGGGAAAGCCTAGTCCTATCGAAGACTAGCCTCTTCAGCATCTTCAACGGTCTCGCAGCATTAGAAGAGAGCAGAATAACATAATGTAAATTATAGTAGTAATGTCATCAACCTCGGCCAGAGATTCTTCCTCGACTCCCTGCGAGAAAGCAATCCCAGAGCCGTACTATCCAGTTCTCATCTCAGGTCATGTTCTAGTTGTACCGATCGGGATACAACTCCGAGTGTCCATTACCGTAGGACAGGCTATCGATAGAAGTTTCTTCCCTGCAGAGGTGCACCAACTTACCCACCACGCACGCTTAACTCCGGCCGGACACACTTTTCTGGGTCATGCCCGGCCTCGGCTAAGCAACACGCCGCAACCCGACCAAATACTTAACAGAGAGGTCAGCACGCCGGACTAAACCTATGCCCCCAGGGGTCTTGGGCCTTCGCCCCGGGAACTCCTGCGTGTTGCGTGGGCGGCCGGAAGCAGACCTAGCAACCCCTTAATACAAGCGTGGTTGCGTAACCAGTCCAATCCAGCGCGCGCCACTCAGTCGCTGACGTCTATTAAGCTTCGGCTGAAGTATACGACGCAGAACGCCCATACTATGCCTACGTGATGGTTAGTGCTATCAGGCCAGAGGCCCCTCGGATCAAATATCCAAACCGTTAGTGGATTAGGAGCGCGCGGTAAAGAGCAGAGACTCACGATCGATGTGACCCCGTCGCCCCGTCTCGAGGACTTGCGGCAAGGGCTAAGAATGCCCGGCCACGCCTCGTAGTTATCTCGCGGGCACCTCTCAGGTCAACCCGACTCCACATCACTTTGCATTCATGCTCGCGCGGGTACCCCTCATGGCCGACCCGTCTTTAGTATCATGGTTCATAGTCGAGTCATAATATCCAAGGTAGCTGTGTGTCTGACACCGAAGGGAACCCTGAGGAATCACCCTCGATGGAATTCCCGCTCGATGTTATCATCAAGGTGAATGAAGGAGGAACCACCCTCGAGGTCCACACTTGAGAGGTTGCGCGACGGCGTCGGTATCGGGGGTGGTGTAGGAGGAATCACCCTCGCTTACCACGACCAATTAACTAACCTACAAGGTTATCACCAGAAGTGCTGACGAGGTATCACCCTCGGCACTCGATAGTAACCCAGCAGTGTCGAGCAACATAGGGGGAAGTGACGTGCGCTGCCCGGGTCTGATCTTCGATCCCGTTGCTCGGGTCTTCTGAGAGTCCAGCGGGGCAGTCGGGACAAGTGGGTCTCTGATAAGGCTCTACCCATTCTATACTAAACAGTTTAGGAGAACAGGCAGGTATCAAAAGTAGGCTACAGTAAAGCAGGCTATGCAGCAGATATAGGACAACAGTAGCAGCAGTAACTTCTAATGCAAGCATAAGAGAGAAGAGAGTGGGCGATATCAGAATGCTCAAAATGGGGGTGCTTGCCTATCTGCTCGACGGCAAGGGCCTGATCGTCGGGGACATAGTCATACTCCGGAGCGGCGTCTGCCTCAGGAGCTACGGCAACGTCGGGGTCTACCGAAAGAGAAGAGGGGGAAGAAACAAGTAAATATAATGCAAACAGATGCAACACAGTGCGTGCGATGCTATGATGCAGTGCAGGGTTGCCTAAATATGCCTCTAAGTCATTTGAGTTATTTTTAGAATTAATCTGGGATTTATTAACCGGTGTGTGTGCACTATTCATCTACCGGAATCGAGCTCGAAGTTACGAGTTCTCCTACGTAGGAGGTTCCGACAAGGAAACAGACGGCACGATCAGACTTGTCTCGTTGTTCTGAGCAACTTTCATGTTTTAACTTTTTCGATCTGAGCTACGGTTTAAAAGTTATTAATTTTTGAAGTTTAAATGATTTTCTGGAATTATTTTTATTAACAGAATGAATTATGACGTCAGCATGACGTAATGGCGATGTTAGCAGTCAACTGTTGGTTGACCAGAGTCAGACCTGTCATGTGGGTCCAGACCCACATGTCAGTGACTGGACTATTTAACAGGGGTTATTCTAATTAAACTAACCTAATTAACTAGCAGGACCCACCTGTCAGTGTCTAACTTAGTTATCAGTTTAGTTTAATTAGCACTTTAATTAACTAAGTAGGGTGGGCCCACCAGTCAGTGACTGGACCAGGTCCAGTCAGCGACGCTAACTCAGTCAACAGGGCCGTGGGGCCCGGCGGTCAGTGACAAGGGGCGAGGCCCACCAGTGCCAGGTCAGCGTTGGCCGCCGGAGCTCTCCGGCGAGGCCGCACGCGACGGTGCGTCTCCGGCGAGCTTCGGATTTCGCCCACAGAGCTCCAAATCGAGCACTTTCAATGGCGTTAGAACGGCAACACCTCCCCGCATCGATCCCCGGCGTCAGAACGGGCGAAGGCGGTCGGGGGCGAGCTCCTCATCGACGACAGGCGGCGCCGGAATTCGGGACTACTCGGGTCCGGCGTTGCGGTGCGTTTGCACGCGAACTATCACTACGGGGAGCACCAGGAGGCCTTCCTGAGCATGAGGACACGCTTGCCTGGCCACGACACTGGCCACAATGTTGACGGCGAGCTCGTCAGCGGAACCCGAGCACGGCAATGGCGGCGCGGGAAGAATGGCGAGCTACGCCGAGAATGCGGGCAACCAAAGGAAGGGGAGAGGGATGGATGCTCACGGCGGGGCGCACGACGGCCGTTGGAAGCTTAGGAGCGCAGGGTTGCTGCAGATCGAGGCGGGGCAGAGGAGTTGGCCGGCAGAGGGGATCGGGTCGATCCAGTTGCTGCGATGCTCGCCGGCTCCGACGAGTTGTCGTAGGTGATGAAGATGACCACGACGGTCCCTCCGGACAGCTTGGAACGGCGAGTGGTGGCCAAGGGCCACGGCAATGGCGAGCGGCAGCAAGGGACGCGCACGGGATCTGGAGAAGAAGGGAGGGAGAGGAGAGGACAAGCTAGGGTTCGCCTGGGGGGGCCTCCAGGCTCCCTCTTATCCACCCACGGCGCCCTGTAGCTCGGTGGTGTCGAGCATCGGCCGGTGCCGGACGATCCGAGCCGTGCGCGCGTTGACACGGAGGCGAAGGAGGGGGATGACGCAGGTGGGCCGGGCCGCCAGGTGCTGTGCACTGCTGGGCCAAGTGCACAGTAGAGTTCTTTTAGCTTTTCGTTTTCCTTTTCTTCTGCTTTTCTTTTATTTCTTCTGTTATGCAAAATGTGGGGTCTCAAACATAGTTTTGTAAAATAGGTAAGTTTGTCCAATAAATATAGTGCAATATTTAGCACTGTCAGAAAATGGTTCGAAGCTAAAGTGATTTCATTTGAATTTGAAATGATTTTAAATGGATTTAATATTGCTGTTTTGGTGCTATTTTAGGATGTTAGAGTCACTCATCTAACTCCAATTTAATTGATGATGGTTTTATAAATGTTCCTGGATTATTTGCCAATTAATAAACATTTTTCCAACTGTGTTTGATCAACTTCATATTTCACTTTGGGATTTGAGTCGATTTTCATAATTGAATTTGAATTGGATCCTTAACCCATGTGACTTGGCACTGCAAATGGTCATGACTTGGCAAGATTAACAGAGTGTCACAGGTCTTGTTTACAAGGGGGTGTTACAAGTTCTCCTCCTCTAAAAGAAATTCTCGTCCCGAGAATTTAGGAGGTAGAAGGAAAGAGGTCGGGATATTCTTCTCGAAGATGATCCTCGCGTTCCCAAGTGGCTTCATCTTCAGTGTGATTCGACCACTGCACTTTCAGGAACTTGGTCGTCTTCTGACGAGTTCGACATTCAGCTTCATCAAGGATGCGGATTGGATGCTCCTTATAAGATAAGTCATCTTGCAATTCAAGCATCTCGTGATCTATTGCGCGGTGTAGAGATTCCTTGAAGCATTTACGGA
Organism: Thinopyrum elongatum; assembly: GCA_011799875.1. Classification (NCBI taxonomy): domain Eukaryota; kingdom Viridiplantae; phylum Streptophyta; class Magnoliopsida; order Poales; family Poaceae; genus Thinopyrum; species Thinopyrum elongatum. The sequence goes on along the minus strand of CM022302.1, from coordinate 117,170,099 downwards.
GTTGTGACACGTGGAAGACATCATGGATATGGGAGAATTGTGGTGGCAACTCCAATTTATAAGCCACTTGTCCACGTCTGGCCACAATGCGAAAGGGACCAATATAGCGAGGAGCTAGCTTGCCCTTGATTCTGAAGCGACGAGTGCCTTTCATAGGAGTGACACGAAGATAAGCTTGATCACCCGGTTGATAAGTTAGACCCCATCGTTTGCGATCATAATTGCTCTTCTGACGGTCCTGAGCTGCTTTGAGATTCTCTCGGACAATTCTGACTTGTTCTTCAGCGTGTTGAATAATGTCTGGTCCAACGAGAGGTCGTTCCCCAGTTTCTAACCAATTCAGAGGGGTTCGACATTTACGTCCATAGAGAACTTCGAAGGGGGCCATTTTCAAGCTGGCTTGATAACTGTTGTTATAAGAGAACTCGGCATACGAGAGAGATTCCTCCCATTTCTTACCGAAGGATATAACACAAGCACAAAGCATGTCTTCAAGCACTTGATTAACATGCTCAACTTGGCCTTGGGATTGGGGATGATAAGCTGAACTCCATGTAATGTGAGTTCCCATAGCTTCTTGCAAACTTTCCCAGAACTTGGACGTGAAAAGACCGCCACGGTCCGAACTGATCTCCTTCGGAATACCGTGGAGTGAAACGATTCTGGAGATATACAGCTCTGCTAGCTGGCTAGCAGTGATAGTCTCCTTAACAGGTAGGAAATGAGCAACCTTGGAAAGTTGGTCGACGATGACAAGAATAGCGTCGTGATCTTTCTGAGACTTGGGAAGACCGATAATGAAATCCATCTGCACTTTATCCCACTTCCACAAGGGAATAGGGAGCGGTTGCAGAATTCCAGCAGGCTTCTGATGTTCTGCCTTCACGCGACGACATACGTCACATTCGGCAACGTATCGAGCAATGTCCTGCTTCATTCTGGACCACCAGTACCTCTGTCGGAGGTCGCGATACATCTTGGTGCTACCCGGATGGATAGACAGCGGTGTATCATAAGCCTCCTTCATGACCTTGTCAGTCATAAGCTCAAAGCGAGGTACTACGATGCGGTCTCGAAAATATAATGTTCCATCTTCAGCAACTGAGAAATCCCGGTACTTATCTAGGTGAAGCTCTTTCTTCATTAGGTCAATCTCAGCATCTTTGGCTTGCGCTTCCTTAACAGCCTTTTGAAGGTCTGGTTGTACCACAAGGTTATTAAGAGAACCTTGGGGAACAATTCGCAGATTCAGCTAATTCAATTCTGCATAGAGACGAGGTTGAGCTCGCCTAACCATGAGGTTGTTGCAATATGACTTGCGGCTCAGGGCATCAGCCATCACGTTAGCCTTGCCCGGGGTATATGAAATACCGCAGTCATAGTCCGTAATTGTTTCTAACCATCGTTGCTGACGAAGATTAAGATCCGGTTGAGTGAACAAGTATTTCAGGCTCTGGTGATCGGTATAAATCTCACACCGATTACCAAGAAGGTAATGTCGCCATAACTTTAATGCATAGATCACTGCAGCAAGTTCAAGATCGTGCACCGGATAATTTTCTTCATGCGGACGCAATTGACGTGAAGCATACGCAATCACTCTTCATTCTTGCATTAGGACACAGCCTAATCCCTGACGAGAGGCGTCGCAGTATATGACAAAGTCCTTTCGAGAATCAGGAGGAGCAAGCACTGGAGTAGAAGTAAGCTTGTCCTTGAGGGTCTGGAAACTTTCCTGACATTTGTCTGTCCACTCAAACTTAACGCCTTTGTGGAGCAGATTAGTCAAGGGCTTGGCGATCTTGGAGAAGTTCTCGACGAATTGGCGGCAATAACTGTCTAGACCGAGGAAGCTTCGGACTTGCTTGGCATTCTTCAGAGGAGTCCAGTCAAGGATAGCCTAAACACGCTCTGGGTTAACGGCAATGCCGTCCTTGGAAATCACATGTCCAAGGTAGGTCACTTCGGAAAGCCAGAATTCACATTTGGAGTACTTGGCATATAACTTGTGCTCTCGAAGCCTCTCCAGAACAAGGCGAAGATGTTCGGCATGTTCTTCCTTATTCTTCGAATATACTAGGATATCGTCCAGATATACCACGACGAACTTGTCGAGGTAGTCCATGAATATGTAATTCATTAGACGGGAGAACGTAGCTGGAGCATTCGTGAGGCCAAATGACATGACGGTGCATTCATAGGAGCCATATCGAGTAACGAATGCAGTCTTTGGAATATCCTCTTCGCGGACACAGATCTGGTGATAACCCAACCTCAAGTCGAGTTTAGAGAACACCGAAGATCCAGCAAGTTGATCGTATAAGTCATTGATCCAGGGAAGCGGATATTTATTCTGAATGGTTGCCTGGTTGATAGGACGGTAATCTTGGACCAACCTATTCGTACCATCTTTCTTCTTGACAAAAAGAGATGGTGCTCCCCAGGCAGAGGAACTAGGACGGATGAAACCCTTCCTTAAGGATTTATCAATTTCTTCCTTGAGCTCGATAAGATGGTGCGGAGGCATCTTGTAGGGACGCTTCGCAATCGGAGTGGTGCCAAGCTTCAAGTCGATGACGAACTCGACAGCTCTATCAGGGGGTATTCCTGGAAGTTCTTCTGGAAAAACATCTGGGAAGTCACAGACAACTGGGATGTTCTCGATCCCCTCAAGTGGAGAAGCATTCAATGCATTCAAGGCATAAATCTGAGCCTCGGCGTTCTGAGTGATATGAGCTTGATAATTCACTATCTCATTCAATGGGTGCAGAAGGTGTACCACTTTAGTGGCACAATTGATTGAGGCGTAATGAGCCTTCAACCAATCCATTCCGAGAATAAGGTCAATCTTTGAAGATTGTAGGATAATGAGGTTTGCATGAAAATGCAACCCTTCAATCTCAACAGTGACTTGGGTGCTGAATATAGAAGTTCGGCATCGTCCCGTGGGAGTGTTTACTACTAACGGATGTTGTAGTGTTTCGCACTTAACGTCATGCAGGAGTGCAAAATGTTCTGACATGAATGAATGCGATGCTCCTAAATCAAATAAAACAGTTGCAGGTACTGAATTAACAAGAAGTGTACCCATCACGGTTGCTGGTTGTTCAAGATCTTCATTCATGTTGACATGGAAGACCTGCCCACGACCATAAGAAGGTCTGGCATTGCTGTAGCGAGGCTGAGAATTCCCACGGCCATTACCACGGCCAGCAGAAGGAAGAGCCAACTGATTCTGATTCTGAGAGCAATCTCTGGCACGGTGACCTGGCTGGTGACACTTGAAGCAGAGTCCATTGTCAGGACGAGGTGCTCGAGCTTGCAGAGGCTGCCTCGGTGGTGGAGGCAGACGTGGTGCAGCATAGGAAGGCCTGTGCACTGGTGCTGCTGGACGGTACATGCTCTGTGGTATCCAAATGCGGCGCTTCTGGGAGGACGAGCCCGAAGATGAGCCCGTCTCACGAGTGCGTCTGGTTGCTTCCTTGTGCTTCTTCAGACCAGTTTCGACCATAATAGCCTTATTCACCAAGGTGGCGAAATCAGGGTAGTCTTGAACAAGCAGGGCTAACTGAATGTCATGGTGCAGCCCTTCGCGGAATTTCTCCTGCCTTCGGTCATCACTGGGAACGTCCTCTTCAACGTAGCGAGACAAATCAAGAAACTCGCGCTGATATACTTCCACAGACTTGTTTCCTTGTACGAGATTACGGAACTCGGCCTTCTTTCGAGCTATGACAGCTTGAGGAATATAGCGGGCACGGAAAGCAATCTTGAATTCTGCCCAAGTGATGACAGTACCAGGTGGTAGGGTCTGTCGGTGAGTAGCCCACCATTGTGATGCGGGACCCTTCAGAAGGTATGATGCAAAGGTGACATAATTGGTCGGGGCGACATCAGCAGACTCCATCTCATAGGAGATGTCACGCAGACAGTCATCGGCATCCAGCGGGTTGACTGTGTTGCGGAAGAACGACGGATTAAGTCGCATAAACTCTGGCAATGTGATGGAAGGTGGCTGCTGATTAGCGTCAGGACGAGGGAATTGCTGCATAATTCCCGTCATAAATTGGCAGTTGAGTTCAAACTATTGCATCATCGCAGCCATATAGTCAGGCGGTGGCGGCGGTGGTGGATTGTTATCTGCCATCCTGCTAAATCGATAGGGGTAGTTTAGCAGAAGCCAATGCGAGTGTTTAGCGACATGCATGATGTAACGCGACGGAATTTAAATAGTACAGCAGATGCTTAATAGTAGTCATTAAGTCATACAGATCCATACAGAGTCGGTTACATTCGGGCAGCATAACGGCGCAAATTCAACATCTAGACATACTAGGCGGCGCGCAGGCACGCGGTAAGGAAGTACACAACGAGACATAGCAAAGGCTACATCAACGTCGGAGAAAACCACTGAAACGGGGTAGCTGCAAGTGCGGACGACGGACGTTCGTCGCAGAAGGATCCTGCGCTCCATGTGCACTCTGATGCAGAACCCGGTCTTGAACTGTAAGAAGAGGTCCACGTGCAGGCGTGTGACCTCCCACAGCAGGCCAATCGATCCCTGATGGCATCTCGGTCCTGCTCGGGTAAAGAATGTGCTCCGGGTGTATCCCTGCACGAACAGCTGGTAACAACTGCGTCATAGCCTCGTAGAGTAGTGCTCGAGTGGCGAACAACTCGACAGCAAGAGCGCAAACCGTGCGATCCAGAGCCTGAGTACAGTGAATCAGAACTCGCTGATCGTAGCGACGAGGCTCGTAAGGGACACAGACAGCTGTGTAGAATCCAGAAGCATCTCCAGCAGGGGCATACGGAATGTAATGATACTCTAAGGCATCCAAGTCAGCACTGAACTGTCCTCGAAGACGTGCGACAGCAGAGTAGGCGGCATCATGGACTGCCATCTCAATCGTCACGCTGATACCGTGGAAAAGGTGTAGCTCAGTGTCTGAGTCATCCTGCTGATCGTAGATACGAACATCAGCATAGTACTGTTCCTGGTTGAACTCACGATAAACCTCGTAGACCATGTACTCGGGGCACCAGCGGTATCCCAGCCTGATTAAGAGGGCAATCAGAACAGCTGGAAACCCAGGGACGTCTCGAGCACAGGTGCGAAGCACAAGCTGCGTCGTAGGGCGAGGTGGAAACAGACGGTCCATCTGAAACAGAGAAGATTCAGGATTGTCATTCAACAACGAGAAATATAACAGATCTCGAATTGAAAGGTTAAACAAAACAATGGAAAGGAAAATGATTATCAGACTAATCAGATCAAAGATAGGGAAATCATACTGAATCCAGTTCTCCGGATGGATAGAATTTACGAGATCCTAAATGTCGGTGTTAGTAAATTTTATTAAACCCGAATAGAAGAGAGATCAGAGTCCCAGAGTAAAGACGAGGAATAAAAGATCCTAATACCACCCAGTTGGCGACGTGGGCCCGCAAGCCACACAGCCAAGTTAGTAAAACAGTTTTCGACCACTAGACTCAACTTCGGCCAAGAGTTGGAAAGGGGGACTCCTAGAGGCAGTCAGCTCTGATACCAACCTGTGAGGACCCCGGCTTAATCGTGCACTAATCATACACGCAAATGCACACGATCAAGCCTAAGGACTCACTTGAAGATATCACAACACAACTCTAAAACATAAATAAATTCACACAAGCTTTATATTACAAGCCAGGGCCTCGAGGGCTCGAATACATAGCTCGATGGCATACAAGTGTCAGCGGAAGCATCAGATATCTGGGTACAGATATATTACAGAACAGAGAGATAAGCCTTCACAGAGGCGGGGCAAAATAAAACTCTACGAATGAAAGGCGTGGGCCTCCTGCCCTGGACACTCCGAATCCTACTCCTGGTCGTCAGTCGGCTCCTCGTAGTAGTAGTAGTACTCTCCGGGCTGGTAGTAGTAGTGGTCGTCGACGGGGACAACTGGCTCCGGGGCTCCGTCGTCTGGATGCGGCAAAGGAATAAAGGGGGAAAAGGAAAATAAAGCAAACGTGAGTACTCATCCGAAGTACTCAGCAAGCAAGGATCTACACTACATATGCAACATTTTCAAAGGGGGCTGTATATGTGGACTGGGCTGCAGAAATGCCAGAATAGAGGGGGAAAGCCTAGTCCTATCGAAGACTAGCCTCTTCAGCATCTTCAATGGTCTCGCAGCATTAGAAGAGAGCAGAATAACATAATGTAAATTATAGCAGTAATGTCATCAACCTCGGCCAGAGATTCTTCCTCGACTCCCTGCGAGAAAGCAATCCCAGAGCTGTACTATCCAGTTCTCATCTCAGGTCATGTTCTAGTTGTACCGATCGGGATACAACTCCGAGTGTCCGTTACCGTAAGACAGGCTATCGATAGAAGTTTCTTCCCTGCAGGGATGCACCAACTTACACACCACGCTCGCTTAACTCCGGCCGGACACACTTTTCTGGGTCATGCCCGGCCTCGGCTAAGCAACACGCCGCAACCCGACCAAATACTTAACAGAGAGGTCAGCACGCCGGACTAAACCTATGCCCCCAGGGGTCTTGGGCCTTCACCCCGGGAACTCCTGCGGGTTGCGTGGGCGATCGGAAGCAGACCTAGCAACCCCTTAATACAAGAGCGGTTGCATAACCAGTCCAATCCAGCGCGCGCCGCTCAGTCGCTGACGTCTATTAAGCTTCGGCTGAAGTATACGACGCAGAACGCCCATACTATGCCCACGTGATGGTTAGTGCTATCAGGCCAGAGGCCCCTCGGATCAAATATCCAAACCGGTAGTGGATTAGGAGCGCGCGGTAACGAGCAGAGACTCACGATCGATGTGACCCCATCGCCCCATCTCGAGGACTTGCGGCAAGGGCTAAGAATGCCTGGCCATGCCTCGTAGTTATCTCGCGGGCACCTCTTAGGTCAACCCGACTCCACATCACTTCGCATTCATGCTCGCGCGGGTACCCCTCAGGGTCGACCCGTCTTTAGTATCATGGTTCATAGTCAAGTCATAATATCCAAGGTAGCTGTGTGTCTGACACCGAAGGGAACCCTGAGGAATCACCCTCGATGGAATTCCCGCTCGATGTTATCACCAAGGTGAACGAAGGAGGAATCACCCTCGAGGTCCACACTTAAGAGGTTGCGCGACGGCGTCGGTATCGAGGGTGGTGTAGGAGGAATCACCCTCGCTTACCACGACCGATTAACTAACCTACAAGGTTATCATCAGAAGTGCTGACGAGGTATCACCCTCGGCACTCGATAGTAACCCAGCAGTGTCGAGCAACATAGGGGGAAGTGACGTGCGCTGCCCGGGTCTGATCTTCGATCCCGTTGCTCGGGTCTTCTGAGAGTCCAGCGGGGCAGTCGGGACAAGTGGGTCTCTGATAAGGCTCTACCCATTCTATACTAAACAGTTTAGGAGAACAGGCAGGTATCAAAAGTAGGCTACAGTAAAGCAGGCTATGCAGCAGATATAGGACAACAGTAGCAGCAGTAACTTCTAATGCAAGCATAAGAGAGAAGAGAGTGGGCGATATCAGAATGCTCAAAATGGGGGTGCTTGCCTATCTGCTCGACGGCAAGGGCCTGATCGTCGGGGACATAGTCATACTCCGGAGCGGCGTCTGCCTCAGGAGCTACGGCAACGTCGGGGTCTACCGAAAGAGAAGAGGGGGAAGAAACAAGTAAATATAATGCAAACAGATGCAACACAGTGCGTGCGATGCTATGATGCAGTGCAGGGTTGCCTAAATATGCCTCTAAGTCATTTGAGTTATTTTTAGAATTAATCTAGGATTTATTAACCGGTGTGTGTGCACTATTCATCTACCGGAATCGAGCTCGGAGTTACGAGTTCTCCTACGTAGGAGGTTTCGACAAGGAAACAGACGGCACGATCAGACTTGTCTCGTTGTTCTGAGCAACTTTCATGTTTTAACTTTTTCGATCTGAGCTACGGTTTAAAAGTTATTAATTTTTGAAGTTTAAATGATTTTCTGGAATTATTTTTATTAACAGAATGAATTATTACGTCAGCATGACGTATTGGCGATGTCAGCAGTCAACTGTTGGTTGACCAGAGTCAGACCTGTCATGTGGGTCCAGTGGGACCCACATGTCAGTGACTGGACTATTTAACAGGGGTTATTCTAATTAAACTAACCTAATTAACTAGCAGGACCCACCTGTCAGTGTCTAACTTAGTTATCAGTTTAGTTTAATTAGCACTTTAATTAACTAAGTAGGGTGGGCCCACCAGTCAGTGACTAGACCAGGTCCAGTCAGCGACGCTGACTCAGTCAATAGGGCCGTGGGGCCCGACGGTCAGTGACAAGGGGCGAGGCCCACTAGTGCCAGGTCAGCGTTGGCCGCCGGAGCTCTCCGGCGAGGCCGCACGCGATGGTGCATCTCCGGCGAGCTTCGGATTTCGCCCACAGAGCTCCAAATCGAGCACTTTCAATGGCGTTAGAACGGCAACACCTCCCCGCATCGATCCCCGGCGACGGAACGGGCGAAGGCGGTCGGGGTCGAGCTCCTCATCGCCGACAGGCGGCGCCGAAATTCGGGACTACTCGGGTCCGGCGTTGCGGTGCGTTTGCGCGCGAACTAGCACTACGGGGAGCACCAGGAGGCCTTCCTGAGCATGAGGACACGCTTGCCTGGCCACGACACTGGCCACAATGTTGACGGCGAGCTCGTCAGCGGAACCCGAGCATGGCAATGGCGGCGCAGCAAGAATGGCGAGCTACGCCGAGAATGCGGGCAACCAAATGAAGGGGAGAGGGATGGATGCTCACGGTGGGGCGCACGACGACCGTTGGAAGCTTAGGAGCGCAGGGTTGCTGCAGATCGAGGCGGGGCAAAGGAGTTGGCCGGCGGAGGGGATCGGGTCGATCCAGTTGCTGCGGTGCTCGCCGGCTCCGACGAGTTGCCATAGGTGATGAAGATGACCACGACGGTCCCTCCGGACAGCTTGGAACGGCGAGTGGTGGCCTAGGGCCACGGCAATGGCGAGCGGTGGCGAGGGACGCGCACGGGATCTGGAGAAGAAGGGAGGGAGAGGAGAGGACAAGCTAGGGTTCGCCTGGGGGGGCCTCCAGTCTCCCTCTAATCCACCCACGGTGCCCTGTAGCTCAGTGGTGTCGAGCATCGGCCGGCGCCGGACAATCCGAGCCGTGCGCGCGTTGACACGGAGGCGGAGGAGGGGGATGACGCAGGTGGGCCGGGCCGCCAGGTGCTGTGCACTGCTGGGCCAAGTGCACAGTAGACTTCTTTTAGCTTTTCGTTTTCCTTTTCTTCTGCTTTTCTTTTATTTCTTCTGTTATGCAAAATGTGGGGTCTCAAACATAGTTTTGTAAAATAGGTAAGTTTGTCCAATAAATATAGTGCAATATTTAGCACTGTCAGAAAATTGTTCGAAGCTAAAGTGATTTCATTTGAATTTGAAATGATTTTAAATGGATTTAATATTGCTATTTTGGTGCTGTTTCAGGATGTTAGAGTCACTCATCTAACTCCAATTTAATTGATGATGGTTTTATAAATGTTCCTGGATTATTTGCCAATTAATAAACATTTTTCCAACTGTGTTTGATCAACTTCATATTTCACTTTGGGATTTGAGTCGATTTTCATAATTGAATTTGAATTGGATCCTTAACCCATGTGACTTGGCACTGCAAATGGTCATGACTTGGCAAGTTTAACAGAGTGTCACAGAGCTTGTTTACAAGGGGGTGTTACAGCCCAGCCCCTTGTGGGCTGGTGTGCCCCTTCCCCTGGCCCATGAGGCCCCCCAACACTTGCCGGGGGCCCTTCGAATCCCTTTTCGGTTCTCCTGGCGATAACCCGGTACCCCCAGAACACTTCCGGACTTAGATACCCTTCGTCCTATATATCAATCTTCACCTCCGGACCATTCTGGAGTTCCTCATCCTGCCCGGGATCTCATCCGGGACTCAGAACAACCTTCGGTCACCAACACAATAACTCAACTATACTTATATCGTCACCAAACATTAAGTGTGTAGACCCTGCTGGTTCGAGAACTATGCAGACATGACCAAGACACCTGATAACCCACAAGCATAGGGGATCGCAACAGTTTTCGAGGGTAGAGTATTCCACCCAATTTTATAGATTCGACACAAGGGGAGCCAAAGAATACTTGTAGGTATTAGCAGCTGAGTTGTCAATTCAACCACACCTGTAGATTAATTATCTACAACAATATGATCAATAGCACAGTAATATGATAGTTTTGATAACAGTGATGATAGTAACAATAACAGTAACATTGATAGCAATGATTTTGTAGCAAGTGTAATAGTAACAGGAGAAGTAGTAACTTAGCCAGAACAATATATGGAAAATTCGTAGGCATTGGATCGGTGAATTCGTTGGATGATATTCATCATATAACAGTCATAACCTAGGGCGATACGGCACTAGCTCCAGTTCATAAATATAATGTAGGCATGTATTCCGTAAATAGTCATACGTGCTTATGGAAAGAACTTGCATGACATCTTTTGTCCTACCCTCCCGTGGCAGCGGGGTCCATAAGGAAACTAAGGGATATTAAGGCCTCCTTTTAATAGAGAACCAGAACAAAGCATTAACACATAGTGAATACATGAACTCCTCAAACTACGGTCATCACCGGAAAGTATCCCGATCACTGTCACACTAGGGTTTACGGATCATAACACGTAATAGGTGAATATGACTTGCAAGATCGGATCTAGAACATAGATATAATGGTGATAACATAAACGGTTCAGATCTGAAATCATGGCACCCGGGCCCAAAGTGACAAGCATTAAGCATGGCAAAGTCATAACAACATCAATCTCAGAACATAATGGATACTAGGGATCAAGCCCTAACAAAACTAACTCGATTACATGATGAATCTCATCCAACTCCTCACCAACCAGCGAGCCTACGAAGGAATTACTCACTCCCGGTGGGGAACATCATGGAATTGGCGATGGAGAAGGGTTGGTGATGACAAAGATCGAAGATCCCCCTCTCCGGAGCCCCAAACGGACTCCAGATCTGGCCTCCCAATGAAGAACAGGAGGTGGCGGCAGCTCCGTACTGTGAAGCGCGATAATTCTTTCTCCTAGATTTTTTTTCTCCAAAAAAGGATTTTATAGCGTCGGAGTCAGGTTCTGCGGGGCCACCAGGTGGGCACAACCCACCTGGGCGCGCCTGGAGGGGGGCACGCCCTGGTGGGTTGTGCTCACCCAGGGGCCCCCCTCCGGTGGTTCTTGGCTGCAGTATTTTTCTTTTATTTCATAAAAATTCTCAAAAAGTTTCGTTCCATTCCAAGAACTTTTATTTCTGCACAAAAAACAACACCATGGTAGTGCTGCTGAAAACAGCGTCAGTCCGGGTTAGTTTCATTCAAATCATGCAAATTAGAGTCCAAAACAAGAGCAAAAGCATTAGGAAAAGTAGATACGCCGGAGACGTATCAACTCCCCCAAGCTTAAACCTTTGCTTGTCCTCAAGCAATTCAGTTGATAAACTGAAAGTGAAAAAGAAAAACTTTTATGAACTCTTTTGTTCTTGTTTACAAAAATAAGCTTAAGTAGCACCCAGGTTTTCAGCAAAGATTATAACTAACCATGTCAACAATAACTCTTAAAAATTATATTAACTCATATCAATGGCATAAGCAACTAGCGAGCAATAATAAAATATATCAAATGACAATACTTTGTCAAAACAATCGTGATATAATATGACAACAGTGGTATCTCGCTAGCCCTTTCTGAGACCGCAAAACATTGTAATTCATAGTAGAAAAGATCCAGTCATGATGCATCCAACATTAGCTATACACAATGCATGAGGATGACAATAGTGCTCTCAGATCTGGCGCTTATTTGAGAAGGTGATGACACAACATAAAATTAAATAGTTAGTCCCTTCGCAGAGGGAAGCAGTGATTTGCAGCGGTGCCAGAGCTCAGATTTTTAAAACAGAGATAAATGAAATTTTGAGAAATGCACTCTTCCTGTTTACTTCGCGACCATTAGTTATCAATATCTTCCATGCTAAATACGTTAGTGGCGGTTCCCAAGCGATAAAAAGTAAAGGTTTACTCCCCCTCCACCAACAAACACACTCCACGGCTAGCCGAATCCATGGGTACCGTCCATACCAACATCAGTCCTGGGGGGTTTTGTTTAATTATTTGCAATTTGATTTCGGGACTAGGAATCCCTATTACCGCCCCTCTCATGCAAGGACGAGTGAATAAACACTCATCATGAGAATAACCCGCTTAGCATGGAAGATACCGACTACCTCCTGTCGCTCTATGAACAATCCAGGCACACAAAAACAAATGTTTATTTGAAGTTTTTAGAGGTGGCACATGCAAAATTTACTTAGAACGGCAGGGTAATACCGCATATAGGTAGATATATGGTGGACTCATCTGGAATAACTTGGGTTTTAGGATTTTTATGCACAAGCAATATTCCCGCTTAGTACATGCGAAGGCTAGCAAATAGGTTGAGAAGCGGCCAGCTAGAGAGCGAAAACAGTCATGAACATGCATTATGCATAAGTAACATTGGATACTTGCATGAGTAGGATATGAGCACCATGAACATAAATATCATAGAGGCTATGTTGGTTTTGATTCAACTACATGCATGAACTTGTGCCAAGTCAAGCCACTTGAAACATTCAGAGGAGGATACCATATCATCATACCACATCACAATTCTTTTAATGCATGTTGAAGTCCAAGATAAATCATTATCCACTCCTAGCTACTTAAGCATGGAATGAGAAACTATAATCTCTAATTGTCATTGCAAACATGTTTGATCATAATAGGCTGAATCATGGATACTAGGTTAAACATATTTACAAAAACAGAGCAAGTCGAGTTCATACCCGTTTCTCTCTGCCACAGCCAGTTCATCAAGTATCGTCATCATTGCCTTTCACTTGCACGACCAAATGACATGAAAATAATAATAGTGCAAGAGTGTCGTGGACTAAGCTGGAATCTGTAAACATTTTATTCAAAACGGAGAAGACAAGGTAATATGGGCTCTTTATTAGATCAATATCAATGCATATGAGAGCCACTCAACAATTTCATCGTGGTCTTCTCCTCAGTACGACTCAACAGAAGGAAAAGAAATTCAGAGAAACACACTAAAATATTTTTGGAGTTTTTTTTTCTTTAAGAAAGCAAATTAAAGAGAAAAACAAAAACGAGAAAAACTATTTACACGGGGAAGCTCCCAACAAGAAAAAGAGAAACAAGGAAATCTTTTTGGTTTTTCTTTAACATTACAACTAAATTAGACTAGAAAGAAAAACCGAAACGAAGCGAGAAATATTTTTGGGTTTTCTCAAAGTTTTTTAAACACACAAGAAGAAAGCGAGAAAATAAATCTAGCATGGATAATACAATGAAAAAGTGTGGACACCGACAACTAGAATGAAATGTGTAAACATGAATGTAATGTCGGTGGAAATACGTACTCCCCCAAGCTTAGGCTTTTGCCCTAGCTTGGTAATCACCACTCGTAGTAGCCATCCGGTCCCACGTTGAAGTGCTATGGAGCGGGCACCTGAGTGTCCCACTCCTGAGGCTCCTCCTCTGCCTCTGCCTGGGCGTTCCGGTAGGCAATAATATCCTCAGGCATGATCCTGTATCCGCCCCTAGCAATAGAATCAAACAAAGCAGGTGCAGGCAACGGAATAGTATCATGGGTTTCCACATTGAAAACCAGGTTGTAAGGAATATTATTAATAGAATCATCAATATCAGTAAACTGATGGTCTTTCATTGCTTGGTGATCCAAATAAACCTTGGGTAAACGATAATCATGTTGGCGGATCTGGACGTTAAAGTGACTCGCTAAGCGAGTAGCATTAATGCCGCCATCGATTTTGCCATTGGCTCTGTTAAGGTGCATACGGCGTGCAATAATAGCCCCTAGGCTATAGCTATTATCGCTGTAAAGTGCACGGCATAAGATGGCGAAGTCCGGAGCACAGAGTGCACCGACCTTCTGTCTAGCAATTAAACACTTAGCAATGAATAGAGCAAAATAATGCACAGCAGGAAACTGCAAACTAGTAGCAGTGACATTTGACACGCCTCTCTCATCTCCCACAGACAGCGTACAATAAAAGCCCTCGAACTCTGCAGGCCCAGGCTCTCTTATTTCCACATCAGAATGGATCAAGCATATATCACAAAAATCAGTAAGTGGTATCTGACGGGTTTCAGCATATAAATTAAACTGAACCTCAGGGGGGTTATTCCTACTCAGAAAATGAAAACTTTGCACAAAGGAATTTGTAAGGAGATGGTATTGTTCACACTCAGCTGCGATGAAGTCAGTGAGACCAGCATTAGCAGCAAATTGTGCGAACTCTTGACGGATTTCGGCTCCATCCATGAAGGGGTTATGCGGCCATTCGCACGGCCACACCTCCTCCCTTCTCCGAGTGTGGAGATCGTTGTCCGATGACTCCCCAATGACTCCCTTAGAGCTCTTCTTGGAAGCAAACTTCCTAAAGAAACTCATCTTATTCCTATGAACAAAATTCTGAAAAATTTAGTCCATAAAATATTTGTCAACAAAACTTCACAAGATTGATAGCAACTACTCATAAGGAGGCATAGAGGCTATATTGAGCATTCAAACTCCTTAGAACTCTAAGAATTAAACATGCAAGCTCATCTACAGCAGCACCAAGAGTAGCTAATTATTCCAAATATAAACCACTAAAGCAAAAACTAATTGGACCAACGGAAGAGTCACATACCAAGTAGCAATCCCCCAAAACAGTTTCGGAAACGGAGCTTCGAGCAAAGAGATCGAAATCCGCGAGTTTGAGAGCAAGAACACGAGAGAGAGAGAGAGAGAGAGAGAGCAATGGTGATTTTTTTTTTGGAGGTAGATGATGACATGGGATAAAGAGATAAGTGAGGGGGCCCACGTGGCACTACAAGAAACCTGTTAATCCATGACAGATTTCTGATGACGTTCTCTGAAACCGTCACAGATCGACCAGCTGGGCCTAGCCAGGGCTAATTTTTTATATATAAAACCACCCAGACCGTCACAAACTGCTTCTACTAATTTGCCCTGCTTCCATCTATCCCGCATGGTGTGAAAGATGCTTCCTGATTGGTTGATACAACCCTCCCACGGATCACGCATAAGCACCGTCCATCCCCCTCGATCCAACAGTAGGCACACTTCCCCCTCTGTATCTCCAACCCGAGCCGCCGGCTGCTCTTCCACAGAGAGGAACGAAGTCCCTCAGTCTCTCCCCTGTGCACCGTCTTCTCCCCCACCTCCCATGATCGCCGCCGTCCCACCTCCCCCGATTCACCTGCAGGTCGAGGCTTCTGGAGGCTGCATCGAGACAAGCAACGCCAGGCCCAACTCCGCTCCCTCCCCGCGCTAACCCGTGCTCCACCGATCCGATCGAGAAAAGGCCGGCGCCCCACCCCCTGCTGGATCCGTCGATCCAGCAGCCGGATCCGTCGAGGTCGCGTCGGATCCCGAGCTTCTGGTCCTCCCCGCCTTCTCCTCCGTGGACGACAGGCAACAGAAACGGCCAAGGCACGCGCCACTGCTCCAGCCAGAGGAGGGTGCGAGGTGCGACGCAATGGGGCGTGGTCCAGCCGGGCACGACACCGGCCAGGCACCACCTCACCGGGGCGCGACTCCGACAGCTAACACCGGCGCCCAACTTGGATCCATCAAACCCAGGCGCGGGCTCCGGCGGGAGTGCGGTGCTACGTTCATCAGGAGAGCACATGCAGGAGAGAGCGTTGCGCTCATACATCGCCTTCACCGACACCGAGCCCCTCATCGGCGACGCCGCCAAGAACCAGGTCGCAGTGAACCCCACCAACACCTTCTTCGGTACGTGCATCCATCTGGAATTTCTTCTAGTGCGCACAGTCGTTGTTCTGTTCCTATGCACACGATATGATTAATTGGAGTTGGATATATGGTTATTTGAATAATTAGGTGTAGCTGTTGTTGAATCCGCCATGTAGTCCCCTATTTCTGATATTTATTATGAGTCCATATCTGCAGCGCGTGTCACTCTGATAGTCCGGTAGCGCGTGTCACTCTGATAGTCCTGTTCAGGTCCTAGGTCTAGTCGTTCCTCGGAGTCCAAGTGATCGGGCTCTGGCCTAGGAACTCCAGTCGGTGCACCCAAATTACTGGGCAGGCAAGCAGAAGTAGAGAAGAGATATGAGAATTCCAGAAGAAAACATCGAATAAACAGATGGTGTGTTGAGGGTGGAACATACCTGTTCGGATTCACTGGACGAACAGATTTATTTTCAGAAAGTGCGAAGGAATTAATCCACGGAGTAACATCAGCAGCTTGGATTACTAGAAGAGGAAGGGATGTGTGCTGAAGCCGTCAAGTACTTGAGGTGGAAGTTAAAGAGAAAGAGAAGAAGAGAGTTCTTTGGGAAGGAGGAGTCGTGCGTGAGATGGGCTCTAGGAATTACTCTCGGTATAGGTTCCCAAGCCAGTACTCCTACTACCCACCAGTACTTGGTCAATTGCATTGATTAGTCATAAGATGTCATTAGTAGTGTTGCTATCACACGCAAAATCGGGGGCCCTAGTAATTTGGGGGCCCTGTGCAGTGGAACACCCTGCACATGTGTCCCGTACGGGCCTGTCTGTAGCTCTATTGTCTGTTCTTAGATTTGTTTTGCTATATGTTAGGTTCTCAAATTACATACTTCAGAATCAATGGCTTGAATTAAGTTGGCATGTTACCTGAGGATTGAAATAATGATGTACTATTAGATTTTGCTATTTCAGATTGAACATCGATTTATTCGCAGGAAAAAATAGATTGAACATAGCTTTACTGTAGTATTACAATCTAACATATTTTATACACTGCTAAAAAATCAAGTGCAATTACATTAGAGGGGTAATTCAGTAATTGGTTTATGAAAATAAGTGACATGCACATGTAAAGTTTGTTTGCTTGATGTGCTTCGTAGGCATACGTAGTGTAGCCATACATGTCGACATGTGTACAATAGTATTGCGTTTGCCTTGAACACTAAATTCAGTCTTTCAAAAAAAGAAATTTTGTAGCCATAGTCAAGCCTGCTGCCCTGTGCATGAACCAAACACAACATTAGCTTCCTTTTGAATCCCGAAGGCACCAACTATAAATTATTTAAGTGTATGAAAATCAATCATCAAAGTTGCAAAATTGTCTGCCCTGTGCATGAACCAAACACAACATTAGCTTCCTTTTGAATCCTGAAGGCACAAACTACAAATTATTTAAGTGTATGAAAATCAATCATCAAAGTTGCAAATTTTTCGATTACGAGAAATCTCGTTTTTTAAGCATGTGCATCTTTAGAAAAAAATTGTATTCATTATCAGTGCACAAATAACCAGTAAAATTGTTCTACATGAAGACCAGAGAAGTCTGTTTGTTGGTTTGTAGCTATCTGCATAAGGATGATATGCTTCTGCATTTAGTCCCCTTGAATTATCTAGCTGGTCTTTTTTGCAAATACTAGCAGGTAACATGTAAAGCGGTTTATCAGTTCAAACTCCATTTGTTCAGAATAGCGTAATTCCCGCAATGGACATGATGGTAAGTTCAGTTCAGTAGAGTGATGCTCGTGGATTTATCGGTGCGCTAAAAGATGGTCTGAAGCTAGTAGAATTTAGTTGTTTCATTTTTCTGTCGTGTACCTTGGTTTTCTGCCCGCCCCCATAACAATACTTTAAGCTGTGATATATGTTCCACAAGCTCCATTTTTTATGATGTCCCGTTCTATCTCATTCACAACAGTTAATTGGTCTATTTCATTAATAGAAAATCCTTTGACGGTGCCACTCTTTTATACCAAGTGTATGTTGTATCTGATTACCATTTCTAGTGGGAAACTTGCTTGTTTTGTTCAAATACATTACATGTGTCCAGTATTTTCACTAACATCTCTTAGCTTTGTTTTGAAGGTTTTCCACGGTTGAGTACTGGAGCTGGTGTGAGTGAAACAACATCCACCTCATTGGCATCGATCTCGGCAAGGATGGCACATGGCTTGGTGGCCTCAAAGATATTCTGTACTGAGATAGCTATAATTTTTTATGTGATGTTGATGTAATGTGGATATAGGCTGTTATTGTTCTGTATGATTCATGTGATGTTGCTGTAATGGTTGACTTAATGTGACCTTAATGATTGTCAATCTATGATTGACGTACTGTTAATTAAGATTGTTTTTTTTAATCTCTATGAAGCATCACTGAATAGGTTCAAATGCTAGTGGGGCGCTCCAAAAATTATTGAGCCAATGATAACATGTGACACAACTAAAGTTTCATGGCCAACACCCTAATTGGGCTGAATGCTAGACGGCCTGGCACTGATCATGGGCTAAAATTTTAACTGGGCTGATAACTATAAAGGCTACCATGTCAGATCCTTGTTGGCTGCCATGTCAGATGATGACATGGCTTACAAGTTAACGCCGTTACCTAACACTGATCGGTGACAGTCAAAGACCGTCACAGATCGTGACGGTTTCATTGATCTGTCATGAAATGCCTGGTGGTTAAATTATGACGCAATATACATGACGGATTTTAAATCCATCATGGACGGCCTTCGATGACAATTTTGTGCTCATGGGTGACGGTATGTATCTGTCATGGATTAACAGATTTCTTGTAGTGTGGGGACCACAACCCACCAGGGCGCGCCTGGGGCTGCTGGCACGCCTAGGTGGGTTGTGCCCACCTGGTGCACCCCCCCCCCCCCTCTGATGTTATTTATACTAAAAATTCAGAAATATTCAGAAAAAATCATATTAAACTTTCAGGGCATTCTGAGAACTTTTATTTTTGGGTCTTTTTTTTGTTGCATGGGAAATTTAGAAAACAGACAAAGCATGACATGGCATGGCATTTTATTTGACTATGAAAAACAGAGAATAAAAGTTGGGAGCAGAAGGTTGTGCTTACTAAATTCATCAACTTCATACCTCTAAAAAATGATCCATTAATAAGATTGATCAAGTCTTATTAACAACCACCTTCAATTAGTATGAAACCGAAGAACTTTCGTAAAACACTAAGTTACCTCAACGGGGATATGCATGCCCCCAACAATAAGCATTTCATATTTCTTTTTGGCAATAGGTAGAGGTAGTTGAAAACTTCCAATAGTGAGTGTTGGAAAACTTTCAATAACATTAATACCATTCACTTGGAATTGTTTCTTCGGAAAGTGCACCGTGTGTTCATTACCATTGATATGAAAAGTGACCTTGCTTTTATTGCAATCAATAACAGCCCCAGCAGTATTCAAAAAGGGTCTACCAAGGATAATCGACATATTGTCGTCCTCGGGCATCTCAAGTATAACAAAGTCAGTTAAGATAGTAACATTTGCAACAACAACGGGCACATCCTCACAAATACCAATAGGTATGGCAGTTGATTTGTCAGCCATTTGCAAAGATATTTCAGTAGGTGTGAGTTTATTCAAATCAAGTCTTTTATATAAAGAGAAAGGCATAACACTAACACTATCTCCTAAGTCACACAAAGCAGTTTTCACATAATTTCTTTTGATGGAGCAAGGTATAGTTGGTATTCCTGGATCTCCAAGTTTTTTAGGTACTCCATCCTTAAAAGAATAATTATTAAGCATGGTGTAGATTTCAGCTTCCGGTATTTTTCTCTTATTAGTGATGATGTCTTTCATATATTTTGCATAAGGGGCCATCTTTAATATATCAGTCAAACGAGTGCGCAAAAAGACTGGCCTAAGCATTTCAGCAAAACGTTCAAATTCTTCATCATATTGTTTCTTAGTTGATTTAGGTGGAAAGGGCATGGGTTTTTGAACCCATGGTTCTCTTTCTCTTCCATGTTTTCTAGCTACAAAGTCTCTTTTATCATATCTTTTTTTTTAGGTTGTGAGTTATCAAGATCAACAGCTGGTTCTATTTCAACATCATAATCTGGTTGTTTATCGATGTCTGGTTGAGTGTCTTCATGAACATCTTCATTATCTTTTTTATTATGACTAGATGAATGTTCATTACCAGATTGAGTTTCAGCATCAGAAATAGAAACATCATTATCATTATCAGGAGGTTTTTCTATTTCAGGTTCACTAGAGGTATGCAAAGTCCTACCATTTTCCTTTTTCTTCTTCTTTCTAGAAGGACTAGGTGCATTAGTGTTAATTTTTCAAGAGTCTTGTTCAATTCTTTTAGGGTGACCCTCAGGATAAAGTGGTTCCTGAGTCATTTTCCCTCCTCTAGTTGCTACTCTAACAGCAAAGTCATTTATATTATTATTCATTTCATCTAGCACCTCTCTTTGAGATTTAGCAACTTGTTCTAGTTCAGTTTGAACTATAGAGGCATGTTTTCCTACACCTCTAACATCATTGGAGATTCTAAATAACAAGTCACTGAAGTGAGCAATCGTATTGGAATTGTATTTCAATTGTTTCATAACATTTTCATTGAAGTGATCTTGTTTTCTAATGTAGTTATCAAACTCATAATGGCATTTATTAGGATGTTTATTGTAAGGGATGTCACTTTCATCAAATTTCATTAAAGATTTTACCTCTACCACCTTCGGTGGTGGTGTGTCAAGTACATGTATTTCTTCAATAGGAGGTAAATTTTTAACATCCTCTACTTTAATACATTTTTCCTTCATACTTTTCTTTGCCTCTTTCATATCTTTAGGACTTAGATATAAGATACCCCTCTTCTTCGGAGTAGGTTTAGGAGGTGGTTCAGGAAGAGACCAATCATCATAATTTTTCAATATATTATTCAATAATTCCTCAGCTTGTTCAATAGTTTGTTCCCTGAAAACACAACCAACACAACTGTCTAGGAAGTCCCTAGATATCAAGTATTTCATTTTTCTTAAGAGGATGATCAGGCAAAGCATTAAGCAATTGGAGAAGCCTCCCCTAAGCTTGTGGGAGACTCTCTTCTTCAATTTGCACAAAGTTAAATATTTCCTATAAGGCAGCTTGTTTCTTATGAGTAGGAAAATATTTTTCAGAGAAGTAGTAAATCATATCCTGGGGACTACGCACACAACTAGGAGCAAGAGTATTGTACCAAATCTTAGCATCACCCTTTAATGAGAACGGAAATAATTTGAGAATACAGTAGTAGCGAATCTTCTCATCATGAGCAAATAGGGTGGCTGTATCATTTAGTTTAGTGAGATGTGCCACAAAAGTTTCAGTTTCATAGCCATGGAAAGGATCAGATTCAACCAAAGTAATTAACTCTGGGTCGAGAGAGAATTCATAATCCTTATCATCAACAAAGATATGTGAAGTAGCAAACTTAGGATCATATTTCATTCTAGCATTCAAAGATTTTCCTTTCAGTTTGCATAGTAACTTCTTAAGATCATCTCTATCATTGCAAGCAAGAAAATCTCTAGTTGTCTCCTCATCCATAACATAACTTTCAGGTATCTTAGGCAATTCATATATATCTAGGAGAGCTAGGCCTAATAGGTGTTTCAAGATTTTTAGTTTCAAGTACTTCATCAGTTTTAATAATTTCATCAGTTTTAGCATTCTCAATATCTTTAGCTCTAGCAATTTGTTCATCAAGAAATTCACCTAGTGGCATATTATCATCAAGCAGGGTACTAGCATCATCATGAGTAGCATTTATAGCAGAAGTAGCATCATTAATAACTTGCGACATATCAGGATTAATAGCATGTGGTGGTGTTGCAAGTCTACTCAAAATAGAAGGTGAATCAAGTGCAGAGCTAGATGGCAATTCCTTACCTCCCCTCGTCTTAGAGGGAAATATCTTAGTCTTGGTATCTTTCAGATTCTTCATAGTGATAAATAGATAATAATCCCAAGTGACTCAACAAATATAGCTATGCTCCCCAGCAACGGCGCCAGAAAAAGGTCTTGATAACCCACAAGTATAGAGGATCGCAATAGTTTTCGAGGGTAGAGTATTCAACCCAAATTTATAGATTCGACACAAGGGGAGCCAAAGAATACTTGTAGGTATTAGCAGCTGAGTTGTCAATTCAACCACATCTGGAGATTAATTATCTGCAGTAATATGATCAGTAGCACAGTAATATGATAGTTTTGATAACAGTGATGATAGTAACAGTAACAGTAATAGTGATAGCAACGATTTTGTAGCAAGTGTAACAGTAACAGGAGCAGTAGTAACTTAGCAAGAACAATATATGGAAAATTCATAGGCATTGGATCGATGAATTTGTTGGATGATATTCATCATATAACAGTCATAACATAGGGCGATACGGCACTAGCTCCAGTTCAAAAATATAATGTAGGCATCTATTCCATAAATAGTCATACGTGCTTATGGAAAGAACTTGCATGACATCTTT
Source organism: Thinopyrum elongatum (assembly GCA_011799875.1). Taxonomy (NCBI): domain Eukaryota; kingdom Viridiplantae; phylum Streptophyta; class Magnoliopsida; order Poales; family Poaceae; genus Thinopyrum; species Thinopyrum elongatum. The sequence continues at coordinate 117,147,647 of CM022302.1, read as the reverse complement.
TGTCCTACCCTCCCGTGGCAGCGGGGTCTATAAGGAAACTAAGGGATATTAAGGCCTTCTTTTAATAGAGAACTGGAACAAAGCATTAACACATAGTGAATACATGAAATCCTCAAACTACAGTCATCACCGGAAAGTATCCCGATTACTGTCACACCAGGGTTTACAGATCATAACACGCAATAGGTGAATATGACTTGCAAGATCGGATCTAGAACATAGATATAATGGTGATAACATAAACAGTTCAGATCTGAAATCATGGCACCCGGGCCCAAAGTGACAAGCATTAAGCATGGCAAATTCATAACAACATCAATCTCAAAAACATAATGGATACTAGGGATCAAGCCCTAACAAAACTAACTCAATTACATGATGAATCTCATCCAACTCCTCACTGACCAGCAAGCCTACGAAGGAATTACTCACTCCCGGTGGGGGGCATCATGGAATTGGCGATGAAAAAGGGTTGGTGATGACGAAGATCAAAGATCCCCCTCTCCGGAGCCCCAAACGAACTCCAGATCTGGCCTCCCAATGAAGAACAGGAGGTGGCGGCGGCTCCTTATTGTGAAACGTGATAATTCTTTCTCCCTGATTTTTTTCTCCAAAAATAGGATTTTATAGCGTCAGAGTCAGGGTCTGCGGGGCCACCAGGTGAGCACAACCCACCTAGGTGCACCTGGAGGGGGGCGCGCCCTCGTGGGTTATGCTCACACAGGGGCCCCCCTCAGGTGGTTCTTGGATCCAGTATTTTTCTTTTATTCTATAAAAAATCTCCAAAAAGTTTCGTTCCATTCCGAGAACTTTTATTTCTGCACAAAAAACAACACCATGGCAGTTCTGCTGAAAACAGCGTGAGTCCGGGTTAGTTTCATTCAAATCATGCAAATTAGAGTCCAAAACAAGAGCAAAAGCATTAGGAAAAGTAGATACGTCGGAGACGTATCAACACCTCTATGGTCAATAACCAATAGCGGGACCTGGATGTCCATATTGGTTCCTACATATTCTACGAAGATCTTTATCGGTCGAACTTCGATGTCAAGGATTCAGCTAATCCCGTATGCAGTTCCCTTTGTCCATTGGTATGTTACTTGCCCGAGATTCGACCGTCGGTATCTCCATACCTACTTCAATCTCGTTACCGGCAAGTCTCTTTACTCGTTCCGTAATACAAGATCCCGTGACTAACTTCTTAGTCACATTGCTTGCAAGCTCATTGTGATGCTATATTACCGAGTGGGCCCTGAGATACCTCTCTGTCATACGGAGTGACAAATCCCAGTCTTGATCCATGCCAACTCAACAGACACTCTCGGAGATACCTGTAGAGCATATTTATAGTCACCCAGTTACGTTGCGATGTTTGATACACACAAGGTACTCCTCCGGTGTCAGTGAGTTGCATGATCTCATGGTCATAGAAACAGATACTTGACATGCAGAAAACGATAGCAATAAACTTGATACGATCATATGATACGTTTATAGTTTGGGTCTTGTTCATCACATCATTAGGACCCGCTATCAAACGATAACTCATGTCTATGACTAGGAAACATTAGCCATCTTTGATCAACGAGCTAGTCCGGTAGAGGCTTACTAGGGACATGTTGTTGTCTATGTATCCACACATGTATTTGATTTTTCAATCAATACAATTATAACATGGATAATAAACGATTATCATGAACAAGGAAATATAATAATAACCACTTTATTATTGCCTCTAGGGTATATTTCCAATAGTCTCCCACTTGCACTAGAGTCAATAATCTAGTATTACATGGTAATGAATCTAACACCCATAGAGTTCTGGTGTTGATCATGTTTTGGCCGTGGAAGAGGTTTAGTCAACAGATCTACAACATTCAGATCCGTATGTACTTTGCAAATGTTTATGTCCTCCTCCTTGATCGCATCACGGATGAATTGAAGCATCGCTTTATGTGTCTGGTCCTCTTGTGAAACCTTGGTTCCTTGGCTAGAGCAATGGTAGCAGTGTTGTCACAGAACAGAGTCATTGGGTCCAGTGCACTGGGCACAACTCCAAGATCTATCATGAACTGCTTCATCCAGACACCTTCCTTTGCTGCCTCCGAGGCAGCTATGTACTCCACTTCGCATGTGGAATCAGCTACCACGCTTTGCTTGGAACTGCACCAGCTTACCGCTCCCCCATTTAGAATATATACGTATCTGGTTTGAAACTTAGAGTCATCCGAATCAGTGTCAAAGCTTGCATCGACGTAACCCTTTACGACGAGCTCTTGATCACCTCCATAAATGAGAAACATTTCCTTAGTCCTTTTCGGGTACTTAAGGATATTCTTGACCGTTATCCAGTGTTCCACTCCTAGATCACTTTGAAACCTTCCGGCCATACTTATGGCAAGGCTGACATCTGGTCTTGTGCACAGCATCACATACATGATAGAGCCTATGGCAGAAGCACAGGGGATGACACTCATATTTTCTCTATTCTCTGTAGTCGTTGGGCATTGAGTCTTACTCAACTTCACACCTTGCAAAACAGGCAAGAACCCCTTCTTGGACTGATCCATTTTGAACTTCTTCAAAATCTTATCAAGGTATATGCTTTGTGAAAGTGCTATTAAGCATCTTGATCTATCTCCATAGATCTTGATGCCTAATATGAAAGCGGCTTCTCCTAGGTCCTTCATTGAAAAACTCTTGTTCAAATATTCCTTCACGCTTTCCAAAAGTTCTATATTGTTTCCAATCAGCAATATGTCATCCCACATATAATATTAGAAACGCTATAGAGCTCCCACTCACTTTCTTGTAAATACAAGCTTCTCCGTAAACTTGTATAAACCCAAACGCTTGGATCACCTCATCAAAGCGAAGATTCCAACTCCGAGATGCTTGCACCAGTCCATAAATGGATCGCTGGAGCTTGCACACTTTGTCAGCATTCTCTGGATCGACCAAACCTTCCGGTTGCATCATATACAACTCTTCCTTAAGGAAACCGTTAAGGAACGATGTTTTGACATCCATCTGCCAGATTTCATAATCGAAAAATGCAGCTATTGCCAACATGATTCTGACGGACTTAAGCATCGCTACGGGTGAGAAAGTCTCATCATAGTCAACTCCTTGAACTTGTGAAAACCCGTTTGCCACAAGTCAAGCTTTATAGACGGTGACATTACCGCCCGCGTTCGTCCTCTTCTTGAAGATCCATTTATTCTGAATGGCCTTTCGCCCTTCAGGTAATACTTCCAAAGTCCATACTTTGTTTTCATACATGGATCCCATCTCGGATTTCATGGCCTCTAACCATTTGTTGGAATCCGGGCCCACCATCACTTCTCCATAGCTCGTAGGTTCATCGTTGTCCAACAACATGACCTCTTAGACAGGGTTACAGTACCACTCAGGAGCAGTACGTATCCTTGTGGACCTACGAGGTTCAATAGTAACTTGATCTGAAGCTTCATGATTACTATCATTAGCTTCCTCTTCAACTGACGTAGGTGCTATAGAAACATCTTTCTGTGCTGCGCTACTCTCTGGTTGAAGTAAAGGTTCAACAACCTCATCAAGTTCTATCTTCCTCCCACTCAGTTCTTTCGAGAGAAACTCTTTCTCGAGAAAGGACCCATTCTTAGCGACAAACACTTTGCACTCGGATCTGAGATAGAAGGTATACCCAAACGTCTCCTTTGGGTATCCTATGAAGACACATTTGTCCGCTTTGGGTTTGAGCTTTTCTGGCTGAAGCCTTTTGACATAAGCATCGCAGCCCCAAACCTTAAGGAACGACAGCTTAGGTTTCTTGCCAAACCATAGTTCATACGGTGTCGTATCTACGGACTTAGATGGTGCCCTATTTAAAGTGAATGCAGCTGTCTCTAATGCATAACCCCAAAACGATAGCGGCAGATCAGCAAGAGACACCATAGAATGCCCCATATCCAATAAGGTACGATTACGACGTTCGGACACACCATTACGCTGTGGTGTTCCAGGTGGCGTCAATTGTGAAACTATTCCACATTGTTTTAAGTGATTGCCAAACTCATAACTCAGATACTCTCCCCCTCGACCAGATCATAGGAATTTAATCTTCTTGTTACGATGATTCTCAACTTCACTCTGAAATTGCTTGAACTTTTCAAACGTTTCAGACTTATGCTTCATTAAGTAAATATACCCATAACTACTCAAGTCATCGGTGAAGGTGATAAAGTAACGATATCCACCATGCGCGTCAACACTCATCGGACCGCACACATCAGTATGTATGATTTCCAACAAGTCACTTGCCCGTTCCATTTTACCGGAAAACGGGGTTTTAGTCATCTTTCCCATGAGGCATGGTTCGCATGTGTTAAGTGATTCAAAATCAAGTGACTCCAAAAGTCCATCAGCATGGAGTTTCTTCATGTGCTTTACACTAATATGACCTAAGTGGCAATGCCACAAGAAAGTGGTACTATCATTATCAACTCTACATCTTTTGGCTTCAATGTTATGAACATGTGTATCATCACTATCGAGATTCAATAAGAATAAACCCCTCACAATGGGTGCATGACCATAAAAGATATTACCCATATAAATAGAACAACCATTATTCTCTAATTTAATTGAGTAACCATCTCGCATTAAACAATATCCAGATATAATGTTCATGCTCAACGCAGGCACTAAATAACAATTATTCAGGTTTATCACTAATCTCTATGGTAATCGAAGAGCGGGCGTGCCGACGGCGATCACATCAACCTTGGAACCATTTCCCACGCGCATCGTCACTTCGTCCTTCGCTAGCCTTCGTCTATTCCGTAGTTCCTGTTTAGAGTTGCAAATGTGAGCAACCACACCGGTATCAAATACCCAGGCACTACAATGAGAGATGGTAAGGTACACATCAATAACATGTATATCATATATACCTTTGTTGACGTTGGCCCCCTTCTTGTCGGCTAGGTACTTGGGGCAATTCCGCTTCAAGTGGCCAGTTCCCTTGCAATAGAAGCACTCAGTTTATGGCTTGGGTCCAGCCTTGGGTTTCTTCACGGGAGGGCCAACTGCTTTGTCACTCTTCTTGAAGTTTCCCTTCTTTCCCTTGCTCTTCTTGAAACTAGTGGTTTTATTGACCATCAACACTTGATGCTCCTTCTGGATGTCTGACTCAGCGACTTTCAGCATCGCGAATAGCTCAGAGACTGACTTGTTCATCCCTTGCATTTTATAGTTCAATACAAAGCTCTTGTAGCTAGGTGGTAGCGATTGAAGAACTCTGTCAGTGACCGCTTCAGGCGGGAGCTCAACTCCCAACTCAGCCAGACGGTTGTAATACCCAAACATTCTGAGTATGTGCTCACTCACAGACCCGTTCTCCTCCATCTTGCAGGCATTGAACTTATCGGAGGTCTCATACCTCTCGATCCGGGCATTCTTCTCAAAAATAAACTTCAACTCCTGGAACATCTCATATGCTCCATGACGTTCAAAATGCCTTTCAAGTCCCGGTTCTAAGCCATACAACATGGCGCACTGAACTATTGAGTAGTCATCAACACGCGACTGCCAGGCATTCACAACGTCCACAGTCGCTGGAGGGGGTGGTGCACCAAGCGGTGCATCAAGGACATAAGACTTTTGGGCAGCCGTGAGGATAATCTTCAGATTACGGGCCCAGTCCACAAAGTTTCTTCCATCATCTTTCATCTTAGATTTCTCTAGGGACGCATTGAAATTCAGGGGAGCTACTGCGCGGGCCATTGATCTACAACATAATTTGCAAAGGAACTTTAGACTATTGTTCATGATAATGAGTTCAATTAATCATATTACCTAAGAACACCCACTCAAATCGACATCCCTCTGGTCATTCGAGTGTAACATGATCCAAATTCACCAATCCAAGTCCGATCATCACGTGAGATGAGGTGGTTTCAATGGTGAACATCTCCATGTTGATCATATCTACTATATGACTCATGTTTGACCTTTCAGTCTCTTGTGTTCCGAGGCCATGTCTGTACATCCTAGGCTCGTCAAGTTTAACCCAAGTGTTCCGCATGTGCAAAACTGGCTTGCACCCGTTGTATGTGAACGTAGAGTCTCACACCCGATCATCACGTGGTGCTTCGAAACGACGAACTTTCACAATGGTGCACACTTGGGAAGAACACAATTTTATCTTGAAATTTTAGTGAGGGATCACCTTATAATGCTACCGTCGTCCTAAGCAAAATAAGATGCATAAAAGGATTAATATCACATGCAAATCATAAGTGACATGATATGGCCATCATCTTGTGCTTTTGATCTCCATCTTCAAAGCACCAGCATGATCTCCATCGTTACCGCCATTGTTCAAGATATCTTCCGATATTCCGATAAATCGGCCGATTTATCGCTTATCGTTGTCTGACCGATAAGATAAATCGGCCGATAAATCAGCCGATATGGTGATAAATCGGCGGATATGCCGATAAAATGGCCGATTTACCCCTTATCATGGGTTGACCGATAAGTTCCCGATAAGCGATATCCCCAACATTGGTTACCGCCATGACACCATGATCTCCATCATCGTGTCGCCATCAGGGTTGTCACGCCAACCATGCTTCTACAACTATTGCTACCACTTAGCGATAAAGTAAAGCATTACATAGCGCTTAATGATTGACACGCAGGTCATACAATAATTAAAGACAACCCTATGGCTCCTGTCGGTTGCCATATTCATCGACATGCAAGTCATGATAATCTATACAAAACATGATCATCTCATACATCAAACAAATCGCATCATGTCTTTGGCCATATCATATGACAACATACCCTGCAAAAACAAGTTAGATGTCCTCTACTTTGTTGTTGCATGTTTTACATGGCTGCTATGGGTAACTAGTAAGAACTATTCTTACGTACGCAAAGCCACAACAGTGATATGCAATTTGCTATTTAACCTTCTACAAGGACCGCCTTTGTCAAATCCGATTCAACTAAGGTGGGAGAGACAGACACCCGCCAGCCATCTTTATGCAACAAGTTGCATGTCAGTCGATGGAACCGGTCTCATGTACGTGGACATGTAAAGTTGGTCCGAGCCGCTTCATCCCACAATACCATTGAATCAACAAAAGACCAAGGAAGGAAGCAATCTGAATATCAACGCCCATAAACTCCTTTGTGTTCTACTCGTTATGTCATCTACGCATAGACCTAACTCATGATGCCACTGTTGGGAAACGTTGCATGGGAAAGAAAAAAATTCCTACGCTCACCAAGATTAATCTAGGAGATGGACATCTATGAGAGGAGAGATTACATCTACATACCCTTGTAGATCGCTAAGCGGAAGCGTTAAGTAACACGGTTGATGTAGTCGAACGTCTTCGAGACCCAATCACGATCCGTCCACGAACTCCCGATCCAAGTGCCAAACGGACGGCACCTCCGCGTTCAACACACATACGGCTTGATGACGCCTTGTGACGACCCCGGCTTAATCGTGCACTAATCATACACGCAAATGCGCACGATCAAGCCTAAGGACTCACTTGAAGATATCACAACACAACTCTAAAACATAAATAAAGTCATACAAGCTTAATATTACAAGCCAGGGCCTCGAGGGCTCGAATACATAGCTCGATGGCATACAAGCGTCAGCGGAAGCATTAGATATCTGGGTACAGATATATTACATAGAGAGAATTAGGCCTTCACAGAGGCGGGGTAAAATAAAATACTACGATCGAAAGGCGTAGGCCTCCTGCCCTGGACCCTCCGATCCTACTCCTGGTCGTCGAACGGCTCCTCGTAGTAGTAGTACTCGCCAGGCGGGTAGTAGTACTGGTCGTCGGCTGGGGCTTCTGGCTCAGGGGCTCCGTCGTCTGGTGGCATCAAATGGAATATGGGGGAAAAAGAAAATAAAGCAAACGTGAGTACTCATCCGAAGTACTCAGCAAGCAAGGATCTACACTACATATGCATCATTTTCAAAGGGGGCTGTATATGTGGACTGGGCTGCAGAAATGCCAGAATAGAGGGGGAAGCCTAGTCCTATCGAAGACTAGCATCTTCAACAATCTTCGACAGTCTTGCAGCAATAGACGAGAACAGATGGACATAAGATAAAGTAGTAGTAGTAGTAGTATCATCAACCTCGACCTGAGATCCTTTCTCGACTCCCTGCGAGAAAGCAATCCCAGAGCCGTACTATCCAATTCTCATCACATGTTCTAGTTGTACGATCGGGGATACAACTCCGAGTGTCCGTTACCGTAGGACAGGCTATCGATAGAAGTTTCTTCCCTGCAGGGGTGCACCAACTTACCCACCACGCTCACTTAACTCTGGCCGGACACACTTTTCTGGGTCATGCCCGGCCTCGGCTAAGCAACACGCCGCAACCCGACCTAGACTTATAAGAGAGGTCAGCACGCCGGACTAAACCTATGCCCCCAGGGGTCTTGGGCCATCGCCCCGGGAACTCCTGCACGTTACGGGGCCACCGAGAGCAGACCTAGCAACCCCTTATACAAGCGCGGTTGCGTTACCAGTCCAACTCGGCGTGCGCCGCTCCTTACTGACGTCAAACAAGCTTCGGCTGATGTGTATGACGCAGAACGCCCATACTATGCCCACGTGATGGTTAGTGCTATCGGGCCAGAGGCCCCTCGGATCAAATATCCAAACCGTAGTGGATTAGGAGCGCGCGGAAACGAGTAGAGACTCACGATCGATGTGACCCCGTCGCCCCGTCTCGAGGACTTGCGGCAAGGGCTAAGAATGCCCGGCCACGCCTCGTAGTTATCTCGCGGGCACCATCCAGGTCAACCCGACTCCACATCACTTCGCGTTAAGCTCGCGCGGGTACCCCTTAGGGCCGACCCGTCTTTAGTATCATAGTTTAGTGCAAGTCATAATATCCAAGGTAACTGTGTGTCTGACACCGAAGGGAACCCTGAGGAATCACCCTCGATGGAATTCCCGCTCGATGTTATCATCAAGGTGAACGAAGGAGGAATCACCCTCGAGGTCCACCTTGAGGAGTTGCGCGACGACGTTGTTATCGGGGGTGGTGTAGGAGGATTCACCCTCGCTTACCACGACCGAGTAACTAACCTACAAGGTTAACATCAGAAGTGCTGACGAGGTATCACCCTCGGCACTCGATGGTAACCCAGCAGTGTCGGCAACTAAGGGGAAGTGAGGTGCGGTGCCAGGGTCTAGTCTTCAATCCCGATGGTCGGGTCTTCTGATGTCCAGCAAGGCAGTCGGGATCAAGTGGGGGTCTCGGTCGTGTCTCTACCCACCTTATACTAAGCAGTCTAGGATAACCAGTAAGATAGCAAGGCAGGTTACAATAAACAGGCTATGCAACAGATATAGGAAACAGTAGCAACAGCAGTTCTAATGCAAGCATAAGAGAGAAGAGAGTAGGCGATATAGGCATGCTCAAAATGGGGGTGCTTGCCTGTTTGCTCTGGGGCAAGGGCAAGGTCGCCTATGGTGTCGTCGGGGACATAGTCGTACTCCTGAGCTGCGTCTGCCTCGGGAGCTACGTCAACGTCGGGGTCTAATCGAGAGAGAAGAGGGGGAAGAAATAGGTAAACATAATGCAAACAAATGCAATACGGTGCGTGTGATGCTATGATGCAGTGCAGGGTTGCCTAAATATGCATCTAAGTCATTTTAGTTATTTTTAGAATTAATCTGGGATTTAATATCCGACGTGTGTGCACTATTCATCTGTCGGATTCGGGTCCGGAGTTACGAGTTCTTCTACGTAGGAGGTTCCGATGGAGAAACAGACGGCACGACCAAACTCGTCTCGTCGTTCTGAGCAACTTTCATGTTTTAACTTTTTCGATCCGAGCTACGGTTTAAAAGTTATTAATTTTTAAAGATTATTTGAATTTCTGGAATTAACTTTTATTTACAGAAAATGAATTATGACGTCAGCATGGCGTGCTGCTGACGTCAGCAAGTCAACAGTCGGCTGACTAGGTCAAATATGACATGTGGGTCCAGTGGGACCCACATGTCAGCCTCTGTTTAGGCTAATCAGTGGATTAATTTAATTACCAGGGTTAATTAGGGGGTGGACCCCACATGTCAGTGAGACATTAGGTTAATTAGTTTATTTTTATTTCTGAAATGTTTTAATTAATTAATCAGGGAGGTGGGGCCCGCCTGTCAGCGGCTGGGCCGGTCCAGTCAGCAAGGCTGACTGGTCAACTGGCCGGCCGGGCCCCTGGGACCCACGGGTCAGTGACCCAAGGGGTGGCCCCGGGCCGACCACGCCGGCGGCCACCGGAGCAACTCCGGCGAGCCATTCCCGCGGCGGTTGGTCGCCGGAGTTGGCCGGAATCTCGCTACAGAGCTCTATTCTCCGTGATTCTACTTGCGTTCGGAGGCTGGCGATGTCGCGCATCCAGCTGGGGCACTTGCCGGACCCGGGGATGACCGGAGCTGGGCCGGCGACGAGGTTTGGCGGCGGTGGAGTTCGGGGGAAGATGGGGACGGCGACTCCAAGCACGGCAGGCAGCAGCAGCTAGCTAGTCCTACTCCTAACGCGACGGCGAGCACGACCGTGGGCTCGAACGAGCTCAACGGCGACCGTTCCGATGGCAAAGCCAATGCCGGCGGAGCTCCGTTCGGTCGTCCATGGCGCGGCAGCTACGGCTACGCAGGAGGGCAACGAGAAGGAACAGGAGGTGGAGAGGCTCACCGAGAGGCGCACGGTGGCCGTTGGAAGCTTAGTAGCGTAGCCCGGCGACCGGAATTGGAGACGCTCGCCCGAGCCAGAGAAGAAGGGGGCGACGGCGTCCAGCGGCTGCAGGGGCTCCGGGCTCCTGCTCAGGGTTGAGGACGAAGCAGCGGAGAGTGGCGGAGCTCGTGGGCGCTCTAGCGGAGCACGGGGTCGACGGTGGCCGCGTTTAGGGCACGGCCATGGCGGCGACGGCGTTCGGCGATATAGATCTGGAGGGAAGGAGGGAGAGGAGAGCGAGTGGGGATGAGGCAAATGACCAGGGGGAAGGCACGGGCCTGCCCTTATCCTCTCGCGGCGCCCGCGGTGTCGCGCTGTCGAGCAGCGACCGGAGCGAGCGCGCGCGTCCATGGACGAGGCGACACGGCGACGGAGAAGGACGACGACTTTAGCGAGCTGGGCCAGGTGGGCCGCGGTCGGGGCACTGTGCACTAAGGCCCAGTGCACAGTGCCTCGCTTTTACATTTTCTATTTTCTGTTTCCTTTTTCTTTTAATCCCTTTTCTGTTTCAAAATGTTTAGGCCACTTGTGCACTTTTGAAAAATAGGGGAGTTGGTCCAGATATTGTGATGCAATAATATCTCTCACCAAAAAGTGGTTTGGACTGATTTGGAGTTCATTTGAATCTGTAATGATTTTAAATGAATTAATATTGCTGTTTTGGGTGCTGTTTCATCTTGTTTGAGTCACTTGCCCAACTCCAAATATTTTGATTTTGATTTTAGAAATGTTCCTGAATTATTTGCCATTTAATGAACATTTTCCCAACAGTGTTTGATCAACTTTATAATTCACCTTTGAATTTGAGTTGATTTTCAGATGTGGATTTGAATTGGATCATTAACCCATATGACATGGCACTGCAAATGATCATGACTTGGCAGTTTTAACAGAGTGTCACATAGTTTATTACACGGGGGTGTTACAAGTTCTCCTCCTCTAAAAGAAATTCTCGTCCCGAGAATTTAGGAGGTAGAAGGAAAAAGTCCAGGATATTCTTCCCGAAGATGATCCTCGCGTTCCCAAGTGGCTTCGTCTTCAGTATGATTCGACCATTGCACTTTTAGGAACTTGGTCGTCTTCTGACGAGTACGACGCTCAGCTTCGTCGAGGATGCGGATCGGATGCTCCTTATAGGAAAGATCACCTTGTAGCTCGAGCATCTCATGATCCACTGCACGGTGCGGGGATTCCTTGAAGCACTTACGGAGTTGCGACACGTGGAAGACATCATGAATATGGGAGAATTGCGGTGGCAACTCCAATTTATATGCCACCTGTCCCCGTCTAGCCACGATGCGGAAAGGACCAATATAGCGAGGAGCTAGCTTGCCCTTGATTCCGAAACGACGGGTGCCCTTCATTGGAGTGACACGAAGATAGGCTTGATCACCAGGTTGATAGATCACACCCCATCGCTTGCGATCATAATTACTCTTCTGACGGTCTTGAGCTGCTTTGAGATTCTCCCGGACAATTCGGACTTGTTCTTCGGCATGCTGAATAATGTCCGGTCCAACAAGAGGTCGTTCCCCAGTTTCTGACCAATTCAGAGGGGTTCGACATTTACGACCATAAAGAACCTCAAATGGGGCCATTTTTAAGCTGGCTTGATAACTGTTGTTATAAGATAACTCGGCATACGGGAGAGATTCCTCCCATTTCTTACCGAAGGATATAACACAGGCTCGAAGCATGTCTTCAAGCACTTGATTAACGCGCTCAACTTGGCCTTGGGATTGGGGATGATAAGCTGAACTCCAGGTAATATGAGTTCCCATTGCTTTCTGGAAACTTTCCCAGAAATGGCCAGTGAAAATACTGCCACGGTCTGAACTGATTTCCTTGGGAATACCATGGAGTGAAACAATTCTGGAGATATATAGCTCTGCTAACTGACTAGCAGTAATAGTCTCCTTAACTGGTAGAAAGTGTGCAACCTTGGAAAGTTGGTCAACGACGACAAGAATAGCACCGTGACCCTTCTGAGACTTGGGAAAACCAGTGATGAAGTCCATTTGCACTTTATCCCACTTCCATAGAGGAATAGGGAGCGGTTGCAGAATTCCAGCAGGTTTTTGATGTTCTGCCTTCACGCGACGACAAACGTCACACTCGGCAACATAACAAGCAATATCCTGCTTCATTCTAGACCACCAGTACCTTTGACGAAGATCTCGATACATTTTGGTACTACCCGGATGGATAGATAGCGGTGTATCATGGGCCTCCTTCATGACTTTGTCAGTCATCAGCTCGAAGCGAGGTACTACGATGCGGTCTCTGAAATATAATGTACCATCTTCAGCAACTGAGAAATCCCGATACTTAGCAAGGTGAAGCTCTTTCTTCATCAAGTCAATTTCAGCATCTTTGGCTTGCGCTTCTTTACCAGCCTTCAGAAGGTCTGGCTGTACCACAAGGTTATTAAGAGAACCCTGGGGAACAATTCGCAGATTTAGCTGAGTCAGTTCTGCGTGAAGACGAGGTTGAGCTTGCCTAACCATGAGGTTGTTGCAATATGACTTGCGACTCAGGGCATCGGCCATTACATTAGCTTTGCCCGGGGTATAAGAAATACCGCAGTCATAATCCGCAATAGCTTCTAACCATCGTTGTTGTCGGAGATTAAGATCCGGTTGAGTGAATAAGTATTTCAGACTTTGGTGATCGGTATAAATTTCACACCGATTACCCAGAAGGTAGTGTCGCCATAACTTCAATGCATACATCACTGCTGCAAGTTCAAGATCATGCACTGGATAATTCTCTTCATGTGGACGCAATTGACGTGAAGCATATGCAATTACTCTCCGCTCTTGCATTAGGACGCAGCCTAATCCCTGACGAGAGGCGTCGCAATATATGACAAAGTCCTTGCGAGAATCAGGAGGAGCAAGCACTGGAGCAGAAGTGAGCTTGTCCTTGAGGGTTTGGAAACTTTCCTGACACTTGTCTGTCCACTCAAACTTAACGCCTTTGTGGAGCAGATTAGTCAGGGGCTTGGCGATCTTGGAGAAGTTCTCGATGAATCGGCGACAATAGCTGGCTAGACCGAGAAAGCTTCGGACCTGCTTGGCACTCTTCGGAGGAGTCCAGTCAAGGATAGCCTGAACACGCTCCGGGTTAACGGCAATACCATCCTTGGAGATGACATGTCCAAGGTAGGTTACCTCAGAAAGCCAGAATTCGCACTTAGAGTACTTGGCATATAATTGGTGCTCTCGAAGTCTCTCCAGAACTAGTCGAAGGTGCTCAGCATGTTCTTCTTTGTTCTTCGAATAAACCAGAATATCATCCAGATATACCACGACGAATTTGTCGAGGTAATCCATGAATATGTAATTCATTAGGCGGGAGAATGTAGCTGGAGCGTTTGTTAAACCAAACGACATGACTGTGTACTCGTAAGAGCCATAACGAGTAACGAATGCAGTCTTCGGAATATCCTCTTCGCGAACACGGATCTGGTGATAACCCAACCTCAAGTCGAGTTTAGAAAACACCGAAGATCGATCAACTTGCAGGATCCTACTCTCCGTGTGCACTCTGATGCAGAATACGGTCTCGAGAAGAAAGAAGAGGTCCACGTGCAGGCGTGCGACCTCCCACAGCAGGCCAAACGATCCCTGATGGCATCTCAGTCCTGCTCGGGTAAAGAATGTACTCCGGATGCATCCCTGCACAAACAGCTGGTAGCAACTGTGTCATAGCCTCGTAGTAGCGTGCTCGAGTGGCAAACAACTCGACAGCAAGTGCACGAACAGTGCGATCCAAAGCCTGAGCATAGTGGATCAGAACTCGCTGATCATAGCGACGAGGCTCGTACGGGGCACAGACAGCTGTGTAAAATCCAGTAGCATCTCCAACAGGTGCATACGGAATGTACCGATACTCAGAGGCATCCAAGTCAGCACTGAACTGTCCTCGAAGTCGTGCGACGGCAGAGTAAGCAGCATCATGGACTGCCATCTCAATCGTCACGCCGATACCGTGAAAACGGTGAAGCCCAGTGTCAGAGTTATCCTGCTGATCGTAGATGCGAACATCAGCATAGTACTGCTCCTGGTTGAACTCACGATAAACCTCATAGACCATGTACTCGGGGCACCAGCGGTATCCCAGCCTGATCAAGAGGGCGATCAGAACAGCTGGAAACCCAGGGACGTCTCGAGCACAGGTGCGAAGCACGAGCTGCGTCGTAGGACGAGGGGGAAACAGTCGATCCATCTGAAATAAGAAGTTTAGGATTGTCATAAGACATTGAGAAATATAACCGATCTCAAAAGGAAAGGTTAAACAAAACAATGGAAAGGAAATGATTATCAGACTAATCAGATCAATGACAGGGAAATCGCACTGAATCCAGCTCTCCGGATGGATATGAATTACGTGATCCTAAGTGTCGGCGTTTAGTAATTTTGCAAAACCCGAATAGAAGAGAGGATAGAATCCCAGAGTAAAGACGAGGAATAAAAGATCCTAATACCACCCAGTTGGCGACGTGGGCCCGTAAGCCACACAGCCAAGTTAATAAAACAGTTTTTGACCACTAGACTCAACTTCGGCCAAAGAATTGGGAAGGGGGATTCCTAGAGGCAGTCGGCTCTGATACCAACCTGTGACGACCCCGGCTTAATCGTGCACTAATCATACACGCAAATGCGCACGATCAAGCCTAAGGACTCACTTGAAGATATCACAACACAACTCTAAAACATAAATAAAGTCATACAAGCTTAATATTACAAGCCAGGGCCTCGAGGGCTCGAATACATAGCTCGATGGCATACAAGCGTCAGCGGAAGCATTAGATATCTGGGTACAGATATATTACATAGAGAGAATTAGGCCTTCACAGAGGCGGGGTAAAATAAAATACTACGATCGAAAGGCGTAGGCCTCCTGCCCTGGACCCTCCGATCCTACTCCTGGTCGTCGAACGGCTCCTCGTAGTAGTAGTACTCGCCAGGCGGGTAGGAGTACTGGTCGTCGGCTGGGGCTTCTGGCTCAGGGGCTCCGTCGTCTGGTGGCATCAAATGGAATATGGGGGAAAAAGAAAATAAAGCAAACGTGAGTACTCATCCGAAGTACTCAGCAAGCAAGGATCTACACTACATATGCATCATTGTCAAAGGAATGGCTGTATATGTGGACTGGGCTGCAGAAATGCCAGAGTAGAGGGGGAAAGCCTAGTCCTATCGAAGACTAGCATCTTCAACAATCTTCGACAGTCTTGCAGCATCAGGAGAGAGCAGATGAACATAATGTAAAGTAGTAGTAGTAATATCATCAACCTCGACCTGAGATCCTCTCTCGACTCCCTGCGAGAAAGCAATCCCAGAGCCGTACTATCCAGTTCTCACCACATGTTCTAGTTGTACCGATCGGGATACAACTCCGAGTGTCCGTTACCGTAGGACAGGCTATCGATAGAAGTTTCTTCCCTGCAGGGGTGCACCAACTTACCCACCACGCTCACTTAACTCTGGCCGGACACACTTTTCTGGGTCATGCCCGGCCTCGGCTAAGCAACACGCCGCAACCCGACCTAGACTTATAAGAGAGGTCAGCACGCCGGACTAAACCTATGCCCCCAGGGGTCTTGGGCCATCGCCCCGGGAACTCCTGCACGTTACGGGGCCACCGAGAGCAGACCTAGCAACCCCTTATACAAGCGCGGTTGCGTTACCAGTCCAACTCGGCGTGCGCCGCTCCTTACTGACGTCAAACAAGCTTCGGCTGATGTGTATGACGCAGAACGCCCATACTATGCCCACGTGATGGTTAGTGCTATCGGGCCAGAGGCCCCTCGGATCAAATATCCAAACCGTAGTGGATTAGGAGCGCGCGGAAACGAGTAGAGACTCACGATCGATGTGACCCCGTCGCCCCGTCTCGAGGACTTGCGGCAAGGGCTAAGAATGCCCGGCCACGCCTCGTAGTTATCTCGCGGGCACCATCCAGGTCAACCCGACTCCACATCACTTCGCGTTAAGCTCGCGCGGGTACCCCTTAGGGCCGACCCGTCTTTAGTATCATAGTTTAGTGCAAGTCATAATATCCAAGGTAACTGTGTGTCTGACACCGAAGGGAACCCTGAGGAATCACCCTCGATGGAATTCCCGCTCGATGTTATCATCAAGGTGAACGAAGGAGGAATCACCCTCGAGGTCCACCTTGAGGAGTTGCGCGACGACGTTGTTATCGGGGGTGGTGTAGGAGGATTCACCCTCGCTTACCACGACCGAGTAACTAACCTACAAGGTTAACATCAGAAGTGCTGACGAGGTATCACCCTCGGCACTCGATGGTAACCCAGCAGTGTCGGCAACTAAGGGGAAGTGAGGTGCGGTGCCAGGGTCTAGTCTTCAATCCCGATGGTCGGGTCTTCTGATGTCCAGCAAGGCAGTCGGGATCAAGTGGGGGTCTCGGTCGTGTCTCTACCCACCTTATACTAAGCAGTCTAGGATAACCAGTAAGATAGCAAGGCAGGTTACAATAAACAGGCTATGCAACAGATATAGGAAACAGTAGCAACAGCAGTTCTAATGCAAGCATAAGAGAGAAGAGAGTAGGCGATATAGGCATGCTCAAAATGGGGGTGCTTGCCTGTTTGCTCTGGGGCAAGGGCAAGGTCGCCTGTGGTGTCGTCGGGGACGTAGTCATACTCCTGAGCTGCGTCTGCCTCGGGAGCTACGTCAACGTCGGGGTCTAATCGAGAGAGAAGAGGGGGAAGAAACAGGTAAACATAATGCAAACAAATGCAATACGGTGCGTGTGATGCTATGATGCAGTGCAGGGTTGCCTAAATATGCATCTAAGTCATTTTAGTTATTTTTAGAATTAATCTGGGATTTAATATCCGACGTGTGTGCACTATTCATCTGTCGGATTCAGGTCCGGAGTTACGAGTTCTTCTACGTAGGAGGTTCCGATGGAGAAACAGACGGCACGATCAAACTCGTCTCGTCGTTCTGAGCAACTTTCATGTTTTAACTTTTTCGATCCGAGCTACGGTTTAAAAGTTATTAATTTTTAAAGATTATTTGAATTTCTGGAATTAACTTTTATTTACAGAAAATGAATTATGACGTCAGCATGGCGTGCTGCTGACGTCAGCAAGTCAACAGTCGGCTGACTAGGTCAAATATGACATGTGGGTCCAGTGGGACCCACATGTCAGCCTCTGTTTAGGCTAATCAGTGGATTAATTTAATTACCAGGGTTAATTAGGGGGTGGACCCCACATGTCAGTGAGACATTAGGTTAATTAGTTTATTTTTATTTCTGAAATGTTTTAATTAATTAATCAGGGAGGTGGGGCCCGCCTGTCAGCGGCTGGGCCGGTCCAGTCAGCAAGGCTGACTGGTCAACTGGCCGGCCGGGCCCCTGGGACCCACGGGTCAGTGACCCAAGGGGTGGCCCCGGGCCGACCACGCCGGCGGCCACCGGAGCAACTCCGGCGAGCCATTCCCGCGGCGGTTGGTCGCCGGAGTTGGCCGGAATCTCGCTACAGAGCTCTATTCTCCGTGATTCTACTTGCGTTCGGAGGCTGGCGATGTCGCGCATCCAGCTGGGGCACTTGCCGGACCCGAGGATGACCGGAGCTGGGCCGGCGACGAGGTTTGGCGGCGGTGGAGTTCGGGGGAAGATGGGGACGGCGACTCCAAGCACGGCAGGCAGCAGCAGCTAGCTAGTCCTACTCCTAACGCGACGGCGAGCACGACCGTGGGCTCGAACGAGCTCAACGGCGACCGTTCCGATGGCAAAGCCAATGCCGGCGGAGCTCCGTTCGGTCGTCCATGGCGCGGCAGCTACGGCTACGCAGGAGGGCAACGAGAAGGAACAGGAGGTGGAGAGGCTCACTGAGAGGCGCACGGTGGCCGTTGGAAGCTTAGTAGCGTAGCCCGCCGACCGGAATTGGAGACGCTCGCCCGAGCCAGAGAAGAAGGGGGCGACGGCGTCCAGCGGCTGCAGGGGCTCCGGGCTCCTGCTCAGGGTTGAGGACGAAGCAGCGGAGAGTGGCGGAGCTCGTGGGCGCTCTAGCGGAGCACGGGGTCGACGGTGGCCGCGTTTAGGGCACGGCCATGGCGGCGACGGCGTTCGGCGATATAGATCTGGAGGGAAGGAGGGAGAGGAGAGCGAGTGGGGATGAGGCAAATGACCAGGGGGAAGGCACGGGCCTGCCCTTATCCTCTCGCGGTGCCCGCGGCGTCGCGCTGTCGAGCAGCGACCGGAGCGAGCGCGCGCGTCCATGGACGAGGCGACACGGCGACGGAGAAGGACGACGACTGTAGCGAGCTGGGCCAGGTGGGCCGCGGTCGGGGCACTGTGCACTAAGGCCCAGTGCACAGTGCCTCGCTTTTACATTTTCTATTTTCTGTTTCCTTTTTCTTTTAATCCCTTTTCTGTTTCAAAATGTTTAGGTCACTTGTGCACTTTTGAAAAATAGGGGAGTTGGTCCAGATATTGTGATGCAATAATATCTCTCACCAAAAAGTGGTTTGGACTGATTTGGAGTTCATTTGAATCTGTAATGATTTTAAATGAATTAATATTGCTGTTTTGGGTGCTGTTTCATCTTGTTTGAGTCACTTGCCCAACTCCAAATATTTTGATTTTGATTTTAGAAATGTTCCTGAATTATTTGCCATTTAATGAACATTTTCCCAACAGTGTTTGATCAACTTTATAATTCACCTTTGAATTTGAGTTGATTTTCAGATGTGGATTTGAATTGGATCATTAACCCATATGACATGGCACTGCAAATGATCATGACTTGGCAGTTTTAACAGAGTGTCACATAGTTTATTACACGGGGGTGTTACACGCCTTCACCTCCTCGATCCAGCAAGTGATGGTGAAGTAGTAGCTCGAGTCCTCCGGTAGCACGACGACGTGATGGCGGTGATGGTGGAGAAATCTCAGCAGGGCTTCGCTATGCCTCGTGGAGAAGAAGAACTACGAGGGAGAGGAAGGGCAACATCGTGGCAATGATGGGTGTGGCTGCCCTCCCTCTACCCCTCTATATATAGGGGGAAGGGAGGAGGAGGGGCGCCCTAGGGTTTCCCCCTAGGTGGGGGCGGCGGCCACCAAGGGGAGGCGCCCTAGGGTTTGGGTGCCCCCCCTAGGCGCCTGGCCTCCCAAGCAAAGGGGGTCGGCTGCCCTAGGGGGGCGCACCACCTCCCTGACCGAGTGGGCTGGGTGAAGGGAGGCGCCCAGCCCCTTGTGGGCTAGTGTGCCCCCTTCCCCTGGCCCATGAGGCCCCCCAACACTTGCCGGGGCCCCCCGAAACCCTTTTCGGTTCTCCTGGCGATAACCCGATACCCCCGGAACACTTCCGAACTCCGATACCCTTCGTCCTATATATCAATCTTCACCTCCGGACCATTCCGGAGTTCCTTGTCATGTTCGGGGTTTCATCCAGGACTCCGAACAACCTTCGGTCACCAACACAATAACTCAACTATACTTATATCGTCACCAAACGTGAAGTGTGTAGACCCTGCGGGTTCGAGAGCAATGCAGACAAGACCGAGACACCTCTACGGTCAATAACCAATAGCGGGACCTGGATGTCCATATTGGTTCCTACATATTCTACGAAGATCTTTATCGGTCGAACCTCGATGTTAAGGATTCAGCTAATCCCGTATGCAGTTCCCTTTGTCCATCGGTATGTTACTTGCCCGAGATTCGATCGTCGGTATCTCCATACCTAGTTCAATCTCATTACCGGCAAGTCTCTTTACTCGTTCTGTAATACAAGATCCCGTGACTAAACTTCTGAGTCACATTGCTTGCAAGCTCATTATGATGCAGTATTACCGAGTGGGCCCTGAGATACCTCTCCGTCATACGGAGTGACAAATCCCAGTCTTGATCCATGCCAACTCAACAGACACCCTCGGAGATACCTGTAGAGCATATTTATAGTCACCCAGTTACGTTGCGGCGTTTGATACACACAAGGTACTCCTCCGGTGTCAGTGAGTTGCATGATCTCATGGTCATAGAAACAGATACTTGACATGCAGAAAACGATAGCAATAAACTTGATACGATCATATGCTACGTTTATAGTTTTTGTCTTGTCCATCACATCATTCTCCTAATGATGTGATCCCGCTATCAAACGACAACTCATGTCTATGAATAGGAAACCATAGCCATCTTTGATCCACGAGCTAGTCCGGTAGAGGCTTACTAGGGACATGTTATTGTCTATGTATCCACATATGTATTTGAGTTTTCAATCAATACAATTATAGGATGGATCATAAACGATTATCATGAACAAGGAAATATAATAATAACCACTTTATTATTGCCTCTAGGGCATATTTCTAACACTGGGGACGCTGAAGCCCCTCTCAAACCTCACATCTCTCACCCAATTAGAATTGTTGTGGTGCGGAGAGGATCTAAGATGCAAGGGCCATCGGGGACAGCTCAGAGAATTATATGTCAGATGCAGCCTTGGATTTTTTGCTGGATGGGACTCCAATCTCAAGCGGGTGCTGCATGATGAAGAAGGAGAAGAGCAGGAGCTGCAGCAAATTGTTTCGAGTTAATTACACCCACGGTACAACAACTTGCAGCACGATAACAGATCCATACATGATCATGAAAACCCCATAAAAATGGTGCATCAACTTCATTTTCGTAACAAATTCATACAGAATAGTGCGGATCAGCCTGCAAGCTGACACATGGCGCTATTTGTTTTACACAAAGCTCCCTAAAACTAAAGAAATTTGTATGGTGAGGCCCTCGGCCACCGAAATGCCCAAATCCATCGTCGAGCGCGTTCGCGTCGGCTGCATCCGGCCACCACCGCTGGGAGGGACGCACTGGCGATCGCGAGCCTAGTCCACCCCGACATCTGCTCTCGTCGACGAGGACGCTGTAACTGTCCAAGGAGGTGCCTGAGGAAGTGAGGATGTTGTGCTCCCACTCACCGTTGTGGTGTGGGTGTGGATCAGTAGATGTCACCGACGCACCCACCGGACGCCAAGATTTTGCCGTGGTTACGAGCGGCCAGACTCAAAACATGTCACTGTCCACGAGCTCCCCTGCGACCACCCCATCATCCTCCATAACGCGAGAGGCACGGCCGGCCGCTCGACCCGCTGGCCTCTCCGCGCCGATGCGCACAACAGGTGTCACGCAGTCACGCTCGGCTGGAGGCGACACGGACTACGATCGCTCGCGCGACGGCGGCCTTCGCCCCGCGTTCTCAGACGACATCCTTTGTGTGCTGGGCGGCGGCGCAGGTGACCACCGCAGCCGACAACAATGAGGTGGAGTACGACCTTGGGCTCCATCCAGTTGCTTGCAACCATGCCCAGCAGCTGACCATTTGTCTGGCGGATGCCGTCTTCCTCTTTCTCTCCTTTGCTACAGTAGCTCGCACCAAATCTCAGTTTCCCCAGCCGGCCTCTCTCCCTCCTGTCACCGGCGGCCACAGTGGCCGGTGATGAGTGGGAAAGAGGTCAGGCCAGTGGTAGTTGTAGGCTTGTGTTTGCTTTTCAGCGCTATGCTGTTCTCGAGCTCGCCTTCAACGCTTGTGGGCGGCGTTTGTTGGTTGCCGTTGAGCTTTCCTTTCTCTGTTCCATGGTGGAGCTCATGGGGAAGGGACGGATTTGATGGCAGCTTGTGCAATAAGCCCAGTTCGTCCCTGCTCTGGTGGGGGAGGACCTGCTGCTTGGCTCTTGCTTTGGAAGCCGCCATGGTGGTGGATGTCAAGCGAGGGAGAAGTGGATGGCTGGAGCTCGCGGATCGGGTTCGAGCTCATCAGCGGTGGTCACTACGGAGAAGCAACGGCGCCTGCAACCGCAGCTGTGAGCCGGCCGTCGCCGTACTGCCATCGCATCTTCTGGCCGAAGGGCGGCCACCCTTATTCCTCCTGGCCTTGATGCCTATGGGGAGGCAGATCAGCAGCTGGTTGAAGGCCATGGTTCGCAGCCGTGGCAGCCTCGTTGTCCCAAGTGGTCTCGTCCCCGGCGACAGCGAGGTGAAGTTCAATCGGAGGCTGAGGACCCGATTGCTTTTCAGTATTTCAGTCTGGGGTCCTTCCTGCAAAGTTCAGGGACTTGTCTTTATTTTCCAGTTTCTTCAGTGTCCTGTTTGTAAAATGTACTGTGTGCCATCTGGTTGAATAAAGTCTCGGGATCCTTCGGGATCCCTCCTCTGTTCAAAAAAAAAAAAAAACCTTGGGCTCCTCCGTGTCCTTGAGAGCAGCAGCGTCAAGGGCATCTTGGTGGCTTCGCCCGTGGCGCCCAGCCTCGTGGTTCGCCGGCAACAGCGGACACGCATGGGCGCTGCCTCCCGTGGCTCGGCGTCGAGGTGGTCACGACGACGGAGGACGCGGCATGGAGGTTGGCGCACCCGTCATCCACTATGAAGGCAGGTTCTACTCCGTCGCGTACAACGGCGCTGTGGAGGCGTGAGAGCACGACGCTGATTCCGGTGAGTTCAGCAGCACGGCGATCACACCAAGGCTGCCGCGGGCTGTGGCGGCGCACACAAATGAGGCCATGAGGATGGGCGCTACCGGGTCTAGAGCGTGCCGTGGAAGATGGCCTTCCACTAGTACTGCTCCACGAATTTGCTAATGTTGCTTCCTCAATAAGCAATGCCCGTATTTCCATATATTTTCCGGAGAGACTGCATTCTCGAGAGCCATAGCGTGTAGTACATCGACGCACATGGCGCAGCCAGCGGCCAAACGTGCCATAACGGCGAAGCCTAGCAGGCCGGGTGTGATAACGTAGCTAGGCCGTTGGCGCGAGGATTGGCATCACGGCTTGGCTACTCGGCATACATCAGGCACAGTGGCATTCCATCAAATACCTCGTCTGCAGGAAAGGAGGGGGAGAATAGGGGAGTGCGATTGTTGGGAGAGTAAAATTATACAAGGGTTTTTTTGTGAAAAGAACAGTGACACGTGTCATCTTCAGAATGATTTTGTAGTTAAATGATCCCGCGTTAGAGTTTTTTTTTTTTGCGGGGAGAAAGGATGTTTTATTCCACAACGAGAGGGTTACAATCACGAGACAACAATTCCTCACACCACGGAGGAATCGAGTTCAACCATATCGCAGTACAAATTTCAGTGCGGCTATAGTGTGCCAATTGATGTGCTACCCTATTTTAATATCTGCTAACTTTTAGAGGAACAAACTTCCTGACTACCATACGAGCTTTAATCTCAGCAGCTAGATGACCATAGGCCGACCTGGAAAGACTGTCGCTCGAGAGAATGGCCAGAGAGTTGATGTACCGTTTTTACGGGGTTTTCAAGTTTTGTATGAATCCGTTACTACGCTGCAAGTTGTTGTACTATGGATGTAATTAACTCAATTGTTTCCCTCCTAAGCTCATCCAAACTGCAGAGTCTGAAATTCTTGACCTTAGGCTATTTATTATCCTTAATAATGACTTGCGCATCATTCTCTTCTGTTGTTTTTAGGCGCAGCGAGCGAGCAATGGTTTCTTATCAACTTGTGTAAAGAGCACTTTTTTTTTTTGCATGAAGGGAGCAACTTGTTTTTTTTTTCTAGAGACAAGGGAGCAACTTGTTGTTTTCGAGTCCAACGAACAGGAAGCAACTGAATAGCCCAGCGCGGTTACTTTTCAGTTGCTCAAAAAGCCCAGCCCAGCGCGCTGGCTCAATTAAAGAGCAAATTTTAGCTAACATTTATATTTGGTTGGTCATCATTTTTTATACAAATTAATTTTTTCAAGCCATTAAGTTTGTGTAAAGAGCACTGTTTTTTTTATGGAGGGACGAACTTGTTTTTTTTTTAGACAAGAAGGGAGCAGCTTATTGTTTTTCAGTTTTTTTTAGGGGACGTTGTTTTTCAGTTGAACGAAGAGAATGCCCAGCGCGGTTGATTGGGCCCAAAAAACCCAGCCCAGCGCGCTGGCTCAATCAGAGAGAGAGAAGATCCCCAAAATCGCTGGCTGCTCAACTCCGGCCGGCGAAGCTTCAAAAAAAAAAAAAAAACTCCGGCCGGCGATGCGGCGACCCCACAAGTCTCCTCGCCCTCCCGCCGCCGCCTACTCATCTCGATCATGCCACTGCGGCTAACCCACCCTAGGCGGCTCCGTGGGCCGCCGCATCGCGGTGGACGGCCGGCTTGTGCACGCGCCGCCGCCGCCGCTCGTGGCCTCTACCTGGGATGGCTTCGGCTCGAGATCTCCTCTTTTGGTATGAACGCTTTCTCCTCCGTCTCCTCTTTTCCTCTGCTGTGGTGCGTCCTGGATCCCTTTTTCTTTCAAGTCAGAATTCAGAAACAAGCACAAAAATGAACACATTCATCTCAGGACCTCAGTCCGAATTCTGCACAACTAGTACTTAGTAGTTTTAATTAGTAAAATATCTGCTAGTGCACTCCATCGTGCACCGCACCACACTGATCTCCTCTTTTACAGCAAGCTAGGGGGAAAATTCGAAATAACTAGTACTCAGTAGTTCTAATTATTGCATCTAACTAGCACACATGGTTGGTGCTTACTGTAGAATAGAGTAAAAAGGGCCAAAAATAGCCCAGTTTCTCATGCTTCTGAATAACCAGTATTATAAGCCAGGACATCATTTGGACAGAGGATTTACTTGCTTGCTGCTTAGCCCCATCCGACGCCTAACTAGTAATGGAATCCTTACTGTTGGAAGCTCACGTCAGTGTGCATGTGGATCATTTCCTTGCGAGCCTCATTTGGCTGTGGAATTAGTACTACTGTTCAATGTGATGTTAGTACGTGATTGTGCTGTTCTGTTCTGTTTGTCCTACTCAATTAATTACTCATCCTGATGGAATTATTAATCGATGAATTGTTCATCTTTCAAAAAAATTGATGGATTCGCTTTGCTGGTTGAATAGATTGGAACGATTAGGTAGTATACGGACTCTACTAGGAGTACAACCATGTAGATAATTAAGCTACCTCGATCGCAGCTCAGTGTTATGCTCTAGTTATGTAGCTTCAACAACCTGATCGATCACAAACATCTAATATTAATTATTGCTAACTTGCAGTTGAAGTTAAGTAGCATCAACTCACTGTAGAACAGGGTAAAAAGGTCATAGTCTCCATTGTTGAGCATCCTGTCCTCTTCCCCATTAACTGCTCCTTTTTTTTTTTTTGTTCTTTCTTGCCTTGGAGACAACTCTGGCCTACACCAACCAACCACCAGAAAGAGAAAGATTCAGCTAGAGGATAAAGCCAAGTAAAGCAGCCAGGCGAAACTTATCAGGTTTGGCTTTGGCTTTACAATGAAACATGCTTTGTTGTTGAGAGAGGGAGGGAGGGAGGGACATGATTCTTTGCTGTCTATGATCAGTTTAGCATCAAATGTGAGGGAAGTAAGGTAAAGTAAAGCAAGCAGTTTAGGATCAAATGTGAAAGGCTATATAATCCATTTTCATTTAATGTCCTCAATCATACATTTACATTGAACAGGATTGTCAACCAGTTTTTGGCCACTTTATTACATAGTTATAGGTGGTATTGAAATGCTGGCTGCAGCGTTGAGCCATCACAAGCCTAGCTACAATCACCACACGTACACACAACGTTATACATAGACAGGAAGAGGCACACACATGATCAACAAATTACAAATTTACACCAACTGTAGGCACACCGCGCGCACATGTTATAAACCTCATAATTGACTTCCAATAGCTTCCCTTGTTGATGCACGGACCTTCATCTAGGATAGGATATCAACCACAATAGGGACACCATTTGCCTTCATTAGCTTTCGAATGTTATATCTGTTACCATGAATGACGGCACAAATATCATCTGAGTAAATGAAAACCTCCAGAACCATAAGCTGAGGAAACACTAACTCCCCTATCTCGATCTTCTTCAACGCCACATCCAGTACCAACTCATTGAGACTTTGGAACCCGCTTGTGAATACAAGATGGTGATCTTTGTCTTCATAGGAGTCATGGTTTAGGGCAAGAGTGGCAAGAAAGGGCAGTTTACCTAGCTTATTGATGAACTCTTTCGTTACCTTTGTCTGCTCCAAAGACAGCTTTGTCAAGTTTGGGAGATAGAAGCCACTGCTCTCTGGCAGTGTTGGCGGCACAATCACCCCCTTTAGTCTCATTTCCTGGAGTCGCGGAAGGTTGGAAACAGTGAACAAATTCGAGTTAATGCTTTCACCTTCTATGCTTAGGAGCATGAGGTACTTGAGTTTGCAGACAGCAGTCAAGGCATTAGCATTTCTTTCGGGAAGCTTCCATATGTACAAGGACTGAAGGTGTAACATCTTCTCCAGGGTTTTTCTACCCCAGCCATGAACTTGATCTGGCTCTATGCTCTCCAGAGTCTGCAACTGAGTTAGGCGCCCGACTTGCCTTGGAAGGACGAGGAAGCCAAACACATGTCGCAGGCTCTGAATCTTCCAGAACTCCTCGGGGAGTGTCGTGACTTGGGTGTCTCGAACATCTAGTGTTTGGAGGCCAGTGAGCTTTCCAATTGATGGTGGTATCTGCTTCAAAGAGCAGGAGGTGATGCCGAGGTATTGCAAGTGCACCACATTTCCAATATCAGATGGTAGTGTGTCTCCAATCTCAAGGCCATGCAGGTTGATGACACGAAGGTACTCAGATCCTTGCAGGAGTTGCCGTATGGCAGACTTGATGAGTATGATCTCCTTGGAATCGGCCGCGGGCCTTGAGTGATGGAGACAAGGGCATGCTTGTTGGTTTTGCTTCTCTTCTTCCTTCTCCTCGGTACCCAGCGGGTCTTCTTCCTTCTCCATGGTACCTAGCTGGTCTTCTTCCTTCCTAGCCTCCACTTCTTCTTCAAAGTTTGACAAGATGGACCGCAGCTTGGGCAAATGGTTGGCGAGAGCAGCATACTTGTCCCTATGATTCTGGAGGGAAAGGCGGCTTGCATTGGACAGTATAGGGATGTCATCCCCACTATGGACCTCCACGAAGCTTGCCTCTTGCGCCTCATGAAGCAAGAAGTCATGGACTTTTGTCTGAACGGCCACACGCTCATCTCCAGAAGCTTCGTACTCCATTGGTGCAAGGTTCACCAGCCGCCTTGCAATTAGCTCTTTCAAGTACTGTTCGCCCACCTTCTCCATTTGTTTGCCATCTTTTGGTCTCAGAAATCCCTCTGCCATCCACATGCACACTAAGCTGCGTGCCCTGATAAGTGTGTTCACAGGCAAGGCGGCAAAATACAAGAAGCAAGATTTCATATCATGTGGGAGGTTATCAAAGCACATGGATAATACGTTGTCGAGGCGCTTCCATTGAATGGCCTTGTTCTTGAGGTAGTCAAACACTTTCTCCCATTCTCCAGGATACTCCTTGGTTCTTAAAAGGCCAGATAGAAGGACAACTGCAAGTGGCAGACCACCTGTAATCTCAAAGATGTCTTTTCCGTAGTGGTTCTTTCCGACGGCCTCCTTCACAGCTTTCCAGTACTTTTTACCTTTCTCCTTCATGAAAAATGTCTTTAGGAATAGGTTGGTGGCCTCATCTTCATTGAGATCCTCAAGTTCAATGGGCTGCAAGGTCGCAGGTGATGATTCTGGTTTGGTCTGTGTGATTTGCACTACCTTGCTTCCGGCCATGCCGTCTGGAAGGTCATTTAGTATGCTTTTCCACTCTGTGCTGCTGACTTAACCATCTATAACCAGCAAGTACTTTCCTTTTTCTAACTCTTCCTTTAGATTCTTACGGGCCTCCCCTCTGGAGCATGTAACACTGTCTTCTTTCAAACGCTGAATGATCAACTTCAGGATGTTGGAGGCACTTAGATTTGGTGCAAAGCTCACCCAAGCCTGCACATCAAAGTGATTCTTGGTCCAGTACTCCTCGTACATGTTCCTCACAAGCTTTGTCTTGCCCACACCACTCTTGCCTATCACGTAGATCACTTCTGGTCTTGTTGTGTCAGTTTTTGCCTCTAAATATTTCTTCAGATCATCTAGCTGCGTCTGTCGTGCCACAATTGATAGCACAATTTTATCCCTGTAGTTTAATTTTATGGATTAGTTTACATCATCTCCACTCACACTAATTTAAGAATAAACATTACATATTCTTCTTTCTTGGAATGGAAGTTTCAATGTTAATCAACACAACAAATTGCACGCCTTTGGTGCTCCTTGAATGCTTCGACACATGATGTTAGTTATTATGGGGTAATGTTTCTTGCAGTAATAGAAAAATAAGAAAATCAAGACACACACATGGGATACATGGATGACTATATGTATGGCTAGAAAATCTTTACTTACATCTTGTCAGTACTAGTAGAGGTGTCAGCGGATGGTCTCCAGGTCACAACTGACACAGCAGATGCATCCTCAATTTTGTATCTGTCCTTGTTCGCGATGATGCCCTCTAGCCTTGTATTGATTGATTTGATCCTGCTAGAAAGATCGTGCCGCACGCGCACTTGTGTGGTGAAGCTGGCAAAGAACTTGAGGGTAGCACGAGTCCAGCTTGGGTATCTTAGAAGGAAAAAAGTTAAATTAATAACATCGTGTTACAGTTGTGTTTGAGCATATCTACGACATGTATATCTGAAAGCTCCAGAATCACCTTTAATTTGCCATCATGTTTATATAGCCTTATTATTTATATGTCAATCACCGAGTGACTGGTCTTATGAGAATGCATGCGCAAAGAAACTAAAAGTGATCCATGGCTACAGCTGGACAGATTTTAGGGAGGTTCAGAATCAGCACCCTGTTCATATGTATTGTACGAGCGGTGTGCTTTGCTATAGATAATACACCTGATATTGAGTAGAAAACTTGAGTGAACCTAAGTGTCTTGCTTGTAATACGACCTGACTTAGGTCACTTGAGCTGCGGCAGGCTTATTATTTGTTCTTGCAGTTACCATAGAAGCCTCTAAAGTGCATAGCTAAAATACTACTAGTGGTTAAGTTATGCAATAAATTTACACGGTCTAATACCAAATTCTATTGTAATTTGAGTGATTCAGTAATGAAATAATTCTAAATTACAACTATGCTTCATCTATCTATAGACTCTGGCAATTTTAACTTTTCTTTTCCTTTTCAAGAACCGGATGCACCTTTAAAAAAATGCCAAACGTCCTTAAAATGATTATAGATGTAGTCATAGTAGTATTATTTCCGTACATGGATTAATTTGGTGTGGAGAAGTTGTGTTTAAGAGTTGCATTATCATATTTGGACGAAACAATATACTATTCTTCCAATTTTATTTATTTTAGATTCTTAATGCAAAAATTGCATATTTTTCTAGATCTGCATTTATTATTCCATTGTTGTTTTTTTGCATTTTTTATATTTCGGGAGTTATTTCAAAAATCTTCATGCATATCTAGAAATAAATATTATCATGTTGCTTCCTTTATAAGGTGGCCTTATAATTCACATCCCTGTTCAAGAATTCATCCGATTAACCAGTTAATTTGCCGATTATTCGTACTGTTTCTCATGTATTCCTTTATAAGGTGGCCTTATAATTCACGTCCCTGCATACATGGAATGTGTAAGCATACATGGGATTTATTCTTTGCTCGTGTCATGGAATGTATTCAAGAAAAAAAAAAGCATTTAGGTTCAGCTTGGCATTGTGGTCAATTATCATAATTCCGTTTGACCAACAACCTTTTATGGATCTTACTATTTATTTATTTTCTTAACTTATAATCCACTTGAAAGCGGATTAGAACCGCGGTTGGAAACAACAACAATGTAAATAATTGGGAAAACGAATCATTTTCTGGTTATGGATATACTTCAAAAAGATAAAAGTGATTAGAATTAACTATGTCTTCCTTCCAAAATTTATCTTATTATTAAATATTTACCAAAAATAAACTATCATCATCTCTACAACAACTTGGCTAGCGTTATCCATGGTGTCCGCAGCCTTGGTGAGAGATTATATACAACTAGTAGAATGCCCGTGCGTTGCCATGGGCTTTTTAACTTTTTTATGATTGTTGTATAAAATTCTGTGAATTTTTGACTCCTTCCAACGAAATTGACGCAGGCCCTTGTCGAAGGATTCTTTTTGAACATCAACGTAATCTATCTCCATCTCTATCATATACCCCGCGAAAAAAAAGTATTATCATGTGCAACATATATACAAGGAAGAATAATTATTTGTATGCATCTCATTGTGTAAAATTGGATGACTTTTCAGTCCAATCGCTCATAGTTACATCTGTGACTTTGTCAGTTGATATTTTCAAAGCATCATCCGAAGCCATCAATTTTTATTATCTCTGACCTACAAAAGTTAACAAATAAAAATATATTAAATAAAAAAATAAAATACAAAGTAGCATGTGCATTGTCGTCACATAGAATGTATGTCATCTCACCACACCATTGCTTGCATCTTTTCTAAACTTCCCCACATACTCCGAGAGATGATGGCGTATTGTACATCTGATTGAAAAATTGAGATGATTATCACTACCTCGAGAGATGATGGCGTATCGAATTAGTTAACTGTCCGTGCATTGGAAGGGGTCATAAACATTTCAATGGTTTAACACAAATTGTGTCTACTGTATATCAGTGGTGCATCTGACTTGCAACACACTTTTAATTCAAAGATTTCTGAGTGGAAAAAGGATATGTAATAGGTCCTTGTTATATACATAACCATAAGGTCAAAGGAACCCCATCCTAATCTAACTTAAGCAAAACTGCAGAAGAGTTCACAAGTGGACCTGAAGCTATGATAAGAACAAAATTTGAATGGTGTTCCTCTTGAACATCCTATGAGGAATAACAATATTAAGCAAAACCCGAAACGGTAGTTCAGTGCTCGGAAAAACAAATTACTATTGCCTGATCAACTTCGACTTTAGGAGTATCTACCAGGGTTTACATTTTAATACATCCTTTCTTAAATGTCAGTCTTTGCATAAAACCTTCACGTTTCCAAAACACTATCATGCAGAAATCACATTCTTTATGAGAAACGCACCTCATAATAGAAACTCTGTATCATAATAGAAATTGTAGGTTTCCTTGATGGGAAACATACTAATGGTCAGATACGCATCATCATCACAGTTTCAGCCTCTACCGCTACCCATCATTACTCATCTTGTGCAACCTCTCGTCTTTCTTATTTCACTCCCTTTTCTGGAGTTTGTCTTCACCAGCGGTAGCAACAAAAGCAAGTCCAGCTCAATGCTGTCAACAACCTAAAAAAAGTTTCATCTCTGATGGCATTTCCAGATAGCTTGGCAAGTTCTCATGCTCTTTCTAATCCAAGACATATATACAAGAACCAACTTTCTAAGACAAGAATCAGGCTACTCATGTATGTGCCTTTTAGTCTCTTCCTCAAATTTTCTTCTAGATGGTGCAAATGGAGATTCCAGATAAGAAGGCATGTCAGTACACAGTTCCACATTTATTTGTGAAAAGAAACATAAATTTAGAACAAGTGGAGTACCTTTCGATTCCTCGTGTACATCAGCGAATGTGGTCTTTTTTACCGTTAAATTGCTCTTTTCCTTCTCTTCCTCCACCCATTACCTTTGCCTCTCCGCCTCTCGAGAACCCAAGTTCGCCACATTTTTCAATGGTACATCTAGCTCGCAATCACACCTTCCATCTCCATCTAGACTTTAACCATGCACTTATTTACATCTCACACAGTTTAACTTCTCCCTCTCTCAGCCTCTCTCGCTGCAATGCAACATTCTCTCTCCCTCCCTTCCCTCTTCCAAATAAACTGCGGCATTAAAGAAGTAAACATTATGTGTGAGATGTAAATAGTTGTGCCAGAAGGACAATAAAGTTTAATACGGCTGTATTAGTCAAAAGTAACACCCACATAAAAAAATCACTTCTTAGTATACATAACCTTGCTATTAAGAATATTTTTTTACTTTATTGTGCAACACACTGTATTTTTGGAGCATGTGTTATTTTTACCCTCAACCTGAACATGTGCTAATACAGTACATACATTTCTAGTTTTCTGTATAACTGAGAGTTATTTGTATGTCCAAATATGATCTTAGAATTAGTATGGTTCCAGTTTAGCTCTTACTATACCTAAAATAAGCAAGCATTCAGCCATTACATCATGGTAGCGGGCGCAGCCAAGGTGTGGCTAATTTGTTTGTTCAAACTTTTAGGCATATCATTTCATCAATCAAAGAAGACTATCATGTAAATCACCAATGAGCATGTCATTGTGCAATAAAACAAGGGGGGGGGTCATAGGAAGTCATTTACTAATGAGATGACAAAACCGACGGTTTGATTTCTTTGGGATAGCATGCAACATCTGCAATGGAAAACAATAATACTACTAAACATGAAAGAATAGGAGGGATCCCATCCTTTGGTCTAATTTTTACGCTCACCCTGAACATATGCTACTACATCCATTTTTAATTTTCTATATAACTGAGAGTTATTTATACGCCAAAATCTGATATGAGAATTAGTATGGTTCAGTTGTAGCTCTTACCTATAAACCTAAATTAGGCAAGCATTCAGCCATGACACTCCGCGAACAAAACAATCTTGCCCCGGCTTGATGGCTGGCGTCACAAGAGTAATAGCTCGATGGACGGCACAAGAAAGGAAGGCGAGCAGCGAAGGAAACCGGGAGGATAACCGAACTGGTGGCGAAGAAGATGACAGAGACTCAGAGAAGCTGAGACAATGAAGCGGTGTGGCCGAGCAGGGTCGAGATCATACCTCTGTATCACCAAAGTAAGGAGTCGGCAATAGATACAACCTGAACTGTTTTCTGGGGAGAAGAAAAAAGGAACATAAAACATGCTTTTTGCACTAACTACTAACCAGCTGTACAACTCTCCATAGAAAAATACATAACAGGCAGGTCCTGTAGTGGTGAAAATATAGGGCAATGCACCTGCATAAGTTGCTGGGTGGTGTGGTAGTTTGTTCTCTCCTTCAACAATTCTCGAGCGGCTCGACGATGACTCCATTCTCTTCAACAGCAGCGACTGAGGCCTAGCATAGCAAGACTTCTGTGGTAAAAATAAACAAATATATATTATACAGAAAATATTATGATGAAGGAACAAAATCTTAATATGTCATTTAATTTGATAGAAAGCCTTGAGAAAATCGGTAGAGTAGAGTCTGAAAAGGCTTGCTAGAAGTAATCTTGCATGCACTTTAGTTTTCCTTCTAAAATAAAGAAATTCGTATGCAGTTCTAAACTTTGTTCCTTCGCTGCATGCATCGGTGATATGTTGAGACCAGAACAAATATATACCAGTTAGTACTATTACACACATTACATGAGTTCTATTACACAACATGTGTTTTCGTCTGAAATCAAGCAAAAAAATTGAACGTCTCAACTGGAATAGTTTCTGAATCATTAGATGTGTTGTCACGCGGTGCTCCTGCCGGCCTTCATGACGGGGTCGGTGAACCGGAGTTGCACTTACACCATCCAAATACACATCTCCAGCATATTAAAGCATGCAATATCTAGACCCATATGTTCAAAATCTATGTTCTAAACAAAACCTAGCCTGAAGCCATTAACATTAAGAATAGTCCTGGGTACTCCTGTGTACCACTTGCACACAAAGCAAGGGAGTCACTGAGAAGAAGAAAAACATGATTTCATTCAACTGAGTAGATGTAGGTGGATATGATCCCGAAGAAGAATTAAGAACTCATAGTTTTTCCATGAGGTATAAGGGGAATAATAATAGATTCGCTTAGGAGAAACAAAATGTCGTTCAAGGGAGTAGATGAGATATGTGATTGGGTAGAATAGTTGGGAGCTCATATTTGTTTTTGAAGGCCTGTAGGAAATAGTAAACGCACTGGTCCAAACTCCGGAAGTAAAGTGGGTGGCGCCATGCATGGTGCATATGATGCCACTAACTAAAAGGGACATCACCAAAAAATGAAGAATGGAAACAGATAAACAATAATTGCTACTAAAATTACCGGCAAGCTTGCATTGAAAGAGGACAGAGTCTTGTAAGACCTTGTAGCTGTGCTATTCTGTTTTGATGAAGTTTCATTCATTCATAACATTCAGAAACAACAATTATACGCTGGTAGAAAATGAAAACCAAGCATCAGGGACTACTAAACCTGGCGCGTGCAAGCAAGCAAGCAACAGTTCCTGCTCCGGTACTTACATAAGAAGTATTTTGGTTCCCCATTCTACATTCTCAACTTAATGCTTCACTAAAAAAATTGGGAACTTGAAGCGATCCTTGTATATATAAACACAATCTATGATATTCTTACATACAACTTTATTTTGCTTCACAATAAATTTTTAAAGCAGATAAAAAACATGTACAAGGACTGCTATATGGGATAACTGATGGTCATATTTTTCGTGAAAGGCGCCTGATGGTTATATGAAACATCTAAAACTTTAGGAACCAGATATGACAAAAACCATAGGAAAGATAACCTTTATTGATTGAAATATTGCCAGATCCACTCCTTTGTTTGAATAGCAACGAGCACTGGCCCCAGCACATCCCCTTTGTCATAGATCAATAGACAGCAAAAATGGAGCAACATTAAAGTGGGTTAACTCCTATGATAGTTTGCATATTAAGAAACTGAGATTACATATGGCTAGATAATGAGATTCCTTTGCACCATCGTGTTCTCACTTTGAAATGTGGTAGCAACAATTAGAAAGATTCTAATACGTTAGTTTTGGCACAACGGAAAATTCAGTGCATGTACCTGTAATGAACACCAGCTATGATAGTCAGTTCATCTTGATTGAGTACTGATCAAGCGGCACCATGTTGAGCAAAATCAACAAATTCTGTCCTTATATGCTGCAATTTTTTAGCTAGTAAACAAAGCATCTGAACAGATCTCAGCATTCCAAAAATTAAAATTAACAAATCTCAGCAATCTTGTTGAGCAAGAAAGAGGCCTTGTCCACCTGCTCCGCCTCTGAGCCGTTGACGAGAACCACCTCCCTCTTGAATTAATTGCTGATCTCCTCCACCTCTGCCATCTGCCACTCCACCACCTTCGTCGCCACCCCCTTCTTATTCACATGCTTCACCTTAACCGATGGCGACGGGCCCAGGGGGCAACCTCCAGGTCCAGTTGCACCGCCCTGTCGCTGCCCCGGCTACTGCTGGTTGGCTTGTCGATGTAGATACACTACATTGATTAGTACATATGTCACATTAATCAATGAAGGTTGATCTATATGTAAATCATATATATGCACTCGCAAAACGATAGTTCAGTAGAAAGGCTTATAAGATCATGATCGACAGTTGTTCTTGAACATATGAATTACTTCTTAAGTAAAATAAACAGTCATCCATAAATCTGCATTTAGAAATCAACCATGAGCAATAAACTTGTATACTTGTGTGTACTGTACCATAGAAAAGAACTACTGTACTGTAGAAAAAATATGAAAATAAGATCTTACTTCTAGACCTTGCATGGCAGCTTCAAGTTTCTTCACGACGGCACCGACCACTTCGCTAGCCTTCTCAGATTCCTCCATTCACTAAAGCATATACAACGCATCATTACCATGAAACAGAGTGAAAGTAGCACTGAACTTTATAGCATAAGAGCGAAAACAAAATGTCATAAATTATTGTTTAGGATATGCAACTTACGACATAGAATATTTTCAAACTACCAAGTCTGGATCCAATTCCATCCTGCATCACGAGAAGTGGCAGAGAAAAATTGCTTACCAGTAAGCATGTGAAAGAGCATGTTTTTTTTAATCAATTGAACAACGACTTCTACTGCATCCCACACATTTCCTATGCGTACAATTGATCCGTATATATTCCCAACAACACATTCCATTTAACAAACTGATCTAATCAGTTGAACATATGTCCCCTTTGCACACAATCAGAAATTCACAATAGAATAAAACCACAGCAGTTAACACTATGTGAACAAAAAACTAATTTGATCTTGAAGGTATGCACCAACTCATAAGCCAATCTTCCTACTCTAAAGCATTCCGTAGGGGCTCACCATGGGTGGAGAGGTCGGGCGCTGCGGCAGTTGAACGGAGTCGAGGAAGACAACCGAATTCGACCAAGGTTATAGCTTGTGAAGGGGGTGGCTTCCCCACCTGCGTCAGACCAGGGTTGTTGAGTTCGTCGAACACAAGGCGGCGACCGGCGGGGAATGCGAGAGGGAAGCGGGGGCGCAACAGCAGGAGGCGGGGTTGGTCGAGGAGCTCCTATGCTGCGGCAGCGCAAGGAACCCCAGCGCGTGAGGGCTATCTAGGAGAGGAGCGGGCACAAGGAACCCTCGGCCCTCCTCACCTCATCCTCGATCTCGGGCGCAAGGAACCCTCGGCCGTCCTCACCTCGTCCTCGATCTCCATCCCGGCGTGGCGCCGCAGTGAGTTGGAGAGGCAATAGGAGGTGGCGCGACCATGGACGGGAGGCAGCACGGCGGCGGACGGAGAGACGAATCACGATGGATTTAGGTTTAGGTTTAGACTTTTTCGTTACGTGCGAGGGGGCCTCGTTCCCTGGACTTGGTAAGTGCGATTAATTGTTTTGGATTTGATAAGTGTGATTAATTGTTTTGATAAGTTTAATAGTAGAAGATTTGGATGTTAGGAAAGGTAAGGATCAATACGTTAGGAAAGTTAAGATTTTAGCATTGATTGTCATAAAACTGAATTTCATTGTTTGGTAACGTGCTATCGGTTTCTACCGATTTGAAAAGTGCTTAGTTAGGAAAGTTTTTATTAGACGATGAAAAAACCAATGTGAAGGGATGGTGGTGGGAGGCGAGACGAAAAAAAGCCAGACGAAAAAAAACCGTGGAGACTATTCTATCAACCGAGACATTAGGAGTAAAGATTGTCTTACCATCAAGAAGCATCTTTTAAATTTGTTATATTAGAGGGTACACAAAAATTAAAGCTACTAGGAGTAACTAATATGAAAAGTGAGCCTAGCTCAGTTGGCTAGGTGCCCATTGGTCAGAGCTGATGGGCAAGAGAAATCCACGTAGACCTTTTTTTTTTAACATCAGTACAGACGCAAACGCTCATACATACGCGCATACACTCATCCCTATGAACGCCAACACGCACACCCTACCCTTATGAGCATCTCCGAGAGACTGAGCCGGCATGTCATCTTGAAATTTATGAAGTCACCGTAGGCACCTCGTCGTCGACGGGAACGTCTCCTCCCACTGAAAGCGCATCGCCGGAAATCCTGAAATAAATACAGGAATAATGCGAGCACCAGGACTTGAACCCTGGTGGGCTGGGGATACCACTATCCCTCTAACCATCCAACCACACGTTGGTTCGCACGTAGACCTATTTGACTAGTCTCCATCTCCTTTATTTTCTCCCGACCATTGCATCGCCGCCGAGGCTAGTGTCACCGGCGTGTAGCAGTGTTGTTGCTGCCCACCTAGGGATGCAGGCGGGCATCCCGCATAAGCATGAATTTAGTTCAAACTAAGCTAAATCTGGCCGGAAGAATTATAACTAACACGACATATTTTTACTTGAAGCGGGGCGGATCAGGCGCCGCTCTGCATCCCTGCGCCCAACCCTTCCCGCGGTACAGTGCCGCCGCTGCCCCATTATGTGTCGACTAGGGCAACCCCCTCGTTCCCTTGGTGAGGGTGCACCGCACCGGAATCTAGGCAGAGATGACTGGGCGAGGAGATCAGCGAGAGGGCCATCTCGAGCTAGGTGTTGGTGCTACTGTATTAGTGTATTTAGTACTTCATTTGTTTTTATTTAGTCCGCGTATTAGTTTTGGTCAAAATCAAGCTTTATAAACT
This sequence comes from Thinopyrum elongatum, assembly GCA_011799875.1. Taxonomy (NCBI): domain Eukaryota; kingdom Viridiplantae; phylum Streptophyta; class Magnoliopsida; order Poales; family Poaceae; genus Thinopyrum; species Thinopyrum elongatum. The sequence goes on along the minus strand of CM022302.1, from coordinate 117,109,054 downwards.
TTAATAAAGTTTATAATAAAAAATATTAACCTATACAATAACAAATCAACATCATTAGATTTATCATTGCATATATTTTCACATCATATAGATTTGTTACTGTAAATATTCATATTATTTTCTACAAACTTGGTTAAACTTTATACAATTTGACTTCAGTCAACTTTAATATGCAGGGTAAATAAAAACGGAGGGAGTAGTTTCTTTATTTTGCATGGAAAGGGTCGGGCGGTTTAATTTGGAGCGGCGAGCAGAGCACACACACCTGGAGAGGTCGACCTGGAGGATGTACTGGTCAACGGCATCCTCGGAGTCGAAGACCGCGCTGCGGGTCTGTTGCAGCCACACCCTGATGAGCTCATCATTCTGTAGGCGCCGCCGTGGCTCGACGTCGCGGAGGAAGGCCTGCATCCACATGAGCTTGTCTCGGAGGCTCCGTATGTCTTCGTTCACCGCCACCATTGCCCGGGCCTCGCTCATTGCCAGCTCCTGCAGCTTCCCCACCAGCGCCCCAATGACGGCCTCCGCCATTTTTGCCACCTCTCTAAACTCTGCTCACTCTTGCAACGCAATAATGCAGATGACGGTAGCTCATATGGTGGGTCGCTGCTCCTGCCTTCCATGGATGCCTACCCAGCTCGCCCCTACTTTGGGACCAAATCGAGGGAGGCAAAGAATCATCTCTACTCCTAATGAAGCAGTTGGTAATCTTTGTTCTAGGTTTTTTTTCATCCCACCTCCCACTTTGTCTGGGTTTTTTTCGCCCCTCCTCCCACCACCCCATCGGTTTATTTTTGTGTCACCCTCTCACACAACGAAAAAAACCTGAACGGATCAAAACTTTCCATGCTGGCGCAAGTTATTTAGTAATGTCTTTATGTGAAAGAATCAATCACGATCAATCTCTAAAGATCACATCTAAATTAATTAACCTTACCTTAAATCGCTCAATCACATTAATTAGGAAACAAATAATCAATTTTAAGAAAATTAATGTGTAAATCATAACAAAGAAATCTCATTATTAAAGCATTTATGTACGTACTTAATTTGTAATGGAATATCTCTACTCCTAATGTCTCAGTTGGTAGGATTGTACCCCCCCCCCTCAACCGGTTTATTTCGACAGGTTTTTTTTTCCCCTCCCATCACCACTCTTCACACCAGTTTATTTTTCTCTTCACTCTTTTATTAGCAAAGCAGCACTTTCCTAACAACAAAAATTTACAGACTAAACTTTCCTAACGTATCCAAATCAACCGATCTCTCTAATTAATGTAATTTATTTTAGGAAACAAATAACGGATTTTACGTCAAACTTTCGTCCCACCTTTCGTTCTTCCCTCCCTTACGGTATCTTCCAGACCCCTCCCCGATTTTCCTCCCCCTGCCTCGGTTTTCCTCCCCTCCTGGTTTTCAATCTTTGGCAACACAATTAATTCACCTACGGTAATCAAGCTCTTCTTTGGTAACGCATCACGCAATCAATGTCTACTCCTTTGAGTCGGAATGCAATCCAAATGTACTTCTGGATAGAAAGGAAAGAAGCAGGGCCGCCTCCCGCAGGATCTTAACCGTGCCGCCTCCAAAGGGGGAGTTGGATCTCCTGGACGTCGCCGCCCCAAGGCATCATGACTCCCCCACGACAACGCCAACGCCGCCGCCAGCTCGCACAGCCCCGCTGCCGCCACCCGACAAACTGTCGACGCCGCCGCATGTGACGTCGTTGCGCCCGCACGTCGACGGCTGGCTCACATCTGGACATGGCCTTCGCATCTTGTGGACACCGGCCTGATCGCGACTGGACACGGCCGCCGGTGTCGACGACCCCGACCGAGTCGCGCCTGGACGACATCGCCACAACCTGGACGCTTCCCTGCTCGCGCATGCACGAACCAAACTGGTACGCTGCTACGACCACCTATGGATCAGGCCAGGATTCGATTGCCTCCATCGTACCTTCGAGCACGGCCCGCGCGCGCCGCTAGACCCAAAGCGATGAAACTCGTGAGCACACCATTAACAAGTTTCTCTAGCTCTTTTTGTTGGATTTATATTTTTTCTTTGTTTTTGTAAGTTTGGTAGACACGTTCTTGTCATGCAGGCATTCTTGGCCTACCAGCCTCCACTACCGGTAATCCAGAGATCTTTCAAGTGTTGTTTGATTTGCTGCACATTGCCCGTTTAATTTATTTGATTATTAACGATGATGCATCGGTGTCTTATCCGTACTTTTACCGGTCATTGTACATGCATGTCTTTGATGCTAAAAACACACCTCTTCTTGACCATCCATTCTGTGTATCCTATGTAGCTCATATTGGCGAGGCAATACAATGCAAGGTTGTTGGACGTTCTGAAAGGTACTACATTTTATTTCCTTCCAGTTAGAAACTGCTTATATAATCCCTTTTTTTTAAAGATCAAAAGTTATAATACTTAAGAGTGAAAACTTTGAAAATCTTGTGCTTCGTTAGAATAAAGGTTCCTTATAATCTGGCACTTTTAAAGCAGAACACAACTATTTTATCGCACACGGTATATAAATATTTCTGAAAATCACTGTGCTACGTCGGGCACTGCAATTACTTCTTTCTTTTGGTTATGAGAATTCATATGACAAAGTAGACACTTTTATAATATTACTTAGGATTCATATTGCAACACAGCTCTAAAAAAAATTAAAGTTACATTCTGCATTTTTTTTTTATTCGGGAAGATCATTTCTTGCGGGCTGCAGGTTTTGATTGCTTCTTTGCTACATGATTTCTTATGTTAGTTTTATGTCTTAAGTGTACTTTTTGGTATGCAATCATGTTAGTTCACGGGAATATTTATGCCCCGTTGCATATTTTCTTGGAATTATATTGGTCTATGAGAGCATCTTAGTTTTCACTAAGCGATAAAATACATTTTCTATTTCCGTAATACAGGTCATTAGTGGTCACTTGGGATGGGTGCGATCTGTAGTATTTGATCCAGGGAACAAATGGTTTTGTCCTGGTTCTGCTGATAGGACAACAACGATGAGCCCCACAACCTGCAGTCCTTTCTTAGAAATTTAAGTTGAATTCATGTATACATCAAGTAGTTGATACAACAACCTGTTAGTTACTCAGAGGCTTGCTCTATTGGTGTCTGCATTTTTTAATGTTACATGCATCTATTTTTACTACATAATGTTTTTCAGCTTTGGGATTCCATGTTGATGCATTTTTACCTTAACATTTTATTATCTATTTTTCTTTAGGCAAGGAAGAAGGTTGCAGAGCGCGGATGGATGTGAAAAGGAAGAGGATGGATGAGATAGGAGAGAAGAGGGGTGAAAGATTATATGGCTGGAAAGAGGGAGAAGGATAGGGTGGAGGCGCTTCTTGAGGATTTTTGTTGACTGGTTTCATACTGTCTTATAAATTCATGGTTAGCTAGGTAAACCTTTTGTACAACAACTCTTGTTCAAAAGGAAGTTTGATTTTTCAGCTTCTTATTTTAGGTCAATATCAAGTACAATTTTGTTAATTTAGTTAATGCTTATGTTTGAAATTGACTATTACCATTCTGGTTGAATGGGGGCGTGGATAGAAGAGATTGCGAGTCGGGTACGGTGATGCCAACATTGTATTGGGGGAAGATATATTTAAGTAGCGTCTTATGTGCATGAGGATAGTATCATTGTTAAATCACCAGAATAAGTCTGCTTCCGTTGCAACGCATGGGCAATGGGAGAAATGTTATGTCCATGTGAGTGTCTATAGGTAACAAGTTAGACATGATTAATATTGTGCATGAGCTATTTGTAAGTCGATTGAATTTCGAATCTGCGAAGTTGTTTTTTGGGAGAACACAAGTGCAACCTGACGCCGAAGTCGTTGATGGCACTACGAGCTGCAACGGTGAGGCCGAAGTTGTCGATGGCACTGCGAGGCCGAGCCAGGACCTCGTCGGAGACGAGGACGACACTGCGAGCGGTAGTGAGGAGTGGCGTCATAGTCGGAGGCAAGGAAGAGGGTTCGTACGGGTGCGGTGGTTCACCGGAAAAATCTGGTCGCTAGGTTGGTTCGGAGGGATGGTCGGGGTGGCGGCCGCGGATAGTGGATCGGCGGGTGGTGGTTGGCTGTTAAGGAGGAGGAAGAAGCCGGAGGTAGAAGACAGACAATAGCCATTCGATGAAGATCCAACGTTACTCTAGCAGCGACATCATAGTCGAAGGCGCGAAGAGGGTTGACAGGTGTGGGTGGGGGTGCGAGGACTCGCCGAAAAAATCTGGTCGCCGGGGTGGTCCAGAGGGATGGTTGAGGGTGGTGAAAAGGGGAGGGCATGAAAGCAAGGCGGTCGGGGGCGGCGGCGACAGGTGGATCGGCCGGTGGTAGTTGGCGGTTCAGTAGGAGGAAGAGGATAAACAACAACCATCTGATGAAGATCCAACATCCCAGAAAAACCAACTTGCATCAAAATTTCTTAGTCTGACATATAGCGACACACTTAATACTGAGACATTAGAATATGGTTGACCATATTTATATGAAAAAATATCAACTTATGCAATACTAAAGTTATACATTATAAAAATTCAACTCATGATGCATCTAATGATATTGATTCTGTATTGTGATTGTTTGTATTTTCTATAAAGTCCGTAAACTTTACAAAGTTTGACTTTAGACAAATCTTATATGCGAGTAAAAATGACCGGAGGAAGTACTATGTTCCTTTCTACATGTCTTCTTATGACCATATTAAAGATCTTCGTTTCTATGGCTTTAAACACAAGATGTTATTTTTGTAGCACATTTCTTACAAGTTTTTCTTCTATAAAGCTATAATTTCAGCCATGTTCTAATATAAATGGGATTTGGTGGTAAGTCATCACTGTATTTGTTCCCAATCTGTCAGACACGATAACATTCATGTTGAATGTGTTGTAGAAATGTTCTTCGATAAATATGTTTTTAGCTCTTAATATTTTAGTATGTTTGTAAATTTATCCATTCACATATCATTCCGATAAACAATTTTTAGTTGGAACAATCAAGAAAGAAAGAAAACAAGAGCTCTTTAAGGGTAAAAAATTGCAGGAATCTGTCTGGCTATTTTGTTTTTCATTTTATGCTCTGGTGGACCGGTAAAGAATTGGTCAAGCCGGTTTGCGCGGTGAGTATTGTCCGTTACATGTTTTAAGACCTTCGGCGTGAAATTTTCATACCAACTACATATATTGTTTGTGCATGATGGGTATGAGTTGAGGAAGCGGTTTTTATTATACTTGCTAAAACATCGTGGGAATGAAGCTAAAGACAACTTTCCTGATATTGTGAAAGAATTTCTTAAGCGCATCATCTAGATATTGATAGTTTTGTAATAGATGCTTAGTTGGAACATCGCTCAGTTTGTTACATGGACATGTCGTTAATCTTTCTTTTTGTTATCAATTTACATTGCAAAAATGGACTTTAATTATTCAATAATTGTGTTTGTGTTATATTGTTTGTACATTTGAAATTTAACATGTAACTCTTGCAAACTATTTCAAGAGCCCGTGGCAACGCACGGGCACTCTACTAGTTATATTTGTTTCTTGCTGGTATCCTAGGCCTTTCCTCTTCCAATCACAAAACGTGATTCCTTACAGGATAAATATTTCTTCTTCAAGATAGCTCGCAGCACATGGCCATTTTCTTGTTGGTTTCTATGCCTTTCCTCCCAACAAAGTGATGCTAAAATATGCCTTGTTCGTCAAGACAAATGGCTGCATCTCTTCTTCAGAAAAGAAAGAACAATGGCAACATCAGCATCATGTGATGTGAGACGATCCTCGCAAAAATAAAAAAAGCATCATGACTCGAAAATAGTGTTATGTTGTAAAAGAAGCAATGACAAACCAAAAATACAAGCTCCTCATTGGATGAGCTCTAAACAGCAAGTTAGCGGGGTACAATATATCATCGTCAATGATATTTGTACATGCTTAAAAACCATTTGTACCTAGCTAGGAAGTTGGTCATCCATTATATCTCTCGTTACAACCTCCAACATATCTTGAAAAATCCCTGCTGGATCATTTAACCGGGGCGCACTATATATTACACCAAATGTAGAGAAGAAACAAACATATTTCAGACCGAAGCAAATTTGTTTTGGCTCCTAATATCAACAGTTAGAGAAGTTAAGAGTTTAGGCACTATTAGCAATAATCTGAACATCCCTGCAAAAAGAAGAAGAAGCAATAATCTGAACATGCAGACGAAAACCTAGTAACGAAGATGCAGCGTGACAGGTATGGAGTCAGAACAATCAGCAAGAGGTGAAAAAAATGCAAAGGCTCCTACCAGGACTCACCTTGAAGCTGATGCCTTGCAGTACACGCTTGTCCCCAAAGGGCTTATGCACATCCCTACAATCTACAAGGACACACTCATGGCTCGAGGAGGCCGTCCCATTTTCCATGAGCAGATAAGAGAAAGAGAGGAGAAAGGAAGGTGCCGTGCGTGGGGAGGAAAACTGGAAAATTGGGTTGGGGGTGGAGCGTATCTGGCGAAGGAGTACCCGAGTCTCTCTTTGCGGGATGACATGGACCAATAACAAAGAGAGACGACGAACCAATCCAGGATGAGCGACTGAACAGTGCATCGATGCGACGTGGACATCGCGAGCATGAGCCCTGCGTTTAGCTCATGATGGATGTGATTTTATTGAGATCGTCAAAACTAGATCCATGTTAATAGGTTTCGACAAACTTAAAAAAAACAAGAAAAACCCTGATAAAATGAAAATAAAAAACAAGCAACCGAAATAAAACAAAAGACAAGAAAAGTTAGAAAAAACCCAGAGCAGGAAGTATGGTTGCGGGGTTTTCACCTTCTCCCATATTTTAAGAAACACAGTTGTGCTTCTCATGGAAACAAATCTATGCTTCTCACGAAAGCAAATCTATGCCTCCATGAGAAGCAAATCTATGCTTCTCGTGAAAGCACAGATTTTTTCTTTCCAAGACGTGCTTCTCACGGAAGCAAATTTGTGCCTCCACAAGAAGCAAATATGTGTTTCTCGTGGAAGCACATATTTTTTCCCTTTTCTGAGAAGCACATCTTGTGAAAGAACATTTTTTTCTGAGAACAAAAAATAAGCAATTTGTGTTCTCCAAAACCTAGGGGAAACCGGGTAAAAATCAAAAAACAGAAAAACCTAGAAAAAAACCCATCTAAAACCCAAAAAAACGTACAGAAAAAAAAACCAGAGAAAACACCCAACACGTGACATGTGGCGCGGCTAGACATACCAGTTGACGTGCTCTCAGGCCACCAAAATGACCCTGAAGGTCCCCGCAAAGGGTAACCTCCGGTTAGTTATTGTGAGATTTCGCTTGTAGCGAGCTAGAGTTCGAGCTTGCCGACAGAGTTTTCTTAGTGGGCCAGCCCACAGTACCATGTACAGTGTTTTCCTTAGCATCAGTTTTCTGTGACGTTAGTTATACACTTTGTACAAAAAAATGTAGTTTGTTTTCTTCTTGCATTATCTTTTTGTTTCTAGTTTTATTCCAACTTATGTTTTTACTCGCATTAAAAATAATAATGGAATGTCGAAATTTGTTCGTGCAATTTTGAAAAAAAATATACATTTCAAAAAAATGTACGTTTTAAAATTCTCAAATGTTTATAAATATGTCCATGACATTTCTAAAACGTTCATGAAAATGTAAACATTAATTTAAAATTTTGAAAAATATATTTTACTATTTAAGAAATTATTCATGAAATTTTAAAAATCTTCAGGTGCTTTTAAGATTATGCTAATGACATTTAGAAAAATGTTCATGCAATGTTTATCCTTTTGAGTAATTTTTTAGAAAATGTTGAAGATATAAATCAATGTTCACGACACTACTGGGCGGCGGCTGACGGTCAAAACTAGAGCGCCTTCCCAGTCCCATGTCAGACCAGAAATGACGATGAGGTAAAAAAAGATAATCCTTTGCCTTTTATTCGGTTGAATGTGATATGGTTGTAGAAAATTGTTGGCAAATGTGCAATGTTTGTGATTTGGCGATGATTTTGCGTGTGTGTGGGGTGGGTGGGGGGGGGACTCAATGCAACATCATTTATCGATAGTATGATGGGTGATTCCGAGGCAAGTGATGTCGATCCCGAGGGTGCAGTGTTGTCGCTTTTTGAACATGCGTCCGACTGAGATATGGAATTTGATAATTCGAATTCTCTGACTCTTCACTAGAGTTTGGTATAGACTTCCACTCTTCCTGGCATGTTGCCTCTCCATGTACTACTGATCGTCGGTGCATCGGGGTCCAGGGAGTCCTAAAAATGAAGAGCGAAATCATTGTACAAATGTAAATATATAAAGGAAATTATACCATGGATCCCATAGTTTCATGTACATGAAAATTATTATGTTGTTGAGCCACCTCCACCCTGGCGCTTCCTATTTACCATGCAGGTCTCTGGTTAGCGACTTAATGCATACCCCCAACACTTGGTGCACAGTTATATGGGCCATCCCATTTTATGCTTTTTTTCAGAGTCTATTTACACTTGGCCATGTTTTTTCGTTAGGCTTTATTTTATTTTAGTTTATCCTTTTCCTGTTCCTTTTTTGTTTTCATTGTCCTTTTTTATATTTTGAAATCACGAAATATTTCAAACTCGTGAACATTTTTCCAATTCATGAACAATTTTCAAAACCGGAAACATTTTTTCAAGCTCGTGATAATTTTTAGAATTCGCAAACATTTTTTGGAATCATGAACATTTTCAAATACTTATAGATTTATCAATTCTTGGTGAACGTTTTCTGAATTTTGTAAAAAAAAAAGAAAAGAAGAAATATGAAAAAGAATGTAAAAATGTGCCCAAAGTCCTGCGGTGGGCCCGCCCAAAGCCACGCGGGTGAGGCGCGCGTCGTGGCTGCGAGTTTGCTTGCAGTCCATCTCGAGATCTGTATCTCGCCGGAGAAGGAAGCAGCTCTCACTCGAATATTCCCATCTCCCGTTGTTTGTGAGCCGATCAGGTTTTGTGTTTTTTACGGTTGCTGGTTCTGGTCGCTCGAATTGTTTTGATCTAGTTTTCTTCTGTTTTTTTTCATTTTCTTTTTCTATTATTTTTTCTTTCAGTTTCTTAGATTATTCATGGTTTTCTATTTTCTTTGTTTTTAAATGGTTGTCTTCGTTCTTTCTTAGTGTTTACTAGTTATTTTCTCTTTTTTATTTAGTTTTCTTTGTTTCTTTTCTCCGTTCCCACTGTTTTTTATTTTCCTTTTCTGTTCCATTTTCTTTATTTCTTTCGTGATTTTCATCCTTTTTCTTTGTTTCTTTATTGGTTTTCATTGTTTCGATATTTTGCACTGGTTTTCCTTGTTGATTTTTGTTGGATTTTTTTTCTCTTCTCTTATAGAAAATGAAAATTTTTATACATGTTTAACATATTTTGAAATACATGAAATATTTACTGTATACATCCAAAATATTATTCCTGTAGAGGCTAATATTTTTTCTCAAATACCCAATTAACATTTTTGCAAACATATATTTTGATGTCAAATATTTTCATACACGTTCTAAATTTTTCGTATACATCAGAAACATTTTTTATATATACATTTAACATTTTCCAAATACATGATTAATTTTTTTTGAAAACTTATAATTCTTTTTGGATGGACTTATATATTTTATACCTAGGTTTTCCATAAACATTGTATATTTATTTTTATGCTCTGAAACATTTTTGTTATACAGGTTTATCATTTTTCATATACATGGTTAACATTTTCTTGAAACATATATATTTTTATATATACTTTTTTCCAAACACACTGTATATTTTTTGCATACATCGGGAACACTTTTTTATATACATGTTTAAGATTTTTCAAATATATGGTTAACATTGTGTCATATATATGTTTTGCTGTCTATTTTTATCATACACATTGTACAATTTTCGTATACATTATAAACATGTTTTCTATACATGTTTAACATTTTTCAAATGTATGATTAACATTTTTCATTTTTGTGTATAAAGTGATTTTAAAAAATATATATTTATAATATTAAGAAATATAAGAAATGTATGTAAAAAAATAAAGCATAAAACGTATGTAAAAAATTGAAAACCCACAAGGAAGAAAAAAAGTGCTGAAGGACTGCGCTACATCTTGCCGTAGGCGAGACATAGTCGTGCCCACAGTGCATCGCCCTATCTGCCCGCCTGCCACCACGCCGGCACTGCCCACCACCTCCCTCGCCATCTATGTTCCTCGTGGATGCACGATCTTCCTCCGAGCGACAGCTAGGCGCCGCGCCATCGACCCATGTAGCCACCGACCACCCCGAAGGGCGCCGATAGGACGGAACCTGCGATGTGCGCCTGTCCCACCGCCACGTTCCCCACACCGGCGGCGGGAAGAGATGGTGGCAGTAGATGGGAATCCAGTTTTCCTAATCCTTTCCCCCCGTTGTCTGGTGTTCTGGTAAACAGTAGATGAAACCGCGTGATTCGCTGAGTCCAAAGTTGATTCCTGAGTTGAATGTTCGATTTGTTTAGTTGAAAGCCTATAATTTGCAGTAATAAGTGTTTTGTTTCTGATCTAGCTGAAACATCAACGTTAAGGTGGTTGAGTGCAGTTCAAAGTTGTGTTAAGTGTCTGACCTCCGCACGTTCGTCCTCCTTCCAGGGCCCACGCCGATGGTTGATCGTCACCGAAACGCTCCCACATTCACTTAGGAAGGAACAGGCATCTCCTTATCGGCGTCAATGCCACCCCGGATCTTCCTCTAGATCCGTCTCCTCACGTGCAAATCAGCTGCTAAGCAAACTCAAGGACCATCTGGGCTCCGGGACACTCTGGCCGGAGCTCGCACACCAACTGTTCGACAAATTGCTGTGTCAAACCGTTCGGGTATCAATGTGTGGACTCAACGGCTTATCTACTGCCCTCGCGCATGCGACACCCTCTGCCGCCTGCACCGACGGTTTTGCTCTAGTTGTCACTCTCTTCAACCGCATGGCTCGAGAGGGCTGCCCAACATTTGATGTACCAGCATTCACACCTACATTTGATGTGATAGCACCCAACATTTACACCTACAACATACTGATTGACTGCTGCTGCCGCTCGCGCCACCCAGATCTAGGGCCCGCCTTCTTCAGCGTCCTCCTCAAGACAGGCATCAAGGTGGACATCATCGCCTTCAACAGCCTATTCAAGTGCCTTTGTGACATGAAGTAGATGGAGAAGGCCCTCAATATCCTGCTCCACAGGTTGCCTGAGCTGCCTGATCTCCTACTTGATAATTATTAAGAGCTTATGTGACAACGGGATGAGCCAACGGGAGGAGCCGTGTTTTGCAGAATGGGCAGGATGGACGATGCTATGCTTTAATTAAATGAGATTATTAATAAGGGGGTACCTCATGACACAACTGTTTACATTTCAAGTGCACGATCCAAGGTTATTTAGGACATGGTGATTCTGTAAAAGCCAAAGAATTGATTACTGAAATGAAGAACAAGGTATTGGTCATAGGCTGCAGAAGAATAATAGTAATGGAAGGATACAATATCTTTGACTTGGTTATACGCACTACTGAGAAACCTATTGCTATTAGATTTACTTCAGTTACTGGCAGATATTGCTTAGTCGCCAAGATGGAAGAAGCTTTAAGAATACCTAATGCTATGGTATCAGTCAGTGTGAGGCCTAGTTTAATTATCCAGCACTTCTGAATTGATGTTGCAAAAATGCAAGGATCGATGTTGGGAAAGAGTGTTAAATTTTATCTTGCAATTTATGTTTCTGACATCATATTGGGTCGGTTATTCCAGTTTCTGTTATGGAGAACTTTGCTACATTATTTCAATTATTATTGCAGCAAAAACTTCTACTGCTTCATTTGTTATTTTTACTATCACATTGACTTGATAGCTTAACTGCTTTGAAAAGTAAGAAGCTCAATAGTAATTCAGATGGTGCTTCAGTTTAGTCTTTGGTAAATGTTGTTGTCGCCACCAAAGTACAATAGGAAATTGCAAATTATTAATGTCATCTGAATAGATAGCCGATGTGATAGAATTGAACTATAAAATTTTTTTGGTGTGTACATTTTGAAGGAAATATGCCCTAGAGGCAATAATAAAGTTGTTATTTTATATTTCCTTATATCATGATAAATGTTTATTATTCATGCTAGAATTGTATTAACCGGAAACTTGATACATGTGTGGATACATAGACAAAACACCGTGTCCCTAGTAAGCCTCTACTTGACTAGCTCGTTAATCAAAGATGGTTAAGTTTCCTAATCATAGACATGTGTTGTCATTTGATGAACGGGATCACATTATTAGGAGAATGATGTGATGGACAAGACCCATCCGTTAGCTTAGCATAATGATTGTTTAGTTTTATTGCTATTGCTTTCTTCATGTCAAATACATATTCCTCCGACTATGAGATTATGCAACTCCTGGATACCGGAGGAATGCCTTGTGTGCTATCAAACGTCACAACGTAACTGGGTGATTATAAAGATGCTCTACAGGTATCTCTGAAGGTGTTTGTTGGGTTGGCATAGATCGAGATTAGGATTTGTCACTCCGAGTATCGGAGAGGTATCTCTGGGCCCTCTCGGTAATGCACATCATAAGAAGCCTTGCAAGCAAAGTGACTAATGAGTTAGTTGCAGGATGATGCATTACGGAACGAGTAAAGAGACTTGCCGGTAATGAGATTCAACTAGGTATGAAGATACCGACGATCGAATCTCGGGCAAGTAACATACCGATGACAAAGGGAATAACGTATGTTGTCATTACGGTTCGACCAATAAAGATCTTCATAGAATATGTAGGAACCAATATGAGCATCCAGGTTCCGCTATTGGTTATTGACCGGAGAGGTGTCTCGGTCATGTCTACATAGTTCTCGAACCTGTAGGGTCCACACACTTAACGTTCGATGACGATTTAGTATTATATGAGTCATGTGATTTAGTGACCGAATGTTGTTAGGAGTCCCGGATGAGATCACGGACATGACGAGGAGTCTCTAAATGGTCGAGAGGTAAAGATTGATATATAGGACAATGGTATTCGGACACCGGAAGTGTTCCGGGGGGTACCGGGTACATATCGGGTCACCGGAAGGGGTTCCGGGCACCCCCCGGCAAAGATATGGGCCTAATGGGCCAAGAGGGGAAACGCAGCAGCCAGTAGGGGCTGCTGCACCCCCCATATGGGCCGCACCTTATGGGAAGGAAAGAGGGGAAGAGAGAAGGAAGGGGAGGGATTCGGCCTCCCCCTTCCTTCCCTCCTCCCTCCTCCTTCCTTTCCCCTCCGGAAAATATGATAAGGGGGGGGGGGGAATTGAACTAGGCCCCAAGTAGGATTCCTCCTACTTGGGGCGCCCCCTGCTGCTCCCCTCCCGCTCCCACCTATATATACATGGGGAGGGGGCGCCTAGAACACACAACAACATCTGTTAGCCGTGTGCGGCGCCCCCCTCCACAGATTACACCCTCGGTCATATTCTCGCGGTGCTTAAGCGAAGCCCTGCGCGGATCACTTCACCATCACCATCACCACGCCGTCGTGCTGACGGAACTCATCTACTCCCTCGACACTTTGCTGGATCAAGGGTTCGAGGGACGTCATCGAGCTGAACGTGTGCAGAACTCGGAGGTGCCGTACGTTCGGTGCTTGATCGGTCGGAACGAGAAGAAGTTCGACTACATCAACCGCGTTGTCAAATGCTTCCGCTTTCGTTCTACGAGGGTACGTAGACACACTCTCCCCCTCTCGTTGCTATGCATCTCCTAGATAGATCTTGCGTGAGTGTAGAATTTTTTTTGAAATTGCATGCTACGTTCCCCAACAGTGGCATCCGAGTCAGGTCTATGCGTAGATGATATGCACGAGTAGAACACAAAGAGTTGTGGGCGGTGATCGTCATACTTCTTACCACCAATGTCTTATTTTGATTCGGCGGTATTGTTGGATGAAGCGGCCCGGACCAACCTTACATGACCACGTTCATGAGACCGGTTCCACCGATAGACATGCAACTAGTTTTGCATAAAGGTGGTTGGCGGGTGTCTATCTCTCCTACTTTAGTTGAATCAAATTTGACTGCGGCCGGTCCTTGTTGAAGGTTAAAACAGCAAGCTTGATAAATCACCGTTGTGGTTTTGATGCGTAGGTAAGAACGGCTCTTGCTAGAAGCCCGTAGCAGCCACGTAAAACTTGCAACAACAAAGTAGAGGACGTCTAACTTGTTTTTGCAGGGCATGTTGTGATGTGATATGGTCAAGACATGATGTGATATACGTTGTTGTATGAGATGATCATGTTTTGTAAAAGTTATCGGCAACCGGCAGGAGCCTTATGGTTGTCTCTTTATTGTATGAAATGCAAACGCCATGTAATTGCTTTAGTTTATCACTATGCGTTAGCGATAGTTGTAGAAGCAATAGTTGGCGAGACGACCATGACGCAACGATGGAGATCAAGGTGTCGAGCCGGTGACGATGGAGATCATGACGATGCTTTGGAGATGGAGATCAAAAGCACGAGATGATGATGGCCATATCATGTCACATATTTTGATTGCATGTGATGTTTATCTTTTATGCATCTTAGTTTACTTAGTACGGCGGTAGCATTATAAGATGATCCCTTCACTAAATTTCAAGGTATAAGTGTTCTCTCTGAGTATGCACCGTTGCGAAAGTTCGTCGTGTTGAAACACCACGTGATGATCGGGTGTGATAGACTCTACGTTCACATGCAACGGGTGCAAGACAGTTTTGCACATGCGGAATACTCGGGTTAAACTTGACGAGCCTAGCATGTACAGACATGGCCTCGGAACACTGGAGACCGAAAGGTCGAACGTGAATCATATAGTAGATATGATCAACATAGAGATGTTCACCATTGATGACTACTCCATCTCACGTGATGATCAGACATGGTTTAGTTGATTTGGATCACGTATCATTTAGATGACTTGAGGGATGTCAATCTAAGTGGGAGTTCTTAAGTAATATGATTAATTGAACTTAATTTATCATGAACTTAGTCCTGATAGTTTTTGCATATCTATGTTGTAGATCAATGGCCCGTGCTACCATTCCCTTGAATTTTAATGCGTTCCTAGAGAAAGCTAAGTTGAAAGATGATGGTAGCAACTACACGGACTGGGTCCGTAACTTGAGGATTATCCTCATTGCTGCACAGAAGAATTATGTCCTTGATGCATCGCTAGGTGAAAGGCCTACTGCAGGAGCAGATGCTGATGTTATGAATGTCTGGCAAGCTCGATCTGATGACTACTCGATAGTTCAGTGTGCCATGCTTTACGGCTTAGAATCGGGACTTCAAAGATGTTTTGAACGTCATGGACCATATGAGATGTTCCAGGAGTTGAAGTTAATATTTCAAGCAAATGCTCGAGTTGAGAGATATGAAGTCTCCAAAAAGTTCTATAGCTGCAAGATGGAGGAGAACAGTTATGTCAGTGAACACATACTCAAAATGTCTGGGTATCATAATCACTTGACTCAGCTAGGAGTTAATCTTCCAGATGATAGTGTTATTGACAGAGTTCTTCAATCACTGCCACCAAGCTACAAAGGCTTCGTGATGAACTATAATATGCAAGGGATGGACAAGACAATTCCCGAGCTCTTCGCAATGCTCAAAGCTGCGGAGGTAGAAATCAAGAAGGAGCATCAAGTGTTGATGGTTAACAAGACCACTAGTTTCAAGAAAAAGGGCAAGGGAAAGAAGGTGAACTTCAAGAAGAATGGCAAGCAAGTTGCCATTCCCGGGAAGAAGCCCAAAGCTGGACCCAAGCCTGAAACTGAGTGCTTCTACTGCAAAGGGACTGATCACTGGAAGCGGAACTGCCCCAAGTATTTGGCGGATAAGAAGGATGGCAAAGTGAACAAAGGTATATTTGATATACATGTTATTGATGTGTACCTTACTAATGCTCGTTGTAGCGCCTGGGTATTTGATACTGGTTCGGTTGCTCATATTTATAACTCAAAACAGGGGCTATGGATTAAACGAAGATTGGCTAAGGACGAGGTGACGATGCGCGTCGGGAATGGTTCCAAGGTCGATGTGATCGCCGTCGGCACGCTACCTCTACATCTACCTTCGGGATTAGTTTTAGACCTGAATAATTGTTCTTTGGTGCCAGCGTTGAGCATGAACATTATATCTGGATCTTGTTTAATGCGAGACAGTTATTCATTTAAATCAGAGAATAATGGTTGTTCTATTTATATGAGTAATATCTTTTATGGTCATGCACCCTTGAAGAGTGGTCTATTTTTGTTGAATCTCGATTGTGGTGATATGCATATTCATAATATTGATGCCAAAAGATGCAAAGTTGATAATGATAGTGCAACATATTTGTGGCACTGCTGTTTAGGTCATATTGGTGTAAAGCGCATGAAGAAACTCCATGCAGATGGGCTTTTGGAATCACTTGATTATGAATCATTTGATACTTGTGAACCATGACTCATGGGCAAGATGACTAAAACTCCATTCTCCGGAACAATGGAGCGAGCCAATGACTTATTGGAAATAATACATACCGATGTATGCGGTCCGATGAGTGTTGAGGCTCGCGGCGAGTATCGTTATTTTCTGACCTTCACAGATGATTTGAGAAGATATGGGTATATCTACTTAATGAAACACAAGTCTGAAACATTTGAAAAGTTCAAAGAATTTCAGAGTGAAGTGAAGAATCATCGTAACAAGAAAATAAAGTTTCTACGATCTGATCGCGGAGGCGAATATTTGAGTTATGAGTTTGGCCTTCATTTAAAACAATGTGGAATAGTTTCACAACTCATGCCACCTGGAACACCACAATGTAATGGTGTGTCCGAATGTCGTAACCGTACTTTATTAGATATGGTGCGATCTATGATGTCTCTTACCGATTTACCACTATCGTTTTGGGGTTATGCATTAGAGACAGCTGCATTCATGTTAAATAGGGCACCGTCTAAATCCGTTGAGACGACACCGTATGAACTATGGTTTGGTAAGAAACCTAAGCTGCCGTTTCTTAAAATTTGGGGTTGCGATGCTTATGTGAAAAAGCTTCAGCCTGATAAGCTCGAACCCAAATCAGAGAAGTGCGTCTTCATAGGATACCCAAAAGAAACTGTTGGGTACACCTTCTACCACAGATCCAAAGGCAAGATCTTTGTTGCAAAGAATGGATCCTTTCTAGAGAAGGAGTTTCTCTCGAAAGAAGTGAGTGGGAGGAAAGTAGAACTTGATGAGGTAATTGTACCTTCTCTTGAGTTGGAAAGTAGCTCATCACAGAAAACCGTTCCCGTGATGCCCACACCAACTAGAGAGGAAGCTAATGATGATGATCATGAAACTTCAGATCAAGTTACTACCAAACCTCGTAGGTCAACCAGAGCACGTTCCGCACCAGAATAGTACGGTAATCCTGTTCTGGAAGTCATGTTACTAGACCATGACAAACCTACGAACTATGAAGAAGCTATGATGAGCCCAGATTCCGATAAATGGCTTGAGGCCATAAAATCTGAGATAGGATCCATGTATGAGAACAAAGTGTGGACTTTGGTTGACTTGCCCGATGATCGGCGAGCCATAGAGAATAAATGGATCTTCAAGAAGAAGACTGACGCTGATGGTAATGTTATTGTCTACAAAGCTCGACTTGTTGCGAAAGGTTTTTGACAAGTTCAAGGAGTTGACTACGATGAGACTTTCTCACCCGTAGCGATGCTTAAGTCTGTCCGAATCATGTTAGCAATTGCCGCATTTTATGATTATGAAATCTGGCAAATGGACGTCAAAACTGCATTCCTTAATGGATTTCTTAAAGAAGAGTTGTATATGATGCAACCAGAAGGTTTTGTCGATCCTAAAGGTGCTAACAAAGTGTGCAAGCTCCAGCGATCAATCTATGGGCTGGTGCAAGCATCTCGGAGTTGGAATATACGCTTTGATGAGGTGATCAAAGCATATGGTTTTATACAAACTTTCAGAGAAGCCTGTATTTACAAGAAAGTGAGTGGGAGCTCTGTAGCATTTCTAATATTATATGTGGATGACATATTGTTGATTGGAAATGATGTAGAATTTCTGGATAGCATAAAAGGATACTTGAATAGGAGTTTTTCAATGAAAGACCTCGGTGAAGCTGCTTATATATTAGGCATCAAGATCTATAGAGATAGAACAAGACGCTTAATAGGACTTTCACAAAGCACATACCTTGATAAAGTTTTGAAGAAGTTCAAAATGGATCAGTCAAAGAAAGGGTTCTTGCTTGTGTTACAAGGTGTGAAGTTGAGTAAGACTCAATGCCCGACCACTGTAGAAGATAGAGAGAAAATGAAAGTCATTCCCTATGCCTCAGCCATAGGTTCTATCATGTATGCTATGCTGTGTACCAGACCTGATGTGTGCCTTGCTATAAGCTTAGCAGGGAGGTACCAAAGTAATCTAGGAGTGGATCACTGGACAGCGGTCAAGAACATCCTGAAGTACCTGAAAAGTACTAAGGATATGTTTCTCGTTTATGGAGGTGATAAAGAGCTCGTCGTAAATGGTTACGTCGATGCTAGCTTTGACACTGATCCGGATGACTCTAAGTCACAAACCGGATACGTATTTATATTGAATGGTGGAGCTGTCAGTTGGTGCAGTTCCAAGCAGAGCGTCGTGGCGGGATCTACGTGTGAAGCGGAGTACATAGCTGCTTCAGAAATAGCAAATGAAGGAGTCTAGATGAAGGAGTTCATATCCGATCTAGGTGTAATACCTAGTGCATCTGGTCCAATGAAAATCTTTTGTGACAATACTGGAGCAATTGCCTTAGCGAAGGAATCCAGATTTCACAAAAGAACCAAACACATCAAGAGACGCTTCAACTCCATCCGTGATCAAGTCAAGGAGGGAGACATAGAGATTTGCAAAATACATACGAATCTGAATGTGGCAGACCCGTTGACTAAGCCTATTCCACGAGCAAAACATGATCAACACCAAGACTCCATGGGTGTTAGAATCATTACAATGTAATCTAGATTATTGACTCTAGTGCAAGTGAGAGACTGAAGGAAATATGCCCTAGAGGCAATAATAAAGTTGTTATTTTATATTTCCTTATATCATGATAAATGTTTATTATTCATGCTAGAATTGTATTAACCGGAAACTTGATACATGTGTGGATACATAGACAAAACACCGTGTCCCTAGTAAGCCTCTACTTGACTAGCTCATTAATCAAAGATGGTTAAGTTTCCTAACCATAGACATGTGTTGTCATTTGATGAACGGGATCACATCATTAGGAGAATGATGTGATGGACAAGACCCATCCGTTAGCTTAGCATAATGATCGTTCAGTTTTATTGCTATTGCTTTCTTCATGTCAAATACATATTCCTCCGACTATGAGATTATGCAACTCCCGGATACCGGAGGAATGCCTTATGTGCTATAAAACGTCACAACGTAACTGGGTGATTATAAAGATGCTCTACAGGTATCTCCGAAGGTGTTTGTTGGGTTGGCATAGATCGAGATTGGGATTTGTCACTCCGAGTATCGGAGAGGTATCTCTGGGCCCTCTCGGTAATACACATCATAAGCTTGCAAGCAAACGACTAAGGAGTTAGTCACGAGGTGATGTATTACGGAATGAGTAAAGAGACTTGCTGGTAACGAGATTGAACTAGGTATGAAGATACCGACGATCGAATCTCGGGCAAGTAACATACCGATGACAAAGGGAATAACGTATGTTGTCATTACGGTTCGACCGATAAAGATCTTCGTAGAATATGTAGGAACCAATATGAGCATCCAGGTTCTGCTATTGGTTATTGACCGGAGAGGTGTCTCGGTCATGTCTACATAGTTCTCGAACACGTAGGGTCCGCACGCTTAACGTTCGATGACGATTTAGTATTATATGAGTTATGTGATTTAGTGACCGAATGTTGTTCGGAGTCCCGGATGAGATCACGGACATGGCGAGGAATCTCGAAATGGTCGAGATGTAAAGATTGATATATAGGATGATGGTATTCGGACACCGGAAGTGTTCCGGGGGGTACCGGGTATATATCGGGTCACCGGAAGGGGTTCCGGGCACCCCCCGGCAAAGATATGGGCCTAATGGGCCAAGAGGGGAAACGCAGCAGCCAACAGGGGCTGCTGCGCCCCCCATATGGCCCGCACATGAGGGGAAGGAAAGAGGGGAAGAGAGAAGGAAGGGGAGGGATTCGGCCTCCCCCTTCCTTCCCTCCTCCCTTATCCTTCCTTTCCCCTCCGGAAAATATGGTAAGGAGGGGCCGAATTGGACTAGGCCCCAAGTAGGATTCCTCCTACTTCCTACTTGGGGCGCCCCGTGCTGCTCCCCTCCCTCTCCCACCTATATATACATGGGGAGGGGGCGCCTAGAACACACAACAACATCTGTTAGCCGTGTGCGGCGCCCCCCTCCACAGATTACACCCTCGGTCATATCTCGCGGTGCTTAGGCGAAGCCCTGCGCGGGTCACTTCACCATCACCGTCACCACGCCGTCGTGCTGACGAAACTCATCTACTCCCTCGACACTTTGCTGGATCAAGAGTTTGAGGGACATCATCGAGCTGAACATGTGCAGAACTCAGAGGTGCCGTACGTTCGGTGCTTGATCGGTCGGAACGAGAAGAAGTTTGACTACATCAACCGCGTTGTCAAACGCTTCCGCTTTCGGTCTACGAGGGTACGTAGACACACTCTCCCCCTCTCGTTGCTATGCATCTCCTAGATAGATCTTGCGTGAGTGTAGAATTATTTTTGAAATTGCATGCTACGTTCCCCAACACATTTAACACAATGTTTTTACTGTCTGATTTACATTACCTTGACAAAATGAGAAGCTAATGTGTTTCCTTTGTTTACATTGGTTCCAAGTCGAGTTTACTTAGTTGCCATAAGGACTCGTGAATTTTCCTGGCGATGGTTGCTCTATACATCACAATTTCAGAAACAGATCTCACCAAAGGACAATTCTCATTTGGTACACTTCTTGCCCTTATATACTGTTGTGCTACAAAGGCTTGAAGTTCTCACTATGATACTCGCTGCCATTGAGAGATAAAAACACATATTTGTTGTACTTGATAAAAATGGCAGAAGGATGACTTACCATAAAATTGACTAATTGAGCAATCTGTGAGGCTTGAAACAATGTTACTCAGCTATAGTAAAATCGTATAATGTTGAGAAGATCCACTCCATTCACGAAACAAGTTGATGAACTGCACGAAGATCACTCAAGATCTCGCACAGTAAACTCGGGAAAAAAGAGAGTAAATGGAAAGTGTATTGTTTCTTTGTATGATTCTTCATACTGCACAAAGCAGTACCTAAGATCAGGTAATGCATGTTTGCTCTCCAAATCCGGATTTATATACATTTAAGAAAATTAATAGGAAGCTCACCCTACAATTTCAACAGACATAAAATCCGGATGGATCGAAGCTTGTCATGGAAACATCTTTTTAAGATGTGCTTTTAGGAATGCCCACAAAAAGAAAAATATTTTTTAATGCTTGCCTACCTCACACATTTCAGTTGTTTATAAAATAGACATTGTTCATCATCCATTATTATATACCTCTAAAAGGAGAATTTTAGAACATGGATAATATTGCAAAAGTTTGGATGAGGGAAACCAACGTGTACATGTGAACAATTTATCCCGTGTGAGATGACTTATTATTCACAGATGCTTAGGTCTAGTGTTACAAAGGAATATTCCATCACTAAAGCAGCTCTTCGAAACTCAATATGGCTGTCAGAACTTAGCAATCCCAATATTGTTCTGGAGGTAAGTTATAATTGCCAGATCTACGGTGTGCTAAATCAATTAAGAAGAATGTGTCTCTTGAGACTGGACCCCACTTCTTTTCACATGCTTATAATTCGAAGTAATTATTGGAGGGTGCTATTTAGACTGTTCTGCTCCAGGAAGTTTATGCTTGTACTCTTGTTGTTGCCTCAAAACATTCTAAAATTGTCATTTCATAGCCTTCACCATTATATCTGTGTGCCTTTCTCTTGTTTTTAGAGCTCATTTGAATATTTGATTATAGTTTCATGTCTGGTGATAGTTCCTTCTCTATATATTGATTTTACAACTGATTCTTGTACCCCATCCTATAATATTTTTACATAACTTCTGGGCCGAACAGTTCCTTTTTGGCCCTAATTTGCATCCATGAATATGAAGTGCAAACAATGCGAAAAACAGAGCCGAGTTCCAGCACGATCCCGGGGCAAGCACCCACAGCAAGCTGGGGTATCCCAGTTACATCCGCACCTTGGATCAACACTACCATTTTATATGGGAGCATCAGGAAAATTCAAGAAACTCTGAAAACATCACAATGTAGTACCATTTTCACACCAAGCAAGTTGAAAAAAATGAGGCATCATATATGAGGAAACAACACTATCAAACCTCTGAGAAGGGCTACCAAGCTTGCAATATCTCTATTGTATAGCAGCAAATTAATTCATTTGCTACTCTATACATCATACAACAGCACTCTTCTACAATTCGGTATACGTGGAAGTGGTAGGTAAATAAAGTGAACTGAATACAGATTGCATGCATCATGCATACATTTTTCAGAATGTTGTTGGCATGGCATTTAACATGTTTCAGTAGGTGGGATTACACAAAATTTATGATCTCATCAAGCATAAATGCAGTCATCCATCTACAAAGAAAAACATTTAGTCCATCAAATAAGCTAACCCTGTGGTCAAGCGCAACTATAACTACCATCCCCAATTTTTCCATTCAAAACTTATCAACTGATTGCTGCATCCTGGTACCATTGGTTCAATTCCCTGTTTTTTCACTCTAATGTACCAAAGGATAATGTGGAAATCTTATGCAATGCTCGTCATTTCCCTAGAGAAAAAGAAGAGTAGAAAAAGGCTGCTAGCCAAAATTGAGATGATCTAATGCCCATGCGCAGATGACCATGGGAAATAAGATTACACAAATGAAAATAAAGTTTACTAGCACTTCAAATCAAAAAGAAAGAATTAAACTGAGCGTGTACACAAACACGCAACTGTTACTATGAGCTCAAGTGAAATTGTATCATAATCCTGTTGCACCAACGATCCAATAGACAATAGTTGCATGTAAACTTAATTATCAAGTAAACAAGAGTCAGATGGAAATACATGGAAACATTCTTATCATGCCATGATTGTTTGGATTGCCTCGCTAAGGGTAAACAGATTATGCAACTAGCTTTGAGTGGTTGTGTCTTCAACCCTATGTCATCATGCTATATGCAATGGTCTGTTTCATTACTTAATACCCGGGTGTATATGAGGGGTTCGATAACTTTGAGTGGAGTATTAGCCACTAGATTTGGCGTGTGTTGATCTAGTGGATTGATGGAAGCACCGTTATATAAAATGATCACTACATATCCTTATCATGCCAGATTGTTTGGATTACGCAAGTCTCAAACATATACTTATTATTATGTGCCACTGTGACTACAAGAGATGCTAACAGTGAACATATGAACCCTGGTCCAATTTTCTCTTTACAAAAATCTCCAAAATCTCGTTTAGTTGTACTCTTATTTCGAGTTAGTATTTGTTCCAAAAAGAATAGAATTGCAGGTTGGCCAAAATGTACTATTGGTTCAGAGTCGTTTAGGAGAGTGGAGGATGCGCTGGAGAAGGGTAATGAAGTGCGAGGCAATTTACCAAAATTACGATACTATGGCAAGACACTAGCAAGGAGGATGCTTAAAAGTAGAAGATCTCATCCGACATGTACTCGCGAGGAACGAACAGTGGCAACTACCGGGCCATGAAGCACTTGTGTGTAGGGAAAATCAAGAAAAGACAAAAAACCGCATCATGAATGAGCATGGGAAAGATTGTAGAACGATATAAAATAAATAGCTATGATTTGTCCAATCAACCAAATAGTGCTTTAAATAACGCGACATGAACTTTGAAATTGATGCACATAAATGGCCCAACAACCATAATATGTTTGTAATAATGCTTTCTCATCCCCTCAAGCTATATATACCACTACTACTCATCCTCCCCCAAGCACTTATCGAGCTTCGTCATCTTATTTCAGCAGCACCTCAAACTTTCACATTGCGACTCCTTTTTACCATTTAGTACAATAAATATGTATATCACAAGCCACATGAACATACAAGAGAACAACCACAAAATAAAAACGTTGTCAAGAAATCATAGGAACAAGAGGCATATAGGGAAACAAACACATACATGATGCCCACCTTATTGGTTCTTTGAGCTGCCCATGATCATGTGGTTCGGAACAACCCCTACTTTTTCTGTAGCTGAGACATGGTTTTCAAATGGCTACAAGCAGCTAGCAAAACACCTTGTGCAAATTCAGCAGCAGCCATATGCCTGAAACTAGCTAGATTGAACAATCAAGACTATCATCTCCATGCAACCATTTTTTTTGTCTGGGTAGAGAATATATTGCTTATTGTCGTTGTCATTCGCTCCAAATCTTATGTTTCTCATATTAATAGCATATTTGGGTTCTATATGATAACTTTAACCCGCCTGTATCCGTTCATGTAATAGCATGTTTGGGTTCGGTTCAGGTTATCTTTAGCATTTTGTATGAGTTCTGAACATTTGATGCCTGCATTGATGCAAATTGGTTGACCAAAAGCAACTAAACTACTGAAAAGGTTCACCTGCTTGTAGCCCATACTTACATGATGTTAGCTAAAGGAAATATGTACCAAAATCAGATTCGACTGAGAAGCGAACACATCCGTCTTCATCATTGATTCAAGTACACTTTTTATATTTGGAATAGAGAAAGGTGTAGCAGAACAAAGAATAGTAACTCAGTAGAATTAAATAAGGAAATCCCACAGAGAGAAACCTTTGTTTTTGTGTTTCCATACCTCACCCATTTCAGTTGTATACAATCCAGACTAGGCACCCATGCTGGAATTTTGTCTAGTTTGGGCCAGCCCAATAGCAGTTTCAGAAATTCCTAATAAATCCTAGAGGCCCGCGCAGCCCATTCGTGCAAGGCAAGAGGTGGAACCAAAGTTTAGTCCCACATTGCTAGTTTGGTGGGAGTTGGACCTCCTTATAAGGGAGGATGTTTCCCCACATTTATGAGCATGAGAACAAGAGGGACATTCACGCGCGCTCCTCCTCCGCAGCCCGCCTCGCCATGCCACGCCTCATCACGACGCGCCGCGGGTTGCGGGAATGAGCTGAGCCGATGTCGAGCTGAAACATTTTGCTGTGGTGATTGAATCCGAACGGCACACCTCTTCGCCTGCTGCCTATTCGCTACGTCTCCCTCTGTTGCTTCATCTCCCGTCGCAGCCTGTTCGCCTCTTCCTCCTGTGCCTATATAAGAGAGGTCGCTCCTCTCAGAGAGACACACCAGAACAACACAATCCTCTCGCCTCCAAGTTCCTGACCACTGAGCTACTGCTACGATCTTCCCCATCCCGGCTTGCGGCATGCACCGCAGGTCAGGACAGTAGGCCTCCGAAACCCCACCACTTTGAGTCCTGTACGGAAGAAGGGTGATAAGGTTTTTGGGTAGTGCTCTGCGCGACTACTGACCGGTTCATCACGGACGCTCCGGACACCAACGATCACTTCCCCAACGATGAATTCTTCCCCGACGTCGACAACCTCTTCGATGACATGGCTGGCGAGGATGTCGACCCCAAGTCCAGTGCTTCTGCTGCTGCTGTTGTCCCGTACATGTTTTTTCTCTTTCTGTTAGAGGTCCTGCCACAGTTCCTTATTCTAGTGTCTGCCCTAGATATGTTAGGTTCTACTTCATATATGCAACTTGCTCTACTGTCTGCTCTAGATATGCTTGGTTACAGTTCATATTTGCAGATGCTCTTTACCTTCTCACTGTTAGATTGCATGACTTGTTTCTCTACAATAATAGTCATGTTTTATCTAGTATTTCTGTTAATAAAATCATATGGTAAATTGCTCATATTTCCAACAACCCAAAAACCTTATTATAGGCAATTTACCCCAAGTGGTTTTGCTGCATCCATGAGGCCTCCTATGTTTGAGGGTATACACTATAAGAGGTGGCGCGTGAGAGCAGTCTTATGGTTTCAAACCATGAGTTGCTATGACGCCACTCTTGGCAAACCTGAAGGAGAGTATGATGCTCAACAGGAACAAGCTTTTCAGAAAATGGATACTCTGTTTAAGGCTGCTCTCTTGAGTGTTCTTGGTGAGAACATAGTTGATGCTTATGCGTCAATTGACAATGGAAAAGATATGTGGGACGCACTCGAGGCCAAGTTTGGGGTCTCGGATGCCGGCACTGAGCTGTACATCATGGAACAATTCTATGACTACAGGATGACTAAAGAGCGCTCTGTGGTTGAGCAAGCTCACGAGATAGAGTCATTTGCTAGAAAACTTGAGCACTTCAATTGTATGCTACCGGACAAGTTTGTTGCCGGAGGCATCATCACTAAGCTTCCTCCCTCATGGAGGAACTTTGCTACCTTACTGAAGCATAAGAGGCAGGAGTTTTCCGTTCCGGATCTCATTGGTACTCTTGATGTGGAAGAAAAGGTGAGAGCAAAGGACACACGTGCTCGAGGTATTGAGGGAGGATCTAGTGCCAATCTGGTACAGAAGAAAAACTTTCAGCCCCACAAGTTCAAGAACAAGGGGAAGTTTGATGGTAAAGAAAAGTTTGATGGAAAGAACAAGACTGTACAGCACACCAACTTCAAGAAGAAGAATGACAAGAAGAAAGGTGTTTGTCATGTGTGCGGAGATCCTGGCCATTGGGCTCTGTTGGAAATATGAGCAATTTACCATATGATTTTATTAACAGAAATACTAGATAAAACATGACTATTATTGCAGAGGAACAAGTCATGCAATCTGACAGTGAGAAGGTAAATAGCATCTGCAAATATGAACTATAACCAAGCATATCTAGAGCAGACAGTAGAGCAAGTTGCATATATGAAGTAGAACCTAACATATCTAGGGCAGACACTAGAACAAGGAACTATGGCAGGACCTCTGACAGAAAGAGCAAGAACACGTACGGGACAGCAGCAGCAGCAGAAGCACTGGACTTGGGGTCGGCATCCTCGCCAGCCATGTCGTCGAAGAGGTTGTCGACGTCAGGGAAGAAGTCGTTGTTGGGGAAGTGATCGTCGGTGTCCGGAGCGTCTGTGATGAACCGGTCAGTAGTCGCGCAAAGCGCTCCCCAAAAACCTTATCACCCTTCTCCCGTACAGGACTCAAAGCGGTGGGGTTTCAGAGGCCTACTGTCCCAACCTGCGGTGCACGCCGCAAGCTGGGATGGGGAAGATCGTAGTAGTAGCTCAGTGGTCAGGAACTTGGAGGCGAGAGGATTGTGTTGTTCTGGTGTGTCTCTCTGAGAGGAGCGACCTCTCTTATATAGGCACAGGAGGAAGAGGCGAACAGGCTGCGACAGGAGATGAAGCAACAGAGGGAGACGTAGCGAACAGGCAGCAGGCGAAGAGGTGTGCCGTTCGGATTCAATCACCACAGCAAGACGTTTCAGCTCCCATGTGACCGTTCGTATACCCGCCGTGCGTGGCAAAAATTTAGACATCGGCTCGGCTCATTCCCGCAACCCGCGACGCGTCGTGACGAGGCATGGCGTGGCGAGGCGGGCGGCGGAGGAGGAGCGCGCGTGAATGTCCCTCTTGTTCTCATGCTCATACATGTGGGGAAACATCCTCCCTTATAAGGAGGTCCAACTCCCACCAAACTAGCAATGTGGGACTAAACTTTGGTTCCACCTCTTGCCTTGCATGAATGGGCTGCGTGGGCCTCTAGGATTTATTAGGAATTTCTGAAACTGCTATTGGGCTGGCCCAAACTAGACAAAATTCCAGCAGGCTCCTAGTTGCCCTAATCGCTATGACAAGCGTCATCTTGGGAAAGGCGGCAAGATCGCTAATGTTGTTATTGGAGACACTGACATGAAGGATGCTGGGTATGGTATATTTCCCACTATTCTTTCAGTATGTCATTCTCCTGATTGGTTGATTGACACGGGTGCTAATGTGCATGTATGCGGTGATATTTCCATGTTTTCGTCTTATCAGACCGCAGGGACTTCTACCGTGCTGATGGGCAACGGTTCAAGTGCTTCTATTCATGGTGCTGGCATGGTCGATCTGAAGTTTACTTTGGGGAAGATCGTGCGGCTGAAGAACGTGCATTATGTCCCCTCCGTCAATAAAAATCTTGTTAGCGGATCTCTTCTGTGTAGAGATGGCTACAAGCTTGTCTTTGAGTCGAATAAATTTGTAATATCCAAGTATGGAACTTTTGTCGGTAAAGGCTATGAGTCAGGAGGCCTATTTCGTTTATCCTTATCAGATGTTTGCAATAAAGTTGTTAATCATGTTTGCAACAATAGTGAATCAAATGTGTGGCATTCACGTCTTTGTCATGTTAACTTTGGTTGCATGTCGCGACTAGCGAAGTTGAACTTAATCCCTAGTTTCACCACTGTCAAGGGATCTAAGTGTCAAGTGCATGTGCAAGCTAAGCAACCTCGTAAGTCTCATACGACTGCGGAAACAAGAAATCTTGCACCACTAGAGCTCATACATTCAGATCTTTGTGAAATGAATGGTGTGTTGACAAAAGGTGGAAAGAAGTATTTTATGACGTTAATTGATGACTCCACTAGATACTGCCATGTGTATCTTCTGAAATCTAAGGATGAGGCTTTGAACTATTTCAAGATCTATAAAGCTGAAGCGGAAAACCAACTTGATCAAAAAATCAAGAGGCTTAGGTCCGACCATGGTGGAGAGTATTTTTCCAGTGAATTTGATGCTTTTTGTGCGGAACAAGGTATAATCCATGAGAGGACGCCTCCCTATTCACCTCAGTCAAACGGGGTAGCCGAAAAAAAGAACTGTACTCTAACTGATTTGGTTAGCGCCGTGTTAGACACATCGAGTCTCTCCAAGGCATGGTGGGGGGAGGCGATATTGACTGCATGTCATGTCCTAAACCGAGTTCCCACAAAGAACAAAGAGATAACTCCATTCGAGGAATGGGAGAAGAAAAGGTTAAAACTCTCTTATCTACGAACCTGGGGTTGTTTGGCGAAAGTCAATGTGCCAATTCCAAAGAAGCGTAAGCTTGGACCAAAAACTGTGGATTGTGTTTTCCTGGGATATGCTTTTCATAGCATTGGCTATAGATTCTTGGTTCTAAAATCTGAGGTATCTGACATGCATGTTGGTACAATCATGGAGTCGAATGATGCGACTTTCTTTGAAGATATCTTTCCCATGAAGGATATGGCGAGCTCATCAAATCAGGAGATGCCTAGTTCCTCGAATCAGGAATTAGTTACAATTACTGGACCTACCATTTCGATGGAACACTTTGAAAATCCTGTGGAGGAGAACAATGAAGTTCCTACTAGGAGCAAGAGACAGAGGACTGCAAAGTCCTTTGGTGATGATTTTCTTGTGTATCTCATAGATGACACTCCCAGTTCTATTTCAGAGGCCTATGCATCGGAAGATGCTGACTATTGGAAGGAAGCGGTTCGTAGTGAGATGGATTCCATCTTGGCAAATGAAACTAGGGAGATAATTGATCGTCCTTATGGGTGCAAACCTATAGGGTGCAAATGGGTATTCAAGAAGAAGCTTAGGGCTGATGGTACTATCGAGAAGTACAAGGCACGGCTCGTGGCCAAGGGTTATACCCAAAAGGAAGGTGAAGACTTCTTTGATACTTTCTCACCTGTGGCTCGACTGACCACTATTCACATACTACTTTCATTAGCTGCCTCACATGGTCTTCTCGTTCATCAAATGGATGTTAAGACTGCTTTCCTAAATGGAGAGTTGGAAGAGGAAATTTATATGGAACAACCAGATGGGTTTGTAGTAGATGGTCAGGAAGGAAAAGTGTGCAAGTTGCTGAAGTCTTTGTATGGACTTAAGCAAGCACCCAAGCAGTGGCATGAGAAGTTTGAAAGAATTTTAACAGCTACAGGCTTTGTTGTAAACGAAGCTGATAAATGTGTGTACTATCGCCATGGTGGGGGCGAGGGAGTTATCCTTTGCTTGTATGTTGATGACATTCTGATTTTTGGAACAAATCTGAATGTTATTAAGGAGGTCAAGGATTTCCTATCTCGTTGTTTTGAGATGAAGTATTTAGGAGTGGCTGATGTCATTCTGAACATCAAGTTGTTGAGAGACAATGATGGTGGGATTACATTGCTTCAATCTCACTATGTGGAAAAGATCTTAAGTCGCTTTGGCTACAGTGACTGCAAGCCCTCTCCAACACCATATGATGCTAGCGTGTTGCTTCGAAAGAATCGAAGAATTGCTAGAGACCAATTGAAGTATTCTCAGATTATTGGCTCGCTTATGTATTTAGCCAGTGCTACAGGACCTGACATCTCTTTTGCTATTAGCAAACTGAGCTGGTTTGTCTCAAAACCAGGAGATGTGCATTGGAAAGCTCTAGAGAGAGTTATGCGTTACTTGAAAGGCGCTGCGAGTTATGGAATTCACTACACTGGGTACCCAAAGGTACTGGAAGGGTATAGTGACTCAAACTGGATCTCAGATGCTGATGAGATAAAGGCCACGAGCGGATATGTATTCACTCATGGAGGTGGTGCTGTTTCTTGGAAGTCTTGCAAGCAGACCATCTTAACGAGGTCAACAATGGAAGCAGAACTAACAACACTAGATACAGCTACGGTCAAAGCAGATTGGCTTCGTCGGCTCTTGAATGACTTGCCGGTTGTTGAGAAACCTGTACCGGTATCCTTATGAACTGCGACAATCAAATTGTGATCACGAAAGTGAGCAGCTCAAAGGATAACATGAAGTCATCAAGACACGTTCAGAGAAGGTTAAAGTCTGTCAGGAAAATGAAAAACTCCAGAGTTATTGCATTGGATTATATCCAAACGTCTAAAAATCTGGCAGATCCTTTTACTAAGGGTCTATCACGTAATGTGATAGATAATGCATCGAAGGAGATGGGTATGAGACCCACAATATGGGTTGTTCACAGTGGTAACCTAGTCTATGTGATCGGAGATCCCGTGAATTAGATGTGGAAGACAAGCTGTTGGTCAACTGAGAGGAGAGTATCCTTACTATTAACAATACCACTCCATGAAGATGCAATACTCTCCTAATCTGCATGGCAGGTTGATGTATATCTTAATGTGTTCTAAGTGGCTCATTTAAGCAGAGATGTTGTCCTGCAGAACATCTTTTGAAGAACACACCTATATGAGTCTGATTGTTAAATGTCGCAATCTATGAGAGTAGGGTGCTCTCTAGTAAACTCATGAAAGGTCTCGGAGTATGACGCATAAGCTCCACCCGCGGGGAAGACCCACGGTAGCCTAGTATCGGTCAAGACTTTGTGTGAAGCTAGATTCACAGAAAACTTGCAGTTCAAGGCCCAGTCCACTGTTCAAGTTGCTTACTAGTCTAGTATAGAGTTCTAGGTGGAAGTTCAACTTAACAGTCTCCACTGCAGTACCGGTATATAAAACAGTGTTTTGGAACTAAAGGCAAAATTGTGTGCCTCTGGGATCTGGTGGGGGATTGCTAGAATTTTGTCTGGTTTGGGCCAGCCCAATAGCAGTTTCAGAAATTCCTAATAAATCCTAGAGGCTCACGTAGCCCATTCATGCAAGGCAAGAGGTGGAACCAAAGTTTAGTCCCACATTGCTAGTTTGGTGGGAGTTGGACCTCCTTATAAGGGAGGATGTTTCCCCACGTGTATGAGCATGAGAACAAGAGGGACATTCACGCGCGCTCCTCCTCTGCCGCCCGCCTCGCCATGCCACGCCTCATCACGATGCGCTGCGGGTTGCGGGAAAGAGCCGAGCCGATGTCTAAATTTTTGCCATGCACGACGGGTATACGAACGGTCACACGGGAGCTGAAACGTTTTGCTGTGGTGATTGAATCCTAACGGCACACCTCTTCGCCTGCTGCCTGTTCGCTACGTCTCCCTCTGTTGCTTCATCTCCCATCGCAGCCTGTTCGCCTCTTCCTCCTGTGCCTATATAAGAGAGGTCACTCCTCTCAGAGAGACACACCAGAACAACACAATCCTCTCGCCTCCAAGTTCCTGACCACTGAGCTACTACTACGATCTTCCCCATCCCAGCTTGCGGCATGCACCGCAGGTTGGGACAGTAGGCCTCCGAAACCCCACCGCTTTGAGTCCTGTACGGGATAAGGGTGATAAGGTTTTTGGGGAGCGCTCTGCGTGACTACTGACCGGTTCATCACGGACGCTCCGGACACCGACGATCACTTCCCCAACGACGACTTCTTCCCCGACGTCGACAACCTCTTCGACGACATGGCTGGCGAGGATGTCGACCCCAAGTCCAGTGCTTCTGCTATTGCTGCTGTCCCGTATGTGTTCTTGCTCTTTCTGTTAGAGGTCCTGCCACAGTTCCTTGTTCTAGTGTCTGCCCTAGATATGTTAGGTTCTACTTCATATATGCAACTTGCTCTACTGTTTGCTCTAGATATGCTTGGTTACAGTTCATATTTGCATATGCTATTTACCTTCTCACTGTCAGATTGCATGACTTGTTTCTCTGCAATAATAGTCATGTTTTATCTAGTATTTCTGTTAATAAAATCATATGGTAAATTGCTCATATTTCCAACAACCCAAATGCGTATATATGAACAATTTACCCGGTGCTAGATATCGCATTACTCTAGGATGCTCAGTTCATTGATAATCCTGTCTAGTGTCCACAGCGAGATATATTCTAACTAAAGCAGCTCCCAGTAACACAATATTGTGGTGTCTTTCTTGAGGCAGGTACTAATTGCTAAATTTACGCCGTGCTAAATTGATTCAGAAAGGTGTGTTTCTTGAGACTGAACCCGGCCCACTTCTTTTTCATGAGCTTATTATGATAGTCGCTCTGTTCCAGGAAATTTATGGTTGTTGCACGCTTGCTGCCTCCTCCAAAAAATCTAAAATTCTCATTATTATACTCGGACTCATTATTATACTCGGACTCATTAGTATATGCCTTCCTTCTCTTCTTTCTCGGACTCATTTGATTACAGCTTCATGTCTAATGATAGTTATTTTTTTCTAACTTGATCCTACAACTGATCTGTGTACCCATGCTATGCTCTTTTGACAGAAGACCCAAGGACAGACAGTTCCTTTGGCCCAAATTTGCAATCCATGAATATGATATGCAAACAATCAGAATAAGAACGGAGCCGAGTTTCAACATGATCCTAGTTAAATATCTCAACTTGGACAATCAGCAATGCAGGAGCATTAGGAAACTTCGAGAAACATCTGAAAACATCACAATGTGCTGCCGTAGTTGCAAGCTGATTGAATCACATAAAATCAGTAGTACAGAAACAATACCGCTACACATACCAATTTGCATCAGGCAAGCTGAAAGAATGAGGCATCATATATGATGAGACAACGCTATCAAATAAGCCTCTCAGAAGGTCTACTAGCTTGCAATATTTCATTTGCTACTCCCAACATGCTCAGCAGACAATTTAGTTCATGTATAAGAGGTAGGCAAATAAAGTGAATTGGATACATATTGCAAGCTTCATATATAGACAAACTGGAGCGACAAGGCTCGAAATTATTCAGAATACTATTGCGTCAATGGCATGACATTCAACAAATTTTAGTAGGTGCGATTGCACACAAATTATGATTTCATCAAGCATAAATGCAGTCAGCCATCTACAAAGAAAAAACGTTTAGTCCATCAAATTCAAATAAGCTAACCATGTGGTCAAAAGCAACTATTATCCCCAATTTTTCCATCTTAGAACTGATACCTTGTTGCATCCTTGTGCCATTGTGTTCAATTCTCTTTTTTTCACTCTAGCGTACCAAGGAATAAAGTGAAAACCTTTTGCAATGCTCGTCAGTTCTGTAGAGAAAGAAAATAAAGAACGGTTGTCAACCAAAATTAAGATGGTTGAACGTTTATTTGTAGAAGACCATCAGAGATAAGATTACAAAATCAAAATTAAATTTTACTAGGATGTTCGCGCTTGCATGCACACACACAGGCAACTGTTACTCGAGATCAAGTAAACCCTTATCATAATCATGTTGCACCAAAGATCAAGTAGACAACAATTGCATGTAATCTTAACTAGCTAGTAAACAAGAGTCAAATTAACATACATGGAAAATTCTTATGATGCCATGATTGTTTGGATTGCCTCACCATGTGGAAATTTTTGTGCAACTAGCTTTGGATGGTTGTGTCTTCAGTTGTATGTCGTCAGGCTCTATGCAATGCTTTATTTTATTACTTAATACTTGTATACGAGGGTTTTGATAACTTTGAGGGGAGTATTAGCCACTAGATCTGGCATATGTTTTTCTTTTGAGAATCAGATCTGGCATATGTTAATCTAGTGGATTATGGATGTAAGGCTATATGAATAGATCGCAACCTATTCTTATCATGCCAGATTGTTTGGATTACTCTATTCTCCTACATATGCTTATTATTATGTGCCACTATGATTATAAGAGATGCTACTGGTGAACATATGAGTCCTGGTCCAATTTACTCTTTAAGAAAACCTACAAAATATCGTTCAGTTGCACTTTTATTTTGATATATTATTTATTACAAAAATAATATAATTGGAGGTTGGCCACATGTACTATGGGGTCAAAGTCATTTAGGAGCGAGGTGCTGGAGGAGGGTGATGAGGTGCGAGGCAACGGAACAAAATTACAACACTAGGACATGGCAAGGTAGATGCTTAAGTAGTAGATCTCATCCGAATAAGTAACGAATGGTGGCCAGGATTGGGCCATGAGAGGAATGTGCGTGTGGAGAAAAACAAGCAAAGACAAACAGCTCATTACAAATATGAGTACATCCAAGAGGCTATGGATGCATAGTGAAGGGACCTTTACATCGAGTGAATTTCTTGATGAACGTGTGGGGCAGGTGACACAAGCTAACCGTTCAATAAAGCAGGGAGTGAGTGGCATTTTAAGGCCATTTGAACAATGTTTAGTCCCCTTACGATCAAGATTTTTCCTTTAGCAACTGATAGGGGTCGTTCCCCATCTAATAGTTAGATTCAATGAAGGCAGATGCCTTTTGGAAGAAGTTGTGCTCTTTGTGGAGAACTTGAATATACAAGGTTCAAGTGGAGATGCATTCATAAATTACTTAACACTGGGACCCTACTACTTTTGGCCAATTTATCACTGTTACTCAGGGGATCTAGAGCCAGTCATAGAGAGTAATTTGGTTATGCCTCGCTGCCAAGATCTAGGCACTCCTCATTACTAGAAAATAGGTTAGCAACATGATTAGATATCCCTAATCAACAGGTTGATTGCTTATTTAGAATGCTTATGTTTATGTAGCTTTGGTCCAATCAGTGAAGAGGGACGACAAGTATGAAGGAAATATGCCCCAGAGGCAATAATAAAGTTGTTATTTTATATTTCCTTATTCATGATAAAGGTTTATTATTCAGGCTATAATTGTATTGATCGGAAACCTAAATACATGTGCGAATATATAAACAAACACCGTGTCCCTAGTGAGCCTCTACTAGACTAGCTCATTGATCAAAGATGGTTAAGGTTACCTAACCATAGACATGTGTTGTCATTTGATAACGGGATCACATCATTAGGAGAATGATGTGATGGACAAGACCCATCTGTTAGCTTAGCATAATGATCGTTCAGTTTTATTGCTATTGCTTTCTTCATGTCAAATACATATTCCTTCGACTATGAGATTATGCAACTCTGGATACCGGAGGAATGCCTTGTGTGCTATCAAACGTCACAACGTAACTGGGTGATTATAAAGATGCTCTACAGGTATCTCCGAAGGTGTTTGTTGAGTTGGCATAGATCGAGATTAGGATTTGTCACTCCGAGTATCGAAGAGGTATCTCTGGGCTCTCTCGGTAATACACATCATAAGCTTGCAAGCAAACGACTAAGGAGTTAGTCACGAGGTGATGTATTATGGAACGAGTAAAGAGACTTGCCGGTAATGAGATTAAACTAGGTATGAAGATACCGACGATCAAATCTCGGGCAAGTAACATACCGATAGACAAAGGGAATTACGTATATTGTCATAACGGTTCGACCAATAAAGATCTTTGTAGAATATGTAGGAGCCAATACGAGCATCCAAGTTCCGCTATTGGTTATTGACCGGAGAGGTGTCTCGGTCATGTCTACATAGTTCTCGAACCTGTAGGGTCCGCACGCTTAACGTTCGTTCACGATATAGTATTATATGAGTTATGTGATTTGGTGACCGAATGTTGTTCGGAGTCCCGGATGAGATCGCGGACATGACGAGGAGTCTCGAAATGGTCTAGAGGTAAAGATTGATATATAGGACGATGGTATTCGAACACCGGAAGTGTTTCGGGGGTACCGGGTACTAATCGGGTCACCGGAAGGGGTTCCGGGCACCCTCGGCAAAAGATATGGGCCTTATGGGCCAAGAGGGGAAACGCACCAGCCACAAGGAGCTGGTGCGCCCCCCATATGGGCCGGCCAAGAAGGAGAAGGAAAGAGGGGAAGGGAAAGGAAAGAGAGGGAATAGGATTCCCCCTTCCTTCCCTCTCTCCCTCTCTTTCCTTCCCCCTCCGGCAAATAAGGAAGGGGGGGCGCACCACTTGGGAGGACCCCAAGTAGGATTCGGCCTACTTGGGATGCCCTCCTGGCTCCTCCCTCCTCCCCCCACCTATATATATGTGGGAGGGGGGCGCCTAGCACACCCAGACAATTGCCTAGCCGTGTGTGGCGCCCCCCTCCACCGTTTACTCCCACGGTCATATCTTCGTAGTGCTTAGGCGAAGCCCTGCGCGGATCAACTTCACCATCACCGTCACCACGCCGTCGTGCTGACGGAACTCATCTACTACCTTGACAACTTGCTGGATCAAGAAGGCGAGGGACGTCACCGAGCTGAACGTGTGCATAACTCGGAGGTGCCGTACGTTCGGTACTTGATCGATCGGAGCTAGAAGAAGTTTGACTACATCAACCGCGTTGTCAAACGCTTCCGCTTATGGTCTACGAGGGAACGTAGACATACTCTCCCCCTCATTTCTATGCATCTCCATGGATAGATCATTGCGTGTGTGTAGAATTTTTTTTGTTTTCCATGCAACGTTTCCCAACAGTGGTATCAGAGCCAGGTCTATGCGTAGATGATATGCACGAGTAGAACACAAAGAGTTATGGGCGGTGATAGTCATACTGCTTACCATCAACGTCTTATTTTGATCGGCGGTATTGTAAGATGAAGCGGCCCGGACCAACCTTACATGTCCACGTACATGAGACCGATTCCACCAACAGACATGTAACTAGTTTTGCATAAAGGTGGCTGGCGGGTGTCTGTTTCTCCTACTTTAGTTGAATCGAATTTGACTACGGCCGGTCCTTGAAGAAGGTTAAAACAGCAAACTTGACGAAACACCGTTGTGGTTTGATGCGTAGGTAAGAACGGTTCTTGCTAGTAGCCCGTAGCAGCCACGTAAAACTTGCAACAACAAAGTAGAGGACGTGTAACTTGTTTTTGTAGGACATGTTGTGATGTGATATGGTCAAGACATGATGTGATATACGTTATTGTATGAGATGATCATGTTTTGTAAAAGTTATCGGCAACCGGCAGGAGCCTTATGGTTGTCTCTTTATTGTATGAAATGCAAACGCCATGTAATTGCTTTACTTTATCACTATGCGTTAGCGATAGTTGTAGAAGCAATAGTTGGCGAGACGACCATGACACAACGATGGAGATCAAGGTGTCGAGCCGGTGACGATGGAGATCAAAAGCACAAGATGATGATGGCCATATCATGTCACATATTTTGATTGCATGTGATGTTTATCTTTTATGTATCTTATTTTGCTTAGTACGGCGGTAGCATTATAAGATGATCCCTTAACTAAATTTCAAGGTAAAAGTGTTCTCCCTGAGTATGCACCGTTGCTACAGTTCGTCGTGTTGAGACACCACATGATGATTGGGTGTGATAGACTCTACGTTCACATACAACGGGTGCAAGACATTTCTGCACATGCGGAATACTTGGGTTAAACTTGACGAGCCTAGCATGTACAGACATGGCCTCGGAACACTGGAGACCGAAAGGTCGAACGTGAATCATATAGTAGATATGATCAACATAGAGATGTTCACCATTGATGACTACCCCATCTCACATGATGATCGAACATGGGTTAGTTGATTTGGATCACGTATCACTTAGATGACTTAAGGGATGTCTATTTAAGTGGGAGTTCTTAAGTAATTTGATTAATTGAACTTAATTTATCATGAACTTAGTTCTGGTAGTATTTGCAAATTATGTTGTAGATCAATAGCTCACGATGTAGCTCCCCGTTTATTTTTATATGTTCCTAGAGAAAAATAAGTTGAAAGATGATAGTAGCAATGATGCGGACTGGGTCCATGATCTGAGGATTATCCTCATTGCTGCACAGAAGAATTATGTCCTTGATGCACCGCTAGGTGACAGACCTATTGCAGGAGCAGATGCAGACATTATGAACGTTTGGCAAGCTCGATATGATGACTACTTAATAGTTTAGTGTGCCATGCTTTACAGCTTAGAATCGGGACTTCAAAAATGTTTTGAACGCCACGGAGCATATGAGATGTTCCAAGAGCTGAAATTGGTATTTCAGACTCATGCCCATGTCGAGAGGTATGAGACCTCTGACAAGTACTTTGCCAAAAAGATGGAGGAGAATAGCTCAGCCAGTGAGCATGTGCTCAGAATGTCTGGGTACTACAATCACTTGAATCAAGTGGGAGTTAATCTTCCAGATAAGATAGTGATTGACAGAATTCTCTAGTCACTATCACCAAGCTACTAGAACTTCGTGATGAACTATAATATGCAAGGGATGATGAAAACGATTCCCAAGCTCTTCGCGATGCTAAAATCAGCGAAGGTAGAAATCAAGAAAGAGCATCAAGTGTTGATGGTTAACAAGACCGCTAGTTTCAAGAAAAAGGGCAAAGGGAAAGAAAGGGAACTTCAAAAAGAATGGCAAGCAAGTTGCCACTCCCGTGAAGAAGCCCAAAGCTGGACCCAAGCCTGAAACTGAGTGCTTCTACTGCAAAGGAAATGGTCACTGGAAGTGGAACTACCCCAAATACTTGGCGGATAAGAAGGATGGCAAAGTGAACAAAAGTATATTTGATATACATGTTATTGATGTGTACCTTACTAGTGTTCATAGTAGCACCTGGGTATTCGATACCGGTTCAGTTGCTAAGATTAGTAACTCGAAACAGGAGTTGCAGAATAAACAGAGACTAGTTAAGTGCGAGGTGACGATGTGTGTTGGAAGTGATTCCAAGGTTGATACGATCACCATCGCACACTCCCTCTACCTTTGGGATTAGTGTTGAACCTAAATAAATGTTATTTGGTGTTTGCGTTGAGCATGAATATGATTAGATCATGTTTATTGCAATACGGTTATTCATTTAAGTTAGAGAATAATTGTTGTTCTGTTTACATGAATAAAACCTTCTATGGTCATACACCCAATGTGAATGGTTGATTGAATCTCGATCGTAGTGATACACATATTCATAATATTGATGCCAAAAGATGCAAAGTTGATAATGATAGTGCAACGTATATGTGGCACTGCCGTTTAGGTCTTATTGGTGTAAAGCGCATAAAGAAACTCCATGTAGATGGACTTTTGTAGTCACTTGATTATGAATCATTTGATACTTGCGAACAATGCCTCATGGGCAAGATGACTAAAACTCTGTTCTCCGAAACAATGGAGCGAGCTAATGACTTGTTGGAAATAATACATACCGATGTATGCGGTCCGATGAGTGTTGAAGCACGCGGTGGGTATCGTTATTTTCTGACCTTCACAGACGATTTGAGCAGATATGGGTATATCTACTTAATGAAACACAAGTCTGAAACATTTGAAAAGTTCAAAGAATTTCAGAGTGAAGTAGAAAATCATCGTAACAAGAAAATAAAGTTTCTACGATCTGATCGCGGAGGCGAATATTTGAGTTACGAGTTTGGCCTTCATTTAAAACAATGTAGAATAGTTTCACAACTCACGCCACCTGGAACACCATAGCGTAATGGTGTGTCCAAACGTCGTGACCGTACTTTATTAGATATGGTGCGATCTATGATGTCTCTTACCAATTTACCACTATCGTTTTGGGGTTATGCATTAGAGACAGCTGCATTCACGTTAAATAGGGCACCGTCTAAATCCGTTGAGACGACACCGTATGAACTTTGGTTTTACAAGAAACCTAAGCTGTCGTTTCTTAAAGTTTCGGGTTACGACACTTATGTCAAAAGGCTTCAGCCTGATAAGCTCGAACCCAAATCGGAGAAGTGCATCTTCATAGGATACCCTAAGGAAACAATTGGGTACACCTTCTACCACAGATCCGAAGGCAAGATTTTTGTTGCCAAAAACGGAACCTTTCTAGAAAAGGAGTTTCTCTCGAAAGAAGTGAGTGGGAGAAAAGTAGAACTTGATGAGGTAAGTGTATCTTCTTTGAAATTGGAAAGTAGCACATCAGAGAAATCCGTTCCCGTGATGCCTACACCAACTAGAGAGGAAGCTAATGATGATGATCATGAAACTTCAGATTAAGTTACTACTGGACATCGTAGGTCGAACAGAGCACGTTCCGCACCAGAGTGGTATGGTAATCCTGTCCTGGAAGTCATGTTACTAGACCATGGCGAACCTCCGAACTATGAAGAAGCTATGATGAGCCCAGATTCCGATAGATGGCTTGAGGCCATGAAATCTGAGATAGGATCCATGTATGAGAACAAAGTGTCGACTTTGGTGGACTTGCCCGATGATCGGCAAGCCATTGAGAATAAATAGATCTTCAAGAAGAAGACAGACGCTGATGGTAATGTCACCATCTACAAAGCTCGACTTGTTGCGAAAGGTTTTCGACAAGTTCAAGGAGTTGACTACGATAAGACATTCTCACCCGTAGCGATACTTAAGTCAGTCCGAATCATGTTAGCAATTGCCGCATTTTATAATTATGAAATCTGGCAAATGGACGTCAAAACTGTATTCCTTAATGGATTTCTTAAAGAAGAGTTGTATATCATGCAACCAGAAGGTTTTGTCGATCCTAAAGGTCCTAACAAAGTGTGCAAGCTCCAGCGATCCATCTATGGACTGGTGCAAGCATCTCGGAGTTGGAATATACGCTTTGATGAGGTGAGCAAAGCATATGGTTTTATACAGACTTATGGTGAAGCCTGTATTTACAAGAAAGTGAGTGGGAGCTCTGTAGCATTTCTGATATTATATGTGGATGCCATATTGTTGATCGGAAATGATATAGAATTTCTGGATAGCATAAAAGGATACTGGAATAAGAATTTTTCAATGAAAGACCTCGGTGAAGCTGCTTATATATTAGGCATCAAGATCTATAGGGATAGATCGAGACGCTTAATAGGACTTTCACAAAGCACATACCTTGATAAAGTTTTGAAGAAGTTCAAAATGGATCAGTCAAAGAAAGGGTTCTTGCCTATGCTACAAGGTGTGAAGTTGAGTCAGACTCAAAGCCCGACCACTGCAGAAGATAGAGAGAGAATGAAAGTCATTCCCTATGCCTCAGTCACAGGTTCTATAAAGTATGCCATGTTGTGTGCCAGACCTGTTGTGTGCCTTGCCATGAGTTTGGCAAGGGGGTGCAATAGTGATCT
Source organism: Thinopyrum elongatum (assembly GCA_011799875.1). Taxonomy (NCBI): domain Eukaryota; kingdom Viridiplantae; phylum Streptophyta; class Magnoliopsida; order Poales; family Poaceae; genus Thinopyrum; species Thinopyrum elongatum. The sequence continues at coordinate 117,067,089 of CM022302.1, read as the reverse complement.
AGGAGTAGATCACTGGACATCGGTCAAAATTATCCTTAGGTACCTAAAGAGGACTAAGGAAATGTTTCTCGGTTATGGAGGTGATAAAGAGTTCGTCATAAAGAGTTACGTCGATGCAAGCTTTGACACTGATCCGGATGACTCTGAGTCTCAATCTGGATACATATTGATAGTGGGAGCAATTAGCTAGAGTAGCACCATGCAGAGCATTGTAGACATAGAAATTTGCAAATATACATACGGATCTGAATGTGACAGACCCGTTGACTAAACTTCTCTCACAAGCAAAACATGATCACACCTTAGTACTCTTTGGGTGTTAATCACATGGTGATGTGAACTAGATTATTGACTCTAGTAAACCCTTTGGGTGTTGGTCACATGGCGATGTGAACTATGGGTGTTAATCACATGATGATGTGAACTATTGGTGTTAAATCACATGGCGATGTGAACTAGATTATTCACTCTAGTGCAAGTGGGAGACTGAAGGAAATATGCCCTAGAGGCAATAATAAAGTTGTTATTTTATATTTCCTTATTCATGATAAAGGTTTATTATTCATGCTAGAATTGTATTGATCGGAAACCTAAATACATGCATAATGATCGTTCAGTTTTATTGCTATTGCTTTCTTCATGTCAAATACATATTCCTTCGACTATGAGATTATGCAACTCCCGGATACCGGAGGAATGCCTTGTGTGCTATCAAACGTCACAACGTAACTGGGTGATTATAAAGATGCTCTACAGGTATCTCCAAAGGTGTTTGTTGAGTTGGCATAGATCGAGATTAGGATTTGTCACTCCGAGTATCGGAGAGGTATCTCTGGGCCCTCTCGGTAATACACATCATAAGCTTGCAAGCAAATGACTAAGGAGTTAGTCACGAGGTGATGTATTACGGAATGAGTAAAGAGACTTGCTGGTAACGAGATTGAACTAGGTATGAAGATACCAACGATCGAATCTCAGGCAAGTAACATACCGATAGACAAAGGGAATTACGTATGTTGTCATAACGGTTCGACCGATAAAGATCTTTGTAGAATATCTAGGAGCCAATATGAGCATCCAGGTTCCGCTATTGGTTATTGACCGGAGAGGTGTCTCGTTCATGTCTACATAGTTCTCGAACCCGTAGGGTCCGCACGCTTAACGTTCGTTGACGATATAGTATTATATGAGTTATGTGATTTGGTGACCGAATGTTGTTCGGAGTCCCGGATGAGAACGCGGACATGACGAGGAGTCACGAAATGGTTGAGAGGTAAAGATTGATATATAGGACGATGGTATTCGTACACCGGAAGTGTTTCGGGGGTACCGGGTACTAATCGGGTCACCGGAAGGGGTTCCGGGCACCCCCGGCAAAAGATATGGGCCTTATGGGCCAAGAGTGGAAACGCACCATCCACAAGGGGCTGGTGCGCCCCCCATATGGGCCAGCCAAGAAGGGGAAGGAAAGATGGGAAGGGAAAGGAAAGAGAGGGAATATGATTCCCCCTTCCTTCCCTCTCCCCCTCTCTTTCCTTCCCCCTCCGGCAAATAAGGAAGGGGGGGCGCACCACTTGGGAGGACCCCAAGTAGGATTCGGCCTACTTGGGGCGCCCTCCTGGCTGCTCCCTCCTCCCCCCACCTATATATATGTGGGAGGGGGGCGCCTAGCACACCCAGACAATTGCCTAGCCGTGTGCGGCGCCCCCCTCCACCGTCTACTCCCACGGTCATATCTTCGTAGTGCTTAGGCGAAGGCCTGCGCGGATCAACTTCACCATCAATACGCCATCGTACTGACGGAACTCATCTACTACCTCGACAACTTGCTGGATCAAGAAGGCGAGTGTTGGGGAACGTAGTAGTAAATCAAAAAAATTCCTACGCATCACCAAGATCAATCTATGGAGAGACTAGCAACGAGAGAGAGAGAGGAGTGCATCTTCATACCCTTGAAGATCGCGATGCGGAAGCGTTGCAAGAACGCGGTTGGAGGAGTCGTACACGCAGCGATTCTGATCGCGGTCGATTCCGATCTAAGCACCGAACAATGGCGCCTCCACGTTCAACACACGTGCAGCCCGGTGACGTCTCCCGTGCCTTGATCCAGCAAGGAGGAGGGAGAGGTTGGGGAAGACAACTCCGGCAGCACGACGGCATGGTGGTGGAGTTGGCAGTTCTCTGGCAGGGCTTCGCCAAGCTCAACGGAGGAGGAGGGGGTGTTGGAGAGGGGGAGGGCTGCGCCTTGGATGAGGTGCTGCTGCCCTCCCTCCTCCCCTCTATTTATAGGGCCAAGGGGGAAGGGGCCGGCCCCTCTAGATCAGATCTAGAGGGGGGGCGGCGGCCAGGGGGAGGAGGCTTGCCCCCCAAGCCAAGGGGGCGCCCCCTTTAGGGTTTCCCCCAACCCTAGGCGCATGGGCCCTAGGGGGGATGGCGCCCAGCCCACTTAGGGGCTGGTTCCCTCCCCCATACAGCCCATAGGGCCCTCCGGGGCAGGTGGACCCTCCCGGTGGACCCCCGGAACCCCTTCGGCGGTCCCGATACAATACCGGAAAACCCCCGAACACTTCCGGTGACCGTATGATGACTTCCCATATATAAATCTTCACCTCCGGACCATTCTAGAACTCCTCGTGACGTCTGGGATCTCATCCGGGACTCCAAACAACATTCGGTAACCACATACTATTTCCCATAACAACTCTAGCGTCACCGAACCTTAAGTGTGTAGACCCTACGGGTTCGGGAACTATGCAGACATGACCGAGACATCTCTCCGGCCAATAACCAACAGCGGGATCTGGATACCCATGTTGGCTCCCACATGTTCCACGATGATCTCATCGGATGAACCACGATGTCGAGGATTCAATCAATCCCGTATACAATTCCCTTTGTCTACCGGTATGATACTTGCCCGAGATTCGATCGTCGGTATCCCTATACCTTGTTCAATCTCGTTGCCGGCAAGTCTCTTTACTCGTTCCGTAACGCATGATCCCGTGGCTAACTCTTTAGTCACATTGCGCTCATTATGATGATGCATTACCGAGTGGGCCCAGAGATACCTCTTCGTCATACGGAGTGACAAATCCCAGTCTCGATTCGTGCCAACCCAACAGACACTTTCGGAGATACCTGTAGTGCACCTTTATGGTCAACCTGTTATGTTGTGACGTTTCATATACCCAAAGCATTCCTACGGTATCCGGGATTTGCACAATCTCATGGTCTAAGGAAATGATACTTGACATTAGAAAAGCTTTAGCAGACGAACTTCACGATCTAGTGCTATGCTAAGGATTGGGTCTTGTCCATCACATCATTCACCTAATGATGTGATCCCGTTATCAACGACATCCAATGTCCATGGTCAGGAAACCGTAACCATCTATTGATCAACGAGCTAGTCAACTAGAGGCTCACTAGGGACATGTTGTGGTCTATGTATTCACACATGTATTACGATTTCCGGATAACACAATTATAGCATGAACAATAGACAATTATCATGAACAAGGAAATATAATAATAACTACTTTATTATTGCCTCTAGGGCATATTTCCAACAGTCTCCCACTTGCACTAGAGTCAATAATCTAGTTACATTGTGATGAATCGAACACCCATAGAGTTCTGGTGTTGATCATGTTTTGCTCGTGGAAGAGGTTTAGTCAACGGATCTGCGACATTCAGATCCGTATGCACTTTACAAATATCTATGTCTCCATATTGAACATGTTCACGAATGGAGTTGAAGCGACGCTTGATATGCCTGGTCTTCTTGTGAAACTTGGGCTCCTTGGCGAGGGCAATAGCTCCAGTGTTGTCACAGAAGAGAGTCATTGGGCCCGACGCATTGGGAATAACTCCTAGGTCAGTGATGAACTCCTTCATCCAGACTGCTTCCTGTGCTGCCTCCGAGGCTGCTATGTACTCCGCTTCACATGTAGATCCCGCCACGACGCTTTGCTTGCAACTGCACCAGCTGACTGCCCCACCATTCAAAATATACACGCATCCGGTTTGTGACTTGGAGTCATCCAGATCTGTGTCGAAGCTAGCATCGACGTAACCCTTTACGACGAGCTCTTCGTCACCTCCATAAACGAGAAACATATCCTTAGTCCTTTTCAGGTACTTCAGGATGTTCTTGACCGTTGTCCAGTGTTCCATGCCGGGATTACTTTGGTACCTTCCTACCAAACTTACGGCGAGGTTCACATCAGGTCTGGTACACAGCATGGCATACATAATAGACCCTATGGCTGAGGCATAGGGGATGGCACTCATCTTTTCTCTATCTTCTGCCGAGGTCGGGCATTGAGCCGTGCTCAATCTCACACCTTGCAATACAGGCAAGAACCCCTTCTTGGACTGATCCATATTGAACTTCTTCAATATCTTGTCAAGGTACGTGCTTTGCGAAAGACCAATGAGGCGTCTCGATCTATCTCTATAGATCTTGATGCCTAATATGTAAGCAGCTTCTCCAAGGTCCTTCATTGAAAAACACTTATTCAAGTAGGCCTTTATGCTTTCCAAGAATTCTATATCATTTCCCATTAATAGTATGTCATCCACATATAATATGAGAAATGCTACAGGGCTCCCACTCACTTTCTTGTAAACACAGGCTTCTCCATAAGTCTGTGTAAACCCAAACGCTTTAATCATCTCATCAAAGCAAATGTTCGAACTCCGAGATGCTTGCACCAGCCCATAAATTGAGCGCTGGAGCTTGCATACCTTGTCAGCATTATTAGGATCGACAAAACCTTCCGGCTGCATCATATACAACTCTTCCTTAAGGAAACCATTAAGGAATGCCGTTTTGACGTCCATTTGCCATATCTCATAATCATAGAATGCGGCAATTGCTAACATGATTCGGACGGACTTCAGCTTCGCTACGGGTGAGAAGGTCTCATCATAGTCAACCCCTTGAACTTGTCGATAACCCTTAGCGACAAGTCAAGCCTTATAGATGGTCACATTACCATCCGCGTCTGTCTTCTTCTTAAAGATCCATTTGTTCTCTATGGCTTGCCGATCATCAAGCAAGTCTGTCAAAGTCCATACTTAGTTTTCATACATGGATCCTATCTCGGATTTCATGGCTTCTAGCCATTTGTTGGAATCCAGGCCCGCCATCGCTTCTTCATAGTTCGAAGGTTCACCGTTGTCTAACAACATGATTTCCAGGACAGGGTTGCCGTACCACTCTGGTGCGGAACGTGTCCTCGTGGACCTACGAATTTCAGTAGCAACTTGATCCGAAGTTTGATGATCATCATCATTAACTTCCTCTCTAGTCGGTGCAGGCACCACAGAAACATCTTCCTGAGCTGCGCTACTCTCCGGTTCAAGAGGGGTTACCTCATCAAGCTCTACTTTCCTCCCACTTACTTCTTTCGAGAGAAACTCTTTCTCTAGAAAGGATCCATTCTTGGCAACAAAGATCTTGCCTTCGGATCTGAGGTAGAAGGTATACCCAATAGTTTCCTTAGGGTATCCTATGAAGACGCATTTTTCCGATTTGGGTTCAAGCTTTTCAGGTTGAAGTTTCTTGACATAAGCATCGCATCCCCAAACTTTCAGAAACGACAGCTTAGGTTTCTTCCCAAACCATAATTCATACGGTGTCGTCTCAACGGATTTCGACGGAGCCCTATTTAAAGTGAATGCGGCAGTCTCTAAAGCATAACCCCAAAATGATAGCGGTAGATCGGTAAGAGACATCATAGATCGCACCATATCCAATAGAGTGCGATTGCGACGTTCGGACACACCATTACGCTGAGGTGTTCCAGGTGGCGTGAGTTGTGAAACAATTCCACATTTCCTGAAGTGCGTGCCAAACTCGTGACTCAAATATTCTCCTCCACGATCTGATCGTAAGAACTTTATTTTCCTGTCACGTTGATTCTCAACCTCACTCTGAAATTCCTTGAACTTTTCGAAGGTCTCAGACTTGTGTTTCATTAAGTAGACATACCCATATCTACTTAAGTCATCAGTGAGGGTGAGAACATAATGATAACCACCGCGAGCCTCAACGCTCATTGGACCGCACACATCAGTATGTATGATTTCCAATAAGTTGGTTGCTCGCTCCATTGTTCCGGAGAACGGAGTCTTGGTCATCTTGCCCATGAGGCTCGGTTCGCACGTGTCAAATGATTCATAATCAAGAGACTCCAAAAGTCCATCCGCATGGAGTTTCTTCATGCGTTTGACACCAATGTGACCAAGGCGGCAGTGCCACAAGTATGTGGGACTATCATTATCAACCTTACATCTTTTGGCATTCACACTATGAATATGTGTAACATCATGTTCGAGATTCAATAAAAATAAACCATTGACCAGCGGGGCATGACCATAAAACATATCTCTCATATAAATAGAACAACCATTATTCTCGGATTTAAATGAGTAGCCATCTCGCATCAAACGAGATCCTGATACAATGTTCATGCTCAAAGCTGGTACTAAATAACAATTATTGAGGTTTAAAACTAATCCTGTAGGCAGATGTAGAGGTAGCGTGCCGACGGCGATCACATTGACCTTGGAACCATTCCCGACGCGCATCGTCACCTCGTCCTTTGCCAGTCTCCGCTTATTCCGCAGCTCCTGTTTTGAGTTACAAATATGAGCAACCGCACCGGTATCAAATACCCAGGAGCTACTACGAGCGCTGGTAAGGTACACATCAATAACATGTATATCACATATACCTTTGGTATTGCCGGCCTTCTTATCCGCTAAGTACTTGGGGCAGTTTCGTTTCCAGTGACCGTTTCCCTTGCAATAAAAGCATTCAGTCTCAGGCTTGGGTCCATTCTTTGGCTTCTTCCCGGTAGCTTGCTTACCGGGCACGGCAACTCCCTTGCCGTCCTTCTTGAAGTCCTTTTTACCCTTGCCTTTCTTGAACTTAGTGGTTTTATTCACCATCAACACTTGATGTTCCTTTTTGATCTCCACCTCCGCTGATTTCAGCATTGAATATACCTCAGGAATGGTTTTTTCCATCCCCTGCATATTGAAGTTCATCACAAAGCTCTTGTAGCTAGGTGGAAGCGACTGAAGGATTCTGTCAACGACCGCGTCATCCGGGAGATTAACTCCCAGCTGAGACAAGCGGTTGTGCAACCCAGACATTTTGAGTATATGCTCGCTGACAGAACTATTCTCCTCCATCTTACAACTGTAGAACTTGTCGGAGACTTCATATCTCTCGACCCGGGCATGAGCTTGGAAAACCATTTTCAGCTCTTGGAACATCTCATATGCTCCATGTTGCTCAAAACGCTTTTGGAGCCCCGGTTCTAAGCTGTAAAGCATGCCGCACTGAACCAGGGAGTAATCATCACTACGCGACTGCCAGACGTTCATAACGTCTTGAGTTGCCGGGAAAACAGGTGCGTCACCTAGCGGTGCTTCAAGGACATAAGCTTTCTTGGCAGCTATGAGGATGATCCTCAGGTTACGGTCCCAGTCCGTGTAGTTGCTACCATCGTCTTTCAGCTTGGTTTTCTCTAGGAACGCGTTGAAGTTGAGGGCCGTATTGTAAAGATTTTAGACTAAGTTCATGATAATTAAGTTCATCTAATCAAATTATTCAATGAACTCCCACTCAGATAGACATCCCTCTAGTCATCTAAGTGATACATGATCCGAATCGACTAGGCCGTGTCCGATCATCACGTGAGACGGACTAGTCATCAACGGTGAACATCTCTATGTTGATCGTATCTTCTATACGACTCATGTTCGACCTTTCAGTCTTCCGTGTTCCGAGGCCATGTCTGTACATGCTAGGCTCGTCAAGTCAACCTAAGTGTTTTGCATGTGTAAATATGGCTTACACCCGTTGTATTCGAACGTTAGAATCTATCACACCCGATCATCACGTGGTGCTTCGAAACAATGAACCTTGGCAACGGTGCACAGTTAGGGGAAACACATTCTTGAAATTTTAGCGAGGGATCATCTTATTTATGCTACCGTCATTCTAAGCAAATAAGATGTAAACATGATAAACATCACATGCAAATCATAAAGTGACATGATATGGCCAATATCATTTTACTCCTTTTGATCTCCATCTTCGGGGCACCATGATCATCATCGTCACCGGCATGACACCATGATCTCCATCATCGTGTCTTCATGAAGTTGTCTCGCCAACTATTACTTCTACTACTATGGCTAACGGTTAGCAATAAAGTAAAGTAATTACATGGCGTTTTCATTGACACGCAGGTCATACAATAAATTAAAACAACTCCTATGGCTCCTGCCGGTTGTCATACTCATCGACATGCAAGTCGTGATTCCTATTACAAGAACATGATCAATCTCATACATCACATATATCATTCATCACATCCTTTTGGCCATATCACATCACACGGCATATGCTGCAAGAACAAGTTAGACGTCCTCTAATTGTTGTTCAAAAAATTTACGTGGCTGCTAAAGGTTTCTAGCAAGAACGTTTCTTACCTACGCCAAAACCACAACGTGATATGCCAATTTCTATTTACCCTTCATAAGGACCCTTTTCATCGAATCCGATCCGACTAAAGTGGGAGAGACAGACACCCGCTAGCCACCTTATGCAACTAGTGCATGTCAGTCAGTGGAACCAGTCTCACGTAAGCGTACGTGTAAGGTCGGTCCGGGCCGCTTCATCCCACGATGCCGCCGAATCAAGATAAGACTAGTAACGGCAAGTAAATTGACAAAATCGATGCCCACAACAACTTGTGGTCTACTCGTGCAAGAAACTATGCATAGACCTAGCTCATGATGCCACTGTTGGGGAACGTAGTAGTAAAACAAAAAATTTCCTACGCATCACCAAGATCAATCTATGGAGAGACTAGCAACGAGAGAGAGAGGAGTGCATCTTCATACCCTTGAAGATCGCGATGTGGAAGCGTTGCAAGAATGCGGTTGGAGGAGTCGTACACGCAGCGATTCAGATCGCGGTCGATTCCGATCTAAGCACCGAACAACGGCGCCTCCGCGTTCAACACACGTGCAGCCCGGTGACGTCTCCCGCGCCTTGATCCAGCAAGGAGGAGGGAGAGGTTGGGGAAGACAACTCCAGCAGCACGACGGCGTGGTGGTGGAACTTGCAGTTCTCCGGCAGGGCTTCGCCAAGCTCAAACGGAGGAGGAGGGGGTGTTGGAGAGGGGGAGGGCTGCGCCTTAGATCAGGTGTTGCTGCCCTCCCTCCTCCCCTCTATTTATAGGGCCAAGGGGGAAGGGGCCGGCCCCTCTAGATCAGATCTAGAGGGGGGGCGGCGGCCAGGGGGAGGAGGCTTGCCCCCCAAGCCAAGGGGGCGCCCCCCTTTAGGGTTTCCCCCAACCCTAGGCGCATGGGCCCTAGGGGGGGATGGCGCCCAGCCCACTTAGGGGCTGGTTCCCTCCCCCATACAGCCCATAGGGCCCTCCGGGGTAGGTGGACCCTCCTGGTGGACCCCCGGAACCCCTTCGGTGGTCCCGGTACAATACCGGAAAACTCCCGAACACTTCCGGTGACCGTATGATGACTTCCCATATATAAATCTTCACCTCCGGACCATTTCGGAACTCCTCGTGACGTCCGGGATCTCATCTGGGATTCCGAACAACATTCGGTAACCACATACTATTTCCCATAACAACTCTAGCGTCACCGAACCTTAAGTGTGTAGACCCTACGGGTTCGTGAACTATGCAGACATGACCGAGACATCTCTCCGGCCAATAACCAACAGCGGGATCTGGATACCCATGTTGGCTCCCACATGTTCCGCGATGATCTCATCGGATGAACCACGATGTCGAAGATTCAATCAATCCTGTATACAATTCCCTTTGTCTACCGGTATGATACTTGCCCGAGATTTGATCGTCGGTATCCCTATACCTTGTTCAATCTCGTTGCCGGCAAGTCTCTTTACTCGTTCCGTAACGCATGATCCCGTGGCTAACTCTTTAGTCACATTGAGCTCATTATGATGATGCATTACCGAGTGGGCCCAGAGATACCTCTCCGTCATACGGAGTGACAAATCCCAGTCTCGATTCGTGCCAACCCAACAGACACTTTCGGAGATACCTGTAGTGCACCTTTATGGTCACCCAGTTACGTTGTGACGTTTGATACACCCAAAGCATTCCTACGGTATCCGGGAGTTGCACAATCTCCTGGTCTAAGGAAATGATACTTGACATTAGAAAAGCTTTGGCAGACGAACTACACGATCTAGTGCTATGCTTAGGATTGGGTCTTGTCCATCTCATCATTCTCCTAATGATGTGATCCTGTTATCAACGACATCCAATGTCCATGGTCAGGAAACCGTAACCATCTATTGATCAACGAGCTAGTCAACTAGAGGCTCACTAGGGACATGTTGTGGTCTATGTATTCACACATGTATTACGATTTCCGGATAACACAATTATAGCATGAACAATAGACAATTATCATGAACAAGGAAATATAATAATAACCACTTTATTATTGCCTCTAGGGCATATTTCCAATAATAGATGCGTTAGTAAAACGGTAGTTAGTCCTGAGTGCCGATAGTTTTTGCATCTGCTTGCTGCTTTGCATGCATTTGATGTATTGTTATTGCTAACCGACTAATGGTTGTGAGTGTAGATGGCTCCAGTGCCGTATGCGTGTCAGGTGGAGCTGGCACCGTACACTTCACCACACCTTCTTCAACATGTATGGCGTCGACTCTACCCTCACGGTGACGACCCAGTGTATCGGGTGTACCGGGAGCGCCTAGCAGCCTCTGTATTCAAGTATCACGCCGTGGTTACCCTGTGCTGCAGTTCGACATCTAGCACTTACACCCGTTCTTCTAGGAGTGGTTTCACTTCTACACCCGCTCAGGCTATTCAGTTCGCTGCATTTGAGATTCTCGTTGAGTTACACTACAACGAGATCCAAATGCAGACCCACCCAGGCTTCTACTACTACCCATCCCTGCACGATGATGGGCGTGTCCGTTTTCCTATGATTGATCCGGAGGCCAATAGTCCCGCTAGCCACCTTTCCCGCTATATCACTGCTAGCTATCTGCTGATTCACGAGCTAGCATGAGAGCTGACTCGTGCCCGTACCGCTTTGGTAGCCGCTAGGTCCAGTCCCGCTCCACCTTCCATAGGATTTACCCCCTATATTCCACCAGTTTCTAGCTCGCCAGTTACCCCGGTTACTCCTTCGAGTAGCTCGGGCAGCTCGACCGTGACTCCCCACAGTACCCCTGCTGAGTGGGATTCACTTCTCGCTACTCCCGTAGCTCCTATGTTCCAGCCTCATCCAGCACCTGCCCCTGAGGGAGAGCCCTCGAGGCAGCGTCATCGTGTTTCCTTTAACCCGGAGGTTTCCGTTAACGTCGTCAGTTCAGGATCCGAGTCCGGTTCAGGAGAGGACCCAGCAGGACCAGCAGAGCACTAGATCGTCAGAGTATCCGAGGTTGTCATGATGCTTGGATGTATGGATGTAGTCGTACTTGTCATGATGTTTCGTTTCATCTATGAGTCTATGTATAATTATGTGGAACTTTCTTTATTCGCCCTGGTTTTTATCGCTTTTCTTCGGATTTTCCATTTGCTTTTCCCATTTTTGGATGTTGCTCATCTCAGTTGCTTCATATTGGGAAAAACAAACAAATAGGATGACAAGAGGAGGCTGCAGCAGTCATGCTGGTGAGGATGTACCTATCCGTCATTCGGCAAGACAGGCAGGGCATTCCCCCGAACCGTATCCGCAACCACCGCCTCCACCGCCTCATCCACCAACCACTGAACAGATAATGCGTATGTTTGAAGAAAGAAGAAACAATGATCTGCTTGAACTATTGAAAAGTGTGCAGGCAATGGTAGGAAATAATGGCAATTTGCATGGCAATCACTCCAAGCTCTCAGATTTTCAAAGGACTAAGCCACCCAGTTTCACTCAAGTTGCTGATCCTTTGGAAGCCGACGATTGGCTGAGGACCATTGAAAAGAAATTGGATATTGCTCGCACAGAAGAAGGTGGTAAGGTTCCATTTGCAACCCACTATCTGGAAGGAGCCGCAGCTATTTGGTGGGACAATACTAAAGCTATGTGGCCAACAGATGAAGAAATTACATGGGATAAGTTCAAGGAAAAGTTCCGCAGGTATCACATCCCCACCGGTATCCTGAAAGTTAAACAGCGTGAGTTCCTAGCCCTCACGCAAGGTAACTTATCCGTCACTGAGTATTTGAACAATTTCAACCATTTGGCTCGCTATTGCCTGTATGATGTGGCCACCGAAGAAAGAAAGATCGACAGATTCCTTGGAGGACTGAATCAACACCTCCGATGCACTCTTAGTATGCTTGATTTTTTGGATTTCCAGACTCTGGTAAACAAAGCCCTGATTGCAGAAAGGGAGCACAAGCTGGTTCAGGACAATAAGCCTGCCTATAATGACCATAAACGTAAGTTCGAGCCTAAGAAGGATGGACAGCCAGTGCAGAAGGCTCGTACCTGGCAGCAGACTCAGGTTGAGTACAAGCCCAATTGGCAGCAGAATTTTAACAAGACTACTACCCAAGTCCAGAATATCGTGACCAGCCCGGTACGCGAAGATTGTCAGCGTAGCAATGCGTGTTTTTCTTGTGGGCAAACCGAGCATTACGCCAGACAGTGCCCCAAGAGCGGCAAGTCAAATGCTCCATTTAAGCCGCAAGTCAACCACATGGGACCATACCCTGGCCAGAAGACCATCCAAGGGCAAGTTCACCACCTCTCCGCAGACGAAGCCCAAGAGAACCCGGAAGTCGTCATTGGTATGTTTCCTGTTAATAGCATACCTGCAATAATTTTGTTTGACTCTGGGGCTTCCCACTCTTTTATTTCACGGAGTTTTGTTGCCCAAAACAAGTTTTCTTGCTCGATTTTGGGAAAGAGTATGATGGTACAATCCTCGGGATCCGTGCTCAAAAGCAATCTGGCCTGCCGCAATTTGGAGATTGACATCAAGGGAGTCATCTTCCCAGCTTCTTTGATAGTCATCGAGTCTGCCAAGTTGGATATTATTTTGGGAATGAACTGGTTGACCCAACATCAAGTATGCATCAACTGTGCGACCAGAGAAGTCACATTGACAAGTCGGGAAGGCCAAACTACACAATTCTTTGCTCAAAGAAGCATACCCAAGAAAGAAATGGTCTCATCGCAGCTCAAGCTGAAGAGTTGGATCTAATTCCTGTGGCCAGTGAGTTTCCAGATGTATTCCCTGAGGAGCTACCAGGGATGCCACCCGATTGTGAGCTTGAGTTTGCAATTGATCTTGTGCCCGGGACCGCACCTATATACAAGAAGTATTACTGGATGCCTTCATCCGAGTTAGTGGAGCTGAAGAAATAGCTAGATGAGATGATTCAGAAAGGATACATTCATCCGAGCTCATCACCATGGGGATCACCCGCAATCTTTGTGGACAAGAAAGACGGAAGTCTTCGGATGTGTGTGGATTACCGTCAGTTGAATGCTGTCACTATCAAGAATAAATACCCGCTTCCGAGGATTGATGACTTGTTCGACCTACTCAGTGGGGCACAGGTGTTCTCCAAGATTGATTTGAGGACCGGATATCATCAACTCAAAATCAAGAAGGAGGATATTCCTAAGACCGCATTCACCACTCGATACGGTCTTTATGAATATAGAGTCATGTCTTTCGGCCTCACCAATGCCCCTGCTTTCTTCATGCATATGATGAATAAAGTATTCATGGACTTCTTGGATAAGTTTGTGGTGGTCTTCATTGATGACATCCTCATATACTCGAAGAATGAGGAAGAGCACAAGGGACATCTCAGAGCAGTCTTGCAAAGACTCCGTGACCATCAGTTATATGCGAAATTCAGCAAGTGCGAATTTTGGCTCAAGCAAGTCAGATTTTTGGGGCATGTTCTTTCAGCAGAAGGTATAGCCGTGGATCCCAGCAGAGTAAAGGAAGTGCTAAATTGGCTAGCGCCCACGACAGTGACTGAGATCCGAAGTTTTCTTGGATTAGCCGGATATTACTGACGGTTCATTGAAGGCTTCTCTAAGATTGCCAAGCCCATGACAGAACTCCTCAAGAAGGATCAGAAGTTTGTATGGTTTGAGGACTGCGAGAAGAGTTTCAATGAGTTGAAGACCCGGTTGACATCAGCACCTGTGTTAACTCTCCCAGATATCTATTGCAGCTTTGATGTATATTGTGACGCATCCAGGAAAGGTATTGGGTGTGTGCTCATGCAAGATGGCAAGGTTGTAGCTTACGCATCCAGACAGCTATGACCCCATGAAGGGAATTACCCAACGCATGATTTGGAATTGGCCGCAGTTGTGCACGCCTTGAAGATTTGGAGGCACTATCTCATTGGCAAAAGATGTCAGATATTTACGGACCACAAGAGTCTCAAGTATGTATTCACCCAACCGAACTTGAATCTCCGACAGCGAAGATGGCTCGAATTGGTCAAGGATTATGATCTTGGAATAAATTATCATCCCGGCAAGGCCAATGTGGTTGCCGATGCCCTCAGTCGCAAGCCTGCCAACCTGAACGCCTTAATGGAGTCCTTGCCTCCCGAACTCCAAGAAGAAATTGCTCAGCTTAACCTGGTTATTATTGAGGCTGACCTCGTCAATGTGTTGGAAGTCACTCCTACTCTTGAAGAAGAAATCCGCATGGCCCAGCAAGATGACTCAGTCTTGCAACATCATGTCAAGCATATGCAAGAAGGCAAGACCCAGGATTTCTCGAAGGATGAGCACGGTACCCTAAGGTTTCGAGGTCGGATTTGCGTACCGGAACAAGCAGACCTAAGAAAGAAGATCTTGGCAGAAGCACATGAATCTTCGTACTCGATTCACCCAGGAGGCACCAAAATGTACGAAGACCTTCGACAGATATTCTGGTGGGATGGAATGAAAAAGGACATCGCCTATTTTGTCGCTTGCTGTGACACATGTAACAAGGTGAAGGCAGAACATCAGAAACCCGCCGGACTTCTCCAACCTCTACCCGTTCCGCAATTGAAGTGGGACGATGTCTACATGGATTTCATCACAGGCCTGCCAAAGACCCACCGAGGCAATGATGCAGTATGAGTTGTGGTGGACATGCTGACCAAGGTAGCTCACTTCATTCCCATCCGAACCACCTACCGAGCCAATCAACTCGCATAGCTATATGTGTCCAGAATCGTCAGTTTGCATGGAGTGCCAAGAACTATCACTTCCGACCGAGGTTCTCTCTTTACCTCAGCATTCTGGTCACGTCTCCATCAAGCTTTGGGGATCGCATTAAAGTACAACACCGCCTATCATCCTCAGACAGACAGGCAGACTGAGCGAGTAAATCAAATACTTGAAGATATGCTCCGAGCATGTGCTTTAGCTCAAGGACCCAAGTGGGAAGATTGTCTGCCTTATGCTGAGTTCTCCTACAACAACAGCTTCCAGACCAGCCTCAAGATGTCACCCTACGAAGCTCTGTATGGCCGTAAGTGCCGTACCCCGCTAAACTGGTCTCAAACCGGAGATAGCCGCATTTTCGGAACCGACTTAATGATGGAGGCTGAAAAGCAAGTCAAGGAGATCCGAGATAGACTGCAATTAGCCAAGTCCCAACAAAAGAGCTACTATGACTCAAAGCACGTCAGATCAGTTTCGAGACCAGAGAGTATGTTTACCTTCGAGTCACACCTATGAAAGGCGTTAAGAGGTTCCAGACTCGAGGAAAGCTTGCACCCAGATATATTGGTCCGTTCCCAGTTATGTCCAGAGTTGGTACAGTTGCTTATCAGTTGGAACTACCACCGGAATTGTCAGAAGTGCACAACGTGTTCCATGTCTCACAGTTGAGAAGGTGTATCTCGCCACCCGAGAAAAGGACTGATATGGCAGAGATAGAGCTTGCTAAGGATTTAACCTATGAGGAGAAACCGTTCCGAATATTGGATGAAACGGAAAGAGTCACTCGCAGTAAGGTAATTAAGTTTTATAAGGTATAGTGGGAGCATCACACCGAGGAAGAAGCAACTTGGGAAAGAGAGGACTTTTTAAGAGCATCCTATCCAAAATTATTTTCCCGAGCAACCGAATCTCGAGGACGAGATTCATCCTAAGTGGGGGAGGTTTGTGACACCCTGGTTTTTGCTCTTTTTCTTTTTTTGGACTACATTGCATTTTGGATTTGAATTTGGAGTTTTGAATCAACTCAGTTGGACTAAACCACTTGGGCATTTCTTTGATTTTCACCCAAGTGACTCCCCTCACCTCTCACAACCTCTCTTGACCTCTCATTCATCACCACATTGCTTTGGAAAAAAATTCTTCTAAGGAAAATATTCATTTTCACCCTGAAAATGGAATATTTCCACTTTCACTCGAAAGCAACCCCTCTGTTTCTTGCCCACAAAAATCTGAGAAAATTCTCACACACCTTTTGGATAGTGCCTCATCACCCTATGCAAAAATATCAAGTGGTCATGTGGCCCAATTTTGCTAGGGAAATTCATTTGCATTCTGACCAGGAAATGCAGTTTGTACAGCAAGTGCATCATTCCTTGATCTTTTGGAGCTGAATTTTCTTGAGCATCATTACCTTAGTAACCTAACCCTAAACCCCAAAGCTCAGCTCCTAACTCTTCTTGGTTTGATCACAAATTAAGCCACAAGTTTCTGTCTAGAAACTTTCAGTCAAAGCTGTGATCAACTCTCTCATCCCGGTGACTTGCTAAACCCTCTCCTAACCTAAAAACTCCACGGTCGACAGCCTAGACATAGTTTGGCATCGCCTGGGCGTCACGTTGCCATGGTACGCGTGGTGACCGCGTGAAGACACGGCCCCTGGCATGCTGTCGCCGCGCTCTGAGCTGCACCCGAACCTCTGTTGAGCTCGTGCTCGTCTCAGCGTCAAGCCCAGCCTGCCGCACCGCTCCACCAGCCTCGCTTCACCCCACCAGTGCCCTCGCTGCCGCTCACCGACGCCGGAGACGCCGCAGCGATCACGCATGCGCCCCGCTAAAAGAGCACAGTGCCCCCGTGCTCGACACTGTGCCCTCCCGTGCGTCCTGTGCTCGTCCCCGAGCTCGAACAGTGGCCGCGTGAGCCCTGGCCACTTCCCCCTCTCTCACTGACGCTCTTCGTCGCTGTGCGCAGCTTCTAGAGAACTCCGGCGGAGCTCGAGACCCCCCTCCCCTCCGCCTATAAATAGAGCTCCTCCCTCGCCGTTTCCAGCACCACACCGCACTCACCCAACCTCCAAAACACCGTAGGTAGCCGCAGCCCGGCCGGGCAGGCCTCTGGCCGCCATTCCCGACCCGAGCTCGTCGGCGATCCCCTTTCTCTGCCCCCTCCCACTCCAATGTCTCTCGAGCTCGACCGACTGCGTGGGCGTGTTCCTGGTGGTTCACTGGTGCTAGCTGGTGCCCTTGGAGCCGCTGGAATGACCTCACGACGCCGGCATCTTCTTCCCCGACGAGCTCCGCCCGCTGCAGCCGTTCGAGACGCCCTCGCTGACCTCGTCCGTCCACCCCTTACCGCGTTTTGGGTACATGCGTGTTCACCGTAGCCTTGCGCATCTCCCTATCCCTTCCACGGCGGCCGCCGACCTCTCCTCACCGGAGAAACGCCGGCGACGTGCCACCCCTCCTCTGTTTCCCTCTCTCTCTCTGAAAACCTGACGCGTGGGGCCCTCTGTCAGCCTCTCCACTTGTGCCCGAAGCGGTATGAGTGGAGGCGTATTCGCTGGAATACGCCTTCGACGTCACCCCCCCCCCTAGTTTTTCTTTTTCTTTTATATTTAGCTCAGTTTGACCAGGAACTTTGACCAGCTCTAACTCCTAAACCATGAATCCAAATGAGTTGATTCTTTTTGCATTGTGTTTGTATTGAAATATTCTAGCCGCACACCAAATTTGAGATTTTTCCTTACTGTCTAGAATTTTTGGTGAATTTCAGAGTGGTTCTTGATATTTTCTTTTTGCTGTTTTAAATATTTTCAGAAGGAGAAGCTTCCCTAGAGGAGAACCAGGAGGAGTGTGACCCTCCTCTGTGCTAAGGCAAGCCACACAAATATCTGCATGGTGTCATTTCAGTAACTATGATTTTTTTCAACTTGAATATGAATTATTTCATGCATTTAAATCATTTAAATAACTTTGCTTAAGTTATTTCATATGTCTTGCTTGATATGCTTAGCTTGCTGTAGTACTTGATTGCATGTTCTAGTTGGATGCAGTAGTGATACTTTGATAGCATGACCTTGGTTTGGGAATAACCAGAGTTATTTTCATATGATGCTTGATTATTCATATACTCATCATGCTATTGTGATAACTAAAAATGATGAAGTTAAAACCAGTGCTTCAAGATGATTAGGAGTGCATGCCTAGTGATTTTCTGATGTTGATCCGTTCCATTTCGGTGATACGTGCTTACGGTTTCACGTCATATAGTTGCATGATCATGGCATACTATGGCTCGAGTTCTTTTTATTTTTAAGTTAAACCTGATGATAATCCAACTTGAACATAATTGTTGATCGAGTCATGGTGCCACCGAATCGAGCTTCCCAGTGCATCCACATTTGCCTTTATGGGAAGGCCCTTATTCGGTCCGTTGTCATGCCTCTGGTCGGTGCCTCCAACGAGGGAAGGTTATGGGTGTGCGGTACCCTGGCCCAGTAAGCAGACATAACCTTGTGTGCCCGTTGTTGTTATGGTACCTTGTCCCCGTTTGGGACCATTTAAGTTTTGCCACAACGGTGGCCGTTGGATGTCATTGGTTGACATCGGGGCCACCCAGGACTTAGCCCAGAGGGGAGTTGGTCGGAGTGGCCGAGAGAGTGTCATGGAAATGGGTTGGTTCTGTTGGAATGCCGTTGGTCCACCCGAATGGGAGTGGGAGGCCATGGGTTCTGTGGTGTGGGTACAGTGTACTAACCTCTGCAGAGTGTTTATTAAATCTATCGATAGCCGCGTCCTCGGTTACGGACACAGCTCGTAAGTAGGTCACACCATGGATCAACATAATTAAGTTAATCTTGCACACTAAAGTTATGTGGTTGGCACTGGTTATGTGATGAGATTGTTGAGACCATGAAGATGGTCATTGTTGTGGGAACCAAAGTGTTGGTTTCGTTTTTGATCCGGGAGTGATCACCGTATGGATGATGTTGGTTACGAGGTAACCCGTTTGGTAAGAGAGTCCGAGGGACTCAGTGCACAAGCATGATTCACTTCATGAGTAGTCTGTTGTAGACTTGCATTTAACCTGCTTAATAATCATGTTATTGTTTGCCATTATGCTTTTACTTGTTGTGAGCTTGCAAGTACATTCAATGTATTGACCTGGCGTGTCATGCCAGATTTCAGGAAAGTCTTACCGGATCGGAGTGCTTCCCGTGTCTAGACCGTGTCCACATCGGTGTCCCTGTGCTATGGAGTTCCGCTTCGTCGTCGTTCCGCTGCCGCGTAGTTGTCGTGCTCGAGGCCCCCTTCATGTTCATTAAATAATGTACATACTGTTCAGCCGCACCATGTGTGTCGCTTGGCCTCGCTATCTGATGTAATATCAAACTATGTTTCCGCTAGCATTAATAAAGCGCTTGTTTTCTGTACCAAGTTGTTGTGTGTTGCCAGAAGACTAGATCTCTGGGCTTGCAATGCAAGGTAAACCGGTCGCTCTGAGCCGGGGTGCCACACTCATGTACGTGGACATGTAAGGTTGGTCGGGGCCGCTTCATCCCACAATACCTCCGAATCAAAATAAGACGTTGGTGGTAAGCAGTATGACTATCACCGCCCACAACTCTTTGTGTTCTACTCGTGCATATCATATGCATAGACCTGACGCATGATGCCACTGTTGGGAAACGTTGCATGGAAAACAAAAAAAATTCTACGCACACGCAAGATCTATCCATGGAGAAGCATAGCTACGAGAGGGGAGAGCATCTTCATACCCTTGAAGATCGCTAAGCGGAAGCGTTTATCAACGTGGTTGATGTAGTTGTACACCTTCGCGATCCGTCCCGATCAAGTGCCGAACGTAAGGCACCTCCTCGTTCAGCACACATTCAGCTCGATGACGTCCTTGCCTTCTTGATCCAGCAAGAGGGGCGAAGTAGTAGATGAGTTCCGGCAGCACGACAGCGTGGTGACGGTGTTGATGAAGTACAATCTCTGCAGGGCTTTGCTAAGCACAACGAAAACTATGACGGAGGATAAACTAGAGGGACGGGGTTGCCGGCACACGGCTTGGTGTATCTTGATGTGTCTTGGGTGCTAGCCCTGCCCCTCTATTTATATGTCGAGCCTTGGGGTCAAAACTTGGAGTAAAAGCCTCCTCAAAGTCGGTTTTGCCCGCAAGGAAGAGTCCTTCTCGGACTTCCAGGACCAGATGCCACAGCCTTGGCGTCTGGCCCAGACGCCATGGGCCTCAGCGTCTGGCCCAGGGCCAAACGCCAGGGTCTCCGGCGTTTGGCCCCCTGGCCTCCGCAAAACTCCTTTTGCATCGACCTAAAGCCCTGTAGGCTTAACCCCTTGGCCTAACCATATCATCCTATATATCAATCTTTACCTCCGGACCATTCCGGAGCTCCTCGTCATGTCTATGATCGCATCCGGGACTCCGAACAACATTCAGTCACCAACATACATAACTCATATAATACTATATCGTCAACGAACGTTAAGCGTGCGGACCCTACGGGTTCGAGAACTATGTAGACATGACTGAGACACCTCTCCGGTCAATAACCAATAGCGGAACCTGGATTCCCATATTGGCTCCTACATATTCTACGAAGATCTTTATCGGTCGAACCTTATGACAACATACGTAATTCCCTTTGTCCATCAGTATGTTACTTGCCCGAGATTCGATCGTCGGTATCTTCATACCTAGTTCAATCTCGTTACCAGCAAGTCTCTTTACTCATTCCGTAATACATCACCTCGTGACTAACTCCTTAGTCGTTTGCCTGCAAGCTTATGATGTGTATTACCGAGAGGGCCCAGAGATACCTCTCCGATACTCGGAGTGACAAATCCTAATCTTGATCTATGCCAACTCAACAAACACCTTCGGAGATACTTGTAGAGCATCTTTATAATCACCCAGTTATGTTTTGACGTTTGATAGCACACAAGGCATTCCTCCGGTATCCGGGAGTTGCATAATCTCATAGTCGAAGAAATATGTATTTGACATGAAGAAAGCAATAGCAATAAAACTGAACGATCATAATGCTAAGCTAATGGATGGGTCTTGTCTATCACATCATTCTCCTAATGATGTGATCCCGTTATCAAATGACAACTCATGTCAATGGTTAGGAAACCTTAACCATCTTTGATCAACGAGCTAGTCTAGTAGAGGCTCATTAGGGACACGGTGTTTGTTTATGTATTCACACATGTATTAAGGTTTCCGATCAATACAATTCTAGCATGAATAATAAACCTTTATCATGAATAAGGAAATATAAAATAACAACTTTATTATTGCCTCTAGGGCATATTTCCTCCAAGCGGCAAGTAGGGTTTGCTATCTACAAAGGTAATATGAATACCCAATCCCCCTGTGTGGATGCAAATAATTCATATGGTGTTACTAGATCATTCAATGAATATACTTTATCGGCCAACCCTAGTTATTTCAATCATGCATCTAATTACGTGCAAGGGCCGATTCAAAGTAATTTGCATGCTTCAACTTCTTATGATACAAGTAACTTGCACCATATGTACTCCAAGTCTCCTGCATCGACAACCCCAGAAATCATTATGCCGATGAACAACATGATGAGTTTAGTCAATCAAGTTGAAACACCTCGTGTAGGAACTTCCAATAGCATGCAACATAGTGTTTCACCTTTTTTTCATCGGCAACTAACTTGCAATATGTTAATCCAAACATGCCGGTGGATACGGGAATTGGCCAT
Organism: Thinopyrum elongatum; assembly: GCA_011799875.1. Lineage (NCBI taxonomy): Eukaryota > Viridiplantae > Streptophyta > Magnoliopsida > Poales > Poaceae > Thinopyrum > Thinopyrum elongatum. Next base: position 117,045,086 of record CM022302.1, on the reverse strand, counting down.
GCTACTACTAATTATCCGGCCAATTACCCTCAACCATCATATGCTACACCTCATGCTACTAATTTTTTGGCACCATATGCAACTATAGGTATTCATAATTCGGCTTCGCACCTTCACGCTAATAGCCGAATAAGTGAAAATTCTATAGGATCACATGTGTCTTCACCTAGTATTGTAGCATACAATGTTTTTCCTGCACAACTACAGAATTTCGGTGACATCTCGTTACCGAAAGAGTCTAAAAGTGTGTGGGGGGTGCAATTCTATCCAGATTGGGTCATTAAGAAAAATCTTATGTCTTTTTGGGACGAATGCAATATTGTTCTACATGAATTAATAAAAGAGGGAAAGCCTATTAATTCTGCTGCAATACAAGCTAGATTATGTCAAAAAGAGAAAGCATTGGGTGTGGATAGAATTATCAAAAAGAGTGGTGATTCGGATAACAAAGTTAATTCGTTTATTGAAAAGACCGAATCAAATATTACGTATGCCGAATCTATTCTAGAAAAAGAGGACGACAAGGTGTTGGGGAGCTATTCGAAAGAGGAACAAGATATCGTTCAAGTAACGCAACCATCATGCTCTCCCAACATATTTGAAGAGGTATGCCTAGCAAGTGATTTACCTGTCTTCCGATTTGATCGCAACTTTATTGTTGATGCTTCTATAAGAAAAATTCTCATAAGTAATTTTAAAAGACCAATGAAGAAGGGTAATTTACTTGTTAGCAACAAAATTGTTATAGAACATATCGGTCAACCTATTGTGTCATTTATAAAGACTGATAGTGACTTATTATTGCAGCCAAAGTTTTCCCTATTGCTTTATCAAAATTTCATATCTAATTGGGTAGCTTTGCTTGTTTCATACTTGGCTTGGACTTGGTCTCAATTGAGACATGTGTATTCTAACTATTTTCGTTTTGCAAATTTAAAGCTAAGGTTAAATTCTTTTGAGAAATCCAATGATGATATAATATCTTATCGAGATACATCGGAGATAGAGTGCAAAACACAATGCATAGCAGAATGGGGATATTCCAAATCTAAACCATTCGTTTGCTTAACTCCAAAGCCATTCGCACACCAAGATCGGCTAGAAAACAAGAAGTGTACCTTTAATTCAAGCATGTGTGACCAAATATTTGATGTGTTGCTGAAAAATTAACTAAATTAGAATTCTTGATCACCATGTCAAGCCATCAATCAAAGGACGAATGTATTGTAAGTTGCATGATTCGTCCAAGCATAATTTTGAGGATTGCAATATGTTTTGTCAAATAGTTAAATCGGCCATTGAAAAAGGACGATTGAAATTTGTTGAAACACCAAGAGATGACCAGTCTATTCCGATTGGTCTTGATGGCAAAAAGTTTTTGAATCGGCTGCTTCAAGACGATTCCTTTAAAGATGAGAAGGTCAAAACTGCAGGAGATGGGATCAAGCTTTTAAGTGAAGAAGTTGTTGAAGAGCACAATGAACATATTCTTGAAGGCAGGAATTCCATCAAGATTGCATTAAAGACGCCAAGTACTGGGGGCAACAAGAAAATCCAAAGATCGATGCAAGCACAACCAAAGAAACCAAAGGCTGAGGCAAGCACAAATGTAAAAAGCCGAAAGTCATTTTGGTGCAGCTATTGGAAAAATATCAAAAGAAGAGTGCAGATAAAAGTGCTTATCGGCCAGGTAATGCAAAAGCATCAAGATCACCCCCTAGGCGCAAATCTGAGGATTGGTATGGGCAAAGTGATAATTTTAATACAACATATTCATATCCTTATTTCGGGCCGCCAATGCCAATGTCATGCATACCTCCCTATGCTCATGTAAATCCATATCCATCATAGGAAAGGTATGATATAAGGGCATATTATCCATCTTATTTTAGACCATCTCACCAACATTATGCAGCTCCAAGAAGGTCAACATTTGATGAACAATCACATGGTAAAGACCGTTTCAATCATAAGGAATTGGTCCGGAGTTCAAGAAATAAGAAAGAGGTGGTCAAGCAAGTTTACCGAGTTAAAAAAGATGGTCGTAAGAGTGCTACTTTAGATTTGATCTCAAATGAAAAAGAGCCAATTAAAGTGTTGACATTGGCTACTAAAGGCGATGAGGCAAGTCAATCAAGTGCCAAATCTGAAGAGAAGAAGTTGAGAGTGCATAAGGTAAAACAAGAATTGTCATTGTTTCAAACAAAATCACAGTCGGGGTGCCCACTCGGCTTATCATATTGGCAAAAGAACAAATTACAAAAACTTTGTTCACAAGAACTTGAAAAAAGGAACATGGCATGGGTTCCCAAAGGAAGTACTCAAAATAAGAATTATGTGCAAGCTTCCATTACAAGAAGTGTGGCAAAAGTGAAGAAGGAAAAGAGTGAAAACTATGAAGGACCAAGCCGAAGGTTTCAACATCTTCAGTCTACACATTATCCATATTCTTCAATTATGCCATTAATGCCTATGCCATGGAATTCATCATCAGGTATGATTGGTTACCCTCAATGGGCTTTATTTTAATCCATGGATGCAATATAATTTCTTAAGTCATGAAAGGGTATTACCAAATCATCATACGTTCGATTAGCTCCACTTTTGTTGCTAATCTAAATGGCCGATACATAATTATCACCCTAGGAAATGAAATGGTCGATATATACTTATCGCCCTAAGCACGTACAAAATGGCCGATTAAGTGTTGACATCGTCTTTAGAACAAGCTCCGTGCAAGTTATTTTTCGGCACACAAGTTTTGCCGAAAAACAAGGGGGCATGTGTTAACACCAGATTTTGGCATGGTCAAAAGCCCAATTAAGATGGCCTCAAATGGAGAAGTGATCTACGTGAAAAAGTTCTGTATTGTCAACATGAACATCTTTCAAGTTTGGGCCATCGCCATCCTATCTCATCTCAAGGTCCGAAACTATGCTCAAAGTATTAAGATTTTGTATTCAGAGTATTGTTCGGCCAATTAAGCCTCCAAGACAACCTCATATGAGAAAAGTTTCTACATTGATTGCCTTCGTCTCATCAAAACGATCGATTTTTGATATAAAAAAACGTCTAAATAATCGGAGTTCGTATGCAAAAGTTAGAGCCAAAAAGGTGTGCTGCAGAAGTATGCCCCGGAAGTTCCGGGCAAAACTTCCGGGGAGGTTTCGGGCTAAACCGAAAGTTTGCACGCGGTGCGCCCCGAAAACTAGAATATCAACATTATTTGCAGATTTGCGGGCCTGAATTTAACCTCAAGACGACCTCGAATGAAAAAGTGATCAACTAAGAGTTTTTCTCCGTTTCAAGATCTACAACTTTGCTTTTTGGACCATCACAATCTGAAGTCATATGCGACCTGCAGGAGTGGTGCAAGAGGACTACTTGATGTAATTTTAGCCCGGAAGTTCCGGGCCGACCGGAAGTTCCGCCCCCCTAGTCCGAGTTAGGTTAACTTTTGATGTTTTGGGCGGGATTTGAGTCCTTTTCTTGTACGGAAAGCCCAGCCGCCTCATATATATGTAAAAGGTGACGGCCGATTGAATAACAACACACAATCGACAAATCAATCTATCATCTTTTACCTTTACTTTTACCTTCTCCCTTGTTCTTCTTCTTCCTCGTTATTCGTTCGTTCTTCTTGTTGCAGGGCGACGAACCTCGAGGCCCTAGGGGCAATCAGGTCGACCTAGGGCAGCCCATAGTCGCCACGCGCCATGACGGGGTCCCTCCCGGACGTGTGGGGTTTCGGGTCTACAAAAGCGCCCACCGGATTGTCTTGCGTACCGTGCATCCGGCGGGTCTCCTTCGACGTGAGCTGCGGTGCATCACCCCAAGCGTCGAGGGTACACGGTGACGTGTTCGTGCGTGAACAGACCCAAAACCAGCTTTAGGTGTGGAGAGAGAAAGTATTGGGTCACCAAATTTTTTTCCTGCATTTTCAGCAACCATATAATCGATGCCCTGTAACTTGAGAACCACATGAAACATGACGATCCAATGGTGGGGAGGATCTCCGAGGGGACAGTAGCACGGTACTCAGGGATGGCAACGAAAGCTTGGGAATGGCAACGAAGTGCTCGGGGATGGTGGCATGGTGCTAAGGGACGAAAACAAGATCTTGGGAATGGCGACGCGGTGCTCGTGGACAGTGACAGGAGCTTGGGGCGCATGGCGGTGGCAGATCCAACGGTGTGGAACACAGTGGGATGGGACAGCCGGTGGCGGCACGGGCACAGCCATGGTCGTGTGTGTTGTGGCGGTGCCCCCCTCCCCCCCCCCCCCTCCCCAAGTGGCGAGATTGAGCGGCAGGTGGTGGCACGGCTTGGGGCGGCCAGAGGAAGTGGTAGTGGCGGCCGGCGACCAGAGTTGGCTGACCCAAAGGCGGGTGAGGCAGCGATGAAAGTTCAACGGGCGACGGTTCAGTTCCTGACCCATAAGTTTCGGTTTTTACCTAAATTTGTTGCGTCGCGATATAGCTATAAGGCGGCTTTTGAAAGCGTTTTTCTGGCCCTAAAAGACCGCAAAGGCAGTTATTGCATACAATTGTTGGACATGCTCTCAGTAGCTTGCTTGTCTTTAAGGTGCGTTGATTGTTGCCTCCTATGTCTTTCGCGAGTAGCAGTCGCGTTAGTCGGAATTGTCAATGCAGCTCCAAGCCAAAAGATTGCCTAGCTCATCTGTGATAATAATAAATTAATTATGCACATGTAGATGCAGCCTTCGGTTGAACGCCGGTATATCATAGGTGTCAATCAAAAGATTAAAGAACCGCGGCGACTTGTTTTGTCGGTGGTAGTGGTCGTTCGGCGGTCTAGAAATCTTGACGTAATTTTAATTATATTTATGATGCTTTATACTTTTGGTGAACTTTTATAGTAATATATTTGTATTCTTTTTGCAGAAAAACAACAACAACAATCTCATTTTTTTTAACAGAAAGGTAAGATACGCTGGGGCAGGACATAACTGACTTTTAACCATTTTGCATCTCTTTTGCGTCATTGCGTGAGGGTGGTGGTTGGTTTTCTCTTCTATGTTGCTTCAACCACTCCCCCACTCTAGCCGCCAGCCAGGTGCCAACACGCCGTCGCTGCCCCTGCTTCCTCCATCGCCATCTTCCTCCGAGCGCCAGCATTGCTCCGCGCCATCCACTGACGAGGACGCCGGCCACCACCGCGAAGGGCACCGGTAGGACGGACCCTGCGCTGCGCCGCGACTGCATTCCCCCCACCCTCACCCCGGTTTCCGGCATTGTTGCGAGGAGAGAACCCCCATGGCCTGCGACTAGGAGAGTGGAAACTGCATGATTCGGTGAGTCCAAGGTTGGATTTCTGTGCTGAATGATTTGCCAGCCCATCTGAATTTACAGGATTCATCTCCTAAGAAAAGTGCTGACTGAATCTAGATCTGCTCCTAAGCCTGGAAATGAAGTTCAGTGCAGTTCCAAGTTTGGTTGAGTGTCTGACCTCCGTCTGCCATCCACCCTCCAGTGGTTTGTCGTCGCCGACACGCTCCCACATTCGCCACTGCAGGAAGGAGCAAGACCTCCCACGTCTGACCCGGTCGTCCTCCAGCTCCGGCTCCTCACGGGTCAACCAGCTGCTAAACAAACTCAAGGATCATATTGGCTCTGGGACGCTCAGGCCGGAGCTCGCGCACCAACTGTTCGACAAATTGTTCCGTCAAACTGTTCCTCTATCAGCAGACGCACTCAATGGCTTATTTGTTGCCGTCGCGTGTGGGCTGCCTTCTGCCGCCTGCAATGATGGCCCTGCCCTCGCCATCGCTCTCTTCAAGCACATGGCACGAGCAAGATGCCGCCAGGTGATGGCACCCACCAATCACATTTACAACACACTAATTGAGTGCTGCCACATGGCGTGCCGCCCTGACATAGGGCCTGCCTTCTTCGGCCTCCTCCTCAAGACAGGCATCACAGCAGATGTCTTCACCTTCAACGGCTTATTGAAGTGTCTCTGTGACATGAAGCGGATAGACGAGGCTCTAGGTGTGCTGCTCCACAGGATGCCCTGCGACATGCCTGATGTCATCTCCTACTCAATAATTATCAAGAGCTTCTGTGGCAATGGGAGGAGCCAACGTGCAGTTGACCTGCTCCGGATGAAGGCCAAAAAGGGATCTCACCACTCCCCGAATGTGGTGTCATACACAATGATCGTTGATGGATTAATTAAGGAGGGTGAACTAAGCAAAGCATGCGCTATATTCCATGAAATGATGCAGCAGGGGGTTGTGCCTAATGTGGTGATGTATAGCTCCATTATCGATGGGCTGTGCAAAGCAAGAGCATTGGACAAGGCAGAGGCGGTCATTCGACAAATGGTTGATAATGGTGTTCGACCGGATGCTGTGACATATACTAGCCTGATCCATGGATATTCCACTTCAGGCCAGTTTGAAGAGGTAGTTAGGTTATTGGAAGAAATGAGAGGTCAAGGTGCCAAACCAAATCTTTTTACTTGCAACACAGTCATGGACTATCTTTGCAAGCATGGAAGAACCAAAGAAGCTGCAGAACTTTTTTATTCCATGGCTGAGAAGGGCCATAAACCTAATATAGTCTCATACTCTATTATGCTTCATGGGTACGCTAAAGAAGGATCCCTTGTTGAAATGACTGATCTCTGTGAGCTGATGGCAAGAGACGGTATTGTACCCGATCTTCATTGTTTCAACATACTGATTAATGCATATGCTAAGTGTGGAATGATGGATGTGGCTATGCTTTTCTTCGAAGACATGTTGAAGCAGGGAGTGAGCCCTGATGAAGTCACATATTTAGCTGTGATAGCTGGGTATTGCAGAATAGGCAGGATGGATGATGCTATCGAGAAATTCAATGAGATGATTGATATGGGAGTACCACATAGCTTAACTATTTACAGGTGCATGATTCATGGTTACTTAAATCATGGTGATTTCTTGAAAGCAAAGGAATTGATTACTGAAATGAAGACCAAGGGTATCCATCCTAGACCGCGGAAAAGCCAAAGAATTGATCCAGGGTTCCTCACGACACAACTGTTTACAGGTGCATGATCCAGGGTTATTTTCATCATGGTGATTCAAAGAATTGATTACCGAAATAGTAAAGAAGAAGAATATTGGTCATAGGCTGCAGAAGCGTAATGGTAATGGAAGGATACATTATCTTTGACTTGGTTAAACCCACTGGTGAGACCTGATGCTATTACATTTACTTCAGTTACCAGTGGATATTGCTTAGTTGCCAAGATGGAAGAAGCTTGCAGAATACCTAATGCTATGGTACCGGTTGGTGTGAGGCCTAGTTTAATTATGCAGCACTTCTCGGTGGCTGTCGTAAAAATTGAAGAATCGATGTTGGGCAAGAGTGTTAAACCTGTATCTTACAATTTATGTTTCTGGCATTATATTGGATGGAGAACTTTGTTGCATTATTTCAATTATTGTTGCAGCAAAAGCTTCTTACTGTTTCATGTGTTACTTTTACTGGCACATTGACTTGATAGTTAAACTGTTGTCCTAAGTAAGAAGCTAAATGGTAATTCAGATTGGTGCTTCAGTTTAGCCTTTGGTAAATGTTGCATGTCAGCATCAAAGTACACTTAAGTAATTGCAAACGAGTGTTGCCTGATTAGGTAGCTGATGTGATGGAACTGAAAATATAATGGTGTTTTTGGCGTGTACGTTTTAACCCAATGTATTTTTTCTGTCAGATCCAGATTAGCTTGATAAAATGAAAAGCTAATGTGTTTTTTGTTGACATTGATTGCCAATTGAGTTTTACTTAGTTGCCCGGCGACGGTGCTAGGTTCGGAAACAGATCTCACCAAAGGATAACTCTCATTTGGTACAGTTCTCACCATAGAATTGAACAACCTGTGATGTTGAAAATAATGTTACTCAGCTATGCTAAAATCAGAAAATGTTGGTGTCTGGATAATATTGCAGAAGTCTCGATGAGGAATGTGCGCATCTGAACAATTTATCTGGTGTGAGATGGCTTATTATTCAAGGATGCTCAGTTCATTGATAACCCTGTCTAGTGTCCACGAAGGAATATTCCATCACTAAAGCTGCCATTCTGGAGGTGTGCCAATTCAACTATGAAAAAGGTGTCTGTTGAGACTGAATCCCCTATTTTTTCATGTGCTTATAATTCGAAGTAATTAATGGAGGGTGCTTTTTAGACTGCTCTGCTCCAGAAGTTTATGGTTCAAGCTTGCTGTCTCTTCAAAACATTCTGAAATTCTCGTTGCATAGCCTTTACCATTATATCTGCATGCATTTCTCTTATTTCTGGAGCCCATTTGATAACAATTTCATGTCTAGTGATAGTTTCTTCTTTCTATCTTGATTCTACAACTGATCCATGTACCCATCCTATGCTATATATTTAGATTAGTCCCTTTGGCACACTTTGTTTTTGGAACCATTCCTTTGGCACACACTTGCAATCTATGAGTATAATCAATCTGAAGAACGGAGCCGAGTTCCAACGATCCGATAGAATTTGCAACTTGGATAAGTGATACAGGAGCATAAGGAAACTTTGAGAAACATCTGATAACATCACAATGTAAGCTGACAGACTGAAGATGAGGCGAGAGGGATCACAGAGGGGAGTCAGGTGAGGGAAGACTGACACTGTTATCAGGCCTCGCCTCTATTGTATAGCAGAAAATTAATTCATTTGCATGAGGCATGCTCAGCACAAGACAATTTATTATGCGTACAAGAGGTTGCCAAATAAAGTGAACTGGATACAGATTGCAAGCTTCAGAGGCTGAAGCTGAAGCGACAAAATACCAAAATTGTTTAGAATATCATCTGTTTCATCAATGGAATTGGCACTCAACAAGTTTCAGTAGGCTTGATTGCACACAGTCAATCCTCTCTTACGAAAGAACATTGGAAAGAAGATTACGAAAGATGAAAATAAATTTTACTAGCACTTCGTATCAAAACGAAATAATTGAACCACATGCATCTGTTACTCTGAGCTCAACGAAATTTGTACCATAATCCTCTTGCCCCAGAGATTGAGTAGACAATAATTTCTTGTAATCTTAACTAGCAACTAAACAAGAGCCAAATGAATTACATGAAAAATTCTTAAAAGTAACACAGAAATTTCTAGTTCCAGCCCTTACATAAGTAGCAAACCATGAATTACACATAATTAATGGTGACAACGGCAAAGTCATGGAGATTTAAAAAGATAACAAGGCTTATTTATGAAGTAAATATGGGAGCGCAGCACGCAGTATTCACTCCAGGAGGGTATTGACAATGGATTTTACGTTGAGCTTCTTGAGGTCAGTGTAAGACTGACCACAGCCAACGAACATGACAGGAGCTCCAGATACATACACCATGGAAAGCGCTGCTCCAACCTTGTCATCAATGGTGTCAAACTTGGTAAGCAGAATGCCATCTATCGATCTAGGAGTGGAAGCAGTGGAAAGGTCTGTCAGTTTCTGGCTAAGCTTGGTGAGCTGATCAACGGCATCATTTCCCACCAGAGCTTCTCCCACAAACAAAACCAGATCCGGGTTATTGAGATTGATGAGGTTGGAGAGTGCCCTCATGAGTGGCTCATTGTCTTGCATACGCCCTGCGGTGTCGACAAGAACGACATCTGATTTATTCCGAGTGGCTTCCTGAATCGCACCCTTGGCCACTACAGCTGGATCCCTTTCATATCCTTTCTCAAATATTGGAATCTGAAGCCTGCGAGCATGTGTGCGCAGCTGCTCAACAGCGCCAGATCTAAAGGTGTCACATGCTGCCAGCGTGACACTAAGATCATGCTGAAGAAGCCAATAAGCAACCTTTGCGAGGTTAGTGGATTTGCCTACCCCATTAACCCCAACAAAGACGATGACATATGGCGTGCCACGGTACGTCAATAGACCGCCTTGGGGTCAAAATGCGAACCAGAGCCTCTTCCATAGCTGCCTGAACAGAAAAGGATATCCGTGTGAACGATCCAAGCTTCTTGCCTAGGAGGCTAGCTGCGACTGATTCGCAGAGCTTCTCTGCAATTTCCTCGGCTACATTCTTGGTCATGAGCCGGTCTTTCAGAGATTTGAGTGCAGGTTGCAGATCAGACTCCTTCAGTTCTGCATTGCTACCTGCAATGCTCCTGAACATTGAAGAGAACCACCCATCCTTTGCTGTGCTCCTCACAGCCATATCCTTGTCCATCATGCTCTTCCCCTGGTTGACAGCCGTCTGCTCCCCAGCCCCTCCGCCATGATCCGCCGGGTTGGAGTAATCCAACTTCTGCTCGGATGGTTTCTTATCCTTGGGTACAGGTTTCTTGTCTCTCCCTAGTTTCTGTTTCTTCTTATCCTTGTGCACAGGTTTATTCCGCTTGTCTTTATCATTGCGTGGAAAAAGGATTTTTTTTATGTTTTCAAAATTAAAAGCCCCATTCTTGGGACCTCCTTCCTCCTCCCTTTTCACAACACCACCACCATGGCCGGCATGAGAATTCTCTTCCACACCATTGTAGCTACCATCTGCTGCTGAGCTGTGCTTCTCCTGCCGGGAAGGCTCACCATCGGAGTCATCCTTCCCAGACTCATCACCCATCTTCTCACCACCACAAGCAGCAGCACCACCACCGCCACCGCCACCGCCACCGCCACCATGGGGCTGGAGAGCGCCAGGGGAATAAGCTGGAGCAGGCTTCGCGGAGACGGAGGGTGGACGGGACGCGCGCGCCTCGGCCTCGAGATGGAGCTGCCGGAACCTCTCGCCGAACTCGTCGTAGGACGCGCGGCGCGGGTGGTAGATCCGCGCGAACTCCGCGCTGACGGCGGCCAGGAGGTCGTCGACGTACAGGAGGTGGAGCACCCGCCGGTAGACGGCAACGACGACGAGCCCGAGCGCGTTGTCGTAGGCCCACCTGAGCGCGTGCGGGCCATGGGTGAAGCCGGCGGAGGCGGAGCGGCCCTCGAGGAGGAAGGACCGCACGAGGGCGTCGATTGGGGAGCCCTTCAGCGCGGCGGCAGCGCCGGCCAGCGACCACAAGATCAGGCCACCGCGCGTGAAGATGAGCAGCTCCTCCAACATCTCGTCGGCGATTCGGCGGAAACCCTGGGATTGCCGGCGGCGGGGAAGCGGATACCAATCGCGGGAACGAAAACGGAAACTGGGGAGGCGTGGGGTTGAGGCTGGGCCGGGCCTGGGCTATATGGCGCCGAAGCGGGACGTACCTGACCCGGACTCGGACACTGTCTTCTCTTTTTTCTTTTTGAGATCTCTTTGCATATCCCTCAAAAAAAAAAACGAATTTGCATCCTCTTGATTTTTTTTTGAAGAACTATTTTGAATACAGTACTTCAAGTTTTGTTTTGGATCGATCTCCCCACCGCTGCAGCAACACAAACAGTTGCCGGAGAAGCCTCCTCAGCAAAAGACAAGCAAAAAGAAACAAGATCTCAGACAAACCAAAGGACTTTAGTGATCTAAGGGCATTTCTAAGTTTCTAACCGATCCCCTAAAAATAGTGACGTATCCGGTGGAGTAAACCCTTAGTGAAGTATATTTACTCTACTAAGTTTTGACTGGACCTAGCCGATCCCCTAGATATAACGGAGTAATTTTTGTTTTTTTACTTTGCAATTCTAGTATAAATTGCAACTAAATGTTAGCACACATATAGAAACTAAACATAAATTTGAATGTTCAACCAAATCAAATATAGTTTACAAACCAGATTATTCAAGTTTAAACACGTCAAATGGTTCAAATGTACTTTCTCCGTCCCAAAATAAGTGTCTCAATTTTATACTAGGTTTAGTACAAAATTGTACTCCCTCTATCCCAAAATTCTTGTCTTAGATTTGTCTAAATACGGATGTATCTAGTTACGTTTTAGTGTTAGATACATCCGTATCTAGACAAATCTAAGATAAGAATTTTGGGACGGAGGGAGTACTTAGGTTAAGACACTTATTTTAGGACAGAGGGAGTAGCAAATAGCATGTGATAGAACAATTAGGACTCGCTAAGACGTTGCCAGTGATTCTCAACAAGATCTTGTTGGAGCTAAGCATGAACTTGACGGTTCTCGATCTTGCGATGCTCCTGGAGGAATGACAGGATCCTGTTCATATCATACTTTGGCTCAATCGGAGTCCGGTTTGGTGATGTACCGAAAGTTTTTAGGCATATCCCTCTCGTCTTCAATGATCATGTTATGCAATATGATGCAACAAGCCATGATCCGCCATAGAACCTTGGAGTTCCAGTACTCGGCAGGGTCACGAACAATTGCAAAATGCTTCTAAAGCACACCGAAGGCTCTCTTAGCATCTTTCCTAGCAACTTCTTGACATTGGGCAAAGTGAATGTTTTTGTTACCCTTTGGACGCGGAATTGTTTTGACCAAGGTAGCCCATGGTAGATAGATGCCATCCGCAAGGTAGTAACCCATCGAGTAGTTGTGCCCTTGACCGAGTAGTTGCAAGCATGAGCATCGCCTGTAACACGCCTAGAAAACAGTGGTGATCTCGACAGCACATTCAAGTCATTGTGCGAGTTAGGCAAACCAAAGAATGAATGACATATCCAAAGATCCTTCGATGCAACTGCCTCAAGAATGATCGTTGGATCGTTGTATTGGCCTTTGTACTGACCCTTCCACCCTGTAGGACAATTCCTCCATATCCAGTGCATACAGTCAAGTGATCCAAGCATCCCTGGCCATCCTCTTGCTTCACTCTCAGTCATCAGCCACTGGTTGTCTTCCTCGGTTGGTGCTCTCAAGTACTCCGGGCCAAAGACAGTGATCACTGCTTTAGTGAACCTTCGAACAGCCTCCAAGATTGTGTCTTCACCAATGTGGACATAGTCATCGATTGGATCGGCTGAACACCCATATGCCAAGACTCGAACAGCCGCAATGCACTTTATCAGAGGGCTTGCACTTATCTCTCCACGTGCATTTCTCCGGAGCTTGAACCAGTCATCATATCTCTCAATGACTTTTGCAATGGTCACAAAAAGACTTGTGTCCATTCGAAAGCGCCGGCGAAAGTACTTCTCTGGATAGGTTGGCTTTGGGTCAAAGTAGTCTCTCACAATCTTGGCATGACCCTCCGCTCTATCACGGTTGATGTGTATGTGGCCAAACTGTGATCCTGTCCTTGGCCGCCGAACATCATCATTGAAAATTGTCCCTAAAACGATGTCAAAGTCATCGTCGTCGTCTTCCTCTTCGGATGACGACGAGTCCTCCTAGGCCATCTCCCTCAACCTCTTCGTCTAAAATTCAAATGGCTAGGTTCAATCCAAACGACTCGGTTCACAAAAGCCGAACAGAAAAATTCACCTAGGCATTTCATCGAACACTTGCGGTGCGGTGGTGGTGCACCAGTCGGCCGGTGTCGTTCAGACCAAACAGGCCGGTGCGATGAGAGGGAATGACCTATAGCGGTGTGCAAGCAAGGTGAGTTGCGGCGACCAACAAAAAAAAGAGGAAGCAATGAAGCAATCCGACGAATCAACAATGGCGACGGCGGCGGCGTTTCACCTTGATTCCGGCGACGGTGACAGGGGAAGAACGGGCTCAACGTCAGGCAAAAGAGCGGCTGGGGGCAAGGGAGGCAACGAGGTAGTAGCGGGGCCGGCGAGCGGTCGCCGGGAGTCACGCCGGCGAATTTGCAGGGGCAGGGGGCGACGCGAGGGAGAGACGTGGCTTTTACTCAACAGCCGAACGGTGGAGTATATTTAGGGAGAAAGTTGGGGCCGGAGTAAAAAATTTACTCCCTTACGCCGAATAAGGGATCGGCTAGATGCCGAATTTTTACTCCTCTATAAAGGATCGGTTAGAAATACCCCAAACGCTCTTATATTTCTTTACCGAGGGAGTACTTGTGTATCACAAACGAGCATCACAACAGATGATCGTGCCCAGGAAGTTGCCTACAACTTTTGACACATGTTTCCCCTTGTTTCTGTTTCATTGGATTTAGTTCCCGATGTGATCTAGTTGCATACTCTAGCCTGATCTCACCTCTTTGTTGTATGTTTCTGTTTTGCCTCTGCTATGCCCCTAGTTAGACCAACTTGCTTTCACCTCTTCTCTTGCTTACAGAATGATCATGCTCATGCAAAAGAAGTTGCGCCTCCACCCCTTGTCAACTTGCTTTCGGGGGGGCATGCGCCTCCGAAAGTTCAACGATGACACATAGGACGTGTAGCTGGTGGCCTTCTCGTTCTCGATTGCATGCGCTGCCAGCGCCGCGGTCTCCGCGTTGACTGCGCCACCTCCGCATTGTGAGCGATAGCTTGAGCACGGGTGGCCTCGTAGGCCGCCCACTGCTCCGCGATGAAGTTGGGGTTCGCCACGGCCATGGCGGCCATGGCCTTCTCGCTCGCGCGCTCGCCGTAGATTTGGCCCTCTACCACCCGGGCTGCTCGAGGAGGACGGGTTGCACTGTTGCTGCTCCCGTGCCTGCCGGAACGCGGACATGGGCGCCGGCGTAGGCTGCTCCTCCACCATGGCGGCGGCGAAGTGCACCTGCGCCTACTCCATGGTCAAGCCGGCATGCACAGGCGTGGGGTCTGGCGCTTAGTCGTTGTCGGAGCATGTCTCCATTGTGGGGTCGTCGTCGAAGACCTCGGGCGAGCTGGCCGGCATGCCGGCCTCGATCCGCCTGGCACGGCGGCTCTGCCAGGAGGCCGCAAGGGCAGCCACCTCGTGCTTCTGCTCCATCAACAGGCTCTCCCACAACGCGTTTCGCTTTTGTGAACATGGCAGATGTGGTGCAAGGGAGGAGAATGTGGAGTGAATGTGTTGTGGTGTGGTGTTAGCCCGGTGTGTCCGTCTTTAAATAGTTGATTCCGATAAGGCCAAGCATCTGGGTGCATCAATGCGTGGGAGATAGAGTTGGTTCCTCGACCGGCGAACCTATTTAATGGCGTGATACGTCCATTTTGCATCATGTTTTCCTACTGTTATTTATAATGTTTTTATGCATAATAATGCTTTATGGAGTGATTCTAATGCCTTTTCTCTCATAATATGCAAGGTTTACACAAAGAGGGAGAATACCGACAGCTGGAATTCTTGACCTGAAAAAGCTATGTCAGAGTTATCTATTCTGCACATCTCCAAATAAGCTGAAAATTTACGGAGAATTGTTTTGCAATATATGAAAAATATTGAAGAAAATAACTACCAGAGGGGGCCCACCAGGTGGGCACAACCCACCTGGGCGCGCCAGGGAGCCCAGGCACGCCCTGGTGGGTTGTGCCCTCCTTGGCCCACCTCTGGTGCCCATCTTCTGGTATAAAGGTCATTTTGACCTAGAAAAAAGAAAAGGGGGACTTTCGGGACGAAGCGCCGCCGTCTCGAGGCGGAACTTGGGCAGGAGCACTTTTGCCCTCCGGTGGAGCGAGGGAACTTCCCTCCTGGAGGGGGAGATCATCGCCATCGTCATCACCAACAACTCTCCCATCTTTGGGAGGGCAATCTCCATCAGCATCTTCAACAGCACCATCTCCTCTCAAACCCTAGTTCATCTCTTGTGTTCAATGTTTGTACCAGAACCTTAGATTGGTACTTGTGGGTGACTAGTAGTGTTGATTACATCTTGTAGTTGATTACTATATGGTTTATTTGGTGGAAGATTATATGTTCAGATCCATTATGCTATTTAATACCCCTCTGATCTTGAGCATGATTATCATTTGTGAGTAGTTACTTTTGTTCTTGAGGTCACGGGAGAAGTCATGTTGCAAGTAATCATGTTAACTTGATATGTGTTCGATATTTTGATGATATGTATTGTGATTCCCTTAGTGGTGCCATGTGAACGTCGACTACATGGCACTTCACCATATTTGGGCCTAGGGGAATGCATTGTGGAGTAGTTATTAGGTGATGGGTTGCTAGAGTGACAGAAGCTTAAACCCTAGTTTATGCGCTACTTCGTAAGGGACCGATTTGGACCCAAAAGTTTAATGCTATGGTTAGATTTTATCTTAATATTTTTCTCGTAGTTGCGGATGCTTGCGAGGGGGTTAATCATAAGTAGGAGGTTTGTTCAAGTAAGAACAACACCTAAGCACCGGTCCTCCCACATATCAAATTATCAAAGTAGCGAACACAAATCAAACCAACATGATGAAAGTGATATGGTGAAATTCCCGTGTACCCTCAAGAACGCTTTGCTTATCATAAGAGACCGTTTTGGCCTGTCCTTTGCCAAAAAAGGATTGTGCTACCTTGCTGCACTTTTTTACCGTTACCGTTACTTGCTCGTTACAAATTATCTTGCTATCAAACTATCTGTTACCGACTATTTCAGTGCTTGCAGAAAATACCTTGCTGAAAACCACTTGTCATTTCCTTCTGCTCCTCGTTGGGTTCGACACTCTTACTTATCGAAAGGAGTACGATTGATCCCCTATACTTGTGGGTCATCAAGGCTCTTTTCTGGCACCGTTGCCGGGGAGTGAAGCGCTCTTGGTAAGTGGAAATTGGTAAGGAAAAATTATTACTACGTGCTGAAATTTATTGTCACTTGTTACTATGGAGAACCATCCTTTGAGGGGTTTGTTCGGGGTATTTTCACCTCGACCAGAAGCACAATTATTTGCCCCTCAACCTACTGCACCTACTGAAAATATTAGTTATGAAATTCCTTCGGGTATGATAGAACAACTTCTAGCTAATCCTTATGCAGAAGATGGAACTGAACATCCTGATATGCACTTGATATATGTGGATGAAATTTGTGGATTATTTAAGCTTGCAGGTTTACCCAGAAATGAAGCTAATAAGAAGGTTTTCCCTTTATCTTTGAAGGGAAAAGCATTGACATGGTATAGGCTATGCGATGATATTGGATCTTGGAACTGGAATCAATTGAAATTGGAATTTCACCAAAAAAAATTATCCTATGCATCTAGTTCATCGTGATCAGAATTATATTTATAAATTTTTGCCTCGTGAAGGAGAAAGTATCACTCTAGCTTGGGGGAGGCTTAAGTCAATGTTATATTCATGCCCCAATCATGAGCTCTCTAGAGAAATTATCATTCAGAATTTTTATGCTCGGCTTTCTCATGATGATCAATCCATGCTCGATATTTCTTGTACTGGTTCTTTTATGAAGAAGACTATTGAATTCAGGTGGGATCTTTTAGATGAAGGTAAAGAGTCTGGTATTAAGCTTAAGTTTGATTGTGTTAAATCTTTTATAAATACCGATGCTTTTCACAAGTTTAGAACTAAAAATGGACTTGACTCTGAGATAGTAGCCTCTTTTTGTGAATCATTTGCTACTCAGAGAGAAGTGGTTTAAATATGGACTTGACCCAGAGAGAAGTGGTTTAAATATCACCCCCCCTATTAAAGAAGAAATTAAAGAACCGGTTATAGTTAAAGATGAAACTATTATTTACAATGTTGATCCAGTTGTGCCAACTGCTTATATTGAAAAACCACCTTTCCCTGCAAGGATAAAGGAACATGCTAAGGTTTCAACTGTGGTTCGCAAAAGTAATATTAGAGCACCTAAACCTGCTGAACAAATTAAAGTAGAACCTAGTGTTGCTATGGTTAAAGATCTCCTGGTAGAAAATATTGATGGGCATGTTATTTACTTCTGTGATGAAGCTGCTAGAATTGCCAAACCCGATGAAAAAGATAAACATAGACCTATTGTTGGCATGCCCGTTTTCTCAGTTAAAATAGGAGATCATTGTTATCACGGTTTATGTGACTTAGGTGCTAGTGTGAGTGCTATCCCTTTTACCCTATACCAAGAAATTATGAATGACATATCACCCGCTAAAATAGAAGACATAGATGTCACTATTAAACTTGCTAATAGAGACACCATCACACCACTTGGGATTGTTAGAGATGTTGAAGTCTTGTGTGGGAAAATAAAATACCCTACTGATTTTCTAGTTCTTGGTTCCCCACAAGATGACTTCTGTCCCATTATCTTTGGTAGACCTTTCTTGAACACTGTCAATGCTACTATAGATTGTCATAAACAAACTGTCAGTGTTAGCTTTGGTGACGAGTCTCATGAATTTAATTTTTCCAAGTTTAATAGACAACCTCTTAAGAAAGAATTACCTAGTAAGGATGAAATAATTGGTCTTGCTTCTATTGCCTTGCCTCCTACTGATCCACTAGAACAATATTTGCTAGACCATGAAAATGATATGCATATGCATGAAAGAAATGAAATAGATAAAAATTTCTTTGAACAACGACCTCTGCTCAAACACAATTTGCCTACTGAAACTCTAGGAGGGCCTCCTCCACCAAAAGGTGATCCTGTGTTTGATTTGAAACAATTGCCTGACACTTTGAAATATGTTTATCTCGATGAGAAAAAGATATATCCTATTATTATTAGTGCTAATATTTCAGAACACGAAGAAGAAAGATTATTGAAAATTCTGAAGAAGCACCGTGCTGCTATTGGATATACTCTTGCTGATCTTAAGGGCATTAGTTCCGCTCTCTGTCAGCACAAGATTAATATGGAACCTGATGCTAAACCCGTTGTTGATCATCAACGATGTTTGAGTCCTAAGATGAAAGAAGTGGTAAGAACTGAAATATTAAAGATTCTGGAAGCAGGTATAATCTATCCCATAGCTGATAGTAGATGGGTAAGTCCTATTCATTGTGTACCTAAGAAGGGAGGTATTATTGTTGTTCCTAATGATAAAAATGAACTTATTCCACAAAGGATTGTTACTGGCTATAGAATGGTAATTGATTTTAGAAAGTTAAATAAAGCTACTAGAAAGGATCATTACCCTTTGCCTTTTATTGATCAAATGCTAGAAAGATCATCAAAGCACACACACTTTTGCTTTCTTGATGGATATTCTGGTTTTTCTCAAATACCTGTCTCACAACCTGATCAAGAGAAAACCACTTTTACTTGCCCTTTTGGAACTTATACTTATAGACGTATGCCTTTTGGTTTATGCAATGCACCTGCTACCTTTCAAAGATGTATGACTGCTATATTCTCTGATTTTTGTGAAAAGATTGTTGAGGTTTTCATGGATGATTTTTCTGCTTATGGAACTTCTTTTGATGATTGCTTGAGCAACCTTGATCGAGTTTTGCAGAGATGTGAGCAAACTAACCTTGTCTTGAATTGGGAGAAGTGCCACTTTATGGTTAATGAAGGTATTGTCTTGGGGCATAAAATTTCTGAACCAGGTATTGAGGTGGACCAAGCTAAAGTTGATGCAATTGAGAAAATGCCATGTCCTAAAGATATTAAAGGTATTCGTAGTTTCCTCGGTCATGCTGATTTCTATAGGAGGTTTATTAAAGACTTCTTTAAAATTTCTAGGCCTCTTACAAATCTCTTACAAAAGGATGTTCCATTTGTTTTTGATGATGATTGTGTAGAAGCCTTTGAAACACTTAAGAAAGCCTTAACTTCTGCACCTATTGTTCAACCACCTGATTGGAACTTGCCTTCTGAAATTATGTGTGATGCTAGTGATTATGCTGTTGGTTCCGTTCTAGGACAAAGAGTTGATAAGAAATTAAATGTTATCCACTATGCTAGCAAAACTCTAGAAAGTGCCCAAAGAAATTATGCTACCACTGAAAAGGAATTTTTAGCAGTTGTGTTTGCTTGTGATAAATTCAGATCTTATATTGTTGATTCCAAAGTAATTGTTCACACCGATCATGTTGCTATTAAATATCTCATGGAAAAGAAAGATGCTAAACCTAGACTCATTAGGTGGGTTCTCTTGCTACAAGAATTTGATTTACATATCACTGATAGAAAAGGAGCCGAGAACCCTGTAGCTGATAACTTGTCTAGGTTAGAGAATATCCTTGATGACCCATTACCTATTGATGATAGATTTCCTGATGAGCAACTAGCTGCAATAAATGTTTCGCATAACACTCCCTGGTATGCTGACTATGCTAATTATATTGTTGCTAAATATATACCACCTAGTTTCACATACCAACAAAAGAAAAAATTCTTCTATGATTTAAGACATTACTTTTGGGATGACCCACATCTTTATAAAGACGGAGTAGATGGTAGTATTGGACGTTGTGTACCTGAGCATGAACAGGAACAAATCCTATGAAAATGTCACTCCGAAGCTTATGGAGGGCATCATGCGGGAGATAGAACTACTCATAAGGTATTGCAATCTGGTTTTATTGGCCTACTCTCTTCAAGGATGCCCGTAAGTTTGTTTTATCTTGTGATGAATGTCAATGAACTGGTAATATTGGTAAGCGTCAAGAAATGCCTAGGAATTATTCACTTGCTGTTGAGCCATTTGATGTTTGGGGTTTTGATTATATGGGACCTTTTCCTTCCTCCAATGGGTATACACATATTTTGGTTGCTGTTGATTATGTTACTAAGTGGGTAGAAGCTATTCCAACTAGTAGTGTTGATCATAACACTTCCATTAAAATGCTTAAAGAAGTTATTTTCCCAAGGTTTGGAGTCCCTAGATATTTAATGACTGATGGTGTGGTTCACACTTTATTCATGGTGCTTTCCGTAAAATGCTTGCTAAATATGATGTTAACCATAGAATTGCATCACCCTATCATCCTCAATCTAGTGGTCAAGTTGAACTTAGCAATAGAGAAATAAAACTAATATTACAGAAAACTGTTAATAGGTCCCGAAAGAATTGGTCTAAGAAATTGGATGATGCACTTTGGGCCTACAGAACAACATATAAAAATCCTATGGGTATGTCTCCCTATAAAATGGTTTATGGAAAAGCTTGTCATTTTCCTCTTGAGTTAGAACATAAAGCATATTGGGCAATTAAAGAACTCAACTATGATTTCAAACTTGCCGGTGAAAAGAGGTTATTTGATATTAGCTCACTAGATGAATGGAGAACCCAAGCTTATGAAAATGCCAAGTTATTTAAAGAAAAAGTTAAAAGATGGCATGACAAAAGAATCCAAAAGCGGAAATTCAAAGTTGGAGAATATGTTCTTTTGTACAACTCTCATTTCAGATTCTTTGCAAGAAAACTTCTCTCTAAATGGGAAGGACCATATATCATCGAGGAGGTTTATCGCTCTGGAGCTATCAAAATAAATAATGCCGAAGGTACTAACCCGAAGGTGGTCAATGGGCAAAGAATTAAACACTATATCTCAGGTACACCTATTAATGTTGAAAGCAATATTATTCAAACCATGACACCGGAGGAACACATAAAAGAAACCTTCCGGAACACTCCAGAATCCCTAAAAAGAGGAGGTACGTGATACGGTAAGTAAACGGACTCCGAAAAATCCATAAAAATATTTTTTTCAGTTTTGGAATATTTTAAAAATTAGGAAAATAAGAAACAACCAGGAAGGCACCCGAGGGGGGCACAAGACACCAGGGCGCGCCTGGGCCCCCTGGCGCGCCCAGGTGGGTTGTGCCCACCTCGGGAACCTTCCCGGCTCCGTTTTCCTCCCGTTTGCTTCTTTCCCAAGATAAAAAATCTTTATATACCCCGCGAACGTATTGGCCACCGTATCACGGAGAAATCTTCTATTCTTCTTTCTTGCTGTTTTCTGACAGATCTAGATCGCCATGGCTGCTTCGAGCTCCTCCAAGGACAAGTTCTTTGAGAACGTCATCAACCTGTATTTGCGGGAGGTGATGCAGCACCCTCAAGCCATTGAGATGCGTGAGGGGGTGCTCCACATCCGGGGCGTCCAGGGGCCCAAGAGGACGGGAACCATGGAGGCTAGGCTCGCAGCTATGGAGCAAGAGGTCTTCAAGTGCAAGGGGATGGTGGAGCGCAGACTCAATGCCAACCACCTCATGATTATGGATTTTACCCGTGATCTTAAGGTGGATGGCCGGTCCGTGAAGGACGTCGTCTTCACCCTCAACGAGCAAATCAACTTTCTGCAAAACCAAATCTATGATCTCCAAAACCAAGTCTTTGAATATGAGGCAAGTTTTAAAGGTATGAGTTTGGCTGCCAGTTGTAGGACTCGCGAGACTCGCTCCTCCTCTTATGATGGTGAGCCATTACCATGGAAACCGGAAGATAAGATCACTACTACCTCATCACCACCGCCACCTTCTTCATCACCAAAGGAGACTTGAGTTCATGGTATGGACACTCCCCTTGGCTTGTGCCAAGCTTGGGGGAGGTGTCCCGGTATCGTATCACCACCACTATCTTTGCTTTTATCTATTTTAGTTCGATCTTTAGTTAACCTTTGATCTAGTTGAATAAAAGTTTAGTTCGATCCCTTCTTTTTGAGTGTTTGCTTAGTGATCCATCTAGCGATGCAATCGTGTGCGAGATATATAATAAAGAGTAGTTTGAGTTTTGCTTCTTTACTTTTATGTTTCAATAAAAAGAAAGGAAAATAAATGAATAAGATCATATGCTAATCTTATGGTAAGTAATGACATCACATAAGGAAAAGTATAAGTGGTAAAATTTATTGGAGATTGACAAACATAGCATTGGTCAATAATGCAATTCATGAAAGAATTAATAAGGGAAGAGAAGATTCACATGCAAATACACTATCTTGGACATCTTTTATGATTGTGAGCCCCCATTAAATATTTTGTGTCAAAATTGTTGACGTCGGACAAGGAACACAACGTAATGATTTATGCTTGTTCATATTCACATAGAAGTTATATTGTCATAGATCCTTCAACATGTGGTGCTTGCTCAATATCTTTTCTAGCCAAAAACTCCGCACTAAGTAGAGATACTACTTGTGCATCCAAAAACCCTTAAACCCAAATCTTATTTTGAGAGTCCACCATACCTACCTATGGATTGAGTAAGATCCTTCAAGTAAGTTTTCATCGGTGCAATAAGGCAATAAAATTGCTTCTAAATGTGTTGGATCATTTAGTGTAAGAGAAAATTAAGCGTTGCACGAACTTGTGATGTCAAAATAATAAAAGCGACAGACTGCATAATAAAGGTTGCCATCATAAGGGGCAATGTAACATGACGTTCTTTTGCATTAAGGGATTTGGCATATAAACAAATAAGCGCATGACAACCTCTACTTCCCTCTGCGAAGGGCCTATCTTTTACTATTATGTATTTACTTTTATGTAAGAGTCAAAAGTTTTCTTCCCTATTCCTTTTTATTTTTCTCTTTTTGCAAGCATCATGTGGCGAGGAAAGATCTAGGCACATATATCCAGTTGGATATGAGTGGGCATGAGTTATTATTGTTGACATCACCCTAGAGGTGAATGCGTTGGGAGGTGAAACTATAAGCCCCTATCTTTCTATGTGTCCAGTTGAAACTTTTTGTTCATGAGTATGCTATGAGTGTTAGCAATCATAGAAGATTAAATGATGGTTGAGTATGTGGACTTTCCCAAAGGCTCTGATACGTGACCCTTCCTGAAAATATAATGAATTGTAACTGCAAAGTTGACTGAGAACATAGTTTGTTGGTTTTCAATAAGGTTTATGCTTTATACTTCAATGTTGTGATGAATTGTTACTTGTTCATTAGAAATTATATGATAAAAGTTGTGTGATAAAGTTTTATGTTAAAGTTCCTTGCTATTATAATAATATGCATGATGCTTCTATGTCCGTATTTTGTTTTTATCGACACCTCTCTCTCTCTCTAAGCATGTGGACATGTTTTTCAATTTCGGTTTTCGCTTGAGGACAAGCGAGGTCTAAGCTTGGGGGAGTTGATACGTTCATTTTGCATCATGTTTTCCAATTGTTATTTATAATGTTTTTATGCATAATAATGCTTTATGGAGTAATTATAATACCTTTTCTCTCATAATATGCAAGGTTTACACAAAGAGGAAGAATACCGGCAGCTGGAATTCTGGACCTGAAAAAGCTATGTCAGAGTTACCTATTCTGCACATCTCCAAATAAGCTAAAAATTTACGGAGAATTGTTTTGCAATATATGAAAAATATTGGAGCAAATAACTACTAGAGGGGGCCCACCAGGTGGGCACAACCCACCTGGGCGCGCCAGGGAGCCCAGGCGCGCCGTGGTGGGTTGTGCCCTCTTCAGCCCACCTCTGGTGCCCATCTTCTGGTATAAAGGTCATTTTGACCTAGAAAAAAGAAAAAGGGGACTTTCGGGATGAAGCGCCGCTGTCTCGAGGCGGAACTTGGGCAGGAGCACTTTTGCCCTCCGGCGAAGCGAGGGAACTTCTCTCCCGGAGGGGGAAATCATCTCCATCGTCATCACCAACAACTCTCCCATCTTTGGGAGGGCAATCTCCATCAACATCTTCAACATCACCATCTCCTCTCAAACTCTAATTCATCTCTTGTGTTCAATCTTTGTACCAGAACCTTAGATTGGCACTTGTGGGTGACTAGTAGTGTTGATTACTATAGGATCGAAAGTAGGTCTAGAGGGGGGGGGGGTGATTAGACTACTTGACCAAACAAAAATCTAACCTTTTCCCAATTTTAGTTGTTGGCAGATTTTAGCAACTAGTACAAGTCAAGCAATCAACCTACACATGCAATTCTAAGAGTGTAGCAGCGGAAAGTAAAACATTGCATATGAAGGTAAAGGGAAGGGTTTGGAGAAGGCAAACGCAATGTAGACACGGAGATTTTTGGCGTGGTGTTATCGTACATCCACGTTGATGGAGACTTCAACCCACGAAGGGTAACGGTTGCGCGAGTCCACGGAGGGCTCCACCCCCGAAGGATCCACAAAGAAGCAACCTTGTCTATCCCACCATGGCCATCGCCCACGAAGGACTTGCCTCACTCGGGAAGATCTTCATGAAGTAGGCGATCTCCTTGCCCTTATAAACTTCTTGGTTCAACTCCACAATCTTGTCGGAGGCTCCCAAGCGACACCTAACCAATCTAGGAGACACCACTCTCCAAAAGGTAATAGATGGTGTGTTGATGATGAACTCCTTGCTCTTGTGCTTCAAATGATAGTCTCCCCAACACTCAACTCTCTCTCACAGATTTGGCTATGGTGGAAAGATGATTTGAGTGGAAAGCAACTTGGGGAAGGCTAGAGATCAAGAATCTTGTGGTAGGATTGGAATATCTTGGTCTCAACACATGAGTAGGTGGTTCTCTCTTAGAAAATGAGTAGTGGAAGTGTAGGCACGTTCTGATGGCTCTCTCACATATGGAGAAGGGGTGGAGGGGTATATATAGCCTCCACACAAAATCCAACCGTTACACATATTTGACCCAACTCGGTCAGACCGAATAGGAGAACTCGGTGAGACCGATTCAGTTCAAAATGTGAACGTTAGGAATCTCGGTGGGACTGACTGGAACAACTCGGTGGGACCGATGTGCTAGGGCTAGGGCAAAACCTCATCTCGGTGAAGCCGATTGCTTGAACTCGATGAGACCGATTTCAGCAAAGAGCAAACAGAGAGTTGGTCAAGCAAACTCGGTGTGACCGATCGCTCATTTCGGTGAGACCGAAATGTTACAAAGGGAAACAGAGAGTTTGCAAGGCCATCTCGGTGAGACCGAGATCCGCATCGGTGTAACCAAAGTGTTAGGGTTTCTGGCAGTGGCTATGTCAACTGAACTCGGTGGCGCCAGATGGATCATTTCGGTGGGGCCGAGTTTGACTTTTAGTTTTGGACATATTTGGAAGAGGAAGTGGTTGAGGGTTTTGGAGCAATATCACTAAGCACTTTGAGCAAGTAGATCATTAAGCAACACCTCATCCCCTTTTAATAGTATTGGCTTTCCTATGGACTCAATGTGATCTTGGATCACTAAAATATAGATGAAGAGTCTTGAGCTTTTGCTAATATGTGTCCTTAGCATTTTGAGGGGCCCAGATCTCTAGTCCATGCCGTGCCAATCATTGAACTTTCTGAAATATTAAACTTGAATGGATATTAGTTCAATGAGCTATATGTTGTTATGAATTACCAAAACCACCCGGGGATTAGTTGCACTTTCAATCTCCCCCTTTTTGGTAATTGATGACAACATATAGATCAAAGCTTCGACAAATGATAATATGAATGAAATACATCGTCACTTTGAGAAGTATGTGATAAGCAAGAGCTCCCCCTAAATTTGTGCATTATTTAAAATTTGCTTTTGAATGCAAATGCACAATCGATTAGGATCATGGGTCACTCTTCCATGTCACATACATCTTGGTGGAGCGCTCAAAATGATAAGAGTTAAATAACATGCACTCATCACCAAGGATACAAGTGATTGATCATACATAAACATAACATAGATATAACCATGCAAGCACACATTAAGAATCATATGATCAAACACATGATCACATAAGTATCTCACGAGCATAACACAAATTGTAGCATAGGAATCAAACAACCAAACTATCAGAGTAGCAAGAGAAGCAACATGAAACCAACAAAAGCAAGACACTCTCTCTCTCTCGATGCCTATGATCTATACACTTTCTCTCCCTTTGGCAACAAGTTACCAAAAAGTTTGAAAACGTATAGTGCTATCCGGCACTCTAGGCACGATCACCGGGAGCTCCTGAAGGGGTCTTCTGGCTTGTCACTCCGGTGTGCGTAGATGGCATGGAGATGAGGGCATCTGCAAAAGCTTTGGCAGAAGTCTGTGGAGCTGGAGGGGTTGACACTGGAGGTACAACCATGGCAGTTGCTGCAGGTGCTGATGTGGTAGTCCTGGAGTCTCTGACAACTGGCACATCTGATGACCTTTGTGCCCTTGGCACTCTGGGTCTATCCTCCCTGTCCTCAGCATCCTCTTGGAGTTTCTCCACAATGGTCTGTATCTCAGTGACCTTCACATCTAGGTCATGGAATTTAGTCTCAATGATCCTCTCAAGACTTTCCTGATTTTGAGTCAAGGTGGCCAAGCTCTTCTCAATTCTCATGGTAGCCTCAAGCAGATAACTAAGTTGATCTTGCTTGGTCTTGAGTAGCACTGTGGAGGCATCTGGTGCACTTGCTGCCTTTGCTGCTTTGGTAGCCTTTGCTCTCTCTATCTTCTCCTGGGCTTCAGCACAAGTAGGATGGGAAGCATCCATGACAACCTCGTTATCCTCAAAGTCTGTCCTCAGGGGTAGGTGCTCACTGTCTAGTAAATATGTCCCATTTCCCATCTTGGAATTGATCAAAGTCTGAATGTGAGGGGCATATCCACAAGATCTCTTCTGATCTACAGCTTTTCTCTTCATAGTCTCTATAATCAGGCTCATCACCTTGAACTTTTGTGGAACATCAAACAAGTGAAGCAGGTTGATGGAGTGGCCACGGATCATTCTATGATCTCCTGACTTGGGCAAAAGAGTATGCCTCAATATGGTGTTTATTGTGGTCAAGCCAGCAAGCAGGTAATATATAGATCCAAACTTGTGAGTGTCCAAGGCTTTATCAGGAATTGGCTTGTACATGTTTGCCATGGAGTTGTGATCCTTCCTAGGCTTAGCATACACATCAATATCATTCTCCTCTTCCTCGGGGGCATTGATCAGTTTGGCCCATTCTGAGATTGTTGACTGATATCTTGTTCCTTCTGTCATCCATACAATCTTTCCATCGGGGTAGAAGTGAGCAGTGGAATAGAATTGCATGATCATCTCATCGTTCCACTTTGTCAGCTTCTGACCAACAAACTTGTCAACACCATTCATTCTGAAGCTCTCATGCACACTTGGGAAATAGTCTTCATTGTCATCAATGTATTTCCAGTCTACCCATTTCATATCACAAACAATGGGCTTCTTGTCCAATAGGACAGTCTCATAGAAATCCTGTTGTTCCTTGGTGTGAAAGCGATAGTCCACATCAGTCCTTATCCTGGTGGCATAAGGATCTGTTTGTCTCCATAGTCTCAGACCATGATCCTTTCTCAACTTCATGATCTCTGCCACAGGGTGAGCATCATTGTGATCTGGAATCTTGGGCTTGAGCTTTCTGAGCACTAGTGGCTCTTCCTCTTCTTGAACTTCAGGCACTGGGGCCTTGCACTACAAAAAAAAACACTTCTGTGATGATACGTGTTTGTCACAGTAGGTCACATTTTTTTGTCATGCATGTACATCCATGACGATTTTATGACAGAATCAAGATAGTCATACATGTGCTGTCGTAGAAGTGTTCCATGACAATACCAAAATTATCATCATGGAAGTGTCCACTTCCATGACGATAAATGCCGCGTCATGGAAGTGCTTTCGTCAAGGGTAACCGACACATGGCATCCACCGTAACGGGTCGCCGTTAAGCTATCGGGTCCGATTTTGGATCCGATAACCCGCTAACAGCCACGACCAATGGTGATTTTCCACGTGTAAAATTCTCATTGGCCAACGGAACCACGTGTCAGCTCCGCATTGGCACAGATGTCACTCATCCAATGGGCGAGATGCGCCTATGATATGTTGACACGTGGACCGGCCCAAAAGTGGCCCATAAAGATTAAATGGGCCGGCCCAGCTAAAGGCCCACAAGATTTTGCAGACCATAATGGCCGGCCCAGCTAAAGGCCCACAAGATTTTGCAGACCATAATGGGCCGCCCAGCTAAAGGCCCACAAGATTTTGAAGACACTAGTGGGTCGGCCCGTTAACAGGCTGCCATGTTTTGGGCCAAATGCCGGCCCATATTTGATCCAGTCCATTAACAACCTGCCATGTTCTGGGCCTAATAAGGGCCCATATGAGATCCGGCCCGTTAATAGCCTACCACGTTCTGGGCCATATTACGGCCCATATCAGATCCGGCCCTTTACGAGCCTTTCATTCTTTGGGCTAAATTATGGCCCATATCAAATTCGGCCCGTCAACTGGACGCTGTGCTTTTGGGCCCACTTGAGGCCCGGTTAGGATTTTTGTTTGCTAAAGGCCCATTTAATAGTACAGCCTGATATTAGTTTCGGCCTGTTAAAGGCCCCTTTAACATTTTGGCCCTATATTTATTTCAGCCTATTAAAAGCCAGTCATATAGTTGGGCCTAATTATGGCCCACTTTGCATCCGGCCTGCTCACAGCCGATAATCTGATTGGGCCAAACAAGGACCAAGACAATTTTGGCCTGTTAACGGCCCGTGATGTGATTGGCACAATCATGGGCCGGGGTCTATTTTGGCCTGCTGTCGGCCCGTGAGCTGTTCGGCACGTTTCAGGCCCAACCTACTTTTCAGCCTACTAAAAGCCCATTGAATTTTTCTGGCCAAAATAGGGCCGGCGGTTTATTCGGCCTATTAAAGGCCCAAAACTACTAGTGGGCCAGTTTACATTTAGGCATGTTAACGGACCAAGATGGCTGGGCCCACGATCCGGCCCATACATAGTGATTTGCATGACGGCCCGATTATGTACCGTAATTTTACGGTTTGGCCGGTTTACTTTTCATGGAGCGAAGACATGATATATATACAGTAAAATAACTGTAGCATCATGAATAAGAAAAAACCTAGACTATACAATAAAGAAATTACGGCATATTACATCCACTGGGCATCAAAGTTCACCACTATGATAATAAAGCACAAGCAGACAGCAGATTACATACACTAGGCATCAAAGATCGCCACCAGTGCAAATAAACACGCCGACAAAATAATATAGAAAACCGACAGCACTTCAATAGAGTTCAAGAAAGGTTAGCCCTGCTCGGGAGCAGCAGCGCAAGCAGCTGAGCAAGCTGATGAGACTGTGCTTGTTTGACGCTTATATCCTCCTCACTCTGAAAGAGAAACAAGCAGACAGATGACAGGTTTTGCACATATAAGTATCAGTGCTGACAATTCTTCACGTTTCTTATTGGTGAATAAAGTGACACAGTTTAAAATAGCATTAACACAATATGGTATTGTTCAGGTTAAGACATGGCAGGAAATGACATTGTGAAGGAGTTGGCAGCTTCATGACACCACTGGATTATAGATCAAGAACTCATAAGTATCAATGGTTATTGTGCTGTCAATTTATCTCATTTCAGATTGGCAAATAAAGAGACGGTTTAAATAATAGTAGAATGATATGACATTGTTCATAGTTAAGACATTGCAGAATATGACATTGTGTAGTAGTGGGTAGTTTCACCACATCACTGAATTACGGATCAAGAACAGAAGCATACATGCAGTGCAAAAGAAGATCACTTGCTCTGTATAGTTTAATTTACATGGTATGAAGAAGGAACTTGGTTGTACAACTGAAAACTTAAATTGAGAAGGACAAACTTTTGTTTATGAACTTCATAATAAACTTTAAACATGCAATTTGATGCAAACACCTAAAATAAACAACTGTTGCAGTCATGCCTAACCAAATATACACAACAAAGTTTGAAGGCTTGAGAAGGACAAACTTACATTAGTGGTGAAGACCGGCTCTATAAAGCCCTTGTCCATGCTGATGGGGGGGGGGGGCAATTCAAGAAGTTTACCACAGAATCTTCTTCATAAGCATTGCCTTTATTCTACATTTTGTTAAGAGTAAATATAGATGTGATAATATAAGAAAAAATGGAGAATATTTAAGATAAGATGAAGAGTGATGCTACATAACCAAGTAGCTATAAATGTCAGTACAACGATACAGGCAAAAGGTACAGCCAAGAGCAATGCAGAGCTAAACTTCTTCAGTACCGTTGGTGTTATCCAACCTTATGGTAAGAGTAAATATAGATCTGATGTGTAGAAAATGGAGGGCAAAGGAAAATAAGCTGCAGAGTGATGGTACATGAACAACTAGCTATCAATATAAGCACACTGATAAAGGACAATAGGTACTTACAAGAACAATGCAGAGCTAAACTTTTTCATTGGCATTGGGTATATTCTACATTAATGTAACCATTAATACAGATCTGATAATTTGGAGCGAACAATTGATAAGCAAGCTATCATGCATACTGTTGTCACATAATGAACCAGATATGAATGCAAGTACAGTGATACAGGACAACAGGTACTAACAAGAGCAAAGCAGCGGGCAGCATATTTGCGGTATCCTGTCGTCCTTTTCAAACCGGAATTCTTCTTCGAGCAGATTTTCTACCAAAGTGATCCGTAAGGCACATGCGGAAAAGTAGAAGTTCAAATTGTCATGTGATATCATAGACAGTACCTCATCCTAGGAATGAGACCAGTGCATACCAAGGTTTTTCTATTCAATGTCTTCTAAATTTAGCACAGGAGACTTCACCGGAAATTCATTTATAGACTTGCCATCAAAGTGTGATTTCCTCAGGTAATACTGATACTGCTACAATGCTTCCTTGAAAAGCACAAGCAAGCTTTGCTTGTCATGACTATCCAGATTGACCCTCGCCTACTTACAACAATGTAATGTAAATCATTGATGTGTTCAATCAGCAGAAAATAGGAAAATAATCACCATGAATAATAGCACTTACATGTAAGTGGAACATGAAGATGTGAAAATGGTGTTTGTCTTCACTATAATCTTCCCATGATGGGAATATATGCACGTAGTCCCTAATAACATTGAAAGCATTGTCTTTTAAGCTGGGAATAACTGGAATGGGGTTCCAATCTGCAGGAATTGGCCATCTCTGTAGTTGGGATAGGTCTTCGGCCGGTGGACTTGCTGTACTTTTTGCTGGAGTGGGATTTTTCTATGGTATGGCTGATGCTATGGCAACTGAAATCGGCATACCTTTTGCTGGAGTGCAGGTCCTGTGTGGTGGGGCTAGTGGTGTGGCCAGTGAAGTATGGGTACAGTCTGCTGGAGTCGGTCCTACATTTTGTGTCACTTGTTGTAGAGCCAATATAAGTGGGGTGCTATCTGATTTCTCCGGCACCACCATGTTTTTCATGGACTTTGCTGGTGCTGCTTCAGGTTCGGCAATCACCCTCTTCCTTTTTGATGTCTGATGCACAAGAACAGCATTTGAGTGGAAAAACATGGTATGATGAAAGATGGAATATGTATTGATAATGGATGGGCATGGCATCTTGACATATATGATGAGTAAACTAAGCAGATGGCGGTGCAACAAAGTAGAAGAAATGCAAGACACCTTATGCAAGATACACGCAATCAATGAAACCTTGCCAAATTAGAACAGGCAACTTGATGGGTCAACAGGACATGCCATCTGCCTTCGACTCCTCGAGGTCAGAATAGTCATTAGGATCATATTCTGAACAAGAATCTGCAGGTGGGGAGCGTATGAGTTTCATTGCATCCAGAATGGAACTCAATGCCTTGGTGCCAATTTTGTTAGTCATTGCAGTGTTCCACAATATTCTTCTGATGTATGCATTCTCATATTCATTGTGATTACGTACAATATCTGAGAAGCATGAAAACATAAATAGTAGTGAGATTATCTTTGTAATGCAGAGGATATTCTAATATAGGTGCTCCCTGTAAACCCTTGTGTGCTATCACTGGATTCTGATGAGAGAGCCCATGTGTGCTGTAATATGGTGCGTGCATTAATATAATCTGGCATAAGTACACAAAAAAATAGGCTCCAGAAGTAAGGATAGTTGGCAGATGATAGGTTCATAATATACTATATAGAGAGTTTATTGCCAAACCATGATAACAAGAGCACACAGCAACTGGGCAGATCGTAGTGTACATAAAAGGGGTACACCATAACCAGCATATATAAATCGGGAAAGTGGAACTGGTTGGAAAATACGGTGTTGTATTGCTGCTACTAATTGAAAGCCTATCGATCACGTACAGGCCAGCTCTATCAGCTGTTGACTGCAGATGTCCCTGCTCCCCTTCCTGACAAGGAACATACTGTACGTACTAAATACAAAATAACAAAAGAGGAACATGTTAAAGAACAGAAGAGGAAGCATATTCATGAGGTTCTGCTTCTTTACATACAATGTTGGTTGCCCACTCATG
Organism: Thinopyrum elongatum; assembly: GCA_011799875.1. Classification (NCBI taxonomy): domain Eukaryota; kingdom Viridiplantae; phylum Streptophyta; class Magnoliopsida; order Poales; family Poaceae; genus Thinopyrum; species Thinopyrum elongatum. The sequence continues at coordinate 117,012,236 of CM022302.1, read as the reverse complement.
ATGAATCACAGCGCCCTAAGAAATGCAATTCCATGCTGTCTCTCTATATGTGGCCACATGCATTTGGAAAATCAAGTGGGAGCATTAGCTAACCAATTAAATGTGTGTCTGTTAACTAATATCAGTATCATATCACAATTCGTATTTGAAGAAGTAAGCTTTGGACTTATGATTGGTGTGTTGTTTAGCTTCAAGAGTGGACTGCTGCTAGTGCGACACAAAGCAGCTACACAGATCATAGTGTAGATATAACGGGAAAACCGTAAGCATCACAAGTAAAATCAGGAAAGTGGAACTTGCTGGAAAATATGGGCTACTATTGCCGGTACGGCTAGAAAGGCTTTGGATACCAGCTATCTTCAACTGAAGGTGCAGTACTGTTAATATCAGTGTAACTCTCAAAGGCGACACAGCTCCCCGCATTTCCTTGCTAATCTTATAGGATTCAAGTGGGCAGGCCACTACAATTCCTATTCCTATGTTTACAAAATCCTACGAATCAAAGAGGCCCAAAGAGTTGAAGTGTCCATCACAACCGATCGAATAGACCTCTACACTGCAAATGTCCCTGCTCCTCTTCACTACAAGGAACATACTGTACTACTATCATACTCCCTCTGTTCCAAAATATAAGTCTTTGTAGAGGTTTCCACTATGGATCACATACAGATGTATACATATACATTTTAGAGTGTAGATTCACTCATTTTGCTTCATATGTAGTCCATGGTGGAATCTATACAAAGACTTGTATTTAGGAACGGAGAGAGTACTTATTAAAGAAGAATAGAAGAGGAACATGCTAAAGAAGAGCAAGCAGATTTTGGATAATAAAATGTTCGTTGTGCAGTGCCCACACATGATGAACCAGAGCGCATTAAGAATGCAACTCCCTGCTATCTCTCTATATGTGGTGCACGTGCTTTTTGAAAGTAAAGTAGGAACATTAGCTGACCAATTAAACGTTATCTGTTTTAGTAATATCAGCATCATATCAGATTCGTATTTGAGCAACAAGTTTGGAATTATGAGTGGCACGTTGTTTAGCTTGACGGATTGAGGAGTAGTGCTAAGCAGCTATGATGATGGTACTGAATATAAAGGAATGTCTGCATGCAAGTCGCGTGACTTTCGTCATTTGAGTCAGTCGACCATTTCAGGCGGTTGGATGAAGATCATACGTCTCCTAACCCTTCTTCTTCCTCGTCTCTGATTCTTCCCCTACAGAACACCGCACAGGCCGCCGGCCAAACCACCGGCCCCGACCCCCCCCCCCCCCCCCCCCCCGCCCTCCCTGAATCGCCCCCCACGCCTGTGTTCCTCCGCCACCCCCACCCCACCCCCGCCCCCCACCGCATCGAGTTTTTTTCGTTCGGCGAGGCCTCACCACCGCCAGGCCACCGCCCCCACAACCACCGTCCCCACCCGAGCCCCTTCCTTCCCTCGGCGAACTCCGGCGAGCTCTCAAAAATTGACTGGCCCAATTTTGAAATTTAGTCTACTGCCATTTAACTAGTGTGGAATATAAAAGGGGAAAACCATAAGCATTGCGAGTATAGTGTTGAGCGTGCCATGGCAGATCTGAAGGTGCAAATGAGACAAAGGCAACTTCGCAACCAATGGTTGCTTTCAACTAACAAGTAAGATCTAAGTGATGGATAAGAAATCACAGTAAAGCAGTGGTGATCTATTTTCTTGCTGCGATAAATAAGTTGAGCAGATACGAAAGAGTACCGCCTCTGGTGCGGCGCCGTGTATGCATCTACTGAGAATTTGACGGTGCTGCGGTAGCGATGGCTGTCGGCGGCGTGGAAGCAGATCTAGGAGGGTAGACAGTGGCGGCGGGGGAAATATCCCGGTGCGGTGGACGAGACAGTCATAGGAGCGGCGCCGGCAAGGTGGACTACGGCGGGGATGAAGCGAGAGGACGGGATGCAAGGATCCTGGTCTGAAGCCGTGGATGAGAAAGGTCTATCTCTTGTAATGGACGACGGCGTCGGGGTATCAGCTCCGGCATGGTGGAGGAGGACGTCGGTGGATGGGGTGGCGGATGGAGGAGGCTAGGGTGGAGAGGGTGTTTTGGCGCCCACGGAGTACGAATGGGAAAATGGAGGGAGAGAGGTAGGGGGAACCATGTCTTTGGGACGCGCTTGTCTCAAATGCGGGGAAGGTTACCAACTTATCCCCTGTTTAAAATTTTAGACATCACAGGAATATTGGGCTGCTGGGGATAGGACGGTAATCTCGCATACACCGAATATTTGCCGACGGAGATTTCGGCCGAGGAGAGTTTGTTTTGGCGCCCACCGTGTATGAATCCGGATGAGAGGCGATTTCGGCCGAGGAGACACTGTGTTTTGGCGCCCACCGTGTATGAATCCGGGTGAGAGGCGGTTATGCCACGTTTGAGTGAAATTACAAACCTGCCCCTATCAAGACCTATTGAAATCGAGCCGACATGTGTTGCATGTCCGGGACAGACAGTAATTTCCATCTCCCATATTTTGGTTTCGGACGGTTACTACGAGTTTGGCCGCTTCGTTCAAATTTTTGAGAAAAAGCTTGCACGTTTACCATGCCAACTAAATTCCAATCCATTTTGTATTCTTTTTTTTCGGGCAGGGTCCATTTTTTATTCAAATAAAATTGTATATACATCATTTTTTTATATATACTTTCAAAAGCACAACAAAGAATTCTGCTCCTTTATATATATAATATGATTTACAAATACAATGATCTCAAAATCATAAGGTTGAATTCAAAATTTTTAAACCAAATTATGTTCTACTCAAATGTATGGATCAGTAATATCTAGATATTAAATAAAATAGATGCGCGTGAATTCATATGAGTATGCATGTTTGATAGATCAATTTTGGTTTGAGTATGAATTACATGTATCATCATTTCGAATTCAAATATTTGAATCCCTTTTATGTTGACATTTTCTATACACGCAACTAAATATTTGAATCTCCTTTCACGCCCATCTCTCTCGCATGCTCCTTCATGTAGCTATCACTCTCTTTTCTCCAGCTCACCCGCACGCTCACTTCATGTTTCTCCTATTTTTGCAAACATGGTCTCTCGACGTCTCCCTTGAGAAGTGTCACACTCTCCCTATCATTATACATTACACGGTTTTCATTATCTCTCACGTCTCTATCGTTCTCTGGTATCACTAGGTACCTAAGCTTTCTTTTTCACCGCCACACACACACTCTCACTCGTCTTTCACTTTGTCTTTCTCTCTAGGGTTCTCTCACGCACCCTATATCTTTCTAGATATGACTCCTACCACTAAAATTACTCTCTCCCGCACACACAACGTTTGTTGGGGGTCTCCTTTCCGTCTTCATCTCAGTTATAAAACTGACATTATTCATTTGTTTACCGATCAGACAAACTCCCCCCCCTTTCTCTCTCTCTCTCACACACACACAACTCCTGCTTCCACTCCCCCTCCCAACTACCGTCTCTCTCACACACACACAAAACTCTCACTTTCGCACCCCCGACTCATATTTCTCTCACAAACATTGATCGACTAGCCTCCAGATAGGTTTATACATCCGCACACTCTTGCTTCCACTATCTCGTACATGTCTCTCTCGCGCTCCTTGTATCTATGTAGATTTTTTGTCCCTTCTTGAGACACGCCCTCTCGATCGTGCACACACACACTATCGCCTCATCTTATGGTGATACCTCTTGCACACACACTCTTTGTGTCTTTGTCACACACGCACTCCATCCTCCTCCTCTCTCCCTCTCTCTCTCACACACACCACACACACACACACATGGGCCTTTTGCAACAATATACCACTTCTCGAATCTTGAAACCAACCACATTCCTCCCTTATTTCATCAAAACCGCCAAAGGAATATATTTTGAGTGAAACATAACATATTTTAAGCGATATACGTATTTCCAAACTAGACTCTTTTCTATCAAATCGGTGAATATGTATTAATCTACTTTGAACGTGTGGCAACACATTGGCACATTGCTAGTTATTACTACTGTATAATTTTTTGGACACCAGACAAACGGTGGAGTACATATACGAAGAGAAGAGGCGCACGCACGCAGTCGGTCTCTCACTGTCTCGCACACATGAGAGTTACGTAAAGGCACCGTAAACAAATAAACCCTAAAACCCTAGGTGCACGATTGCTGCATGCGCGGGTACCGGGTACGTGGTGGAGCGCACCTTTGTAGGAATAGTCAGCTCGCGTGATAATTTGATCCGTAGGAGTTGATGGTCGGGACCACAGGTGAACGACCTGGAGGCGGTGGCTCGCCAGTCACCACTGATCGAGTAGCCACGTTTAAAATATCATTTTTTTAGCGAAGTAAGAGTTCCAATTTTCAATGGCGCGTTATACTAGTTTTTAGAACGATTGGTATGGAGCGAAAATGGAATTCATAACTACTACCTCCGTCCTAGTTTACTAGTCCCCATCGTATTTTGGGTCAAAGTTTGTCCACGAATTTTACTTGTAAAATGTGAATGGAAAATGAGATTTTGTTATACCCAAACAAAAAAGGACCGGAGGGAGTGATTGCTCTGACATGGACGCGACCTCTCATAGCGTAGGCATTGAACCGGCGCGCCGGCCAAGAGGGCCCCACTCGCTGCAGGCCAGGCTGAACACGCCTCCTCGCCGCATGCAACCGGCTTCAGACTACCCCGCCTGCCTCCATTGAATCCGCGCATGTGCCGGCAACACGTCCTTCTGCGAGCCAGCCGGCATTTTAGAACACAACCTCGGTTGGCTCCTCTCGTCCGCCTGCTATTTAAACGAGGCCAGACGCCTGGCAAGAACCGCACCACACCGCCGCTCCCCATATCCTCCTTGCACCATTTTCTCCACACTCTCCATAGCATCTGGTGAGCAGGAAGACGAGTTCTCCGGCATAAAAGCCGGCTGGGTGCCCCGATGAGCCAGGCAACTCACTGCCCCACCTCCCTCCCCGCCCCAGGCCGTCAGTACCATGGCGAGGCTACAGGTGGGCAAGCGGAGGAGCAAGCCGCCACTCCAAGATGGCCCCTGGTGCATCAACTAGACGCTCCAAGCCTGCTCGCAGAGGAGTGGCCAGTTGCTGCACGCCGGCACACGGGGGACCACGGCATCCAGTGCACCGCGGTTGGCCGCGCCATCCGATGCAAACATTGGCGGAACTGCAGCATGCTGGCGAAGGTGGCCAACATGTCTGCGGCCACCGCCGACACCGAGGAATAGTAGACCACGGGAGCCGCCGCCGCTCCGAACCCATGAATGCTACGACCACCGCGTCGCCGGCAGACACCCGGTGTGTTGCCCGGTTTGGCTCAAAACATCATGGACCCCAGCTGCGGCGGGCATTAGAAATTATACCTGCTTCCAGAAGTTATTCGTGTTTAGTCAAAAAATGTCCAAAATATAATTAATTATGTATGGTCTTGACTTGTTGTGCTCGCACTGGTAGTAGGAACTAGAGATTTTTCTTTATTTATAACTCTCCTCACATTTTTTTGGCTTTGAAGTGAATCATGGTTGTGGACATTATCTATGAATGTGCAGATATCCGTGAACATGAGTTTGATGTGGAAGTAGAACTTGGAATGTTGGGCTTGCGTGTGAACTATACCATGTCCAATGCTTTGTCTGTTATTATTTGGAAAGTAATTGCATGACCCAAATTTTTTTATTTTGTGCCACATCAGTAGATGCACGGACATCACAACAGGCATGCTGACTGGATAAACATTTGAACTTAGCTATTATGAAGGAAAATTTGTATTGACAACAATTTTAGATAGCAGGAGACGCCTAGCCTGCTCTGCCTCTGCTAGCTTCTTTCTGGCTTCTTCCATCTCTTCTTTGGCTTGGGTGAAGAGAGCATCTGATTGCTCTTTTTGCTTCTTTAGGAACTCAGCTACATTCTCAAGGGCTGCTGCACACTTTCTTTCAGCCTTTACTAGAGCCACGAGGACACGAACAGTTGACGACTCCACCTGGCTTGTGTGTAATCCAGCATCATCTGGGAATTTGCACCTTGTGTCTAATCCAGCATCATTAGGGAATGGGCGCCTTGTCTGTAATCCAGCCACATTTTGGAAACATGATCTCGAGGTTGACCATACTTCCCTCCTCACAGGAACTGCATCCTGACATGAAGTTACTTCTTTTTTAGATCAATAGTTAGAGCAACCCAGATCCATTTAGTAGAAGCCAGATAAACAGGACTCGGAGAAGTGAATTCAAAAGGAGAAATATAAAAACAGACTCCAAGGTGAGAACACCCACTTCCTACATCAAGCTAAAAACGAAAGCATTAGGACAATTAAGACTCTTCTTATTACACATCGAAGAACACGAGGCTAAGAGAAATAGAAACTACAACATATACACATCGAAGAACACGAGGCTAAATGAAAGTAATTGAAAGGGTGTTACTTACCAAAGCTCGTTTTACAGGTTCGGTGCAGCTCTTCTTTAACTTGCCACATTCCTTGAAGATGTCCCCAATATCTCATGTTTGGTCTTCATTGCTCCTCTGCATGTTCGCACTCGTAGTTTTAAAATCTCAACATGGCAAGAAAAATATAGTAATACTCACGCATCTTGTGGGCAACATTAAAGCACTCATCTGCCATGTTAGAGCATCTCCAACAGAAGTGCAACACGCGGCGCATTAAAAAAGCGTTTACAGTGCTAAAATAGCCAGTTTTTGCGGGCCGCACCACTCCAGCAGACGCACTATATTTTTTTCCTTTCTACTCTAACTTGATACACATTCGACTCCAAGTCGATACTGGCATAGATAGATATATAGATAGTTCTCAGCATAGATATAGCATAGATAGATAAAAAAATAGATAGTTCAACTACTCCTTGTCGTCCGACTCCGCCTCGGTGATGCCCTCCTCCGACGTCTCAATGTAGGCGTCAAGATACCGATCGTCGTTGGAGTCCCAGGGCGACACTGCTCCTAGCTTGATGTTGAATTGAGCGGCCACCTTCCGCGTACGCCTGTCCTCGCGATAGGCGGCTCGCTCCGCCCTCCTCTTCTCCCTCTCAGCACTCCTTTGCGCGTAGAACTCGCGCTCACTGATGATGTCCTGCGGGAAGCGTTGGCACCACAGCGCCATGGCTTCCTCGTCCATATCGGCGATGCCGAGATGGTGCTCCCGCCTCCGGTTGTCACGACGATCCTCGTCAGTGATAAGCCACGGGGGAGGCGCGAGCTCCTGCGCCCGCTCCCGCGTCGGCACGTTGGGGAAGTTCATGTCCCTATGAGGCCACCGGAGGCACCACACCACCGCATCGTATGCGCGGGAGGCCTCGTGGGCGGTGTCGAAAGTGCCGAGGCCGAGGCGCATCTCGCGGAACCAGATATCGGCGGGGAAGCCGCCGGAGGGGCGCGCGCGGACGCCGCGGTAGCCCCAAGTTTCCCGGCGGTGCGGCGGCATGGTGGCACGGCGGTGGCGAGGCGAGAAAGAGCGGGGAGAGAGCGGTGGCAAGGCACAGAGCGGTGGGAGGGCGTTGGATTTTATAAAGCGCGTCGGACGCCGCGCGCAAAAACTAGCGCGCGCCCGGCCGCTTTTTCCCGCGCGCGCGCGTTCCTTTCTGGACGTCCCTGCTATCTCTACTCTCTTCTCTACTCTTATATATATATTATATTATATATTTATTTTATGTTTATATTTATCTCTACTCTTATAAAAAATAAAGTTGGTGATGATAATGTGCCTGCCATCCTGCAATATAGGCCGTCCGATTTATATCTGACGGATAGGAAGGAAACTATGGCAATATTGCAAAAAGATACCCACACCCCTCTCCACATTTGCAAATAAGGCCTTCCCTCGTTCATCCTTTTCTCCCACAAGATAAACTACTCATACAAATGCATCTTGATGTTCCGTGCAACGCATGGGCATCTTGCTAGTTCTAAAAAACTTTCCATCATTTGCCACACTACTGGTTGCAAATGAAGAACCTACCCAAGCACAGCGCAATACAGGAGCGACGCACAATTACAAGGTGATATTCTATTGGACAATGCAAGCTATAACCAATTACTTTTACCGGAACAATAGCAACCAGGAAATTTGAAGGGTAGGTATGAACAAAATTGGAACTACACATGTACTGCTAAGAGATTCAATATACACATTACCAATCGAGGAGGAGTACGATGGTCGCGGCGACCTCTGTGCATCATGGTTGGCAACGGGAGTCAGTTCATTGTCCATGACGGTGGTGCTTCTGCGCTTGGCGTCGGCTTCCGGGAAGCAGATCCGAGACCGTTGTAAGGGGGATGGACCCCGGGTAGCCTCATCCACACCCAATGATGTTTCAAGACATCGGGGCTGGCCAAAGCCCCTCATGGCGACTGGCCACGCGGCCGGGTCCTCGAGCTAGCTAGGACCATGCGGCTAGCTTCCAGAAGACGGCACGCCCCCAGAAGACGGCTTGGGGAGCGGGCCGGCTTCCAGTGGCTGGCCCGTCCTTCTCCTCGGAGTCTGCACTCACCCACTACGACAAGACGGAGCGTAGCTACAGTGCTACCTTCTCCCCCCGAATCCCGGAGAAGCGTGGCTACAGTACACGCTGACCGGGTGGCCACCTACCCGCCTGGTGCGGGACTGTAGCCATACGACTCACGACACGGCCCCCGTCAGCAAGTACAGAGCTACAGCAAAAGGCAATCAGCGTGGCCCGCAGAAGGCAGGCCCTACCTGTCGGCCGGATTCTCGGCAGCCGGCGGGGCCCTCCAGAGGCGGGCCCCAGCAGCCGGCGGAGAACCCGGCAACCCTAGACACTGACGTCCGGGTCCTACACCCGGCCGTATTACCATTGTATCCCTGGGGTGCCAGCCTATAAGACCCCCTAGGGCTCACCCATGCAAAGGGTTCAGCCTTCATTCCACACACACACACACACCATAGCTGGGAGAAGAGAGGTAGCTCTACCCTTCATCCTCCCCTAGCAACACAGCTCAAGGAGCAACCTTGTATACTATCGATCATAGTCACAGCAGCAGGATTAGGGGTGTTATCTCTCCAGAGAGCCCCGAACCTGGGTACATCTTGTGTGCTACCGAGCTCGTGCTCACTCTCGCTTCCGGAACCCGACGATGTCCTCATGGATCCACCCATGGTAAGCCACCCCCTGACACCTGACGTGAGAATACCACGACAGTTGGCGCCCACCGTGGGGCCATCTGCGGCGTCGGCCGGAGTTGTGTTCCGGACGGGAACCACCCTTCCCTCCGGTGAGCGCGTCGCGTCTGGCTTGATCAACCAGCCCGATGCGGTCGCTTGCGCTTGCACCATCGCATCGCCCGGCGCGGGAGCCATCTGCCCCGCGAGCTGCCTCGTCGGCCTCTTCGAAAAGCTCAGCCTTTTCGACGCGGTCGCCTCCGATGCAGGAGCCATCCGCTCAGTGAGCCACCTCACCGACCTCTTCGAGAAGCTCACCCTCTCCGATGCGGCCGCCACCGACGGGTTCCTTGATGACGTGGTGGTCATCGATGATCCGCTCCCTCCTGTCGCCTACAGCACCTCTGCCGGCGCGCTCGGCGCCGGCATCTTCGTGGAGGTGATGGTCACTGGCAACAGCCAGGACTCTGGCGGGGCCAGCCAGGACCCATTGCGAGCAGCAATGCAGGACCTGGCTGCTCCCCTCGATGCCAACACCGGCCCGGCAGAGCTAGAAGAATTCCGTGTCAAGCTCCTTGACAGCGCCACCAAGATGGCGGCCATGAAGGGCCGCGCTGAGGCCAACCAGCGCGAGATCAACCGTATAGCTGGCGACACGTTGGCTGTGGGCGAGCCTAGCCGAGCCGGCGCCATCCGACAACGCGACGCGGCCATCGCCAGCATGCTGGGAGTCGGACGCCCGATCTATGACACCCCAGTGCAAAACCTGCGTGCCGCGCAGGCGGCGGCAGAAGAGCTCGAGAACCTGGAGGGCGATGAGCGGCGTAGCCAGATGGAGCGCCTCCAGGAACTCCTCAACGCTGCGAACACGCAGCAAGACGCGTGCAACCGCGTGGTGGGAGCCGGCCAGCAGGCCGACCACCCGGAGAGAAACCCTCCACCCCGCCACGAGAATGGAGTGTCCTCCCGGTCCCCAAGTGGCGACGGCCGCGGCCAGCAGAACCCGGAGCCGGCTGCTAGCCGCAGCCGGCGCTCCTGCGAGACGGTTGTGAACAGTTAGCAGGTCCCTCTGAGAGTGGAGGGCCGGCGCCAGCAGGACGAACGTCAGCCTCCCTCCCGCAGGGAAAGGCGGGCTTGTCCGGTGCCGGGTGACCACCCGACCTTGGGGGGCCGGCTAGGCCTCCGTGAAGCAATCGGCGAGAATGACGCTCGTCACCGGATCGAGCGGCTAGCTCGGTCCCTGGCAGTAGAGGAGGAGGATACAGTCGGCCCGGCCTGCTTCGGCCCCCGCATCCACGACGAGCCCTTCCCCAAAGGGTTCTCGCTCCCTCGCAATACTCCCAAGTACACCGGCACCGTGAAGCTGGAGGATTGGCTGACCGACTACGCCACAGCAGTCAGCATAGCAAATGGCAACAAGCTCGTTGCCATGAAATATGTTCCGCTCATGCTGCAGGGCATGGCCCGGACATGGCTGAACAGCCTCAAGCCCAATAGCATCAACAGCTGGTTGGACTTCAGCGACGTCTTCGTCCGCAACTTCAACAGCACCTACAAGCGGCCTCCCAAGCCTCGCCAGCTCTCCATGTGCGTTCAGGGCCCGACCAAGTCCACTCGCGACTACCTGACGCGCTGGGCCGAGCTGCACAACTCCTGCGAGGGGGTGCATGAGGTGCAGGCCATCGAGTACTTCACCGTCGGGTGCAGAGAGGGCACCCTGCTCAAGCACAAGCTTCTATGTGATGAGCTGGCTACCTTGGATGAGCTCCTGGTTGTGGCAGACAAGTACGCCACGGCTGACTCCTCCATGAAGTCGGAGATTCGGGTTGACGCGTCCGGAAAGGTGATCCAGCCGGCTTCTTAGGCGCCGGCTGGTGACTCCAACCGGCGTCAGCAGCCGAACAACAACAAGCGCAAGGCCCAGCAGCCAGCTTCTAACAACTGGCAGGTGGCTACTTTTGAGGACCAGCAGCCGGCAGGTCAACCCAGCCCCAAGCGTCAGCGGGGCGGCAAGGGTGCCTGGCTGCCGGCCTTCTCCTTCGAGCAAGCCCTTGACGCACCATGCAAGTTCCACAGTGGCGCAAAGCCATCAAACCATACCACCCGGCAATGCAACTAGCTCACCCGAATCGCTAAGGGTGAGGGTTTGCCGCCTCCTCCTCCCGGCCCGGCGGCTCCAGCTCCTCAGCAGCCGGCCCGTCCTGTCGGCATGCTCCAAGATGAGTTCCCCAACGAGAACGCCACTTACGTCGTCTTCACCAGTGAAGCCGGCGACAAGCACAGTCGGCATCAGCAACACCACGAGGTGAATGCTGTTATTCCGGAGGTCCCCCAATTCATGCACTGGTTCGAGAGGCCCATCACCTGGAGCTGTGATGATCATCCGGCTGTGATGCCTTTGCCGGGTGCTTATGCCATGGTGCTGGACTCCACCTTCTCAACCGAGAGGCGGGCGTGCCGCTTCTCCTGAGTCCTGATAAACGGCGGCAGCAGCATCAACATCCTCTACCGCAACACCATGGAAAAGCTGGGCCTTAAGGAGAAGCAACTCCAGCCCAGCCGGACCGTGTTCCATGGCATTGTCCCTGGGCTTTCCTGCTCTCCAATCAGCAAGATCAAGATCGACGTCCTGTTCGGTGACAAGACCCACTTCCGCCAAGAGCCTATCTGGTTCGAGGTGGTTGACTTGGACAGCCCCTACCACGCGCTCTTGGGCCGGCCAGCACTAGCCAAATTCATGGCAGTTCCACACTACGCGTACCTGAAGATGAAGATGCCGGGTCCCAAGGGCATCATCACCATTGCCGGCGACTACAAGAAGTCGCTCACGTGCGCCGCAGCCAGCTCCCAGCTGGCCGAGTCCCTCGTCATCGCCGAAGAGAAGCGCCTCCTTGACCGGGCTGTGTCCATGGCTAGCAAGCAGCCGGACATGCCATCTGACCCCAAGGACGCGGAGGCCGAGGGCTCCTCCCAGCCGGCCAAGGAAACCAAGAAGATCATCTTGGACCCGGCGCACCCGAAGAAGTACGCTGTCGTGGGGGCTAACCTCGACATCAAATAGGAAAGCGAGCTCGTCGACTTCCTCTGTGAGAATCGGGACATCTTCGCATGGTCCCCCAAGGACATGCCGGGTGTTCCGAGGGAGTACACCGAGCACAAGCTACATGTGCGATCGGATGCTAAGCCGGTCAAGCAACCCCTCCGCCGCCTATTGTGACACCCTGATTTTGACAACTTTTTCTTTTCAAACTTTTCTGGTTTTATTTGAATTTGAATGGTTTTGAACCCTTTTTCATTTGGACTTGGACATTTTTGAATTCTTTCCAAGTGATCCAAAGTCTCATCACCTTGCCAAAACTCTGCCAAGTATCCCAAGGATCCAAATTTCCAATTTAAATCATTTTCCATAACTCTTTTCTTTTATTTGAGGATTTAGGGCATTACTATGGGTTATGAAGCAACCTATAGCTTGGATGCTCAGAAAATTCTCAAATAAATCTCAAAAATCCTTTGGACTATATCTTGCTCCAATATCCAAAAATATTCCATAAAGCATTTCATATACCTTGCAAAATAATTCCTTTTAGCTCCTGGTCAGTCTGGACCTTTGTGAAGGAAGTGCATGCTAGGAGTGTCCAATTGCTCTCAAATTTTTATAGCATGAGGACACCCCCAAACAACCTTCCTCCACCAAGTTTCAACCCCAGGAGATCATTCTAGTGAGCAACACTTCAACATCTTGATTCTGGACCAGAAAGGTGGTTTGTACATGAACTACCCTCAAACTTAAACCAAATCACCTCAAATTTTGTCAGCTCCTAGTCCTTCCAACCTAAATCACTCTGGACATCTCCATTGGCCCTACCTCCATCTCTCCAACCCTCCAGATCCCTCCTAGGTTCTTTGTCAGGAACTGTTGCTGATTCTACCTCTCATCTCTGCTTGAATCTAGCCAAACCAACGTTGCAGGTGAAGTGAGGGTTCAATGGTCGACATGCTGGACATGTTTTGCCAGGCTTGCGTGGCCTCCTAGTGCCAAACGTCGTGGTGAGCACGACGCTGGCATGCCTATCGCCGTGCTCTGCGCTGCGCCAGACTCGGGTCTCATCCGAGCGAGACCACGGCGCCGCAGCAGCTTGTCTGGGCATGCCGACATCGCCCCCCTGGTCAACACGCAACCCCTCCAGAACCCTCGCCCTCGCCGGAGATGCCCTCGTCGGCCGCCACGCCACTGCCGCACTGTGAGACCCGTGCGGCCATAGTTGCGGCGCCGCTCGTCGTTTCCTCCCGAGCCGTCGCCTCCCGCATTGAATGATGCTGCTCTCTCATGTCCCTTCGCCGGAAACATCCAGCCAGCGCGGCGTACGTCTCACCGGCACCATGGCCCGCATCTCGCCGCATCCAGAGAGCTCGCCGAGCATCCCCTCCCGCCTATATAAAGCCCCGCCCGGCCTCGCCTAGCTCCGCACCCCTCTCCCTCCTCCTCAATCGCCCCCTCAGAGCAAGAGCCATGGCCGAGAGGCCCTCTGGCCTCGAGCTTCGCCGAAGCTCCGCCGCCCGCTGAGCTCCATCATCAACCCTCTCCAAGCCATCCCAGCTCCGCCCGAGCCCACCGCTGAGTTCGTGGTGTTCCGCTGGTGCTTCCAGACCCCTCCCCGAATCGAACCGCCGCCGGAATCGCCATCGCCGACGATCACCGTAGCACCCGTCCGCTGGAGAAGAAGGGCGCGATGCCGTCCGGCCATCTCCGGAGGAGCTACGGGTACAGGGTGAAACACCGTCAAGCGCCCGATCCATTCCCCCCCATCCACGAGCCCAACCGCCGTCGCTATCGCCGGCAATCACCGCCGGTGAGCCGCCCCTCTCCTCTGCTCTTTCTCCCTCCTCTGTTTAAACGGGCCGGGCCCCACTTGCCAGCGACTGGACGAAGCGGTAAGTGGAGGCGCCCGGGGCAAATACGCCTTCGACGTGGCCGTTTCTATTTTTCTATTTTTGATTTTATTTAAATAGTTGACCAGCAGGTTTGACTGCTTATAACTTTTAACAGGAAGGTCCTTTTGACCTGATTCTTTTTGCATTGTGTTCATACTGAAGTCCTTTATTTTTCCACCAAGTTTGGTATTTTTCCAATACTCACAGAATTGTTGGTGAATAAAAAGGCTTTATGTGACATTTTCTTTTACTATTTGAAAATATTTTCAGAAGGGGATTCTTGTGGATTTGAAGACCAGGAGTTTCTGAACAACCCAACTGATCAAGGCAAGACAGGACATCCATATTATGAAGCATTTTATAGCATTGCATAATTCATATTCATTTCTTGCATATATTTAACCTAGATAATTCATAGTAAATCATTTAAATGTTTAAAGTGGATAACTCAGAATGATATGATCAATAACTATGCTTGCTAAGTGAAACATAGTTGGTTGATCAAGAGTCACCTGTCCGGGCTTACCCGTGCAGCCACATTTGCCGGTATGGGACGGCCTTGACTTGGTCTGGCTCGGTGCTCTTTCACCGGTACCTCCAAAGAGGGAGGGTTATGCATGCGTGCTGCCCTGATCAGGTAGATGGCAATAACCCTGTGAGCCCAGTTGAGTTGTTTGCCGGCATCCCCGTTTGGGACAGTTTAGTTAGGCCACGACGGTGGCAGGTGTCATGGGGTGACACGGGGCCACCCAAGGCTTGACTCCGGGGGAGTGCGATTGCCGGTGGTACGATGAAAGAGTCATGGGTCAGACAGGTTTCATTGGAGCAATGTTGGTCCACCCGAATGGGATCACGAGGTCAGTGCTCCATAGTGTGGGTAAAGTGCGCAACGTCTGCAGAGTGTAAAATCTATTCGAATAGCCGCGTCCACAGTATTGGATAGCCCGACCAGACCTCTCTAGGCGATCAGCCGTAAAAACTGTAGCAATGATGGAAGAACTTGTCTTTCGAGCGGAAGTACTCGTGGGTATCGAGTATTCCGAGGGTTGTGAGGCAACCCAGAGATGAGTAAGTTGGTGACAGTAAGTGAATCACTTGGAGTTTAACCTGTTCATTGCTATGCTATTACTTGCTGCATATTTGGTTGTCATGTGCTTGCGAGTACATTCAAAGTACTCACCTGGCGTATCATGCCAGATGCAGGAGAAGACTAAGACGGAGGTCCCAAGGTCCTTGTTGCGATGCCTAGGTTGTGTCCATAGTAGTGTCCCTGTGGATGGAGTCTCTATCATGTTCCGCTACGCTGTAGTCTTTCGCTGTAGTGTTCCGTAGTAGTGCCGAGGCCCTGATGTGTTGGATAAATAATGTAGATATTGTCATAGCACTAGACGTGCTTTTGGCCTTGATGATCATGTAATATATGTGAGCTTGTACCGACTATTATCAATAAAGTTCAGCTATGTTGTGTTCCAAGTTGTTATGTGTTTCCAGAAGACATGATCTCTAGGTTGGAAACACGGGTAAACCGGTTCTCTGAGCCGGGGTGCCACAACACTTGGTATCAGAGCCGTGCTGACTGTAGGACACCCTAGGTAACCGTGTTAGGACTGTGATTAGCATAGGACCTTGAGTGTGCATCTTGCTTGTTGTATTTGATGGTTGCATGCCATGCATTGTGCATCATAATTCATTATGCTATTAACCTTT
This sequence comes from Thinopyrum elongatum, assembly GCA_011799875.1. Taxonomy (NCBI): domain Eukaryota; kingdom Viridiplantae; phylum Streptophyta; class Magnoliopsida; order Poales; family Poaceae; genus Thinopyrum; species Thinopyrum elongatum. Next base: position 116,996,436 of record CM022302.1, on the reverse strand, counting down.
GGCATTGTGAGTGTAGATGGCACCAGTTCCATATCACTACCAACATGAGCCAGAAGCCCATACCTTTCCAGTCTTGCTTCGTAACATCTGGCTTCGACTGTATCCCTACGGTGATGACCCGGTGTATCAGATGTTTCGGGAGCAGTTGGGCGAGTCGGTATATGAGTACCATGCAGTAGCTTACCTGACCGCGACTTCGGATATTGGAAGCTCTTCTCGCTCTTCCAAGGGCGGAGTGGCTTCTACTCCGGAGCTGGCGATCCAGTTTGCTGCCATGGAGGCTATTACTGACTTGCGCTTCCACGAGGCTGAGATGCAGACCCATCCAGGTTTCTTCCACTATCCCACTCTATCGCCTACGACAAGGCGAGTCCTTTTCTCACCTATAGACCCGGCGTGTGATCATGCGGCTGGTGTTTTGTCTTGTTACCTGAATGCCAGTTACTGTATGATCATCTCCTTGGCTGAGGAGTTGTGTCGTGTCCAGGGGGCACTTGCAGCAGTGACTCCAGCACCTCCTCCCGTAGTTCCACCTAGTTATCCACCAGCAGTTTCACCTCCGCGAGTGTTTGATATCCCTTCCGGTTCTTCTGGACTATCAGGCTTATCGTCTGGTAATCGATTTGAGACCCCAGCTGAGTGGGCCTCACTTCTAGCTACTCCTGCTCCGCCAATGCTGAGGCGACATGCTCTTTCTCTCGCGGAAGGAGAGCCGTCCCAGCAGCGACATCGCGTCTCCTTTGATCCGGTGACTCATATCATCAGTTCTGATTCCGACTCAGGATCTGATGACGAGGGCTCTTCAGATGGGCAGTGTTCGTGTCACCGACGCCACTAGATTGGAGCTTGAGTAGTAATGCATGCATCTTTGCATATGTCAACTGCCGTATGACCAGTTTAGCCATGATATTCCTCTACTAGCTTGCCATGTATGATGTTGGGTTATATTGTATAATTATGTTGTTCTCCTTATTTGCCTTTTCCATGAATTTTCTTCGGTGTCATATTACTGTATTTCTCCCTATGGATGTTGCTCATCGATTCGGTCCTTGCCATGGGAACAAAAATTAGGATGAAGAGAGGAAGTAGCAGTCAAGGCGGCGATGGAAACCCCGTCCGTCAATCCACCAGCAATCGCCCGAAGACTTACCACCACCACCACCTCAAGCACCAACCACAGATCAGATAATGAGAATGTTCGAGGAAAAGAGAAACCAAGACCTCATGGAAATTCTCAAGAGTATGCAGACAATAGTAGGTCAGAATAATGGCAATGGGGTGCGTTCTAAACTGACTGACTTCCAGCGCACAAAACCACCCAGCTTTGGTCAGGCTGTGGATCCTATTGAGGCTGAATACTGGTTAAGAACCATGGAAAAGAAATTGGACATCGCTCGTTGTGAAGAAGCAGATAAAGTTCCATTTGCCACTCATTATCTTGAAGGCCCAGCAGCCATATGGTGGGATAACACCAAGTTAATATGGCCTGCTGAAGAGATTTCTTGGGAGAAATTCAAAGATCTGTTCCGCAAGTATCATATCCCCACAGGTATCATGAAAGTGAAACAAAGGGAATTTCTAGCCCTCACCCAAGGCAACATGACTGTGGGAGAATACTTAAACAAGTTCAACAATTTGGCCCGGTACTCTCCTCATGATGTGGCCACCGAAGAATGAAAAATAGATCGGTTCCTCGGAGGACTTAATCACGCCCTCCGATGTTAGCTATGCATGTTGGACTTCCCCAATTTCCAGACCGTGGTTGATAAGGCCTTCATTGCCGAACAAGAGCACAAGTCTGGGAATGATGATCGTAAGAGGAAGTTCGAGCCCAAGAAGGACAACAAGGAACCATATGCACAAAAGCTACGCAGTTGGCAGTCAGGGTCATCTGAGAACAAACCGGTGTGGAACAATGGTGGCAACTACAATAACAAGCCAGTCAACCAGAGCAAGACCTTCGGCAAGCAGCCAGTCATAGAAGACTGCCGTCGCAACAACACTTGTTTCAACTGTGGCCAGAGTGGACACTACGCTAAACAGTGTCCTACTAATAACGGAAAGCAATCAGCTGACCACAAGCCACAAGTTAATCACCTTGGACGCCACCCCAACCGCAACTTCAACCACGGATGCGTCCATCACATCTCTGCCGAAGAAGTCTGCGAAGCTCCAGACATTGTCCTTGGTATGTTTTCGGTTCATAACATACCTGCAGTAATTTTATTTGATTCTGGGGCTTCCCACTCGTTTATTTCGTGAAGTTTCGCCACCTTGCATAAATTTTCTCCTTCACTTTTGGACAAAATCATGGTGGTACAATCCCCTGGCTCAATACTCAAAACAAATATAGTATACAAGGATCTGGAAATCTCAATCCACGGAGTCAAATTTCCAGCTACCCTTGTTGCTATTGACTCCCCAGGACTGGATATAATACTGGGAATGGACTGGTTGGCACCGCACCAAGTGTGTATCAATTGCGCCACCAGAATGGTGACAATGGTGAACCCCGCCGGACAAACCGTCCAGTTTCTGGCCAGCAAAATGATAACAAGAAAGGGCACGGCATACCGGACTACTGTTACAGATATGAACCTGATCCCAGTAGTCTGTGAGTTTTCAGATGTGTTCCCTGAGGAATTACCAGGAATGCCGCCCGACCGAGAGTTGGAGTTTTCCATTGAAGTGATTCCTGGTACAACTCCAATATACAAGAAATATTACCGTATGCCAGGCCCGGAGCTGGCAGAACTAAAGAAGCAGTTGGACGAGTTGCTACAAAAAGGATACATTCGTCCAAGCATCTCGCCATGGGGGTCACCAGTATTATTTGTCAAGAAGAAGGATGGAAGTCTACGAATGTGCGTAGACTATCGCCAGCTTAATGAGGTCACTATCAAAAACAAGTACCCGCTCCCTCGAATTGATGACTTATTCGACCAGTTGAGTGGAGCACGGGTATTCTCCAAGATCGACCTCAGAACAGGATATCATCAATTGAAAATCCGAAATTAGGATATCCCCAAGACAGCGTTCACCACTCGAGATGGACTATATGAGTTTACAGTGATGGCGTTTGGATTGACCAACGCTCCAGCCTATTTCATGAGTATGATGAATAAAGTTTTCATGGACTTCCTGGATAAGTTCGTAGTGGTGTTCATTGATGACATACTGATATACTCCAAGGATGAAGAGGAACATAAGCAACATCTCAGAGCTGTCCTGGAAAGGTTAAGAACCCATCGCTTATATGCCAAGTTCAGTAAGTGCGAATTTTGGCTGAAAGAGGTGGGATTCCTTGGACATATTCTGTCCAAGAAGGGAATAGCTGTTGAACCAAGTAAGGTTACTGCGGTCTTGAACTGGAAGACACCAGCCACGGTGACTGAAGTCCGTAGTTTCCTGGGCTTGGCAGGCTACTACCGCCGTTTCATTGAGGGCTTTTCTAAGATAGCCAAGCCACTGACGGAATTGTTGAAAAAGAACCAAAAGTTTATCTGGACAGCAGAGTGCGATAGCAGTTTCCAGGAGTTAAAGACGAGGCTAGCCACAGCCCCTGTCTTAGTTCTTCCAGACATTCACAAGAGTTTCAACATATATTGCGACGCATCCAGGCATGGAATCAGATGTGTGCTAATGCAAGAAGGGAAGGTTGTGGCTTATGCATCACGACAGCTACGACCTCACGAAGAGAACTATCCCACACATGACTTGGAGCTAGCTATTGTGGTTCATGCCCTGAAGATTTGGAGGCATTATCTTATTGGACAACAATGTGAAATATACACCGACCATAAGAGTCTCAAGTATATTTTCACTCAACCCGACCTGAACCTCAGACAGCGAACATGGCTTGAACTAGTCAAGGACTATGATGTTGGGATAAACTATCATCCAGGGAAAGCGAATGTGGTCGCTGACGCCCTGAGCAGGAAACAAGCTACTGTGAATGCATTAGTTGAGAGTATGCATCCAAGCTTACAAGAAGAGTTTGTCAGGCTCAATATGGTGCTATGCGGCCCAATGACTCCGGACACGTTGGAAATCACTCCAACCCTCATGAAGGAAATTAAGGAAGCACAGAAGTCAGATGAAGAAATTCGGGAGATCAAGGAGTTAATTCAGCAAGGGAAGGCCAAGTCCTTCCGCATGGATGAACAGGGTACCGTGTGGTTCGAGAAATGAATTTGTGTGCCAAGTCAGAACAACTTGAGGCAACAAATACTCAAGGAAGCACATGAGTCCGCATATTCGATTCACCCAGGAGGTACCAAGATGTATCAGGACTTGAGAGAAACCTTTTGGTGGTCGGGAATGCGGAAGGATATAGCATACTATGTCGCCTGCTGTGACATTTGCAACAAGGTCAAAGCAGAACATCAGAAACCCGCTGGGCTACTGCAACCTTTACCAGTACCCCAGTGGAAGTGGGACGACATATGTATGGATTTTATTGTGGGACTGCCCAAGTCCACGAGAGGCAATGATGCTATTTGGGTCATTGTAGACATCCTTACGAAGGTGGCACACTTTATCCCAGTAAAGACCACTTTCAACGCAAATCAGTTGGCACAACTCTACATGTCCCGGATAGTCAGTCTGCACGGGGTACCCAAGTCTATCACTTCAAATAGGGGTTCCCTATTTACTTCAGCATTTTGGCTACGGCTACATCAGGCTTTGGGAACCATGTTGAAACATAGCACAGCATATCATCCGCAGACAGATGGACAAACCGAGCGAGTGAACCAAATATTAGAGGATATGCTTCGATCATATGCTCTCTCCCATGGACCCAAATGGGAGGATAGTCTGCCATATGCTGAATTCTCCTACAACAACAGCTATCAGGCAAGTCTCAAGATGTCGCCTTTTGAGGCATTGTACGAACGGAAGTGCCGCACACCGCTGAACTGGTCCCAAACAGGAGATAGTCGCATTTTTGGCACGGACTTGATGCTCGAGGCTGAGAGGCAAGTTAAGGATATCCAAGAATGACTTCGAGCAGCCAAGTCCCGACAGAAGAGCTATTACGACCCAAAGCACCGGGAAGTAACTTTTGAGCCCGGAGACTATGCTTATCTACGGGTAACTCCTATGAAAGGAGTAAAGAGGTTTGGTACTCGAGGAAAGTTAGCCCCAAGATACATCGGCCCCTTTCTAGTGATTGCCAAGAAAGGCAGAGTCGCATATCAGTTGGAATTGCCACTAGCATTGTCAGACGTTCATGATGTCTTTCATATCTCACAGTTAAGGAAATGCATTGCACCCCCAGCCAAGCAAGCGGATATGAGTGAGCTAGAGCTGGCTAAGGATTTGACATATGAGGAAAAACTTGTCAGGATCTTGGAAGAGATGGAAAGAACCACAAAGAGTAAGGTGATAAGATTTTACAAGGTGTTATGGGAGCACCATACTGAAGAAGAGGCTACTTGGGAACAAGAAGATTTTCTGAGATCCGCTTACCCATATTTGTTCCCTGAGCAACCGGATCTCGAGGACGAGATTCATCCTAAGGGGGGTAGGTTTGTGACACCCTGATTTTGACAACTTTTTCTTTTCAAACTTTTCTGGTTTTATTTGAATTTGAATGGTTTTGAACCCTTTTTCATTTGGACTTGGACATTTTTGAATTCTTTCCAAGTGATCCAAAGTCTCATCACCTTGCCAAAACTATGCCAAGTATCCCAAGGATCCAAATTTCCAATTTAAATCATTTTCCATAACTCTTTTCTTTTATTTGAGGATTTAGGGCATTACTATGGGTTATGAAGCAACCTATAGCTTGGATGCTCAGAAAATTCTCAAATAATTCTCAAAAATCCTTTGGACTATATATTGCTCCTGTAGGGGAACGCGACAGAAAATCAAAATTTTCGGTATAGCGAGCACGCCCAGGACCACTATGGAGACTGCATACAAGGTTTGATCTGATCCGTACCGACTCGAAGCGCAGTGGAAGAAGAGTCGGTGTAGATCGTCGGTGCAGATCCCCGCAGCTAGGATTTACAACCTCCCAACCGCGAGGATGTACTCCCTCTCCGGACAGCCCTTCGGGAGGCGGTCGGACAGTCCCCCGGACGATGTCGCGGACAGCCCTCCGGGAGGACCCTCGAAACTCGAACGGAGACCCGGACAGCCCTCCGGGAGGACACTCGAACAGCCCCACGGGCAAAAGGATCAAAACTACGACCTCTCTATAGAGTTGCACACATACGGTGTCATCTATCCGGCAGGGCTTCGCCGTCCAGAACTAGTTCCCACCGGAACCCAGACAGCCTTTCGGCTCTACGAAACTGTTTTCGTGGGAGGGAGAGAAGAAGCCAGATAATGCATGGCATGTGTATGAGAGCATGGGATGAGGAGAATGGCAGCCACTTCTCCTCCTTTTATAGGCCAAGGCAAGGGGTGGGGTGGTGGGGAAAGTACCAAAAAACCCAATCTACATGTCCCACATGAAGGGTAAAGAGGTAATGCAAGGGAGGCACCATGGGGACACCATGGGGTCCCCCCTTGGCCGGCCACAACCTTGCCCCCCCCCCCCATGGGGGGGGCCCCAACAAGCCACCAACATGTCTCCCTTGAAACAAGGGTGCTCCCTAGACAAAAAGCCACCAAACAAGCAACCCCCGATTCGTGGGATCTTGTCCCCTTGCGCTGAGACAAGATGTTTTCCACGAAACTTTTTTCTGAAAAATTCCAGAAGGTCCCAGAACATTTCCGGCACCCTCTAAAATTATTCTGGGAATTTTCTGAAACATTTCCGGTATGGTAGTTTTCATCAACGTAAAGCAACAACAGCGGTTACGGCAGTTTCGGAACATTTCCGGTTTTTTACTCTGAAAATTCCCAGAAGTTCCCAGACCAATTCTGACATCCTCTGAAAATTTCCATGCGATGCTGAAAACCCATTTGACCTAATAATATATTCCGAAACACCTTTTCGGTTTTACCGAAACTCTTTCGGTGTTCTCTCTCTCCGGAACTCTTCCGTTGTCTCCGAAACTTTTTCGGTGACTTTCTCTCAGACTCCCTGTCTCGTATTCAGCAGATAGATGACCCTTAAGCGTGTGACCCTATAGGTTCGGTGAAGTATAGACATGATCCGGAACCCCTTCCGATCAATGATCAACATCGGAGCCGTGGACACCCATATTGACCCCTATACCCACATGAATGAAATATTCGAGTGAACCTCCAGTTGCTGTGAGCTATTCCTGTTGCTTCGCGATATGTCACAAATACCCGAGGTGAGATTTATTGCATCCCCGTGGATCAACAAATTTGTCCACTATGCAAGTTACCTCGTTACCGGTTTTGTTCTCTTTTCTCATTTCCGTGTTTTCGGCATCCCAGTGATCAAATCACAAGGTGTCTGGCCAGACGATGATGGATACCGAAACACCGAGAGGGCCCAAGAATATCTCTCCATCGTCGGAGGAGCAAATCCCAATCTTGAGCTATCTCGTTACTTGCCATACTTTTCCGTGAACCCGTAAGCCGCCGTAATAGCCACCCAGTTACGGATGACATTTAACAAACCCCAAAGTTCACGAAGCAAGTACGAAGGAACTCGATACTCTCATGGTCTAAGGAATTATGCAAACGGTAAATACCATGTGTTATTAACCATAAACTTGTGACGAATGCTTCTCATAGCATAACATCAAACTGGGTCGATTCAACACAAGTGTTCTACTAACAATGTGCCCTCAAAATTGCCAGCACATCCATGCCCATGATCAGGAAAACAGGATCATCATGCAATACTTGAGCCAGTCTTAGAGGCAAGACCAGGAATACATTTTACCGTTTATTATACCACACGTGCATATGAGTTTCCCTTCGAGCCTCGTGTTATTGCAGACTCGAGAATCATAGCAATTATAGCATGGAACATAAACATTCATTACAAACTTGGAGATACAAAATAACTGTTATTACTGCCTCTAGGGCATATCTCCTACAGACTCCCACTTGCACTAGAGTCATAATCCAGTTACATGGCTTTCCTAACACCAATGGCTATTCGGTGCTGCTCATGCTTTGCTCGTGGTAGAGGCTTTGTCATCGGGTCTGACACGTTCAGATCCGTGTGAACTTTGCGTACTTTCACTAAACCTTCTTCGACATGATGTCGAATGAGTTTATATTTGCGTTGAATATGTCTTGTCTTATGGTGCGAACTTGGCTCCCTTGCCTGAGCCACGGCGCCACTATTATCACAATAGATCTCCACCGGGTCCTGGGCACTAGAAACCACACCAAGGTCTTCAAGAAATTGCTTGATCCATACCGCCTCCTTGGAGGCTTCTGAAGCTGCAACATACTTCGCCTCCATCGTAGAATCCGCCACAATCTTTTGTTTGGAACTTTTCCAATCAACTGCGCCACCGTTCAACATGAAAACATAGCCTGATTGAGATTTGAAGTCATCTGGGTCAGTCATGAAGCCTGCATCAGTGTAACCACTTACAATGAGCTCTTCATCACCTCCGTACACAAGGAGTAAATCCTTGGTCCTTCTGAGGTACTTAAGAATACCCTTGACTGCTGCCCAGTGTTCCAACCCTGGATCACTTTGGTACCGGCTGCTAACACTTAGCGCATAGGAAACATCCGGTCTTGTACATAGCATGGCATACATAATAGAACCAACTGCCGAAGCATATGGAACATCATTCATTTGTACTCGCTCATCGAGGGTCCGAGGACACTGATTCTTGCAAAGCACTGTGCCAGGTGACATGGGAAGTAGGCCTTTCTTGGAGTTCTCCATGTTGAACCTTTTCAACACCTTGTCAATGTACGTGCTTTGGCTAAGCGCGATCAGGCGTTTTGATCTATCTCTATAGATCCTGATGCCCAATACATAAGCCGCTTCGCCTAAGTCTTTCATTGAAAAACTCTTCTTCAATGATTCTTTTATTTCACTAAGAAAATTCACGTCATTTCCAATCAACAATATGTCATCCACATACAAGATTAGAAATGCTTTTGCGCTCCCACTAAACTTCTTGTAAACACAAGATTCTTCGTCATTCCTGATGAAGCCAAACTCTTTGACCACTTCATCAAAACGAATGTTCCAGCTCATTGATGCTTGCTTCAGACCATAAATGGCTTTCTGAAGTTTGCATACCTTTCCAGCATCCTCATGAATGACAAAACCTTCCAGCTGTATCATGTATACATCCTCTTTGAGGTTTCCATTTAGGAAAGCCGTTTTGACATCCATCTGCCATATTTCATAGTCGAAATAAGCAGCAATTGCTAGCAATATCCGAACAGACCTAAGCATAGCTACGGGCGAGAAAGTCTCGTCGTAGTCCACTCCTGGAACTTGCGTGAACCCTTTCGCGAGAAGTCTAGCTTTGTGGATAGTAATGTTACCATCCGCGTCCGTCTTTCTTTTGAAAATCCATTTACAACCAATCGGCTTTGCGCCTTCTGGAAGTTCTTCCAAGTTCCAAACTTGGTTTTCGTACATGGATTCCATTTCGGATCTCATGGCCTTGTGCCATTCCTTTGAGCTGGGCCCCGCCATCGCTTCCTTGTAGTGCGCAGGTTCATCGTCTTCAAGAATGAAGATTTCATTGTGAAACCACTCAGGTGGCTGGATAGCCCTACCTGATCTACGCGGTTCAGTTACAACATTGTCTGAAGTCTCCGCATCACATGCGACAACTTCCGGCTCGGTTGTAGGGATAATTAGCGGAATTTCTTCCGGTTCTTTAGCCATATCAACGGTTGCCGAAGATTCACTAATCTCATTAAGTTGTACTGTCCTCCCACTCAATTCTTTAGTGAGAAATTCTTTCTCGAGAAAGACTCCATTTCTAGCGACAAACACTTTGTGCTCGGAGGGAAGGTAGAAGGAATACCCAATAGTTTCTTTGGGATAACCTACAAAATAGCATTTGTCTGCTTTGGGATCGAGTTTGGTTGGCTGTAAACGCTTTACGTATGCCTCACAACCCCAAATCTTGAGATGCGACATATTGGGTTTCTTCCCATACCATAATTCAAATGGCGTCGTCTCAACAGACTTTGATGGTGCCTTGTTTAGTATATGAGCGGCAGTTTCTAGTGCATGATCCCAAAAGTACAATGGCAGATCTGTAAGAGACATCATCGACCTTACCATGTCTAACAGGGTTCGGTTACGTCGTTCCGACACTCCGTTTCTCTGTGGAGTTCCAGGAGGCGTAAGCTGTGAAACGATTCCACAGTCACTCAGATGTTGGCCAAACTCATGACTAAGATACTCGCCTCCGCGATCAGACCGCGGAAACTTAATCTTTTTGTCACGATGATTTTCTACCTCATTCTGAAATTCTTTGAACTTTTCAAAGGTTTCTGACTTATGTTTCATTAAGTAGATATATCCATACCGACTTAAATCATCAGTAAAAGTCACGAAGTAGAAATACCCACCCCGTGCGGCTGTGTTCATTGGACCACATACATCACTATGTATTATTCCCAATAATTCACCCGCCCGTTCAGGATGACCCGTGAACGGCGTCTTGGTCATTTTCCCCATCAAGCAAGCTTCACATGTGTCAAATGATTCAAAATCAAGGGACGGTAAAACTCCATCTTTATGGAGTCTTTGCATGCGTTTCTTTCCGATGTGGCCAAGGCGATAGTGCCACATGAAAGTGGTGGTGGTATCAGCCTTCTTAAGGCGTTTAGCATTCACGTTAAAGACATCATTTCCACATTCAAGGTTTAGAATGAAAAGGCCCCCAACAATGGGTGCAAATCCATAAAACATATCCTTACAATAAAGTGAACAACCATTGTTCTCAGACTTGTACGAATAAACATCGTGTACTAAACATGATCCAGAGATAATGTTTCTACACAACAGTGGAACAAAATAACAGTTACTTAGTTCAAAATAAATCCTGAAGGGAGACGTAGAGGCATAATGCCGACGGCTTGAGCGGCGATCGCATCACCGTTCCCGACGCGCATCACGACTTCATTCCTTGCTAGCTTGCGCACCTTCTGAAGCCCCTGTATCGAGTTGCAAATGTGAGCAACCGATCCGGTATCAAATACCCAAGACTTAAAATTTTCGCTAGCAAGCAAAACGTCAATGACATTAACTTGTATAACAATTATACCTTTTCCGGTTTTCCTGGACTTCTTATCTTCCAGATACTTCTTGCAGTTTCTCTTCCAGTGTCCTGTGCCCTTGCAGTAGAAGCACTCAGTTTCATTCTTGGCTCCACCCTTAGAGTTACTTTGGGAGCCGGTCTTACCGGCGCCCTTGCCCTTCTTTGGCTTGCCTTTCTTCTTTTTGAAACTGGCGGTTTTATTCACAAGCAACACTTGCTTGCGATTTTTCCGCAGTCCTCCTTCTGCAGTTTTCAGCATGGCGAGCACCTCTTCCGGTTCCTTCTCCATCACACTCATGTTGTAGTTTAATACAAAACCGTCGTAAGATGGGGGGAGTGAAGAAAGCAACATGTCCATCGTATGGCCAGGTGGAAGTGGAAATTCCAGGGTTTTAAGCCTTTCAGCATAGCCAATCATTTTGACCACGTGTTCGCCAACTGAACTACCCTCAGCCATCTTGCAATCCATCAAAGCCTTCATGATATCAAATCTTTCAGACTTTGCGGTTTCCTTGTACAGAGCATCCAATTCCCGGATCATATCACGGGGTTTATGGAATTCAAAACGTTTTTGAAGGTCTGTACACATGCAAGCTAGCATGAGGCACTGCACTAAGTTGTGATCATCATCCTTAGTGGCCCAGACATTTTGTTCATCTTCCGGGGCCTCTGCCGCCGGTTTAGCTGGAAGAGCATTTTCAAGCACATACAGTTTCTTAGCGCTCCTGAGGACAATCCTCAGGTTGCGGACCCAGTCCGCATAGTTGTTTCTAGTCGCAGTTAACTTCTCTTTCTCTAACAACGGGCCTAAGTTGAACGCGGTGTTGCGAGCCATTTGATCTACAATGGAAAACACAGGTTTCACTTAGACTTTGTTTATAATGAAATTTGCACTAGTGAATAAACAGTTTTATTCTAAAGTGCGCTCCCACTCAAATCAATATCTCTCATAATTGATTGTGAGTGATTCAAGATCCGAGTTTTGATTATTCGTCATTGATGTTAGTCATCACTGATGACGAAAATCTCAACCGGTAGGCTAACCTGCCAATCACATCTCTATGCGACTCTTGTTCATCTTTCGATGCGCGTGTTCCGAGCTCAGGACGATCCTGCCATGAACGTCAAGACAACCAAGTGATCTTGCTGCGAGGTCTGACCTCACCCGCCCCATACTTCTCAATTCGTTCGTACCCATGTTAGCATGGCGCACCCCGAAAAGACACATATTTCGAACGGTGCTACACTTGGGAGAACACTAACTACTTGATATTTTAAGTGAGAGATCACCCTAATAAAAAGCGACTACCGCACAATCAAGAAGGGTGCATCAAGAGGGATAAACATCTCAGGCAATTCATAATAGCATGATATGGTATGGCCTCTTCTGACGGAGAAGTCAAGCATTCTTCGTCTTCGGCACTTGCGTCGGTGTTCACCTTCGCGAAGATTGCCACCACCTTGTCGATGCACCAGATAATATTGCTATCTCCATAGCAGATAAAATAAATGCATTACTTAAGGTTAACACGCAGGTCATTAAAGTGCAATCATATGGCTCCAGCCATCATGCCGAATCATGACATGCAGGTCATGTTAATTACATCATATAGTCATCTCATACATAATCAAATTGAATATGAGCATTGCTATACCACATCACATGCAAACCATCCTGCAAAACCAAGTTAGACGCCTCTAATCGGTTTATGCAAAATTTTATTTTACGTGGCTTCTAAGGTTTTTACTTAAACCGCAGCTACCAACGTTTATCATCAAGTATGATTATTCAAGTCGCTAGATTAACTTTCCAGGGTGTATGAAACACGAGATATTAAAATCTCGAGCCCCATACTAAACTTCGTCATACGTATGACCCCCGTGCAGATCATATCTACATTGCCCTTTTATCTGTGAAATTTCATCTTTCCTTTAACTATGGTGGAACCCAAAGAACTGATAGCACTTCGTTGATCAATCAGGATCACGGATTGCCAGAACTTTGTAAAAATTCCACCATGCTGTTTCAGGATCAGAAATACGCAAATTCCAGGGAAGCAACAAGAACATCGGGTAACAGATTTCATCTGCTACCCGCATAAATAATTTTCAGCAATAGATCTCATCTACTCCAAAATTATATTATGCAATACCCATACATCTCCATGTATTCTAGATCGTAACCTGCATCTACGCATAGCACGGCTCTTGATGCCACTGTAGGGGAAAGCGACAGAAAATCAAAATTTTCAGTATAGCGAGCACGCCCAGGACCACTATGGAGACTGCATACAAGGTTTGATCTGATCCGTACCGACTCGAAGCGCAGCGGAAGAAGAGTCGGTGTAGATCGTCGGTGCAGATCCCCGCAGCTAGGATTTACAACCTCCCAACCGCGAGGATGTACTCCCTCTCCGGACAGCCCTTCGGGAGGCGGTCGGACAGTCCCCCAGACGATGTCGCGGACAGCCCTCCGGGAGGACCCTCGAAACTCGAACGGAGACCCGGACAGCCCTCCGGGAGGACACTCGAACAGCCCCACGGGCAAAAGGATCGAAACTACGACCTCTCTACAGAGTTGCACACATACGGTGTCATCTATCCGGCAGGGCTTCGCCGTCCAGAACTAGTTCCCACCGGAACCCAGACAGCCTTTCGGCTCTACGAAACTGTTTTCGTGGGAGGGAGAGAAGAAGCCAGATAATGCATGGCATGTGCATGAGAGCAAGGGATGAGGAGAATGGCAGCCACTTCTCCTCCTTTTATAGGCCAAGGCAAGGGGTGGGGTGGTGGGGAAAGTACCAAAAAACCCAATCTACATGTCCCACATGAAGGGTAAAGAGGTAATGCAAGGGAGGCACCATGGGGACACCATGGGGTCCCCCCCTTGGCCGGCCACAACCTTGCCCCCCCCCCATGGGGGGGGGCCCCCCAACAAGCCACCAACATGTCTCCCTTGAAACAAGGGTGCTCCCTAGACAAAAAGCCACCAAACAAGCAACCCCCGATTCGTGGGATCTTGTCCCCTTGCGCTGAGACAAGATGTTTTCCACGAAACTTTTTTCTGAAAAATTCCAGAAGGTCCCAGAACATTTCCGGCACCCTCTAAAATTATTCTGGGAATTTTCTGAAACATTTCCGGTATGGTAGTTTTCATCAACGTAAAGCAACAACAGCGGTTACGGCAGTTTCGGAACATTTCCGGTTTTTTACTCTGAAAATTCCCAGAAGTTCCCAGACCAATTCTGACATCCTTTGAAAATTTCCATGCGATGCCAAAAACCCATTTGACCTAATAATATATTCCGAAACACCTTTTTGGTTTTACCGAAACTCTTTCGGTGTTCTCTCTCTCCGGAACTCTTCCGTTGTCTCCGGAACTCTTCCGTTGTCTCCGAAACTTTTTCGGTGACTTTCTCTCAGACTCCCTGTCTCGTATTCAGCAGATAGATGAACCTTAAGCGTGTGACCCTATAGGTTCGGTGAAGTATAGACATGATCCGGAACCCCTTCCGATCAATGATCAACATCGGAGCCGTGGACACCCATATTGACCCCTATATCCACACGAATGAAATATTCAAGTGAACCTCCAGTTGCTGTGAGCTATTCCTGTTGCTTCGCGATATGTCACAAATACCCGAGGTGAGATTTATTGCATCCCCGTGGATCAACAAATTTGTCCACTATGCAAGTTACCTCGTTACCGGTTTTGTTCTCTTTTCTCATTTCCGTGTTTTCGGCATCCCAGTGATCAAATCACAAGGTGTCTGGCCAGATGATGATGGATACCGAAACACCAAGAGGGCCCAAGAATATCTCTCCATCGTCGGAGGAGCAAATCCCAATCTTGAGCTATCTCGTTACTTGCCATACTTTTCCGTGAACCCGTAAGCCGCCGTAATAGCCACCCAGTTACGGATGACGTTTAACAAACCCCAAAGTTCACGAAGCAAGTACGAAGGAACTCGATACTCTCATGGTCTAAGGAATTATGCAAACAGTAACTACCATGTGTTATTAACCATAAACTTGTGACGAATGCTTCTCATAGCATAACATCAAACTGGGTCGATTCAACACAAGTGTTCTACTAACAATGTGCCCTCAAAATTGCCAGCACATCCATGCCCATGATCAGGAAAACAGGATCATCATGCAATACTTGAGCCAGTCTTAGAGGCAAGACCAGGAATACATTTTACCGTTTATTATACCACACGTGCATATGAGTTTCCCTTCGAGCCTTGTGTTATTGCAGACTCGAGAATCATAGCAGTTATAGCATGGAACATAAACATTCATTACAAACTTGGAGATACAAAATAACTGTTATTACTGCCTCTAGGGCATATCTCCTACAGCTCCAATATCCAAAAATATTCCATAAAGCATTTCATATACCTTGCAAAATAATTCCTCTTAGCTCCTGGTCAGTCTGGACCTTTGTGAAGGAAGTGCATGCTAGGAGTGCCCAATTGCTCTCAAATTTTTATAGCATGAGGACACCCCCAAACAACCTTCCTCCACCAAGTTTCAACCCCAGGAGATCAATCTAGTGAGCAGCACTTCAACATCTTGATTCTGGACCAGAAAGGTGGTTTGTACATGAACTACCCTCAAACTTAAACCAAATCACCTCAAATTTTGTCAGCTCCTAGTCCTTCCAACCTAAATCACTCTGGACATCTCCATTGGCCCTACCTCCATCTCTCCAACCCTCCAGATCCCTCCCAAGTTCTCTATCAGGAACTGTTGCTGATTCTACCTCTCATCTCTGCTTGAATCTAGCCAAACCAACGCTGCAGGTGAAGTGAGGGTTCGACGGTCGACATGCTGGACATGTTTGCCAGGCTTGTGTGGCCTCCTGGTGCCAAGCACCGTGGTGAGCACGGCGCTGGCATGCCTGTCGCCGTGCTCTGCGCTGCGCCAGACTCGGGTCTTATCCGAGCGAGACCACGGTGCCGCAGCAGCTTGTCTGGGCATGCAGACATCGCCCCTGGTCGACACGCAACCCCTCCAGAACCCTCGCCCTCGCCGGAGATGCCCTCGCCGGCCGCCACGCCACTGCCGCACTGTGAGACCCGTGCAGCCATAGTTGCGGCGCCGCTCGTCGTTTCCTCCCGAGCCGTCGCCTCCCGCATTGAATGCTGCTGCTCTCTCACGTCTCTTCGCCGCAAACATCCAGCCAGCGTGGCGTACGTCTCACCGACGCCATGGCCCGCATCTCGCCGCATCCAGAGAGCTCGCCGAGCATCCCCTCCCGCCTATATAAAGCCCCGCCCGGCCTCGCCTAGCTCCTCACCCCCTCTCCCTCCTCCTCAATCGCCCCCTCAGAGCAAGAGCCAAGGCCGAGAGGCCCTCTAGCCTCGAGCTTCGTCGGAGCTCCGCCACCCGCTGAGCTCCATCATCAACCCTCTCCAAGCCATCCCAGCTCCGCCCGAGCCCACCGCTGAGTTCATGGTGTTCCTCTGGTGCTTCCAGACCCCTCCCCGAATCGAACCGCCACCGGAATCACCATCGCCGACAATCACCGTAGTACCCGTCCGCTGGAGAAGAAGGGCGCGACGCCATCCGGCCATCTCCGGAGGAGCTACGGGTACATGGTGAAACGCCTTCGAGCGCCCGATCCATTCCCCCCCATCCACGAGCCCAACCGCCGTCGCTATCGCCGGCAATCACCGCCGGTGAGCCGCCCCTCTCCTCTGATCTTTCTCCCTCCTCTGTTTAAACGGGCCGGGCCCCACTTGCCAGCGACTGGACGAAGCAGTAAGTGTAGGCACCCGGGGCAAATATGCCTTCGACATGGCCGTTTCTATTTTTCTATTTTTGATTTTTTTTAAATAGTTGACCAGCAGGTTTGACTGCTTATAACTTTTAACAGGAAGGTCTTTTTGACCTGATTGTTTTTGCATTGTGTTCATACTGAAGTCCTTTATTTTTCCACCAAGTTTGGTATTTTTCCAATGCTCACAGAATTGTTGGTGAATAAAAAGGATTTATGTGACATTTTCTTTTGCTATTTGAAAATATTTTCAGAAGGGGATTCTTGTGGATTTGAAGACCAGGAGTTTCTGAACAACCCAACTGATCAAGGCAAGCCTGGACATCTATATTATGAAGCATTTTATAGCATTGCATAATTCATATTCATTTCTTGCATATATTTAACCTAGATAATTCATAGTAAATCATTTAAATGTTTAAAGTGGATAACTTAAAATGATATGATCAATAACTATGCTTGCTAAGTGAAACATAGTTGGTTGATCAAGAGTCACCTGTCCGGGCTTACCCGTGCAGCCACATTTGCCGGTATTTGACGGCCTTGACTTGGTCTGGCTCGGTGCTCTTTCACCGGTACCTCCAAAGAGGGAGGGTTATGCGTGCGTGCTGCCCTGATCAGGTAGACGGCGATAACCCTGTGAGCCCAGTTGAGTTGTTTGCCGGCGTCCCCGTTTGGGACAGTTTAGTTAGGCCACGACGGTGGCAGGTGTCACGGGGTGACACGGGGCCACCCAAGGCTTGACTCCGGGGGAGTGCGATTACCGGTGGTATGATGAAAGAGTCACGGGTCAGACAGGTTTCGTTGGAGCAATGCTGGTGCACCCGAATGGGATCACGAGGTCAGTGCTCCATAGTGTGGGTAAAGTGTGCAACCTCTGTACAGTGTAAAATCTATTCGAATAGCCGCATCCACGGTATTGGACAGCCCGACCAGACCTATCTAGGCGATCAACCGTAAAAATTGTAGTAATGATGGAAGAACTTGTCTTTCGAGCGGAAGTACTCGTGGGTATTGAGTATTCCGAGGGTTGTGAGGCAACCCAGAGATGAGTAAGTTGGTGACAGTAAGTGAATCACTTGGAGTTCAACCTGTTCATTGCTATGCTATTACTTGCTGCATATTTGGTTGTCAGGTGCTTGCGAGTACATTCAAAGTACTCACCTGGCGTATCATGCCAGATGCAGGAGAAGACTAAGATGGAGGTCCCGAGGTCCTTGTTGCGATGCCTAGGTTGTGTCCACAGTAGTGTCCCTGTGGATGGAGTCTCTATCATGTTCCGCTACACTGTAGTCTTTCGCTGTAGTGTTCCGTAGTAGTGCCGAGGCCCTGATGTGTAGGATAAATAATGTAGATATTGTCGTAGCACTAGACGTGCTTTTGGCCTCGATGATCATGTAGTATATGTTGCACCGACTATTATCAATAAAGTTCAGCTATGTTATGTTCCAAGTTGTTGTGTGTTTCCAGAAGACATGATCTCTGGGTTGGAAACACGGGTAAACCGGTTCTCTGAGCCGGGGTGCCACACCTATCAGAAGAGAAGAGAAGGATTGTTGGTGAAGAAATCGCCCGGCTTCGGCAGCCGGCTTCATCATGGAAGTGTACCCGGACTGGCTTGCCAACCCAGTCCTCCTTTTGCAAAAAAACAACAGGTGGCGCATGTGTATCGACTACACGAGCCTCAACAAAGCCTGCCCCAAGGATCCGTTTGCCTTGCCTCGGATTGATCAAGTGATCGACTCCACGGCCGGCTGCGAGCTACTATCCTTTCTGGACGCCTACTCTGGCTACCACAAGATCAAGTTGGACCCGGCTGACCGACTGAAGACCGCCTTCATCACCCCTTTCAGCGCCTTCTGCTACATCACCATGACGTTTGGCTTGAGGAACGCCGGCGCCACCTTTCAATGATGCATGCAGAAGTGCCTCTTGAAGCAACTCGGCAGGAACGCCCACATCTATGTGGACGATATAGTGGTGAACACGGAGAAGCGTGGCACCCTTTTGGAGGATCTCAAGCTCAACCCGGAGAAGTGTGTCTTCGGAGTACCAGCCGGCCAGCTCCTTGGCTTCCTTGTTTCCGAGCATGGGATCAAGTGCAACCCCGTGAAGATCAAGGCCATTGAGCGGATGAAGAAACTGACCCGGCTGCGGGACGTCCAGAAGTTCACCAGGTGCCTAGCATCTCTCAGTCGCTTCATCAGCCGGCTAGGCGAGAAGGCCCTCCCTCTATACCAGCTGATGAAGAAGACCACGTGCTTCGAGTGGACCGACCAGGCGGAAGAGGCATTCCTCCAGCTCAAGCGGATGTTGTCGACGCCGCCTGTTCTGGCCGCTCCGGCTGCTAAAGAGCCCATGCTCCTCTACATCGCCGCTACCAACTGGGTCGTCAGCACGGTGATTGTTGTTGAGCGCCCGGAAGCCGGCAGAGCTCAGCCGGTCCAGAGGCCGGTCTATTACCTGAGCGAGGTGTTGTCCACCTCCAAGCAGAACTACCGCCACTACCAGAAGATGTGCTACGGCATGTACTTTGCCGCCAAGAAGCTGAAGCAGTACTTCCAGGAGCACTCAATCACGGTCGTCAGTACCGCCCCCGTTGCTAAGGTCATGGGCAACCAAGATGCCTCAGGCCGGGTGGCCAAGTGGGCCATCGAGCTGGCTCCCCACATCATCTTCTACCAGCCCCGCACCGCCATCAAGTCCCAAGCACTGGCCGACTTCCTTGTTGACTGGGCCGAGACCCAGTACCTGCTACCAGCGCCGGATTCCACGCATTGGCGGATGCACTTCGACGGCTCGAAGATGCGCACCGGTTTGGGAGCCGGCATCGTCCTCACCTCTCCCAAAGGCGACAAGCTGAAGTACGCACTGCAGATCCACTTTGCCGCCTCCAACAACATGGCCGAGTACGAGGCACTCGTCCACGGGCTCCGACTGGCCAAGGAGATCAGCATCCGCCGCATCTTGTGCTACGGTGACTCGGACCTTGTGGTCCAGCAGTCCTCTGGCGACTGGGACGCCAAGGACACCAACATGGCTAGCTACCGCTTCCTCGTCCAGCAGATCAGCGGACACTTCAATGGGTGCAAATTCATCCATGTGCCACGGGCCGACAACGAAGCAGCCGACACCCAGGCACGGATTGGCTCTACCCAGCAGGCCATTCCAACCGGCGTCTCCCTCGAGTGCTTGCGCAAGCCGTCTATCCAACCTTCGCCGGAATTAGAATTCATCTTCGTGCCGGCTGACCCCGGAGCAGCCGGATCTGGCTCGGGGCTTCAGCAGCCGGCCCGGGACTTCTGCAGGCGGCCCGGGGGCTGCAGCACCCAAACGCGGCCCGGGAACTCCAGCATCCGGCCTGGGGACTACTGCAGCCGGTCCAGGGACTTCTGTGATGTAGCAAGTGATGACCCACAAGTATAGGGGATCAATTGTATCTCTTTTCGATAAGTAAGAGTGTCGAACCCAACGAGGAGCAGAAGGAAATGACAAATGGTTTTTAGCAAGGTAATGTCTGCAAGTGCTGAAATTGTAAGTTACAGAGTAGTTTGATAGCAAGATAATTTGTAACGAGCAAGTAACGATAGTAGTAACAAAAGTGCAGCAAGGTAGCCCAATCCTTTTTAGGCAAAGGACTGGCCAAAACAGTCTCTTATAATAAGCAAAGCGTTCTGGAGGATACACGGGAATTTCATCTAGTCACTTTCACCATGTTGATTCGATTTGTGTTCGCTACTTTGATAATTTGATATGTGGGTGGACCGGTGCTTAGGTGTTGTTCTTACTTGAACAAGCCTCCTACTTATGATTAACCCTCTCGCAAGCATCCGCAACTACGAGAAAAGTATTAAGAATAATTTCTAACCATAGCATTAAACTTTTGGATCCAATCGGTCCCTTACGGAATAGCGCATAAACTGGGGTTTAAGCTTCTGTCACTCTCGCAACCCATCATCTACTTACTACTCCAAAATGCATTCCCTTACGCCCAAATATGGTGAAGTGTCATGTAGTCGACGTTCACATGACACCACGAAGGGAATCACAACATACATACTATCAAAATATCGAACACATATCAAGTTCACATGATTACTTGCAACATGATTTCTCCCGTGACCTCAAGAACAAAAGTAACTAGTCACAAATGATAATCATGCTCAAGATCAGAGGGGTATTAAATAGCATATTGGATCTGAACATATAATCTTCCACCAAATAAACCATATAGTAATCAACTACAAGATGTAATCAACACTACTAGTCACCCTCAAGCACCAATCTATAGTTCTGGTAACAAGATTGAACACAAGAGATGAACTAGGGTTTGAGATGAGATGGTGCTGTTGAACATGTTGATGGAGATTGCCCTCCCCAAGATGGGAGAGTTGTTGGTGATGATGATGACGATGATTTTCCCCTCCTGGAGGGAAGTTCCCCCGGCGGAATCGCTCTGCCGGAGGGCAAAAGTGCTCCTGCCCAAGTTCCGCCTCGAGACGGCGGCGCTCCGTCCCGAAAGTCCTCTCCTTATTTTTTCTAGGTCAAAATGACTTATATACCAGAAGATGGGCACCGGAGGTGGGCCTGGGTGAGCACAACCCACCAGGGGGCGCCTGGGCTCCCTGGCGCACCCAGGTGGGTTGTGCCCACCTGGTGGGCCCCCTCAGGTACTTATTTGCTCCAATATTCTTCAAATATTCCATAAAAAATCTCTGTAAAGTTTCATCTTGTGTGGAGTTGTGCAGAATAGGTGGCCTGACGTAGCTTTTCCAGGTCCAGATTTCCAGCTGTCGGAATTCTCCCTCTTTGTGTGTACCTTGCATATTATGAGAGAAAAGGCATTAGAATTACTCCAAAAAGCATTATTATGCATAAAAACATCATAAATAGCAGTAGGAAAACATGATGCAAAATGGACGTATCAGCAAGGAGCGGTCGGCTCCAACCCGCCGCCTCCCAACCCGGCCACCCTAGCGCCGGTTGCTGTCATGACGGTGGTGGAAGCCCCGTCTTAGGCGCAGCCCATCCTCGACTTTCTGGTGAGCCGCGTGCTCCCAGCCGATGAGGTGCTGGCCCGGCAGGTGCAACACCGGGCAGGTTCTTACACGATCGTCAACAGAGAGCTCGTCAAGCGCAGCGCGACTGGCGTCTTCCAGCGTTGCGTCGAGCCGGAGAAGGGCATTGCTATCCTCAGAGACATCCACCAAGGTAAATGTGGCCACCATGCCGCCTCCAGAGACCTCGTTGCCAAAGCTTTCCGCCATGGTTTCTTCTGGCCGACTGCTCTGGACGATGGCAAGGAGTTGGTCTGGAGGTGCAAGGGGTGCCAACGTTTCAGCACCAAGCAGCACTGATGTTTGCTTGAACTACTTCCCTCAGTGATGAGACCAAGGTTATCGAACCAGTAGGAGAACCAAGCAACACTACATGAACGGCACCTACACACAAATAACAAATACTCGCAACCCGACGTATTAAAGGGGTTTTCAATCCCTTTCGGGTAACGGCGCTAGAAATTGGCAAACGGACATGATAAAAATATGATAGATTGGATAAATAGATCTCGAATAAAAGCAAATTAAAATAAAGTGCAGCAACGTATTTTTTGGGTTTTTGGAAATATAGATCTGAAAATAAAAGCAAATAAAATAGATCGCAAAGGCAAATATATTGAAGAAGAGACCCGGGGGCCGTAGGTTTCACTAGTGGCTTCTCTCGAGAAAAATAGCAAACGGTGGAAAACAAATTACTGTTGGGCAATTGATAGAACTTCAAATACTCATGACGATATCCAGGCAATGATCATTATATAGGCATCACGTCCAAGATTAGTAGACCGACTCCTGCCTGCATCTACTACTATTACTCCACACATCGACCGCTATCCAGCATGCATCTAGTGTATTAAGTTCATGGAAAAACGGAGTAATGCAATAAGAATGATGACATGATGTAGACAAGATCTATTTATGTAGAAATAGACCCCATCTTGTTATCCTTAATAGCAACGATACATACGTGTCGGTTCCCTTTCTGTCACTGGGATCAAGCACCGTAAGATCGAACCCATCACAAAGCACCTCTTCCCATTGCAAGATAAATAGATCAAGTTGGCCAAACAAAACCCAAATATCGGAGAGGAAATACGAGGCTATAAGCAATCATGCATATAAGAGATCAAAGAAGACTCAAATAACTTTCATGGATAAAAAGATAGATCTGATCATAAACTCAAAGTTCATCGGATCCCAACAAACACACCGCAAAAAGAGTTACATCATATGGATCTCCAAGAGACCATTGTATTGAGAATCAAACGAGAGAGAGAAAACCATCTAGCTACTAACTACGGACCCTTAGGTCTATAAAGAACTACTCACGCATCATCGGAGAGGCACCAATGGACATGATGAACCCCTCCGTGATGGTGTCTAGATTGGATCTATGGTTTCTGGAACTTGCGGCGGCTGGAATTGATTTTCGTCGACTCCTCTAGGGTTTCTGGAATATTGGGGTATTTATAGAGCAAAGAGGCGGTTCAGGGGGCACCCGAGGTGGGCACAACCCACCAGGGTGCGCCTGGGCCTCCAGGCGTGCCCTGGTGGGTTGTGCTCCCCTCGGAGCACCCCCAGGCGCTTCTCCGGCCCACTGGATGTCTTCTGGTCCAAAAAAAATCCACAAAAAGTTTCGCTGCGTTTGGACTCCGTTTGGTATTGATTTCCTGCGATGTAAAAAACATGCAAAAAACAGCAACTGGCACTTGGCACCATGTCAATAGATTAGTACCAAAAAATGATATAAAATGACTATAAAATGATTATAAAACATCCAAGAATGATAATATAACAGCATGGAACAATCAAAAATTATAGATACGTTGGAGACGTATCAAGCACCTGCCGGCCTCAGCACTCAAGACCATT
Source organism: Thinopyrum elongatum (assembly GCA_011799875.1). Classification (NCBI taxonomy): domain Eukaryota; kingdom Viridiplantae; phylum Streptophyta; class Magnoliopsida; order Poales; family Poaceae; genus Thinopyrum; species Thinopyrum elongatum. Next base: position 116,972,590 of record CM022302.1, on the reverse strand, counting down.
CCCATCACCTAGCCGTTTGCCGTATGGGGATTGGACATGGTGGGCCCATTCAAGACAGCACGCGGTGGCATGACCCATCTGCTGGTTGCCGTGGACAAGTTCACAAAGTGGATTGAGGCAAGGCCAATCAAGAAGCTGAACGGCCCCACAGCCGTTACATTCATCGTGGACATCACCGTTCGATACGGTATACCGCACAGCATCTTCATCGACAACGGCACGAACTTCGCCAAAGGCGCCTTTGCCCGTTTCTGCGCGACACAAGGCATCCGACTGGAGCTCGCGTCGGTTGCTCACCCGCAGTCAAATGGCCAGGTGGAGCAGGCAAACGGCCTCATTCTTTCCAGCATCAAGCTCCGGCTGGTCGAGCAGCTGGAGCGCTCGACCGGCTGCTGGATCGAGGAGCTGCCGGCCGTCCTTTAGAGTCTTCGGACCACACCAAACTGATCAACCGGCTTCACACCTTTCTTCCTCGTGTACGGGGCTGAGGCCATCATCCCAACGGATATCGAGTTTAACTCGCCTCGCGTCACCCTGTACACGGAGGCGGAAGCAAAGGAGGCATGAGAAGACGGTGTCGATCTGCTCGAAGAGGCCCGGCTACTGGCACTCAGCCGGTCCGCCATCTACCAGCAGAGCCTGTGCCGCTACCACAACAAGAAGATCAAGCCGCGTGCTTTTCGCGAGGGTGACCTTGTGCTCCGACTGATCCAGCGAACAGCCGGCTAGTGCAAGCTCTCGACTCCTTGGGAAGGGCCTTTCATCGTCAGCAAGGCTCTGGGCAACGACTCCTACTACCTCATCGATGTACAGAAGCCTAGGGCACGCAAGAGGGACACAGCCGGCCAAGAGTCAGAGCGCCCATGGAACGCGAACCTTCTCCGCCCATTTTACAGTTGATGCAGTGTATGTACCACGCTATCTTTTGTACTAAGTAAAAACAACAGGTACCCCGAGGTGCACTCGGGGGCTACCTTTTTATCTATATGATAAGCTTCACCTATGTATGAGTATTCATTCTTTCGCCCTACCCGGGGGCTCGCCGACTTGGCCCAAGTTGGTACCATCCGAAGTCGGCTTAGTAGTGTGCTGACGCCAAAGCCCTCTCTTCGCCCCAGCCACAGCTCGCAGCGCGACTGTCCGGCTGGCAAGAGCCAAAGGCCGAAAACACTGTCCACATGAAAAACGACCAAGGAAGAATGCCAATGCAGGCCAAGCCGGCCTCTCGCCTCCCTCGTCCGGCTGCTCAGTAGCCGGCCGGCCGGCTTCTCACTTGACTAGCTACGCTTTAAGCGGCTGAAGTAGTTTGCCTTTTCTAAAACGGCCAAGTCCCTGACCCGGCAATAGACCGCAGCACGGCTTTCCGGCTGGCAGGGCGGCAGCCAAAGGAACACGGCAAAGGAAAAAGCCAAAGAAAGCAAAGGCAAAATCAAGTCAGGACTCGGCAAAGCACACAAGCATGTGGGGAAAATAAATTTATTTACATTGCAAAAGGCCCAAGGCCAGCATTCATCAGAGTTTAAAGTACACCCCCAGTGGGTGGAACTGCGCATAACTACTTTGTTCTTGAGCACAAGACAGAAGAAACTTAAACATATAAAGGCCGCCTAGGCCGAAGGAACTACAGGCTGCTCGGACGAGTCGGCGGTGGCTGCAGCACCGGCTGGCGGGGCTTCCGGCTGGTTGGTCCCGGTCTGGTCAGCGGTGGCGGCCGACGTGGTCTCCCACTGCTCGCCGGCTGAGGACGGATCGGGCCAGGTCCGGCTGGTCGCTCCGTCATCTGGCGCGGCGCCGTCGCCTTCCTCGTCCTCGTCCTCCTCCGCGGCCTCGTCGCTGGAGGCAATCTCCTCTGCCGGGTCCTCCTCTTCGTCCGGGTTTAGCCTGAACCAGGACGGTGGCACCTCGATGCCGTCTTCCACCCGCTCCAGGATGAAGACACTGCCGTCGGTGTACTCGGCGAGGGTCGACGCGTGATTGGCGATTGCTTCGCGCTCCGCCTCTAGCTCCGGCGTCGCCTCCTGGCTAAAAGTGGCCAGCTGAGCTATGCTCACGCCTGGGTACCATGCCTTGACAAACTCCAGCGCCACCTTGGCACCGGCCCGTGCCGCGGCACCCTTCCAGGCATCGAGTCGCTCCCCCGCCACTTCCAGCCAGTCGGCAGTCCGACTGGGAGTCTGGGGAATCCGCACACCCGGCGAGAGCCCCTCCAAGACCTGCGACCCGGCGCGCTGAAATCAGCGGAGCAGACGGCGCGCCGGCTCAAGACGCAGCCGAACGGCCAGGAACTATTCGCCCAAATTCCGGGGCCGGTCCGGCGCAATCTCCACGCCCATGCTCCTCCGCTGCTCGCGTCGCGCCTCAATCACCTGGCTGATGGCACCAGAGTGATCCGGGAAGTACTCTGTTCAAAAGAAGACAAAAGAATTAGAAGCCGGCTTCCAACGGTAGCCGGCAACTAACCAAACAAGGAAGAAAGAAGATCTACCTTCGTGCAGATCCTCATTCACCGAGTACCCCTCCGACAGGTACTTCTCCTTGTCGGCCCAGCCCGAGTGCTGGGACTCGAACTCGGGCTTGAGGCGCTCCTCCCCGTCCTTCAACTGCTGGACCCGCTCCGCATGCCGGGTCGCCTGGTCGGCCAGCTGCTTCTCGAGCCGGTCGCGCTCTGCGGCCGCCTGGCTGCGCTCCAGCTCCTTGGCCTGAAACTGGCCCTCAAGCTCATGCACGCGGCTCCGCAGATGGGCAGCGGCCTCTACAAAAACAAAGAAGAATCATCAGCAACAGCATCAATGAAGACAAGAAGTCGCCGGGAAGATCCTGCCCGACTACTCAGCAGTCGGCCTGAATCTCGGGGGCTACACCTAGTGGGTGCGCTTGCGCGCCCCCACTGAAAGCCGGCCTACGTACCTTGGCCCTTCCACAAATCGGCGATCCGGGTGGCGAGCGCCTGGTTCTGGGAGTTGAAGGCGGCCGCACGCAGATTGTGGTAGTCCTATAGCAAGAGCAACATTCCAACAGTTATAGACACGCCTTAAAGTTCCAACCCGCCTGCTCAGCAGCTGGCTTGGAACTCGGGGGCTACACCCAGTGGGTGCGCTGGTGCGCCCCCACTGAAGATCGCAAAGATGAAAAAGCAAAGTAAAGAGCATACCCGGACAGACGTCTGCATCGCCACCATCTCGCTCCTCGCCTTCAAGAGGGTGGCGCTGTGGGCGGAGAACTTGTCCAGGACGTCCTGCACCACAAGGTTCAGGGCGGCCAGGCCGGGTCCTGGTGCCCAACCAGGCGGAGCGGAACTTGTGGCCTCGGTGTCGGCTCCCGGCGGGCTCGCGGCCCCGATCTCTACTGGCCTCGGCGCGAAGGCCGCCTGCGACGGGCGCAGGCACACGGAGGCGCGTGTCATCAGGGCCTGGCTCGTCGCCAGCCCGGCGCCGGCCAATGGCGTCTCCGGTCCTCTGGGGTGGCCGTCACCTCGCTCGTCAGCACCCGGCGCGCGCTGAGTCACCTCCGCCTCCGGGATGACCGAGTCGGCAACCTCCCGCTCTGGCGTCGTCTGGTCGGCCCCGGCTGCTCCGGTCGGCGTCTGGGCCTCCACCATCGGTTGCTCCGGCTGCTCCAGATTGGCGGCCTCCGGGATCCCGCTACCGGCCGGGTTCTCCGCGGCCTTTGCGTCGGCCTCCGCCTGCGCCTTGGTCGCTGCCTCCGCCTCCGTGTGCGCCGTGGTCTCTGCCTCAGCCTCCGCACGCGCCGCGGCTTCCTGCTCCTCCCGCGCCTCCCGCGCGTTCCTCTCTATCGCCTCCCGAAGGGCGGCGGCCGGGTCCACGCGTCGGGCCTCCTCAGAGTCGCCTGCTGGTCCGATCAGTGAGGCGGATGGAGCCTGTTATATGGAAAGGGCGGCCCTGCATGACGAAGCAAGCAAAGATAAGAAGCTTGCAAGAGAGAAACAACCAAGATAGAACAATCAACGCACTTACCCAGACGTCATCGGGCATTCCTTCGGAGTTCTCCGGAGGGCGGCCGCCTTCGCGGTCGTCGACTTGACCTTCTTGGGCGGCCGGTTACCGAAAGGCCCCTCGCCGCGACGCTTGGACACGGCTGGTGCGCCAGTCGGCGCTCCGCTTGACGACCGCGTTGTCGAAGAGCCGGCGCCCGCCCTGTCGGCGCCTTCGGGGCGGCGTTGTTCGTCGCCATCGTCGTCATCATCCGACCAATCCCGGATGTCGTCGCCTCCTCCCGCGCCGCCTCCTGCGGCTCTGCCTCCTCTGTCGCCGCCTCCCCCAGTGGCGTCGTCTTCGCCTCTGTCCTCCAACGCGGCAGCCCCTAGCTCGGGGTCGCCCACGTCGCTCTCTTCACGGTCCGGCATCCACTGGTGGCCCGGAGCCGGCGCGCCGGCTACTACCTGACCAGGGAAGTGCTGCCCCGTGTTCGGGTGGTCAGGTCGGATGAGGAGCAATGCGTGAGGAAAGAACGGGGACCAGATACTAAACGGTGGTGGCGGGTTGGCGCGGCTGTACGGCGGCTTGCCGAAACTCCAGTCGCTCTCGCTGAGCTGGCTGCCGGAGAAGTAGTTGACATGGCGGACCACCTCTACAGTCGGCAGCTCCTTGGTCGACATCCGGCACGGGTCCCGGCGGCCGCTCATGTCGCAGATTAGGTGCGGCCGGGCATGAAGGGGTGAAACCCGGTGCTGGACAAAGGCGGCCAGCAGGTCCGCCTGCTTGAGGCCCTCTGAGTCTGTCATCTCTTGAAGCCGGATGAGGACGTTCATGATAGCAGCCGGCACCGGCCTCGGCTGCTGCCCCCAGTTGTCGCGTGGCTCGGGCGGCGGGCCGGCAGCGTAAGCCAGCAGGTTGATGTAATTGTGCGTCGGGTGGAGGTTGTGGACGTAGAAATAAGACTTTTGCCACAACTTTGCCGACTCCAGCAGCGCAATAGTCGGAAAGCGGGTCCCGGAGCCGGTGCGCCGCACGGCAATGCAGGTGCCGCACTGGGCTGGCTCTCCCTTGGCCTGGGTACCCAACTTCAGGTAGAAGAACCTGCCCCACAGCTCGAGTGTGGGCAGGACGCCGAGGTAGCCTTCGCAGAAGGTCACGAAGGCGGAGAGAAGCACCACCGTGTTGGGAGTGAGGTGGTGAGGTTGAAGACGATAGAAATCGAGGAAGGAGTGGAGGAAGCCGCTCACCGGAAAACCAAATCCGCTAAGGAAATGGCTCCGGAAGATGACGAACTCACCGGCCCTCGGCGCCGGCGAGATCTCCCTCGCGTCGGGAAAGCGCATCCCCACGACCGCCGCAACGGGAAGCCTCCGCGTCGCATGGAGGAACTCGATGTGGCCCTCATGAACATTGGAGCCGTCCCAGTCGCCTCGTGCCATGGCTCGGCTTGCGGTGGCCTGGCGGCGGCGCGGCTAGGCTGGACGGTGGTGATGTCGCAGCGGCGTGTGGCGCGGCGGCGCGATGGCGGTGAGGAGAAGGAAGCAGAGAAGCAAGGGAAGAAGGAAAGAGTGGAGGGGGCGCGCGTGCGTTTGGCCGCCCCTGCTCCCTCCTATTTATACGGCCGAGACGGCAAGGCCAAGGCGACGCTTCACGGGGGGGCGTGGGATTAACTGCGCCCACGTCCCACGTGCCCCCGCAGATCCCGTGCCATAATGGCGCATAATTATCCCGCCCCAGAAGGGCAACCATCTGCCTTGGCCGTAGCGGATCCGCGCGCCGTGCCGAGGCTGTGCAGTGGTGGGCCCAGGCCTGTGGCCGCGACCCATCGCGCGCGTGGGCCGGCAAGCTGGCCTGGCCTGCTGGCGACACGTGGCGTGCGAGCAACGAGCGGCAAGCACGCTACCCGGAGGCGTACCACCCGGCGCCCGCCACGGCGATTCAAATTCACCAGGTGGCTGGCTTCGCCTCAGCCGGCTCCTGGCAAGCGGCTTCTCCAAGCCGGACGAAGCGAAGACACCAGATTTCTCAAAGGAGGAAACTGCTGAGGCACTCTGTCTTCGAACCGTGGTGCCTCACCAGCTTCGGGGACTACTGCCGGGGGATGGACCCCGGGTAGCCTCATCCACACCCAATGACGTTTCAAGACATCGGGGCTGGCCAAAGCCCCTCATACCGACTGGTCATGCGGCCGGGTCCTTGAGCCGGCTAGGACCACGCGTTCAGCTTCTAGAAGACGGCGTGCCCCCAGAAGACGGCTTGGGGAGCGGGCCAGCTTCCAGCGGCCGGCCCGTCCTTCTCCTCGGAGTCTGCACTCACCCACTACGACAAGACAGAGCGTAGCTACAGTGCTACCTGCTCCCCCGAATCCCGGAGAAGCGTGGCTACAGTACGCGCTGACCGGGCGGCCACTTACCCGCCTGGCGCGGGACTGTAGCCATACGACTCATGACGCGGCCCCCGTCAGCAAGTACAGAGCTACAGCAAAAGGCAATCAGCGTGGCCCGCAGGCGGCGGGCCCTACCTGTCGGCCGGATTCTCGGCAGCCGACGGGGCCCTCCAGAGGCGGGCCCCAGCAGCCGGCGGAGAACCCGGCGACCCTAGATACAGACGTCCGGGTCCTACACCCGGCTGTATTACCATTGTACCCCTGGGGTGCCGGCCTACAAGACCCCCCAGGGCTCACCCATGCAAAGGGTTCAGCCTTCATTCCACACACACACACCATAGCTGGGAGAAGAGAGGTAGCTCTACCCTTCTTCCTCCCCTAGCAACACAGCTCAAGGAGCAACCTTGTATACTATCGATCATAGTCATCGCAGCAGGATTAGGGGTGTTATCTCTCTGGAGAGCCCCGAACCTGGGTACATCTCGTGTGCTACCGAGCTCGTGCTCACTCTCGCTTCCGGAACCCGACGACGTCCTCATGGCTCCACCCACGATAAGCCACCCCCTGGCATCTGACGTGAGAATACCACGACAATCGTGGAAGACGGTGCCGGGGAAGAGGCTCCGTGTACGACGACGACGGTGGACCGGCTCTCGTGCGGCGTACGACGTCGTCGATGAGGCAGATGCGCTACGATGGACGAGTGTGCCGATGTAGAAGGGGAGGAGCACGAAGGCTGCGGTGCCGTAGAGAAGTCTATTTTGCGGTGGGGATAGAAAATGGGGAGTATTCGGTGTACTACTCTGGGTGCCGGGGTGGGGTTGGCCGGGTAGGGTGAACCTGAAGTTACCAAAATAGCCCCCTACCCACCAGCATCCGTAGGCCTGTTCCGAAGGGTATGATGCTAACTTCGCACTGCTCGAATCAGGGTCGCGGGAGATTTTCCCGCCGACCTCAAAATTTTGTAACACTGAACTCCCCGTTTGGCGTGTTGGGTGATTGGGCTAAGAAACTAGCGAGTAGTACTAGTAACTACTAGTACTCCCTCCATTTTTATTAACTCTGCATATTAGGTTTGACCGAAGTCAAACTTCCTAAAGTTTGACCAAGTTTATAGAAAAATATAAACATTTACCATAACAAATATGTATGATGTGAAAGTACATTAAATAATGAATTTAATGGTATTTATGTGTTATTGTATATGTTAATATTTTTTGTTATAAACTTTGTGAGAGTTTACAAAACTTGACTTTGACCAATGCTAATACGCGGACTTAAATAAAAACGGAGGGAGTACACATTTGTTTTCTTAGTTTGTAGTGGAATTAATCATTTGTTGTAATCGTGAAATAAATATATTAGGCTACTGACTTCGAATGTAATGGTTTATACAATTCAATAGTTAGAATCATTGTTGAATTCCAAGATGTATACGAGGTCTATAGTACTTCACAATATGCTCAAACTCACATAATCTAAATGCATTTCATAGTTATTACTTTGTAGGATGCAACAAAACCAACCATAACTCTACATGATCCATTATAAAGCAACATTTTGAACACATCCCAATGTGTGAATGAAACATGTAGAGAGAGCTTGCGAAGATGGAGCAAATAGGGCGGTGAAGATTGTATGTATGTGGGTGAGAGAGTAGGAGACAAACCTAATGAGAGAGAGAGAGGAAGAGAGAGGAAGAAGTTAGGTCTGTGAGAAAGATGGAGACATGTAATATACGTGAGATGCGTGTGCATCCGGATTTTGTACATGTGGAAGGAGAAGAGACAACGGGTTTCATGAGAGAGATGGAAAAACATGGATGAGAGGGGAAGGATCTCGTGGGTTGAGGGATTGATAATTTTGCGCGGGAGAGAGGGGGGAGGAGTCAGTCAGCCATCGTCACATCATCATGCTTCCAAATGGCCCCACATTCTCTAGTGCAGTGTGGTCGCCGTCTTCGATCTCCTCGATGCCCTCTTTGAAGATTGAGGTGGTGTGCATGCTGGGGTGCAGAGAAGCACAAGTGAGAGTGGTCGCCATATAACCTTGGATGGGGATGAATTGTGTGCTCGGGGGAGGGGGGAGTGTGTGTGTGTGTGTGTGTGTGTGTGTGTGTGTGTCAGATATTGAGAGAAATCAAACCTATGGAGAGAATGTGTGTGTATGTGACGGGAAGCTACATGCTAAATAGGGTTTTCACGAAGAGATTGTGCGTGCGAGATAGAGAGCGATGTGCGGGCCTTGAGGCGGGTAAGGGCGGGCTGAGGGTGTCAAAATGTGTGCGTTGATGCATGTGTTACATGCGATCATGCGAGGGACGGACGAATCGAGAGAGATGGTTGTTGTGTTACGGATGCTCCTCTCTCTCTCTCTCTCTCTCTCTCTCTCTTGCACACACACAAGTACAAATAGAAGACCGTTCTCTCATGTATACACAACATATCGGCATCTCTCTATTCTCACTCATGCATGATCATTTGCACATTCACACCTCTCTATGTCTCTATCACACGCACACCGTCTCCACATTGCCCTTCCGCTACAACACACATATGGACACATACACGCGTTCTCTCTCAGTCACACACACAGAATCAGTATTAAAACAATGTCTAGGGAGCACCTAAAACGTCCAAATCCAAATAAGCACGAACTAAAGCTAAATTCAAATATATGGAAATATTGTAGCGTGAAGAACTCTTCCAGGAAAAAAAGTAGAGTAATATTCGGGGATTGTTTTCACACACAAAAAAAGGTTCGGTGGATGTCCTTCGAGCGCGACACGGTGACGCACCGTTTGATCGACTGCGCAGCTGCGGTGGACACGCTTGCACACGACTCCGTATCGATGCTGTGCTAACTAATGTGGTAGTAAAAGCGCTGCCTCGGTCTAATCTTTACGTGTACAAGTACGGTGTTCTTTTAAGTTTGACCAACCCTATATAAAACTAAATTAAGCTCCCATACGCGCACTCATCAATATGCCGCTGCCTCCGTTGCGCATGCCGGTGCCCGCCTGCTCTGGCCAACCATTTATCGCTCATCACTGCCGTGTCGCCGCCATCCTTGTGCCATGAAGCCGAAGGCTTGCCCACTCACATCGTCTGCAGTCCCTCCTCGCGGTGTCACCGCGCTGCCAAGCACGCGAGCAGGTGGAGCCGTGTCTATGCCCGCAGCGTACAAAGAGGAGGACGAACGCGTGCTCCAGCATGCCGGCGAGGAGGAGCTAGCGTGTCAATGTCGTCTCCACCCGCGCGGATGAGGCGCGCATGATGGCTGTCGCGGCGGAAGCCGGTCGCGCCCGCGCCGAGCCCGCAAACCGGGTGCGGACGTGGAATCTACCTTCAAGGCCTTGAATGCCACGTGGATCTTGCAATCTGAAGGAACAATTTGGGTCAGTCGACTCTTGTGAGCCATTGGATGCAACATGGACGGCCAGAAGGGCTTCTTCAACCTCCGAAAATGATGCACTGTTCATCTTCTCTCTCAGCCATCGAGCTGCCAGGCCGCCACAGGCCTAACTGCCTGCCGCCGCCGCCCCACCCTCCCGTGAACTGCCTACCACCGCCATGCTCCCCCACCCCCGCCATCTGTTTACCCTGGGCACGATCCATTTTTTCTGGCGAACTGCATTCCACACCCAACACTCATAAGATAGATCATGGGCACCCTGCCACCCTAATATAGATACTGGGGTAGCTTCTTTGCCGCCTTCTTCCTTTGCTTCGTCAAACTTCTTTCACAAATTGACTGACCCAAATTATACTACTAGTACGTATTAAGTACAGTAGGAACGCGAAGATACGAGTGGTAGTACCAACTACAAGAAGAACAGTAGTAAGACATACTAGTACTACTGTACGTACTAAAGATTTCAAATAACGAGAAAGAACATAACATAGTTCTGCTGGGGGCTCAGCACAACACACCCCTGAAATAAAACTAAGCAACTAGTCCGCTTGACACTGCAGTAGAACCAGCATGAGCAACGGCACTGCAACCTTACTCGAAGTCCGAGACCACATCCTCGACTTCGTCCTCGTCCCTCTTCCTCTTCCTCTTCGCTGACACTTCTTTGCTAGAACTGGACACTGGGCTCTGCTTCTTCATCCAACCCTTGTAGATATTTAAACAAAGGTAGGCATCCGTTGCTGCGTACACGATGTGATCTTCATCTATTGTCTTCGACTCCCATGCATGATGAAACTCCGGGTGAGGTTTCTTCAGTTGAGCGTACGAAGGATCAATCATGGCTGCTGCCATGGTCAGCATTGAAGGCTGAGAGGAGGACACCATGCTTTTCTTCTGGAGATCAAAGGGCTGGCCTACAACGAGGCCTATCCGACCCAGGACTCTCCTGTCGTTCGTAAAGTCTACAGAAACGAATTTCACTCTTTTGTCCTTGAGGAAGAACTCAAAATCCTGGCACCTAACGTCGGCATGGCATATGTGGTAGACCAAGCACATGTTATGTACGCAAACCTGGATCACGGCGGGCTTCTTCATCTCTGCCACCTTTAGAAGCTTCTCCCTTTCCAGGACTGTGGTGTACTCAACATCTAGCCCAGCGACCCACTCATCCTTTGAACTTTTGAACATGTGTAGCAAGCGACCAAGGCATGCTTCCACCGTTGCGGATCTACGGGTGTAGATGATGATGAACTCATCGCCGGGTGATGGTTCTAACCTTGTACTCACCGCCGATCATGGAGATTTGGGAGGCCATGGATTTTGGAGGCGGGTTAGGAGAAGTGGAACTGGTGTAATGTGAAAGGACGGGACGACTGGGAGCGAACTATTGTAAGGTAGAAGACGGGGACGAGTAGGGCGTGCGAACGGCGTGGGGTGGTGGCTTGCCCAGTGGATAAACGGCTGCATGCCCCCAAAGAGTTCTCGAGTATACTATGCGGGACCCACTAGATGTCATGTCTACTAGACCCATATCGTAGGCCTGACAGTATAGCTTCTGCGTGTTCGCATGCCATGCCGGCGCGTGCATGTAACTTCACTTAATTCCGTCAACCGTCGCGCCTCCCACAACCTTCGCCTCCCTCACGCGGTCGCGCCCTTTGAGACTTCGGACGGCTATAAATGAGCAACTTTTTTTTGCCTACTCCGCATGCATGATACTCCCTCTGGTCCTTTTTACTCCACGTAAGATTTGTGTCAAGTCAAAGTTTGCAAAGTTTAACCAAATTTATACTAAAAATATCAATATCTACAATACCAAATATATATTTTATGAAACTACATTTCATAATGAGTATAAAAATATTGATTTGACATTGTGAATGTTGATACATTTTTCTATAAGTTTGGTCAAAGTAGAGGTACATTGACTTCAGACAAAACTTATATGCACAATGTAGACTAGTTCCTCCGTCCAGGTGCGTGCCATGTCCTATCTAGTCATCACAACAAAGTTAGCTATTAGAGTACTACTACCTCCCTTCTAGTTAAAGGGCTCGATTCAAAAATATCACCTACTCTTACCAAGATAGAGGCGGTGGAATAGTTTTTGTAGTCTGCAAAAGTACTCAATTAATGCTCTCATTCTTCACAAAAAATGTGTTTACCAATGCATTATCGCATTGCATGCATGCATGAACAGTAGTAAATGACAAAGATTTTTACATGCATTAGTCAATATTCTCTTTAGGCTACTCATAGTGGAAAGTATCATATACTAGTATCATGTGCATGATACTAGTGTATGATACGGGTCTACCTTTATAGTGCCATGCATGACACAAAGTAGCATAATACTTAACATGATACGGTATCTACCTATGTTACTCTAACCCCACTCTCTTCTTTAATTATTTGCCACATCAGCATGTTTGCTATTCCCGTGTGCATGATACTGTTGGGAAACGTTGCACGAAAAACAAAAAAATTCTACGCACACGCAAGATCTATCAAGGAGATGCATAGCAATGAGAGGGGGAGAGTGTGTCTACGTACCCTCGTAGACTGTAAGCGGAAGCGTTTCACAACGCGGTTGATGTAGTCGAACTTTCTTCGTGATCCAACCGATCTAGTACCGAACGTACGGCACCTTCGTGTTCAGCACACGTTCAGCTCGGTGACGTTCCTCACCTTCTTGATCCAGCAAGATGTCGAGGTAGTAGATGAGTTCCGTCAGCACGACGGCGTGGTGATGATGATGGTGAAGTGATCTCCACAGGGCTTCGCCTAAGCACTACGAAAATATGACCGAGGGTGTAAACGGTGGCAATTGTCTGGGGTGTGCTAGGCGCCCCCTCCCACATATATATAGGTGGGAGGGGGAGGGGAGAGGCCAAGGGGCGCCCCAAGTAGGACCGAATCCTACTTGGGCTCCTGCCCTTGGCCGCGCCCCCCTGCCATGTTTGTCGGAGGGGGAAGGAAAGAGGGGGGAGAGGGAAGGAGGTGGGAATCCTAGTCCACACCTTCCTTTCCCTTCTCCCCTTTCCTTCTCCTCCTTAGGCCGGCCCATATGGGGGGCGCACCAGCCCCTTGTGGCTGGTGCATTTCCCCTCTTGGCCCATAAGGCCAATATCTTTTGCCGGGGGTGCCTGGAGCCCCTTCCGATGACCCGATAAGTACCCGGTACCCCGCGAAACACTTCCGGTGTCCGAATACTATCGTCCTATATATAAATATTTACCTCTCGACCATTTCGAGACTCCTCGTCATGTCCGTGATCTCATCCGGGACTCCGAACAACATTCGGTCACCAAATCACATAACTCATATAATACTATATCGTCAACGAACTTTAAGCATGTGGACCCTACGGGTTCGAGAACTATGTAGACATGACCGAGACACCTCTCCGTTCAATAACCAATAGCGGAACCTAGATGCCCATATTGGTTCCTACATATTCTATGAAGATCTTTATCGGTCGAACCGTTATGACAACATACGTAATTCCCTTTGTCCATCGGTATGTTACTTGCCCGAGATTTGATCGTTGGTATCTTCATACCTAGTTCAATCTCGTTACCGGCAAGTCTCTTTACTTGTTCCATAATACATCACCTCGTGACTAGCTCCTTAGTCATTTGCTTGCAAGCTTATGATGTGTATTATCGAGAGGGCCCAGAGATACCTCTCCGATACTCGGAGTGACAGATCCTAATCTCGATCTATGCCAACTCAACAAACACCTTCGGAGATACCTGTAGAGCATCTTTATGATCACACAGTTATGTTGTGACGTTTGATAGCACACAAGGTATTCCTCCAGTATTCGGGAGTTGCATAATCTCATAGTCGAAGGAATATGTATTTGACATGAAGAAAGCTATAGCAATAAAACTGAACGATCAATATGCTAAGCTAACGGATGGGTCTTGTCCATCACATCATTCTCCTAATGATGTGATCCCGTTATCAAATGACAACACATGTCCATGGTTAGGAAACCTTAACCATCTTTGATCAACGAGCTAGTCTAGTAGAGGCATACTAGGGACACGGTATTTGTTTATGTATTCACACATGTATTTAAGTTTCCGATCAATACAATTCTAGCATGAATAATAAACCTTTATCATGAATAAGGAAATATAAAATAATAACTTTATTATTGCCTCTAGGGCATATTTTCTTCAGATACCAGCTAAGATACCACCACTATGGCCAGCCTTAATCATCGCATGCAATAATTTAGTGCACCTTGAAATCTGAACATGTGTGGGGCGTGTATGTTTTTAATGACTTGAGACTATACCTAGCCTGGCATGCAATGGTTAGTTCATTGCATGTAAGATGACTTATTATGCACCGTTCCCCATACCTGCAGGAAGCCCGTTCATCTCCAAATATTTTCCTCTCCATGTGTGAAAACAATCTGCCTGCTTGACTCTCCTTCTCCCTCCGGCAGTCCCACCACTCCACCCCGTGTGGAATTTTTTTGCATGCATGACTATCCTCCCCCCGCACTCGTCCAATCCGTTGTGACCAGCAATATTTCCACCCCTTCCCTCCCCCGTAATTTACTCCAACAAATATGCACACGTAGCTGTTACATTAATCACGCAACATATCTTACGTAGGTGTGCCATTGCTCGCTATAAATACTGCGCCTCCCATGGCATTCGGAACAACGCTCGCGTTCATCGCTATCTCCTCCCCCTCCCTCACGTCGACCACCATGGCATCGCCCCTCCCAAGCCCTAGGCGCCCCTTGCTGCACCGCGCGGAGGGTCACGCATCGCCGTTCCGTTCCTCGCCGCCACTAGTCGAGGAGGACGCATCGGTGTTCCGCTCCTCTCCGCGACGCGTCGAGGTGGACGCCTCGGTGTTCCGCTCCTCGCCGCGACGCGTCGAGGTGGGCGCGTCGGCGTTCCCAGTGTCGCCAGCACGCGCGTCGGAGGACGCATCGGCTCCCCGCTACGAGGAGAACATAGCGCTGCCCGCCGAGCCCCCCAACCTTGAGAAGCTTTGGAAAGAAATGGAGGTCGCCTTGTGGGAGGCTTTGCCTCCGGCAGAGCGCGCCAAAATAGAGGCGGAGAAGAAGGCCGAGGAAGAGAAGCACGCCACGAGGCATGCTGCCTGGCAGGCCTTTGTCGTGTCCGAGAGAGTCAGGCAATTGGCTCTTTGGCAGAAGGCTCGTGCGAGGGCCATGAGGGTGGCGGAGGACGCCCGTGCCAAAGCCCTGAGTGCAGTCGGGCCCAAGCGCCTCATCTACGCTTGGTGGTACATGGACCGGGTGCATGCTTCTAGAGAGGAGGAGTACCTGTTGGCGCCGGATCACCACACCGGTGAGATCGTGCTCGCCCGCCGGCAAGCCGCCAATCAGCACCTCGCGAGTTGCAAGGCTGAGGAAGAGGCGTTGTGTCGGCGCGCTGGAAAACGACCGCACACCAGGGCACTCGTGGCACGCCGCAAGTGCTCCTGCGAGCGCCGTGGCTTTTATTAGGAATAATTTAGTTTCGTAAGGCGATCTCATTAGTTTTGTGACGCAAATGATAAATCCTGAACATTCGGGAATTATTAACGTCCTTAACTAAGCATGTAAAAGGAAAAGTTTAGAAACCTTGTGTATCTGTACGCATTTTGTAAGTACGTGCATATAGCACAAACTTAACTATACATCGCACTACACGTCTCTCTCTATATATGCTTGCAGACTGTGCTACTACTATTACTTATGTATGTGCAAATGCACGTTTTAACATTACGATGCGGTTTTTGTAAAAGTAGAAAAACAGCACTAGTCAAGCTTGTGAAATGATTCAATGCAAAAGAAATGCAAAAATGATTGTTTGATTGTTTACTTTTAGCTTCCTTCTCTGTGGTTATTTCTCTATCGTACTTTGTATGGAGTATCTCACTGGTCGGGAAGGCATGCAAATTCCCAAACCGCTTCGTACACCCTGTATCGAATTTTTTGCCTAACAAGTTGTGCCGTGCAATTGGAATTCCAACTTGAGTACTACTACTAGGAGTACCAGGGGCCAGTTCTTTTAGGCTTCTACATTAGTAATCCCATAACTACTACCTCCGTCCTGGTTTATTGGTCCCCATTGTAATCTATGTCAAATTTTGACCATAAATTTAACTAATGAAATGTTTATGCATGTCACAAAAAATTATATAACTTTTGTTGACATGCACTAACATTTTATCAGTTAAATCTTTGGTCAAAATTTAGCACAAATTACAATGGTGACTAATAAAACAGGACGGAGGTAGTAGTTTAGAAGACCAAATAAATGAGTGAGGCGCCTTATGTTACTGTCCACTTTGACTAGTCTTATGGGAAAAGCTGGGGAAGAGACGGCTTATTTTTTAAGCCGCCAAAAGAACTGGCCTTAGGAGTAGTAGCTAGGGATACTAGGAGTAGTAGCTAGGGATACTAGGAGTAGTAGATAGGGATCGAGTGTGTGAGATGAACCAGACAAAGTAAATGCAGAGAAATGAAATGCAAAAAAGACAGCGAGATGTGATGGTTGCTTGTCCGTTTATTTTACCATGCCACTTATTACTGGGAGTGGTGGGGTTTTGTGATATGACGGCTTTACTGCCGCGCCACGAGCAGGGTGAGACTCCCATGCAGCGCCGCCCTCTACACTAGTACTATCTCCGTCGTGGTTTATTAGTCCCCCATGTAATTTGACTGAATATTTAACTGACAAAATGTTAGTGCATGTCAACAAAAACTATATCGTTGGATTCGTATTTGAACATAGTTTTCAATGATATAATTTTTGGTGACATGCATGAGCATTTATCGTACTATATATAATGTTAGTTAAATTTATGGTCGTACTATATATAGTAAGGTGCCCGTGCGTTGCACAGAACAGTGAAATGCATTGATCGGGGAGTTGTTTATTTTGACAAAGTATGTGGGGGTCATCTCATGTGTAACTAGTATCGATAGGTTTCTTCGGATATTATTTCTTCTCTAGAGCTCACAAACATCTAGGTGAATAGTAAATGTAGGCTAAATAGATAAAAAAGTATCTTTTGCAAACAAAAGCGTTCAACTGTTCAACCTGCATCCAAAACTTGTGAAGAAATAACACTTATTGTGCTTTGCAAGAAATGATCTTTAAGAATTAGTTTTTGAGTATCGATTTTGTTTATTTTTTCTAGACCACCATGAATGTAAATCAGGATGACTTGGAAGGGGGCAGAGGAGATGTAAGAAATGGTTCATCATAAGTCTTTCATCATTACTGTAGTAAAAATTCTTAATTAATCTCATCAATGGCAAGCGAGAACTCTAATGGAGCAAAAGCATACATGGAAGATTCTAGACTAAACCATAAATGGATACACTTTTATTCAAGCGCGATACTCTAATAGAGCAAGATCATGCATGGAAGGTTCTATACTATATAAATAAGAAGTCTCCACATGCTTAGACAGCGGCTTACATTAAGCGAAGACTAATGATGAACAGTTAACTTGGTAATGCATATGACCAGGTGAACCTCCTTGGAGTCCCCATGCATCATCTTGGGGTGAAAATCATACCAGGCGTCTTCCATGTGCACATTGCCGGGAACGGAGCAGCTCGGCATAGTCCCAGTCAGCGTGAGGGAGGCGGTGTGGGCGCCCTCATACTTCGGAGGGGCAGTAACAGTGAGCACGCACCCGTATAGCGGCCTCGTGTCAGCGTCAGCGGTGTTGCCCCTGACGCACACTACGGAGACGGGGCGGCGGCCTGCGCGGGCCTTGCCGGTGCCCACGGCCAAGAGGAAGATGTTGCCGTCCTCCTCCGCAACTAGCAGGCGGCGGTGATCCTCCAGCGACTCCAGCATGGCGAACGGATAGCACGTCTCGTACTTGATGTTCACCGCCGCGGGCCAGTAGTGATTGACGGACGATGCCGTGAGGTGATGCACGAGGCTCACCGGTGAGGCCTCAAATGGCGACGTGCACTCATAGCAGTAGCAGGGCGCGTGCACACGAAGCAGTAGACGATGTCCTTACTAGTACTCCCTAGATAAAAAACAAAGTTGGTGATGATGGTGTGCCTGCCATCCAGCAATATAGGCCGTCTAATCTATATCTGACGGATAGGAAGGAAACTATGGCAATTTTGCAAAAAGATACCCACACCCCTCTCCACATTTGCAAATAAGGCCTTGCCTCGTTCATCCTTATCTCCCACAACCTCATTGCTGAGCAATTAAAAATGGAAGTCTCTGGAACAATCTGGCATGGTGGCCAGTGCCGGCGCCGTCCATCCCCATGCCTCCGCCCTGTCCGACCAACAGTCACCACCACACCTCACTCCTCCTCACCTTATCTCTCATCTTTCTCGAGATATCATTTTTTCAATGAAATTCTCGAGATACCATTTTTCCGATGAAATTCTCGAGATATCATTAGTTTTTACACATGGGATTACTCCTGCATGAGTCAATCACAATAGGTGTTTTAACCTTTTTTTTAGTAATGATATCTGGCGATTGTTCGCCATGAGCCCAATCCTGGCGAATCCCACATAACCGTCAGATTTCCATCCGATGCTGGCCTATTTTTAAGCCATAGTATTTGACAAAACCGCCACCCTTACACACGTACTGTAACTGCGTCGCGGGTGTTTGCAACTGCCATGTCTCCCAGCGAACGTTTGCTGGGGATTGGAGTTAGCACCGATGGCGGTTCGTAGTCGTTCCACGCTCGGGCATTGAAGTTTGTAACTATTTTAGAATATACTACTCCTCCGGTGCTAGTAGTAGAGCAGAGTCCTACTCCACTATATGCAAACTAGGGCATAGTAGTAGGTACTGTAGTTTATTGTACTAGTACTGTGATCACTCAAGCAAGTTGTCTGGCATCGATATGACCCTACGCTATTGGGATGTGTCTCATAAGTCAAGCGGCGTGCTGTTGTCATCATCACCTGTCCACTTCCCGCAGCACATATTCGCTTCTCCATCCTCGTCTGCACATAATTGTCCAATCTTCCATCCCCCGCTAGGCGCCTCCCCCCTCTTCCGAAACCCAAGCACTAACAATGGCAGAACCAAGCAACATCTGCCGAAAGAGTGGCTGGAATCCGCTCCCCACAGAGGTAATCAAGCTCATTGTTTCGCGTGTGGACAATCTCAGTACCATGCCGCTCGCCGCGCGCTCGTCGGGGCTGTACCGTTTGCTCAAAGCCCTCAGGCCGGAGCTTTTTAAGCCAACTCCCTGCTTGCGGATGCCGCCTGACCTTCAGAAATGGCATGTCACATAGCATAACAATCGTAGGGTGGCGAGCATCAACCCCCTCGACTGCGATCCGATCCCCGTCACCCTCAACTACATTAACGGTATGTACTAGGTCGTCATGAACACGTCTTGGATGGTGCTCGTCGATGGTCGCGGCAGCTGGATGCTCGTAGAGGTCTACATTCGGCGATTGATCCCCCTTCCTTCGATTAACAATGCACTACTTTGGCACCGCGGCCCAGAATACTTGGAATCTTACAGTAGACAACATGATACCAAGTTTGATTTGCTCAAGGTTCTAATCTGCCAAGTGCCCACAAGATCTGTGAATTATAAAGACTTCAGGCTAATTGAGTTCTTCAACCGCGGTCTCACCTATCTGATAGGTCACTGCGGTAAGTGGATAAATCTGCACGTCCATTGCAGGATCATACATCCTCCATGGTTCTCTGATGCCATTGAACACAAGAGCTTCATTTATGTTGTGGACTCCTTCTATGGCTGGACGTATTGCTGGCCTACTCCAGTCATCGCTACAAATGGCTGTTACAGCAGTATGTTACTTTCCTATGATATCATGATGGCTTGCTTATATTACTGTCAACATTTACTGAAAAAATATTCATGCTCATAACATGTTGTTCTTAAGATTGACTACAATACGAGCCCTTTTTTATTTGACTCCAACTTGATATGATGTTGTAGGCTGCCTGGTGTCCCTACCCTTCCTAATCCTAGAACCTTTCAAAGAAAAGCGGCATGGTAGTTGCAGGTGGTTCCTGGCTCGATCAGACGATGGCGAACGATTGATGATCGTTCGCACGTACCGGATGTGTTGTTTCGCGGAATACAATCACAGTCACTGCAAGGTCTTTGAGCAGGATCCCAGTGTCTCTAGGCCTTCAGGAATTTTTGACTGGAGACTGGTAAGTAGCCTTGGTACACGCTCTCTGTTTCTCGGACTGAATTATCTGATTAACCAGGAGATAACCGACGGCAAGGATCATGATGGCAGCGCAGTTTCATTCATCAGGCGAAACTGTGTGTACACAGCGTACCATGCGTCTCTCCATGCACCATACCCTGATATGTGCCGCCACACTCTGCAGCCCAAAGTAGGAGAGAGGGTCGGAAGTATCAGACTTCGACCTGCTGGCTGGAGTTTCCCCCGTCAGGCACCCATCTGGTTCAAGCCGTCAGTCAATCTCCACAGCTTAATAAATAGTAACATCTAACTGAGCCAGTTAGTTAGATGCGTACACTTGATGTAGTAGGATCTTTAATTAGTTTGATGCATACACTTGTTCTTTTTTGGTAGCCCTTTTGTAATGATGGTTGATGTTTGGTTTGGAAGAGAGAGCTGCATCTTTACTCTTCTGGCCTACTTACTGCTTCTGTTGCACCCCCAGCCCTGGTTGCTGCTGCTGCTGTTTTCAATGTACAATCAGTAGTATATTTCATCTGTTGGTTGAATAAATGTGTTGTTAGAACGATGAACACAATGTTTTGGAAGTCGTTGCACGGTCCGATCCTTTAGTGCCCCATACGTAGCGCATACTATTTTTGGTACGGAACACATTTTCCACTTGTCGATAACATGCAGCCCACTGATGAAGGCCCAATAGAGGAGCCCATAATTAATTGGAAGGGAGGCTCTCACATGAATCCGGCCCAGGTACATGCTCATGGTGTTGGGGATCGTAGCAGAAATTTAAAAATTTTCTACGCATCACCAAGATCAATATATGGAGTCATCTAGCAACGAGAGAGAGAGGAGTGCATCTACATACCCTTGTAGATCGCGAGCGGAAGCGTTCAAGAGAACGGGGTTGATGGAGTCGTACTCGTCGTGATCCAAATCACCGATGATCCTAGCGCCGAACGGACGGCACCTCCGCGTTCAACACACGTACGGAGCGGAGACGTCTCCTCCTTCTTGATCCAGCAAGGGGGGAGGAGAAGTTGATGGAGATCCAGCAGCATGACGGCGTGGTGGTGGAAGCAGCGGGATTCCAGCAGGGCTTCGCCAAGCGCTACTGGAGGAGGAAGAGGTGTCACAGGAGGGAGAGGGAGGCGCCAGGGCTTAGGGTGCGGCTGCCCTCCCTCCCCTCCACTATATATAGGGGCTAGGGGGGCGCATGCCCCCTTGGAGATCCCATCTAGAGGGGGGGGGCAACGGTCCCCTTAGGGTTTCCATCCGGGGGGCGCATGCCCCCTCGGGGGCAACGGCCCCCTAGGTTTTCCAACCAGGGGGGCGCATGCCCCCTCGGGGGGGCAACGGCCCCCTTGGGCCCTTGGATGGGGTGCACCAGCCCACCAGGGGCTGGTTCCCAAGCCACTTCAGCCCATGGGGCCCTCCGGGATAGGTGGCCCCACCCGGTGGACCCTCGGGACCCTTCCGGTGGTCCCGGTACAATACCGGTGACCCCCGAAACTCTCCCGGTGGCCGAAACTGGACTTCCTATATATATATATATATCTTTATCTCCGGACCATTCCGGAACTCCTCGTGACGTCCGGGATCTCATCCGGGACTCCGAACAATTTTTGGTTAACCGCATACTAATATCTCTACAACTCTAGCGTCACCGAACCTTAAGTGTGTAGACCCTACGGGTTCGGGAGACACGTAGACATGACCGAGACAACTCTCCGGTCAATAACCAACAGTGGGATCTGGATACCCATGTTGGCTCCCACATGGTCCACGATAATCTCATCGGATGAACCACGATGTCGAGGATTCAATCAATCCCGTATACAATTCCCTTTGTCTATCGGTACGATACTTGCCCGAGATTCAATCGTCGGTATTCCTATACCTTGTTCAATCTCGTTACCGGCAAGTCTCTTTACTCGTCCGTAACACATCATCCCGTGATCAACTCCTTGATCACATTGAGCTCATTATGATGATGTCCTACCGAGTGGGCCCAGAGATACCTCTCCGTCACACGGAGTGACAAATCCCAGTCTCGATTCGTGCCAACCCAACAGACACTTTCGGAGATACCCGTAGTGCACCTTTATAGCCACCCAATTACGTCGTGATGTTTGGCACACCCAAAGCATTCCTACGGTATCCGGGAGTTGCACAATCTCATGGTCTAAGGAAATGATACTTGACATTAGAAAAGCTTTAGCAGACGAACTACACGATCTTGTGCTATGCTTAGGATTGGGTCTTGTCCCTCACATCATTCTCCTAATGATGTGATCCCGTTATCAATGACATCCAATGTCCATGGTCAGGAAACCGTAACCATCTATTGATCAACGAGCTAGTCAACTAGAGGCTCACTAGGGACATGTTGTGGTCTATGTATTCACACATGTATTACGATTTCCGGATAACACAATTATAGCATGAACAATAGACAATTATCATGAACAAGGAAATATAATAATAACCATTTTATTATTGCCTCTAGGGCATATTTCCAACACATGGTCCCCTAAACATAAATAAGTAAGTAAATAAATAAATAAAGCTAAATGCTCATGCACCAGTTCTTTAAATTTACGATTTGAAAAGTCAAATTTTAACAGGAGGATATTATTTCCTATGAGAGTGTCGTTACATTCAGTCGATATTATTCTTAGGCAAAGATAGCGACCATACTTTTTTCTCCCACCATTTTCTTCCTGCAACCAGCGGACCCATGCAAATTGTAGTCAATGTCGTAAATAGTTTCGGTCCATTATTATTTTTTGATAAGAATGCCCAACCCAGCCCAACACATTGGTGACACCACTTTATCTCAGGGCTTCTGAATGTGCTCTGCTTCACACCTCAAGAAGAAAATTGTCTCAAAAAAAACCTCAAGAAGAAAAAGGTGCTCTGCAGCATTTTACAATAAGTTTTAGCCATATAAAATTAATTCTTATAATCCAGCATAATGAGTTTTTGGGTCTGACTGGTCCAGCCGCCAAAACCAAACCTGCGCCAGCGGGAGCGTATGTTCCTGCCTTCTACTGTTGGTTGTGCTCTCGTGCACGCATCACCGCCCTGTCGTGCCCTGAAATGCTGGCCAGGCCATCCCTTTACTCCCCCGATATCCTATTCTTCTCCATCAACGGCAGCCTACCCCGCACCAGAACCAGTGAACCCTCATACTCCCCTCTGCCTACAGCCATACTGCCGCATGTTCCCTGGCTCCTGTTCATTCCCGTCTGAGGCCTCGCCGTCGTCCTCCACCTTGGTGCGCTCGCCGCGGTGCTGCCTTCCGGCCCTGTCAACATAGTGAATCGGGAGAGGATTGTAGTTATGAGTATGATAGTACAGACCCACCAGGTCCACTCCCGAACACAAGCAAGCGCCTCTTTTACTACTCAGATGCACCCCTCGTTTTTTTACTCTAATCCACCCTGCTGATATCTGGGACCCACATCATTGTCAACGTATAGTCAATTAACGACAGAATTGCACAACTTTTTTTGAGGATTTGTTCAGAGGAGCAGGCTATAAACTGGGTTGTGCGGTCTCTGTGGCCCGTCGAACAACATGACCGGCCCAGCAATTTTTTCTTTGGGAAAATAGGTAGCCCACTATTTCTTTTTGAAGAATACCCAAGCTAGGCCTATTTGTTTTCTCCGACTTACTGGGCTGCAAATCTTTCAAGACGAGGAGGGATGCATTCCGGCCTGGCCAAAGAGTATGGGCAGTATATCTTAAAAGTAATATGAAAGGGGTTGCAAATTCCAAAAAAATATAGCAAATGGGCAATTAGTTTCGTTTTTTGTTTTTGTTCTTTAGTGATATTTTATATTTCATTGGATTTTAACATGACATAGTACTACTTTATTTTTAAATTTTTTTAGTATGGCTACTATTTTTTGGATTAAGAATATTTTGTTCCCCAGCAAAAATATGCGAATTTTTTAAATTTCGCATATTTTTAGTTCAATTTTTTAACCCTGGCACTGACCAGAAAATAGGCAGCAATTCTAAAAATAGAAAATGGGCTGCAATAAATTCCATATGAATTAGCAAATGGGCTGTAAATTATAAAAATAATAGCAAATGGGTTGTACACGCCACAGATTTCGAGGCTGGCTTGTTTACGCAAGGCTTTGTCAGTCAACACACGATTCTAGCAGTAGTGACTGTTGGATGTCCATCCAACGGCCGACGTGCTTCTTCAATCTCTGATCTTCCTGCTCCAGCCGCCTAAACCAGCACCGGCGGGACTGCCTGCTCCCTCCTCTTGTGGCCAGCTGTGATGCCGCGCAGGCTTCACCAGCCCTCCCTACTCCCTCCGCTGGCCTGGCCATCCCTCTACCCACCCGCACCTCCTGTTATTCTCCGGTGATGGCAGCCTCACGCCGCAGCCGAACAAGTCAACTGTCATACTCTCCTCAGCGTGGGCATCCACTGCTGTGTCTTCGCCGGCTCCGAGTCGTTCCATTCCTAGGCCTCACCGTCGTCCACCGTGTTGGTTCTCTAGGTGCGGTGTGCTCAGCATTCAACAAACGGTAGCCATCGGAATAGGCATGTACGTGGAGAGGTTGACAGTAGGGACCCCCATGGTCCATGGCCGCACGCAAGCAACTGCCTTCTTATTACGTGAAAAAAATGATTCCTCCCACTGACATCTGGGGCGCACCGGTTCGGAGGCTGACCTGTGGGCCTACTAAGTTGACGCATACGCAGGGCTTTGTCAACTTAGTCAACAAACGATTCTAGCAATAGTGACCGTTGGATTTTAATCGAATGGTCCTGATGCTTCTTCAATCGCTGCTCTTCTTGCACCAGCCGCCCAAACCAGCGCCGGCGAGACCGCCTGCTCCTGCCTTAAGTGGCCGGTTGTGTTGCCGCACAGGCCTCACCACCCCACCCTACTCCCACCACTGGCCAGGCCATCCCTCTACTCACCCACAACCCGTGTTATTCTGCGGCGACGGCAACCTCACACCGCAGCCGAACCAGTCAACCCTCGTACTCCTCTCCGCGTGGGCATCCACTGTCGCATCTTCCCCGGCTCCACGTCGTCCCCTTCCTAGGCCTCGCTATCGTCCACCGCCGTGGTGCTCTCGGTGTGGCGTGGTCAACATGGTCAAGGAACGACTTCCATCGGAAGAGGACTGTACGTGGAGAGGCTGACAGCTGGGTCCATGGCCGCAGCAAGGAAGTGTCTCCTTATTACGCGTAAAATAATTATTCCTCCACCTGACAATGGGGACCCACCGGAAGGGACTCTGTATTTTGTGAAAAAAAACATTTCCCCCCTGACAGCTGGGACCTACCAGCTACATCTTCGCACGAAAGGAAGTGCGTCCATATCACGGGCAAAAAAATGATTCTCCCCCCTGACCGCTGGGACCCACCATCAATAACTTCGCACACAAGGAAGTGCCTCCTTATCCTCCTTGACAGTCGGGACCCACGTGGTTGAAGCGTACGTAGCATTGTCATTCTGGTCGTGAACGTGTACGTACATACTGGTCGATCGGTCTCTCTGCAAAGATGAACCGTGGCCGAGCAAGCAGCGGCACATGTAGTAGTAGAGCCCCGGACGTAGCAGTTCAGGTAGTCCAGTCAAAACCGTGTACATGTACGTACAGCCAGATGCCAAAAAATACGACCATGTACGTACATACGGGCGGGGTCTTGAACGCCTACTCGCGCATTTGTATGACCAGGGCTCGTGTACATGGAGAGACAACGGACGGCAGCGACATTGTCCTATTCATCGGCAGCTAACAGGCTGGGTCGGAACGGAGGAAACAGCGTCCTGTTCATCCGGAGCGAAGCCACTGGGTCAGAACGCGTCCTGTTCATCCGGAGCCAAGCCACTGGGTCGGAACGCGTCTTGTTCATCGGGAGCCAACCGGCTTGGACGGAACAGCCGGAACGGGGTCTAGCGTACCATAGAACGGAGGAAAACGGCCTTCTGTTCGACCGCGTACGGTCGAAACAGGGTCCTGTTCATCGGGAAGGGTCTGGCGTACCCCAGAACGGAGGAAACGGCCTTCTGTTCGAGTGCCTACGATCGAAACGGGGTGCTGTTGATCGGGAGGGGTGTGGCATACCGCAAAACAGAGGAAACGGACTTGTGTTGGAGCGCCTACGGTCGAAACGGGGTCCTGTTCATCGGGAGGGGTGTGGCGTACCGCAAAACGGGACTCCACGGGCTACTGTTCATCCACTGTATACTGCCTCGCTCCTACCTCCACCTACTACTATTCATCCACCATCGACTTCCTCCAGCCTCCACCTGCTACTGTTCATCCACCATCGACTTCCTCCAGCCTCCACCAGCTACTGTTCATCCACGGGGGTCTTGTTCATCCAGCCTCCACCGGCTACTATTCAACCAGCCCTCCACAGGGTCCTGTTCATGAACCCTCCACCGGCTACTGTTCATGGAGCCTCCACGGGGTCCTGTTCATCCACCCTCCACTGGCCTCCTCGATCGGGGTCCTGTTCATCCAGCGGCAACGGCCTACTACTACCACGGGGTCCCGTTCATCCAACCCCCACCGGGAACTGTTCATCCAACCCACAACAACGGTCACTGTTCATCAAGAGGCAGCAGGTTCGATCGGCTTTAGTTAGCAGCAGTAGCAAAGGAATCCCTTGATCGGGTTCAGTTAATAGCCAGGGATCGATCGATCGCTCGGGTTCAGTATCGCGTAGCCAGTGCAATCGCTCGGGTTCAGTAAGCGAACGCCTCCCTCGGGTTCAGCAAGAGCCCAACACCTCACACCCACGAGCGTACGTGTACGAGAGAAACGCGCAATCCCTCCATGCATCGCTTGGCCCCAACCACCCACCATAACCGGGAACTCCCCGATATTTTCCTCGCCCTTGCTTCTACCATGATTTTTTCCGTCATGGATGACCCAAAGAATGTCATGCAGCTGCGTCTCCGGCCAGCCCAGGACGAAAAGCCCATTTTCTGTCATGATTTTTTGTCATAGAAGTAGGAGCCCACCACATCTATGATGGTACCGGGTTTTGTCACAATTATCGTCATAGAAGTGTCATAAGCATGACAGGAAAAAAAATCGTTCGGCCCAAAATGTCACGGATGTGCCTTTTTTTTGTAGTGTTGTTCTTTTCAGCAGTAGAAATATTCCTTGTTGATCTCTTTGGTGTAGATGGCTTGGGAGCTTGAGCTTGAGCTGAAGGCTTGGGCGCAGACTTGGGCTTAGATGGAACAGCCCCAGTCCTGATGGCATCCCCCATCAGCTTCTGAGTCTTTGCAGGAGGTGCAGCAAGCTCTTCCTCCTCCTCTTCTTCTTCATCAGAAGAATGCTTTTCAAACTCAGCCATTGGATCTACAAGTTTGCACCATCTTCCTCTTTTCCTTTCTTTCTTCTCCTTTGCAGCACCACTTGCTGGTTGTGCTTGCTCTTGAGCAACAGTGGATTTCCTAGCTTTGGACATTGGAGCTCTTTTTGCACGAGCTTTCTTCTGCATTCCAGGCTTGGTGGCAACAGCAGCATACTCCTTTTTGAGTACTTTCTTCTTGGAGGTCACCTCCTCCTCAATCACAAAATCTTCATCCTTAGATTCAGATGTTCTTTTCTTCTTTTGCCTGGTAGCTGCCTTAGGCAAATTGCTGGGAGTGCTCCTACTCCCCTCATCATAGCCGCTAGAGGGACTAGTGCCCTCACTGAGATTGTGCTGTTCTTCAGACTTGTTTTGACGGTCACTACCCTCTGACATAGTTGCAACTGACCCTGTGAATAGTTGGGTGTAGATAGAGTAGATGAGCATCACAAAGTGCAGCTTATTTTGCAAAATATTGAGACAAAAACTTAACTTTAGTTTTCTGCTGAAAGCATTTTGAAGCTACCGATTTGACAAACTCGGTGACACACACAGTTTTGGTCAGACCGAAATGCAATTCGGTGACTCCGAGATGCTAGGGTTTCACAGAGAAAGTGATTTCGGTCTCACTGATTAGTACACTTCGGTCAGACCGAGTTGTACTTGTGCAATGGCCAGGGCCAATCGGTGTGACTAAGATCCTCAGATCGGTCGGTCCGAGATGGGTTCGGCGGAAACCTAACCCTAAGTTTTTGCATCAAATCTATTTTACGGAATTTGTTTGGTGGATGAATTGATCTCATACGTGGGAAGAACATAGGCATTATACTTTGTGCAAGAATCGGAGTAATGGAAAGCATAAAGCGTCAAATCCGTACCCTAACTTGGCGGTGGATTTTCTACGACGGCAACGGCGGTGAGGATTCCGTTGACGGCGGCGGAGACCAGCGGCAGAAGGTCACTGGCGATGACGGCGATGATCCGGAGACCAAGGGGGCGGCAATGCTGGGAGGCGCGGTCGAGTGGTTTGAAGGAGTTTCCAAAATTTCAACCCACGGTATATATACCCAGACACTGTCGGTGTGACCAAGTGGAACGACTCGGTGGCACCGAGATGCAAAAATGCTTGCAGTTGTTGCAACTCGGTGTGACCAAATAGTTCTAATCGGTTGCACCGAGATAAAACCTAGATCAACTTAATGATTTTGGTGAGACCGAGTAGGAATGAGTTGGTCTGACTGAAAGACATTAAGAGGTTTTGGAAGTTAAGCCCTTGATGGATCGGTGGCACCAAGTGCTCCTCACCTGGAGGGTCCGAAAGTGACTTGTTCAAACTTTGTGATGTAGCATGACTAGAGTTTGAGACGAGAAAAAACATAGATAGCTAGAGGGAGTACTTAGGCATTCTTGTCCATCCATTTGGCAAGAAGAAAAACCAAATAATCAAAGCAACAAATGGATGTCCTCGAATGATGAAAATTATGCAACCAACGTGCTCACACAATAAGATGGCAAGATAAAACATGTGGCAAAGCATGCACATACACTCTAGCATCTATCAAGCAATTGGTGATGACTAGGTCATCTATATATGAGTATATTGACTTAGGAGTTAAATGAGAACATTTGATCATAGGTCATACTCATCGTTTAAGCACAAGTGGGGTTACCACTTTTACATAAAGCATTGTTGTGTTCACATCATTTGAGTTGCTTTAGCTTAATTTTCTTAGAGCAAAGCTCCCCTAGATGTGATATCCTCCCTTAGAGGGATGAACTAACATTGGGTTTTGTCGATGATGACTTCATGTAGGTGTTGAAGATGTGGATGCTCAATGTTGATGTAGATCACTTGGAGAAATTCATTGGAGTGAGTTGCACTTTCAATACCTACATGGGTTAGTCCCACAAGGAACATACAAGAATATCCATAGACATAGAGTGAAACACACATATGATGATGTCCATGAAAGCATTAGGTTACCTTGTCCCTTATCTTACCAACAAGAGGGTTTGTGACTCCTTGAACTAGTGCAAGATATGAAAGTTGATTGCACTTGTCCTTGCGAAAGGAATGTGAGTGAAGTATGTTGGCGGAGTCACCCTCAAGAACTCTCTAGTTCTTCTTCTTTGGGATCCACATCAACTTGATGGGAATCCTCGGAGTTGTAGTCGTACTTGATGTAGTGGAACTTGATGTAGTCTTGGGAACCACTTGACCATGGCCTTAGGAGCTTCTTCGAATGAATCAATTTCTTCTTGAAGCTTGTCCTTGCCTTTTAGCTTGTGGTCTTGTGGTGGAAGATCATCTTGAGCTTTTGTTCCTTTGAAATAAGTGGGGTCATACTTCTCTTGTTGAGGAACAAACTTCGTCTTGGGGTATTGATCTTCTTCCCACTCAACTCCATTGGCATTGAACTTTCGTTCAAAACCAACACCTTGATTCTTCAGGTGCCTTCCTTGCTTGCGTACAATTTCCTCAAATTGCTTACTTCCGGCAAGACTCTTGTAAACACCTTTCTCTATAATTCCCTTCAATAAGCTATTTTCTTGCTCAAGTGTGACTTGGCTAAGAGAATCATTAGTGGAATCAAGAGAACTACTAGAAGCAACAATATTGGTTTTAACATTGTTATTGTTACTACTAGAAGAAGAATCTTTCTTGCTCTTGTTGCTAGATTTCACTTGTGGCATATAAGTAGATAAGAGTAAACGCTTGGCAATGTAAGAAGAACTCTTCTTTCGAAGATCATCATTAATTTCTTTTAGGAACCCATGCTCTTGCTCTAAATTTAGCTTCTTGAAGCGTAGCTTCTCGTGAGTTCTTAGGAGCTCTCTATGATCCTCTAGAGTTGTTTCATGAGCTAACTTAAGAGTGTTTAGTTCTTTAATTAGACGCTCAATCTCCTTCTTATCATTGTCATTTGTTTCATCTTGATTAGCATGATTAATAGCAATTTCATCATAGTTTTCATCACTAGTGTTGTCAACAAGTAAATCATCATCACCTAGCAAATCATATTCATCACTATTGAAATCAACATACTCGGGGTGTGATACCTTAGGGCCTTTAGCCATGAGGCATCTTCCAATTCCTTCATTTGGTGAGTCAAATATGTCGTAGGAGTTGCATGACACAAGTGCAAGACCGGCAACACCTTCATCTTGAGTATATTCGGAGTCGGAGTGATAACTTCTCTCGGAGTAGTTGCCGGAGTCGGAAACGGATACCTATTCACCAATGTGAGCTTGATGTCTTCGTCTTGTGTAGCTCTTTGATGACTTTTCCTTCCTTTCTGAATCCTTGCTTCTACGAGAGGGTCTTCGTTCATAACGATCATCTCTACTCCTTCTCTCTCTTGGTGGTGATTCATCTCGTTTACTTCTCCTCTTAGGTGAATCTTCTCTTTTCTTGTAGGGAGCCGTACACTCATTGGAGTAGTGTCCAGGTCTTCCACAATTGTAGCAATTGCGATCACGACTAGAAGATCTTTTGTCATTGTAGGATCTTGACTTTGAACTTCTTTCTTTGCTTCTATTCTTGTAGGATTTGTTGAAGTTCTTCACCATTAAGCTCAATTCTTCATTGAAGACTTGTTTCTCACTTGATGTTGTAGGAGCATCACATGAAGCTTTATAAGCACCACCAGACTTGTTGTGGAGCTCTTCCTTATCCTTGAGTGACATCTCATGAGCAACAATTCTACCAATGACTTCCGTTGGCTTGAGATCTTTGTAGTTGGGCATCATTTGGATCAAGGTGCACACGTTATCATATTTTCCATCCAAGGCTCTTAGGATCTTCTTGATGATGAATTTGTCGGTCATCTCTTCGCTTCCTAAGCCGGCAATCTCATTTGTGATGAGAGCAAGCCTAGAGTACATCTCAGCGACTCCTTCACCATCATTCATTTTGAACTTCTCAAGTTGACTTTGAAGCACATCCATTTGGATTCCTTGACGGACTCAGTACCTTCGTGCATATCAACCAAAGTATCCCAAATTTCCTTTGCATTTTCAAGGCGGCTGATTTTGTTGAATTCTTCGGGGCACAATCCATTGAAGAGAATATCGCAAGCTTGAGCATTGTATTGCAACATCTTCATTTATTCCGCGGACGCTTCACGATCCGGTTCTTTTCCATCCTCGAAGAAATCACCTTGCAAGCCAATGCGCACAATAGCCCAAATGGCGGGGTTATGACCAAGAATATGCATTTTCATCTTATGCTTCCAACTAGCAAAATTAGTACCATCAAAGTAAGGACCTCTACGGTGTTAATTTCCCTTGCTAGACGCCATACTCTCCTAGGTTGTGAAACCAAGGCTATGATCACCAAAGCTATGGAAATCAAGGCAAATGGAGACCAATGCTCTGATACCACTTATAGGATCGAAAGTAGGTCTAGAGGGGGGTGATTAGACTACTTGACCAAATGAAAATCTAACATTTTCCCAATTTTAGTTGTTGGCAAATTTTAGCAACTAGTACAAGTCAAGCAATCAACCTACACATGCAATTCTAAGAGTGTAGCAGCGGAAAGTAAAACATTGCATATGAAGGTAAAGGGAAGGGTTTGGAGAAGGCAAACGCAATGTAGACACGGAGATTTTTGGCGTGGTTCCGATAGGTGGTGCTATCGTACATCCACGTTGATGGAGACTTCAACCCACAAAGGGTAATGGTTGCGCGAGTCCACGGAGGGCTCCACCCATGAAGGGTCCACGAAGAAGCAACCTTGTCTATCCCACCATGGTCATCGCCCACGAAGGACTTGCCTCACTCGGGTAGATCTTCACGAAGTAGGCGATCTCCTTGCCCTTACAAACTTCTTGGTTCAACTCCACAATCTTGTCGGAGGCTCCCAAGCGACACCTAACCAATCTAGGAGACACCACTCTCCAAAAGGTAATAGATGGTGCATTGATGATGAACTCCTTGCTCTTGTGCTTCAAATGATAGTCTCCCCAACACTTAACTCTCTCTCACAGATTTGGCTATGGTGGAAAGATGATTTGAGTGGAAAGCAACTTGGGGAAGGCTAGAGATCTAGAATCTTGTGGTAGGATTGGAATATCTTGGTCTCAACACATCAGTAGGTGGTTCTCTCTCAGAAAATGAGTAGTGGAAGTGTAGGCACGTTCTGATGGCTCTCTCACATATGGAGAAGGGGGTGGAGGGGTATATATAGCCTCCACACAAAGTCCAACCATTACACATATTTGACCCAACTCAGTCAGACCGAATAGGAGAACTCGGTGAGACCGATTCAGTTCAAAATGTGAACGTTAGGAATCTCGGTGGGACCGACTGGAACAACTCGGTGGGACCGATGTGCTAGGGCTAGGGCAAAACCTCATCTCGGTGAAGCCGGTTGTTTGAACTCGGTGAGACCGATTCCAGCAAAGAGCAAACAGAGAGTTGGTCAAGCAAACTCGGTGTGACCGATCGCTCATTTTGGTGAGACCGAAATGTTACAAAGGGAAACAGAGAGTTTGCAAGGCCATCTCGGTGAGACCGAGATCCGTATCGGAGTGACCGAAGTGTTAGGGTTTCTGGTAGTGGCTATGTCAACTGAACTCGGTGGCGCTCAATGGATCATTTCGGTGGGGCCGAGTTTGACTTTGAGTTTTGGACATATTTGGAAGAGGAAGTGGTTGAGGGTTTTGGAGCAATATCACTAAGCACTTTGAGCAAGTAGATCATTAAGCAACACCTCATCCCCTTTTAATAGTATTGGCTTTCCTATGGACTCAAACTGATCTTGGATCACTAAAATATATATGAAGAGTCTTGAGCTTTTGCCAATATGTGTCCTTAGCATTTTGAGGGGTCCACATCTCTAGTCCATGCCATGCCAATCATTGAACTTTCTGAAATATTAAACTTGAATGGATATTAGGTCAATGAGCTATATATTGTTATGAATTACCAAAACCACCCGGGGATTAGTTGCACTTTCAATCCCCCCCTTTTTGGTAATTGACGTTAACATATAGATCAAAGCTTCGACAAATGATAATATGAATGAAATACATCGTCGCTTTGAGAAGTATGTGATAAGCAAGAGCTCCCCCTAAATTTGTGCATTATTTAAAATTTGCTTTTGAATGTAAATGCACAATCGATTAGGATCATGGGTCACTCTTCCATGTCACATACATCTTGGTGGAGCGCTCAAAATGATAAGAGTTAAATAACATGCACTCATCACCAAGGATACAAGTGATTGATCATACATAAACATAACATAGATATAACCATGCAATCACACATTAAGCATCATATGATCAAACACATGATCACATAAGTATATCACGAACATAACACAAATTATAGCATAGGAATCAAACAACCAAACGATCAGAGTAGCAAGAGAAGCAACATGAAACCAACAAAAGCAAGACACTCTCTCTCTCGAAGCCTATGATCAGGGAGCGTGGTCATTCCGATGCACCAGGCACTATGGCACTAGCAGTACTGTCAGCCGCTGTCCTACCCGAATGTCAACCTGCCCCACGGTTGGCATCTAGACCCGCACTGAATCCCCGTGCCGGTGGTGTCGCGGCCACCGTGGCCGCACGCAGAGGAGGTGCACCGGCGCTGCGCCCTCCTTACCCCAGAGCAGTGATACGTCCATTTTGCATCATGCTTTTATATTGATATTTATTGCATTATGGGCTGTTATTACACATTATGGTACAATATGTATGCCTTTTCTCTCTTATTTTACAAGGTTTACACAAAGAGGGAGAATGCAGGCAGCTAGAATTCTGGACCGGAAAGGAGCAAATCTAAGAGACCTATTCTGCACAACTCCAAAAGTCCTAAAAATTTACGGAGAATTATTTTGGAATATATAAAAAATACTGGGCAAAGAAAATACCAGAGGGGACCCACCAGGAGGCCACAAGCCTGGGGGGCGTGCCCTACCCCCCTGGGAGCGCCCCTGTGGCTTGTGGGCCCCCTGGCAGGCCTTTGATGCCCATCTTCTGCTATATGGAGGGTTTTGACCTGGAAAAAATCAGAAGAGAGCTTTCGGGACAAAGCGCCGCCGTCTCGAGGCGGAACTTGGACAGAACCAATCTAGGGCTCCGGCGGAGCTGTTCTGCCAGGGAAACTTCCCTCCCGGAGGGGGAAATCGAAGCCATCGTCATCACCAACGATCCTCTCATCGAGAGGGGGTCAATCTCCATCAACATCTTCACCAGCACCATCTCCTCTGAAACCCTAGTTGATCTCTTGTATCCGATCTTTGTCTCAAAACCTCAGATTGGTACCTGTGGGTTGCTAGTAGTGTTGATTACTCCTTGTAGTTGATGCTAGTTGGTTTATTCGGTGGAAGATCATATGTTCAGATCCTTAATGATATTCAATAGTCCTCTGATTATGAACATGAATATGCTTTGTGAGTAGTTACGTTTGTTCCTGAGGACATGGGAGAAGTCTTGTTATAAGTAATCATGTGAATTTGGTATTCGTTCAATATTTTGATGAGATGTATGTTGTCTCTCCTCTAGTGGTGTTATGTGAACGTCAACTACATGACACTTCACGATTGTTTGGGCCTAGGGGAAGGCATTGGGAAGTAATAAGTAGATGATGGGTTGCTAGAGTGACAGAAGTTTAAACCCTAGTTTATGCGTTGCTTCGTAAGGGGCTGATTTGGATCCACATGTTTCATGCTATGGTTAGATTTATCTTAATTCTTCTTTCGTAGTTGCGGATGCTTGCGAGAGGGGTTAATCATAAGTGGGAGGCTTGTCCAAGTAAGGACAGCACCCAAGCACCGGTCCACCCACATATCAAATTATCAAAGTAACGAACGCGAATCATATGATTATGATGAAAACTAACTTGACAATAATTCCCATGTGTCCTCGGGAGCGCTTTGCTTTATATAAGAGTTCATCCAGGCTTGTCCTTTGCTACAAAAAGGATTGGGCCACCTTGCTGAACCATAGTTACTTTTGTTACTTGTTACCCGTTACGAATTATCTTATCACACAACTATCTGTTACCGATAATTTCAGTGCTTGCAGAGAATACCTTGGTGAAAACTGCTTGTCATTTCCTTCTGCTCCTCGTTGGGTTCGACACTCTTACTTATCAAAAGGACTACGATAGATCCCCTATACTTGTGGGTCATCAAGACTCTTTTCTGGTGTCGTTGCCGGGGAGTGGAGCGCCTTTGGTAAGGAAACATTTATATAGTGTGCTGAAATTTACTGTCACTTGTCACTATGGAAAATAATCCTTTGAGGGGCTTGTTCGGGGTATCTTCACCTCGACCGGTAGAGCAAGAAGTTGCTCCTCAACCTACTGCACCTACTGAAAATATTTATTATGAAATTCCTTCGGGTATGATAGAGAAACTGCTAGCTAATCCTTATGCAGGAGACGGAACATTACATCCTGATATGCATCTAATCTATGTGGATGAAGTTTATGGATTATTTAAGCTTGCTGGTTTGCCCGAGGATGAAGTCAAGAAGAAGGTCTTCCCTTTATCTTTGAAGGGAAAGGCATTGACATGGTATAGGCTATGTGATGATATTGGATCTTGGAACTACAACCGATTGAAATTGGAATTTCATCATAAGTTTTATCCTATGCATCTAGTTCATCGTGATCGGAATTATATTTATAATTTTTGGCCTCGTGAAGGAGAAAGTATCGCTCAAGCTTGGGGGAGGCTTAAGTCAATGTTATATTCATGCCCCAATCATGATCTCTCAAGAAAAATTATTATTCATAATTTTTATGCCCGGCTTTCTCGTAATGAGCAATCCATGCTCGATACTTCTTGTACTGGTTCTTTTATGAAGGAGTCTATTGAATTCAAATGGGATTTATTGGAAAGAATTAAACGCAACTCTGAAGATTGGGAACTCGACGAAGGTAAGGAGTCAGGTATAAACCTTAAGTTTGATTGTGTTAAATCTTTCATGGATACCGATGCTTTTCGTGAATTTAGCACTAAATATGGACTTGACTCTGAGATAGTAGCTTCTTTCTGTGAATCATTTGCTACTCATGTTGATCTCCCTAAGGATAAGTGGTTTAAATATCATCCTCCCACTGAAGTGAAAGTAGTAGAACCTATTAGAGTTGAAGAGGAAACTGTTACTTATAATCTTGATCCTGTTATTCCTACTGCTTACATTGAGAAACCACCTTTTCCTGTTAGGATAAAGGATCATGCTAAAGCTTCAACTATGGTTCGTAAGAGTTATACTAGAACACCTACACCCCCTGAACAAATTAAAGTTGAACCAAGTATTGTTATGGTTAAAGATCTCTTGGTTGATAATATTGCTGGGCATGTTATTTATTTCTGTGATGAAGCTGCTAGAATTGCTAGACCTGATACTAAAGATAAACATAGACATGTTGGCATGCCTGTTGTTTCTGTTAAAATAGGAGATCATTGTTATCATGGCTTATGTGATATGGGTGCTAGTATGAGTGCAATTCCCTTTACTTTATATCAAGAAATTATGCATGATATTGCACCTGCTGAGATAGAAGATATTGATGTTACTATCAAGCTTGCTAATAGAGATAGTATATCACCAATTGGGATTGTTAGAGATGTTGAAGTCTTGTGTG
The DNA here is from genome assembly GCA_011799875.1 of Thinopyrum elongatum. Classification (NCBI taxonomy): domain Eukaryota; kingdom Viridiplantae; phylum Streptophyta; class Magnoliopsida; order Poales; family Poaceae; genus Thinopyrum; species Thinopyrum elongatum. Next base: position 116,935,710 of record CM022302.1, on the reverse strand, counting down.
GGAAAATAAAATACCCCACTGATTTTCTAGTTCTTGGTTCCCCACAAGATGTTTTTTGTCCCTTATTTTTGGTAGACCTTTCTTGAACACTGTTAATGCCAAAATAGATTGTGAAAAAGAAACTGTTACTGTAAGTTTTGGGGATGTGTCTCATGATTTTAATTTCTCTAAATTTTGTAGACAACCCCATGATAAAGAATTGCCTAGTAAAGATAAAATTATTGGTCCTGCTTCTATTGTTGTGCCTCCTACTGATCCATTAGAACAATATTTACTTGACCAAGAAAATGATATGTTCATGAATGAAAGAAGAGAACTAGATGAAATATTCTTTAACCAAATGCCTGTTTTGAAACAAAACTTGCCTGTTGAAATTCTTGGGGATCCTCCTCCACCCAAGGGTGATCCCGTGTTTGAGCTTAAACAATTACCTGATACTTTGAAATATGCTTATCTTGATGAAAAGAAGATATATCCTGTTATTATTAGTGCTAACCTTTCAGAGCATGAAGAAAAGAAATTATTGAAAACTCTGAAGAAGCACCGTGCCGCTATTAGATATACTCTTGATGATCTTAAGGGCATTGGTCCCACTCTATGTCAGCACAAAATTAATATGGAGCCTGATGCTAAACCAGTTGTTGATCACCAACGACGGTTAAAAAAATCCTAAGATGAAAGAAGCTGTAAGAAATGAAATACTAAAGCTTCTGGAGGCAGGTATAATTTATCCTATTGCCGATAGTAGATGGGTAAGTCCCATTCATTGTGTCCCTAAGAAGGGAGGTATTACTGCTGTTCCTAATGATAAGAATGAATTGATTCCACAAAGAATTATTACAAGTTATAGAATGGTTATCGATTTTAGAAAGTTGAATAAAGCTACTAGGAAAGATAATTATCGTCTACCCTTTATTGATCAAATGCTAGAAAGATTATCAAAACATACACACTTTTGCTTTCTAGATGGTTATTCTGGTTTTTCTCAAATGCCTGTGTCAAAAGAGGATCAAGAAAAAACTACTTTTACTTGCCCTTTCGGTACTTTTGCTTATAGACGTATGCCTTTTGGTTTATGCAATGCACCTGCCACCTTTCAAAGATGTATGACTGCTATATTCTCTGACTTTTGTGAAAAGATTGTTGAGGTTTTATCGGATGATTTTTCCGTTTACGAAACTTCTTTTGATGATTTCTTAAGCAACCTTGATCGAGTTTTGCAGAGATGTGAAGAAACTAAGCTTGTTTTGAATTGGGAGAAGTGCCACTTTATGGTTAATGAAGGTATTGTCTTGGGGCATAAAATTTCTGAAAGAGGTATTGAAGTTGATAAAGCTAAAGTAGATGCTATTGAAAATATGCCGTGTCCTAAAGATATCAAAGGTATAAGAAGTTTCCTTGGTCATGTTGGTTTCTATAGGAGGTTTATTAAAGACTTCTCTAAAATTTCTAGGCCTCTCACTAATCTCTTGCAAAAAGATGTTCCTTTTGTTTTTTATGATGATTGTGTAGAAGCATTTGAAATACTTAAGAAAGCCTTGATTTCTGCACCTATTGTTCAACCACCTGATTGGAATTTACCCTTTGAAATTATGTCTGATGCTAGTGATTATGTTGTTGGTGTTGTTCTAGGACAAAGAGTTGATAAGAAATTGAATGTTATCCATTATGCTAGTAAAACTCTAGACAGTGCCCAGAGAAATTATGCTACTACTGAAAAAGAATTTTTAGCAGTTGTCTTTCCTTATGATAAGTTCAGATCTTATATTGTTGATTCCAAAGTAATTGTTCACACTGATCATGCTGCTATTAAATACCTTATGAAAAAGAAAGATGCTAAACCTAGACTTATTAGATGGGTTCTCTTGTTACAAGAATTTGATTTGCATATTATTGATAGAAAGGGAGATGAAAACCCCGTAGCAGACAACTTGTCTAGGTTAGAAAATATTCTTGATGACCCATTACCTATTGATGATAGCTTTCCTGATGAACAATTAGCTATCATAAATGCTTCTCGTAATGCTCCATGGTATGCCGATTATGCTAATTACATTGTTGCTAAATTTATACCACATAGTTTCACATACCAGCAAAAGAAAAAGTTTTTCTATGATTTAAGACATTACTTTTGGGATGACCCACACCTTTATAAAGAAGGAGTAGATGGTGTTATTAGACGTTGTGTACGTGAGCATGAACAGGAACAGATCCTATGCAAGTGTCACTCCGAGGCCTACGGAGGACACCATGCCGGAGATAGAACTGCACACAAGGTATTACAATCTGGTTTTTATTGGCCTACTCTCTTCAAGGATGCTCGTAAGTATGTCTTGTCTTTTGACGAATGTCAAAGAATTGGCAATATTAGTAGACGTCAGGAAATGCCTATGAATTATTCACTTGTTATTGAACCATTTGATGTTTGGGGCTTTGATTATATGGGACCTTTTCCTTCCTCTAACGGGTATACACATATTTTAGTTGTTGTTGATTATGTTACTAAGTGGGTAGAAGCTATTCCAACTAGTAGTGCTGATCATAACACCTCCATTAAAATGCTTAAAGAAGTTATTTTCCCGAGGTTTGGGGTCCCTAGATATTTAATGACTGATGGTGGTTCACACTTTATTCATGGTGCTTTCCGTAAATTGCTTGCTAAATATGATGTCAACCATAGAATTGCATCTCCTTATCATCCTCAGTCTAGTGGTCAAGTAGAATTGAGTAACCGAGAAATAAAGTTGATCTTGCAAAAGACTGTTAATAGATCTAGAAAGAATTGGTCTAAAAAACTTGATGATGCTCTTTGGGCTTATAGAACTGCTTATAAAAACCCTATGGGTATGTCTCCGTATAAAATGGTTTATGGAAAAGCATGTCACTTACCTCTTGAACTAGAACATAAAGCTTATTGGGCAATTAAAGAGCTCAACTATGATTTCAAACTTGTCGGTGAAAAGAGGTTATTTGACATTGGCTCACTTGATGAATGGAGAACCCAAGCCTATGAAAATGCCAAGTTGTTTAAAGAAAAAGTTAAAAGATGGCATGACACAAGGATACAAAAGCGTGAATTTAATGTAGGAGACCATGTCTTGCTATACAACTCTCGTTTAAGATTTTTTTGCAGGAAAGCTTCTCTCTAAATGGGAAGGTCCTTACATTATCAAGGAGGTTTATCGTTCCGGTGCCATCAAAATCATAAACGCCGAAGGCACTAACCCGAAGGTGGTAAATGGGCAAAGAATTTAACATTATATCTCAGGTACTCCCATAAATGTTGAGACAAATATTAATAATACCATAACACCGGAGGAGTACATAAGGGAGACTTTCCAAAATGTTTCAGACTTCGAAAAGGAATAGGTATGTGGTACGGTGAGTAAACCGACTCCAACACTTTTCCAATGGCAATTTTACTCCGTTTTGGAATATTTAAAAAATTAGGAAAATTTAAAGTAGTCCGAAGAGTGCACGAGGAGGCGACAAGCTTGGGGGGCGTGCCCTACCCCCCTGGGCGTGCCCCTGTGGCTTGTGGCCACCTCGTGTGCCCTCCGGACTCCGTTTTCTTGCACAACACTTCTTTTGGTCGGTAAAAATTCATTATATAATCTCCCGAAGGTTTTGACCACCGTACCACGGCAATATCTCCTGTTCTTGTTTCGAGCTGTTTTTCCTGACAGATCCAGATCACCATGACGTCTCCAAGCACCCCCAAGGACTTGTTTTTTGAGAAGGTCATGAACCCTTACCTCGCGGAGGTGCTGCAACACCCTCAAACCATTGAGATGCGTGAGGGGGTGCTGCACATCCGCGATGTTGAAGGGCCAAAGAGGACCGAAAGCGTGGAGACAAGACTCAAAGCAATGGAGCAGCAAGTCTTCAAGTGCCAAGGGATGGTGGGACGTGGACTCAACGCCAATCACTTGATGATCATTGAATTTACCCATGATCACAAGCTGGATGCCAAGAACATTGGGGAGGCCATCTTCAAGCGTCAAGAGAAAATCGAGCATCTCCAAGCCCAGATCTATGACCTGCAAAACCAAAACTGTGAGTATGAATACAGATTTAAGAGGATGAGTTTGGCTGCAGATTTGAGGGTCCCGGAGACTCGTTCATATTTTTATGATGGTGAAACTATGCCTTGGAAGACGAAGGATAAGATTCTTTCATCATCAACAACTCCATCATCACCACCTTCGAAGAAAGAGATCTAAATACATGGGTATGGGCACTCCCCTTGGCAACTGTCAAGCTTGGGGGAGGTGCCCCGGTATCGTATCACCATCACACCTTTACCTTTATCGTTTTTCTTAGTTCGATCCATTTTGTTATATCTTGATCTAGTAGAATAAAGTTTTTAGTATGATCTAGCTTTAAGTTTTGTTTCGAGTTCTATCTATGTAATCGAGTTCGTGAGTTATATAATAAAGAGTAGTTTTGAGTTGAGGGCTTTGTTTTTTGCTATGATCTTGAAAAAAAAGAGAGAGAATAAAAAGAAATAAAAAGATCATACAATGATCTTATGGAGAGTAATGACTTCACATATAAAGAGTATGATGAATGAAACTTGTTGTTAGTTGACAAACATAGTTTTAGTCATTGTTGCAATTAATAGGAAGTAATAAAGAAAGAGAGGTCTCACATATAAATATACTATCTTGGACATCTTTTGTTATTGTGAGCACTCATTAAAATATTACATGTTAAAAAGTTGATGTTGGACAAGGAAGACAACATGATGGGTTATGTTTTCTTATATTCGAATAGAAGTTATATTGTCATGGATCCTCCAACATGTTGAGCTTGCTTCTCACCCCTTGCTAGCCAAATCTCTTGCACCAAGTAGAGATACTACTTGTGCTTCCAAACATCCCTTAAACCAGTTTTGTCATGAGAGTCCACTATACCTACCTATGGATTGAGTAAGATCCCTCAAGTAAGTTGTCATCGATGCAAGCAATAAAAATTTCTCTCTAAATATTTATGATCTTTTAGTGTGGAGAAAATAAGCTTTATACGAACTTGTGATATGGAAGAAATAAAAGCGACGGACTGCATAATAAAGTTCTTTATCACAAGCGACAATATAAAGTGGCATTCTTTTGCATTAAGATTTTGTGCATCCAACCCTAAAAGCGCATGACAACCTCTGCTTCCCTCTGCGAAGGGCCTATTTTTTACTTTTATCCTCTACCCTTATACAAGAGTCATGGTGATCTTCACCTTTCCTTTTTACACTTTTTCTTTTTGGCAAGCGCTATGTGTTGGGGAAAGATCCAGATATATATATCCACTCGGATGTAGGTTATCATAAAGTATTATTGTTGACATTACCCTTGAGGTAAAAGGTTGGGAGGCGAAACTATAAGCCTCTGTCTTTCTTTGTGTCCGACTGAGGCTTTGAACTCATAAGTATAGCGTGAGTGTTAGCAATTGTGAAAGACTAAATGATAGTTGAGTATGTGGACTTGCTGAAAAGCTCTTATATTGACTCTTTCCTATGTTATGATAAATTGCAATTGCTTCAATGACTGAGATCATAGTTTGTTGGTTTTCAATAAAGTTTTTGATTCATACTTTACCTTGTGAATGACTTATTACTTTGGCATAAGAAATTATATGACAATATATGTTGCTGTTCTAATGATGATCTGTAGGGAAACGTTGCATGGAAAACAAAAAAAATTCTACGCACACGCAAGATCTATCCATGGAGATGCATAGCAACGAGGGGGAGAGTGTGTTTATGTACCCTCGTAGACCGTAAGCGGAAGCGTTTAACAATGCGGTTGATGTAGTTGAACTTCTTCGCGCTCCAACCGATCAAGTACCGAATGTACGACACCTCCGCGTTCTGCACACGTTCAGCTCGGTGACGTCCTCCGCCTTCTTGATCCAACAAGACAGCGAGGTAGTATATGAGTTCCGGCAGCATGACGGCATGGTGATGGTGATGGTGAAGCGATCTCCGCAGGGCTTCGCCTAAGCACTACGAAAATATGACCGGGGGTGTAAACGATGGAGGGGGGCGCCGCACACGGCTAGACAATTGTCTGTTGTGTGCTAGGCACCCCCCTCCTACATATATATAGGTGGGAGGGAGGGAGGAGCATCCAAAGGGGGAGCCCAAGTAGGAGGAATCCTACTTGGGGTCTCTCCCAAGCCGCGCCCTCCCCCTGCCTTGTATAAGTGTGGGGGAAAGGCAGGGGAGGGTAGCGCCCCCCCCCCCCCCCCCTTCCTTTCTCACTTGAGGAGGGAAAGGAAGGAGGGGCTACCCCTCCCATTTCCTTCCCCTAGGGCCTGCTGTCCAAGGAAGGGCACACCAGGGGCTGGTCTGTCCCCCCCTTTGGCCCATTAGGCCCATACACTTACTGGGGGTGTCCGGAACCCCTTCCGGTGACCCGATGACTACCCGGTGCACTCCGAAACTCTTCCGGTGTCCGAATACCATCGTCCTATATATCAATCTTTACCTCTCGACCATTTTGAGACTCCTCGTCCTCGTCATGTCCGTGATCTCATCCGGGACTCCGAACAACATTCGGTCACCAAATCATATAACTCATATAACACTATATCGTCAACGAACGTTAAGCGTGCGGACCCTACGGGTTCGAGAACTATGTAGACATGACCGAGACACCTCTCTGGTCAATAACCAATAACGGAACCTGGATGCCCATATTGGCTCCTACATATTCTACGAAGTTCTTTATCGGTCGAACCGTTTATGACAACATACGTAATTCTCTTTGTCCATCGGTATGTTACTTGCCCGAGATTCGATCGTCGGTATCTTCATACCTAGTTCAATCTCATTACTGGCAAGTCTCTTTACTCGTTCTGTAATACATCACCTCGTGACTAAACTCCTTAGTCATTTGCTTGCAAGCTTATGATGTGTATTACCGAGAGGGCCCAGAGATACCTCTCCGATACTCGGAGTGACAAATCCTAATCTCGATCTATGCCAACTCAATAAACACCTTTGGAGATACCTGTAGAGCATCTTTATGATCACCCAATTACATTGTGATGTTTGATAGCACACAAGGTATTCCTTCGGTATCCGGGAGTTGCATAATCTCATAGTCGAAGGAATATGTATTTGACATGAAGAAAGCAATAGCAATAAACTGAATGATCAATATGCTAAGCTAACGGATGGGTCTTGTCCATCACATCATTCTCCTAATGATGTGATCTCGTTATCAAATGACAACACATGTCTATGGTTAGGAAACCTTAACCATCTTTGATCAACGAGCTAGTCTAGTAGAGGCTTACTAGGGACACGGTATTTGTTTATGTATTCACACATGTATTTAAGTTTCCGATCAATACAATTCTAGCATGAATAATAAACCTTTATCATGATTTAGGAAATATAATAATAACCATTTTATTATTGCCTCTAGGGCATATTTCCATCAGTCTCCCACTTGCACTAGAGTCAATAATCTAGTTCACATCACCATGTGATTTAACACCCATAGTTCACATCGCCATGTGACCAACACCCAAAGAGTTTACTAGAGTCAATAATCTAGTTCACATCGCCATGTGATTAACACCCAAAGAGTACTAAGGTCTGATCATGTTTTGCTTGTGAGAGAGGTTTAGTCAATGGGTCTGTCACATTCAGATTCATATGTATTTTGCAAATTTATATGTCTACAATGCTCTGCATGGAGCTACTCTAGTTAATTGCTCCCACTTTCAATATGTATCCAGATCGAGACTCAGAGTCATTCGGATCGGTGTTAAAGCTTGCATCAACGTAACTCTTTACGATGAACTCTTTATCACCTCCATAACCGAGAAACATTTCCTTAGTCCTCTTTAGGTACCTAAGGATAATTTTGACCATTGTCCAGTGATCTACTCCTGGATCACTATTGTACCCCCTTGCCAAACTCATGGCAAGGCACACAACATGTTTTGTACACAGCATGACATACTTTATAGAACCTATGGCTGAGGCATAGGGAATGACTTTCATTCTCTCTCTATCTTCTGCCGTGGTCGGGCTTTGAGTCTTACTCAACTTCACACCTTGTAACACAGGCAAGAACCCTTTCTTTGACTGATCCATTTTTGAACTTCTTCAAAACTTTATCAAGGTATGTGCTTTGGTGAAAGTCTATTAAGTGTCTTGATCTATCTCCATAGATCTTGATGCCTAATATATAAGCAGCTTCACCAAGGTCTTTCATTGAAAAAATCTTATTCAAGTATCCTTTTATGCTATCCAGAAATTCTATATCATTTCCGATCAACAATATGTCATCCACATATAATATCAGAAATGCTATAGAGCTCCCACTCACTTTCTTGTAAATACAGGCTTCACCATAAGTCTGCATAAAACCATATGCTTTAATCATCTCATCAAAGCGTATATTCCAACTCCGAGATGCTTGCACCAGTCCATAGATGGATCGCTGGAGTTTGCACACTTTGTTAGCACCTTTAGGATCGACAAAACCTTCTGGTTGCATCATATACAACTCTTCTTTAAGAAATCCATTAAGGAATGCAGTTTTGACATCCATTTGCCAGATTTCATCTCTACTCCTAATGTCTGAGTTGGTAGGATTGCGTCCACGGCTTTTTTTTGTCTGGTTATATTTCGTCTGGTTTATTTTTGTCTGGTTTATTTTCGTCTCACATCCCACCACCATATCTCCTCACGTTGGTTTTTTTATCCTCACAATGAAAACTTTCCTAACCTTTTCAAAATTTCCTAGCTAGACATGTTATAAACAGGCAAGAAACGATAGCACGTTACCAATCAATAAAATTCAGTTTCATGACAATCAATTCTAAATCCTAACTTTCCTAATGCATTGATCTTTGCCTTTTGTCTTTAATTATTCTCTACTCCTAAAGGAGGAGTCTGCGGTGGTGATGGTAAGTCATGTTACGTCGTTCGTTCTCTTGTTCGTTCGTACGTCCTGTGTCGATCGCTACTTTTTGCGCCGATGAGTGGGCCAACCCATGGATCTCTTCTCCCCGTCTCATCGACTCGTTCACCCTGATCCAGTATCCTCTTTCCCTAATATGCGGAGCGACCGCAAGCGGCTAGGGTTAGGCTCCACCGCTGCCTCAGGCTGCTGCCTTCCACCACTGCTGTCCAGGTTGCCGTCGGACACGCCAACGAGATCCGCACTCCTCTACTGCGTGCTCAACGCCATCCGCTCACTGTCCACAACGACCGCCGTCCCACGCTTTCCCCTAGCTGGCCACGACCGCCGCCACCGTGCCGAGCTCCGTCCTCTCCTCCACGGCCGGTGCCCCGCCACCCCAACTGGTACAGGCTCTCCTCATCGTGATATGATCTTGTTGTTGTTTGCTTTATCTTGATGTGTCGTTTGCTGCCCGTGTGGTTGGTTTTTCTCTACGTCCTGCGTCGATATTCGCATGGACGCCCGGCCAGGCCAACGCCACCACAGGATAAGCGCTCGAAGTGGTAGCAGGCAACGTGGATTCCGTGACCTGTACGATGGAGACTGGCCTCGCTACAGAGCACGGATGTCTCGGCATATACTCTCATTCCAGGATTTACTTTAACTTCACTTCATCTCACGGTTGCTGGGCAGGATGGGTTTCCCTGTTATTGTGGTCCAGACATAATAATTCTTTGAAGCAGTGCCCGAGTGATGTAAAAAAAGTGTGATGTGCCACGGTTTGATGAAGTGATTTCTAGCTGCTATGAGGAACAAGGTGTGTGGGCCTAATCGGTGACTCCACACTTCTTACCAAGCTTCAATCTAAGGTAAATGATACCACATAGTATTATCCCTTGTCTTTCTAATCTTCAATTTCTCATGCTGAACTGTTGCTATTAATGCTTACTTGTACGTTAATTAAGCTATTGGAATCCTTCATCATCTTCCTGTTTGGTTAGTAATAATACTATGACAAGAGAAAGGCATGACAGCTCCCGGGTGCCCCTACACCCTCAAATTCAGATATAAATGAATACAAATAAAAAAAATCTGAAATTTTCGGAGATCAAAGATGATCACACTTTTGATGTTCTTTCAAATCTTCATCCACAAATAACACTCGAGGAGCCCTCACCAAAAAAAACCCTAACCGCTCAAAAGTGCACATAAACATTGAACACTGTTTTTTTTAGGTGAGGGCTCCTCGAATTTAATTTGAGGTTGAGACTTCGCAAGAACGTCAAATGTTTGATCATATTTGATGTTCCAAAGTTTCAGAATTTTTTTTTTTTGAATTTTCTGTTCATAGATGGTGTAGGCGCACCCGGGTGTTGAAGTCCTGTCTCGACTTCTGGTACTACTATCCCAACAGTCACTCCCATTCAAATTTTTTAGAGGAACTTCATTTGGCCGATCTGGACATTCAATTAAGGAATTTGAAAGGTTCAGGTAGCACATGGTTTTTTAAGTTAAATATTTGGGGGAAAGGGAGAAACGCCTAAATTAGATGGCATAGTAGAATTTTATACTCCGTTGTCGAAGTCCGGCATTTGAGATCCCTTGCAGGATATGGGTCGATGCAACCACAACTGTGAAACACACTTGGTTCATATTTACGGGTTGCCAACAAAGAATTCTATCGAGGTATTGTTAGGGGATGACATTTGTATTATTGCTTGGCTATAATTTTTGTGGCGTCGGTGTTGATCTCCTCATTGTTGCAGGGGCGGCTTACTAAGATAGGTTTTGGACCGCTGAAGCTAGAGCAAGATTCTGCCAAGCCTAACACCCTCGATGTAAAAATAAAAGTCATTGAGGGACGAGCGGGACAAGGAAGATAAGATGATCTAGATGGACATCAGCGATAAGAACTTTCTGTAAATGATTGAAAGGAGTGAGCTCACTTACCCTGCTACTGTTGTCCTGTCCCTCATTCGAATTGAGGCAACAATTAAAGGTATCCCCATTTGTTTCTAGAATTGCAAGTTTTGAATTTGTCTACCTTTAGAACATGATTACTACCCTCCCCTTTGGAGTTTCAGACATTGAGTTTCTCCAGTACAACCTGTTGATCAATACCTTTTTTTTCCGTCGATTTGAACTTGGTACTGTAAAAATATATCAGTACTCTTTTCATGTCGTTGTTAACTTGATACTATAAAATATACCAGTACCATATACTTGAGGCAGAATCAAATTGTTTATCTGTTTATTAGTTATCCAACTTTTAGAATTTTGACTGCATTCGTTCCAGGATGGCCTTGTCATCTACTCCATTGGCTCTGCTATTCCTTTTTTTACGGGGTGGCTCTGCTGTTCCTAATGTTACTTTCATAATATTGATAGGCAATGATGCATGGGAAGAGGTCCCTCAAGCTAACTGTAAATAAAATGAGTGCATATACTGGTTAGTATTGCTTCAATTTTGTAGTGTGCAAACTTTTTGGGGATTTTGGCTGTATTAAGTCATATGTTTTCTTTGGGACAGAAACTGCAATAAAGGTTCCTATGATCTGTACCTTATCTGTTGTCGGGAGCTTCGTCATGAACTGTGATAAACAAGGTCAAAATTGTGTGTGGGCTGTCGGAGACATGGGAAAACCACAAGGTTGAGTAACACAAATAGTTAAGACTTTCCTATTAAGATACTATTTTCAATGAAAATAGTTTTTGTTACTATTGTATACATGGGATTCTGTTTACTTTGTATCATCACTTATAATTTAATTGCAACACTTTTGCTTCAGAAATCTGTAAATTTACTAAAATTATCTCTGTAGTTATTAGAGCTCATTACTCTTATATTTCACTTCTTCAACATAGAGGAATAACAATGTACTTATAGATCTTACTAGATTTTGTAATGCCTCATTAGTTTTTTTTCATGCCTCAAGTACTTGATATCTACTTCAGTCTGTATTACTGAAAATATGCATGATGGTGTGCCATTGAGTGCTACACTACGGAGCTTGATTCAACCTTCCTGTAATATTGTAGAATCTAGGTTTGCACAGGAATCATTCAATTTCCTACTCTTTTGCTTATTGTGACAGCCCTTATAGATGGATCATTAGGGGTAACCTCCATTCATGGCATTACAAGTCCATCCTGCACTGTTATTGCCTAACATGAGGGGCATGAGCTTTTTTTGTCGGTGGGGGCGATTGGACCTACCTGGGTTTGTTTGCTCAGTTAGAGAATACATTGGAGCGACTCGGAGTGGAGTTGGGTAATGTTGAGCCGAAAGTGCAGCGGGGTGGCTGGTATGTATGTATAGACTCGATATTTTTATTTCCCTTGTTGATTCTTTGGTCTCATAGATTTCCGCCATCGAATAATTTCTATTCCTGGTATTGCTGCCATCAGGCTCTATGTAAATTGGTATTATTTGAAACAAACTGTTGTATGCAGCAGAAAGAAAAATGGAGATATTTTTTTGGGTCATGTTCACTATTTTGTATGATTGTGAAAAAAGTTTCATTAATTGCAAGGTCAAAACTTTTACTGAGTTGCTTCTTTGACCCATTACAAGTTAGAAATATGAACCTTTGTAGTTGATTGTTATTGTTATTTCATGACTTATTTTTGTAAGAGAAATGGAAACTATTTTCCGTTAGCCGATGGAATTAATTGTTAGTTGCTAGATGTACATCTTTTGTGTTGGTTCGCTGTTCCTCGGATGAAGCAAACACCTTTTCATAAGAGAAATTTATTTTCAATAACGTACTCCCTCCGTCCGGAATTACTTGTCGCAGAAATGGATAAAAATGGATGTATCTAGAACTAACATACATCTAGATACATCCATTTCTCCGACAAGTATTTCCGGATGGAGGGAGTATATATTAATGTTAGCTTGAGTTTCAAGTAGCATACTTCTTAGTATATACTTCAAACTTTTGTGCATTAATTGATATGTGCATTGCCACGCACAGTTACTTTTTTCAGGTTGGCGTGTACATGGTTACTATTCACTATAAAGCATGTCTTGAGAATTTCTTTTCTTTTTGACATTCATTTGAATTTTTTAAACCAACTAAATACTTGCATAGGAAGCATTAGAATTGTAATATACTCCTGGTCATGATATGGGCACGCTTACTTTGCCAACATAAAATGAACAAAGCCAATCACCACACAACGAAAAGCCAGTGACTTCAATTGAATTAAGGTTCACACTTCTTTTGTCAACATAAAACAAACAAAGTTAATGTCCCAGTGCAGCGAAGCCCTCGTGACCCCATTGAATGCCCTGTTCTACAAATTAACGTACTCAAGGTGGAGACCATGGCCACTATTCCCGTGGACCATCACGCGAAGGAGAAATTACAACATTGTGATATCATATAATTGTTCATTGATGAAATTGCTAAAACCTTATTTCCTGTACCAATGTGATGTAAAGTAATATTGGTGGATGGAACTCATAGTGTTGACCAATCTAAAATGAAGAATGCAGGCCATGGCTTTGTTCACTTTAATTACTTATCTATGTCGCTTAATAATCTATTTGACTCATTTACCTGCATTATGGCCCGTAGCAACGCACGGGCATTTTACTAGTAATTATAAAATGCGGCAATTGCTAACATGATTCGGACTGACTTAAGCATCGCTACGGGTGAGAAGGTCTCATCGTAGTCAACTCCTTGAACTTGTCAAAAACCTTTCGCAACAAGTCGAGCTTTGTAGATGGTGACATTACCATCAGCGTCTATCTTCTTCTTGAAGATCCATTTATTCTCAATGGCTTGCCGATCATCGGGCAAGTCAACCAAAGTCCACACTTTGTTCTCATACATGGATCCTATCTCAGATTTCATGGCCTCAAGCCATTTATCGGAATCTAGGCTCATCATAGCTTCTTCATAGTTCGTAGGTTCGCCTTGGTCTAGTAACATGACTTCTAGAACAGGATTACCGTACCACCCTGGTGCGGATCATGCTCTGGTTGACCTACGAGGTTCAGTGGCAACTTGATCTGAAGTTTCATGATCATTATCATATGCTTCCTCTCTAGTTGGTGTAGGCATCACTGGAACGGTTTTCTGTGATGTGCTACTTTCCAATTCGAGAGAAGGTACAATTACCTCATCAAGTTCTACTTTCCTCCTACTCACTTCTTTCGAGAGAAACTCCTTCTCTAGAAATGTTCCATTCTTGGCAACAAAGATCTTGCCTTCGGATCTGTGGTAGAAGGTGTACCCAATTGTTTTCTTAGGGTATCCTATGAAGACGCACTTCTCCGATTTGGGTTCGAGCTTATCAGGCTGAAGCCTTTTGACATAAGTGTCGCAACTCCAAACTTTAAGAAACGACAGCTTAGGTTTCTTGCCAAACCATAGTTCATACGGTGTCGTCTCAACGGATTTAGATTGTGCCCTATTTAATGTGAATGTGGCTGTCTCTAATGCATAACCCCAAAATGATAGTGGTAAATCGGTAAGAGACATCATAGAACGCACCATATCCAATAAAGTACGGTTACGACGTTCGGATACACCATTATGCTGTGGTGTTCCAGGTGGCGTGAGTTGTGAAACAATTCCACATTGTTTTAAATGAAGGCCAAACTCGTAACTCAAATATTCGCCTCCGCGATCAGATCGTAGAAACTTTATTTTCTTGTTATGATGATTCTCCACTTCACTCTGAAATTCTTTGAACTTTTCAAATGTTTCAGACTTGTGTTTCATCAAGTAGATATACCCATACCTACTCAAATCATCTGTGAAGGTCAGAAAATAAGCTACCCGCCATGTGCTTCAACACTCATCGGACCACATACATCGGTATGTATTATTTCCAATAAGTCATTAGCTCGCTCCATTGTTCCGGAGAACGGAGTTTTAGTCATCTTGCCCATGAGGCATGGTTCGCAAGTATCAAATGATTCATAATCAAGTGATTCCAAAAGTCCATCTGCATGGAGTTTCTTCATGTGCTTTACACCAATATGACCTAAACGGCAGTGCCACAAGTATGTTGCACTATCATTATCAAATTTGCATCTTTTAGCATCAATATTATGAATATGTGTATCACTACGATCGAGATTCAATATACCATTTACATTGGGTGTATGACCATAGAAGGTTTTATTCATGTAAAGAGAACAACAATTATTCTCTGACTTAAATGAATAACCGTATTGCAATAAACATGATCCAATCATATTCATGCTCAACGCAAACACCAAATAACATTTATTTAGGTTCAACACTAATCCCGAAGGTAGAGGTCGGGAAATAACGATACCCGCCGCGTGCTTCAACACTCATCGGACCGCATACATCGGTATGTATTATTTCCAATAAGTCATTCGCTCGCTCCATTGTTCCAGAGAACGGAGTTTTAGTCATCTTGCCCATGAGGCATGGTTCGCAAGTATCAAATGGTTCATAATCAAGTGATTCCAAAAGTCCATCTGCATGGAGTTTCTTCATGCGCTTTACACCAATATGACCTAAATGGCAGCGCCACAAGTATGTTGCACTATCATTATCAACTTTGCATCTTTTGGCATCAATATTATGAATATGTGTATCACTACGATCGAGATTCAATAAACCATTCACATTGGGTGTATGAACATAGAAGGTTTTTTTCATGTAAACAGAACAACAATTATTCTATGACTTAAATGAATAAATGTATTGCAATAAACATGATCTAATCATATTCATGCTCAACGCAAACACCAAATAACATTTGTTTAGGTTCAACACTATTCCTGAAGGTAGAGGGAGTGTGCGATGGTGATCATATCAACCTTGGAATCATTTCCATCGTCACCTCGCTTTTAACTAGTCTCTGCAACTCCTGTTTCGAGTTACTAATCTTAGCAACTGAACCGGTATCAAATACCTAGGGGTTACTACAAACACTAGTAAAATACACATCAATAATATGTATATCAAATATACCTTTGTTCACTTTGCCATCCTTCTTATCCGCCAAGTATTTGGGGCAGTTCCACTTCCAGTGACCATTTCCTTCGCAGTAGAAGCACTCAGTTTCAGGCTTGGGTCCAGCTTTGGGCTTCTTCACGGGAGTGGCAACTTGCTTGCCATTCTTCTTGAAGTTCCCTTTCTTTCCCTCGCCCTTTTTCTTGAAACTAGTGGTCTTGTTAACCATCAACACTTGATGCGCTTTCTTGATTTCTATGTTCGCCGATTTCAGCATCGCGAAGAGCTTGGGAATCATTTTGTCATCCCTTGCATATTATAGTTCATCACGAAGTTCTAGTATCTTGGTGATAGTGACTAGAGAACTCTGTCAATCACTATCTTATCTGGAAGATTAACTCCCACTTGATTCAAGCGATTGTAGTACCCAGACATTCCGAGTACATGCTCACTAGTTGAGCTATTCTCCTCCATCTTGTAGGGAAAGTACTTGTTAGAGGTCTCATACCTCTTGACACGGGCATGAATCTGAAATACCAATTTTCAGCTCTTGGAACATCTCATATGCTCCGTGGTGTTCAAAACATTTTTTAAGTCCCGTTCTAAGCCGTAAAGCATGGCGCACTAAACTATCAAGTAGTCATCATACCGAGCTTGTAAAACGTTCATAACATCTGCATCTGCTCCTGCAACAGGTTTGTCACCTAGCGGTGCATCAAGGACATAATTCTTCTGTGCAGCAATGAGGATAATCCTCAGATCACGGACCCAGTCCGCATCATTGCTACTATCATGTTTCAACTTAGTTTTCTCTAGGAACATATCAAAAAAATATAGGAGCTATATCGCGAGCTATTGATCTACAACATAGATATGCAAAAATATCAAGACTAAGTTCATGATAAATTAAGTTCAATTAATCAAAATTACTAATGAACTACCACTTAAATAAACATCCCTCAAGTTTATCTAACTGATACATGATCCAAATCAACTAACCCATATCCGATCATCACGTGAGATGGGGTAGTCATCAATGGTGAACATCTCTATGTTGATCATATCTACTATATGACTGATGTTCGACATTTCAGTCTCCAGTGTTCCGAGACCATGTCTGTACATGCTAGGCTTGTCAAGTTTAACCCAAGTATTCTGCATGTGCAAAACTGTCTTACACCCGTTGTATATGAACGTAGAGTCTATCACACCCGATCATCACGTGGTGTCTCGAAACGATGAACTGTAGCAACGGTGCATACTTAGGGAGAACACTTTTTCTTGAAATTAAGTGAAGGGATCATCTTATAATGCTACCGCCGTTCTAAGCAAAATAAGATGCATAAAGGATAAACATCACATGCAATCAAAATATGTGACATGATATGGCCATCATCATCTTGTGCTTTTGATCTCCATCTCCAAAGCATCGTCATGATCTCCATCGTCACCGGCTCGACACCTTGATCTCCATCGTAGCGTCGTTGCATCGAGGTCGTCACGCCAACTATTGCTTCTACAACTATCGCTAACGCATAATGATAAAGTAAAGCAATTACATGGCGCTTGCACTTCATACAATAAATAGACAACCCTAAGGCTCCTGCCGGTTGTCGATATTACAAAACATGATCATCTCATATATCAACATATATCACATCATATATTGACCATATCACATCACAGCATGCCCTGCAAAAACAAGTTAGACGTCATCTACTTTGTTGTTGCAAGTTTTACGTGGCTACTATGGGCTTCTAGCAAGAACCATTCTTACCTACGCATAAAACCACAATGGTGATTCATCAAGTTTGCTGTTTTAACCTTCTTCAAGGACCGGCCGCAGTCAAATTCGATTCAACTAAAGTAGGAGAAACTGACACCCGCCAGCCACCTTTATGCAAAACTAGTTGCATGTCAGTCGGTGGAACCGGTCTTATGTGCGTGGACATGTAAGGTTGGTCCGGGCCGCTTCATCCCATAATACCGCCGAATCAAAATAAGATGTTGGTGGTAAGCAGTATGACTATCACCGCCCACAACTCATTGTGTTCTACTCGTGCATATCATCTACGCATAGACCTGGCTCAGATGCCACTATAGGGAAACGTTGCATGGAAAACAAAAAAAAATTCTACGCACACGCAAGATCTCACTACTGCAGGATGCTGCTAACGCGACACTACAATCAGAGACCCTTTGATGAAACTGTGTGCGATGCATTAATCGCAAACGGGGATGTAAAAAACCCGTCAAAAGAGATGCAAAACGTTTGTGATGGCGGAGACATCAAACACAGTTCAGATTTTAGTTACGTGTGTGATGCGGGGCATACGGTTGATCCAGAAGAACTGTTTACGATGAGGCAGAACAACAGAAACGGGCAGCCATATCAATGTGTGTGCGATATACGGCATATAGTTCGCTCCGATGAACTGTGTGCTATTAGGGAATGCAACAGAAATGGTCAGCCAGATCAAGGTGTGTGTGATATACGGCATACGGTTCACTCGGACAAACTGTTTTCGATTAGGGAAGAGAATAGAAACGGTTCAACTTAACAAGATGTGTGTGATATGCGGCATTTGCGATGAGCTAAAAGAACACAAACGATTATGTAAACAAGATGTGTGTGATACGCAGCAAACAGTCCACTCGGATGAACTGTTTGCGATGAGAAATTATAACACAGACGGTTACTATAGTTAGTTCGTGTGCGATTCTGTTCGTACAAAAAACTTTGAAAAATGCAAACTAGTTGCTTGCGGTGGCTAGGAGTATCGCACACGATGCGTCTGCGAGTACTCGTGTGCGATGATTAGTAAGTTACATATAATGAACGGCCGCAAGGGTGCTATGCTGATCATGGAGTCCGAGAAGACCGTCGTCGGAAGACCGTCGGCTCAGCCTTTTAGCCTATATTTTATTATAATTGTATGCATATGTAGGTCGTGAGTGTTTTGGGCCTTGCCGCATGTGGCATTTTAAATTATCCTGAATATGTAAGATAATTATTAACCGTTGCCATTGTAAATTTGCCTCAACGGCAAGCAGAGCGCGCGCAGGGACGCCAGAGCGGAGCGCGCCACGGCCGCCTCAATGCCGAGCAAAACGCGCGGACAGACGCGAGCAGAGCGCGCCGCGGCCGCCTCAACGGCGAGCAACCACGTGGTCAACCTTCTGGCACCCCGACACGATGGTGATATCTTGACCGTTTGTGATAGTGGGCAGACACGTACACGTACATCCGAGAACGCGGGCCCACATTTTGGGCTTCCGATGCGTGGCATATGGTTGATCCAAAAGAACTGTTTGCGATGAGACAGAACAACAGAAATGGGCTTTGTAGGCCCAGAACCATCAATAAATTTTGACTTTGTTTCTCGTCACATTGCAGATTACAATGCAATAAGTAATTGCAAATATATTCACACCTATCAAACTAATATGTGTTCACACTTAGCACCGGGCTATAAAAACTACCCACTCGAAAATTACTTCACGGTTCCTCTCCTCATCACCCACAAAACTGGTCTTTCCTGTCAAGTCGTTCCGCCATGACCGGTAGGTGGAGTTTCGGGTGGACATATAACCAGGCAGTAAAGACCAAGGCCGCGAAAGCACTAGGGAGGTCCCGCCGCGAAGTGGCAGCCGCAGCAGAGATGTCCCGGCGCGCCGCGGAGCCCTCGAACGAGCTCTCATGGGCACGGGAGGGCTCTCACAAGTGCACTCGACGCGTCGGCGATCGCGACGAGCTGGCGTTGCTGAAGTCCTTGGCCGGCGACGATGACATTCTCACTGGCCTCATTAAGCAGCAGGAGCTGGTCGACGGCTTGATGAAGCTGCTCGAGATCAGTGATGCCTCGGTTGACAAGATGACCGACCTCGTCGAGCAACTCATGGGTGACAATGCGAAGCTCCTCAAGGCGCTCGCCGAGAAGGAGGAGGAGGCCGCCGGCTGGAAGATGTCGCATGAGCAGAGCAGTGCCTCGGGGATGACGCTGACAGCGGTCGTCGAGGAACTGATGGGTGACTTGAGGAAGCTCCGGATCGAGTGCGAGCAGGAGGTGGAGGAATCTGTGGCTGCTTTCAAGCAAAGTCATGAGGAATTGAAGAAGGAGCTAGAGGATGTCGTCGCCCGGTGATCCATCGACGAGTAGAGACAGTAGCGACACAGATTGTTGTCTACGATTTCCTTCTTCTCTTTCCCCCCTGTCTTCCGGGCTTTGCCGCATGTGGCATTTTAAATTATCCGGAATATGTAAGACAATTATTATCTACGCCATTGTAAATTTGTCATCGTATTATCTGTTGCCATTTTATTTGTCGTCGTATTATCCGTTGCCCTATGTGGTAATTTAAATTAGGCCGGAATACGAGTTGAAAATATGAACAAAGCAAATGCTGCCATGGGATCACAAGCAAACACCCTCCGTCCAGGTGCTTTAATTAACCCATTAATGGAGAAGTTGTGAGCAAGGCGGGCGGCGGCTGGTGGATGGAGGTCAAAGAGCTCGCTTCCCGGTGAGCATGGGCGGCCTTGCTGCTCGCACGTGTCCCGTCGAGCCTGCGAGGTGGACAGGATGCACGCGTCCCCTCGAGCCTGCGCGGCGGACTGCTCGCACGCGTCCCGTCGAGCCTGCACGGCGGACTTCTCACGCTCGTCCCGTCTAATCAAACAGCTGCATGCACGCCACCGAGTATGGTTAAATTTTGACACGGTTCATATAATACAACCGTTTGCAATATTAACGTGTCAGCTATTTGTTTCAAAAGGACTTCGTTGGCTATTAATGTGTGCGCCTTGTCTCAAACTGGACGATTTTTTTACCACGGCATATATGTGCCATGTCATGAAACCATGCCGAGTTTCATGTTTTTTGGGTGAGTTTTCGATTTACTGGGATTTAAAAACCGAGATTCTCAATGTTTCATGATGACGAGAAGTTTGTAATTCATTCCCATTCCTTAAATGAGACCTAAACATGCACCCAATGACACATGTACGATTTCCCACCCATTTTGCTTCACTAGAGCATGTGCTTGTAGTTCAAATTTGAATTATGGACTACATTAAATGCCTAGAAAACTTAATTAATATATACAATGGCCAAACAAACCCTGAACAGTTTCAAATTTCAGCACAACACTCCTGTTATTCTATGTTGCCTGTAGAAAACAAAGTTCAAGGCGGAAGAGGCAGTGATTATCGTTTCGCCCACAAGAGGGGCATGTTTCCCTACCGAAACCACGAGGGTTGCGAGAAGTTTCGGTTTGTAAGAGGCTTGTAATATAGTTTCGCCCAAATTGGACAATTATATGTGCCATGTAGTGACACCATGCCAAGTTTCATGATTTCCTGGTGAGTTTTGGATTTACGGAGATTTAAAAACCGAGATTCGCAATATTTGTGGCCAAGCCAGGACGGCGAGACGGTTGAATTCATTCCCATTCGTTCCATGGGACCTAAACATGCACCCCAAGGACACATGTATGTTTTTTCTAGCCATTTTGGTGCACTGGAGCATGTATTTGTAGTTCGGATTTGAATTATGGACATTAAATGAATAGAAAACTCAATTAATGAATAAAAAAGGTCAAACGAACCCTGAATAATTTCAAAGTTCAGCGCGAATCTCCCATTGTTCCGTGTTGCGTGTAGAAGAAAATACAAGGCTAGAAGAGGAGGCGGTTATCGTTTCACCCACAAGGGGACACGTTTCCCTATCGAAACCACGAGGGTTCTTGCGACAGGCTCCGGTTTGTAAGAGGTTTGTAATAAAGCTTGGCCCAAATTGGCAATGTTTTTACCACGACATATATGTTCCATGACGTGACACCATGCCACCTTTGATGACTTTCTGGTGAGTTTTGGATTTATGGGGATTTAAAAACCAAGATTCCAAATGTTTGAGGACAAGCCAGGACGCCGGTACGGTTGTAATTCATTCCCATTCCTGGCATGAGACCTAAAATGCACCCAAGGACACATGTATAATTTTTCTAGCCATTTTGGTGAACTGGAGCATGTATTTGTAGTTCAGATTTGATTTATGGACATTAAATGCCTAGAAAACTCAATTAGTGTATAAAAAGGCCAAACGAACCCTGAATAAGTTTAAATTTCAGCATGGATATCCTGTCGTTTCATGTTACCCATAGAAGAAAATACAAGGCGAAAAGAGGCAATGATTACGTTTCGCCCACAAGGGGAACACGTTTCCCTATCGGAACCACGAGGCTTCTTTGAGAGAAGCTCCGTTTTGTAAGAGGTTTGTAATAAAGCTTGGCCCAAATTGGACAATGTTTTGACCACGACATATATGTGCCATGACGTGACACCATGCCAACTTTCATGACTTTCTGGTGAGTTTAGGATTTACGGGGATTTAAAAACCAAGATTCCAAATGTTTGAGGACGAGCCAGGACACCGGTACGGTTGTAATTCGTTCCCATTCCTGGCATGGGACCTAAACATGCACCCAAGGACACATGTATAATTTTTCTAGCCATTTTGGTGAACTGGAGCATGTATTTGAAGTTCAGATTTGAATTATGGACATTAAATGCCTAGGAAACTCAATTAGTGTATAAAAAGGCCAAACGAACCCTGAATAAGTTTAAATTTCAGCACAGATATCCTGTCGTTCCATGTTGCCCGTAGAAGAAAATACAAGGTGAAAAGAGGCAGTGATTACGTTTCGCCCACAAGGGGAACATGTTTCCCTATCGGAACCACGAGGCTTCTTTGAGAGAAGCTCCGGTTTGTAAGAGGTTTGTAATAAAGCTTGGCCCAAATTGGACAATGTTTTTACCACGACATATATGTGCCATGATGTGACACAATGCCAACTTTCATGACTTTCTGGTGAGTTTAGGATTTACGGGGATTTAAAAACCGAGATTCCAAATGTTTGAGGACGAGCCAGGACGCCGGTACGGTTGTAATTCGTTCCCATTCCTGGCATGGGACCTAAACATGCACCCAAGGACACATGTATAATTTTTCTAGCCATTTTGATGAACTGGAGCATGTATTTGAAGTTCAGATTTGAATTATGGACATTAAATGCCTAGGAAACTCAATTAGTGTATAAAAAGGCCAAACGAACCCTGAATAAGTTTAAATTTCAGCACGGATATCTTGTCGTTCCATGTTGCCCGTAGAAGAAAATACAAGGCGAAAAGAGGCAGTGATTATCGTTTCGCCCACAAGGGGGACACGTTTCCCTATCGGAACCATGAGGCTTTTTTGAGAGAAGCTTCGGTTTGTAAGAGGCTTGTAATAAAACTTGCGCCAAAATGGACAAAAAAATTCCTCGACATATATGTGCCATGTCGTGACACCATGCAAAGTTCCACGATTTTCGGGTGAGTTTTAGATTTACGGGGATTTAAAAACCGAGATTCTTCTCACGAAATATTTTCAAATAGCACACGGTTCACTCACGAAAGCCGTACCCAAACCCAGCTGCGCACGCGATCTGAGTCGTGCATTCTGATTGGCCAGAACCCAAACCCCATGGATCGTACGTCTGCACCGTTGGATGCTCCCAGATCGAACGGCAATCCTCAGCCCTTTCGACAGCACATGCAGTACATGGGTAAACACTGTGCGCATGCGTCGTGCTAGCTCACGCTTCCTTCTCTACTAAATTTTCTATATTAATGTTGTTATATATCCAAATAGGCTACCGTTTCCCGCCACTCCTCTCATCGGTTTCCCCCCTCTTCTCCCATCGTTTTCCCGCTACCAGTGTCAGCGCTGTAAAATCACCATGACTGCGCAAGCGCGAGCAAAGGGTGGAGGTACTGGCTTAACCGTGTGCGATGCAAGTGCGCTGTAAAATCACCACCCGCGCAAGCTAAAGGCGGGTAGTTTATTTAGAAATTAGGACGAACCGTGTGCAATAGACCAGCTAGCTAGAAATATAAAAACAAACTACCGGCCTTGAGCATTGCAAAAATCGGCGGTTCCGCCACTTTTCCTTATTATCATACACGCATATTCTTATTGGACCGTGCGCGATCTTGGGCACTCCCGCCCCGCATCAATTCCTTTACCCAAATTTTAGTAGCCACCGTACTTCAACCGTCGCCCACACTCCTCCAGCACCAACCTTATAGTAAAATTGCAGTAGCCGAGGCATTTGAACCGTCGCCCTCCCTCGTCCACCACCATCTCCACCCACCATTACTAAAATTTTCAGTAGCCGTGGCGTATCCTCAAACACCCCCCCTCCACAGTCCCCCCACCCGGCCCCCTCCCCCCCTCGAACCCTAGCTCGCGGCCGCCGCCGGCGCCGCCGCCAACCCCTGCCGGTCTGCCCGTTCCTCCTAGCTTAGATAATAAAGTTTAGGTTACCCACCGATTCCCATACCGTCGCCCCACTCCCCTGAGTTTTTAGATGAGGCCTGCGGTGTCCCTCCCCGCCAGATCCACATCCCCTGCTCCAGAATGTCGCAGCCTAAGCTCGACCACGTATCCCGGGGAGCCCGACGAGCGTTCGGCCAAGAAGAGGTTTATCATGGCCTCACCGGCGGACGTTGGCGAGGTGGCCGCCGTTCGCCCCGACCTGTTGATCCCGGAGCAACACGTCGTCGCGGAAGCCGGCGAAGACATTGACTATGTTGCCATGCCGAAGGCTTCATGTCAGCGGGCTAGCATATTACTGTATCTCGGGAAAGCTGGCTACGACATCAAGCTCATCGACAGCGATGGCTTCACGCGGGCCATGTCACAGGTTAAGTGGTCCATCCCCAACCCCTCTGGTTCAACCGCCGTCGATCTCTTCGACGGCCCTGCCGCTGATCTCCTCCGCCAAGCGGTCAAGGATTTGCGATCCTTGTACGCCATTGAGCCCATTTTGTCGTTTCTGAAGGACACGTTCTACGACGGCGGCTTGGGATCCTCAATTGCCAAGTCAGATCTCATCGACCACGAGGAGGGCACCCACAAAGGTTCTTCCAATGTGAAACAACCCATCTGTGACATCAGAGAGCGCACCATGGGTCTGTGCTCTTCCAACTGGAAGGATCCCGTCCTTGACATGTGAGGAAACATCCTATCAGCAAATCTTAGCTTTTCTAGCTTGCCAACCCGTACCCTTTGTTGTAGTAGCATTTGCCGTGCGGTGCTTTAACTGTGCCATGTTTAATTATTTCAGTTATACAAAAATGTATTGTTCAATAGGGCTATGTGATGTTTAAGTATGAATTGTCCACTTCAGTTTCACGAATGGCTATATTTGGTTGTTTATAGTGAGTAGATGCCCTGTTTATCTATATTTAGTTGTTAGGTTGGTTGCAGTGAGCATTTTTCCAGTTATCGAGCAGATGCCTTGTTTATATATATTTGGTTCTTAGGTTGGTTGCAGTGAGCATTTGTCCAGTTATCAAGCAGATGCCTTGTTTATCTATATTTGGTTGTTAGGTTCGTTGCAGTGAGCATTTGTCCAGTTTTCAAGCAGATGCCTTGTTTATCTATATTTGCTTGTTAGGTTGGTTGTAGTGAGCATTTGTCCAGTTTTCAAGCATATGCCCTGTTTATCTGTATTTGCTTGTTAGGTTGATTGCAGTGAGACTCTGTCCAGTTTTCAGTGGCTATATTTGGTTGTTATACTGATCATTTATGCCTTTTTTATTTCAATCATTCATAATATGATGTTCATTATGTGCAAGTCGGAACTTTGCCGCTGGACTGCATCAATACCAGTTTGAACGGCTATATTTGGTTCCAGTTATGCCTGGTGTAGTTAACACATGCCCTTTATTTCAGTTTTACACATTTATCCAATGTGATGTTTAAGCATTACCTACGTTCTATTCATTTTCAACATTACCAGTTTGAATTGCAATATTTGATGGCTGTTAAGTCTGTTGTCGGTAACATTGCCTTCCATTTTATATCTGCTTTAACAGCATGCTGAAACCAACACATTCAAGCTATCATTTGGAGATGATGTTGTTTACCTTTGCTATATTTGTTTGATGTTAAGGTTGTTGTACTTATCATGCCTTTCCACTACTTATGCAGGACAACAACGGGAGTGGCCACCATTTTCCGCCGAGGTTAGTTTCATCCCTCGGCTTGTACTCCCCCCGTCGTTCCATAATGTAGTGCATATAGATCCAGGCCTGGACACTTGTTAGCTTCTAATATTGACTTGTTGCTTGTAAGTACATATGCCCTTGGCAAGGATCCACGCATCGACCCTTTTTGCGTATGGGGCAATGAGATATTCATGAACAAGCATCAAGTGAGGAAACTGATAAGGATTATTAACAAAAAGATACGAATGGTGGCAAGCAAATTATGTTTTTATGCTCTATCCAACACAACAGTGAGCTGTAGGATGGTAACTACAAACTCTGCAGTCTTCTCTTTTTACTGCCCATAATGAGTTGTTAGACAACAATGTCTGAATCTTTTTTGTTCGCAGTGTTTCCCGAAGCAGTTCACTCAAGATTACCTCGCAAAGTACATGATTGGTGGACACGCAATGAAGGTTAAAATATTTCATCCAGACTACAATGAGCATCGAGAAGTCGTAATGAAGACAGTGAAGGATGGACGGGCAGCCATCACAAGGGGTTGGCCTAGAGTCGTGCGTGCATTACGCATGGAGGAGGGCACAATATGGGCATTCCACTTCATCTTCTCCAGCAACCAGAATGTCTTTCGCCTCTCTCTTTACAGTCTTTAGTACAACTGTGGTTCATCATTCTTTACTTGGTGCATCTGTAGTTCTTCAGTATATGTACCTGTGCATCGAATTATGCATTCGTGGTCGAACCTATATTTGTAATAAACATGGTTGGATATGAAATAAGTGATTGCCTACTTTCAAATTCAAAACATGTGATTTTTAAATTAGGGATTACACTGCACACGGTTTGCGAAAGCGAAACGTCTGCGATAGACGTAGAGATCAGACACGTTTCTAGGATCCACTATGTGTGCGATCAATCTCCACTGCACACACAATCAGCCAAGAAAAAATGTGTGCGATTAACAACAGCATCGCACATAGTTCTTTCGTATTAAATGTTTGCGATAGTCACCTTATCACACACGCTTCAAAATTATGGACTGTTTGTGATGTTGTGCGCATCGCAAACGTTTGGTCATAGAAGAACGCGTGCGATAGGTCGATCATCTGACGCGGGTACGATGGATGAATCGTGTGGGATGTATTCAAGCTTCGCATACAGTTTTATAGCGATAACTGTGTGCGCTCTTACATCGAATCGCACACAGACGAGGAAAAGTATATGTGTGTGATTGTCTACTTCTACAATCGTGAACTATTTATGATGGGTCGCGCATCGTAAACGTAGCATCACAGAATACCGACTGCAATGGCAATACGAGCACAAACGAGTAGGGAGTACTGTATATGCATCGAGGCTCCCTATCCCCGAGGGTTTCTGGGTCGTGTGGGAAGGACCCCCTTATCGCAGTCACTCACTTGGCGACGGTTCCGAACGCCGTCGCGAAAAGGGGTTAAAACCGTTTGTATAGCACCTCACTATACCAGTGTCTATCCATGGAGATGCATAGCAACGAGGGGGAGAGTGTGTCTACGTACCCTCGTAGACCGTAAGCGGAAGCGTTTAACAACGCGGTTGATGTAGTCGAACTTCTTTGCGCTCCAACCGATCAAGTACCGAACGTACGGCACCTCCGCGTTCTGCACACGTTCAGCTCTGTGATGTCTTCTGCCTTCTTGATCTAGCAAGACGGCGAGGTAGTAGATGAGTTCCGGCAGCACGACGGTATGGTGACGGTGATGGTGAAGTGATCTCCGCAGGGCTTCGCCTAAGCACTGTGAAAATATGACCGGGGGTGTAAACGGTGGAGGGAGCGCCGCACACGGCTAGGCAATTGTTTGTTGTGTGCTAGGCACCCCCCTCCTACATATATATAGGTGGGAGGGAGGGAGGAGCAGCCAAAGGGGGCACCCAAGTAGGAGGAATCCTACTTGGGGTCTCTCCCAAGCCGCGCCCTCCCCCTGCCTTGTATAAGTGCGGGGGAAAGGCAGGGGAGGGTGGCGCCCCCCCTCCCCTTTCCTTTCTCACTTGAGGAGGGAAAGGAAGGAGGGGCCTGTTGGAAATATGCCCTAGAGGAAATAATAAAGTGGTTATTATTATATTTCCTTGTTCATGATAATTGTCTATTGTTCATGCTATAATTGTGTTATCCGGAAATCGTAATACATGTGTGAATACATAGACCACAACATGTCCCTAGTGAGCCTCCAGTTGACTAGCTCGTTGATCAATAGATGGTTACGCTTTCCTGACCATGGACATTGGATGTCGTTGATAACGGGATCACATCATTAGGAGAATGATGTGATGGACAAGACCCAATCCTAAGCATAGCACTAGATCGTGAAGTTCGTCTGCTAAAGCTTTTCTAATGTCAAGTATCATTTCCTTAGACCATGAGATTGTGCAACTCCCGGATACCGTAGGAATGCTTTGGGTGTATCAAACGTCACAACGTAACTGGGTGACCATAAAGGTGCACTACAGGTATCTCCGAAAGTGTATGTTGGGTTGGCACGAATCGAGACTGGGATTTGTCACTCCGTATGACGGAGAGGTATCTCTGGGCCCACTCGGTAATGCATCATCATAATGAGCTCAATGTGACTAAAGAGTTAGCCACGGGATCATGCATTACGGAACGAGTAAAGAGACTTGCCGGCAACGAGATTGAACAAGGTATAGGGATACCGACGATCGAATCTCGGGCAAGTATCATACCGGTAGACAAAGGGAATTGTATACGGGATTGATTGAATCCTCGACATCGTGGTTCATCCGATGAGATCATCATGGAACATGTGGGAGCCAACATGGGTATCCAGATCCCGCTGTTGGTTATTGGCCGGAGAGATGTCTCGGTCATGTCTGCATGGTTCCCGAACCCATAGGGTCTACACACTTAAGGTTCGGTGACACTAGGGTTGTTATGGGAAATAGTATGTGGATACCGAATGTTGTTCGGAGTCCCGGATGAGATCCCGGACATCACGGGGAGTTCCGGAATGGTCCGGAGGTGAAGATTTATATATGGGAAGTCATCATACGGTCACCGGAAGTGTTCGGGGGTTTTCCGGTATTGTACCGGGAGCACCGAAGGGGTTCCGGGGTCCACCGGGAGGGTCCACCTGCCCCAGAGGGCCCTATGGGCTGTATGGGGGAGGGAACCAGCCCCTAAGTGGGCTGGGCGCCATCCCCCCCTAGGGCCCATGCGCCTAGGGTTGGGGGGAAACCCTAAAGGGGGGCGCCCCCCTTGGCTTGGGGGGCAAGCCTCCTCCCCCTGGCCGCCGCCCCCCTCTAGATCTGATCTAGAGGGGCCGGCCCCCTTCCCCCTTGGCCCTATAAATAGAGGGGAGGAGGGAGGGCAGCAGCACCTCATCTCCAACACCCCCTCCTCCTCCGTTTGAGCTTGGCGAAGCCCTGCCGGAGAACTGCAAGTTCCACCACCACGCCGTCGTGCTGCTGGAGCTGTCTTCCCCAACCTCTCCCTCCTCCTTGCTGGATCAAGGCGCGGGAGACGTCACCGGG
This sequence comes from Thinopyrum elongatum, assembly GCA_011799875.1. NCBI lineage: Eukaryota > Viridiplantae > Streptophyta > Magnoliopsida > Poales > Poaceae > Thinopyrum > Thinopyrum elongatum. Next base: position 116,906,260 of record CM022302.1, on the reverse strand, counting down.
CTGCACGTGTGTTGAACGCGGAGGCACCGTTGTTCGGTGCTTAGATCGGAATCGACCATGATCTGAATCGCTGCGTGCACGACTCCTCCAACCGCGTTATTGCAACGCTTCCGCATCGCGATCTTCAAGGCTATGAAGATGCACTCCTCTCTCTCTCGTTGCTAGTCTCTCCATAGATTGATCTTGGTGATGCGTAGGAATTTTTTTTGATTTACTACTACGTTCCCCATCAGTGGCATCATGAGCTAGGTCTATGCGTAGTTTCTTGCACGAGTAGAACACAAGTTGTTGTGGGCGTCGATTTTGTCAATTTACTTGCCATTACTAGTCTTATCTTGATTCGGCGGCATCGTGGGATGAAGCGGCCCGGACCGACCTTACACGTACGCTTACGTGAGACAGGTTCCACCAACTGACATGCACTAGTTGCATAAGGTGGCTAGCGGGTGTCTGTCTCTCCCACTTTAGTTGGATCGGATTCGATGAAAAGGGTCCTTATGAAGGGTAAATAGAAATTGGCATATCACGTTGTGGTTGTGGCGTAGGTAAGAAACGTTCTTGCTAGAAACCTATAGCAGCCACGTAAAATAATTTTACAACAACAATTAGAGGACGTCTAACTTGTTCTTGCAGCATATGCCGTGTGATGTGATATGGCCAAAAGGATGTGATGAATGATATATGTGATGTATGAGATTGATCATGTTCTTGTAATAGGAATCACGACTTGCATGTCGATGAGTATGACAACCGGCAGGAGCCATAGGAGTTGTCTTAATTTATTGTATGACCTGCGTGTCAATGAAAAACGCCATGTAATTACTTTACTTTATTGCTAACCGTTAGCCATAGTAGTAGAAGTAATGGTTGGCGAGACAACTTCATAAAGACACGATGATGGAGATCATGGTGTCATGCCGGTGACGATGATGATCATGGTGCCCCGAAGATGGAGATCAAAAGGAGCAAAATGATATTGGCCATATCATGTCACTTTATGATTTGCATGTGATGTTTATCATGTTTACATCTTATTTGCTTAGAACGACGGTAGCATAAATAAGATGATCCCTCGCTAAAATTTCAAGAAAGTGTTTCCCCTAACTGTGCACCGTTGCGAAGGTTCGTTGTTTCGAAGCACCACGTGATGATCGGGTGTGATAGATTCTAACGTTCGAATACAACGGGTGTAAGCCAGATTTACACATGCAAAACACTTAGGTTGACTTGACGAGCCTAGCATGTTTAGACATGGCCTCGGAACACGGAAGGCCGAAAGGTCGAACATGAGTCGTATAGAAGATACGATCAACATAGAGATGTTCACCGTTGATGACTAGTCCGTCTCACGTGATGATCAGACACGGCCTAGTCGATTCGGATCATGTATCACTTAGATGACTAGAGGGATGTCTATCTAAGTGGGAGTTCATTGAATAATTTGATTAGATGAACTTAATTATCATGAACTTAGTCTAAAATCTTTACAATATGTCTTGTAGATCAAATGGCCCACGCTAATGTTGCCCTCAACTTCAACGCGTTCCTAGAGAAAACCAAGCTGAAAGACGATGGTAGCAACTACACGGACTGGGTCCGTAACCTGAGGATCATCCTCATAGCTGCCAAGAAAGCTTATGTCCTTGAAGCACCGCTAGGTGACGCACCTGTTTTCCCGGCAACTCAAGACATTATGAACGCCTGGCAGTCGCATAGTGATGATTACTCCCTGGTTCAGTGCGGCATGCTTTACAGCTTAGAACCGGGGCTCCAAAAGCGTTTTGAGCAACACGGAGCATATGAGATGTTCCAAGAGCTGAAAATGGTTTTCCAAGCTCATGCCCGGGTCGAGAGATATGAAGTCTTCGACAAGTTCTACAGTTGTAAGATGGAGGAGAATAGTTCTGTCAGCGAGCATATACTCAAAATGTTTGGGTTGCACAACCGCTTGTCTCAGCTGGGAGTTAATCTCCCGGATGATGCGGTCGTTGACAGAATCCTTTAGTCGCTTCCACCTAGCTACAAGAGCTTTGTGATGAACTTCAATATGCAGGGGATGGAAAAAACCATTCCTGAGGTATATTCAATGCTGAAATCAGCGGAGGTGGAGATCAAAAAGGAACATCAAGTGTTGATGGTGAATAAAACCACTAAGTTCAAGAAAGGCAAGGGTAAAAAGAACTTCAAGAAGGACGGCAAGGGAGTTGCCGCGCCTGGTAAGCAAGCTACCGGGAAGAAGCCAAAGAATGGACCCAAGCCTGAGACTGAATGCTTTTATTGCAAGGGAAACGGTCACTGGAAGCGGAACTGCCCCAAGTACTTAGCGGATAAGAAGGCCGGCAATACCAAAGGTATATGTGATATACATGTTATTGATGTGTACCTTACCAGCGCTCATAGTAGCTCCTGGGTATTTGATAACGGTGTGGTTGCTCATATTTGTAACTCAAAACAGGAGCTGCGGAATAAGCGGAGACTGGCGAAGGACGAGGTGACGATGCGCGTCGGGAATGGTTCCAAGGTCGATGTGATCGCCGTCGGCACGCTACCTCTACATCTGCCTACGGGATTAGTTTTAAACCTCAATAATTGTTATTTAGTACCGGCTTTGAGCATGAACATTGTATCAGGATCTCGTTTGATGCGAGATGGCTACTCATTTAAATCCGAGAATAATGGTTGTTCTATTTATATGAGAGACATGTTTTATGGTCATGCCCCGCTGGTCAATGGTTTATTTTTATTGAATCTCGAACGTGATGTTACACATATTCATAGTGTGAATGCCAAAAGATGTAAGGTTGATAATGATAGTCCCACATATTTGTGGCACTGCCGCCTTGGTCACATTGGTGTCAAACGCATGAAGAAACTCCATGCAGATGGACTTTTGGAGTCTCTTGATTATGAATCATTTGACACATGCGAACCATGCCTCATGGGCAAAATGACCAAGACTCCGTTCTCCGGAACAATGGAGCGAGCAACCAACTTATTGGAAATCATACATACTGATGTGTGCGGTCCAATGAGCGTTGAGGCTCGCGGTGGTTATCGTTATGTTCTCACCCTCACTGATGACTTAAAGTAGATATGGGTATGTCTACTTAATGAAACACAAGTCTGAGACCTTCGAAAAGTTCAAGGAATTTCAGAGTGAGGTTGAGAATCAACGTGACAGGAAAATAAAGTTCTTACGATTAGATCGTGGAGGGGAATATTTGAGTCACGAGTTTGGCACGCACTTAAGGAAATGTGGAATTGTTTCACAACTCACGCCGCCTGGAACACCTCAGCGTAATGGTGTGTCCGAATGTCGCAATCGCACTCTATTGGATATGGTGCGATCTATGATGTCTCTTACCGATCTACCGCTATCATTTTGGGGTTATGCTTTAGAGACTGCCGCATTCACTTTAAATAGGGCTTCGTCGAAATCCGTTGAGACGACACCGTATGAATTATGGTTTTGGAAGAAACCTAAGCTGTCGTTTCTGAAAGTTTGGGGATGCGATGCTCATGTCAAGAAACTTCAACCTGAAAAGCTCGAACCCAAATCAGAAAAATGCGTCTTCATAGGATACCCTAAGGAAACTATTGTGTATACCTTCTACCTCAGATCCGAAGGCAAGATCTTTGTTGCCAAGAATGGATCCTTTCTAGAGAAAGAGTTTCTCTCGAAAGAAGTAAGTGGGAGGAAAGTAGAGCTTGATGAGGTAACCCCTCTTGAACCGGAGAGTAGCGCAGCTCAGGAAGATGTTTCTATGGTGCCTGCACCAACTAGAGAGGAAGTTAATGATGATGATCATGAAACTTCGGATCAAGTTGCTACTAAAATTCATAGGTCCACGAGGACACGTTCCGCACCAGAGCGGTACGGCAACCCTGGCCTGGAAGTCATGTTGTTAGACAACGGTGAACCTTCGAACTATGAAGAAGCAATGGCGGGCCTGGATTCCAACAAATGGCTAGAAGCCATGAAATCCGAGATAGGATCCATGTATGAAAACGAAGTATGTACTTTGACAGACTTGCCCGATGATCGGCAAGCCATAGAGAACAAATGGATCTTTAAGAAGAAGACAAACGCGGATGGTAATGTGACCATCTATAAGGCTCGACTTGTCGCTAAGGGTTATCGACAAGTTCAAGGGGTTGACTACGATGAGACCTTCTCACCCGTAGCGAAGCTGAAGTCTGTCCGAATCATGTTAGCAATTGCCGCATTCTATGATTATGAGATATGGCAAATGGACGTCAAAACGGCATTCCTTAATGGTTTCCTTAAGGAAGAGTTGTATATGATGCAGCCGGAAGGTTTTGTCGATCCTAATAATGCTGACAAGGTATGCAAGCTCCAGCGCTCAATCTATGGGCTGGTGCAAGCATCTTGGAGTTGGAACATTTGCTTTGATGAGATGATCAAAGCGTTTGGGTTTACACAGACTTATGGAGAAGCCTGTGTTTACAAGAAAGTGAGTGGGAGCTCTGTAGCATTTCTCATATTATATGTGGATGACATACTATTAATGGGAAATGATATATAATTCTTGGAAAGCATAAAGGCCTACTTGAATAAGTGTTTTTCAATGAAGGACCTTGGAGAAGCTGCTTACATATTAGGCATCAAGATCTATAGAGATAGATCGAGACGCCTCATTGGTCTTTCGCAAAGCACGTACCTTGACAAGATATTGAAGAAGTTCAATATGGATCAGTCCAAGAAGGGGTTCTTGCCTGTATTGCAAGGTGTGAGATTGAGCACGGCTCAATGCCCGACCTCGGCAGAAGATAGAGAAAAGATGAGTGTCATCCCCAATGCCTCAGCCATAGGGTCTATTATGTATACCATGCTGTGTACCAGACCTGATGTGAACCTCGCCGTAAGTTTGGTAGGAAGGTACCAAAGTAATCCCGGCATGGAACACTGGACAGTGGTCAAGAACATCCTGAAGTACCTGAAAAGGACTAAGGATATGTTTCTCGTTTATGGAGGTGAAGAAGAGCTCGTCGTAAAGGGTTACGTCGATGCTAGCTTCGACACAGATCTGGATGACTCCAAGTCGCAAACCGGATACGTGTATATTTTGAATGGTGGGGCAGTCAGCTGGTGCAGTTGCAAGCAAAGCATCGTGGCGGGATCTACATGTGAAGCGGAGTACATAGCAGCCTCAGAGGCAGCACAGGAAGCAGTCTGGATGAAGGAGTTCATCACCGACCTAGGAGTTATTCCCAATGCGTCGGGTCCAACGACTCTCTTCTGTGACAACACTGGAGCTATTGCCCTTGCCAAGGAGCCCAGATTCCACAAGAAGACCAGGCATATCAAGCGTCGCTTCAACTCCATTCGTGAACATGTTCAAGATGGAGACATAGATATTTGTAAAGTGCATACGGATCTGAATGTCGCAGATCCGTTGACTAAACCTCTTCCACGAGCAAAACATGATCAACACCAGAACTCCATGGGTGTTCGATTCATCACAATGTAGCTAGATTATTGACTCTAGTGCAAGTGGGAGACTGTTGGAAATATGCCCTAGAGGCAATAATAAAGTGGTTATTATTATATTTCCTTGTTCATGATAATTGTCTATTGTTCATGCTATAATTGTGTTATCCGGAAATCGTAATACATGTGTGAATACATAGACCACAACATGTCCCTAGTGAGCCTCTAGTTGACTAGCTCGTTGATCAATAGATGGTTACGCTTTCCTGACCATGGACATTGGATGTCGTTGATAACGGGATCACATCATTAGGAGAATGATGTGATGGACAAGACCCAATCCTAAGCATATCACTAGATCGTGAAGTTCGTCTGCTAAAGCTTTTCTAATGTCAAGTATCATTTCCTTAGACCATGAGATTGTGCAACTCCCGGATACCGTAGGAATGCTTTGGGTGTATCAAACGTCACAACGTAACTGGGTGACCATAAAGGTGCACTACAGGTATCTCCGAAAGTGTATGTTGGGTTGGCACGAATCGAGACTGGGATTTGTCACTCCGTATGACGGAGAGGTATCTCTGGGCCCACTCGGTAATGCATCATCATAATGAGCTCAATGTGACTAAAGAGTTAGCCACGGGATCATGCATTACGGAACGAGTAAAGAGACTTGCCGGCAACGAGATTGAACAAGGTATAGGGATACCGACGATCGAATCTCGGGCAAGTATCATACCGGTAGACAAAGGGAATTGTATACGGGATTGATTGAATCCTCGACATCGTGGTTCATCCGATGAGATCATCGTGGAACATGTGGGAGCCAACATGGGTATCCAGATCCCGCTGTTGGTTATTGGCCGGAGAGATGTCTCGGTCATGTCTGCATGGTTCCCGAACCCGTAGGGTCTACACACTTAAGGTTCGGTGACGCTAGGGTTGTTATGGGAAATAGTATGTGGATACCGAATGTTGCTCGGAGTCCCGGATGAGATCCCGGACGTCACGGGGAGTTCCGGAATGGTCCGGAGGTGAAGATTTATATATGGGAAGTTATCATACGGTCACCGGAAGTGTTCGGGGTTTTTTCGGTATTGTACCGAGACCACCGAAGGGGTTCCGGGGGTCCACTGGGAGGGTCCACCTGCCCCGGAGGGCCCTATGGGCTGTATGGGGGAGGGAACCAGCCCCTAAGTGGGCTGGGCGCCATCCCCCCCTAGGGCCCATGCGCCTAGGGTTGGGGGAAACCCTAAAGGGGGGCGCCCCCCTTGGCTTGGGGGGCAAGCCTCCTCCCCCTGGCCGCCCCCCCCCCTCTAGATCTGATCTAGAGGGGCCGGCCCCCTTCCCCCTTGGCCCTATAAATAGAGGGGAGGAGGGAGGGCAGCAGCACCTCATCCAAGGCGCAGCCCTCCCCCTCTCCAACACCCCCTCCTCCTCCGTTTGAGCTTGGCGAAGCCCTGCCGGAGAACTGCAAGTTCCACCACCACGCCGTCGTGCTGCTGGAGCTGTCTTCCCCAACCTCTCCCTCCTCCTTGCTAGATCAAGGCGTGGGAGACGTCACCGGGCTGCACGTGTGTTGAACGCGGAGGCACCGTTGTTCGGTGCTTAGATCAGAATCGACCGCGATCTGAATCGCTGCGTGCACGACTCCTCCAACCGCGTTATTGCAACGCTTCCGCATCGCGATCTTCAAGGGTATGAAGATGCACTCCTCTCTCTCTCGTTGCTAGTCTCTCCATAGATTGATCTTGGTGATGCGTAGGATTTTTTTTTGATTTACTACTACGTTCCCCATCAGGGCCACCCCTCCCCTTTCCTTCCCCTAGGGCCTGCTGTCTAAGGAAGGGGCGCACTAGGGGCTGGTCTGTCCCCCCCCCTTGGCCCATTAGGCCCATACACTTACCGGGGGTGTCCGGAACCCCTTTCAGTGACCCGACGACTACCCGGTGCACTCCGAAACTCTTCCGGTGTCCGAATACCATCGTCCTATATATCAATCTTTACCTCTCAACCATTTCGAGACTCCTCGTCATGTCCGTGATCTCATCCGGGACTCCGAACAATATTCGGTCACCAAATCATATAACTCATATAACACTATATCGTCAACGAACGTTAAGCGTGCGGACCCTACGGGTTCGAGAACTATGTAGACATGACCGAGACACCTCTCCGGTCAATAACCAATAGCGGAACCTAGATGCCCATATTGGCTCCTACATATTCTACGGAGATCTTTATCGGTCGAACCGTTTATGACAACATACGTAATTCCCTTTGTCCATCGGTATGTTACTTGCCCGAGATTCGATCGTCGGTATCTTCATACTTAGTTCAATCTCATTACCAGCAAGTCTCTTTACTCATTCCGTAATACATCACCTCATGACTAAACTCCTTAGTCATTTGCTTGCAAGCTTATGATGTGTATTACCGAGAGGGCCCAGAGATACCTGTCTGATACTCGGAGTGACAAATCCTAATCTCGATCTATGCCAACTCAACAAACACCTTCGGAGATACCTGTAGAGCATCTTTATGATCACCCAGTTACGTTGTGACGTTTGATAGCACACAAGGTATTCCTCCGATATCCGGGAGTTGCATAATCTCATAGTCGAAGGAATATGTATTTGACATGAAGAAAGCAATAGCAATAAACTGAACGATCAATATGCTAAGCTAACGGATGGGTCTTGTCCATCACATTATTCTCCTAACGATGTGATCCCATTATCAAATGACAACACATGTCTATGGTTAGGAAACCTTAACCATCTTTGATCAACGAGCTAGTCTAGTATAGGCTTACTAGGGACACGGTATTTGTTTATGTATTCACACATGTATTTAAGTTTACGATCAATACAATTCTAGCATGAATAATAAACCTTTATCATGATTTAGGAAATATAATAATAACCATTTTATTATTGCCTCTAGGGCATATTTCCATCATGATCATGATGCCTTCATGTTCGTATTTTATTTTATCGACACCTCTATCTCTAAACATGTGGGCATGATTATCGATTTCGGCTTTCGCTTGAGGACAAGCGAGGTCTAAGCTTGGGGGAGTTGATACGTCCATTTTGCATCATGCTTTTATATTGATATTTATTGCATTATGGGCTGTTATTACACATTATGGTACAATACTTATGCCTTTTCTCTCTTATTTTACAAGGTTTGCACAAAGAGGGAGAATGGCGGCAGCTGGAATTCTGGACCGGAAAGGAGCAAATCTGAGAGACCTATTCTGCACAACTCCAAAAGTCCTGAAAATTTACGAAGAATTATTTTGGAATATATAAAAAATACTGGGCGAAGAAAATACCAGAGGGGACCCACTAGGAGGCCACAAGCCTCGGGGGCGCGCCCTACCCCCCCGGGCGCGCCCCTGTGGCTTGTGGGCCCCCCGGCAGGCCTCTGGTGCCCATCTTCTGCTATATGGAGGATTTTGACTTGGAAAAAAATCAGAAGAGAGCTTTCGGGACGAAGCGCCGCCGCCTCAAGGCGGAACTTGGACATAACCAATCTAGGGCTCCGGCGGAGCTGTTCTGCTGGGGAAACTTCCCTCCCGGAGGGGGAAATAGAAGCCATCATCATCACCAACGATCCTGTCATCGAGAGAGGGGCAATCTCCATCAACATCTTCACCAGCACCATCTCCTCTCAAACCCTAGTTCATCTCTTGTATCCGATCTTTGTCTCAAAACCTCAGATTGGTACCTGTGGGTTGCTAGTAGTGTTGATTACTCCTTGTAGTTGATGCTAGTTGGTTTATTCGGTGGAAGATCATATGTTCAGATCCTTAATGATATTCAATACTCCTCTGATTATGAACATGAATATGCTTTGTGAGTAGTTACGTTTGTTCCTGAGGACATGGGAGAAGTCTTGTTATAAGCACTACTCGAATCCACTTCTTTGCCGTCTGCTAATTCTTTGCCGTCCGCTTGCTGACGGCAAATAAGGTCTTTGCCGTCAGCCACAAGAAAACGGACGGCAAAGATGTGGCTGATGGCAAACAAAGTCTTTGCCATCAGCCTGTTCTTTGCCGTCCGCTAGCAGACGGCAAAGAGGTGGGTGGGTCCAGTTATTGTTTAACCAACTCAAGCCCACCGGCCCCACCTCTTTGCCGTCCGCAAGCGGACGGCAAAGAAACTTTGCCGACCGTTGGCTGACGGCAAAGAGGCGGGTATGTTAACGGCCGTCCCGCCCCCCTCTCTTCTCTCCACTCTCTCATTCCTCCCCACCCACACCCGCGCCGCCGCCGCCGACCCCGTCTGCCGTAGCCGGCCGACCCGCACCCCTCCCCTCCCCTGCGCCCCCCGACCTCCACCGCACCCCCGCCGCCCCTTCCACGCCGCCCCCGCCCCCCCCCGTCCCCTCCCCTCCGTCGCCATCCCCCACCCACACCGGCCCGCGCCGCCGCCGCCGACCCCGTCTGGCGTAGCCGGCCACCCCGCACCCCTCCCCGACCTCCACCGCGGCCCCGCCGCCTCTTCCACGTCGGGCAGCCGCGCCGCGGCCGTCCCCGCCTCGTCACCGTCCCCGCCCCATCCCGCCGCGGCCGTCCGGCCTCCCCCTCCACCGGGTCGCCGCCTCCTCCAGCGACCGCCGCAGCCGTCCAGCCGCCCCCTCCACCAGGTGAGCTCCTCCCCTTTTTTTTGTTTAATTAGTTTCTTTTTGTTTCTTTTAGTTTAGTTTCTTTTTTAGTTATAGTTTTAGTTTAGTTTTAGTTTTAGTTCAGTTTATTTTAGATTAGTTTTAGTTTTAGTTTATTTTAGTTTAGTTTATTTTAGATTAGTTTTAGTTTATTTTAGATTAGTTTTAGTTTATTTTAGTTTAGTTTATTTTAGATTAGTTTTAGTTTTAGTTTAGAAGAAGAAGTAGAAGGAGGAGGGAGGAACAGAGGAGGGAAAGAAGAAAGAAGAAAGAAGAAGAAGAGAGAAGTAAGAAGAAGAAGAAGAAGAAGAATGAAGAGAAAGAGAGGAGGAGGAGGAGGAAGGAAGGAGGAGAAGAAGAAGAAGAAGAAGAAGAAGACAGAAGAAGAAGAAGAAGAAGAAGAAGAAGAAGAAGAAGAGAAGAAGAAGGGAAAGAGAAGAAGAGTGAAGAAAGAGAAGTGGAGGAGAAAAGAAGAAGAAGAAGAAGAAGAAAGAGCGAGAAAGGGAGAAGAAAGAAGAAGAAGAAGAGAAGAAGAAGAAAGAAGAAAAGGAAAAAAGATACCCCGACCCCGACCCGACCCCGACCCCGACCCCCGACCCCGCCCCCTGACACCACACCCCGACCCCGACCCCGACCACCGACACCCCGACACCTGACACCCCGACCACCGACACCCTGACACCACACCCACCCTTACCCCCGACCCCCGACCCCCGACAATAAGTAGTAGAAGAAGAAGAAGATGAAAAAAAGAAGTAGAAGTTGAAGATGAAAAAAAGAAGTAGGAAAAGAGGGCGCCCGGGGACGAGCGGGTTAGGGGGTTCCTCGGTGTCGATGGAACCCTAAATAGCAAGTATCGTCGGTGCGAGGTACATGTGGCCATCGGTGTCGAATACTACATCCATGTCCCACAAGTGATGCCGACGTCCGGCGTCCCAAAGCAACTGTTCTCGGCGTCGATGGCGGTCGAACACCATTGCGAATTTGTCTGGCAGCCTCTGCGATGACGATTAAAAGGCAAGTGTTGAAACTTGAAACACCCAAACTGACTCAAGTCGGTTTGGTTGTTTGAAATTTCAAAACTTGGCTTTAATCCTCATCGCAGAGGCTGCCAGACAAATTCGCCAAGGTGTTCGACCATCATCGGCCACCAGAACTATTGTTGCGGGACGCCGGGCGCCGGCTTCACTTGTGGGATGTGGATCTAGTGTTCAACGCCGACCGCCTCATGTAACTTGCACCGATGGTAGTTGCTATTTAGTTTACCCGGGGACGAGAGGGTTAGGGGGTCGTTGTCGATGGAACCCTAAATAGCAAGTATCGTCGGTGCGAGATACATGTGGCCGTCGGTGTCGAACACTACATCCACATCCCACAAGTGACGCCGGCGTCCGGCGTCCCACAGCAACAGTTCTCGGCGTCGATGGCGGTCGAACACCATTGCGAATTTGTCTGGCAGCCTCTGCGATGACGATTAAAAGGCAAGTGTTGAAACTTGAAACACCCAAACTGACTCAAGTCGGTTTGGTTGTTTGAAAATTTCAAAACTTGGCTTTAATCCTCATCGCAAAGGCTGCCAGACAAATTCGCCAAGGTGCTCGACCGTCATCGGCCACCAGAACTATTGTTGCGGGACGCCGGGCGCCGGCTTCACTTGTGGGATGTGGATCTAGTGTTCAACGCCGAGCGCCACATGTATCTCGCACCGATGACACTTGCTATTTAGGGTTCCATCGACGCCAAGGAACCCCCTAACCCGCTCGTCCTGTTGTAAATATTTAGTTAGGTCGACGGAAAAAACAAAATTGCTATGTTACTCATCTTTCGATTTAAATGTGCAGTTTTTTCGTCGCTGCGAGGGTCTAGTGTTCGACGAGCTCTGCCCCTGCGTTCGTGGAGCCGAATTTCCCGATTTCATCTCTTGGTTCAAAAAAACGGTAATTTCCATTAGACACTTTTTTTTCTTTGGCTAATTTGTGACTAATGCAACAATCCTTTCATATTAAACTTGTAGGCTAATTCAGAGATTATGGATGCCGAATTGAGACAAGTAGCTATTGGTTTTAACTATAAGGTCCGTTCATTTGACAAATACGACATCAACGGGTATCGCTTTCGTACCTATGGCAAAGAGCTATCTATGGCCGACCGAAAGTCTACATATTGTTGTGTCTCTGCTATCGGCGAAGGAGGTATCGAGTATTATGGAAGAGTTGAAGCAATTTATGAACTTGAATTCTATGGTGAAAACCCACCAAACGTCGTAGTCTTCAGATGTTATTGGTTCCAGCCGAGGGAGACTAGAAGGACTCATGAACATATAGGGCTAGTCGAAATCAAACAAAGCACCCATTTGGATGTTCCCGATGTCTATATTACGGCTCAACAGGCAACCCAAGTTTTCTATCTACCGTGGGCCTGTCAAAGTGATCCAAATCTCAGTGGTTGGGACGTCGTTTATGAAGTGCCGCCACGTGTTAGACCACCTCCCCCCAATGAAAAGGATTATGAACCTCACATTAACCAAGACACATATGACGAAGGAGAATTCTTCCAAGAAACATGTCTTTCCAAAAAACGTTTCAAGAACCGCTCTACTCCACCCCAGAACATTGAAGTAGACAACGATAGTGAATCCGACTTCACCCCTGAGCTGGAACAAGAAGAGCCGGAAGAAGAAGAAGTTACTGCTGCAGATGACCTATCAATGCTAGAACGATTACGTAAAGGTGGCCTTCCACATGATGATGCATTTATTAATGATGATGATGAGCGCGTCATTACCGACAGTGATGATGATGATGCTTTTATTAATGATGATGACGAGCACGTCATTACCGATAATGATTATTAGGTATTCAAATTTTTATGTTGTACTTGATTTATATAGTTATTTGTATGATTGTATGATTTATATAGTTGGTATTTATAATTTTCTTACTTTGTATGATTGTTTCTTATACATAGTGCCATGGTCTTGATTTCCGTCCCGGTCGGCCCTCGCCCGCTTTATGATTCGGATGTGGTAAATTCTCTTTCATAACTATTTGTTGCATTTCGCATTTATGCAAATTATGGCCATCAAGTTGATATAGAGATATTTTAATCTAGGAGGTATGTGAACCGGAATTTGAAACGGATCCTCTTGTCGAGAAGTTAAATTTAGTTGAAAAAGAAAATGAGTATTTGAAAGAAAAAATTAAAAGAATTGAAGAAGAGAAGATGACATTGGAGTTGTATGTTGCCGATGCCATCGATGATCACAAGATGAAGATGAATGCAATGTGCTTGAAGATGAATGCAATGCGCCTGAAGCTTAAGAAGATTAGAAAATATGCCATTGATAATGAGGCTTGGTATCATTATGCCGTTGGATCAATTGTTACCTTAGTTGCGATCTTCATCACATTTGTTGTGACGAGGGTAAGTTTTCTCTAGTGTTTTGCTTTACAAATGGGTACTTAGCTTATTTTCCTCCTAAATGGCATAATTACCTAAGTTAGATAAAAAATAAGCTATACTTAGCTTATTCAGTTCATTTATGACATACTTAGCATACTTAGGTAAAAAATGGCATGATACTCTTTGTTAGCTCCAAAATGATATAGACTTAGCTTATTTTCCTCGAAAATGACATAATAACCTTACTAAGCTCCAAAATGACCTATTTACCTACCTTAGCTCTAAAATGACCTACACTTAGCATTTTTACCTAGCTTAGCAATAAAATGACATTTTTACCTACCTTAGTTAGAAGAAGAAGAAGATAAAGAAGAGGAGAGGAGAAAAAGAAAGAGAAGAAAAAAAAATCTTCTTCTTCTTCTTCTAACTAGTCTTCTTCTTCTTCTTCTTCTAACTTTCATCCTTTCCAATTTGCAGATTTGCTTTACATGAGGAAGCTTGGATTCATGGAGTGTACTATTCTTGTGGTGCTTCCTTGTTGTTTATGAAAACTTGTTTGGATATGTAAGTCTATATGGATATGTTGTTGGAAACTTGTTTCTGGTTATGTATATATGGATATGTTGGACTTTGTTGAACTATGTTGTTGGATTGGATGAAATATGTTGTTGGACATGCTGTTGGATATGTTGGATATGTATGCATGTATATCTGTGTTTGAAACCATGTCTAATTAATGGGATTTAAATAAAAACAGGGGATATATAGCCTCTTTGCCGTCCGCTAGCGGACGGCAAAGAGGACACGTGGCAGTCACCTGCGCAAACTGGGAACACTGGCTGCCTATTTGGTCATTTTGCCGTCTGCTAGCGGACGGCAAAGTGACCATCTATGTCGTCTGCCAGCAGACGGCAATGATTCAAACCTCTTTGCCGTCTGCTGGCGGACGGCAATGATTCAAACCTCTTCCTAGCTGGGCTCTTTGCCGTCCGCCAGCGGACGGCAAAGATTTTTGACTCTTTGCCGTCCGCTGGCGGACGGCAAAGAGCGCCGTTAACCCCCTAACGGCTCTCACGCCACCGCATTGCCGTCAGCTGTCTTTGCCATCTGCTGGCCTCGGATGGCGGACGGCGTAATCCTTTGCCGTCCGTTTCTAAGAAGCGGACGGTAAAGAAGGCCTTTGCTGGCAGGCTTTCATCGGGACAGTTTGCCGCCCGCTAGCGGACGGCAAAGCATTTTGCCGTCCGTGATCTATGCCTTTGCCGTCCGCCATGGCGGACGGCAAAGAAGCTGATTCCAGTAGTGAAGTAATCATGTGAATTTGGTATTCGTTCGATATTTTGATGAGATGTATGTTGTCTCTTCTCTAGTGGTGTTATGTGAACGTCGACTACATGATACTTCACCATTGTTTGGGCCTAGGGGAAGGCATTGGGAAGTAATAAGTAGATGATGGGTTGCTAGAGTGGCAGAAGCTTAAACCCTAGTTTATGCGTTGCTTCGTAAGGGGCTGATTTGAATCCACATGTTTCATGCTATGGTTAAATTTATCTTAATTCGTCTTTCGTAGTTGCGGATGCTTGCGAGAGGGGTTAATCATAAGTGGGAGGCTTGTCCAAGTAAGGACAGCACCCAAGTACCGGTCGACCCACATATCAAATTATCAAAGTAACGAACGCGAATCATATGAGCATGATGAAAACTAACTTGACAATAATTCCCATGTGTCCTCGGGAGCGCTTTGCTTTATATAAGAGTTCGTCCAGGCTTGTCCTTTGCTACAAAAAGGACTGGGCCACCTTGCTGCACCTTAGTTACTTTTGTTACTTGTTACCCGTTACGAATTATCTTATCACACAACTATCTGTTACCGATAATTTCAGTGCTTGCAGAGAATACCTTGGTGAAAACCGCTTGTCATTTCCTTCTGCTCCTCGTTGGGTTCGACACTCTTACTTATCGAAAGGATTATGATAGATCCCCTATACTTGTGGGTCATCAAGCAACGACGTCAGGCAGCCTACACGTCGAACTCCCCCAACTGGGAGGCCTAGTTCGCGATGGAGCACGACATCGCGCCACTGCGGCGACGTGCAGCTTAACGCTGGCTACGTGCCACCGCTCACCGAGGTCAAGCTGGAGGAGGAGGAGGAGTAGGCGGCCTACCAGGACGCTATTGATGCGGCGACGCAGCGCACCATGGAGGACAGCCGGCGCAACGAGGACGAGCATTGGGATGGCCCGGAGGAGGCCCTCGCCCTGTCAGCGGCGGGGGACTCGGTCTACGACCCGCTCTACCCCCCGCCACCGTCGCCGCCGCCTGTCCTCAAGCCCGAGCGCGCGTCCACGCCCACGTGTAAGCGCTCGCCACCGCAGCCTGCTTGGCCCGTGGAGACCTACACGTGGACGGCGTCGTCCGCGAGTGGGTGAGCGCGCCTCCTGTCCACATGGACGCGATGTCAGAGGAGGAGGCGGCTCACCTCGAGCGCTGGAAGCAGCACGGTTGGCGGAGGAGCAGGCCGCTGGCGAGCGCCAGATGCAGTGGAAGCGCGAGGAGGAGGAGGAGCGCGCTTGCTGCACAACAATTTCACCGCGGAACAGACGCCGGAGGAGGCGACGCCGGCGGCGTGGCGCATTCCCGTGGGCTGGGCTGCCGCCATCTTTCATCAACGTCACCGATGACGACCACGGCAAGGACAAGGACAAGGCCTAGTGCAGCCCGCAGGGCATGCTTTTTTATGTTTTATTTAATGCTTAAGTGGATTTTGATCGGTAGTTGACCTGCGTTTTAATGTATAATTATGCTTATTTCGGTCGCTTTTTTTTAGACGCGGAGAAAATGAGTCGACTAACCGTTGAATGCACCGGTCGATCCAAATAAAAAAGCGAACACACCCATCCGCTTACCGACCTAAACTGATAAAAAACCGGATAAAACACGCGTCGGTGGCCGCGTTGGAGTTGCTCTTAGCTCCCTGACCCACTGAAGGAAATGAACCAGACTGAACATACTCACATAAAGCAACAGTTGATGGCTGGTTGAGTTTTTAATTCGCGCCTAGGGATCCTGCTCCGAACGCACATTGTGAGACGGGTGCCAAATACTATATTTTAATGGACTGAGCATCGACTACATAGATAGTGGAAGGCGCTGGAACCCTAGCTATGTACTTGTAAGCCGGGTCTTCGCCCGTGCGACTACCCAATTATCCTCAAATTCGAACCAGATCTTCGGAGTTCTTCGCTGATCTGCATAGATCGAGTGATTTCCAGTAAGTTGGGTCTCACACGGAGCAGCCACGGAGCGGCGCGCGTTCCGGGCGGCAAGCAGCGGGGGTGTCGGCCAGCAGGAGCAGCACGGGGGCGGGGACGGCCAGCAGGAGCGTGCACGGGGACGGGGGCGGCCAGCAGGACTGCAGCGTGCAGGAGCGCGCGCGGACGGCGCACCGGCCGGCAGCAAGCAGGCGACGCGTGAGGCCGGCAGCTTCCGGCGAAGATGGACAGGAAGGCGAAGAGGCCCAGAGAGACGGATGGGGGAGGTATTTTTTTGAATTTCAGTGTCATTTTGGGAGAACCGACGGCGCCATTATGTGCTTCATTATTATCTGTTGTATGTTTTAGGTTGTTCCTCTATTTGAACATATCTACATTTTCGTTGTATTTGGCGTTCTGTTTAATTAGGATCGGGAGCACAACCACCCCAAATTAATGCTGTGCTTGGTGCAGGTTCCCAGCCCGAGGAGGTCGTAGGCGAGCTGGTGATGGAGCCCAAGTCCTCCGCCACCGCGGAGGACTGGCGCCGCACACTCCCCCGCGTGGTGTCTGCCGTTGCGGCCCTCAACATCACAGCACCCCACGCCTTCGACACCGAGGTCGCGGGAACCGGCTCTGCCACCGGCTTCGTCGTCGACAAGCTCCGTGGCATCATGCTCACCAACCGCCACGTTGTCCTGCCTGGGCCTGTGGTCGCGGAGGCGACATTTGCGAGCAGGGAGGAGATACCTGTGTACCCCATCTACAGAGATCCTGTCAGTGTTTCGTTCTATTTGATTCCATTCGTTTCTGTTTTATTCCGTTGCTAATGGCGTATTTTAATCCAAACTCCCCCCACTCTTCTCTAAGCAGGTACTACATGATTTTGGTTTTTTCCGCTATAAACCAGATGCCATAAATTTCCATAAGTACGAGGAGATCCCCCTACCACCTGAAGCAGCATTTGTCGGGCTAGAGATTCGGATTGTCGGCAATGACAGCAACGAAACGGTTCCCCCCCCCCCCCCCCCCCCCCCCCCCCCCCCCAAAAACAAAGAAAACCTGAATCTCTTGCTGAGTTTCTGGTGTGAACTAGCCCATAGAGTTACATGGTGTAGACCTGGATATTGGAGATTTCATTCCTTACAAGAGAGTTGTCCAGTAGACTGGGTTTCATGTTGTAATATTTTCTGATTCATGTGGACTGGATACAGGTTTCAATTTTAGAGGGAACATTGGCTCGACTAGATAGAGAAGCACCGAACTACAAAAAGTATGCCTTCTTTTATTTTATACATGGATCATTCTGTATTTCTGCATAAATCCGAAGTCCTAACCCTGTTTTACTTTCCTTACTTAAAGGGATGGCTACAATGATTTCAATACATTCTATATGCAGGTAACTCTTTTAAGCTATCTGATATTCTGTACATTTTGTTCAAGTCGGTCATGCTCATGCATCTAAGATGACATTTGGTGATTTGCCCTGCTGCCAGTGCTCATAAGTTAACATATTTTTTGTTTTTTAGGCTGCAGCTGGTACTAAAGGTGGCTCTAGTGGTTCCCCTGTTGTTGATTGCCAAGGAAGAGCTGTTGCACTGAATGCAGGAGGCAGATCTTCCGGCGTTTCTGCCTTTTTCCTTCCGTTAGAACGTGTAAGTTGTTTATGTATTAACACTAATATAGTGCTCCTTCCTCTTTTATGTTTGCTAACATTATCCACCTAAATTGTTCCAGGTAGTTAGAGCACTCAATCAGATACGTGGTTGTTGGGATACATATGGAATTGGCAGCCAGCCAGAATCTGTTTATATTCCTCGTGGTACGCTTCAGGTGCGTATTCTTTCTGATGATCCTTTTGTTCTATTAGATGCTATATCGTTTTAGTTGTTCTGTTTTGGAGAGTTAATTAATGAAGGTCCCGTGGTAATCTGCATTTGTGGATGGGGGAGTAATTCTTTTTTATTATTCCCCTGGTGATGATACACAAAATAGTGAGATGTTAAATCGCGCGAGTTGCATCCTGATCCTTCACGGTACTAGCAGTAGAAACAAGATCTTCTGATCAAGCAAAGATGAACGTAAGATCAAAAACTTGCGTCGAGTAGATTAGATCAACTCCACGCGCAACAGCAACAAAATCCTCATGGATCAGCAATGAAGACGATATTTGGTGTCCCTCAACATGGGACGTTTTCTATAATCTTGTTCAATTCACGTAAAACAACCTGACCTTACATTAGCCGTAACCTGTCCTTTCTATAGGCGACGCTAACCTCTGAGCAAAGCGACTAAGGAAAACCAATCTAACCGGACTCTCTCTTCTCTATCCAAACTAACCACCATGATCACTAGCAACCGGCCTAGACTCATACCTCCATATGTAACTAGCTAGTACTAGCAGTAGCATTTGCCTAAAACAAAAGGATGCCATGCTTGTAGCCCTCGGACTATGCAACAATGACAGGAAATAAACATCACGTATGTAGCGCTTGCCTGTTTCTTCCCAGCCGATTGGATCACAACTTCTTCGGTGGAGTCCTGAAATTTGGTTTGATCTCTTTCTGCGGTGGTTGAATCTGGAGGAGCATATAACCAACTAAAACTTGTTGCATTGAATTACAATGGTCCAAGTTTCTTTCCTTTTGTGCAGCACATGGAATAGCTCCTAACATACCTGTTGTCTTCTTTGTTGGTCCTTTCATTGGCATCTCGTTCTTGAATGATATAGCTTGAATTATTTTTGGACATGAAACAATAGTTTTGTCACCGGTGGTCATATAACCTGGAGTCTGGAACTCAGATCATCCATGATTCATTTCTTTCTTCTGTCCTTTTGAAAGGTGACTTTTCAACACAAAGGTTTTGAAGAAACTCGACGTCTTGGACTCATGGAAGAAACCGAGAAGGTATGTACTTCTTGTCCTCCTTTTTCTAGTTTGGAGAAAGATCTATACTTGTCTTTTCACGGCTCTGTGCTGTATGATTAATTGCACCTTGAAATTTCGGCTTGTATAGATGGTACGACAGGTCTCTCCAGCAGGCGAGACTGGAATGCTGGTTGTTGATTCTATGGTAATGTTTTCCTCTTAGTTTTGTTATTTTAAACATGTTTTTTTCCCGCTCAGCTTGCTGCTTCTTCCATTGTACCTTTTGATGCCATCCAGAAGCTGTATAATTCTGTCCTTGCAGGTGCCAGAGGGGCCTGCAGACAGAAAACTGGAACCTGGTGACGTGCTGATTCGCATGAACGGGGACGTAAGATTGTTTTCAAACGTTATACTAATTACGTTTCACCTTAAATTTTCTCCCCTGTACTGATATTCCGTGACTTCATTGATTGTACTGCTGATACCACTAGTCTTCTCACATCCCTGATCATTTTATCGAATAGAAGAAGAAAGCTGACGAGGAAACCTATTAAACAATGCACACGCCCATTTGACATGGTTTTAAGGCAGTAAGGCGAGGCGAGGGCCCTACCCTTGCCCCAACTATTAAGAGTTAAGACATGAGGCTAGGCCATACCTTGGACAATCCTAACCTACCTTGGCGGCAAAATAAAGCCCTATTTAGTTTTACGTGAATTTGCTGATTTCGGTGGTTGTTGAGCCTATGAAACCTTATAGCACCCATCTCTCCCATCCTCTTTGCACTTTCTCCGGCCATCCATTAACAGTCTATCAGGTCATTATGTCGTGTAGTATAATAGATGAAACATGCATTTTTAAAGCACCAAAACTGGCCTGCTTATCTTAGGATCAAGCACAAAGCCAAACTCATAGACACATGGCACATGAGAACAAGAGATCAGAAGTTCAGAGCAGAACATGAGTCAAAGAACAGAGCACGGGCACATGAGAAATCACTTCTTCAGAGCACCAATGTGATCAAAATGCAGGAACAGAACAGAGGCAGCGAGGAGAAGAAGACCGAGGGAGAAGGGAGGGTGAGAGGGGAGAGTGAGAATATACATCACGAGTCTCGAGCATCTCCTGCTAGGAGAGTTGCCTTCGCTGCCAGATATGAGCAGTGCAGAGGGAGTTGGAAGACAAGAGTGGAGCAGAGTAGCTGATGCTCTGATACCAAATCATGCGGGAGGCTCCTGGATTTTGGCCTGATCTTCACGTTTGGAAGGAGGATAACTACTGAAGCCTGATGTAATCAGCGCCAACAACAAACTCCAACGAGAAAGCCTTTGACAAATGATATCCACCCAAAAGGATACTACTTTCCACACAAAGGGTGATCTTGTTTCTTGCAATCCCAGTGAGAAATACAAGAACTAAGATGGAGGGAATCTCCCAGCCTAGGGTGGCTTCTAGCCCAAACCCTAGGAGAAGGAGCGAAACTCCACTATGTTTTCTCAAATGTCTGCTAACCCTAGAATTGGTGCAGCTGGTGCCCTTACGTAGCGTCCAACAGCCAGCTCACAAGTTGGGCCAAAGCCCAAACACACAGCTCACACAGAAAACACTGTTCAGGCGCTGAAAACACTAGTTACTTCGGAGGCTCCTGAGTTCTGCATCTTCCCTTAATTCTGAAGCCTTGGAAAAATGTGCTGGTTCACTCTGGAGATTCCAGAGTTAAAGAGGAGATTCCGCCATGCAGGGAGTCTCCCGTGGTCCTTGCTTCCCACTTTAAGTTGAGTGTCCTCCTTGGCTGCAACTTGATAATGTTTCTTCTCCATCATGACATACGCAAAGCTGAAAAATGGAGAAGCAACAACATTTAGGAAGTACCCAGTTTAAGAGCTAATGTTGTTATTAAAAAAAAGGAAGTGATGCACCATGCCATGATTCCTTGCTCTACGTGCAAAATCCTGCAATGAGGAGGTGAATGACACTTTTCGTGATTCAACATGGAACCTTGGGATGCTGTTATCAAGGTGTTGGTTCCATGTGGCCTGAATGCTAGGGAGGCCCTCATCAGTAGGCAGGGCAGGGCAAAGAACGGCAGGAAGAAAAGAGAGATAGAGGGGAGGAAAGCCTCATACTCTGAGCTCAACCAAATCCGCCTGCGCTGGAGCACATTGGGATGGTGGCACTGCAGCGGCCGCCTAGGGTTGGCTAGATGGGGGATCGCGGCAGCCTGGTGCTCTCTTTCCTTCTGTTCCCTCTCCTCTTAGCTTCACACTGCAGCCTGTTCCCACCCACTACAGTTTCTGTTTCCCGCCCGAGCTCCTCTGTGGTGTCTGCTTTGGGCTAAGACATCTCTCCAACACTGCCTTAAAGATGCTCTAAGCCTCTTAAACTGTTTTCACGCTACTGTATGGTGCTTGCGAGACCTTGCCATCGAAGGGTGCCCCAAAATAACGGCTAGGCAAGGCCTTAAACTATGTGTTTGGTGAAACTTTTAAATAGGAGAATATAATGGAAACATTGCAATCCCCACACACTTGTTGACAAGTGTTTTGAAGCGCTGTAAGCGGAGGCCAGTTACAAATAATGGAAAATAGGGAGTATTGACAATGTGTCTTCAGTAGCTTATGTAGAAGGCAGTGTCCCCCCTAGGCATTTTCAGATGGTGTGTTTACCACAGGCCATCAGTTTTTTTAATCTTGCGTGTTGGTTCTCTGAAAGTTATTTCATGTTATTTGTACTCAGGTGCGTAACCTAACTATAAAACTTGGCTGCTTATTGTTCACTATATTTCTTTTCACTGATGCATTTTTCATGTTATTTTAATTTGCCATGCCACATTAATTTCTTATCCAACGATGTTCTTAACTATTTACAGGTTGTAACAAAATTTCTCACTATGGAGTCCTTACTTGACGAGAGCGTTGACAAGGAGATAAATTTGCAGATTGAAAGAGGCGGAATTCCTTTAACAGTAACGCTGCAGGTAGTTTGCGAGCTTGACATGTCTTGTTTAATCTTTATACCAGAGAGCAGTATATATGATGGATTACTCCCTGTAATACGGCATCTTCGACTTTATTTTTCTATTATAACATTAGTTTGCCGCGTCATACCAATTTGACTCTTCAGGTACAGGATTTGCACTCCATAACTCCAAATCATTTCCTGGAACTTAGTGGTGCTGTCATCCATCCACTTTCATACCAGCAGGTAAGCAACCCTGCTTTCATTGTTCTTTTCTGAGCCGAATAGCTTATGCTCTCAGAGTCTCAGGGAAAGAATATGTATTTATTTCTGTAGTATTTGGCCTTCAAGAACATTTTAATGCAAATATAATTTGGACAGTGAGTCAGTGAAACTCTATTCCTTGGTGCCGCCTTACTCCTTTCCCCTGCTACAGCATCCTGTCCGCCTCTGGCGGGGGGAGCTCTCGTTGCTTGTATAGTAGGGTTGCTGGTTCTCCTTTTGTTGAAGGCACCTGGATCCAGTATGGGCTTGGGGTCAACGACCCTTTCTCGGATGTGAATTGTTGCCTCATCCCAAGCTCATGCCAGGACCTTCTTTCCTGAGGAGGAGGCGCTTGGATCTGGATCATTCTTCCATCTACTCCATCTCTGGTGGCTGTTTGGCTAGGTGGTGGATGACGATATGGTGTAGACCTATTCCAAGTCCAACTTGTCTTAGGTGAATATTGCAATAAACTCTACCAGCCTGAAGTATCCAAGTTGGTTCAAGCTGTTGCTCTGGATTAATGAGGATCAGAAGAATTGGGAAGGCAAGAATGTTATCGGCGCTAATTTTTCAGCTTTATATTTCCCATCATTATCATCATGAACTTGAGCTTTACAAGGAAGGAAGCAAATGAAGTTAGCTTGGTTCATCTTGCTCATATCATAGATATAAAGCTTCAATTTAAGCCGGTTAATCTTCATATCCAAGCAGTTACATGGAAAGGTAGCATTCGAGAATATAAACAGGATAACCACTTTGCTGTCATATGTTTGAGGCATGCCTTGATGGTGCTCATACCAAAGATATTAGAGCTTCTTTGTACTATTGGCGAGCACAGTTACTGAGCCCCCCGAAGATTCCAGTTGTGGTTGTGCGACGGTGTAGGCCATCAGGCTCCTTTTGTAGCCTTCCTTATCTTTGTTATGTAGTATCTTTAGCTTTCTTCATATATGAGCAGCATGGCACCATGTTTCAAAACTCTGTTTCACAGAGTTGCTCCTCTGTAATGCTCCCTCCATTCCAAATTAGTTGAAGTTCTAGCTTTTTCCTAAGTCAAACTTATTTAAGTTTGACCAAATCTATAAACATTATATTAGCA
Source organism: Thinopyrum elongatum (assembly GCA_011799875.1). Lineage (NCBI taxonomy): Eukaryota > Viridiplantae > Streptophyta > Magnoliopsida > Poales > Poaceae > Thinopyrum > Thinopyrum elongatum. Next base: position 116,882,286 of record CM022302.1, on the reverse strand, counting down.
TCTATAACACCAAATTGGTTTCATTAGACTCATCATAAATATATTTTCATAATCTGTATATTTGATGTTGTAGGTATTAGCATGTTTTTTCTATATACTAGGTCAAACATAAAGTAGTTTGACTTGGGACAAAACTAAAACTTCCAACTAATTTGGAACGGAGGGAGTATTACAGAGGAGCAACTCTGTGAAACATTTTGGTCTATAGAGTGTGTATTTATGTTTATGTAGTCTATGAAAGCATCATTGGGACATGAACTTAAACTAATCTTGTCTGTATGATGTTTCAGGCTAGAAACTTTCGGTTGGTATGTGGTAGTGTATATGTTGCTGAAGCAGGGTAAGACATCTGACAGTTTATGTTCCATTTCCTGAAATTTGTATGTCTTATGCAACATGGTGCTATGCAGATACATGTTCTCCCGAGCATCGGTTCCACGACTTTCTGTTATCAAAAAGTTGGCTGAACAGGATATCCCAGATTTAAATGCACTTATTGCTGTTATTTCAAAACTGTCTAAGGGAGACGAAGTGGTCCTTCAATATGTGACATATACTGAACCACACCGGAGGAAGGTAGAAAATCTTCCCTAGCAGCTTTATCATGAAAGTTCTTTGTGTATTTGTTAGAATACAACTAAAATTTCGTCTTATTGGTGTGTCCAGCATGCAGTAGTGAGGATTGATCAGCATGGATGGTATACGCCTCCTCAGTTGTATCGTCGAAATGATGCAACTGGATCTTGGAGTGCAAAACCAGCTATGGCATTGGACTCTCATTATGTGGTTTCATTTCATCAAGGTGGTCCGAGGAATTCTGCTAGCACGAAAGGCTCTGACTTTGCTAGAACAATACCTGGTTACACTTCATTGGCAGAACGAGAAATTGAACCAGCTCTTGTAAGGTTTGAGGTGAGCAACATCTAAACTTTGGAAGCCACCTCACTCATATGTTTCTAATTTTCTACTTCTCTATAGGTGCGTGTGCCACCAATATGCATGATTGATGGAGTGCATGCTAAACATTTCGTTGGAGCTGGTTTAATAATACACCATTCCGACTCTCTGGGTCTAATTGCTGTTGATAGGAATACAGTTGCTATATCTATCTGTGATATAATGATTTCTTTTGCCGCACATTCCATTAAAATACCTGGAGAGGTATGAGCTTATCCCTCCTTTATTGATTATAATTGTAAGGCATACATGATTACCATTAAATAATAACTTCCACCTTTTGGCTTTCAGGTAGTTTTTCTGCATCCCGCTCACAACTTTGCATTGGTTGCATATGACCCTTCGGCACTAGGAGATGGTGCATCCGTTATCCGGGCTGCTGAACTTCGTCCTGGTTTTTTTCTGCAGAGTGCTTTTATGCCTTAATTTTTGACCAAGTGATCCATTTTCAATGTTTAAGAAATTCCTTAATTTTTTATATGTGTAGAACCTGCCTTGCGCCGAGGAGATCCTGTGTACCTAGTTGGGGTAAATGAAAGCTTACAGGTTATATCAAGGGAAACAAAAGTAGCTAATTACGCACCTATTAACATTTTCTCCGGTGACTGCCCACGATACCGCGCAATGAATATGGACGTCATTGAACTCGATTATGGTACTTTCCACAAACATTTCAACAAAACTATGTTCTTCTGTCTCAATTTTCATATCAACTATATCGGTGAATGTTTATTCCAGCTGGTTACGAATATTCGGGTGTAGTGACCGACGAGCAAGGGCGGGTTCAAGCGCTATGGGCCAGTGCTTCCAGACAGGTCAGTCTGGGTTGGAGTTGTTCATGTTAGTCTGTTGTCCAAGTAATGATGCTCGCATAGTCGCATGTTCCCAGGAGCATTTATTCAAAAGAAAAAAGAAAGAACAAGATGGCGGCTTGCACGCATGCTTAGCCGCTTGATATCTCTAACATCAAGTAAATGTGCAATAGAAGAGAAACATATTCACCGCATTTAAAGGCCTTAAATTGCTGAAATGTTACTTGAACTAAAGCGGATGAATTGTTTAGTTTACCTGTCATAATGAGTCATAACCTCTACATTTGATGTTGTTGATTCCCACGTACTAGTTGAGTATAACTTCATCAATTATTTTCTACAGGTCTACGGTTGTACCAGCAAAGGGGATGATCAGTTCGTTGTAGGTATACCAATATATCTGATAAGTCGAGTCCTTGAGAAGGTAATCTCTGGTGCTCCTGGACCATTTCGTCTTATCAATGGAATTAGGAGAACAATGCCATCTGTCAGACTTCTGGAGGTGGAGCTTTATCCAATTGAGCTCTCAGAGGCAAGAAGTTATGGATTGAGCGATAGCTGGGTGCAGGTAATTAGATCTGTTCATCTTTTAATCTTATCTGAAATTGATATCTTATCTGACAAACATGATAGTTCTCCTGTGTTGCATACATTAAATATTTACTGTTCTATATGATTAATGTTGTAGGCTCTTACTAAGAAGGACCCAATGCGAAGACAAGTATTGCAAGTTAAAGGTTGCTTTGCTGGATCAAAAGCGGAAAATGTTCTGGAAGACGGAGATATGATTCTTGCAATCAATAAGGAGCCTATTACATGCTTCCTTGACATTGACAATGCTTGCGAAAATCTGGTCGGTTCAGATGAAATGCTTAAGATAACAATATTTCGCGAGGTGAGGATGGTCTATGAGGAAAAAAACTTTTTCTCTGACGAAGTATGATTGAATCAGTTATTTATCAGCAGTATAACTGTTTCAACATTCGAGCAGGGAAAAGAAATAGACCTTATTGTTGGAACAGATGTAAGAGACGGTAATGGTACAACACGTCTGGTGAACTGGTGTGGATGCATATTTCAGAATCCTCATACGACTGTACGTGCACTTGGTTTCATGCCAAAGGAAGGCCATGGAGTTTATGTTGCTAGGTGCGTTTCATATTCCTTCACACATTTGTATGCCCAAATATTAGAAACTGTTGATAGAATAGCCAAAACATCAAATAGGGGGTGCCCACTGGGACACAGTAAGACATTCAGTGCAAGTCAACTACAGTTGACATGGTCAACTCCTGGTCCAACTTGGTCAACGGAGGCCTAGGTGCCAAGCCTTGGTGGAAGGAAGTCCAGGTACCAAGCCATGGTCAAGGAAGTCAGGAGGAAGCCTTGGTCAAAAGGGTAGTCAAACAACAACCACCAAGCCTTTGTCCTAAGCAAGTTTGAGTGGGCTACATATGAAACCCAATAGAAAACATGTGGTAACCAAAAGGTGAAGTGAGAAAAGAAAAGTAAGCAAACTACAAAAGACTAAAATTAAGGTCCCAGCACATGGATTGCTGATTTCCATGTTCTCGTATCAAGAACCAAATCTTTAAGTACACCCAATCCGTTTTTACCGCTTCTTCCCATGTCAACTTTGGTCGTTCCCTACCCCTCTTAGTATTTTCGCTACCCTTTGAAATCCCACTATTAACTGGTGCTTCTGGAGGCCTCCGTTGGATATGCCCAAACCACCTTAGTCGGGGTTGGACAAGCTTCTCTCCAATTGGTACCACACCTACCCTATCACGTATTATCTCGTTCCTATTCTGCCTTTTTTGCATGGCCACATATCCACCTTAGCATGCACATCCCTGTGACACTCATTTGTTGGATGTGTTGTCTTTTAGTGGGCCAATGTTCTGCTCCATAAAGCATCACATGCCTGATTGTCGTCCTATAGGACTTACCGACCTTCTTGGCACAGAGGATGCCAGATGCTTTCTGCCACTTCAGCCACCCTCCTGTGATTGTGTGGTTAACATCCTAATCTGTACCACCATGTCTTTGCAGCATTGATCCCAAGTAACAGCAGGTGCCCTTTGTAGGCCCTATCTGTCCTTCTAGACTAGCCTCTTCCTCGCACCTAGCACCACTGAAGTTGCAGCTCATATACTCAGTCTTGGTCCTACTAAGTCTAAACACTCTGGATTCCAAAGTATGTCTCCAGGGTTCGATCCACAGCGGCTCCTGGAAGTTCATTTGGAAAAACTGGGCGCCTCCTTGGTGCGCTTCTTCCACTGGCTCGCCGATCAGGACCGGTGTTGGACTGCCGACCGCCTTGCACACTGCGGCCTTCAGCACCACACTTCATGCTTCCGCTGCTGCCAGAGCCCCGAGACAATACACCACCTGCTGCTTTGCTGTCCGTTTCAGACAGGGTTGGCATGAGATGCTTGCCTGGCTCCGCATGTCTTGCACGCTGCCAGACCATGATACTAACCTTCTGGACTGGTGGCATGCTGCTAAACAGCGCACCCCGCGGCCCATGCGCAAGGGCCTCGCCTCCATGGCCTTGCTCATCCCATGGATGATCTGGAAACACTGACGAATGTGTCTTCGAGGGCGCCCAACCTTCAGTCAGCAGCCTTGCTGTGAAGATCAAGGACGAGGCGTCGCTCTGGGCCAAAGCTGGTGCTTCAGGGTTTCGCGACACTCTGCCCCAGACCTGGGATGTACATTAATTTCCTGCATTTCTCACTCCCTGTACCTCTTAGGAGGAATGTAACTTGAACTCTGTTTAATGAAAAGAAACGCAAGTCTCCGAAAAAAAATATGTCTCCAATGCTCTAATTCCTGTTGACAGCCACCCTAGTTTCAAAAAGGAGAAGAGTGGTGTCTCTCATACAAAGGCCCATGGGAAAGAAGCCCATCCATCCTTGTGAGAATACAAGCCATGTTCCACCATAGACCATGGACCAAGACAACTCCAAGTGGTGCACCTAGTCCGCACTATTCTTATAGATCATAGGACAAGAGTAAGTTCATTAGCCACCTCCTAGCCACTATAAAATGAGGGGCACCCCCTCCTCTTAAACTGCTCCTCTTATCACTCCCTCATTCTTGAGGCTTGTATGAACTCTCTCCTCCCCCTTTTAAGCTCTCCCTCTCCACCAAGGAGAGTCAAAAGGTGCACCATCCCCTAGTGTCATAGCAAGGTCCTTCTCCCTTGTGGATCTAGGGACCTTCTTCATCTCTCATCTCTTGCTCTTACATCTAAGATCTGGACAAGAAACAAGGTTAACCCTCCAATCTAGCACATCCCACTTGTATACCAAGGTGATAATTCAAGCTCCCTCCAAGATCTATGAGCCTGATTGGTTTGGAGCCAATATTTGGCAACTCTAAAAATTTGGCAGCTGATTGGTTTGGCTCCAACTTTTGGCAACTCTTATAGCCAAAGTTGCCAAATGTTGGCAAGTTTGAGCTTTTGCCAAATGTTGGCATGCCATGAGGCTACATCTAAGCTTTCCTCCCATGAGGAACACTTGAGATCAGGGATATCGGGGAAGTGGTGCCTTGCAAAGGAGATTTGAGGCGCCAAGGCTAGGGAGGGAGGACAGGGGTATGACCAACCTTGTTATCTTGGCGACATCTTCTATGGAGCATCTCTCTTGCCCCATGCATTTGAGGTAGGCTCCAATGGTGGCGAGCAAGAGGGACTAGGGCGTAGGTACCTCACAGTGCCGAATCTAGTTAAGAAGCATACCCGTGTCCCCCCCGTGTGTCTTGTGACGTGCCGGTTTGGGCAACTTGCTTCTCACAATGAGCACCGGCAAGGCTTGATCATCACGTTTTGGGGGCCTACGGCACCGAAGCTTTGGGTAAGTCCCCCATGCCCCTAGATGGTATCCCCATCAGACAGGCACTCCCTATCGGTTAACTTTAATCTAATAATTGGAACACTAAACACAGGCTAGTAGAGGCCAATGAGAGTTCGCTAAAGGGATAATGCTGCTTTTAGTTGTTCTGATATGCTATTTCTGTTTTCAAGTTGTGTGCACTGGCTGCTGTGGAGCAGCAATGAACAAGAGTGCACCATGTAAGACCTATAATTTTGTTAGGAAAATATGTAAACAAATTAATAAATATCCTGGATTTGCAGCCTTAAACACCCTTTTCTACTTTTTGCATGGTTAACCAACTTAATGAAGAAGGAAGGTTTATGTATATATTGGATTTGCAGCCTTAAAGCACATTTTAAATACCAGTTTTGAATGGGTAATGAGCAGCAAGGTCTTTATGCAGATATTGTAATGGAAGTCCCGGACATAGATATGGTCTCTGTGCTCCCCAGTGGATAACTAAGGTTAATGGGCGACCAACTCCAGATCTGGAATCCTTTATAGAGGTGTTGAAGGTATGCATTTCCAATACTGAATGGTATTCTTGTTTTGTTATATTCCAATATCTTTGTTTGAATTGACCTTTATATCAGGGATTGGAAGATGGTCAATCTGTTAGGTTGAAGACAGTCCAGTTGAGTGGGAAAACTTGCGTCCTTACTCTGAAACAGGATCTTCACTACTGGCCAACCTGGGAGCTTAGCTTTGAGCCAGAGACTGCAACATGGCGGAGGAGAACAATAAAAACGCTGCAACTGGCTGCAGCTTGATCCGTTCTACTACTGGTAAAGTGCCAAAATTATTTGGGAGTTTTAACCTTGATTTATTTAGTATTGTTCAGTTCTTGATTAATTATATTGTTCAATATAGGTTGCATTTGTTTGGTGTAACGAAACACATGCTTTCCTGTAAAATATTAATGAACACCCATTTGGTTGTCAAATTTGACATGTCTAACCTACTCGTGTCTTAGTTCTAAATTGCGGAATAGCGATGGAGATTTGGTTTCAAGATAGCACGGTGGTAACTAAGTAAATTCTGGAGTTAGATATGATAGTTGATTAGATGCCTTTTACAATTGTACAGTCTTTCTGATGCGTGAGAAACTGATGAAAACTGTTCTTTCCTATTTTTTGTTGTTGTTGTTGTTGCGTTTGCCTGGTTTCAGTCTGAAGCAATCTGAGATCAAACTTCAGTTTTAACTAGTTGTGCAAACTATTTGTTGTTTGGGGTTGCCTTGTACTGAAAGTTAAGTTTCCTTTTCCGTCGATACACAATCATGCCTGCGTTTTCTTATTAGTAGTTAACCCGTGGTAATGTCTGCTTCCATCAGCTTGTAGATTTCATATCTCGCATAAACCATATTTATTTAAACAGGGCCATCAGTAGATTTGCCCTAATTCTGTTACCGTTCTACATGCAGATCTACTTGAAACTTTGAGAGTAGCCAATATCTAAGTGGCAGCAGGAACTTCAATATGAAGCTATCTCGGCACACATTTGCTTTACTGTTTGACATTCGTAATTTGTTGGGTGTTTCATGTTTAAACAATCATGTGCGTATTACTGTTTTATGGTCAGTGTCTTACAACTCATTGTATGATCCAAACTAATTTAACATATGTTATATTTGAGGTCGTATTTATGCACATCAAGAGTATGGAAGAAAAATGTAGAAGCATATGCTCACGGGGCACGTCATGGTGATGCAAAGGATCTTAAAACTTTGGTGTGAGTCCAATGTTAGTGCTTTGCAGACGAAAGAGTTGGTTAAGATGAATAGGGTCAGGGAATAATAAGACATAGACTATTTCAAAAATTACTATTGGGTCTTAGGATCACGTGACCCCTTTTAAAATTATTTGCATTCTTTTGAAAAAGTGAATAAAATCTCACATGTAAATGACTATTAGCGTTTCCAGATTTTTGGTCTTCTGAAGATCGGAATTGATCCGCCGTCTATGGAAAATGGACAACCACAATTGCTTTTTCATAGCCAAATCAATTTCTTTTCTTTTCAACCAGACAGCAACAGCAAATTGTTTCACAAAAAACTTGCTAGTAGATGATTCACTCTAATATCTACAGACCTGACTTTTTTTGGGTTCCTTCAAACCTTTTAACTCAAAAACTTTTGTTTTTTTATGGAAATAAATTCACATGATCCAGAGAACCAGACGTCACCGTCTAGTGACTCTAGTCCATCTTTGTGTTCTTTCCTAGAAGAAACAATGTTCACTTTAGCGTTCCGTAGCTATACAGCTTGTTACAAGTGGACTTCACAAGACTTCTTCAGCAAATGGTGTGCATGAATATAGCGTCCATGTTACTTTGTGTCCTTGGCTCGAAAGTACCTTTCTACACCCAGACTAATGCTTTTGGTGTGATAGTAAAATAAAAAAAATAGAAAAAAGTTAAAAAAAAATCTGAATTTCTTTATGGCATACTTTTAGAAATGTTTGTTGTGCATGCAAAATTTCATCACGAAATCACATTGTTGGAAGTTGTGGCAAAAAAAAAAAAAATCAAATCTTCAAAATGCGTCTGAAAGTATGATTTTGTTTTTTACCACACCTTTCACCAATGTGATTTCGTGACGAATTTTTTTATGCACAACAAACATTTCTTAAAGTAGGCCTAAAAAAATTCAGAATTGTTTGATTTTTTTTCTATTTTTTTGATTTCACCGTTCACACCAGGAGCATTTGAGCCCAGGTCTAGAAACTTCACGTACCCCTTGGCTACACCAGCCTCACACGGCAAAATTTCGTGTTTTGACCCTTTTCCTATCTTATTTCGGGATCTGACCCACGTTTGAATTTTTTTTGAAATCTGACCCTTTTGCCTACCGCTAGGGACGTTGGCGGTAGGTCCCCACAGCCTACCGCCGTCGGCCGTGGCGGTAGGTGACGAGACGGCGACAAACGGCCGTCAGCTCGGGCTGACGTGTACCAGGACCCTACCGCCAGACCGCTCGGCGGTAGGCTTTTAACACCTACCGCCAAGGACTATGGCGGTAGGGTCCTGGGGTGGATAAGGTTGGGAGGGGGGGACCTTTGGTCCCCCACACTCACTCATTCAGCCCCCACACCTCACACCTCACCTCTCCCCCGAGCTCAAGTCATCCCCCCTCTCTCTTTCTACCACAAAATCCTCTAAAATCTCTCTCATTTGGTTGACATTTCTCCGGTGGATTCGTAGCACTTTCATCACCCAAGGTACCTCTCTCAGTTCCCCTCATTTTGATTAGTTGAAATCTTGGTTTTGTGTGCATTACCTCATTTTATTGCAAACCCTAGTTCATCATTTTGGTGTGGTCAAATCAATTAGTATGATGCATTTAGGCTTATGTTTGTTATTTCCATATGTATTATGTGCCTAGAATTGTTTGTGTATCTAGATCTAGTGCTATGATTAGTGGTCATCTTTGTGGTTAGGGTTAGGCTTAACAAAATAATTAAGATCAAGATCACCTTAATAGTAACCAAGTATTGTGCTCCATTTGATTTATTTTGTTGATTGTCATCTTAAACCCGTATATTCATGTAGGATGGACATTGCAGCTATGAGTCTGACGGTAGCGTATGAGAAGGTTTTAGAGGAGCGACAGCGTGCTATGGCAAGGGAGCTTCAAGCATGGTTAAAGAGTAGTGATGATGCAAATGTGGCCATGATGGATTTTAGCAAGTATTACATTATGGAGGAACCTTGTGATCCTAAGGAGAAAAAAGTTTACCGGAGGCTTGTGAAAGAAAAAAAGAAGATACTTGATGAGCTCCATGAGCTGGAATATGCTTGCAGACGCGCTTTGGCAATGGAGATTGGGTTCTCTGTCAGCAAAGAAGAATTCCGGGAGCTGGACTTGAAAAAACCCGGGCAGGTCATTGGATGGGCAATCACACAAGGCATGTCAGAGATTCCGGACCGCCGTGCTCGATGGGGCTGGTTCCGCGAAACTAATGGTGTGTTGGAGAATTGGGCGGGATCCTCGGATTTTGAACTGAAGCCTAATCGTGATCGTGACCAACAAATTGAACGTCTTATACCTTTTAGAGCTTTTTTTCGGGTGTAGAAAATGTATTGCTCGAGCTTGAGCTTGTAGTTTGAACTCATGTCATTCGAATCGGTAGATGCTTTAAGTCATTTGAACAAGTGTCATTTGTGGATGTAATGAACTATGCTGAGTTATGCATGTCCTCTCACACTGGCACTACCGGTTTTTGATGTGCACCTCGTACGCAACTCCACCGTAGGACACACCGTCCCTTGTTGTGGCACCCGGCTCATCGATTTGATAGATCATTTCTTTTTCATTGTATTTGATCACTTGTTGGTGGGAAGACTTGCGCGCTTGATGCAACAACCAATCCTGAACCTTGAATGGATAGTCCATCTTTTCGCCAATCCACTTGGCCGTGATTTCGGAATGCTTTAGGAAGTACTCGTTGAGTTTGATGAAAGTGTACTTGAGTATTGCGGTGACTGGCAAGGAACGGACACCCTTCAACACATTGTTGAAGCATTCCACCATGTTGCTTGTCATGTCGCCATATCGCATACCTCCTTCATCGTAAGTGCGTGACCACTTTTCTTTATCCGGCTCGTGCCTAGTCAAGAATTCTTTCCCCCCTTTGTTCTTCTCCAACGCCTTGAGGAGTTTATCATATCGGCTTTTGAATGTGTCGGTGTTGAATGCAACGCAAACATGGGTAAGGTCTTTGCAAAACTCCTTGCTCTTGCATGCCCGGTAAAAGTTTGCCACAAAGTGTCTCATGCACCAACGGTGTTGAAGCTTTGGAAGACCTGGAATATCAACGTCTATTGCTTTGAGAATCCCATGATGGCGATCCGATATGATGCATACCTCTCTCTTACCAATCACCTTTGTCCTCACATGCCCCATGAACCACTCCCAATTGTGATCGTGCTCCGAAGGCACCAAGGCAAATGCCACCGGCAACACGTTATCATTTGACGAGTGGGCCATTGCCACCATCAATGTGCCCTTGTATTTGCCGGTCAAGAATGTGCCATCTATAGACAAGACCGGCCGACAATACGTGAATGCCTCGATGCATTGTCCAAAGCTCCAGAAGGCACGGCGAAACACTCCGTCAATTGACTCGACCCGATGGTGCATGCCCGGGTTCCGATGAGCAATGGCTGCCAACATCTTCGGGAGAATGTTATATGCGGCCTCATAATCACCATGCAACATCCTAATAGCGTTTGCCTTGGCCATCCATGCCTTTCCATACTTGACCGGGTATCCGAATAGTTCCTTAATCGAAGTCATGAGAAACTTGACCTTCATGGTTGGATCATGTGCTATTTGATTCAACAATTTGTAGCCTAGATACTCAGACGTGAGTTGACGGTGTCCTTTGCTTCGGTCAGCCTTGTCCGGGGGTGCGCACGTGTGAGTGGCAACACAACTCTTCAACACCCATTGCCCGGTTTCTTTGATTTTTCTACCACGGACCCTCCAACGGCAACCTTCTTGGTCACATATGACTGTGTACCGAACATTCTGATTGGAATGACCAACAACAAACGGCCTATGGTTCCTAATGGCGTAGTCACACAACCATATCTTGAACTCCACCAAAGAACCAAACTTGATGCCTTTTTTCAGATGAGCATTCTCATCCTCATTTTGTGGCCGAGGATCACCGACCTTGGGGCACGGTGTTGGCTCAAACAACCCCAATATCATCCCACCGTCAACAACGGCCTTGTCTGCAAGACTCACATCCCTAAACAACGGCGGCCCTCTTTCCTTGCCGGTCACCTTCTTGTAGATTTGATTTTCTTGCGCCGTCAACCCATCCTCATCCAATTCTTCCTCCGGACCCAAGTCATCCGAGTCATACCCACACATACGGTTATAAGGGAGGGTACGGTCCATGTCTTGTTGCCACACAATGCCATCCAAGTTACCAATGGGATTGTAATGAATCTCTTCATTCTCCGCGTAAGCATCCTCTTGAGCAACAATAGCATCATCATCAACATGACCATTAGCATCTTCTTGAACAAGAGGAATAGCATCAACTCGGAGTACTATGGTACTAGCATTGATATGATCTTCATTGGGTTGGCTACTTGGTGGTTGGCTAGAACAATTGGGGATATACACCTCGGCACTATCATCATGTATTGGGGAGGATACATTGCGGTTCAAATCAATTTGCAAGGGAGGAGGAGGATCAACCTTTGTGGCAAATATCTCAAGGGACTTGTCTTGTGATGCGTCTACTTTGTCCTTGTACACATTCCAATGCAATTGGGAGGTGATGGGCATACTCTTTAATCGGGACTTTACTCCCAATCCAACGTCATACCTCCCAATAAGCTTAACCTCGGCATTTGGGTCATTCCAATGTAAGATGCTTCTCACTTTAACTACAAGATCATCAAAGCTTGGACTTGTGTCAAAAACCATAGCCTCTTCCCCTTCATCGTCAATTCCAAGCATAAATGTCGTCTTGTCCAAATAATGAACATTTACGAGCTTATGCATCTAAGAAAAATTGAAACAATAAAGTCATCCATATATGTCATCCAACCAATTCAAATGGACCAATAACACAATTTATGCACACATTGGACAAATAACTTCTATTCATAGAAATTTCACCTTAACCTTAACCTTAACCATAACCCTAACCATAACTATAATCCTAACCCTAACCCTAACCCCTAATACTAACACTAACACTAACACTATCCCCTCACATTACCACTATAACCCCTAACCCTAGGCAAGCACAACCACAAAGATAGCCATGAATGCATCATAAATGTGCCATAAATGCATCATAAATGCACACAACAAAATCAACACCTAGGGTTTGCAATAAATTGAGCTAAAGCACACAAAACCAAGAATTCAACCAATCAAAATGAGGGGAAGTGGGAGAGGTACCTTGGGGGATGAAAATGCTCCGGATCCACCGGTGAAACCTCAAGCAAATGGAGTGGATCTAGGGGGTGTTTGGGTGGGGGAAAGAGAGAGGGGAGGAGCTGACCACGGGGAAGAAGAAGAATGGGGAAGAAGAGTGCTGGTGGGGCCCACACACCAGCCCCTCCCAACCTTATCCACCCTAGGACCCTACCGCCAGGGTCCCTGGCGGTAGGTGTTCGAATCCTACTGCCAGGTGGTCTGGCGGTAGGGTCCTTTTCCACGTCAGCTTGAGCTGACGGCCGTTTGTCGCCGTCTCGACACCTACCGCCATGGTCGATGGCGGTAGGCTGTGGGGACCTACCACCAATGTCCCTGGCGGTAGGAAAAAGGGTCAGATTTCAAAAAAAATTCGAACATGGGTCAGATCCCGAAATAAGACAAGAAAAGGGTCAAAACACGAAATTTTGCCGCCTCACACTTGGGACATGTTGTGTTACCTACATCCCCCATTTTGGCTCTGGGTCCAAATGATCCTGAAATCTGGACCACTAATTCTAGAGATTTGTGCGTCAGCCTGTATTCTCTTTTGTATTCTGAGTTGTGCTCTCCTTTTGAAACAGTATCATGGTCACGTCTGTCCTCATTGAATGAGCACAGGTTTTTTTTTTGAAATAAAACGAGATTTTATTCATTAGAAATTATCAGTACATCGTTCGTGAGGATCATTACAATATCATTAAAAGGCTCCTCAAACCAATCCGAAGTAGAAGAAAATCTAGCTAATCTAGCGAGCTCATGAGCTACTTTATTTGCCTCTCTATTACAATGTTTGAATCTAGTCGTAATAAAATCACAGGCATCGTGAAACAATCATCAAAAATTGTCGCCGCCGCACCCGCCGACTGTCCTCCGTCCTGCATGGTGTCAATCTCTTCCAGGTTGTCTGAATTAATGATAAGGCGATTACACCCCGCCCTTTGTGCCAGTGTTAGGCCAAATTTTAGAGCTAAGGCTTCTGCCATCAGAACATCCGTGCAATACTCTGAAGGAAATATGCCCTAGAGGCAATAATAAAGTTGTTATTTTATATTTCTTTATTCATGATAAAGGTTTATTATTCATGCTATAATTATATTGATCGGAAACTTAAATACATGTGTGAATACATAAACAAATACCGTGTCCCTAGTAAGCCTCTACTAGACTAGCTCGTTGATCAAAGATGGTTAATGTTTCCTAACCATTGACATGTGTTGTCATTTGATAATGGGATCACATCATTAGGAGAACGATGTGATGGACAAGACCCATCCGTTAGCTTAGCATAATGATCGTTCAATTTATTGCTATTGCTTTCTTCATGTCAAATACATATTTCTTCGACTATGAGATTATGCAACTCCCGGATACCGGAGGAATACCTTGTGTGCTATCAAATGTCACAACGTAACTGGGTGATCATAAAGATGCTCTACAGGTATCTCCGAAGGTGTTTGTTGAGTTGGCATAGATCAAGATTATAATTTGTCACTCCGAGTATCGGAGAGGTATCTCTGGGCCCTCTAGGTAATACACATCATAAGAAGCCTTGCAACACTACTAGAAAAACGGCTATAGCTAATATGGACATTAATGGCGCACCATGTATGTGGTGCGCCACTGCTATATAGCAGTGGCGCACCAGATATAGGTACGCCATTAATGGCCATATTACTAATGGCGCACCACACCCACGGTGCGCCACTACTAACAATTTTTATTTTTTTATTTTTTCAAAACTAGTAATGGCGCACCAGGGGAAAGTGCGCCATTACTAGTTTTAACTAGTAATCGCGCACCACACCCATGGTGCGCCACTACTAACAAATTTTTTTTTTTCAAAACTAGTAATGGCGCACCAGGGGAAAGTGCGCCATTACTAGTTTTAACTAGTAATGACGCACCACACCCACGGTGCGCCACTACTAACAATTTTTTTTAAATTTTTTTTTCAAAACTAGTAATGGCGCACCAGGGGAAAGTGCGCCATTACTAGTTTTAACTACCAAATGTGCGCCATTACTATTTGTTACTAGTGGCGTGTTAATAGTGGCGCACCTATAGTGCGCCATTAATAGCAAAAATTGGTGTGCCACTAACAGCCTTTTTTCTAGTAGTGCAAGCAAAGTGACTAATGAGTTAGTTACAGGATGATGTATTACGGAATGAGTAAAGAGACTTGCCGGTAACGAGATTGAACTAGGTATGAAGATACCGCATGATCGAATCTCGGGCAAGTAACATACCGATGGACAAAGGGAATTGCGTACGTTGTCATAACGGTTCGACCGATAAAGATCTTCGTAGAATATGTAGGAGACAATATGGGCATCTAGGTTCCGCTATTGGTTATTGACCGGAGAGGTGTCTCGGTCATGTCTACATAGTTCTCGAACCCGTAGGGTCCGCACGCTTAACGTTCGTTGACGATATAGTGTTATATGAGTTATATGATTTGGTGACCGAATGTTGTTCGGAGTCTCGGATGAGATCACGGACATGATGAGGAGTCTCGAAATGGTCGAGAGGTAAGGATTGATATATAGGGCGATGGTATTCGGACACCGGAAGGGTTTCGGGATGCACCGGGTAGTCATCGGGTCACCGGAAGGGGTTCCGGACACCCCCGGTAGGTGTTATGGGCTTAATGGGCCAAGGGAGGGACAAACCAGCCCACAGGGGGCTGGTGCGCCCCTCTCCCTGGCCGTCCAACCCTAGCGAAGGAAAGGGGGGAGGGCTAGCCCCTCCTGCCTTTCCCTCTCATGGGAGAAAGGAAAGGGGGGGGGGGGCGCCACCCTCCCCTGCCTTTCCCCGGCACCTATACAAGGCAGGGGGCGTGGCCTCGGAGAGACCCCAAGTAGGATTCCTCCTACTTGGGCGCCCCCTTTGGCTGCTCCTCCCTCCCACCTATATAAATGTGGGGGGGGGGGGGGGGGGGGGGCGCCTAGCACATAACAGACAATTGCATAGCCGTGTGCGGTGCCCCCCCTCCACAGTTTACACCCCCGGTCATATTTTCGTAGTGCTTCGGCGAAGCCCTGCGGGGATAGCTTCACCATCGCCATCACCACGCCGTCATGTTGTCGGAACTCATCCACTACCTTGTCGTCTTGCTGGATCAAGAAGGCGGAGGACGTCATCGAGCTGAACGTGTGTTGAACGCGGAGGTGCCGTATGTTCGGTGCTCGATCGGTTGGAACGCGAAGAAGTTCGACTACATCAACCGCGTTGTCAAACGCTTTCGCTTACAGTCTATGAGGGTACGTAGACACACTCTCCCCCTCTCGTTGCTATGCATCTCCTTAATAGATCTTGCGTGTGCGTAGAATTTTTTTGTTTTCCATGCAACGTCTCCCAACAGTGGCATCCGAGCCAGGTCTATGCGTAGATGATATGCACGAGTAGAACACAAAGAGTTGTGGGCGGTGATAGTCATACTTCTTACCACCAATGCCTTATTTTAATTCGGCGGCATTGTGGGATGAAGCGGCCCGGACCAACCTTACATGTCCACGCACATGAGACAGGTTCCACCGACTGACATGCAACTTGTTTTGCATAAAGGTGGCTGGTGGGTGTCTGTTTCTCCTACTTTAGTTGAATCAAATTTGACTACGACCGGTCCTTGAAGAAGGTTAAAACAACAAACTTGATGAAACACCATTGTGTTTTTTGCGTAGGTAAGAACGGTTCTTGCTAGAAACCCGTAGCAGCCACGTAAAACTTGCAACAACAAAGTAGAGGACGTCTAACTTGTTTTTGCAGGGCATGTTGTGATGTGATATGGTCAAGATATGATGTGATATATGTTGATGTATGAGATGATCATGTTTTGTAATATCGACAACCGGCAGGAGCCTTAGGGTTGTCTCTTTATTGTATGAAGTGCAAGCGCCATGTAATTGCTTTACTTTATCACTATGCGTTAGCGACAGTTGTAGAAGAAATAGTTGGCGAGACGACCCCGATGCAACGATGGAGATCAAGGTGTCGAGCCGGTGACGATGGAGATCATGACGATGCTTTGGAGATGGAGATCAAAAGCACAAGATGATGATGGCCATATCATGTCACATATTTTGATTGCATGTGATGTTTATCCTTTATGCATCTTATTTTGCTTAGAACGGCGGTAGCATTATAAGATGATCCCTTCACTAAATTTCGAGATAAAAGTGTTCTCCCCGAGTATGCACCGTTGCCAAAGTTCGTCGTTTCGAAGCACCACGTGATGATCGGGTGTGATAGACTCTACGTTCACATACAACGGGTGTAAGATAGTTTTGCACATGCAGAATACTTGGGTTAAACTTGACGAGCCTAGCATGTACAGACATGGTCTCGGAACACTGGAGATTTAAAGGTCGAACATGAGTCATATAGTAGATATGATCAACTTAGAGATGTTCACCATTGATGACTACCCCATCTCACGTGATGATCAGACATGGGTTAGTTGATTTGGATCACGTATCACTTAGATAACTTGAGGGATGTTTATTTAAGTGGGAGTTCTTTAGTAATTTGATTAATTGAACTTAATTTATCATGAACTTAGTCTTATAGTTTTGCATATCTACGTTGTAGATCAATAGCTCGCGATATAGCTCCCCTATATTTTTTGATATGTTCCTAGAGAAAACTAAGTTGAAAGATGATAGTAGAAATAATGCGGACTGGGTCCGTGATCTGAGGATTATCCTCATTGCTGCACAGAATTATGTCCTTGATGCACCGCTAGGTGATAGACCTGTTGCAGTAGCAGATGCAGACGTTATGAACGTTTGGCAAGCTTAATATGATGACTACTTGATAGTTTAGTGCGCCATGCTTTACGGCTTAGAACCGGGACTTCAAAGACGTTTTGAATGCCACGGAGCATATGAGATGTTCCAAGAGCTGAAATTGGTATTTCAGACTCATGCCCGTGTTGATTGGTATGAGACCTCTGACAAGTACTTTGCCTACAAGATGGAGGAGAATAGCTCAGCCAGTGAGCATGTGCTCAGAATGTCTGGGTACTACAATCACTTGAATCAAATGGGAGTCAATCTTCCAGATAAGATAGTAATTGACAGAGTTCTCTAGTCACTATCACCAAGCTACTAGAACTTCGTGATGAACTATAATATGCAAGGGGTGACGAAAACGATTCCCGAGCTCTTCACGATGCTGAAATCGGCGAAGGTAGAGATCAAGAAAGAGCATTAAGTGTTGATGGTTAACAAGACCACTAGTTTTAAGAAAAAGGGCAAGGGAAAGAAAGGGAACTTCAAGAAGATTGGCAAGCAAGTTGCCACTCCCGTGAAGAAGCCCAAAGCTGGATCTAAGCCTGAAACTGAGTGCCTCTACTGCAAAGGGAATGGTCACTAGAAGCGGAACTACCCCAAATACTTGGCGGATAAGAAGGATGGCAAAGTGAACAAAAGTATATTTGATATACATGTTATTGATGTGTACCTTACTAGTGTTCGTAGTAGCACCTAGGTATTCGATACTAGTTCAGTTGCTAAGATTAGTAACTCGAAACAGGAGTTGCAGAATAAACAGAGACTAGTTAAGGGCAAGGTGACGATGTGTGTTGGAAATGATTCCAAGGTTGATACGGTCACCATCGCACACTACCTCTACCTTCGGGATTAGTGTTGAACCTAAATAAATGTTATTTGGTGTTTGCGTTGAGCATGAATATGATTGGATCATGTTTATTGCAATACGGTTATTCATTTAAGTCAGAGAATAATTGTTGTTCTCTTTACATGAATAAAACCTTCTATGGTCATACACCCAATGTAAATGGTATATTGAATCTCGATCGTAGTGATACACATATTCATAATATTGATGCCAAAAGATGCAAATTTGATAATGATAGTGCAACATACTTGTGGCACTGTCGTTTAGGTCATATTGGTGTAAAGCACATGAAGAAACTCCATGCAGATGGACTTTTGGAATCACCTGATTATGAATCATTTGATACTTGCGAACCATGCCTCATGGGCAAGATGACTAAAACTCCGTTCTACGGAACAATGGAGCGAGCTAATGACTTATTGGAAAAAATACATACCGATGTATGTGGTCTGATGAGTGTTGAAGCACGTGGCGGGTAGCTTATTTTCTGACCTTCACAGATGATTTGAGTAGGTATGGGTATATCTACTTGATGAAACACAAGTCTGAAACATTTGAAAAGTTCAAAGAATTTCAGAGTGAAGTGGAGAATCATCGTAACAAGAAAATAAAGTTTCTACGATTTGATCGCGGAGGCGAATATTTGAGTTACGAGTTTGGCCTTCATTTAAAACAATGTGGAATTGTTTCACAACTCACGCCACCTGGAACACCACAGCGTAATGGTGTGTCCGAACGTCGTAACCGTACTTTATTAGATATGGTGCGATCTATGATGTCTCTTACTGATTTACCACTATCGTTTTGGGGTTATGCATTAGAGACAGCCGCATTCATGTTAAACAGGGCACCGTCTAAATCCGTTGAGACGACACCATATGAACTGTGGTTTGGCAAGAAACCTAAGCTATCGTTTCTTAAAGTTTGGGGTTGCGACACTTATGTCAAAAGGCTTCAGCCTGATAAGCTCGAACCCAAATCGGAGAAGTGCGTCTTCATAGGATACCCTAAGGAAACAATTGGGTACACCTTCTACCACAGATCCAAAGGCAAGATCTTTGTTGCCAAGAATGGATCCTTTCTAGAGAAGGAGTTTCTCTCGAAAGAAGTGAGTGGGAGGAAAGTAGAACGTGATGAGTTAATTGTACCTTCTCTCGAATTGGAAAGTAGCTCATCAGAGAAATTTGTTCCCGTGATGCCTACACCAACTAGAGAGGAAGCTAATGATGATGATCATGAAACTTCAGATCAAGTTACTACTGGACCTCGTAGGTCGAACAGAGCACGTTTCGCACCAGGGTGGTACGGTAATCCTGTCCTGGAAGTCATGTTACTAGACCATGGCGAACCTACGAACTATGAAGAAGCTATGATGATCCCAGATTCCGATAAATGGCTTGAGGCCATGAAATCTGAGATAGGATCCATGTATGAGAATAAAGTATGGACTTTGGTGGACTTGCCCGATGATCGGCAAGCCATCGAAAATAAATGGATCTTCAAGAAGAAGACTGACGCTGATGGTAATGTTACTATCTACAAAGCTCGACTTGTTGCGAAAGGTTTTCGACAAGTTCAAGGAGTTGACTACGATGAGACTTTCTCACCCATAGCGATGCTTAAGTCTGTCCGAATCATGTTAGCAATCGCTGCATTTTATGATTATGAAATCTGGCAAATGGACGTCAAAACTGCATTCCTTAATGGATTTCTCAAAGAAGAGTTGTATATGATGCAACCAGCCGGTTTTGTCGATCCTAAAGGTGCTAACAAAGTGTGCAAGCTCCAGCGATCCATCTATGGACTGGTGCAAGCATCTCGGAATTGGAATATACGCTTTGATAAGGTGATCAAAGCATATGGTTTTATACAGACTTACGGTGAAGACTGTATTTATAAGAAAGTGAGTGGGAGCTCTGTAGCATTTCTGATATTATATGTGGATGACATATTGTTGATTGGAAATGATATAGAATTTCTGGATAGCATAAAAGGATACTTGAATAAGAATTTTTCAATGAAAAACCTTGGTGAAGCTACTTACATATTGGGCATCAAGATCTATAGGGATAGATCGAGACACCTAATAGGACTTTCACAAAGCACATACCTTGACAATGTTTTTGAAGAAGTTCAAAATGGATAAGTCAAAGAAAGGGTTCTTGCCTGTGTTGCAAGGTGTGAAGTTGAGTAAG
The DNA here is from genome assembly GCA_011799875.1 of Thinopyrum elongatum. Lineage (NCBI taxonomy): Eukaryota > Viridiplantae > Streptophyta > Magnoliopsida > Poales > Poaceae > Thinopyrum > Thinopyrum elongatum. The sequence continues at coordinate 116,861,855 of CM022302.1, read as the reverse complement.
ACTCAAAGCCCGACCACGGCAGAAGAAATAGAGAGAATGAAAGTCATTCCCTATGCCTCATTCATAGGTTCTATAAAGTATGCCATGCTGTGTACTAGACCTTTTTGTGTGCCTTGCCATGAGTTTGGCAAGGGGGTACAATAGTGATCCAGGTGTAGATCACTGGACAGCGGTCAAAATTATCCTTGGTTACCTAGGAGGACTAAGGAAATATTTCTCGGTTATGGAGGTGATAAAGAGTTCGTCGTAAAGGGTTACGTCGATGCAAGCTTTGACACCGATCTAGATGACCCTGAGTCTCAATCTGGATACGTATTGAAAGTGGGAGCAATTAGCTAGAGTAGCTCCATGCAGAGCATTGTAGACATAGAAAATTTGCAAAATACATACGGATCTGAATATGGCAGACCCGTTGACTAAACTTCTCTCACAAGCAAAACATGATCACACCTTAGTACTCTTTGGGTGTTAATCACATGGTGATGTAAACTAGATTATTGACTCTAGTAAACTCTTTGGGTGTTGGTGACATAGCGATGTGAACTGTGGGTGTTAATCACATGGCGATGTGAACTAGAATATTGACTCTAATGCAAGTGGGAGACTGAAGGAAATATTCCCTAGAGGCAATAATAAAGTTGTTATTTTATATTTCCTTATTCATGATAAAGGTTTATTATTCATGCTAGAATTGTATTGATCGGAAACTTAAATACATGTGTGAATACATAAACAAATACCATGTCCCTAGTAAGCCTCTACTAGACTAGCTCGTTGATCAAAGATGGTTAAGGTTTCCTAACCATTGACATGTGTTGTCATTTGATAACGGGATCACATCATTAGGAGAATGATGTGATGGACAAGACCCATCCGTTAGCTTAGCATAATGATCGTTCAGTTTATTGCTATTGCTTTCTTCATGTCAAATACATATTCCTTCGACTATGAGATTATGCAACTCCCGGATAGAATACCTTGTGTGCTATCAAACATCACAACGTAATTGGGTGATTATAAAGATGCTCTACAGGTATCTCCGAAGGTGTTTGTTGAGTTGGCATAGATCAAGATTAGGATTTGTCACTCCGAGTATCGGAGAGGTATCTCTGGGCTCTCTCGATAATACACATCATAAGAAGCCTTGCAAGCAAAGTGACTAATGACTTAGTTACAGGATGATGTATTACGGAACGAGTAAAGAGACTTGCCGGTAACGAGATTGAACTAGGTATGAAGATACCGACGATCGAATCTCGGGCAAGTAACATATCGATGGACAAAGGGAATTGCGTATGTTGTCATAACGGTTCGATCGATAAAGATCTTCGTAGAATATGTAGGAGCCAATATGGGCATCCAGGTTCCACTATTGGTTATTGACCGAAGAGGTGTCTCGGTCATGTCTACATAGTTCTCGAACCCATAGGGTCCGCACGCTTAACGTTCGTTGACGATATAGTGTTATATGAGTTATATGATTTGGTGACCGAATGTTGTTAGGAGTCCCGGATGAGATCACGGACATGACGAGGAGTCTCGAAATGGTCAAGAGGTAAAGATTGATATATAGGACGATGGTATTCGGACACCGGAAGGGTTTCGGGATGCACCAGGTAGCCATCGGGTCACCGGAAGGGGTTTCGGACACCATCGGTAGGTGTTATGGGCTTAATGGGCCAAGGGAGGGACAGACCAGCCCACAGGGGGCTGGTGCGCCCCTCTCCCTGGCCAGCCAGCCCTAGGGAAGGAAAGGGGGGAGGGCTAGCCCCTCCTGCCTTTCCCTCTCATGGGAGAAAGGAAAGGGGGGGCACCCTCCCCTGCCTTTCCCCCGCACCTATACAAGGCAGGGGGCGGGGCTTGGGAGAGACCCCAAGTAGGATTCCTCCTACTTGGGCGCCCCCCTTTGGCTGCTCCTCCCTTCCTCCCACCTATATATATGTGGGAGGGGGGCGCCTAGCACATAACAGACAATTGCCTAGCCGTGTGTGGCGCCCCCCTCCACAGTTTACACCCCTGGTCATATTTTCGTACTGCTTAGGTGAAGCCCTGCGGGGATAGCTTCACCATCACCGTCACCATGCCGTCGTGCTGTCGGAACTCATCCACTACCTCGCCGTCTTGCTGGATCAAGAAGGCGGAGGACGTCATCGAGCTGAACATGTGCTGAATGCGGAGGTGCCGTATGTTCGGTGCTCGATCGGTTGGAACGCGAAGAAGTTTGACTACATCAACCGCGTTGTCAAACGCTTCCGCTTATGGTCTACGAGGGTATGTAGACACACTCTTCCCCTCTCGTTGCTATGCATCTCCTTAATAGATCTTGCGTGTGCGTAGATTTTTTTTTTGTTTTCCATGCAACGTTTCCCAACAGTGGCATCCGAGCCAGGTCTATGCGTAGATGATATGCACGAGTAGAACACAAAGAGTTGTGGGCGGTGATAGTCATACTGCTTACCACCAACGTCTTATTTTAATTCGGCGGCATTGTGGGATGAAGCGGCCCGGACCAACCTTACATGTCCACGCACATGAGACCGGTTCCACAGACTGACATGCAACTTGTTTTGCATAAAGGTGGCTGGCGGGTGTCTGTTTCTCCTACTTTAGTTGAATCGAATTTGACTATGGCCGGTCCTTGAAGAAGGTTAAAATAACAAACTTGATGAAACACCGTTGTGGTTTTTGCGTAGGTAAGAACGGTTCTTGCTAGAAGCCCGTAGCAGCCACGTAAAACTTGCAACAACAAAGTAGAGGACGTCTAACTTTTTTTTGCAGGGCATGTTGTGATGTGATATGGTCAAGATATAATGTGATATATGTTGATGTATGAGATGATCATGTTTTGTAATATCGACAACCGGCAGGAGCTTTAGGGTTGTCTCTTTATTGTATAAGTGCAAGCGCCATGTAATTGCTTTACTTTATCACTACGCGTTGGCGATAGTTGTAGAAGAAATAATTGGCGAGATGACCCCGACGCAACGATGGAGATCAAGGTGTCGAGCCGGTGACGATGGAGATCATGACGATGCTTTGGAGATGGAGATCAAAAGCACAAGATGATGTCGGCCATATCATGTCACATATTTTGATTGTATGTGATGTTTATCCTTTATGCATCTTATTTTGCTTAGAACGGCGGTAGCATTATAAGATGATCCCTTCACTAAATTTCAAGATAAAAGTGTTCTCCCCGAGTATGCACCATTGCCAAAGTTCGTCGTTTCGAAGCACCACGTGCTGATCGGGTGTGATAGACTCTACGTTCACATACAACGGGTGTAAGACAGTTTTGCACATGCAGAATACTTGGGTTAAACTTGACGAGCCTAGCATGTACATACATGGTCTCGGAACACTGGAGACCGAAAGGTCGAACGTGAGTCATATAGTACATATGATCAACATAGAGATGTTCACCATTGATGACTACCCCATCTCACGTGATGATCGGACATGGGTTAGTTGATTTGGATCACGTATCACTTAGATAACTTGAGGGATGTTTATTTAAGTGGGAGTTGATACGTCTCCAACGTATCTATAATTTTTGATTGTTCCATGCTATTATATTATCTGTTTTGGATGTTTTATATGCATTAATATGCTATTTTATATTATTTTTGGGACTAACTTATTAACCTAGAGCCCAGTGCCAGTTTCTGTTTTTCCTTGTTTTTGAGGTTCGCAGAAAAGGAATACCAAACGGAATAAAACCTTCGCGATGATTTTTCTTGGACCAGAAGACACCCAGGAGACTTGGAGTGCAAGTCAGAAGAGCCACGAGGTGGCCACAAGGGTGGAAGGCGCGCCCAGGGGGGTAGGGCGCGCCCCCTAGCTTGTGGGCCCCACGATGAACCCCTGACCTGGATCTTCCTCCTATATATTCACATATATTCCCAAACCACCAGAAGCATCCACGAAAACACTTTTCCCCCGCCGCAACCTTCTGTTCCCGTGAGATCCCATCTTGGGGCCTTTTTCGGCATCCTGCCGGAGGGGGATTCGATCACGGAGGGCTTCTACATCAACTCTATTGCCCTTCCGATGAAGCATGAGTAGTTTACCACAGACCTATGGGTCCATAGCTAGTAGCTAGATGGCTTCTTCTCTCTCTTTGATTCTCAATACCATGTTCTCCTCGATGTTCTTGGAGATCTATCCGATGTAATCTTCTTTTGCGGTGTGTTTGTCGAGATTCGATGAATTGTGAATTTATGATCAGCTTATCTATGAATATTATTTGAATCTTCTCTGAATTCTTTTATGCATGATTTGATATCTTTGTAATTCTCTTCAAACTATCAGTTTAGTTTGGCCAACTAGATTGGTTTTTCTTGTAATGGGAGAAGTGCTTAGCTTTGGGTTCAATCTTGCAGTGTCCTTACCCAGTGACAGTAGGGGTAGCGAGGCACGTATTGTATTGTTGCCATCGAGGATAAAAAGATGGGGTTACATCATATTGCTTGAGTTTATTCCTCTACATCATGTCATCTTACTTAAAGCGTTACTCTGTTCTTCATGAACTTAATACTCTAGATGCAGGTAGGAGTCGGTCGATGTGTAGAGTAATAGTAGTAGATGCAGGCAGGAGTCGGTCTACTTGACACGGACGTGATGCCTATATTTCATAATCATTGCCTTAGATATCGTCATAACTTTGCGCTTTTCTATCAATTGCTCGACAGTAATTTGTTCACCCACCGTAATATTTGCTATCTTGAGAGAAGCCTCTAGTGAAACCTATGGCCCCCGTGTCTATTTTCCATCATATAAGTTTCCGATCTACTATTTTGCAATCTTTTACTTTCCGATCTATAAACCAAAAACCCCAAAAATATTTACTTTATCTTTTGTTTAGTTTTATCTATCTCTATCAGATCTCACTTTTGCATGTGACCATGAAGGGATTGACAACCCCTTTATTGCGTTGGGTGCAAGTGTTTGATTGTTTGTGCAGGTATTGGTGATTTGTGCGTTGTCTCCTACTGGATTGATACCTTGGTTCTCAAACTGAGGGAAATACTTATCTCTACTTTGCTGCATCACCCTTTCCTCTTCAAGGGAAAAACTAACGCAAGCTCAAGAAGTAGCAGGAAGAATTTCTGGCGCCGTTGCCGGGGAGATCTACGCCAAGTCAAGACATACCAAGTACCCATCATAAACTCTCATCTCTTGCATTACATTATTCGCCATTTGCCTCTCGTTTTCCTCTTCCCCACTTCTAAAATGATTTTCGAAAAGATTTGCCTTTTTCTTCGCCCCTCTTCCGTTCGTCTTTTCGTTTGCCTTCTTTTCGTTTGCCCTTATGTCTTACTTGGTTTGTTTGCTTGTTCGCTTGGTAAAATTGTGTGTTTATTGAAAAACAGAAACAAAGGTTTATGGATCCTCATCCACTTGCTAATCTTTTTAAGAGATCCAATTATGATGAACCTATTGCTAGTGAGTTGAGTGCACTAGATTATCTTTATGAGGTTTTGCTTGAAATTTGTGAATCTGAAAATTGTGATGAAGTGTTGAAAGAAGAAAATTATAAAGTGATTCACGATAGCTCCTTGAATGAAAAGCATGATTGCAATGATGTTATTATAAATTCTATTAATGTCAATTGTGTTGATGGTATGCAAAACCCTAAGCTTGGGGATGCTAGTTTTGCTATGTCCACTACTTGTTGCAATGATCATGATTGGGGTGATTCTTCTTATGATCTTGAAAATTTATTTAATCCCCATGATGAATATAAGATCGATAATAATGTTTGCAATAATATTGAAAGTGGGTTTGGAAGAGTGTCAACTCTAGATCCCACATATTTGGAGAATGATCAAACTTATGACTTTTTTGATAAAAGTGGGTTTGGAGAGGTCATGACTTTATTTTATGATAATCCCACTATTTTGGAAGAGTGTCAACTTTGCATGCATGTGGATCATGTAGAAAATATTTTATGTGATAGCTATATTGTTGAATTTGAATATGATCCCACATGTAATTATTATGAGAGAGGAAAATATGGTCATAGAAATTTTTATGTTGCTAAATTACCTCTCTTCATGTTGAGATTGTCTATGTTTTATTCTCCTTCCTTGCATATGCTAGGTTTTTCTTGTCTTGATAATTTGTTTGCTTATAAAATGCCTATGCATAGGAAGTATGTTAGACTTAAACTCATTTTTCACATGCTTTATGATGCTCTCTTTGTGCTTCAATTCTTGTCTTTCATGTGAGCATCATCGAAATCTCAATGCCTAGCTAAAAAGGCTTTAAAGAAAAGCGCTTGTTGGGAGACAACCCAATATTTTTCCTTGCTGTTTTGCAATAAATAATTCATCTAGCCTCTGGTTAGATGTGTTTTTGTGTTTTAATTAGTGTTTGTGCCAAGTAAGACCGTTGGGATGGCTTACGGTGATAGTTGATTTGATCTTGGTGAAAAACAGAAACTTTTGCGTCCAGTCACAGAATTGTTTAAATTCACTGGAGAGTGGAAAAATCCTGAATTGTTTACACAAGATTGGTATACAAATTTCCTCCGTTGTCCTAATTATTTCAGAATTTTTGGAGTTAGATAAGTATTAGAACAATTCAGATCTTCGCAGACTGTTCTGTTTTTAACAGATTCTGTTTTCTTTGTGTTGTTTGCTTATTTTGATGAATCTATGGGTAGTATCAGGGGGTATGATCCATGGAGAAGTTGGAATACAGTATATATTACACCAATATAAATAAATAATGAGTTCACAACAGTACCATAAAGTGGTGATTTATTTTCTTATACTAACGTAGCTTATGAGATTTTCTGTTGAGTTTTGTGTTGTGAAGTTTTCAAGTTTTGGGTAAGGATTTGATGGACTAACGGAGCTTATAAATATGTGTTTTGCTTGGAGCGTCTTGTATGATTTGAGTCTTCGCTTTTTAGTTTGCCACAATCATCCTTGCTGTAAACACCTTTTGAGAGGGACACGCATGAATCGTGATTTATTAGAATATTGTATGTGCTTCACTTATATCTTTTGAGCTAGGCAATTTTGCTCTAGTGCTTCACTTATATCTTTTTAGAGCGCGGTGGTGGCTTTATTTTGTAGAAATTATTGAACTCTCATGCTTCACTTATATTATTTTGAGAGTCTCTAAACAGCATGGTAATTTTCTTTGGTTATGAATTTAGTCCTAATATGATAGACATCCAAGAGGGATATAATAAAAACTTTCATATAAAGTGCATTGAATACTATGATAAGTTTGATTCCTTATGATTGTTTTGAGATATAGATATGGTGATATTAGAGTCATGCTAGTGAGTAACTGTGAATTGGAGAAATACTTGTGTTAAGGTTTGTGATTCCCGTAGCATGCACGTATGGTGAACTGTTATGTAACGAAGTTGGAGCATGAGGTATTTTTTGATTGTCTTCCTTATGAGTGGCGGTCGGGGACGAGCGATGGTCTTTTCCTACCAATCTATCCCCCTAGGAGCATGCGCATAGTACTTTGTTTCGATGACTAATATATTTTTGCAATAAGTATGTGAGTTCTTTATGACTAATGTTGAGTCCATGGATTATACGCACTCTCACCCTTCCACCATTGCTAGCCTCTCTAGTGCCGCGCAACCTTCACTGGTACCATATACCTTCCTCAAAACAGCCACCATACCTACCTATTATGGCATTTCCATAGCCATTCCGAGATATGTTGCCATGCAACTTTCCAGCGTTCCGTTTTATTATGACACGTTCCATCATTGTCATATTGCTTTGCATGATCATGTAGTTGACATCGTATTTGTGGCAAAGCCACCTTTCATAATTCTTTCATACATGTCACTCTTAAGTCATTGCACATCCCGGTACACCACCGGAGGCATTCATATAGAGTCATATTTTGTTCTAAGTATCGAGTTGTAATTTTTGAGTTGTAAGTAAATAAGAGTGTGATGATCTTCATTATTGGAGCATTGTCCCATGTGAGGAAAAAAATAAAAGGGAGGCCAAAGAAGCCAAACAAAAAAAGGAAAAAAATAAAAAAATGAGAGAAAAAGAGAGAAGGGGCAATGTTACTATCCTTTTTTTTCCACACTTGTGCTTCAAAGTAGCACCATGATCTTCATGATAGAGAGTCTCCTATGTTGTCACTTTCATATGCTAGTGGGAATTTTTCATTATAGAACTTGGCTTGTATATTCCAACGATGGGCTTCCTCAAATTGCCCTAGGTCTTCATGAGCAAGCAAGTTGGATGCACACCCACTTAGTTTTCTTTTGAGCTTTCATAAACTTATAGCTCTAGTGCATCCGTTGCATGGCAATCCCTACTCACACACATTGATATCTATTGATGGGCATCTCCATAGCCCGTTAATACGCTTAGTTGATGTGAGACTATCTCCCTCTTTTTTGCCTTCTCCATAACCACCATATTCTATTCCACCTATAGTGCTATGTCCATGGCTCACGCTCATGTATTGCGTGAAAGTTGAAAAGGTTTGAGAACACCAAAAGTACGAAACAATTGCTTGGCTTGTCATCGGGGTTGTGCATGATTTGAATATTTTATGTGATGAAGATGGAGCATAGCCAGACTATATGATTTTGTAGGGATAAACTTTCTTTGGCCATGTTATTTTGAGAAGACATAATTGCCTTGTTAGTATGCTTGAAGTATTATTGTTTTTATGTCAATATTAAACATTTGTTTTGAATCTTATGGATCTGAACATTCATGCCACAATAAAGAAAATTGCATGGATAAATATGTTAGGTAGCATTCCACATCAAAAATTCTGTTTTTATCATTTACCTACTCGAGGGCGAGCAGGAATTAAGGTTGGGGATGGTTGATACGTCTCCAATGTATCTATAATTTTTGATTGTTCCATGCTATTATATTATCTGTTTTGGATGTTTTATATGCATTAATATGCTATTTTATATTATTTTTGGGACTAACTTATTAACCTAGAGCCCAGTGCCAGTTTCTGTTTTTTCCTTGCTTTTGAGGTTCGCAGAAAAGGAATACCAAACGGAGTCCAAACGGAATAAAACCTTCGCGATGATTTTTCTTGGACCAGAAGACACCCAGGAGACTTGGAGTGCAAGTCAAAAGAGCCACGAGGCGGCCACAAGGGTGGAGGGCGCGCCCAGGGGGGTAGGGCGCGCCCCCCTACCTTGTGGGTCCCTCGGTGACCCCCTGACCTAGATCTTCCTCCTATATATTCACATATATTCCCAAAGCACCAGAAGCATCCACGAAAAGCTTTTCCACCGCCGCAACCTTCTGTTCCCATGAGATCCCATCTTGGGGCCTTTTTCGGTGTGATGACCCCGGCTTAATCGTGCACTAATCATACACGCAAATGCACACGATCAAGCCTAAGGACTCACTTGAAGATATCACAACACAACTCTAAAACATAAACAAAGTCATACAAGCATTTATTACAAGCCAGGGCCTCGAGGGCTCGAATACAAAGCTTGATGACAACAAGCATTAGCGGAAGCGTTAGATATCTGAGTACAGATATGAAACAGAAAACAGAGAAGCCTTTAGAAAGGCGGGACAAAAATAAAACACTACGATCGAAAGGCGCAGGCCTCCTGCCTGGGACCCTCCGTTCCTACTCCTGGACGTCGGCCAACTTGTAGAAGGATCCACCCTCGGGGAAGAAGTGGAAGTCGTCGGCGGGGCAGCTGTCTCAGTGGCTCCGTCAGCTGGTTGCATCAAATGGATATGGGGGAAAAAGAAAGTAAAGCAACCGTGAGTACTCATCCGAAGTACTCAGCAAGCCAAGGATCTACACTACATATGCAACATTATCAAAGGGGGCTGTATATGTGGACTGGGCTGCAGAAATGCCAGAATAGAGGATGAAAGCCTAGACCTAGCAAAGACTAGCATCTTCAGCATCTTCATCGGTCTTGCAGCATTAGAAGAGTGCATATCAGCATAATATAAAGTAGTAATAGTATCATGTAACAGTCTCGCTCAGAGATCCTTCCTCGACTCCCTGCGAGAAAGCGATCCCAGAGCCACATATCCAGGTATCATCTCAAGTTCTAGCTGTATCGATCGGGATACAACTCCGAGTGCCCTTTACCGTAGGACCGGCTATCGATAGATGTGTTCTTCCCTGCAGGGGTGCACCAACTTACCCACCACGCTCGCTTAACTCCGGCCGGACACACTTTCCTGGGTCATGCCCGGCCTCGGCTAAACGATACACCGCAACCCTACCTACAGCTCAGCAGAGAGGTCCCCGTCGGTCTACCTCCTAAGCGCTCAGGGGTCTTGGGGCCATCGCCCTGTGCACTCCGGGTCGTTGCGTGCAGGGTGAAGACAGGCACCACCTCTCTCCAGGGTGGCGCCGGTCCGTCCCGGCCGCGAGGCTGAACTGGACGTCTGACAGAGCTTTCGGCTGATGCTACGATGCAGAGTGCCCATAACTCTTCCCACGTGATGGTTAGTGCTATCCGACCAGAGGCCGGCTCGGATCGCATATCCAAATCGTTAGTGGACTAGTGGCTTGCGGTAACGAGCAGAGACTCACGATCGATGTGACCCCGTCGCCCCGTCTCGAGGACTTGCTGCAAGGGCTAAGAATGCCTGACTGTGCCTCGTAGAATAACTCACGGGTAACTATCCATCATTCGCGGGTACCCCTCAGGGTCGACCCGCCTTTTCAAGTATTAGTATCAACAGTAATGCAAGGCATCCGTGTGTTCACCGTATCAAGGGGAATCTGAGGCATCACCCTCGTTGGACTCCCACCTGATGTAACATCAAGATGGACGCAGGAGGCATCACCCTCGAGGTCCACACGTGGGGTGTTGCACGACTTCGTCGTTATCGGGGGTGGTGTAGGAGGAATCACCCTCGCTTACCATGACCGGTTAACTAACCTACAAGGTTATCATCAGAAGTGCTAACGAGGTACCACCCTCGGCACTCGATGGTAACCCAGTAGGGTCGAGCAACTAAGGGGAAAGTGAGGTGCGGTGCCGGGGTCTGGTCTTCGATCCCATTGATTGGGTCTTCTGAGAATCCAGTAGGGCAGTCAGGACAAGTGGGGGTCTCTGATGGGTCTCTACCCAGTCTATTCTAAACAGTTTAGGATATCAGTAAGGTATCAACAGCAGGTTACAATAAACAGGCTATGCAGCAGAAATAGGATAACAGAAACACAGTAGCAAAATCTAATGCAAGCATGAGAAAATAGAATAGGCGATATCGGGATGATCAAAGGGGGGGGCTTGCCTGGTTGCTCGACGGCAAAGGCAAGGTCGTCGGTGGTGTAGCCAATCACCGGAGCTGCGTCGGTCTCGGAGACTACGTCGGTACCGGGATCTAACGAGAGAGAAGAGGGGGAAGAACAGTAAATACAAAGCAACAGGTGCATGACATGTCAACAAGCAGAGCTAGCGGTGTTCTATCGCAGGGCTAGGTAATACCGGCGAAAGAGAACAACATTCGGGAAAGTATTCCCGGTGTCCGGCATTTCGGACAGAGACGAAAAGAGGGGAACGGATGCACGTTCGCTATGTTAGGGACGTGTGGCAGACGAACGGACCGTGTATTTGGATTCGTCTCGACGTTCTGAGCAAGTTTCATGTACAAAGTTTTTCCATCCGAGCTACGGTTTATTTTATATGGTTTTTCAAAGATTTAACAATTCCAGAAATTATTATTAATTCGAATTTAAAGCAGAATATGTTAAGTGCACCTAGAAGTACACCCAGCCAGAGGCTGACTGGTGGGGTCCGTTGAGTGCTGAGTCAGCAGTCAACAGTCAAACGTTGACTGGTCAAAGGGCTGTCTGGGGTCCACTTGTCATAGACTGTAGTTTTAACTTTATTTAGATAACTTAATTAAATGGGACCCCCATGCCATAGACTATATACTAACCTACCCACTAATTAACCCCTAACTAAAATACAATTAGTCCTAAACTAATTCGCTAGCCCACCGGCAGTGAGCCAGCCGGCCACACACACCACACACACACGGCACACACACACACGCTGTACCCACACAGCACACACACACACCTCTTCACACACACGCTGCGCACTCGGCCATGGCCAGCAGCAGCGACGGGACACGGCGGCAGCAGCGAAGAGCAGCAGCGGCAGCAGCAGCAACTGGCAGCAGCAGAGCAGCGCGCAGCAAGCAAGCGAAGGTAGTAGCAGTACGCACATACACACAAGAGGTCGAGCTCCCGTCCATGGCGGCCGAGCACGGGGGCGGCCTCAACGGCGACAGATCGAGGCAGGGAAAGGGAGGATCCGGTGGAGAAGCTCACCGCGGAGCCGTAGGCGTGCTCGGGGAGGTCGGGGACGGACCAGAGCAGCGGCAAACGACGGCGGACGGCAACGATGTACGTGGAGAAGACCGGCGGTGTCGAGGCGTTGTGCCCCCCCCCCCAGTCCTATCCAGTAGGCGCAGGCGACGAGGCGGGGCGCGACGGAGCTAGCGGACACACCCGCAGCTGGAGGGGACGACGGTGGCCACGGTGACGATGACGGCCATGGCGGGCGCGGTTCGGCTGCGCGTTACAGAGGAGAAAGCGGCGCGAGGGAGGAACGGGGAGAAGACTAGGGTTGTCTACAGCGTCAGGGGATTACTTATGCATCTCGGGGTATCGATGGATGGACGACACGACGACGATCGGTGGGGGTTGACGGCGTGCGTGCGCGGCCACGCCATGGCCTCCCTGCCTCTGTACAGAGAGTAGGGGAAAGGCCAGCGCGGGCTGGGCCTTGTGCACTGTGGGCAATTAAGTCCATATGTACAGTAGGCCTAGCTCTTCTTTTTAATCTTTTTCCCTTCTGTTTTGCCTTTTTGCTTCTGTTTGCAAAAATGATCGCCCACCAAATGACTTTTGTAAAATATGCAAGTTGTAAAAACAATTACTAGGCATCATTTAGTACTGCCATCAAAAGTTTGGAGGCCAAATGAATAGGTTAGATATTTTTTTGAAATTGAAAAGGGACGGATTAATGCTGTTGGACTACTGTTTAAAGTCCAGGGGCATTTTTGTGAGTTCCAGAAATATTGGTTTCAATTTTATAATTGCCTTGGGATTATTTGCTATTTAATGAACATTTTTCCTACAAGTTTTGAGCAACTTTGTTTTGCACTTTTGATTTTGAGTTGATTTTCAGAATAGAATTTGAATTGTTTTTAATAACCACTATGACTAGGCTCTGCAAATGAAGATGACTTGGCGTATTAGCAGTTGACCACAGTGGTTATTACACAGGGGTGTTACAAATTCTCCTCCACTAAAAGAAATTCTCGTCCCGAGAATTCAGGAGGTAGAAGGAAATAGGTCGGGGTATTCCTTGCGAAGATGATCCTCGCGTTCCCAAGTGGCTTCATCTTTAGTATGATTCGACCACTGTACTTTCAGGAACTTGGTAACCTTCTGGCGGGCCCGATGTTCAGCTTCATCGAGAATACGGATCGGATGCTCCTTATAAGATAGGTCATCTTGCAATTCGAGCACCTCGTGATCCACTGCGCGGTGCGGAGATTCCTTGAAGCATTTTCGAAGCTGTGGCACGTGGAAGACGTCGTGGATATGAGAGAATTACGGCGGCAACTCCAATTTATATGCCACCTGACCACGTCTGGCAACAATGCGAAAGGGACCAATGTAGCAGGGAGCTAGCTTGCCCTTGATTCCGAAACGGTGAGTGCCCTTCATAGGAGTGACTCGTAGATAAGCCTGATCACCAGGTTGACAAGTCAAACCCCATCGTTTGCGATCATAGTTGCTCTTCTGGCGGTCCTGAGCCGCCTTGAGATTTTCTCGAACGATACGGACTTGTTCTTCAGCGTGTTGGATAATATCCGGTCCCACGAGTGGTCGTTCCCCGGTTTCTGACCAATTCAGAGGGGTTCGACACTTACGTCCATAAAGTACTTCGAAGGGGGCCATTTTCAAGCTGGCTTGATAGCTATTGTTATAAGAGAACTCGGCATAAGGAAGAGATTCTTCCCACTTCTTGCCAAAAGAAATAACACAAGCTCACATCATGTCTTCAAGAACCTGATTGACTCGTTCGACTTGGCCTTGGGACTGGGGGTGATATGCTGAACTCCAGGTGATATGAGTTCCTATAGCTTCTTGGAAACTTTCCCAGAACTTTGAAGTGAAAAGGCCGCCACGGTCCGAACTGATCTCTTTCGGAATACCGTGGAGTGAAACAATTCTGGAGATGTATAACTCTGCTAACTGACTAGCAGTGATTGTCTCTTTGATAGGCAGAAAGTGTGCAACTTTTGAAAGTTGGTCGACGACGACAAGAATAGCATCGTGACCCTTCTGTGACCTGGGAAGTCCTGTAATGAAATCCATCTAAACCTTATCCCATTTCCATAGAGGAATAGGAAGTGGTTGTAGAATTCCTGCAGGCTTCTGATGTTCTGCTTTAACGCGACGACACACATCACATTCAGCAACATAACGAGCAATGTCCTGCTTCATTCTAGACCACTAGTACCTTTGACGGAGATCACGATACATCTTGGTGCTACCCGGATGAATAGACAGCGGTGTATCATGTGCCTCCTTCATGACCTTATCAGTCATAAGCTCGAAGCGAGGTACCACAATGCGGTCTCTGAAATACAAGGTTCCATCTTCAGACAGCGAGAAATCCCTGTACTTTTCAAGGTGAAGATTTTTCTTCATCAGGTCAACTTCAGCATCTTTAGCTTGCGCAATCTTAACAGCTTTCTCAAGGTCTGGTTCAACAACCAAGGTTTGTAGGTATCCTTGAGGAACTATCTCGATGTTTAGCTTCCGAAGCTCTTCATACAGGAGTGGTTGCTCTAGCTGAACTTCTAGTTCACAGCAATAGGATTTACGGCTCAATGCATCAGCCATTACATTAGCCTTGCCAGGGGTATAAGAAATACCCAAATCATAGTCCGCAATAGTCTCCATCCATCTTTGCTGATGGAGGTTTAGAGATGGTTGAGTGAACAGGTACTTCAGGCTTTTATGATCCGTGTAGATCTCGCAACGATTACCGAGGAGGTAATGTCGCCACAACTGCAATGCATAGATGACAACAGCTAGTTCTAGATCATGTACCGGATAATTCTCTTCATGCGGGCGCAACTGACAAGAGCCATAGGCAATCACTTTACGCTCTTGCATTAGGACACAGCCTAGTCCTTCACGGGATGCGTCACAATAGATCACAAAATCTTTGCGAGAATCTGGAGGAGCAAGTATTGGGGCAGATGTCAGCTTGTCCTTGAGTGTTTGAAAACTTTCCTGACATTTTTCTGTCCATTCAAACTTAACGCCTTTATGAAGCAGATCAGTCAAGGGCTTAGCAATCTTTGAGAAATTCTCGACAAAGCGGCGACAATAGCTTGCAAGGCCGAGAAAACTTCTGACTTGCTTGACATTCTTCGGCGGAGTCCATTCAAGAATAGCCTGAACTCATTCTGGGTTAACGGCAATGCCTTCTTTCGAAATCACATGGCCGAGATATGTCACTTCAGATAACCAGAACTCGCACTTGGAATACTTGGCATACAATTGATGTTCACGCAGCTTCTCCAGTACAAGCCAAAGATGTTCGGCATGTTCTTCTTCATTCTTCGAATATACCAGAATATCATCCAGATATACCACGACGAATTTGTTGAGATAATCCATGAAGATGTAGTTCATTAACCGGGAGAAGGTTGCTGGAGCATTTGTTAAGCCGAAAGACATGACAGTGTACTCATAAGAACCATAGCGAGTAACGAATGCTGTCTTCGGGATATCCTCTTCACGAACTCGGATCTGGTGGTATCCCAATCTCAAATCAAGCTTAGAGAATACTGAGGAACCAGCAAGTTGATCATACAGATCGTTGATTCTGGGAAGCGGATACTTGTTCTGAATTGTTGCTTGGTTGATAGGTCGATAATCTTGAACCAACCGATTCGTGCCATCCTTCTTCTTGACGAAGAGTGAAGGTGCTCCCCAAGCAGAGGAACTGGGGCGGATGAAACCTTTCTTAAGTGACATGTCGATTTCTTCCTTAAGCTCGAGAAGATGATGCGGAGGCATCTTATAAGGACGCTTCGCAATAGGGGTAGTGCCGGGCTTCAAGTCGATGACGAACTCAACAGCTCTAGCAGGGGGTATTCCTGGAAGTTCCTCTGGAAGTACATCTTGAAAATCACGAACCACTGGAACATTCTCGATGCCTTCAAGAGGTGAAGCATTCAATGCATTCAGAACATATATTTGAGTCTCAGCATCCTGAGCTATTCGGGCTGAGTATTTGACTGTCTGGCTAGAAGGATGAGTGAGCTGGAGTGTCTTAGCAGCACAGTCAATCAAAGCTTTATTCGCTATCAACCAATCCATGCCAAGGATGATGTCAATGTCGGAAGGTCCAAGAGCAATAAGGGAAGCAGAGAACATAAACCCTTCAATTCTGATCTGATTGTTGTGACTTACCATCTTGGTTTGCCATCTGGAATGGGGAGTACTAATCTCCAATGGAGTGGGTAATGAGCTCATGGTTAACTCATGCAATTGTGCAAATTGCTGGGACACAGAGGAATGTGATGCACCTGAATCAAAAAGAACAGAAGCTGCCACTGAATTAACTGGAAGTGTACCCATCACGATTTTAGGGGACTCTCGAGCTTCTTCCATTTTGACATGAGTGACCTGGCCATGATCCATAGCAAGCGGTCTGGCCTTACAATTTCTGGAATGATGGGTTCGATGGCCCTTCCTACGGCCAACAGTAGAACGAGATGCATTCTGCGTCTGATTCAAGCGACAGTTATTAGCACGGTGCCCTGGCTGTCCACACTTACGGCATAAACCATCATTTTGGGGAGGAGCCATAGTATTGAGCTGTCCACTTCCACTATATAGTTGTCTTGGTGGTGGAGGCAGACGAGGTGCAACATAAGATGGCCTTGGTGTTGGAGCAGGTCGGTGATGAACATTGTGCGGAATCCACACTCGATGTTTCTGAACAGGCTGACCCGAGGATGAGCCAACATCACGAGCGCGCTTGAGCGACTCCTGGTACTTAGCCAGACCAGTTTCAACTCGGTAGGCTTGACTGACAAGCGTCGCAAAGTCCTCACAATCAAGGACAAGAAGTGCAAGCTCTATATCGGAACGCAGTCCTTCACGGATTTTCTCCTGTTTACGAGCGTCAGTGTCGACATCATCTTTAGCATAGCGGGATAATTCGAGAAATTTCCTCTGATATTCGTCCACAGTCATTGTGCCCTGTGAGAGTTTGCGGAACTCCTGCTTCTTCTGGTCGATCAGACCTTGAGGAATGTACCGTGCACGAAAAGCTGACTGAAATTCCTGCCAAGTGGTTACAGATTCAGCAGGCAACATACTCTTGTGGCTTTCCCACCATTGAGCAGCGGGACCCTTCAAGTGAAATGTCGCAAAGGCGACGTAACTATCAGGGGCCACACTAGCTGACTTCATTTCAAACATGATATCACGAAGCCAATCATCAGCATCCATAGGATTGGTGGAGCTGCGGAAAACAGACGGGTTGAGGCACACAAATTCTGGCAGAGTTATTGGAGCAGTCTGTTGCTGAGCATTTTGAGTTGGGAACTGAGCCAATACTCCGGTCATAAACTGACGGTTGAGTTCAAACTGTTGCCTCATTTCAGCAATATAGGGTGGAGGCAGAGGATCATCAGCCATCCTGCCAAATTGACAGAGCAGTTTAGCAAGAAAAACTGCAGATGTATGGAATCATTCATGAAGTAAGGTGCATAACAGAAGGAAGTGCGATAGATACTTCATCATAGCCACATCAGACATTCAGATCCACACATAGTCTCGGTTACCATCCGGCATTACGACAGCTGAAAAGGGAAGGCTAGACAACTAGGCGGCGCGCAGGCACGCGGTAAGGAAGTACACAACAAGACATAGCAAAGGCTACATCCACGTCGGAGAAAACTGTTGGAGCGAGGAATCTGCAAGTGACAACACAGGGTGCCCTTGATAAAAGGATCCTGTACGCAGAACCTGGCCCAGAATCTTGAAGCAAAAGGGATATTTCAGAACTCCGGGTGGATGTGATTACGAGATCCTAATGTCAGAGTTAGTAAAATCTTTAACCCGAAAGGAAGAGAGAACAGAGTCCCAGAGTAAAGACGAGGAATAAAAGATCCTAATACCACCCATTCGGCGATGTGGGCCCGTAAGCCACACAGCCATGTTAGTAAAACAATTTTCAAACTCTAGACTCAACTTCGGCCAAGGAGTTGGAATGGGGGAACCTACAGGCAGTCGGCTCTGATACCAACCTGTGACGACCCCGGCTTAATCGTGCACTAATCATACATGCAAATGCACACGATCAAGCCTAAGGACTCACTTGAAGATATCACAACACAACTCTAAAACATAAACAAAGTCATACAAGCATTTATTACAAGCCAGGGCCTCGAGGGCTCGAATACAAAGCTTGATGACAACAAGCATTAGCGGAAGCGTTAGATATCTGAGTACAGATATAAAACAGAAAACAGAGAAGCCTTTAGAAGGGCGGGACAAAAATAAAACATTACGATCGAAAGGCGCAGGCCTCCTGCCTGGGACCCTCCGTTCCTACTCCTGGACGTCGGCCAACTTGTAGAAGGATCCACCCTCGGGGAAGTAGTGGAAGTCGTCAGCGGGGCAGCTGTCTCAGGGGCTCTGTCAGCTGGTTGCATCAAATGGATATGGGGGAAAAAGAAAGTAAAGCAACCGTGAGTACTCATCCGAAGTACTCAGCAAGCCAAGGATCTACACTACATATGCAACATTATCAAAGGGGGCTGTATATGTGGACTGGGCTGCAGAAATGCCAGAATAGAGGGGGAAAGCCTAGACCTAGTGAAGACTAGCATCTTCAGCATCTTCATCGGTCTTGCAGCATTAGAAGAGTGCAGATCAGCATAATGTAAAGTAGTAATAGTATCATGTAACAGTCTCGCTCAGAGATCCTTCCTCGACTCCCTGCGAGAAAGCGATCCCAGAGCCACATATCCAGGTATCATCTCAAGTTCTAGCTATATCGATCGGGATACAACTCCGAGTGCCCTTTACCGTAGGACCGGCTATCGATAGATGTGTTCTTCCCTGCAGGGGTGCACCAACTTACCCACCACGCTCGCTTAACTCCGGCTGGACACACTTTCCTGGGTCATGCCTGGCCTCGGCTAAACGATACACCGCAACCCTACCTACAGCTCAGCAGAGAGGTCCCCGTCGGTCTACCTCCTAAGCGCTCAGGGGTCTTGGGGCCATCGCCCTGTGCACTCCGGGTCGTTGCGTGCAGGGTGAAGACATCACCACCTCTCTCCAGGGTGGCGTCGGTCCGTCCCGGCCGTGAGGCTGAACTGGATGTCTGACAGAGCTTTCGGCTGATGCTACGATGCAGAGTGCCCATAACTCTTCCCACGTGATGGTTAGTGCTATCCGACCAGAGGCCGGCTCGGATCGCATATCCAAATCGTTAGTGGACTAGTGGCTTGCGGTAACGAGCAGAGACTCACGATCGATGTGACCCCGTCGCCCCGTCTCGAGGACTTGCTGCAAGGGCTAAGAATGCCCGGCCGCGCCTCGTAGAATAACTCACGGGTAACTATCCATCATTCGCGGGTACCCCTCAGGGTCGACCCGCCTTTTCAAGTATTAGTATCAACAGTAATGCAAGGCATCCGTGTGTTCACCGTATCAAGGGGAATCCGAGGCATCACCCTCGTTGGACTCCCACCTGATGTAACATCAAGATGGACGCAGGAGGCATCACCCTCGAGGTCCACACGTGGGGTGTTGCACGACTTCGTCGTTATCGGGGGTGGTGTAGGAGGAATCACCCTCGCTTACCATGACCGGTTAACTAACCTACAAGGTTATCATCAGAAGTGCTAACGAGGTACCACCCTCGGCACTCGATGGTAACCCAGTAGGGTCGAGCAACTAAGGGGAAAGTGAGGTGCGGTGCCGGGGTCTGGTCTTCGATCCCGTTGATTGGGTCTTCTGAGAATCCAGTAGGGCAGTCAAGACAAGTGGGGGTCTTTGATGGGTCTCTACCCAGTCTATTCTAAACAGTTTAGGATAACAGTAAGGTATCAACAGCAGGTTACAATAAACAGGCTATGCAGCAGAAATAGGATAACAGAAACACAGTAGCAAAATCTAATGCAAGCATGAGAAAATAGAATAGGCGATATCGGGATGATCAAAGGGGGGGGGGCTTGCCTGGTTGCTCGGCGACAAAGGCAATGTCTTCGGTGGTGTAGCCAATCACCGGAGCTGCGTCGGTCTCGGAGACTACGTCGGTACCACGATCTAACGAGAGAGAAGAGGGGGAAGAACAGTAAATACAAAGCAACAGGTGCATGACATGTCAACAAGCAGAGCTAGCGGTGTTCTATCGCAGGGCTAGGTAATACCGACGAAAGAGAAAAACATTCGGGAAAGTATTCCCGGTGTCCGGCATTTCGGACAGATGAAAAGAGGGGAACGGATGCACGTTCGCTATGTTAGGGACGTGTGGCGGATGAACGGACCGCGTATTTGGATTCGTCTCGATGTTGTGAGCAAGTTTCATGTACAAAGTTTTTCCATCCGAGCTACGGTTTATTTTATATGGTTTTTCAAAGATTTAACAATTCCTGAAATTATTATTAATTCGAATTTAAAGCAAAATATGTTAAGTGCACCCAGAAGTACACCCAGCCAGAGGCTGACTGGTGGGGTCCGTTGAGTGCTGAGTCAGCAGTCAACAGTCAAACGTTGACTGGTCAAAGGGCTGTCTGGGGTCCACTTGTCATAGACTGTAGTTTTAACTTTATTTAGATAACTTAATTAAATGGGACCCCCATGCCATAGACTATATACTAACCTACCCACTAATTAACCCCTAACTAAAATACAATTAGTCCTAAACTAATTCGCTAGCCCACCGGCAGTGAGCCAGCCGGCCACACACACCACACACACACGGCACACACACACGTTGTACCCACACAGCACACACACACACCGCTGCACACACACGCTGCGCACTCGGCCATGGCCAGCAGCAGCTATGGGACATGGCGGCAGCGGCAAAGAGCAGTAGCGGCTAGGAGCGAGCAGCGGCAGCAGCAGCAACTGGCAGCAGCAGAGCAGCGCGCAGCAAGCAAGCGAAGGTAGTAGCAGTACACAATACACACAAGAGCTCAAACTCCCATCCATGGCGGCCGAGCACGGGGGCGGCCTCAACGGCGATAGATCGAGGCAGGGAAAGGGAGGATCCGGTGGAGAAGCTCACCGCGGAGCCGTAGGCGTGCTCGGGTAGGTCGGGGACGGACCGGAGCAGCGGCAAACGACGGCGGACGGCGACGATGTACGCGGAGAAGACCGGCGGTGTCGAGGCGTTGTGCCCCCCCCCCAGTCCTATCCAGTAGGCGCAGGCGACGAGGCGGGGCGCGACGGAGCTAGCGGACGCACCCGCAACCGGAGGGGACGACGGTGGCCACGGTGACGATGACGGCCATGGCGGGCGCGGTTCGGCTGCGCGTTACAGAGGAGAAAGCGGCGCGAGGGAGGAACGGGGAGAAGACTAGGGTTGTCTACAGCGTCAGGGGATTACTTATGCATCTCGGGGTATCGACGGATGGACGACACGATGACGATCGGTGGGGGTTGACGGCGTACGTGTGCGGCCACGCCATGGCCTCCCTGCCTCTGTACAGAGAGTAGGGGAAAGGCCAGCGCGGGCTGGGCCTTGTGCACTGTGGGCAATTAAGTCCATATGTACAGTAGGCCTAGCTCTTCTTTTTAATCTTTTCCCTTCTGTTTTGCCTTTTTGCTTCTGTTTGCAAAAATGATCGCCCACCAAATGACTTTTGTAAAATATGCAAGTTGTAAAAACAATTACTAGGCATCATTTAGTACTGCCATCAAAAGTTTGGAGGCCAAATGAATAGGTTAGATATTTTTTTGAAATTGAAAAGGGACGGATTAATGCTGCTAGACTACTGTTTAAAGTCCAGGGGCATTTTTGTGAGTTCCAGAAATATTGGTTTCAATTTTATAATTGCCTTGGGATTATTTGCTATTTAATGAACATTTTTCCTACAAGTTTTGAGCAACTTTGTTTTGCACTTTTGATTTTGAGTTGATTTTCAGAATAGAATTTGAATTGTTTTTAATAACCACTATGACTAGGCTCTGCAAATGAAGATGACTTGGCGTATTAGCAGTTGACCACAGTGGTTATTACACAGGGGTGTTACATTCGGCATCCTGT
Organism: Thinopyrum elongatum; assembly: GCA_011799875.1. Taxonomy (NCBI): domain Eukaryota; kingdom Viridiplantae; phylum Streptophyta; class Magnoliopsida; order Poales; family Poaceae; genus Thinopyrum; species Thinopyrum elongatum. Next base: position 116,839,555 of record CM022302.1, on the reverse strand, counting down.
CGAAGGGGGATTCGATCACGAAGGGCTTCTACATCAACTCTATTTCCCTTCCGATGAAGCGTGAGTAGTTTACCACAGACCTACGGGTCCATAGCTAGTAGCTAGATGGCTTCTTCTCTCTCTTTGATTTTCAATACCATGTTCTCCTCGATGTTCTTGGAGATCTATCTGATGTAATCTTATTTTGCGGTGTGTTTGTCGAGATCCGATGAATTGTGGATTTATGATCAGCTTATCTATGAATATTATTTGAATCTTCTCTGAATTCTTTTATGCATGATTTGATATCTTTGTAATTCTCTTCGAACTATCGGTTTAGTTTGGCCAACTAGATTGGTTTTTCTTGCAATGGGAGAAGTGCTTAGCTTTGGGTTCAATCTTGCGGTGTCCTCACCCAGTGACAGTAGGGGTAGCGAGGCATGTATTGTATTGTTGCCATCGAGGATAAAAAGACGGGGTTTACATCATATTGATTGAGTTTATTCCTCTACATCATGTCATCTTACTTAAAGCGTTACTCTGTTCTTCATGAACTTAATACTCTAGATGTAGGAAGGAGTCGGTCGATGTGTGGAGTAATAGTAGTAGATGCAGGCAGGAGTCGGTCTACTTGACACGGACGTGATGCCTATATTTCATAATCATTGCCTTAGATATCGTCATAACTTTGCGCTTTTCTATCAATTGCTCGACAGTAATTTGTTCACCCACCGTATTATTTGCTATCTTGAGAGAAGCCTCTAGTGAAACCTATGGCCACCGGGTCTATTTTCCATCATATAAGTTTCCGATCTACTATTTTGCAATCTTTTACTTTCCGATCTATAAACCAAAAACCCCAAAAATATTTACTTTATCTTTTGTTTAGTTTTATCTATCTCTATCAGATCTCACTTTTGCAAGTGACCGTGAAGGGATTGACAACCACTTTATCGCGTTGGGTGCAAGTGTTTGATTGTTTGTGCAGGTATTGGTGATTTGTGCGTTGTCTCCTACTGGATTGATACCTTGGTTCTCAAACTGAGTGAAATACTTATCTCTACTTTGCTGCATCACCATTTCCTCTTCAAGGGAAAAACCAACGCAAGCTCAAGAAGTAGCAGGAGTTCTTTAGTAATTTGATTAATTGAACTTAATTTATCATGAACTTAGTCTTATAGTTTTGCATATCTACGTTGTAGATCAATAGCTCGCGATATAGCTCCCCTATATTTTTTGATATGTTCCTAGAGAAAACTAAGTTGAAAGATGATAGTAGAAATAATGCGGACTGGGTCCGTGATCTGAGGATTATCCTCATTGCTGCACAGAATTATGTCCTTGATGCACCGCTAGGTGATAGACCTGTTGCAGTAGCAGATGCAGACGTTATGAACGTTTGGCAAGCTCAATATGATGACTACTTGATAGTTTAGTGCGCCATGCTTTACGGCTTAGAACCGGGACTTCAAAGACGTTTTGAATGCCACGGAGCATATGAGATGTTCCAAGAGCTGAAATTGGTATTTCAGACTCATGCCCGTGTTGATTGGTATGAGACCTCTGACAAGTACTTTGCCTACAAGATGGAGGAGAATAGCTCAGCCAGTGAGCATGTGCTCAGAATGTCTGGGTACTACAATCACTTGAATCAAATGGGAGTCAATCTTCCAGATAAGATAGTAATTGACAGAGTTCTCTAGTCACTATCACCAAGCTACTAGAACTTCGTGATGAACTATAATATGCAAGGGGTGACGAAAACGATTCCCGAGCTCTTCACGATGCTGAAATCGGCGAAGGTAGAGATCAAGAAAGAGCATTAAGTGTTGATGGTTAACAAGACCACTAGTTTTAAGAAAAAGGGCAAGGGAAAGAAAGGGAACTTCAAGAAGATTGGCAAGCAAGTTGCCACTCCCGTGAAGAAGCCCAAAGCTGGATCTAAGCCTGAAACTGAGTGCCTCTACTGCAAAGGGAATGGTCACTAGAAGCGGAAACTACCCCAAATACTTGGCGGATAAGAAGGATGGCAAAGTGAACAAAAGTATATTTGATATACATGTATTTGATGTGTACCTTACTAGTGTTCGTAGTAGCACCTGGGTATCGATACTAGTTCAGTTGCTAAGATTAGTAACTCGAAACAGGAGTTGCGAATAAACAGAGACTAGTTAAGGGCAAGGTGACGATGTGTGTTGGAAATGATCTCCAAGGTTGATACGGTCACCATCGCACACTACCTCTACCTTCGGGATTAGTGTTGAACCTAAATAAATGTTATTTGGTGTTTGCGTTGAGCATGAATATGATTGGATCATGTTTATTGCAATACGGTTATTCATTTAAGTCAGAGAATAATTGTTGTTCTCTTTACATGAATAAAACCTTCTATGGTCATACACCCAATGTAAATGGTATATTGAATCTCGATCGTAGTGATACACATATTCATAATATTGATGCCAAAAGATGCAAATTTGATAATGATAGTGCAACATACTTGTGGCACTGTCGTTTAGGTCATATTGGTGTAAAGCACATGAAGAAACTCCATGCAGATGGACTTTTGGAATCACCTGATTATGAATCATTTGATACTTGCGAACCATGCCTCATGGGCAAGATGACTAAAACTCCGTTCTACGGAACAATGGAGCGAGCTAATGACTTATTGGAAAAAATACATACCGATGTATGTGGTCTGATGAGTGTTGAAGCACGCGGCGGGTAGCTTATTTTCTGACCTTCACAGATGATTTGAGTAGGTATGGGTATATCTACTTGATGAAACACAAGTCTGAAACATTTGAAAAGTTCAAAGAATTTCAGAGTGAAGTGGAGAATCATCGTAACAAGAAAATAAAGTTTCTACGATTTGATCGCGGAGGCGAATATTTGAGTTACGAGTTTGGCCTTCATTTAAAACAATGTGGAATTGTTTCACAACTCACGCCACCTGGAACACCACAGCGTAATGGTGTGTCCGAACGTCGTAACCGTACTTTATTAGATATGGTGCGATCTATGATGTCTCTTACCGATTTACCACTATCGTTTTAGGGTTATGCAATAGAGACAGCCGCATTCATGTTAAATAGGGCACCATCTAAATCATTTGAGACGACACCATATGAACTGTGGTTTGGCAAGAAACCTAAGCTATCCTTTCTTAAAGTTTGGGGTTGCGACACTTATGTCAAAAGGTTTCAGGCTGATAAGCTCGAACCCAAATCGGAGAAGTGCGTCTTCATAGGATACCCTAAGGAAACAATTGGGTACACCTTCTACCACAGATCCAAAGGCAAGATCTTTGTTGCCAAGAATGGATCCTTTCCATAGAAGCGATTTCTCTCGAAAGAAGTGAGTGGGAGGAAAGTAGAACTTGATGAGGTAATTGTACCTTCTCTCGAATTGGAAAGTAGCTCATTAGAGAAATCCGTTCCCATGATCCTACACCAACTAGAAAGGAAACTAATGATGATGATCATGAAACTTCAGATCAAGTTACTACTGGACCTCGTAGGTCGAACAGAGCACGTGCCGCACCAGGGTGGTACGGTAATCCTATCCTGGAAGTCATGTTACTAGACCATGGCGAACCTACGAACTATGAAGAAGCTATGATGAGCCCAGATTCCGATAAATGGCTTGAGGCCATGAAATCTGAGATAGGATCCATGTATGAGAATAAAGTATGGACTTTGGTGGACTTGCCCGATGATCGGCAAGCCATAGAAAATAAATGGATCTTCAAGAAGAAGACTGACGCTGATGGTAATGTTACTATCTACAAAGCTCGACTTGTTGCGAAAGGTTTTCGACAAGTTCAAGGAGTTGACTACGATGAGACTTTCTCACCCGTAGCGATGCTTAAGTCTGTCCGAATCATGTTAGCAATTGCTGCATTTTATGATTATGAAATCTGGCAAATGGACGTCAAAACTGCATTCCTTAATGGATTTCTCAAAGAAGAGTTGTATATGATGCAACCAGAAGGTTTTGTCGATCCTAAAGGTGCTAACAAAGTGTGCAAGCTCCAGCGATCCATCTATGGACGGGTGCAAGCATCTCGGAGTTGGAATATGCACTTTGATGAGGTGATCAAAGCATATGGTTTTGTACAGACTTACGGTGAAGACTGTATTTACAAGAAAGTGAGTGGGAGCTCTGTAGCATTTCTGATATTATATGTGGATGACATATTGTTGATTGGAAATGATATATTATTTCTGGATAGCATAAAAGGTTACTTGAATAAGAATTTTTCAATGAAAAACCTCGGTGAAGCTACTTACATATTGGGCATCAAGATCTATAGGGATAGATCGAGACACCTAATAGGACTTTCACAAAGCACATACCTTGACAATGTTTTTGAAGAAGTTCAAGATGGATAAGTTAAAGAAAGGGTTCTTGCCTGTGTTGCAAGGTGTGAAGTTGAGTAAGACTCAAAGCCCGACCACGGCAGAAGAAATAGAGAGAATGAAAGTCATTCCCTATGCCTCATTCATAGGTTCTATAAAGTATGCCATGCTGTGTACTAGACCTTTTTGTGTGCCTTGCCATGAGTTTGGCAAGGGGGTACAATAGTGATCCAGGTGTAGATCACTGGACAGCGGTCAAAATTATCCTTGGTTACCTAGGAGGACTAAGGAAATATTTCTCGGTTATGGAGGTGATAAAGAGTTCGTCATGAAGGGTTACGTCGATGCAAGCTTTGACACCGATCCAGATGACCCTGAGTCTCAATCTGGATACGTATTGAAAGTGGGAGCAATTAGCTAGAGTAGCTCCATGCAGAGCATTATAGACATAGAAAATTTGCAAAATACATATGGATCTGAATATGGCAGACCCGTTGACTAAACTTCTCTCACAAGCAAAACATGATCACACCTTAGTACTCTTTGGGTGTTAATCACATGGTGATGTGAACTAGATTATTGACTCTAGTAAACTCTTTGGGTGTTGGTGACATAGCGATGTGAACTGTGGGTGTTAATCACATGGCGATGTGAAATAGATTATTGACTCTAGTGCAAGTGGGAGACTGAAGGAAATATGCCCTAGAGGCAATAATAAAGTTGTTATTTTATATTTCCTTATTCATGATAAAGGTTTATTATTCATGCTAGAATTGTATTGATCGAAAACTTAAATACATGTGTGAATACATAAACAAATACCGTGTCCCTGGTAAGCCTCTACTAGACTAGCTCGTTGATCAAAGATGGTTAAGGTTTTCTAACCATTGACATGTGTTGTCATTTGATAACGGGATCACATCATTAGGAGAATGATGTGATGGACAAGACCCATCTGTTAGCTTAGCATAATGATAGTTCAGTTTATTGCTATTGCTTTCTTCATGTCAAATACATATTCCTTCGACTATGAGATTATGCAACTCCCGGATACCGAAGGAATACCTTGTGTGCTATCAAACGTCACAACGTAACTGGGTGATCATAAAGATGCTCTACAGGTATCTCCGAAGGTGTTTTGTAGCGATCCGACCTCAGATGGTCAAATCTCTGTGTTCAAGTGTCATCCCTGGATCGGTAATGCTGACACACACAATACTCGAAGGATTTATAACAGAGTGCAATCACACACTTATTACATCGAATGTCTCAAAAGAGAACTTATTACAATAAATATGGCTTAAGGCCATCTAAATAAGATAACAGCGGAAGGCTTGGAAGATAAAGTGAGTCCATCAACTCCAACGGCATAGCTGAGTGCACGACAACGACCTAGTGCACCTTACTCTTCGTCTGAAAAGTCTGCAACATGATATGTTGCAGCCCGAAACGGGTCTGCACATGGAATATGCTGGCAATATAACACAGTAGAGCAATGAACAGATAAATGCTATCACTACATGCATATATGGCTGGTGGAAAAAGCTCTAGGGTTATATTGTTTTGCGAAAAGCCAATTTTTCCCTACATCAAAGGAATATGTTTTATTTAACTATCATGGTGGTTGAAACATTGAGAAGGTAAATCCCCATCTCAATTCCAATTAAAAGTAATCATTAAACCCAACAAATTAATTTAGAGTGATGAGATCAAATCAATAATTCAAGTACCAGATACTCAAGATGTCCATAACCGGGGACACGGCTAACCATGATTAGTTTATACACTCTGCAGAGGTTTGCGCACTTTTCCCCACAAGACTCGATCTCCTCCGTTGGATTTCTCGCACTACATGGTGTTTGAGAAACGGATGACCGAGACACAGTCTTTCAGAAACATTTACTCTTTACTCTGGGTAGACAGTTACACCTACTTTCCCCTACATCTGCTAGCCTACCACTGAAAGAGGTCATGCAACATACTCAACTATGCTAGAGCCCATAATAGCTTGTGGCTGCACACGGAAGTTTCTAGCATGAATAATCTTATGATCCCTTTGAGCCTGGGTGGCGAACCAAAAAGACAACACTGGTATATCCCCAGGTGCCTGCAACCAATCCACCCAGATGTGTATTTAAGTAGCCACCTTAAGTTAACCATTAATTAACAATCTCACATCTGTCATGGATACACTCAAAACCCAATCCACGTCTACGAGCATAGCATGGCAATATAAGCATAACGTAGAAGTAACTCCCAAGGGTTTGAGATTAAAACAAGTAATAGGTTCTACCTCATCATCTACTTCCCAATACCCACATGTTAATCACATCCTAACCATGCAGTGTTTGAGGATTGTAACTAATGCATAAAAACTGGGTAATGAAGGGATATGATCAAAGTGTTACTTGCCTTGCTGACGATCTGCAAACCCTAGAGACTCGTAGTAGCACGCTTCGCACTCCGGGAATTCTATCGCAAACAAACAATAGCATACATAAGCAATCAAGCATAGATGCAAGGGTAAAACTCAAATATGAAGATCAAATCTGAAAGTTCAACTGAAGAGATTCGATCTGCAAAAAGAATCAATCGAATCGGAGCTACGGAACTGAAACTACGGTCAAAAGAACTTCGAAAACAAATCTGCTTGAAACCAAATTTTAAATTGTCAAAATCATGTTCAAGTTGATTAAACAGAAAGAGGGGTTCGAGACGAAGATTTTGGCGTTGGTTTCACTGGATTTGGACGAAAGGTTTAGAAACGGCGAGGGTTTGAAGATCAGGGGCTAATCTGCGATAAAAATAATCATGGATAGGTCCCTGGCCGAAAAAGAAAATAAAAAGGAAAATCTATCGGACGAACGTCCGCTAACAGAGACGAACGGATGAACGCGTTTCGTTAAAAACGAACGAACGAACGAACGTTCGCAAACGAACTAAACCGAGAAAAACCGAATCGATCTAAAAAAAATAAAAAAAAAACAAACCTAGGGTTTTAAGAAAACCGGCGGTTTTTACCTAAAACCGAAAAAAAAACCGGCGGCGAGATCCGCGAAGTCCAGCGCGGCTCCGGCGGCTTCCGGCGGGCGGGGCGGCGGCGGGGCTGCGCGGGACGGCGGGGCGAGGCGCGGCGCGACGGGCAGCGGGGTGCGGCGCGGGGCCGCGGGGCGCTGCTGCTGCTTGCTGCGGCGGCTCGGGGTGGCGAAGTGGGGGCGGGGTGCGGCTTATAAAGGACGAGGGGGGGCGGCTTCCTTGGGCGAGGGGGCGGCCATGGGGAGTCCGGCTCGGACTCCCTCGGCGTCCGTGCGGCGGCGGGACTCTCCCGCTCGGGAGGAAGGCGGCGGCGGCCTGGCTCGGCTGGGCCTTCGGCCCAGTCGGGCGAAAGTTTTTTTTTAATAAATTCCGCCAAAACAAAAATCCTAAATAAAATACAAAAAAATCTAAAAATGCCAAAAATAATTTTCACCGTCTAAATAGAATATTTAGAACAAAGTGAACATTTTCTTAGCCTAAAAATGCAATTTTGAAAAATGCATATTTTTTTCTAATTCAAATAAAATAGCAATAAAATCCAAATAAAATTATTTATTTGATTTTAACATTTTTCCTCCAATATTTCTTTTATTTTGGAGAAGTCATATTATCTCCTCTCATATATTTTTAATATGAAATATTTTGGAGAGAAAAATAAATAAAACCAAAATGATCCTCTTTTCAATATTTGAGAAAATTCAAATATGAAAATAATAAAATCCCCAACTCTCTCCGTGTGTCCTTGAGTTGCTTAGGATTTTTAGGGTCACAATCAAAATGCAAATAAAATATGATATGCATATGATGACCTATGTATAACATTCCAAATTGAAAATTTGGGATGTTACATGTTTGTTGAGTTGGCATAGATCAAGATTAGGATTTGTCACTCCGAGTATCGGAGAGGTATCTCTGGGCCCTCTCGGTAATACACATCATAAGAAGCCTTGCAAGCAAAGTGACTAATGAGTTAGTTACAGGATGATGTATTACAGAACGAGTAAAGAGACTTGCCGGTAATGAGATTAAACTAGGTATGAAGATGCCGACGATCGAATCTCAGGCAAGTAACATACCGATGGATAAAGGGAATTGCTTATGTTGTCATAACGGTTCGACCGATAAAGATCTTCGTAGAATATGTAGGAGCCAATATGGGCATCCAGGTTCCGCTATTGTTTATTGACCGGAGAGGTGTCTCGGTCATGTCTACATAGTTCTCGAACCCATAGGGTCCGCACGCTTAACGTTCATTGACGATATAGTGTTATATGAGTTATATGATTTGGTGACCGAATGTTGTTCGGAGTCCCGGATGAGATCACGGACATGACGAGGAGTCTCGAAATGGTCGAGAGGTAAAGATTGATATATAGGACGATGGTATTCGGACACCGAAAGGGTTTCGGGATGCACCGGGTAGCCATCGGGTCACCGAAAGGGGTTCTGGACACCCCCGGTAGGTGTTATGGGCTTAATGGGCCAAGGGATGGACAGACCAGCCCACAGGGGGCTGGTGCACCCCTCTCCCTGGCTGGCCAGCCCTAGGGGAGGAAAGGGGGGAGCACTAGCCCTTCCTGCCTTTCCCTCTCATGGGAGAAAGGAAAGCGGGGGGGGGGGGGGGGGCGCTACCCTCCCCTGCCTTTCCCCCGCACCTATACAAGGCAGGGGGGCGCGGCTTGGGAGAGTCCCCAAGTAGGATTCCTCCTACTTGGGGGCCCCGCTTTGGCTGCTCCTCCCTCCCTCCCTCCCACCTATATATATGTGGGAGGGGTGCGCCTAGCACATAACAGACAATTGCTTAGCTGTGTGCGGCGCCCCCCTCCACAGTTTACACCCCCGGTCATATTTTCGTAGTGCTTAGGCAAAGCCCTGCGGAGATAGCTTCACCATCACCGTCACCATGCTGTCGTGCTGTCGGAACTCATCCACTACCTCGCCGTCTTGCTGGATCAAGAAGGCGGAGGACGTCATCAAGCTGAACGTGTGCTGAACGCGGAGGTGCCGTACGTTCGGTGCTCGATCGGTTGGAACGCGAAGAAGTTCGACTACATCAACCGCGTTGTCAAACGCTTCTGCTTACGGTCTACGAGGGTACATAGACACAGTCTCCCCCTCTCGTTGCTATGCATCTCCTTGATAGATCTGGCATGTGCGTAGAATTTTTTTTGTTTTCCATGCAACGTTTCCCAACATACTCAATCTTCCCATTTCCTTCCGCGATAAACCTACCTTTGTCGTCTCTCAGAACTGCCCCCATCGTACCCTTCAGCATGTCTTGATCAAAAGAAGCACCAACATTAAGTTTCACAAAACCCCTAGGAGGGCAAGACCAACCCCCCTCTTTCATGGAAGCCTTGGGAGATGATGCATTTACGAAGTTAGACGTGAGGGCTATAATCCCCATTGAAATCTGAGATGCATTCTGAGTTAATTCCTTGTGCACTAATTTCTATCTTTCCCACCATAGATACCAAGCTGAAATAGCTATCATTTCACGCACATTTTGGAACCCCATAATACACAAATCTTGGTCTGGAAGAAGTAGAAGATACTCCAACACCGCCTCTCTAGCACGATCAACCTCGCAAGCTTTATCAATAATCTCATCCATCCCTAGCCTCTTCCAAACCCCTTTGCTTTATTGTAGAGGAAAAGCATGTGTTTCGTTTCTTCTAAACCCTGAGAGCAAGTAGGGCAAATGGGCGAGACCTTCATGTGTCTATTAGCGAGCGTGACCCGACATGGAAGTGTGCCATGTAACGTACGACATATAACATTTTTGACTTTTGCTGGACAAGATAATTTTCCATATCTGACTCCAAATAGCTAGGGTTAGCTATGGTTCGCCCCATCCCATTAGAATGCTTTAGTTTACTTCCATACTGATAACTCCACTCTACAGAGTAAGCAGACCGCACGGAGAACCTACCATTTTTCGTATAACTCCAAGCAATGAAATTTGGCATATCATGTTGCGAAAGTGGAAACGAAAGAATCCGATGTACATCAATGGGCCACATAGTTTGTCTAATCAGGTCTTCATCCCAATTATTCAAAACATGATCAATCAGGTCAGCCACCTTCAATAACAGTTGCCCCCCCCCCTCGGCGTCACAATCTTCCTTGTGGCACAATTTGGGATCCAGACATCTTCCCAAATACTCCCTCCATTCCAGAATATAAGGTGTATTGATTTCTGTGCAAGTCAACCATTTGAATGTTTGACTGAGATTATAGAGTAAAATAACAACACCTGCAATACCTAAAAGATAAAAATGAAACTACTTTCCATGATGGATCAAATGATATAAATTTCGTATTGTGAACGTTGATATATTTTTCTGAAAACTCAGTCAAACATACAATCGTTTGGCTTTTGAAAAAACAAATACACCTTATATAAAGGAACGGAGGGAGTATTGATGTTATGTCCATTCCCCACTCACCAAATATAGCCACGTTTCAGAGAATTGGCCCTCTCTCCACGTTTTCTCGAAAGCCTTCGACTCGGTCAATTGACCCTCTCTCCTCTCTATTCTCAGGGTCAGAGGCTTCTCAGAAAAATGGATTCTCTGGATTGACACCCTGCTCCAATCAGGAAAATCGTGATCCTACTAAATGGCTCCCCAGGACCCTGGATCCAATGTAAAAATGGCTTAAGACAGGGCGACCCTCTCTCCTCCTTTCTATTTATCATTGTTGCAGACGTTCTCCAACGAATGATTATTGATGCTTGTGATACCCACCTCATTGCACACCCTGTCACAACCTCCATGCCCTGCCCTGTTCTGCAATACGCGGACGACACGTTAATTATTATCAAAACTGAAACGAATGCAGTAGCCCACCTCAAACACATCCTTGACGACTTCTCGCTTGCCACAGGCCTCTCGATCAATGTCCAAAAAACCATGGTAGTCCCTATTAACGTCGACCCTGACCTTGCCTCTCAAATGGCAAACATGCTGGGCGCCGAAATTGCAGCTTTCCCCCAAAAATACCTCGGCCTCCCTCTCTCCTCCCATAAACTCCAATCGTCAGCTTTCCACCAAATTATAGACCGCTGTGATATTTACCTAGTCGAATGGCTCACATTCCTGCTGTCTCGTGGAGGTCGTCTTGTCCTTCTATCGGCTGTCCTTGATAGCCTGCCGACCTACTTTATGATGTGTTTCTCCCTGCCCATGTGTGTCCTCGAGGAGATAGACAAGCGTAGGAGGATTTTTTTTCCTGGTCTAACGATGACTCCTTCTCTGGGGCTAAGTGTCTGGTCGCGTGGACCGAGTCTTTATGCCCAAACTTGCTGGTGGTCTTGGGGTCAAAAACTTGCGAGCATAAAACTTTTGCCTTATGTTGAAATTTGCATTCAAATTCTTGCGTTCCCCTCTTTTTCCTTGGAAGGATTGGCTCCTCAACCATTCTCCAATGCATATAGGGCTAGGCAAAAATGCCTCCTTCCTTGGTCGTGCTATTTTCAGACACCTTAATTCTCTTCATGAGATATCGTGTGTGACCATTGGGGACGGCTTATCCACCTTCTTCTGGTTAGATCGTTGGGTTCTCCCTGAACCCCTGTGCACTGCTTTCCCAACACTGTTTACACACCATACAAAGCCTAATGCATTTGTAGCCACTATAATGATGGATGGGATTGATCTGAGCTTGCGTAGCCGGCTAACCTTAACTGCTTCCAATGAACTTGCTTCCTTGAGATTACTGTTGCAGGATGTCAGTATGTCGGGTGCCCCCGATGTCAGGTCCCTGCTTAATGGCGCCGCCTTCACCACCAAGGGCGCCTACGATGCGATGGCTTCTCAGCTGGTCGACCCTACTCTTGCTCATATATGGGACTCGCGTGTCCCTAGCCGAGTGAGGGTGTTCGGCTGGCTCTTCTACCTTGACCGGCTCAACACCCGGGTAAACCTGCACCGCAAGTCCATCATCGACTCTGCCGCCTACCTCTGATGCGCGGCTGTGTCCGAAGACTGGACACACCTTTTCTTCCACTGTTCGGCAGCTCGTGCCATTTGGGATGCCATTGATCTACACCCTTGCTCAGCCCCCTTTGTAGATCTTTGGGTCTCGCATGGGCACCCGGGTCTCCCCGAGTCAGTGTGGGCTTTCATTCTTCTTCTTATCCTTTGGAAAATTTGGGACGCTCGTAATGCTAAAACCTTTAGGGATTTAGATGTCTCACCCCATGATGTTACCAGGGGTATCATCGCGGATCTCACATTGTGGTCTCATCGCCTTAAGAAGGTGGAGGACAAATTTCATGCCGGCCTGTGGAGGGACTATTTTACTTCTCGCCTTGTAACAAAATACTTTTGTAATATATTCAGGTGGGGAGTCTTTCCCCCCGGTGACAGTAAAAAAAACGTTTCAGAGAATTTATGCCTGCCATAATGCTTTGCCAGGTGAAGGAAGCGCCATTCTTTGGCTTGGAATTCAACAAATCACCATCAGGATAGTACTTGGCCCTTAGAATAGTAGCACACAATGAATCAGGATTATCAACAAGACGCCATGCCTGTTTGGCGAGCAATGCCAAATTGAATCAATGGATATCACGGAATCCCATCCCTCATTGATTTTTTGATACGCACATTTTTCACCAGGCCATCCAATGCATTCTCCTCTAGTTCTCCTTGAATGAGCAGAAGTTTGTTTGTCGGTCGTTAGTCTAGACGGAGACCAGACGCTCATGTGCTCCCTCTTACCGGTCTGTATCTTTACCTAATACTAGGAAAAAGGCCCGTGCGTTGCAACGGGAGAAAAGGTATTTCTGCATCATCCTAGCAAACATGTGCGTGGGTTGCAACGGAAGAAAAAAATCATATGACCCTAACCCAATGAGCATGGCTCAAGATCCCCCACAGTTCCACGATCTATATTTCAACACGACGCCTTGTTTTAAAAGTAGTAACAAAAGTATTAACTGGTTTATTCTTATGGAAAGAAATTAACTTGTTGATTCTTCATCCCTATAAATAGTAATGCTTATCTTTCATGATGCTTGGATTGGTTGGTTAACTTCAGAAACTTACATCATCTCTCTTCGGTCATAATGTCTACCCCTTTGCTACATAGCAGACGACGACGGTGGTTTCCATGAACCAGGGTAGTCTGATTGAGGAGCTGGATCTGCAGCAGGGTCAATGATTTTGGGCCTACAACAGTTAATAACCAACGTCTCTGTTTTACTTTCCTCATCATCAAAATTAATGTTGTTGATTATCTTATATACATCTTATACAACGAAGCCCGCATACCTAACTTCGGATCATCCTCTAATGTTCAAGCATGTGCGAAGAACATGAATCACAATCGCGACTTGAAATAATGGGAATAGATGACTTTGACACTATACGTCGCCGAACTGCTAGCTCCTCCTAACGCTAGGCCCCCCATACCTTGGCATTAATCACTATCCCTGCTATAGAAGGCGATTACACAAGCCCAATATACATGACATAACATGTTTAATAACGTAAAAGAGAGGTCATTGCTAATAATATAAAAAATGAAACTTGACCTTTTTTATTTGTTTTGTGTTTTTAGGAATTTGATGAAATATATAAAAATAGGTATATCTGAGATAAAAAGGACCATTGTTATAAAAATGTTTGGAAATTACGGAAACAAATAATTTCTTTGTGGGGTTGCGAAAAACAAATGATAATGATGCATAGTTATCTACGAAATATAAATTTGTTTATCAATCTATCCCTAATAATAAATTAGGTATTGGTTCTGGTCGTACGTCGTGGGCGTTTTTGCAGAAAAGTTCCTGACGTTTTGGGTATTCAACCCGCAGTCCTCCATTTAAGTGGATGACGACCACGGCTGCGTCCCCGACTCGCCCCCACGCCCGTGCTGCTTCTCGCTGTCCGCGGCGGTTAGGTGGCGGCGCTCCCTGAAGAGGGGCGGGGGCGGCGACGGGGAGGGAGAGGGGCGGGGCGGCGACGGGGAGGAAGAGGGGCGGGGGAGGAAGAGGGGCGGGGGCGGCGACGGGGAGGAAGAGGGCAAGCTAGAAATGGGAGGCGGAGAGGAGTCCGCGGGGAGGGAGGGGGCGGGGCGGGTATGGGGAGGAAGAGGGGCGGGCATGGGACGGGGATGAAGAGGGGTGGCGAGGGTGGATGCGGAGGAGGAGTCCGCGGGAGGGATAGGGGGTGGGGCGGGGACGGGGAGGAAGAGGGGCGGCGAGGGTGGAGGCGGAGAGGAGAGGAGTCCGCGGGGAGGGAGAAGGGCGGGGGCGGGGATGGGGAGGAAGAGGGGCGGGTGGAGACGGGGAGGAAGAGGGGCGTCGAGGGTGGAGGCGGAGGAGGAGACCGTGGGCACTGTGGGGCGAGATGGAGGAGGAGCGCCTCGCTGCGGCTAGCGCCGCCAGCAAGGCCATGGCCATGATGCGGCGCCTGCAGAAGGAGAAGGCCGAGGTCTAGATGGAGCTCCGCCAGTTCCGCCGCTTCGATGCCGAGATCGACCACCTCCGCGCCCTCATCGCCCGCCTCGCGTGTGTCCGCTACAGGCTCCACGCCTACAGGAATCTCTTCTTCCGTCGGCGTTCACCTCATCATCAACGTGTTCTCCTTGCCGTCTCGGGTCACTGAATCATTAACACCCAAGCATGATCTGTGCTGGAGCCTTTCCGGCAGTTCGGAACTGAACTCTTCATTTTATGAAGTCCTTTCAAAATTTTCAGGGTCAAGATGATGAAGATAGAAAGCTGCAGAAGCAGCGGTACTCGTGCAAGAACCTCAACCATGGTGGAGCTGATATGATAGAGAAGTAAAACTCAGGTCGCTGTCTTATTTCCGATTCTTTTATTACAATTACAGTACTTCTTTGGTTGGATACATATTTTATCAGATCATTTCTTCTTAGTTTATGGACAACAATAATTGATGGCCTTATGCTTTTTGTACATATGTTTCTTAATCACCTGTTGGACTAACTAACTTACCTGGATTCAAGAGCCTGTTAGTTGGTGAATTCGTGCTTTCGTAGAGTCAATAGTTGGTCAAGTTCGTTGGTCCAGTTTATGGTCGTTGAGACGCGGTCATATTTCTGTATCGGCAGCGTGACTGCTTGGTTTTTTTGTATCGTTGGACATTTTGGTTTCATAATATCTGCAACTGGAAATGCACACTCATTACAAAAAGATTCTTTGAACAACAATGTCAAAGCTACAAGAACGTCAAGTTGTCTTGACCTGAAACTTGTGAAGAACAATAATTATTAGGTGTCTAGGTCTTCAGTTTGGGCATTCCAGTATTTTGAGTGGAGTAATTCCACAATGCACATCCATTTTCATTGAACAACTGAATGTAATATACAGAAGACAATCGCTTGTTTATTTCTTGGCAACCAATTGATTTGCTAACTATTCTATTCTTAGAGTACAAGGCAAAGTTATGTGGTGGGTTGGATGGAGAGCTTGTCACGGCGATGTGGCAGGCTGCTCTGCAGCGGCACGAATGGAGAGCTCGGTCAAGGATGGCGGGACGACCGACTGATCTGCGGCAGCGTGGAAGGAGAGCTCGACGGTCGACAGCGGCTCGACCAGCTGTTCTGCGACGTTTCAGAGGGAGAACTTCTTGTACTGGTGTGCGTATGCATATGTGCTGTATTATCCTGGGAGCTCACTCCCCCAGGATCCCACAAGTTCGCGTAGAGCTCGGACGTCGGTGGCGGCGTGGCAGGATAATCTGCCACCTCCACACGAGGAGTCATGAGATTAGTGCATCACATTCAAAAGTCGCCGCTCCATGATTAGGGCATTGCATTCAGGCATTCAGTAGATTAGAAGACAGATTTAGCTAGCACTGGGATCCATCGCCATTGTAGGGCCTTGAATCTTTTCAATCCTTGCCAGGACAGTTCTTGCCATGAACGGCGGGTCTCTCTGTGGTCTTAGTCCAAAAGCTAAAATAGGTAACAAAATGTCCCTTGCCGTGTGGAGTGTTGAGTATCTTTTGCACTTGCTCCATCAGCTGCAGAAACTATAGCCCAAAAGCAGCATACTGTTACGATTTCATATCATCTATTGATGATTTGTTTTTTCATAATTGAATTAGCGAATGATTAAAAGCTGTAATGTTCAAGGATTTTTGCTAGATGATTTGTTGATCCGGTTTAATTTTAGTAGGCATCTGGGTACTGTTTATGAATTGGTAGTGCACATTGCTTAAATCCTACAGTATTATTTTTACCTTTCCGAAACAATCTTCCGGAGATTTCATACTAACATGTGGCTTGGCTTGTACCAACGATAAAGTCCTGCTTTATATTGGCCAATCCTAAGTTGTGCCATCCTTTTGTAGTGATAGCTGTGTTGGGCCGGGTTGCAACGGATGCATTCAACACGTTTCAAGGGCCTTGTTTGTCGATCTGGAGCCACTGTAAGTAGAAAGTAGATTATGGCAGGAAATCAAAGTCAGTTTCCTCATTTATCCTTCACTGTAGGACTATTATGACTACTGCATTTTATTTTATTTTGCAGATAAGTCATGTTGTCGAAATTACTTCTTATTTGCAACTGATTGGTGTTGACGGGGCCACGGGCCACCAGAAGGTGCTTGTTGCCGTGCTCCTGGAACCCCTCAAGCACCTCTCTGAATTTTAGACACCACTAGCTCCTGGTGAGTTTGCTCACCTGAGTCATAATAGAGGGAGTGAGAAGGTCAGAAGGGAGAAGAAGAAAAAAACCTTGCTGTCGGAGACGACATCCACACCATTTTTTGTGTGTTGGAGTGATTGAACCATGGCAATCAGAGCTGACATCGCATCTCCTTCCTCATACACACTTTTTGGGTAGTTGTGCATCTATATTCCATTCTGCACACCAAGAGATTATGTTATTTTCCTTTTACAAATCTGAACTATGTGAGACGTTGCTATTTACTGAAGCAGTTACGGTTTAGTACATCGTTATCATTCTCAACAACTTCATGCATGACACCATTGATACTCATGTATGAGAAAGAACTTTCTGTGATTGAGTTACTTTATTGAACTTTATGTTGTTCGGGAGGGGAGGCGGGATGGCCGGCAGGGGCATTCTATTCGGGGTTGCATGGATCTGGTGATGCTGGAGCACAGGAACAGGAAACATCACCTCCGCCACTTTCAAGTAGCCAATTCGCATTTCTCCCTAAAGATTTCTTACTCTGCTGTCAGTATCACTGGGCTTGGGGTTTAGATTTTGTTAATATCAAAATCTGGATACTTACCAGCAAACGAGTTGTTGAGCTATTTACTTGGTCTTGTTCATTTCTTCTATACCCCGCAAAAAAAAGTTCATTTCTGCTATGTTCTTCAGTCAAGCTTCAGATTCTAGCCTTGATTAAATGGCAATGATATTCTCCAAAACCTACTAATGTCAGAAATCCTACTACCTAACAAGATTTCCGGAATTCTGGTGGATCTCGTTTCTATAAAATGGTTTGCCAACAGCTATGAGCATTGATTAGTGTGTGGCAGCCGTTTATTAGGATTGGAAACAGGACTTGAGATGTAGGTGTAGGTTAAATTTTGCAAAATTATGGGTCTGCAGGTACAAAATTATATGTACGCAATTTTACAGTTTTCTGAGAGTAAATATTCAAGCATGAATTTGAATATAGTTTCATGGTTTTTTGCTCACAAGTTTTCTTATATTTACTTCTCTTTCTATGATATTGGAATTTATATGCTTACTTAACTGTTCAAAGATATCTATTTTGTTTATCGATCGGAATTTACCACATATAAGCTTGAGTTCATGTGAACTGACACACTGTTTGGAACAAAATATAACTTCGTACCGTAGAATGTGTCCTTCCCCATGGTGGATCACTTTTTTCTTTCCCTAGCCCCATCTATACTGCATTACTGTGTACGCCCATCAACTCTGTGACAACTGGGACCTTAGCCATGTCTATGTAGGTGGTAGCAATATGGCAGCAGCAACAGGGGAAATAGGTTTCATTAGATTTTCTATGACAATTGTGTATTAAATGAATTGTGTGTTGTACATATGTTTACGGGCAATTGGACGGCCTACTAATTAAGAGCTTTATTGTAGTTTCAACTTTTCAGGAGTTTCTTACATTGGCCAGATGCTCTCTTTATTCAGGTTTTTTTATTTCTCGTAATCATGATCGGACGCTATAGGATATATGGTCTGGATTTGCTGAAACAGAACATAAGAGCAGTACTTGGACATTCAATAGTGTTTTACAACAGATTTTTTATCTTTCTCTCCCCTATATGAAGATGAACTTGCTGGTATTTTTCTGCCATCATAGGAGAGGAGGTTTGATCTTTTTGCACATTATTCACAATGGAAATTAGGTAGTGCAGCGCGAGTGCTGCTGCCCTATTCGTGCCCGCGACCGAGCACTGCCCCGCCCAGCCGCGCGTCCAGGATGCGGAAGACGCAGAGCTTGCTGGAAAGCTGGTCAGGGAGGCCCCCGGCTGTGAGTTTTAGCTGATTGATCTTGCACATCACACTAATTGGTAGAAATAAATAGGCTTGCAGAAATTTCCAATCATCAGTTGGATATTTGCTGATTAAAATAAATGATGCTTTCTATATTGAGTTTATATATTCGATCTCACCATTGTTTAGCTTCCTTTCGTGATGTCCGGACACAAGGAATGTGAGATCAAATTTATCTTGTTTAGTTTTTACATGAGAGTGATCCATTTATATGTATTACTGTTGAGACATGGGAATCCTCAAGGTGGCAGGCTGGTTCTTATTGTTGCTCATGCAACCAGTATGCTTTATCTAGATTGTAATTTCAGCATCATTTTTTTTATTGTACTACTTTTTAGGTTTAGTCCGAATGTTCAGTACAAAACAAAGTCGAGAGTATATGCCACTTTAAGAGTATTGCCACCAAGATCGACCTTTTTTTTGTTCCTCAAATTTTCCCAGTTTTCTTCTAGAGTTAAATGTGTTGTTGGTAGTTTGCCTTCATAGAGTTTTCATAGCAACTGCTAGATTATATTGTTAACAAATTTGCAACTATTTATAACCACAATAGTAAATTCCACGAAGAGGCTAAGCGAGCAGACTGTCACTGGGTCACATATGCTCATTTTTCTCCCTCAAGTTTCATTGGATACTCTCAATTTAACCGAGAGGTAAATAAATGTCTGCTGAGTAATTCAATTGTGTAAAAATACTAAAATTAGTGGGAAGTTTTGGAAAATATGCTTCTGTTTTCTTTGTGCATTTTCATGTCATAATAAGTTAATGACACTTTCATCATGGATAATCTGTGCCCTTTGTCTGGTAAAATAGTGTGTTTTCAAAGTACAAGTGACTAAACAATGGTGATTGTTTTTTGCTTGAACTGTCACTAAGATTCACATTAGATGCAACTAATTATTTTTATTATATGCAGCTTTCTATGCATATCAATTATATATGAAGACGTAGTTTTTTCATGTCATTCAGTTCATTTCTTTACCCATGCTTTTGGTTGAGGCCGTTGTTTGGTTCCCAGGTTAATTCATTCATTTAGGTCTTGCAGCTGTGAAGTATCATTTCCCTGATGCAACGTGAACTGGTTTCAAGCACGTTATTATGGAGGATTTAGCTACACATTTTGGTCTAAGATGAGGACACAAACTTGTGCTTCCCTAAGCTTTGAAAACCCGGGAATTTCTGACTGCTAAATTAAACTACTTCCCTCATAGAGAACATACATGGTAATCTTGGTATCATTACCTGCATAGTAGAAGATCAACTATTTGACCATAAAAGTTAGTTATTCCAGCCGGCTAGCTAACGTGGTTCTTGCAAATAGCAATGGCAGCAGTACATACCATGTTTCTTTCATAGTGGGTTTGCATGCTTAAGCAGCAAAAGAGAATATTTATTCTATCTCTAGATGTTGTATCAGGAAGAATTACCGACAAGGATCAAAATAGAACATCAGTCACGCGTAATTGCCAAGAAGAGTTAGCCAGTGCAGATTGAGGCCAGATAACTATTGCTTTACTGGGCTCAAGTTAGCTCAATTGTTCTGACATGCGATCTTTTGTTTTTTTCCTCTGGTGTTTATTCTTGGGACATTTTACAGAAATATAAATAGCATGCAAGCAATCAGGTTGATCAGAACCGGACAGTTCACTGTAGTAAGCAATGCAATGTAAGGGCATATGTTGTCATTAAAATTCCATTCAAGAACGATTTCATATGTGTGTGTGAATTGGTTTGGTCCATTTATCGAGAAACGATTTATCGGCCATCGACCGATAAATCGGTCGGGCTCCTCAAGGCAAAAACCTTAGAATTTATGGAAAAATTCATCCTTCTGCTGGCTTACAAGTACTTATGTTGTGTACTTTGCCGTGGGCAAAAGGATCAGTCAGTAAGTTTGATGAGACAACAAACCACACGAAGCAACAACCGAAGATGACAAGGGGACTTTACTGAGGAGGCATACGTGCTGACACCAACGTGGCATGGAGGAGCGACACGAGAGGCTAGAAGAAAAGGTTGGGGTAGAGCTTGCAGGGCAAACACGTTGACGCACAACACGGCTGTTCAGGCGATGTCGAGCTGGAGGTTGTATCAAATACAACGGAGGCATACATGTTGACACCAACGTGGCATGGAGGAGCGACAAGGGAGGCTAGAAGAAAAGGTTGGGGTAGAGCTCACATGGCAAACATGTTGACGCACATCATGGGTGTCTAGGCGATGTTGAGCCGGAGGTTGTAACAAATACAACGGGGCTCTGAGCTCG
This sequence comes from Thinopyrum elongatum, assembly GCA_011799875.1. Classification (NCBI taxonomy): domain Eukaryota; kingdom Viridiplantae; phylum Streptophyta; class Magnoliopsida; order Poales; family Poaceae; genus Thinopyrum; species Thinopyrum elongatum. Next base: position 116,818,428 of record CM022302.1, on the reverse strand, counting down.
TCCATGCCAGCGCCGTATAGATCGATATGGGTGGGATGTCGTTATTGAGTTAAAGGCGTGTGATATTTTCTTTTCCAGTTACAATGGACGGGCATGTTTACTAGCAATATTTTTAAGAAAAAAGATAAACTCTTCCCAAGCAAACAACCAACTATCTGTAGAAAAATTCAACATAGTAAAATAGTTTTAAAATGATCACAGTTTTACATATGTTTACACTTTTTTAAAAAGGTACAAAGTTCCCAAAAATGTTCCACTTTTTCTAATAAATATTTTCATTTAAAAATGTACAAAAAAAATCAATTTTTCCTTTTCAAAATAGTCATCTGTTCAAAAAAAATCTTCAAAAGAATGTTAACTTTCCTTAAAAGTGTTCTAATTTTTGTGAGTTTTATTAAAACTAAGGAATTTTTCGCATTTTCCCGAAAAGTAAAAAAAAAATCGATGGACAAACTATTCCATGCAAAACTACTCTTCCATCCGACCAAGAATGCTAAGTTGGCTTCTTCATGTCCAAACTTCTTGCTACAAAAAGCAATAATCAGTGTAACCTTATGATTGATGTTTATTAAAATTGGATATAAAAAATGACGCATAATGGCACATGAAGCAGGTTGTGCGCTTTTTCTTCGCCCGGTGCAACGCACAGGCATTTGTACTAGTTATCACTTAAGGTATTTATAGGCTGTGTAAACATTTTTGCATGTGCCAAACTTAAAATATGCTATTTCATTATTGTAAATGTATGGATGACTCTGAACCAATATCATTACACCATTAATTATAATATTAGCATTCTCATTTTTTAATAATATTACCATATATGTATTAACTGATGAAGTTTGGAGGGAGATCTGGTTGTCAGAACGTGCATCAACAAGAGTTATGTAATAACACATGTCTAGATTAACACTCACCACGCGTGGAAAATAGAAAGGACAACTAAGTACACGGCCTGAAGGTTACGAGCATCTGATACCTCACCCTGACCACGTATTCTTTAGGAGGATTATGTTCTCGTCGACGCTGTAGCAGAAGGCAGTGGCGGTTGACGAGCAGTTTCCTGCGTGGTGCCTTGTCTGCATCGGGCACCTTAGGTTGGGATCATGGCCAATCGCAGCCAATTTGCATGTACCACAAAATGCAAAGATTTCGAATTAGATGTGGGCGAGCAGCACAGCTTGGTTCAAGTGCAGAGAGCAGGCGTTGCAACTGTCAAGGAGGCATGCCCAAGTGCCCATTGGCGCAACCGCGGGACGAGCTGACGCTGCCACCTATGGCAGCGCCACCACAGCATGCGACGCGCCGGGGCAGATCGACCACAGCAAAGGACGGGTCGCGGCTGATGGAAGTGCTGCCCGCGCGCGTGCGTCCCGACGTTCGTGCCCCTCCATGAAACACCCAACAACGACGGGTCACGGCTGATGGCCCACGCGTTCACGAACGACGTCGCGCCGGCCGCTCTCCTTGCCGCAGAGTCTCATTGGTCACAGTTTGCCAACACAAACAAGCGTGTCCATCGACAGAGCGTGTGCCGTCGTCGGCGCTTCCCGTCGTTTCTGCCTCCCGGTCGGTTTGTAGGGCTCCTCCTTTGTCGTGCCGCCCGCGGCTGCTACACATGGCCTCCAGCGCCGCTGGCACCTCCACAGCGCGCAGACCCGAAGCGCGTCCGTCCCGACGTCGCGCCGGTCGTGCCGTGGTGGGTTTGTACTGCGTGGTTGTGTGTTCATGGCGGACTCTTCTTTTTTTCCCCTCGTTTTCACGTTTCCCCTATCACGCAGGGGCGGGCCCACTTCAATTCATGGGTATTCAATTGAATACCCATTATTTTTGCAAAGAAACTAGGTATATATAGTGTGTATATGGGTATGGATAAGGAAAACTGAAATTGACAGAATAAAACGCTGCTGCTGAGCATTCAGTCCAAAACCAGAGGCTAGCCCACTTCGTCATTCTCCCTCGCTACCACGAGATGGCCCATAGGCCCATATCGCTTCACGCTGCACGGTACGCACGCATCCTTCATTACCTTCGCCCAGAGAAAAACACATCGATCTAGCCGAAGAGAAAAAGGTGGAGGACAGGCTGATTGAGCTATGTTATAGGGAGGAGGTTATGCTAAGACAACGATCACGCAATCAATGGTTGTCTGAAGGTGACAGCAACACGCAGTTCTTTCAGAGGAAGGCCAACGCTCGTAGGTCAAAGAATCGCATCTCTAAACTTGAACGGACAGATGGGACGGTGAGCTCAGATCCGAGGGAGCTTGCTGATATGGCTGAAGATTTTTACTCAAACTTATATACGTCCGAAGGAACTATAGGGATGGAAGAGGTGTTGTCACACATCCCGTCTAGTGTAAGTGGTGATTTAAACGCCCGCCTGAACGCCACTTACACAAAAGAAGAGGTAAAAGAAGCTTTATTTCAGATGTTCCCAACAAAGGCGCCCGGTCCTGATGGATTCCCAACGCATTTTTTTCAGTGGCATTGGGATTTATGTGGTGAAGAAGTGACAGGTTTGATCATAAGAGTGCTTGATGGAAAGGACTCTCCGGAGGAGATAAATAGCACGTTCATCGTCTTGATTCCCAAGATCTCTAGTCCAACAAATTTAGGACAATTTTGGCCTATAAGCCTTTGCAATGTGATTTACAAGATCGCTTCAAAGGTCTTAGCAAACAGGCTGAAAATTATTCTCCCCGAGATTATTTCTGAAGAGCAATCAGCTTTCGTTCCTGGACGTCTCATCACGGACAATTTCATCACAGCCTATGAATGCTTGCATTATATGAAAACCAGGAGGGTCAAGGGAAATCGTTTTTGTGCACTAAAGCTTGATATGATGAAAGCTTATGACAGATTAGAGTGGAGTTATTTGAAGGCAGTTATGCTCAAGATGGGTATTAGCCCTCGGTTTACAGAGACAGTCATGAGATGTGTGTCATTTGTCTCCTTTTCAGTCCTTTTCAATGGTGGTAGTATGGATCCTTTTAAACCCTCCAGAGGGTTGAGGCAGGGGGACCCGATTTCTCCGTACTTATTTTTACTGGCAGCAGAGGGACTATCGTGCTTGCTTAAAGCACAAGATGGCATCCGGGGTGTGGCCGTGGCATCTTCAGCCCCTCCGGTGAACCACCTGCTATTTGCTGATGATAGCCTCCTTTTCTTTGAGGCCACCGTTGAGGGCGCTACCCGAGCCCAAGATCTTCTGAGGAAATATTGTGATGCGTCTGGACAAAGGATCAATGCTAACAAGTCCTCTATTTTCTTTAGCAAGGGAGTGAATGAGAATACTCGCAATGAAATAAAAAATGTCCTGCAGGTACAGAATGAAGCGCTTACGGAAAAATACATGGGCCTACCTTCTGACGTGGGAAAATCAAAAGAAGGCTGCTTCAAGTACTTGAAAGACAGAATTTGGAAATGTGTGCAAGGATGGATGGAGAAGTGTTTATCAGCTGGTGGTAAGGAAGTTTTGATCAAGTCCGTCGTTCAATCTATACCCACATATTCTATGGCCCGTTTCAAGCTACCGAGAGGTCTTTGTGAACATATTAATGGCCTAATTCGCAAATTTTGGTGGGGAAGCAAGAAGGGTGAAAGAAAGACGGCTTGGGTATCCTGGAACACTATGACGAAGCCAAAATTCATGGGAGGGCTCGGATTTCGTGACATCGAGCTATTTAATTTGGCGTTGCTTGCGCGCCAAGCTTGGAGACTTTTGCAGGAACCAACTACACTCAGTGCTAGAGTTCTCAAGGCCAGATATTATCCTAACTGCAACCTCCTGGATGCTACTTTGGGATCGTCACCATCTCAGGTATGGCGGTCCATTCTGGAGGGAAGAGACATATTAGCGTTGGGTTTAATCAAGCGTATCGGTTCTGGAGCTTCGACCAATGTATTGGGTGACAACTGGTTGCCCAGGGACTACAAATTGCGACCAATCTGCTGCCGATCTACTGACCCACCGGCAGTAGTGGCTGATCTCATTGATCCCACTACTAGGACGTGGAATAGACAAGTGCTAGCTGAGCACTTTATTGCCCCTGATATTGAGGTCATCCTAAATATTCCGCTAAGCATGAGGGTACAAGATGATTTTTGGTCTTGGCACTATGACAAGCGAGGGGTCTTCTCTGTTCGATCTGCTTACCGAATGATTTCCGCGATCAAATCTCAAAGAGAAGACTGGTTAGAACATCGCCCTAGTCACTCAAATCAACAAGCTACTAAACAATCTTGGTCTACACTCTGGAAAGTGAAAGTACCTTCTAAGGTACGAATTTTTGTTTGGAGGTTGGCACACACTTCTCTCCCTACTGGATCAGTATGTCATGAACGACATATGGCGGATTCTCCGGTCTGCACAATTTGCAATTCTGATGTTGATTCTTGGCGCCACTCTTTGTTAAACTGCCGGATGGCGAGGTGTGTATGGGCCCTTGGGGATGAGGAAACCCTTGAGCACATGATATCAAACAGGAGTGATGATGCAAAACTATGGCTTTTCTAGTTGTTCGAGACATTGAAGGAGAAGGAGCTGGCGAGGGTTTTGGTTACTATGTGGTCCATTTGGTGGGCAAGAAGGCGTGTAATACATGATGATCAGTTTCAGAGTCCATTGTCTACTATATCCTTCATCAACAGGTACCTTGAGGAGCTGGACATTGCTTCAGTTCGGCCGAACCGCGCCACAGCTCCGTCTATACCGATAGCTCGGCAATGGAAGTGGATTCCCCCTTTAGGTGATGCGGCAAAACTGAATGTCGATGGGGGTATTTCAAGTCTGGGAGACAAAGGAGTAGCAGCGGCAGTAGCCCGCGACAAGTCTGGACATTTTCTTGGTGCATCGGCTCTTGTTATTACAGGACTTGTCGACCCAACCAGTCTTGAGGCGCACGCATGCAGTGAGGCACTTGCCCTCGCTCAAGATTTACACCTCCAGGAACTTGTTGTTGCCTCAGACTGCATGAAAGTGGTAACTAATATTAAAAAGGGAGCTATGCCATCATATGCTCCAGTGCTTAGGGACATACAGTTTAGTACATTGTTATTTTCTAAGGTTGTTTTTTGCTTTGAGCATAGAGATAATAATTTTGAAGCCCACTCTTTAGCCAAAGGAGCTGCGTCTCTTGGAGTGGGCCGCCATATGTGGCTAGGGGTTTTACCGGATGTTGCTTGTATCCCTCTTGATTTGAACCTTGAATAAATCCCTAGTTACCCTAAAAAAAAAGCAGGAGATGAACCGGCGCCGTCATTCCGAGATCCTTCCTCATGGTCGCAAGCCGCCAGGCTAAGGCGGTAGCCGGCCAGGTCTGTTTGCCATCAAACATCGCCGGATCACACGGGTGCACGGCGGCACTGGCGGGTGGGTGGCGGCGCGACGCATCCATCCAGATTGCAGCGACATCTATCTCTCTGTCTCCCTCTGGTCATGATCTCGGCAGTTTGCAGCACGCACACCTAGGTCTTCAATTTCAAAGCCACATCCCACACCTAGGTCAGCAATTGCTATTTAGATGTGTTCATATGTCTTATATATTAACCTCCGAATGCTAAAAGTGGACTCGCTGCCCTCGCGCCGATTCTTAGTTGTTGAACTAAATACATCTAGCACTGCAGCCTGGGTTGTCTACTTGTCTTCTTCTACTGTCCAGAAGGTTGCAGACTACATGAGCCACATCAAGGTAAGTTAATTTGACTAGTTGTCTTCCTATTTAATGGTAGTGAAATCAGATTCTTGTTTGCAGTCAGTTATGAATTGTTTGGACATGAAAATTTGCAATTTTCCATGTGAATTTGTAATGTGAGAATATTTATAAATTGTGAATTTGTTCCGGTGAGCATTATTTAATAAAGTAGTACTCTGAAACTTGAGCAATTTTTATATTTCATTTCTAAAACATGAAGAGCAAGAATACTGGTGGATCAATGTTGAGATTTTAGAGTTTCTATATGTTGAACTATTTAAGTCATGATCAATGCTGTGAGTCCATTATATGTATTATCCAATTTGTATAAATTGATGCTTCGGTTATACACGCCTAAAAAAGGCGCTAGGCTTTTGAAAAATTGCCTTTGAAATTTTGAATACACACTCTTCAAATCCTGGGCCCGCCCCTGCTATCACGTCGGATCCAATCTTTTCTTTCCATCCGATGCGTGCCGCACCTTTTCCGTTCTATTAAATCGGTTCTCTTTCCCAGACCTAGAGCCACGCCTTTTTTTCCTTCTTTATTTATTTTATCAGATTTTTCTCGCTCGTTAATTCCTTCCCTTTGCTCTTGAGGCCGCTTGCTAATTTCGGATCGTACACATATATAAATTAGTGAAAGAGGATGTAAAGGAGCGAGGCGGTACTATTTAATACGAAGCCCAATCTTCTTTTCTAACCAAACACATCTTATAGCTCAGCTGGATCTAACCTTTAGAGTGGTCGATAAGTTGTGAGTTCGATCCCAAGCAGTTCACTAGTAGAAAAAGGCCCATTTGTCCCGGTTCATAAGGCCCATTTGTCCCGGTTCGGGAATCGGGACTAAAGGGTCGGGACTAAAGCCCAACACCTTTAGTCCCGGTTCTTATATGAACCGGTACAGATGGGGCTCCACGTGGCCGCTGCGGCGAGCCCAGAGAGGAGGGCCTTTAGTCCCGGTTGGTAACACCAACCGAGACCAAAGATCATCCACGTGTCAGCAGCTCAGGAGCTGGGGTTTTTATTTTTTATTTTGAAGGGGGGGGGGGGTTTGGGGGGTTTTGTAGGGTTAATTTAGGGGTTTCATATATGTGTTAGCTAGCTAATAGCTAGAGAGAAGTGTCCTCTCTTATCTCCGTGCTTGGTCGACGCTACGTACTATACGTATAGAGAGGACTCGACACGCTAGCTAGTAAGCAAATGAAGGAAACCATTAAGTACACAAGATCGTCATGAACATATACAGAGATAAGTGATCGACCTCCTCCTTCTCCGAGAGATTGGTCGAACAACAAGTTTTCGTATATCTATCCGACGCTACTAGCTACATATATACAATATAAGATCTCTTACAATCCCTAATATTTGATATCAAGTTCCACATGGTATTCTCCGGCTGGATTGATGACGTGGTCAAGAAAGAATCCCGTCAATTCCTCTTGAATTGCTTTTATGCGATCTTGTGGTAGGAGTTCATCCCGCATCTGCCAAATCTAATTTGAAGAAAGGGGTCAATACATATATATGAATGAAACTCAACACAAATGATGGTAATAAAATAAAATTGTGAATATTATTGCTTACACACTTCATATTGTTTTTCAGAGTAGCCCCGCTTAGAGGTCGTCGCGTTGTAGATGTACTCGCAAATGTAGTATCCACAAAAATTATTCCCGCCTTCCTGCCATAACCACTTTACGAGAAATAAAGGTCAATCAAACTGATAATCAAGCATTATAAATGGTATTGCTGAAACTAGCTAGAATCAATGGGAGATGCGCGGAACTAGCTAGTAGTACTTACTTTCGGGTGTGTAAATCGCAGCTCCCCCGGCAGTCCCGGAGCTTCTGTGGTGAACACTTTCCAAACCCTGCGAGACAAAGAAAATAATTACTTGATATTAGGAAATGACCAAAGTTGCCGATATGGTGCGATAATGATCGATTGAACTTACTTCTGGAGCATTTCAGTCATGGCCGCATACTCCTTGGGATCTTTTTGTCTTGAGTCTAAGACGGTTACTAGTCCCTGCTCAAGCTTAATCTCTAGGAGAATAAAGTGGAAGCTGCGCACGCATGCATAACTCATCAATTACATTACTATAACCTCGAGTAATAAGGGAAACCGAATATGCAGAAGACAGTAACACTCACTTGAAGTTGTAAGGAAAGAGTATTTTATCTTTGTTTTGATTTTTAAGCAACGATTGTAGCAAGTTGGCCTCGGTTTCTTTCGCATAATATGTAACCGTCCATTCATCTATGAGATTTGTGTTAATGAACCCAATATCATAGATTTGTGCATTTCTGCATTCGACGATCTTCAATCTGCATAATATAGTGAGGATAATTATATATACATGCAATGAAAGAGCTGAGCTATATATAGAGACTTAATTACAGAAGTATAGTACTTACAGACAGTAGCAAGTGATGATTATTTTATCGAGGTCCTTTTGATTGAAAAAATGGAAGAACTCCTCAAATGGAACAGACAACAGATCAATTCCAACGAGGTCGTGCTCCTCTTTAACTCTCAGCGTCAAAATATCCTTCCCAGACTTGCAGGTGTCCATGTACCACTTATGGAATCTTCGCATCATCGTTGTTAGAGGAGGATCACCAGGTCTGACGAGAGGCTTCCCGTACTGGTATTTGTGTTCGTCCACCTCCATTGTATCAAAATGTGCATCGTCGGGCAGGTAATCACCAGGATTGGTACCGGGCAGCATCCCCGGCAGATTTGCGACGATATTGCTAGACACCTTGAGCGGGGGGCACGATTGGTTTGCCTGTTCGCCGAGCTGGGGAATTTTGTTCCCTCTTCTTCGTTCTTGTAACCTTTTGTCACTTGAAGTAGTTCCCGACCGGCGCGCTCCTTCCACTGCCTTTTTCAGAGCGCGGACATGGTTGTCATCCGGCGGAGGCGGTGGTGGTCGCTTCAGGTTCTTGAAAGTGCGCTTCAATTTCACCGGATCCATCTTCTCCTTCGGAGGTGGATTTTTCTTTGCAAAAAAGTCCTTCACTTGGGCTTGACAGATCTCCGCGTTTTCCTCCTTGGTCATCTCGTATGGTAACTTCTCTAGAGACTTGAGAGATGGACCGAATTTGTATTGCCTCCCGCCTCTGGCTGTACTGCTAGACGCCGGAGCAGCCGGAGCGGCTGCGGCTGTCTTCCTTCGTTGCTTACGAGGCGGAGAAGGAGGCGGAGTGCTACGACGCGCCGGAGCAGCCGGAGCGGCGGCGGCTGTCTTCCGCTGTTGTTGACGAGGCGGAGAAGGAGGTGGGCTGCTCGGACACGCCGGCGCAGGCGGAGAAGGAGGCGAAGTGCCGCCACGCGCCGGAGCAGCTGGAGAAGGAGGCGGAGCGCCGCCACGCGCCGGAGCAGCCGGAGTGCCCTGATCACTCGCCAGAGGAGGAGGCGGAGGAGGAGGCGGAGTGCCCTGACTCGCCGGAGGAGGAGGCGGAGGCGTCCAGTTAGGAAGGTTGATGAGCTCCTTCCGCCATAGACATGGAGTCTTCAGAGCAAGACCCAGCTGAGTCTCCCCTTCACCGGTAGGGTGGTCAAGCTCGACCTCCTCAAATCCCTCCGTTATTTCATCGACCATCACAACAGCATAGCCTTCTGGAATCGGAAGGCAGTGAAAAGTTGCGCCGGGTTGAGGAGGTGCAACAAAGCCGACAACCGCCTTGACTTTGAGGTGCTGCCATTGCGTCATAAGGTGGCAGTCTTGAGCCTCCGTGATAGCATCCACGGGGTAGCTGGGAGCCGTGAAGTGAGGCTGCTGAAGGAGCTAGGTGGAAGCCACGCTGCTTCTCCGCTGAGCTTCTGGGGTAGCTTCGGCAGGTCGCTGCCTCTGAACTAGTGCTTGTTCCTCTAGCACTCGTACCCTTGCATTCAGCTTCTGCAGTTCGGTCTACTCCACTTTCCTCCTCCTCTCTCGGGTTTTGTAACCGCCTGTGCTGGGAAACTCTTCCTTCCACGCAACGGAGCCTGCCGTGCCTCGTGTTCGTCCTGGGTGCTCAGGATTCCTGAGGGCCTGTGTGAGCTCGTCGTTCTCTCTGTCGGGAACGAACGTCCCTTGCTGCACTGCGGCGATATACTTCTGAAGCTTCTTGACGGGTATTTCAAGTTGCTCCTTCGTCCAACGGCACTTCCCTGTTTCAGGGTCCAAGGTTCCCCCAACCCCGAAGAACCAAGTCCTTGAACGGTCTGGCCAGTTCAATGTCTCTGGTTCGACCCCTTTATCAAGCAGGTCCTTCTCAGCCTTGTCCCACAACGGCCGGGCTTTGAGGTAGCCACCTGACCCCGTGCGATCGTGATACTCCTTCTTTGCAGCATTTTTCTTGTTTGTCGCTGACATCTTCTTACTCTTCTCCGATGTCTTGTGGGCCACAAATGCGGGCCAGTGATCTCTTATCTTCTCAAATCGGCGGGTGAATTCTGGAGTCTTCCCTTTGTCGACAAACGTTGATTTCAAGTCATTCTTCCACCTCCTGAATAGATCTGCCATCTTCTTAAGAGCATGAGCCTTGACCAATGGCTCTATAACTGGCTTATCCGGATCTCCTCTGGCGGTAGGGTGAAATTTGCCTTCAGCGCGGTCCAAAGATCATCTTTCTGTCTATCATTGACAAAAGACACTTGAGGGTCTTCGCTCTTAGGCTTATTCCATTGGTGGATGCTGATCGGGATCATGTCCCTAACAAGAACCCCGCACTGAGCAGAAAATGCTTCCTTGGTCCGGCTGGGTTCAATCGGTTGGCCATCACCCTTGATTGCTGTGATCGTGAACCTTTCATCCTGGCGCAACCTTTTCTTCGGGCCTCATCTCGTTACCGAAGTTTGGCTCGATCCGGAGGGCTAGAAAAGAAGAAAGAAGAGAGTTAATATGTGTACATACCAAAACAATTAATGCATCAATTAGCTAGTCAGCACAGGCTTAATTAATATATATACCTCGCCGGACTTTGCAACATCTCCTTCCTTCATTCGCTCACCGGAGCAGTCATCACGGTCTCCTTCTTCCACCGGCATTCCGTCACCGGAGCCATCATAATCATGTCCTTCCACCTCCATTGTTCGATCACCGGAGCCTGCTTCACCCTCTCCTTCCAGACCATCGGTGTCGTTGAGAAACGACAAGACATCACCTCCGCCGAGGATTATGTCCCCCAACAACTGTTCTGCTTCGATGTCTCGGTGCTCCATAGTTTTTGCAAATATTACAACATGGCAATTAATATACAAACATGACAGATGGATATATTAGTGCAAACGTAGACCTAGCTAGCTCGACGCTTCTACGGTTTGGGGTGCCCTCGACAACGCTTCTAGGGTTTGGGGTGGCCTAGGCAACGCTTCTAGGGTTTGGGGTGGCCTCGACAACGCTTCTAGGGTTTGGGTCGGACCGCCTCTCTCATGAATGTCCGATGTCCGGACCGACAAGGGATTTAACAAAATGACGCCATTCTGGATGTGCAGAAAATGGTCCATATTTTTCCTGATCTCATCTACCCTTCTATATGTCACGTTGTCTAGTGTCAAAGAATTCAAGAAAACCATGACTTCATCATTAGCCGGAAATGACAGGCGTATAATGGTACGAAGCTCTTTAAAGTTGTTTTGGAACGGAGTTCCCGATATAATAATTCGCTTTTTGGTACAAAGTTCAGCAAGAGCCTTCCGAATATTGCTATTTGGAAGGCCTTTGATGAAATTCATACCAAAAGGCGAATTATTCTATCCGGAACTCCGTTCCAAAACAACTTTGAAGAGCTTCGTAGCATCATACGCCTGTTACTTCCGGCTAATGATGAAGCCATGGATTTCTTCAATACTTTGACAGACAACGTGACATATAGAAGAATATATATATATATATATAGATGAGATCAGAAAAAAATTGGATCAACTTGTGCACATCCATAATGGGGGCATTCTTGATAAATCTGGACCCTCGACCCCTGGACGACCCTCGACCCTCGACCCCTCGGCGACCCTCGACCCTCTACCCTAGTTCAACGACGCCTCGAACCGCGTTCTGCTATCCACTCCCTCTATACCCCTAGTTCCCTACCCTTCCTCCCCCTCGGCGTTCCTCGACCCTCTACCCTAGTTTCCGACCCTCGACCCCTCGGCGTTCCTCGACCCTCGACCCCTCGGCAACGTGACATATAGAACGTTACGTAGATGAGATCAGAAAAAAATGGATCAACTTGTGCACATACATAATGGGGGCATTCTTGATAAATCTCTTACAAATCTCGACCCCCCCCTCATGTCGAAGTTATCCAGGAAGGGGTATATCGACCCCCCTCCTTATGTCGAAGTTATCCGGGAGGGGGTATATCGACAATGACGACATACATACATGGAAAAAAATGTTATCGGGGAGGGGGTATATCGACCCCCCTCTCATGTCGAAGTTATTAGGGAGGGGGTATATCGACAACGACATACCCGATAAAAAATAACTTTTGCATATATACAAGTTTTTCTTCTTCTTCCTTCTTCCTTCTTCCTAGCTAGATATATAAAACTTTTCTAAAAATGTAACTTTTGCATATATAAAACTTTTTCTTCTTCTTCCTTCTTCCTTCTTCCTTCTTCCTAGATATATAAAACTTTTCTAAAAATGAAACTAACCTAAAATGCACTAAATCAGAGAACATACATAGATAATTTTCTAAAAATGTAACTTTTGCATATATGAACATATATACATAGAGAACATATATACATATATACATTTTTCTAAAAATGCAAAAAACAAATCATCATATACATGAACAAAAAATCTGAAAAAAAGAGAGGACATATAATCATATATACACACATACATATAATCTGGAAAAAAAATCATCATATATCTATAAAAAAAATAGAGAGGAGAAGGCCGGCCGGACCGAACGTGGCGGCGGCGTGGTCGGGGCGGGGCGGTGTCGGGGCAGGCCGGGGGCGCGGGGCGGCGTCGGGGCAGGGCCACGGGGCGGCCGGCGTCGAGGCAGGGGCCACGGGGCGACGACGACGAGGCAAGGGGCACGGGGCGGCGCGTCGGGGCAGGGCAGGGGCAGCGCGTCGGGGCAGGGCAGGGGCGCGGGGCGATGGCGACGAGGAGCGGGCGGCGACGGCGAGCACGGGCAGCCTGGCGGCGTCGATGAGCTCGGCGTCGTCGGGGGGCAAATGGTCGATGAAAACTGAAAAATTCCTAAGTCCTGCTTATATACACAGAGCATTGGTCCCGGTTCGTGGCACAAACTGGGACGAATGCCACCCTTTGGTCCCCCTTCGTGCCACCAACCGGGACCAAAGGTCTCTTTTCAGCAGCCCAATGGGCGGGAAACAGAGACCTTTGGTCCCGGTTGGTGGCACGAACCGGGACCAAAGGGGAGGCATTGGTCCCGGTTTGTTCCACCAACCGGGACCAATGCCCCCCTTTCGTCCCGGTTGGTGCTACCAACCGGGACCAAAGGCCTTGCGCTGGCGCGGTGTGGTGGGATGTTTAGTCCCACCTCGCTAGTTGAGAGAGCTCGAGAGTGGTTTATAAGCGCTGCTGCGCCGACCCTCTCGAGCTCCTCTCAACTGCAGGCTTTCGGGCCTTCTCTGCTACTCTTTGCCCGTGGGCCTGCTGGGCCTCTGCGGGCCTGAATCCTGGCCCATGGATGGGTTTCTAGTCGTATTCAGGCCGTGGTGGCCCAGTAGGTGGCATTTTTTTAATTTTTTTTCTAGTTTTTTGTTTTCTTTTTTGCTTTATTTATTTTATTTTGTTTCTACTTACAACAAAATACAAATTATTTTTCAGTGATTCTTTTTGCTTTTAGGTAATAAAAATTATAAACTTGCTCTTAGTGCCATTAGTTTTCCAATTTGAATAGTTTAAATTTGAATTCTTTGAAATTTGTGTGAATCACTAGTTTGTGATTAACTTTACTATAAAAATAGATTTTGGAGTGATTCTTTTTCCTGCTATTTAATATTACTGTGTTTTATCATTATATTCAAAAACAGTTTTTGTTATTTTAGTTTCTAACAAAAAAAATCTTTATGATAATTCCTTTTGCTATTAAAGTTTCTAACAAAAAAAGTTCTTTATGAAAATTCTTTTTGCTTTTAATGTTTTGAACAGAAAATACTTTGATAATTTTAGTTGCATAAATTTTAGTTGATTCCTTTTGCTATTAGAGTTTCATTAAAGTTTTCTAGTTCATTCTTTTTTCTATTAGAGTTTCATTAAAGTTTTCTAGTTCATTCTTTTAGTTTATTATTTTTGCTATTAGAGTTTCATAAAAGTTGAGAGGGTTACGGCAAAAACTAGATGCACTTCGTGTACAAAATGGACAATCTCTTTCGAAGTATCAGGGTTTCGGACGAAAACTCATCTGTTACAAAAGGATTTCATTTTTTTGAACTTATTTGAACTCCAGACTTTTTGTGTGCTCAAAATGAACCATTCAAAGCCACATCATCAATTTTCAACCCTTTCTGACTTCATCTGTTATTTTTCATGCATTTACTGATTTTTTTGAGCTAAATGACCCTGAAATTGAAAAGCACTTCACATGAACTCTGAAGAGGTTGAAAATTGGCATGATATCATCATTTCACCCACATAGCATGTGCTAAAAAGTTGAGAGGGTTACGGCAAAAACTGGATGCACTTGATGTACAAAATGGACAATCTCTTAAGAAGTATCAGGGTTTCGGACAAAAACTCATCTGCTACAAAGGGATTTCATTTTTTTAACTTATTTGAACTCCAAACTTTTTTTGTGGTCAAAATGAACCATTCAAAGCCACATCATCAATTTTCAACCCTTTCTGACTTCATCTGTTATTTTTCATGCATTTACTGATTTTTTTGAGCTAAATGACCCTGAAATTGAAAAGCACTTCACATGAACTCTGAAGAGGTTGAAAATTGGCATGATATCATCATTTCACCCACATAGCATGTGCTAAAAAGTTGAGAGGGTTACGGCAAAAACTGGATGCACTTCGTGTACAAAAAGGATAATATCTTTTGAAGTATTAGGGTTTCAGACAAAAACTCATCTGTTACAAAGGGATTTCATTTTTTTGAACTTATTTGAACTCCAGACTTTTTGTGTGCTCAAAATGAACCATTCAAAGCCATATCATCAATTTTCAACCCTTTCTGACTTCATCTGTCTTCACTTTTTCTTCGCTTGTGTCCTTTGCTTATTGCGCCGTAACCATGGATATTCTTCATCGCTTAACAGGGTGCTTGGGTCAGCCTTGACTTTGAAGGGAGGAATTTCATGAAACTTTTCATAATCTTCAGACATGTCTGTCTTACCCTCCACTCCCACGATGTCTCTTTTCCCTGAAAGAACTATGTGGCGCTTTGGTTCATCGTATGATGTATTCGCTTCCTTATCTTTTCTTTTTCTCGGTTTGGTAGACATGTCCTTCACATAGAAAACCTGCGCCACATCATTGGCTAGGACGAATGGTTCGTCTGTGTACCCAAGATTGTTCAGATCCACTGTTGTCATTCCGTAATGTGGCTCTACCTGTATCCCGCCTCCTGACAGATTGACCCATTTGCACTTAAACAAAGGGACCTTAAAATCATGTTCGTAGTCAAGTTCCCATATGTCCACTATGTAACCATAATATGTGTCCTTTCCCCTCTTGGTTGCTGCATCAAAGCGAACACTGCTGTTTTGGTTGGTGCTCTTTTGATCTTGGGCGATCGTGTAAAATGTATTCCCATTTATCTCGTATCCTTTGTAAGTCAATACAGTCGAAGATGGTCCCCTGGACAATGAGTACAGCTCATCAGAAACAGTGTTGTCACCTCTGAGACGTGTTTCCAACCAACTGCCGAAAGTCCTGATGTGTTCACATGTAATCCAGTCGTCACACTGCTCCGGGTGTTTGGAGCGCAGAATGTTCTTGTGTTCATCGACATACGGGGTCACCAAGGTAGAGTTCTGTAGAACTGTGTAGTGTGCTTGAGACCAAGAATGCCCGTCCCTGCATATTATTGAGTCCCCTCCTAGCGTGCCTTTTCCAGTCAGTCTCCCCTCATACCGCGATTGAGGGAGACCAATCTTCTTAAGGTCAGGAATGAAGTCAACACAAAACCCAATGACATCCTCTGTTTGATGGCCCATGGAGATGCTTTCTTCAGGCCTAGCGCGGTTACGGACATATTTCTTTAGGACTCCCATGAACCTCTCAAAGGGGAACATATTGTGTAGAAATACGGGGCCCAGAACGACAATCTCGTCGACTAGATGAACTAGGACGTGTGTCATGATATTGAAGAAGGATGGTGGGAACACCAGCTCGAAACTGACAAGACATTGCGCCACATCACTCCTTAGCCTTGGTATGATTTCTGGATCGATCACCTTCTGAGAGATTGCATTGAGGAATGCACATAGTTTCACAATGGCTAATCGAACGTTTTCCGGTAGAAGCCCCCTCAATGCAACCGGAAGCAGTTGCGTCATAATCACGTGGCAGTCATGAGACTTTAGGTTCTGGAACTTTTTCTCTGCCATATTTATTATTCCCTTTATATTCGACGAGAAGCCAGACGGGACCTTAATACTGAGCAGGCATTCAAAGAAGATTTCCTTCTCTTCTTTGGTAAGAGTGTAGCTGGCAGGACCTTCATACTGCTTTGGAGGCATGCCGTCTTTTTCGTGCAAACGTTGCAGGTCCTCCCGTGCCTCCGGTGTATCTTTTGTCTTTGCATACACGCCCAAGAAGCCTAGCAGGTTCACGCAAAGGTTCTTTGTCACGTGCATCACGTCGATTGAAGAGCAGACCTCTAGGTCTTTCCAGTAGGGTAGGTCCCAAAATATAGATTTCTTCTTCCACATGGGAGCGCGTCCCTCAGCGTCATTCGGAACAGATAGTCCGCTGGGACCCTTTCCAAAGATTACGTGTAAATCATTGACCATAGCAAGTACGTGATCACCGGTACGCATGGCGGGCTTCTTCCGGTGATCTGCCTCGCCTTTGAAATGCTTGCCTCTCTTTCGACATTGATGGTTGGTCGGAAGAAATCGACGATGCCCCAGGTACACATTCTTCCTGCATTTGTCCAGGTATATACTTTTGGTGTCAGCTAAATAGTGCGTGCATGCGTGGTATCCCTTGTTTGTCTGTCCTGAAAGGTTACTGAGAGCAGGCCAATCATTGATGGTTACAAACAGCAACACATGCAGGTCAAATTCCTCCTGTCTGTGCTCATCCCACACACGTATACCGTTTCCATTCCACAGCTATAAAAGTTCTTCAACTAATGGCCTTAGGTACACATCAATGTCGTTGCCGGGTTGCTTAGGGCCTTGGATGAGTACTGGCATCATAATGAACTTCCGCTTCATGCACAACCAAGGAGGAAGGTTATAGATACATAGAGTCACGGGCCAGGTGCTGTGATTGCTGCTCTGCTCCCCAAAAGGATTAATGCCATCCGCGCTTAAACCAAACCATACGTTCCTTGCGTCACCTGCAAACTCCTCCTAGTACTTTCTCTCGATTTTTCTCCACTGCGACCCGTCAGCGGGTGCTCTCAACTTCCCGTCTTTCTTATGGTCCTCTCTGTGCCATCGCATCAACTTGGCATGCTCTTTGTTTCTGAACAGACGGTTCAACCGTGGTATTATAGGAGCATACCACATCACCTTCGCATGAACCCTCTTCCTGGGGGGCTCGCCGTCAACATCACCAGGGTCATCTCGTCTGATCTTATACCGCAATGCACCGCATACCGGGCATGCGTTCAAATCCTCGTACGCATCGCGGTACAGGATGCAGTCATTAGGGCATGCATGTATCTTCTGCACCTCCAATCCTAGAGGGCATACGACCTTCTTTGCTGCGTACGTACTGTCGGGCAATTCGTTATCCTTTGGAAGCTTCTTCTTCAATATTTTCAGTAGCTTCTCAAATCCTTTGTCAGGCACAGCATTCTCTGCCTTCCACTGCAGCAATTCCAGTACGGTACCGAGCTTTGTGTTGCCATCTTCGCAATTGGGGTACAACCGTTTTTGGTGATCCTCTAACATGCGATCGAACTTCAGCTTCTCCTTTTCACTTTCGCACTGTCTCCTTGCATCAACAATGACCCGGCGGAGATCATCATCGGGCACATCGTCTGGTTCCTCTTGATCTTCAGCTTCCCTCGTTGCAACATCACCGTATTCAGGGGGCACATAGTTGTCATCGTCCTCTTCTTCTTCGCTGTCTTCCATCATAACCCCTATTTCTCCGTGCCTGGTCTAAACATTATAGTGTGGCATGAAACCCTTCTCAAGCAGGTGGGTGTGAAGGATTTTCCGGTCAGAGTAAGACTTCGTATTCCCACATATAGGGCATGGACAACACATAAAACCATTCTGCTTGTTTGCCTCAGCCACTTCGAGAAAATTATGCACGCCCTTAATGTACTCGGAGGTGCGTCTGTCACCGTACATCCATTGCCGGTTCATCTGCGTGCATTATATATAATTAAGTGTGTAAAAAACCATTACAAAACATCATGAATAGATAAGTGACCAAATTAATAGAAGTTCATCATCACATTAAAACCAAAGTACATACATAGTTCTCATTGAACAACATATAGCTCTCCAGAGCATCTAATTAAACCATACATTGAAACTATGTAAAACATTTCAATGCAACAACAAATGCGATCATAATCGCAACCAAGGTAACAATTGATCCAACGGCATAATGATACCAAGCCTCGGTATGAATGACATATTTTCTATACTTTCTAATCTTGAAGCGCATTGTATCCATCTTGATCTTGTGATCATCGACGACATCCGCAACATGCAACTCCAATATCATCTTCTCCTCCTCAATTTTTTTTCAATTTTTCCTTCAAGTAATTGTTTTCTTCTTCAACTAAATTTAACCTCTCGACAATAGGGTCGGTTGGAATTTCCGGTTCACATACCTCCTAGATAAAAAAATCTATGTCACGTTGGTCGGCATAATTGTCATAAACAATAAATGAACCAAATAGTTATAAAATATAATATATACCACATCCGAATCATAGACAGGACGAGGGCCGACGGGGGCGGATACCAAAACCATCGCACAATATAATAACAAACAATAATAAAAGTAAGAAAATTAGACAAGTATCTATCTAAATCATACAAGTAAGAATTTTTTTATTTTAGAAAGAAGATAAGAACAAGAGGCTCACCACGGTTATGCCGGCGACGAGATCGGCGCGGGCGATCGACGGCGGTGAAGACGGGGACGGGACGTGACAGACCGCTAAACCTAGACAAATCTTGAGGAAAATGGAGCTTGAAGGTCGAGCTTCGAGAGGAGAAAGCTTAACTAGTGTGGCTCGGGCATTTCATCAAACACCTCATGTGCATAGGAGGTGAGCTAGAGCACCACAAAGCTCTCCCCTCGCCGGCCAGAAAAAACAGAGCAGTGTGGAGTGCTCTGCTCGCCGGCGATGGGGTATATATAGCCACCTCATTGGTCCCGGTTCGTGCGTGGAACCGGGACTAAAGGCCCCCCTTCTGTCCCGGTTCAAGCCACGAACCGGGACCAATGGATGTGGGCCAGGAGCGAGGCCCATTGGTCCCGGTTCGTGCCAGGAACCGGGACAAATGGGTCCAGACAAACCGGGACCAATGCCCACGAGGCCCCGGCCGGCCCCCTGGGCGCATGAACCGGGACGTATGCCCCCCATGGGTCCCGGTTCGTGACTGAACCGGGACTAATGAGCTGGGCTGGCCCGAACCAAAGCCCTATTTTCTAGTAGTGGTTGTGATTTTATTTTTTTCCTCCTCTCCTCTCCAGCATGGGCCTGGGCTGCAATCCGAGTTTTTTTTTTGAGAAATCTCGCCTCTTTATTGATTCAAAATGTTCATAGGTACATGAATTGGGTCATGTGGGTTTCCCAACCAAACATGTCTCCCGGGACCTAAATTACAAGCAAACTTGGCGAGATTATGTGCCTCGAAATTAAAATTTCTACGCTCATGAACAAACGAGCAGAAAGTAAAGTTATTGCTACGTTCTATGATTTCATGTATGATCGCTGCATGGGGACCTCCTGTCCCGGTCTTTATGTCGTTCACCACTCCCTGGCAGTCGGAGGCTACCACAAAATTCTGGATGGAGAGGTCATCTGCAAGAGATAGGGCTTCTCTACACGCATACGTTTCCAGAATCAGAGGGTCGTTGATCCCAAAAAAGACCACCGCCGACGATCCCAGGTAATTGCCGTTGGAGTCCCGACATTGTGCTGCAACAGCACCTCCACGCTTGTGCCTTGCAATTGCACCGTCAACATTTAGCTTCATCGCTCCTTCCATTGGTGGTAGCCAGCGCTTGGGTTGTGCCACTGGAGTCGCAGGAGCGACCGGCCTTGCGGAAACCGTCGCTAGCTGTTCCAGTTCCCCAAGAAACCTGTTAACAAAAAGTATGGTCTGTTGCGGGCTCTGGAAGATTGCCTCATAGATTGCTTTACGTCTCGCATACCAGACCGCCCATAGGGTCACCGCCATCCGTGTGAAACTTGCGTGATCTAGGTTTTCGTACAGCTCAAACATCCAGCTCTTTGCACTTGGTTCCATATTCTCTGCCATCTTTGCTACAAGGAGCTCATCGGATAGGGCCCAAATGAATCTGGACATGGTGCAAGATAAAAGGGCATGTCTCCATGAGTCTGCCATGCCACAGAGCGGGCAAGTAGACTGGCTCGACATATTACGATTATGCAACACATCAGTTGTAGGCAAAGAATGACGTGCTAATATCCAGAGGAACACCCTGACTTTTGAAGGGACCGAGAGTTTCCATAGAGATGTCCATGCTTTTTCCTCTCTCTCTCATTGCTTGAAGACCCCGATCTGCCCTCGAGCCACTCTTCCCTCTGTAGTTTGGTTTTCACAAGGAACTTGTACACTGAGCTAACAGAGAACCGCCCTTTGCTGTCAGGGTACCATGCCCAGAAATCCTCCGTATTTCTTGTACACATTGGTATCTTAAGAATAGCATCAGCATCAAAACGGAGGAAAAAAGATCGAACTAAGCCCACATTCCATTCAGCAGCCGATGGTATAAGTAACTCCGAGACCCTCTTCGGAGGATCTGTGACAAGTGAGGTTATAGGTCTCGGAGTAGTCTCCTTCGGTATCCAATTGTCTACCCAAATGTCCGTCGTCTGACCATTATCAATACGCCGTATCAACCCTTGCTTCAGGACATCTCGTCCCTCAATAATCGCCCACCAAATTTGAGAAGGGCGCGACCCCAACTCCGCATCTAGGAGAGATCTGTCCGGGAAGTATGAGGCTTTAAGAATCCTAGCACTCAAAGACATTGGCTCCTGCAATATCCTCCAAGCTTGCCTTGCCAATAGTGCCAAGTTGAATAGCTCCAGATCTCTGAAACCAAGCCCTCCTAAAAATTTAGGACGAGTCATGACATCCCATGAGACCCAAGATGGTTTCCGTTCCCCCTGCCTGCAGCCCCACCAAAACTTTCTGATGATGGACTTAATATGATCACACAATCCCCTTGGCAATTTAAAACAAGCCATAGAAAAAACCGGAATTGCCTAGGCGACTGATTTAATGAGCACCTCCTTGCCTCCTGCTGATAAGCACTTTCTCATCCAACCTTTAACCTTATCCCAAACGCGATCACTCAAATATTTAAACGTGCCCTTCTTTGAGTGCCCCACGTTGGTTGGCATTCCCAGATACTTTTCACTCAAGGATTCATTAGGAACATGCAAGAAACCCTTCACAGCATCACATACTATCTCCAGAGTTCCTTTGCTGAAAAAGATAGAAGACTTCTTTTTATTGACTTTTTGGCCTGACGCCAAACAATATGTATCCAATAGGTTTGACACTGCTTCTGCTCCATTTATACTCGCCCTAAAAAACAGCAGGCTGTCATCCGCGAATAAAAGGTGGTTCACCGGCGGAGCCGATGGCGCCACCTTAATGCCGCCGAGCTGGGATGACTGATTCTGGGAATGTAAAAGGCACGAAAGGCCCTCTGCTGCCAACAAGAAGAGGTATGGAGAGATAGGATCTCCCTGTCGAATACCTCGTGTGGGTTTGAACTCCTCTGATTTTACTCCATTAAACATTACTGAGAAAGATACTGAGCTCACCATATTCATGATAATAGTTATCCATGGTGCAGCAAAGCCCAACTTTTCCATAATAGACCTAAGATAAGTCCATTCAACTCTGTCATACGCTTTCATCATGTCCAGTTTTAGTGTACAAAAGGTGTTATTCTTTGACCTATTCCTCTTCATAAAATGAAGGCACTCATATGCTGATATAATGTTATCTGTGATGAGTCTGCCCGGAACAAAAGCAGACTGTTCCGCAGATATAATGTCAGGCAAAATCACCTTGAGACGGTTAGCCAGCACCTTGGATGCAATCTTATAGAAGACATTACATAAGCTAATAGGGCGGAATTGTGACAATAATGTAGGGTTAGGTACCTTTGGGATCAGCACCAACATTGTGTCATTCAAACACTTCGGACTTTCTTCCCCACGGACAATACTCAATACCGCCTTGGTCACTGTCTCACCACAGATATCCCAGTGCCTCTAAAAGAAATGTGCAGGGAAACCATCGGGTCCCGGCGCTTTTGTAGGGAGCATCTGAAAAAGTGCGTTTTAACCTCATTTTCATCGTATGGTGCCAACAGAATATCATTCATAGCTGGGGTAACCTTAGCTGGGACATGTTCTAGCACCTCGGCTACCCCTTGCACTCCTTCAGATGTGTACAGGTTCTTGTAAAAATCCAAGGCTAGCTGTTGCATTTCGGTGAGATCATCCGTAAGCTGGCCGTCAGGCTTCTGTAAGGCCTTGATCAAGTTCTTTCTCCTCCTCATGGATGCTCGCAGATGAAAATAATGCGTGTTTCGGTCACCAGCAGAGAGCCAATCCACATGGGAGCGCTGTCGTCACATCAGTTCCTCACGCATGTATAACTCAATCAAACGGTCATTCACTTTAATCTCTGCACTAGACGGTCCAGTTCTCAGCACATCACTTCGCATCCGCTCGAGTTCTTTTTTCAAACTTCTAATCTCCCCGCGGACACTCCCAAAAGTAGCCTTTGACCAGTCAACTAGATTATTCGCAAGGGTAGCCAGCTTTGCACGGACATCGCTGACCGTTAAGTTATGACTGTTCGGCTCCCATGCAGAACGGACGGTGGGCTTTAGCTCTGAGTGTGTGTCCCACATCGCTTCATACCTGAAGATCTTCTCCTTCTTCCCTGGAGTAGCCGGTGCCAATTACAATAGGATTGGCGTGTGATCTGAAGTGGCCGCCGTGAGGTGCTGGACTCCGGCGTTGGGAAATTGATCACACCAGCTAACCGAGCCAAGAGCCCTGTCCAGGCGCACACGTGTGTACGTCCCACCTGTAACTTTCTTCTCATATGTCCACCTGTTTCCCTTGAAGCCAAGATCAATGAACCCGCACACATCAACTGCGTCTCTAAAGCCTTGAATTTGTGACTGACTTCTAGTACCAATTCCATCATGTTCATCATGCCTCAAGACCTCATTAAAATCACCAATACATAACCAAGGGATATCATGGAGAGTTGACAATTTTTTCATTGTGTCCCAAGTGTGACAGCGCATGTGTGTCTGCGCCTCCCCATAGAAACATGAGAGTCTCCAGGGATCCCCCCCAAGATCACTCACCCTAATATCTATATGATACTTCGAGTAGCCCAAGTTCTCAACATTTATTTCATTGTTCCAAAAGATAGCCAAACCTCCACTCCTACCAGAGGAGTCAACAACAAAAGAATTATCATAACCTAGAGTACTTGCTAGATTTTCTGCTCTATCTCTACTGATTTGAGTTTCAACAATACAAAGTACTCTAGGGGCAAACTTTGTCGCGAGTTCGCGTAGCTCTTGAATTGTCGGGGCGTTGCCAATCCCTCGACAATTCCAGCACAAGATATTCATTGTGTCCGGCGGTCCTCCACCGGGGAGGCCGCCGATCTTACATCATTGGTTTTGAGTCCACTAGGGACCTTCTTCACGCCGCCATTGCCATTCTTCTCGGGTCCCATCACTGCCCTGGACCTCTTCGGGTCTTGCTTGGGTGGAGGGCTGGGAGGGACTACCGTCCCACCCTTGTTCTTGTCAACCGGAACCAACTCAAGGCCTGTTACGGTCGTCGGGTTTGAGTGTCCCACTATTTCATCCGAAGAACGCTTGCGACTGGGGTCAGTAACATCCATATCAATGTCCTCTTCCTCATGAGTATCAACCTCATCCGCATCCCCGCTCCCTGACCTCTGCTGGTTCTTGGACTTCTGTGTGTAGTGACGTCTCCTCGTAGCCCAAGCTGTAGCTGCAGGTGCTCTCAGATTCTTGAAAACCAGTGCTGAGGGGGGGGGGGGGGGGGTGCACCCCATCTCCATGTTCCTTGAACTCATGTCCCATCATACCACATACCTGACACCAGTCTGGGAGGCGCTCGTATTTCACTGCAAAGATCTCACGCTCTCCCCCTCGGACTATGGACGCCGCTTTCTTCAGCGGTTTGCGCACATCTAGGCGCACTCTGACCCTATAAAAATTTCCTTCAAAATCGAATGATGAGGGCTCGGACTCCACAAACTCACCAAGCCTTGAAGCCAGTGCCTTAACCTTCCCATGGTATGCAATGGGGAGATCAATTATGCGTGCCCAGATATCAAAAGTGAAAAGCTCGATGGACGTTGGCTTGGTGTAGCCGTCGTATATGGCGATGATCACCGGATTGCCCCTAAAGTGCCACGGACCTCCCTGGGTAACTTTCTCCCAATCTCCCAAACAGTCAAACTGCATGATGAAAAGGTTCTCCTCCGGGGTCTTGATTTTGACTTTCCTTGCTAGATCCCACGCTGCCCTCATCTGGCGGAAGAACCAGTAATTGCTGAAATCCTTGTCCATGTGTACTCGCACCAGGATCATCCACCTGAGATTCTCTTCTAGCGGGGCATCATCCTCCTCAAAAACCACGTCATCAAGATCATCCTCCTTCAGATCAAGTTCCTTCATGAGATCCTCAATCTTCCCCTTCCCCTTGCTACCCGCTGCAGAAGATCCGCCACGAGATGCCATCTTTGCGGTAGAATAGATCGATCTACCAACCCCCAAGAGAAGGGGTATGGCTGACCGAAGAAACCCTAAACCCCTCCAAGATCTAGACCCTAGCCAAGGCCGGGAAGCAGTGCCAGACTGCCCCTGGATCAGCCCGAGTAGGAAGAACCAGATCGAGTGGTGAGAAGGTCGATTTTTCTCAACGACGCCGGCGGTGACGAGAGGAACATAAACCCTAACGAGAGGGGATTTAGAAGGCAGGTGTGACGAGAGATGGGAAAGGGGAAAGAGACGCACGAAAAAGACGGGCTGCAGTCCGAGCTGATTACAAGAAAAGGAAGATGGGCCGGCTTCATGAGGCTAAGCACAGCCGGGTGACAATTCCTCTTCTATTCTTAAAGAGTCAGACGCCCTCGATTAAACAATCACAACAGACAGGTATCGAATCCCGTGTCCACTACCGTTTTTACTGTTTTTAATTTTAATTAAAATTCAAACCACGTCGGCCAGATTAAAAGAATATATCCATATCCAAGAGATGACGTATGAAGAACTATGAAAGCCTCCGTTCTTTATTATTAGGTAAAGATAAAGATAAAGATATTAAATTAAAGATTAAAAGACGGAGAAGTCTCCATACGTCTGATTGTATTAATTGCTATTTCCGTTTATACACGTTCGTCTCCGTCAATAACGAGCATCTGGGCTTGGCCTTTTTTTTTGAGGGGTATCTAGGCTTGGCCTTCTTTATAAGGAAACTGGGGCTTCACGTATATATGTGTGGGCCTTCCGCGCCTCAGCCCACCGAAGCCGCACGCTGCCGGGATAGACCCGATCTTCTCTATCGCTTCGCTACCTTGCTGACCGCCTTCTTCCTCTCTACCACGAGCAAGCTGCGCTGCCGGTCTGCCGCCGTAGACCTGATCTACTCTCTCTTTGATCCAATCCTTCCTATTTTTCGTCAGGGAGGGAATCGATTGATGTGGGCTTCCATCCAAATAGGCCGCTGGCCAGTCCATCGACGAGTCCAAAACAGAGCAGAGCAAGCGATTCGATCTACAACTCGGAGAAGCGAAGCTTTCAGGTTCGGCTTCGATCCAAACATGTCGCCGGCTTTCAAGCCGTGGTGCTCGGTACAACGAGATCTCTCGATCGATTGAGCAATCCGTCGCTCTTAGTTGCGGGTGCCCACGCGACTATCTCCGCGACCTCCTGAGACGAAGCGGCTCTCTCCATGGCATCCACGCGGATTGAGGCCGCAGTCGCAGGAGGGCACCCCGACCCACAGTCCGCGTCGGTGTTCCTCTACGAAGCGCCGGAGTGACGTGCCCAGTGTCCCGCTCACGCGTGTTCCCGCTGCACAAATTTTCCACCCATGCAGGAGACCTCCAGTCAGGAGGTGAGCTGATTCAGTTCGATTGTTTGCTTACCTGTGCGATTATAAGTCAGCCATTATAATGGGGATTTTATGATTGTGTGATTTTTACGGGGTTACCTAGCTAGCTTGCGGCAAACGGATCAGCCCCACATGGTTAACAGCAAAACAATGATTTATTTCCATGGGTTCTTTACTCTGTGTTTTAGGACGTTTTTAGTTTGTTGGCTTCGTTTTGTAAAACGCAAGTGGTAGCCTATAGTACTACTATTAAATTTGTACATTCAATGTTGCCGCAAAATTGTTTATGGGCGTGATGCTATGTTTCACTGGTTTTCTGTCTATGATCTACCGAGATGTAGTAATGGGATCATATTTATTTAGAACCAATGTAGTCCTGTGAATAACTAGCAACCATTTAAAAAGAACATGAATCAATCTGATGAAATTCAGTTCTATGTTTTCTCTTCCGAAAGTACTCTGATATGTAGCACAGCAATGCCCTGGCACATACTACAGAATACAGCGACTAACGTCGTGCAACTACCCTACATGGCAGGGATTAATTTCTGCAATGGCGGCAGCGATAAGAACAGGACCCCTTCTCCCTCGCCCATACCGAACAGCGGTGTTCTAGGTGTCCTTCGACACGACGTAAGGGCTCAAAGGAGGACGCCGACGAGCGCAAGGCGCTGCTGCCCTCTGGATGACGGTACAACGCAAGGGCTACAAGGGTCTAAGTGGAATGTGTAGCCGATGGACATCCAAGGGAAGAACACCAGTGCCTTTCGCTGGGAATAATCTGATGGTTTGCTCAATTGAGTTTTGAGGATGAGCTGACAACAATAGGAGGGGAAGGGGAAGCAGCAGAGGGCAAGATGTGCGCGGATGATAAGTCAGGTAGAGGACTTGTATATTCGCAAAAAAAGGGGGAGAACTTGGTATGCCGTGTGAAGCATTAGAATAAGGGGATGGACCTGCGAGAGAAAACAAACAAGTAGATGGGGACATTTAGCAATCGGCAGCGTGGTGAGGACGACGGCGGTATCACCTGGCGTGAACAGCGGTAAAGAAGTCAACGTAGTCAGTCACGTATTCCTTGATGTTTAGGCCTGAGAAATAGACAAGCTAAAAAGTTGTTGTTTCTATGTTTGCTAATGTTTCACCTATGTTGTTGCAGGGAGCTTTCAGTCTTTTGGTGTTTCACTCCTTATCATCATCTTGCGCACTTTTTATCTCTTTCAGTGCATGAATTCCTATTACAATAATTCTTTGCAGGAAATTTTTTGTTCATGAATGACTCACTGTACAATAGGAATTATTGAAAATTCATGGACAATATAAGTTTTCTGCTTGGGTTGTAATTGCTCAAGTATCAGCCTTTTTGATGCTTTCTCTTCTTATATTTTAGGTTTAATTATTTATTGAATCAGCAATCTACATGAAGTACTTTCTAGAGCAGCCATGTTGGAGTCCCTTATACCATTAATGAACTTGTGTTCATAGATGATAGACCTGTATGTTGCTGGTTCATAAGAGATTCATTAGGGTGTACATGATGTTGTCCTTGGAATGCTTCCTTTAGCACAATATTCTACGCCATGGAGTTAAGATATAGACCAAAATACGAAAATAACAAGAAAAAAATTGCCTTTTTAGGTTTCTGCACATTGTAGTTTGAATTAAATAGAACACATTTTTTGTTGTTTCATGAGATTGAATCATAGGCCGGGAACAAGCAATATATTGCATGCTCATAATGTATTTTATTTACATTTATGTTCTCCTTCATGGCAAGTAGAGTACTCCATGCTAGATCGAGAAATTACATTTTATTTGTGTCACCCAGAAGGTCCAGAACTGACAGAAATATGAACTTTGCAGTTTGAGCAACATTCTGCAGTAACCATTTAATGATTACTCTTTCTTATTTCTTTCACTACTTATGTTTACCAGATCTGGAGATAGGAACCAATCACCCAGATGCCTTTCCTAGGCTGATCCAGATGGAACTTGCAATCAGATTCAAAAGACTGATGAAGCTGTAGCTATCAAACTAACCAAAGCAGGTACAACTACATCTTAGGCTTCAAAATTTTCAGATGCATATGGACATGGAAGTCCACTGATATGTATAGGGCTTTCATGTAAACTTTGAATGGTCCGGTTGTCAAGTTAGTTGGTTATTAGAGGATTAGATCAATCTCTCGATCGACAATCATCTTGGGAAAAAAGTACCATCATACTTTTGGTAGATCAGCAGTGGTCCGCCTGCCTTTAAATCAAAGCACCTTATGTTGCTTTGCATATGAAAGGAACGTATGACAGATCAAATTAAATCAATGCAAGTTTACTATAGTGTTGACTTCTGCATAGTATAGTACCTGCCCCGATCGCAGATAGTTTTTTTATTAGATACTGCTGTGTAGTACCTTCCCCGATCATACTTCTGCTTAGTACTTGCTTGAGCACACACTGAAGTCTGATTACATCAAGGAATGTCTACAAAGAATACCTCCGCAACTTTCACGGGAGCAAGAACATGTTCTTTAATATGATATTCTTATTGCATGTGTAGTTGAATCATACTTCTGTAGTTGCACGTGTGTATACTTCATATAACCAAATGTTAGTTTATGAAAAAAAAAGTGGATTTCATCCCTAGTGTTCTTCAATTGAGAAGATCACCCTGCTATTTTATCACTGTTGAAGGATTCCTTATTTTGAGATGTCAATATCTCAGCAGCAAGCACACACCTTCCTTATTTTGAGAAAAACGAAAGCATAATCGACGATGGAAAAGAAAGCTTTATAAACTGTTGATTAGAGCCATCCTTTGGAAACTTAACAACATAGCACCCTCACAAAGTGTAATAAGCATGGGTGTGTGCTTGCTGCTGAGGAAAGTGTAATAAGCATGGGTGTGTGCTTGCTGCTGAGATATCGACTCTAATCAACAGTTTATAAAGCTTTCTTTTCCATCGTCGATTATGCTTTCTTTTTTCTCTACCATAGATGTACGTTATTTTTGGTTTCATTTTCCATTGCCCATTGGTGACGATTTTATATGCAATGTGGAGGACAAGAAAAATTAGGTGGCCTCATTACACCGGAATTTTAGAACCATGGGTGTGTGCTGGACAATTTCATTTGTGAGCCTCACAGGTTGCACATTTTTATTAGGTTTATGATAGATATATAATGATACTATGCTTTTTGACTCATCAATAACAGTAGGTGTGGGTCCAAAGTATGTCTTTACATTCAAGTGATGGAAAACCCTGTGGAAGTGAACGCATGGTGTCGGGCAGCCGGAGGTGGCACAGCGGCCCTCCTCCCTGTTCGCAAGGAGATCTCGCCTGAGATGGGCGATAAGTGCTTCAGGTGCCTGGAGAAGGGGCACTTTCGGAAGGACTGCATGAACGACGTCATGTGCATCCGCTGTAGCTTGCCCGGACATGAAGCCAATGACTACAAGAGGCCGCGAGCTCCGGGTTGCGGCGGTCACGGCGGCTAGGCGGTCTGGCCCGGCGGGCGCTTGGGGTGTCGCGGGTTTGTCTCGGCAGGGTGCTGCTCCACGCCAACCTCTCTCGCCGCCACCGTCTCCCCACGCGGCGGCGCCACCGATCTGGCCTTGCCTAGCGGCCCGACGTCTGGAGGTGGTTGTTGGAATTAAACACGACAGTACGTGGACGTGTCCGGTTCAGTACATATGCATGTACGTGTCCGACTAGCTTTCTAAGCATTGACCGTGTAGGAGTAGTATTAGCAGGCTAGCTAATATATATACGTCTGCACCTCACCCCTTGTAATCTGCATCGTGAAAGTAATACAAAGAGCAGGAGCCATACGCCCCTTTAGCAATCAACAAGTCTCGCGTGCGTGCGTTTGTTTCCGGCCGGCTGGCCGCTGTGTACGCGTGCGTGTATTTTGGTGTTGGTTGTGCAGCTTTCGATCGGGAGTGGATCGATTAGCAGGAGGCCAGCTTTGTACTGCGGTGCAACTCGGCGTAAAGAACTTCGTCGAGTTCGTCAGTGTTGCTTCGCTTTGTCGTCGTTCATCGTCGGTCGTTGCTGTCGCCGGAAAGTACTCTGGAGGAAAGCCATGGCTTGCGGTTCATCTATTTGATAGCGTCGGAAACTTCCTCTCAGGCCAGCATTGCTTCGTTCAAGCTTTCTGCTTGGACGGCGGATCCGGAGGCAATCCCAACTTGCTGGTGGCTTGCGGTTCCCGAACCAGAGGAGCAGCTATAGATGTTTGAGCCGAAGATGTTTCAGTACAAGGTCTGTTAGGAAATAAACCACGAGTGTGTCATGGCGTGTGTGCCAGGGTCAGTCGCGTGCGGGTGTGCCTGGATGGCGCGTGAGTCCGATATCATCTCCGTGTCTTGGCTAGGTCGTGCGGCGATGGTGGTTAGTTGCAGCGAGCGCAGCGGATGCATGATGGTGACCAGGTATAGCGGAGGAGCAGGTTGCTCACCGTTTGAGAGGACCGGATCACCAGGATGGATATGCGTGGGTGCTGTGTTTCGTGGCTGCATGGCCCAATGTGCTATTGGTGCATGCATGGTCGCGTCATGGTGGAGATTTTCCAGAGTGGGCGTGCGTAGGTGCTGTTAGTGGCCGGTACGGTGGCCGGACTATATATACGTGCGTGTGATGCTTGTAATCAGTCGAGCCGAGTGAAATACAGAGAAAAGAATATGACGTTCGTCGGCGGGGCATCCGTTGCCCGGCGGGCATTTGTCGCCCGGTAATTCATTGTGTATCGTGTTATTGATCGTCCATCGATCCTTGGTTCCAACAAGGTCCTCATCCACCTCGACTCGGTGACCTTATGTCCGAATGGGGAAGAGCCGTGGTTCCTCGGCGGCTCATCGGACAGTGGGCAGAGTTGGCTGCCGGAGTCAGAGAGGGACATGGGTGGCGGCGCCAGCACCACGATTTTCGGTTGGCAATTTGGAATTGAGGATCGGTGTGGAGACAACGTGAATGGTCGCGGCGGCGCCGCCGGTGGGATGGATAGGCAGTTGGCCGGGTCTGATTGGCGGATTCCACCCATGGAGCCTGCAAAAGCGCGTTCTGGCAATGGGCCCACAACATGCGTTCAGGATAGGCTGACAGCGAGGGAAAAAATCACTGTTCTGACGTGTGGTCGAAATCAATTCACAAACTGAACTGTTGGCGAAATTTTTTCGCTCCGCTGACCCTTTCGTGTAACGCCCGACAGTCAGGTGCCACACTACACTGTGCAACGCCTGACTCGCAGACGCTGCACGTCTAGCCAGCGTCGCACCCCGGGCTGTTCGAAAATTGCTAAGTCAGTGTGCAACACCTCAGAGCTAGACGCTACACTATACAGTGTAGCGCCTAGTGTCTAGGCGTTGCACTAGTGGCTGCACTATTTGCCACTACAAGATGAAGCGGCCACTAGTGCAACGCCTAACGTCTAGACGCTACATTGTATAGTGTAGCGCCTAGCTCTCAGGCGTTGCACACTGACTAAGCAATTTTCAGGCAGCCTGGGGTGCCGCTGGCCAGGCGTATAGCGCCTGTCAGTCAGGCGCTGTACAGTATAGTGTGGCGCCCGGCTGTCGGGCGTTACACAAAAGGGTCAGCGGAGCAAAAAAAAAATCGCCAACAGTTCAGTTTGTGAATTGATTTCGACCACATGTCATATTTGTCGTTTTTGCCAACAGTGAGGGTGTCGGCTTTTGACCGGATTGGTGGGACCGCGGGGCCAGAAGATAGGCCTGTGGCAGAGCCGATTCAAATTTTGAATCCGCTACGTGCCAGGGAGATTGAGCCACTGGTACAACGAGCTGCTATACAAATGGTTTTTAACCCATTTCCGCGACGACATTCTAAACTGTCGCCTTACTAGTGTGTGCGATAGGGGGGTCCTTCCCACACGACCCAGAAACCACCGGGGATAGGGAGCCATGATGTAGACGTGTTGCCACATGTAATCGTATGCGATGTAGCAACACATCACACACACCATATTCTGGCACACGCGTGGGATTGACGATCAAACGTTTCTAATGACGAAGTGAAACCAAACGGTGTTTCATACTGGACCATTTGCGAAACAGTATCTAATGCACACGGGCCATCATAGGAACTGTGTACAATATGTGCCTCATCGCACACGAGTATTCTCCGGAAATCGTCTGCCATGCATAACACCATCGCACATGTTTCCCGAACAATTACCTTGTGCGATAACGTGTTATCACAAACGGTTCAGGAGCCCCTTCGCACATATACAAGTGATGCAAATCGTCTGTGATTTGTTGTGTATCACCGACGGTTGCGGTATGAGTGACGTGTGCTTTCCATTCAGGATCGCACATGTTTCCTAAACAATTTACGAGTGGGATTGCATTTTGCATTGGGCACGGTTTACTATAAGCTCTCGTGTGCGATAATGTGGTATCACAAACGGTTCGGGAGCCCTACGCACACATAGATGTGCTGCAAATTGTCTGGAATTTGCTGTGTATCACCGACGGTTTCGCTACGATTGACGTGTGCTCTCTGTTCTGGGTCGCACACACTCATTTAGTTGAACCGTGTGCGCATCAATGGCCAGGTTAAAGCAAAAATATCGCATTTGAATCAGCATGCAAAAAGCAAATTCGCAACAATATGCAATTGAACAAATAGTCTCCACAGGAAGAACATTCATCAGAATTCGTAACAATATGCAATTGAACAAATGGTAGCTAAATTCCAATGATTTGTCGACATATGCAGTACATAATTAATCATAGTGTACGAAATACGAAGACCTCATCACATGGAAAACAATGGATCCATGCGTATATGTTCAGCGGCTAACTCTTGCTCATTGTTTCAGGAGAAGCCATGCTGAAATCTTCATTATCACCAGTGGGCTTGATGAAGTGATTCAGGAAGAAGTTGCTGATAAATCTCCTAACCATCAGCAATTCACCAGCGGGGAGTGGTTCAAGGGTCCTCGGTTCAAAAATGAGCTGCAGGGTTTTTAAGATCAGAATGTGCCATATGAGTGGAGTAGAAGATATTAATTAAGATTGACTTACTGGCACTAATTCGCGAGCATCTTCACAACAATCAACAGATTTGTAGATGGAGATCATGTGTCTGCAATTGTAGTATCGACAAAGGTTGGTCCCTGCTTGTTGTTGAGGACACTGAATTTTTTTGTACAAAATTAGTCATGTATTTGCCCTGTTAGGAACAACCTAACCGGTGTTAGATGTATTTTTTCTTCTTTGGACAGAAATAGAAAGAGGTTTATTTAGAAACTTGAATATTTGACTAGCGTAAGAAAAGGTATTTGCAAACTATTGGACGCATTTTCCGAAAATAACGGATTTCGGTGTCTTACCGGAGAAACGATCTCGTGCTGCAGAGGTAGTTCCCTCTTGAACAGGTTCCCTGGTTTAGTTTTCCACAATGCCAATACACTACAAATGAAGATGGATTTTCACATACTCAATTCTTGAACCAGATATGAATGCAAATTAATTTTAACATCATAGAATTAATTACCTATCCATGAATTGCTAAAGATGCGTCAGATCCAGAGGCTTTATTGACTCTCTGAGAGAATCCAGGTAGTAAACCATGTTCTTGTTTGGAACAATTAATACCAAGATCCAGTGATTGCTACAGATTAAGAAAACCATGAACTTACGAACTATCTCGAAATCTGAAAGACAATCAGTGTATGCGTGGTTGTTTATTTGACTTACCCTTCATGATATGTCCAGAGAAATAAGTCTGCATGGGACATGTTTTCGAAGATACGGGCGACCTTGATAATGGCCCACTCCCATTCATCCTTATCACGTAATACTGTGCCATTTGCTAATGCAGGATCAATGAAATACACACTCTGCCTTTTTCTTCTCTGCGTGATTAATCCCCTGAGAGGAATAAAATACAGTTAGCTGTTTATCGTTTACAACCTTGTATGGAAAAGTTGATCAGAGTTTGTTAAGTACTTTCAAAATCAGGCATCTAACAAGAGTGTGATACATCTCCAACGTATCTATAATTTATGAAGTATTCATGCCACGTTTACAATAATTCTATATGGTTTTGGTATGATTTGAATGGAACTAACCCAGACTGACGCTGTTTTCAGCAGAACTACCGTGGTGTTGTTTTTTGTGCTGAAATAAAAGTTCTCGGAATGGGCTGAAACTTTTGACGATTTTTTTGGAACAAAAGAGACCCCCAAAGCTTCATGGGAGGGCCAGGAGCCACGAGGGCCCCACAAGCCACCATGGTGCGCCCAGGGGGTGGCCGTGGCGTGGTGGCTTGTGTGCACCCTGTGGCCCATCTTCGCGTGAGACCGATGCCAAAAAATCCTATAAATAGAGAAACCACCAGAAATAACCCTAGAACTTCGACTCCGCCACCGCTAGCCTCTGTACCTTTGAAATACCATCTGGATCCCTATTCCGGCACCCTCCCGGAGGGGGAAATCATCACCGGAGGCCATCATCATCATCCCGACGGCCACCATGACGAGGAGGGAGTAGTTCACCCTCGAGGCTAAGGGTATGTACCAGTAGCTATGTGTTTGATCTCTCTCTCTCTCTCTCTCTCTCTCTCTCTCTCTCTCTCTCGTGTTCTTGATTTGGCACGATCTTGATGTACCGCGAGCTTTTTTAACATAGTTGGATCATATGGTGTTTCTCCCTCTCTATCTTGTTGTGATGAATTGAGTTTTACCTTTGAGGTTTCACTATTATCGGATTGAATACTTTTATGGATTTGAGAACACTTGATCTATGTCTTCATATGAATACCCGTGGTGACAATGGGGTATTATATTGATTCACTTGATGTATGTTTTGGCACTCAACTCGCGGATTCCCGAGGTGACATTAGGGTAATCTATGCATAGGGGTTGATGCACGTTTTTATCCTTCTTTCTTCGTTAGAAATCTTGGGGCACTCTTTGAAAGTTCTTTGTGTTGGATTGAATATTATGAATCTGACGTTGTTTGATGCATATCGAATAATCAAGTCACATAACTCGTGGTGACATTGGAGTATCTAGGTGACATTAGAGTTGGTTGATGTGTGTCATATGGTGTTATTTTAGTACGAACTCTTGGGCTGTTTGTGACACTTATAGGAATAGCTCGATAGATTGATCGGAAAGGATAACTTTGAGGTGGTTTCGTACCCTACAACAATTTCATCTTATGTTCTCCGCTAGATATGAACTTTGGAGTGATTCTTTGTTGCATGTTGAGGGATTGTTATATGATTCAATTATGTTAGCACTGTTGAGAGATTGCACTAGTGAAAGTATGAACCCTAGGCCTTATTTCTAAGCATTGCAATACCGTTTGTGCTCCGTTTTATCACTTGCTACCTTGCTGTTTTTTTATTTTCAGATTACAAAAACCTATATCTACTATCCATACTACACTTGTATCACCATCTCTTCGCCGAACTAGTGCACCTATACAATTTACCATTGTATTAGGTGTGTTGGGGGCACAGGAGATTTCTTGTATTTGATTGCAGGGTTTTTTGAGAGAGACCATCTTCATCCTATGCCTCCAACGGATTGATAAACCTTAGGTCATCAACGTGAGGAAAATTTGCTGTTGTCCTACAAAACTCTACGCTTGGAGGCCCAACACGAATCTACAAGAATAAAGTTGCGTAGTAGACATCAAGCTCTTTTCTGGCGTCGTTGCTGGGGAGGTGAGTGCTTGGAGGTATATCTTTACATCTTGCAATTGAATATTTGAGTTTCTTGTTTTATCACTAGTTTGGTTTATAAAAGAAAACTACAAAAAAATGGAAGTGAGGTTGCCTCATATTCTTCGTCTTTATCTTGTCTTTCTTGAAAATGATGGATCGGAAAATTATGCTCAATTGATAGAAGAAGAATTTAATAAAATGTTTGGCATAAAATCTTTGAATAATGACCATGATTGCAATGTTGCTAGTATGAATTATTTGAATATCCATGATGCTAGTGATATGCAAAGCCATAAGCTTGGGGATGCTATGGTGAAGATGATATTTTTAGTACCCCAAGTTTTGATGTGAAAATTTATTATGATGATAGCATGCCTCCTCTTTATGATGATTATAATGATAAAAGTGGATTTGGTGAGGTCATGACTTTATTTAATGATGAATCCACTATTTTGAAAGAGGTTTCAATTGACTTTGATAAAAAGTTGCTATCTATGATGATTATTGTGATGATATGTATGCTATAAAGAGTAATGATGTCCATGAAACTTGTCATCATGATTTTAATGCTCAAATTGATTATGTCAATCAAGTATCTCATGATAGTTATTTTGTTGAGTTTGCTCCCACTACTATTCATGTGAATAAATTTGCATATGTGGAGAGAAATAAATTTTCTATGCTTATGAATCATGAAAAGAATGCCTTATGTGATAGCTATATTGTTGAATTCATTCATGATGCTACTGAAAATTACTATGAGAAAGGAACATATGTTTGTAGGTATTGCAATAATACCAAGTTTCCTCTCTATGTGTTGAAAATCTTGAAGTTTTGTTTGTTTTGCCTTCCTATGCTAGTTGATTCTTGTTCCCATAAGTTGTTTACTCACAAAATCCCTATGCATAGGAAGTGGTTTAGGCTTAAATGTGCTAGTCATATGCTTCATGATGCAGCCGTTATGTTTCAATTCTTATATTTTATGTGAGCATCATTGAAATCATCATGCCTAGCTAAAAAGGCATTAAAGAGAAGTGCTTGTTGGGAGACAACCCAACACTTATACCTACTGTTTTTGTGTGTTCACATGATTAAGCTACTGTAGTAATCATGTTTTATAGCTTTTGTTTCAATAAAGTGCCAAGTAAAGCCTTTGGGATAGTGTGGATGATAGTTGGCTTGATTCTGTGCAAAAACAGAAACTTTTGCGCCCAGTTTTGGAATTAATGTGATTCACTGGAACATGATAAAATTCTGAATTTTTGTACATGATTGATATACAAATTTCCGATGTTGTCCTAATTTTTCAGATTTTTTGGAGTTACCGAAGTATGGTCATTGTTCAGACCATTACAGACTGTTCTGTTTTTGACAGATTCTGTTTTCAATGCATAGTTTGCTTGTTTTATAGTTTCTATGGCTTATATTGGTCAAAATAAATTGTGGAAATGATAGATTACAGTAGGCATTATGTGGAAACAATTATGAATCTTGTCTTTGACAGTACCAAAGTGAATGATTTGCTCTTTATCATACTAACCTATCTCACAAAGTTCCGTTAAGTTTTGTGTGATTGAAGTTTTCAAGTTTCGGGTGAGATATCGATATGAGGAGAATAAGGAGTGGTAAGACCCTAAGCTTGGGGATTCCCAAGGCACCCCAAGGTAATATTCAAGGAATACCCAAGCAACTAAGCTTGGGGATGCCCCAGAAGGCATCCCCTCTTTCGTCTTCAACATTATTGGTAACCTTACTTGGAGCATCATTTTCTTTTGTTGAGATTTGCTTGCTGTTATTTAGAATAATGTTTTGTATCTTTTATTTGAATAAAAATATCAAGTATAGCCTTTACCATGCTTATTTTGCAAGTTTATATGTTGCTGTTTGTAAACAAAAAGTTTTCTATAATTGTCTGAATTCTTCAGAAAAGCCAGAACATGATAAAATGTTGAAATTTTTACACAGTAAGCTATGATAAATTTTCTACATTGTGGTAATTTTTCAGAATTTTGTAGTTTAATAAGTATGGATCTTTCTTCATCGTTTATAGACTATCCTGTTTAGACAGTTTGCTGTTATGTTTGCATTGTTTCACTACTGCAGGATGCTGCTAACATGACACTACGATCAGAGACCCTTTGACGAAACTGTGTGCGATGCATTAATCGCAAACAGTGATGTAAAAAAACCGTCAAAAAAGATGCAAAACGTTTGCGATGAAGGATACATCAAACACGGTTCAGATTTTAGTTGCGTGTGCGATGCGGGGCATATAGTTGATCCATAAGAATTGTTTGCGATGAGACAGAACAACAGAAACGGGCAGCCATATCAAGGTGTGTGCGATATACGGCATACAGTTCGCTCCGATGAGCTGTTTGCTATTAGTGAATGCAACAGAAACGGTTAGCCAGATCAAGGTATGTGTGATATACGACATATAGTTCACTCAGACGAAATGTTTTCAATTAGGGAACACAACAGAAACGGTTCAACTTAACAAGATGTGTGTGATATGCGGCATACAGTTCACATAGATGAACTATTTGCGATGAGCCAAAAGAACACAAACGATTCATGTAAACAAGATGTGTGTGATATGCGGCAAACAACCCACTCGGATGAACTGTTTGCGATGAGAAATTATAACACAGACGGTTACTACAGTTAATTCGTGTGCGATTCTGTGTGTACAAAAAACTTTGAAAATGCAAACCAGTTGCTTGCGGTGGCTAGGAGTATCGCACACGATGCATCTGCGAGTACTCGTGTGCGATGATTAGTAAGTTACACATACGTTTCCTTATGTTAACACGTGTGTGATAGATAACACGTGACACCGCATACGGTATTCGGGTTGTGTGCTCCACTTAGTCTTCCCGCGCTCCAGGGAAGGCTTCCACGCTCCACATGGGTGAATTGTAAAATCCCCACCTCTTCCCTCATCGGTTTCCCACCACTAGCGAATGGCTTGCTGCATATAACCCAGGCGGCAACGCACCGTCGCGACACTGTGCCCAGATCTAGTCCTCACCCATCTACCATTAGTTATTCCAAGCATGCCAGGCAACGACCAAAGCTTCGACATCGACCCCTACCTGCGTTACATCTTCGACGAGGAGAACGAGCCGGAGCAGGTCGGGGAGCAAGAGCTTCATCGGCTGGTGCAGGCACCCTGGCCCATCGGCAGCGATATCGGCATGACAATCCTTGGGCGCACAATTGACATATTGCAAAGGAAGTGTGATGAGCATTTTGCCATCCACCGTGCAAAAGATCCAGAGCTGCTTGGCGGCATGATCGACGACCCACCCAAAGAGCCGCCGTCACCAGTGCTCATCGAGAGCCTGATGCCCCGCAAGGAATGGGCAGAGGACCTCTGCGATTCAGTTAAGAGACAGCCAGCCTGCGGCTTCATCATTGCCGGCGACGGCCGTGTCAACCTCGATCCCGACGATGTGGTGGCTAGACTCGATCGCATCCTTGGCGGAGTTGACATCCCTGAGGAAGTAGAACATCGCCAATGTGGTATCTTGAGGATGCAGGTGATGGACGGAATTTTCTACCAGGCCAGAGACATGGAAATGGAGTGGTTCCGTGGATATGTCATGCACGTGATTGCACGCTGTCAAGCTCTTCTGGAAGAGGCCCAGCAACCCCAAGAGCCTCCCAGCGCCAGCAGCTCCGTAGGCGGAGGCGGGTCGGGACACTAGTGATGAACGGCCGCAAGGGTGCTATGCTGATCATGGAGTCCGAGAAGACCGTCGTCCGAAGGCCGCCAGCTCAGCCTTTTAGCCTATATTTTATTATAATTGTATGCATATGTAGGTCGTGTGTGTTTTGGCCGTTGCCGCATGTGGCATTTTAAATTATCCTGAATATGTAAGACAATTATTTACCGTTGCCATTGTAAATTTGCCTCAACGGCGAGCAGAGCACGCGTAGGGACGCCAGAGCGGAGCGCGCCGCAGCCGCCTCAATGGAGAGCAAAACGCGCGGACGGACGCGAGCAGAGCGCGCCGCAGCCGCCTCAACGACGAGTAACCACACCTGCATATTGCAATTCTGGTCAACCTTCTAGCACCCCGTGGGAGGCGCGACGGCGCATCCATCAGACACAATGATGATATCTTGACCGTGTGTGATAGTGGGCAGACATGTACACGTACATCCGAGAACGCGGGCCCACGTATGCCATTTGGGGACCATTTCGGGCTTCCAATGCGTGGCATACGGTTGATCCATAAGAACTGTTTGCGATGAGCCAGAACAACAGAAACGGGCTTCGAGCCCAGAACCATCAATAATTTTTGACCTTGTTTCTCGCCACATTCCAGATTACAATGCAATAAGTAATTGCAAATCTATTTACACCGATCAAACCTAAATGTGTTCACACTTAGCACCGGGCTATAAAAACTACCCACTCGAAAATTACTTCACAGTTCCTCTCCTCATCACCCACAAAACAGGTATTTCCTGTCAGTCGTTCTGCCATGACCGGTAGGAGGAGTTTTGGGTGGACACGAGTTTTGGGTGGACACATAACCAGGGAGCAAATACCAAGGCCGCGGAAGCACTAGAGAGGTCCTGCCGCTACGCGGCAGCTGCAGCAGAGATGTCCCGGCGCGCCGCGGAGCCCTCGAACGAGCTCTCACCGGCACGCGAGGGTTCTCACAAGCGCACTCGCCGCGTTGGCGATCGCGACGAGCTGGCGTTGCTGAAGTCCTTGGCTAGCAACGACGACATTCTTGCTGGCCTAATTAACCAGCAGGAGCTAGTCGACGGCTTGATGAAGCTGCTCGAGATTAGCGATGCCTTGGTTGATAAGGCGACCGGCCTCGTCGAGCAACTCTTGGGTGACAATGCGAAGCTCCTCAAGGCGCTCGCCGAGACGGAGGAGGAGGCCACCGGCTGGAAGAAGCTGCATGAGCAGAGCAGTGCCTCAGAGATGACGCTGAAAGCGGTCGTTGAGGAACTGATGGGTGACTTGAGGAAGCTCCGGATCAAGCGCGAGCAGGAGGTGGAGGAATCCGTGGCTGCTGTCAAGCAAAGTCGTGAGGAATTGAAGAAGGAGCTGGAGGATGTCGTCGCCCGGCGATCCATCGAGTAGAGACAGTAGCGACCCAGATTGTTGTCTGCGATTTCCTTCTTCTCTTGCCCCCGTGTCTTCCGGGCTTTGCCGCATGTGGAATTTTTAATTATCCGGAATATGTAAGACAATTATTATCCGCGCCATTGTAAATTTGTCATCGTATTATCCGTTGCCATTTTATTTGTCGTTGTATTATCCGTTGCCCTATGTGGCATTTTAAATTATCTAGAATACGAGTTGAAAACACGAACAAAGCAAACGCTAACGTTGAGCGGGGCCATGGGATCACAAGCAAACACCCTCCGTCCAGGTGCTTTAATTAACAACGTGTTAAACAGCGGTTCGACCGCCATTAATGGAGAAGTTGTGAGCGAGGCGGGCGGCTGGTGGATGGAGGTCAAAGAGCTCACTTCCCGGTGAGCATGGGCGGCCTTGCTGCTCACACGTGACTCGTCGATCCTGCGAGGTGGAGAGGTCGCACGCATCTCGTCGAACCTGCGCGGCGGACTGCTCGCACGCGTCCCATCGAGCCTGCACGGTGGACTTCTCGCGCTCGTCCCGTCTAATCAAACAGCTGCACACATGCCACCGAGTATGGTTAAATTTTGGCACATAATACAAAGATGACCAATGAACGAGGACCGAGGTGGTACTATCCCATAAGAAAAGTGGGACGCGTGGCCGCACTTAAATGGTTACGAGAAAACACACGGTTCATATAATTCAACCGTTTGCGATATTAACGTGTCAGCTATTTGTTTCAAAAGGACTTCGTTGGCTATTAATGTGTGCGCCTTGTCTCAAACTGGACGATTTTTTTACCATGTCATATATGTGCCATGTCATGAAACCATGCCAAGTTTCATGTTTTTTGGGTGAGGTTTCGATTTACTGGGATTTAAAAACCGAGATTCTCAATGTTTCAGGACGACGAGACGTTTGTAATTCATTCCCATTCCTTCAATGAGACCTAAACATGCACCCAATGACACATGTACGATTTTCCACCCATTTTGCTTCACTGGAGCATGTGCTTGTAGTTCAAATTTGAATTATGAACTACACTAAATGCCTAGAAAACTCAATTAATATATAAAATGGCCAAACGAACCTTGAATAGTTTCAAATTTCAGCACGACACTCCTGTTATTCTATGTTGCCTGTAGAAAACAAAATACAAGGCGAGAAGAGGCAGCGATTATCGTTTCGCCCACAAGGGG
The DNA here is from genome assembly GCA_011799875.1 of Thinopyrum elongatum. Lineage (NCBI taxonomy): Eukaryota > Viridiplantae > Streptophyta > Magnoliopsida > Poales > Poaceae > Thinopyrum > Thinopyrum elongatum. The sequence goes on along the minus strand of CM022302.1, from coordinate 116,776,197 downwards.
GGCATGTTTCCCTACCGGAACCATGAGGGTTGCGAGAAGCTTCGGTTTGTAAGAGGCTTGTGATATAGCTTGGCCCAAATTGGACAATTTTTTTACCACGACATATATGTGCCATGTTGTGACACCATGCCAAGTTTCATGATTTTCTGATGAGTTTTGGATTTACGAAGATTTAAAAACCGAGATTCACAATGTTTAAGGCCGAGCCAGGATGCCAAGACGGTTGAATTCATTCCCATTCCTTCCATGTGACCTAAGCATGCACCCCAATGACACATGTATGATTTTTCTAGCCATTCTGGTGCACTGGAGCATGTATTTGTAGTTCGGATTAGAATTATGGACATTAAATGCCTAGAAAACTCAATTAATGAATAAAAAAGGTCAAACGAACCCTGAATAATTTCAAAGTTCAGCGTGAATCTCCCGTTGTTCCATGTTGTGTGTAGAATAGAATACAAGGCTAGAAGAGGGAGCGATTATTGTTTCGCCCACAAGGGGACACATTTCCCTATCGAAACCACGAGGGTTCTTGCGAGAGGCTCCGGTTTGTACGAGGTTCGTATTAAAGCTTGGCCCAAATTGGACAATGTTTTTACCACGACATATATGTGCCATGACGTGACACCATGCCAACTTACATGACTTTCTGATGAGTTTTGGATTTATGGGGATTTAAAAACCGATATTCCAAATGTTTGAGGACGAGCCAGGATGCCGGTGCGGTTGTAATTCATTCCCATTCCTTGCATGGGACCTAAACATGCACCCAAGGACACATGTATGATTTTTCTAGCCATTTTGGTGAACTGGAGCATGTATTTGTAGTTCAGATTTGAATTATGGACATTAAATGCCTACACTGGTGCAGAGACTTGCTATACAAACGGTTTTTAACCCCTTTCCGCGACGGTGTTTGGAACCATCGCCAAGTGAGTGTGGGCGATGGGGGGGTCCTTCCCACACGACCCAGAAACCGTCGGGGATAGGCCCTCCCAGCACACAGGCTGGGGCAAAATGAGCTCGTGTGCGATCTGGCGAGGCATCAAAACCCAATCATTTCTGTTCATATGTACATCCCACACGGTGAATCCCAGAAAAACATTTCCGTTTGTATGTATATCACACACACTTTTTTGTGTGGAAATGTTTGTGCAAGGTGGCCTAACGCAAACAGTTCTCTACCGAAAGCCGTGTGTGATTGTTAGTTGATGGAACACGCCTACTTTCTAGAAACCGTGTGGGTTGTTTGAGTTCATCGCCCACGGTGCTATCTGAGTAACCGTCTGCAATAGAAAACCCCAATAAGCAGGGTAATTAGCCTATTATTGATAATCCATGTAGTAATCAAATTGGTATTTCTTATAAAACACACCAGATATTTCATATCCGTATAACGGCAACCAGGATTTCATAATCGAATTACATCAGATAGCTTCGGCACTCAGTTACACCATTACACAATAGCACCAAGTTTCACATGCAACATCGAAAACCTTTGGAAAGTAGCATCATACACGGTAAATAGACAGATGAATCTCATCTGGGAAACTGCAGAAGCGGAAGGCAAATATTGAGCCTTCAGTGATGTTGAATGTCCTTGCAACTATAGGCCAGTGGCTATGGATAATTGCCCGCCCAACGTTCGTCCTCTTCAAGAAGACTTCAATATTGTACCATGGGTGCTGAATGAATACCTTCCTCGCCTCTTGACCATGCAGGTGGTTTGAGAGGTAATCATCAGTGAACTGCTTTGAAAAGTACTAAAAACAACGATATGCATAAATCACTGTTATAAATTTTGAAATGGCGCAAGGGGTAAAAACAAGGTAAAAGAGTTAGTACCATCCTATAGTTGACTGATGTCTTCTTCATTGTGCAAACAAAGATGTTGCTGTTATTCGTCGCAAGTTTCTTCATCCTAACAATCTTTCTGAGTTTCTTGACTTGATTGATATTCATGGACATCTCATTTCCCCATATGCAAAATGGGTCGAACAGTGGGTCTAAGCCTCTGACAGCAGGACCTACATGTGCAAGACCAAATTGTAAGAAACCTAAATATTAGAATGATTCCTGCAACTGCACAATAATGTGCTATTAGCGAAAGGACCATGCATGAGCAAACCTCGATGGTAAACCGCAGTGTCTCCCATTGTTTCCCTGCAACACATAAGGAAGATCTTGATCAGGTTAACTGAGAGTTGCCATACTATCAGTAGAATATGTATTGAGTACAGCCAAATTCGATTTATTTCTCACATGCATAACAATACAAAATTGTACCCACAGCAAATGAAAATCAAATTGTAGAATTGAACCAAATAGTTAAATGGATAGCAGACCAAATGAACCAAAACAGTTAACTGAGCATGACATTGCAGAATAGAAACATGTACTAGAAGATAAGACAGTTAACAAAACAAAGAATGCTTGAGAACAGTACTATGAAATGTAGCAATTGTTGGACCAAACTGTTAACTGAACATTACATTTCAGAGGACCAAACTGTTAACTGAACATTACATTTCAGAGGACCAAACTGTTAACTGAACATTAGATTGCATATTAACATTACAGAGGACAAATCACTAGAAGGCACTGGCGGTGGCCTCGAGAAAACAACACGAACTGTATTTTAAAGTAGATAACCACGTGGTGGTGTCGACGGTGGCCTCGAAGACGAGGTGCTCCTCCAAGATCTGGCGGTCGGCACGCATGGCAGCCATAGCGACCTCGTGCGCGCGTGCGGCCGTGATTTGCTTCTCCACTGCCAGATGCTATTGAGCTCCACGTTATACTGCGTGCAAAATGGCTGTGGGTGGCACTTAATTGGAGGACGGGGACAGTGATTTCGGTGGAAGGTGTCGCCCCGTCTGTCGGGGCATGTGGGACGGGGAAGGAGGAGGATGGTGTGGGTGGGGTGTGGATTACCTGACCATATCGACGAGGCCGCATAGCAAGAAGAAGGGTCGGCGGCGAGGAGGCCGCGCAACAAGAAGAAGGGTCGCCGGCGAGGAGGTGGCGCTGCAAGAAGAAGGGTCGCCGGCGAGGAGGCGGCGCTGCAAGAAGAAGGGTAGCAGGCGAGGAGGCGGCGCTGCAAGAAGAAGGGGTGCCGGCGAGGAGGCTGAGCTGCCAGTAGGCAGCAGTGAAGTTTTGAACTTGGAAAGCAAGGAGGAACAGTGGAAATGTGGCTTTTGGTGGGAGGGAGGGGGCGGGGAGATAGATATTTCCGCGGTGGCAGAAAAATTTCGCTCAGTGCCGCGAGAAACTGGCATGCAAGTGTGGTTCAAGCGCGGGCGGTGGACTGTAGACGACGAAGCTTCCTGCATATGCCAGATAAGACGGTGAGCCAAGATATTTTATATCGCATCCCACATGTTTCTTTTTAGTAAACTGTTTGTGGTATACCTGATTTTTTCATTATGTTTTGAAAGACAAAATGGTGTTACGGAGGGAAAGGATGGTGTTTGAATTGCTAGAACATTTATGTACAGTGAACATGCAACTTCATGAGTGTCGTGTTTAAATTTGGAATTATTCCGAGTTCGTTTGGCATTTTTATGCATTAATTGAGTTTCTAGGCATTTAATATGCATAATTCAAATTTGAACTACAAGCACATGCTCCAGTGCACCAAAGTTTGTTGAAAAATCACATGTGTGTCTTTGGGTGAATTTATAGGTCCCATGCAAGAAATGGGAATGAAATTCAAACATCTGGGCGTCGTGGCTCGGCCGGGAACATTGAGAAACTTGGTTTTTAAATTCCTGGAAATTCAAAACTCGCCTGAAAATCATGAAACTTGGCATGGTGTCATTTCATAGCACCAACATGCAGTGGTAAAAAAATTGGCCGTATTTGGACAAGTTTTGGTATAAGCTTCCTGCAAACCGGAGCTTATCTCGAGAAGACTCGTGGTTCCCGAGGGGGGACGTGTCACCTTTGTGTGCGAAACGATATACGCTGCCCCCCCTTGATTTTTTACAGAGGCAACATAGAACTATATGAGTGCCGTGTTAAAATTTGGAATTATTCCCAGTTCGTTTGGACTTTTTTATACATTAATTGAATTTCTGGTCATTTAATGTGCATAATTCAAATTTGAACTACAAGCACATGCTCCAGTGCACCAAAGTTGGTTGAAAAATCACATGTGTGTCCTTGGGTGAATTTCTAGGTCCCATGCAAGAAATAGATGAAATTCAAACATCTGGGCGTCTTGGCTCGGCCGGAAAGATTGAGAAACTTGGTTTTTTAATTCATGTAAATCCAAAACACGCCTGAAAATCATGAAACTTGGCATGGTGTCATGACATGGCACCAACATGCTGTGGTAAATTTTTTGGCCGAATTGGGACAAGCTTTGGTATAAGCTTCTTGCAAACCGGAGCTTCTCTCAAGAAGGCTCGTGGTTCCGAGAGGGAACGTGTCACCTCCGTGTGCGAAAACGGCATACACTGCCTTCTCCCACCTTAATTTTTTTACACAGGCATTTTAGACCAAATAGAAGTATCGTGCTAAATTTTGGAATTATTTCGGGTTCGTTTGGCCTTTTTTATACATTAATTGAATTTCTGGGCATTTAATGTGCATAATTCAAATTTGAACTACAAGCACTTGCTCCAGTGCACCAAAGTTGGTTGAAAAAACACATGTGTGTCCTTGGGTGAATTTGTAGGTCCCATGCACGAAATGGGAATGGAATTCAAACATCTGGGTGTCGTGCCTCGGTTGGAAATATTGAGAAACTTGTTTTTTTAATTCCTGTAAATCCAAAACACGCCTGAAAATCATGAAACTTGGCATGGTGTCATGACATGGCACCAACATGCTGTGGTAATTTTTTTGGCCGAATTGGGACAAGCTTTGGCATAAGCTTCTTGCAAACCAGAGCTTCTCTCAAGATGGCTCATAGTTCCGAGAAGGAACGTGTCACCTCCGTCTGCGAAATGACATACACTGCCTTCTCCCGCCTTGATTTTTTTACACAGGTAGCTTAGACCAAATAGGAGTTTCGTGCTAAATTTTGGAATGATTCCAGGTTTGTTTGGCCTTTTTATACATTAATTGATTTTCCAGGCATTTAATGCACATAATTCAAATTTGAAGTACAAGCGCATGCTCCAGTGCGCAAAAGTTAGTTGGAAAATCATTTATGTGTACTTGGGCGAACTTCTAGGTCCCATGGAAGAAGTGGGAAGGGAATTCAAACATCTGGGCATCTTGGCTCGGCCGGAAACATCGAGAAACTTGGTTTTAAAATTACCGTAAATCCAAAACTCGCCTGAAAATCATGAAACTTGGCATGGTGTCATAACATGGCACCAACATGCTGTGGTAATTTTTCTGTCCGATTTGCGAAGGCGCACACATTAACAATCAACAAAGTCATTTTGGAACAAGTGCTGCCACGTTACAAATCAGAAACACAAGTATTATTGAAACCGTGGGTGTTCTACTTACCAATTGCATGCCGCCATGCTTACCCTTTTTTTATTGGCTAGGAGGTGCCATGCGGGGTAGCTATTTGAGTATGGGAGGCGCGGGATCAGACCCCTGTGCGTGCTCATCGGGAGGAGAGCCCTTTGACCTCTATCCGCCGCCCACCTCCCTCCCAACGTCTCCATTAATGGCGCCCGAGCCCCTGCTTCACGGTGTGGCTATGTCTCACTCGACTGAGATTTAAGAGAGAAAAAAGAAAATCTGAAAAGAAAGTTTTGCACGGATCTTGATGTAAGATCTGATGGACCTATATAGCATCGACTGCAACTTATAGCAAGACTGATGAATATAAGGACGATGATAGTGGATAATAATTGGCTTACATATTTAGGAAGATAATTAAAAAAGCAACAAGCGGCAACGCCTGAAATACACAAGGGCAAAAGAAGAAGGAAGACAACGATCTGGCTCGCTGATCTCTACTTTCTTGATGCATTGCTGCAGGCTGCGAGAACGAGTCCCCGAGGCGAGCGGCGATGAGCTCTTTCGTGTCCTCAAGACGCTGCTTGAGAGCATCCATGGATTCCTCGACCAGCCTTTGGCGCTCGATGCGGAGCATGTCATTCTCGTCCATAAGTTTCTTGACGATGACGCCAGTCCTCTTCAACAAGGCAGTGGTCTCCTCCTGCTGCTCCGCACTTCCGACGATCTTCGCCCTCAGCAGGTCGCGCTCGGCCCGGAGCTTTGCATTGCCCTCACTTAGTTGCCGGATGAAGCCGGTAGCCTATTCAAATGAGGCTTTCATGTCATCCTGCAACCTCGGCCAGCCAGAGATCTGATCCATCTGCCTATGGACGATCACATTCATGCGCCTGTAAGAGTCCTCGCCTGCCTGCGAGACATTTTCCCAGGCCGCCGCCGCACGGGAGGACATCTCTGCTGCATTCCCGGCACGGCGGGACATCTTTGCTGCTTCCGCGGTGCGGCCGGACCAGTCTGCTGCATCGACGACGCGGCGGGAGCTCCGTGCTGCTTTGGCTGCGCGGCGGGACCTCTGTGCTGCTACGGCCGTGCGGTGGGACATGTCGGCTGCTTTCACGGCGAGGCGGGACATCTCTCGTGCTTCTGCTTCCATGCTCGCCTCTCCCTGGTGGGAATCTCTCAACCCAGAACTCACGCTGGCCATGGCAGACGCAAGGGAACGATGATGAATGACTAGTTTATTTTTGTGGATGAGGAGTTGAGGAGGAATGTGCAGTCATCTTGGAGTAGTAGTATTTATAACCGAGTACTAATACGCTCCTAAGTGGGAAACCGTTTAGATTTTGATCGGTGTGAACAGGTTTGCAATTAAATATATTGTGGTAGTAATTTGGAATGTGACGGGACGCAGGCTCAAAATTTATTGACGGTTCTATAATTTCTAAGTGCGGCACTATTCCCGGACGGCGTAACGTGGGCACGCTTTCTCGACCGCGTACGTGGCGTTTGCACCATAGGGTGCACCGCAATACGCAATGTCAGCACACGTCTTGTTCCAACAACCATGCGCGCTCGTTATTACCACCGTGCACGCTTCTTTTAATTAGAATGTGTGCCCGTCTAGCGCACACATGTTGATCTGTCTAACTGTTTCTATTTGTTGTGGCTAATCGCAAATAGTTCATCCGTGTGAAGTGTTTGCCGTCAATCGCAGACACTTTGATCTGGCTGACCGTTTCTGTTCTGTTGCCTAATCGCAAACAGTTAATCCTTCTGAAGCATATGCCCTCAATCGCACACACCTTTATCTAGCTGCCCGTTTCTGTTGTTCCGCCTCATCACAAACAGTTAATCTGACTGAACTGTATGCCGTATATCGCACACGCCTTCATCTGGCTGCCCGTTTCTATTCTTCTTCCTCATCGCAAATAGTTAATTGAACTAAACCGTATGCCCTGCATCGCACACGCAACTAAAATCGGAACCGTGTTTGATGGCTCCGCCATCGCAAACGTTTTGCATCTTTTTTGACGATTTTTTTACATCACCGTTTGCGATTAATGCGTCGCACACAGTTTCGTCAAAGGGTCTCTGATCGTAGTGTCGTGTTAGCAGCATCCTACAGTAGTGCTAGGAAACTCAATTAATGTATAAAAAGGCCAAACGAACCCTGAATAATTTTAAATTTCAGCACGGATATCCTGTCGTTCCATGTTGCCTGCAGAAAAAAAATACAAGGCGAAAAGAGGCAGTGATCATCATTTCGCCCACAAGGGGGACATGTTTCCCTATCGGAACCATGAGGCTTCTTGAGAGAAGCTCCGGTTTGTAAGAGGCTTGTAATAAAACTTGCTCCAAAATGGACAATTTTTTTCCATGACATATATGTGCCATGTCGTGACACCATGCCAAGTTTCACGATTTTCGGGTGAGTTTTGGATTTACAGGGATTTAAAAACCGAGATTCTCAATGTCCGAGACCGAGCCAGATGCCGAGACAGTTGTAATTCATTATCATTCTTTGCATGGGACCTAAACATGCATCCAAGGACATATGTATGATTTTTGTAGCCATTTTGGTGCACTAATTTGAATTATGCACATTAAATTAATGCTTATAAAACTTAATTATAATGTATAAAAAAGACCAGACGAACCCTGAATATTTAAAGCAGTTATGGTCAATCGTCTATCACCCGTGGGTAAGCACTGTGCGCATGCATCGTACTAGCTCACGCTTCCTTCTCTACTAAGTTTTCCATATTAATGTTGTTATATATCCAAACACGCTACCGTTTCCCACCATTCCTCCCATCGGTTTCCCGCCTCTTCCCCCATCGGTTTCCCGCTTCCAGTGTCAGTGCTCATAGAAGGCTAGGTAGCGACACACCGGCCATGTAAATACTGCACACAGTTTCTAAAAGCACAAACGTTTGTGATAGTAGGGAGTAGGTCCCATAGGGTGACCAGCGTGAAACACCTTAAAGGCAAGGAGGCAATTCTTATCAGCAAGGGGCGGCTTCCCATCCACTAACCTAGTCGAATAGAATGCAGAAGTTAAGCATGCTCGGGCTGGAGTAGTCTAAGGATGGGTGACCCGGTGGGAAGTTGCATATCTCAAGCTTCATTTAAATGCCATGATACGGTCATTATAGACATTTATCATCTAAATGTCTCTATAGTGACCTGTCATGGCAATTATATAAACCTTGAGATCCTTGTTTTGCTAATTTGTACAATATGTTTTTTATTGGTTATTTTTTGTTCTCAAAAATTGAAGAATGATCGATATCTGTAGGCCCACACAAATTATCCCTTTGACCCAACGCACGAGAAACATTTATCATCTAAATGTCTCTATAGTGACCTGTCATGACGATTATATAAACCTTGGGATCCTTGTTTTGCTAATTTGTACAATATGTTTTTTATTGGTTATTTTTTGTTCTAAAAAAATCGAAGAATGATCGACATATGTAGGCCCACACAAATTATCCCTTTGACCCAACGCACGAGAAGGGTTTCCTCTTTGTTCTATGTACTATGTTAGAGCAAATCAAGTTTCAGCACATGCGTTGGACGACACCCCCTACCCCCACCTCGAAGTTGGGGAACCGACATCGTATGTATTGAACCTGGCTTGGGGTCGGGTACGGTGATCGGTTTGTGATGTAGTTGGTGCCCCCTCGAAGTTGTGCATTGGGGATTTGAACACATCACACACCACCCATACATAATTTCGTGCCGCATGTAGTGTATAGGGGGGTCTTCTGATCGACCACGTCTCCCTTGTGCGGTTTTTTGTGATGACACGCATATCCATGGGCTCCCCGAGTGTATATATATCATCCGTTTGATCGATAACGAGGGGTTTGTGTTGGCCATGAATGGATTCCTCCTAGTCCGTGTTAGGGCCGGTCACCGTCACATGCCATTCAACCAAAGTTTGAGCTCATGTGTTGTCAGGATTCCCTCCCACACGCTCAGATTGGTGCGTTCGACCGACACCGTACCCTGCGTATCTCGTACTTAATTACCTGGCTTTCATGGTTGTTGTCTGTATCGAGAGGCAGGCGCCACATCTAAATTGTACATTATTCGATATTGAAAACACACATCATCCCTTCCAACGTACATCATTTTGGGCCGCATGCAGGCGGTGCTGGTTTTGTGGTCCCACTCGTGTGATTTTTGATGATGGTTCAATCTATTGGCCCAAGCGGTTTATATTTATATTCTATCCATTTTTATCGACAACAACAGTTGTCGTTTGACCAAGCGATAGATTCACTGGTCCGTCTTATGGTAGGTCATGGCGACATGCATGTATGACCAAAATATCATTACGTGCATCCGCCCCACCGACACGAAGTGGGAGGTGGGTCAAGCACCCTAGCTAGGTAGCTACGACATTATGTCATTATAGATATATCCAAGGGTGCTTTCGGGTTTGCGAGGCAGGTGCCACCAAAGTTGTGCATTGTGTATTTAAAGTTTTAAACATCACACCCTATATTCCTACATATATTTGGCCACTTCCAGGTGGTTCTTGACTTCTGGCCCCTATCATCGATCTTCGACGACGCGCCCAACCATGGGCCCGCGCGGTCAAAGTTGTGCATTGGAATTTTGAACAACACAGACCACCCTTTTCACTCATATATATTTGGACCACATGCTGGTGTGGCTGTCTTCTAACCCTCTCTGATGTTTATTTTGCTGCAAAGACTCGGACACGCTCAACGGACACGGATGTACTGACTTAACCGTGTGCGATGCAAGTGCGCTGTGAAATCACCACGACTGCACAAGTGCGATCAAGGGTGTAGGTAGTGGATTAATCGTGTGCGATGCTAGTGGGCTGTGAAATCACCACGACTGGGCAAGCGCGAGCAGGGGTGGAGGTAGTGGTTTAACCGTGTGCGATGCAAGTGCGCTGTGAATCACCACGACTGCCCAAGCGCGAGCAAAGGTGGAGGTACTGGCTTAACCGTATGCGATGCTAGTGTGCTGTAAAATCAGCACCTGCGCAAGCTAAAGGCGGGTAGTTTATTTTGATTGAATTCCATGTCTGAGTCTAAAAATTAGGACGAACCATGTGCGATAGACTAGCTAGCTAGAAATCTAAAAACAAACTACCCACCTTGAGCGTTGCAAAAATCGGCGGTTCCGCCGCTTTTCCTTATTATCATACACGCATATTCTTATTGGACAGTGTGCGATCTTGGGTGCTCCCGCCCCGCATCAATTCCTTTACCCAAATTTTAGTAGCCGTGGTACTTCAACTGTCGCCCCCACTCCTCCAGCACCGACCTTATAGTAAAATTGCAGTAGCCGAGGCATTTGAACCGTCACCCTCTCTTGTCCAGCACCATCTCCTACCACCATTACTAAATTTTTTAGTAGCAGTGGCGTATCCTCAAACACCACCCCACCCCTCCCCCTCAAACCCTAGATCGCCGCCGCCATCGACGGCGCCGCCGCCAACCACTGCCGGTCTGCCCGTTCCTCCTAGCTTAGATAATAAAGTTCTGGTTACCCAGTGATTCCCATACCATCGCCCCACTCCCCTGAGTTTTTAGATGAGGCCTGCGGTGTCCCTCCCCACCAGATCCACATCCCCTGCTCCATAATGTCGCAGCCTAAGCCTGACCATGTATCCCGGGGAGCCCGACGAGTGTTCGGCCAAGAAGAGGTTTATCATGGCCTCTCCGGCGGACGTTGACGAGGTGGCCGCCGTTCGCCCCGATCTGTCGATCCCGGAGCAACACCTTGTCGTGGAAGCCGGTGAAGACGTTGACTACGTTACCATGCCGAAGGCTTCACGTCAGCGGCTAGCGTATTATTGTATCTCGGGAAAGCTGGCTATGAAATCAAGCTCGTCGACAGAGACGGCTTCACACGGGCCATGTCACAGGTTAAGTGGTCCATCCCCAACCCCTCTGGTTCAACCAACGTCGATCTCTTTGACGGCCCTGCCGCTAATCTCCTCCGCCACGCGGTCAAGGATTTGCGATCCTTGTAAACCATCGAGCCCATTTTGTCATTTCTGAAGGACACGTTCTATGGCGGCGGCTTGGGATCCTCAATTTCCAAGTCAGATCTCATCGACCATGACCACGAGGAGGGCACCCACAAAGGTTCTTCGAAGGTGAAACAACCCATCTGTGACATCAGAGAGCGCATCATGGGTCTGTGCTCTTCCAACTGGAAGGATCCCATCCATGACATGTGAGGCAACATCCTATCAGCAAATCTTACCTTTTCTTGCTTGCCAACTAAGGGAGTCCTGGATTAGGGGGTCCTCGGGTGTCCAGGCTATTTGATATGGGCCGGACTGATGGGCCATGAAGATACGAAGCGGAAGACTTTCCCCCGTGTCCGGGTAGGACTCCCCTATGCGTGGATGGCAAGATTTGTGTCCGGATATGTAATTTCCTCCCTCTACGAACCGACTCTGTATAACCCTAGGCCTCTCCGGTGTGTATATAAACCAGAGGGTTTAGTCCGTAAAGACAATCAGAATTCTCATAGGCTAGACAGCTAGGGTTTAGCCATTATGATCTCGAGGTAGATCAACTCTTGTAACCCCTATACTCATCAAATACAATCAAGCAGGACGTAGGGTTTTACCTCCATTAAGATGGCCCGAACCTGGGTAAACATCGTGTTCCCTTTGTCCCTTGTTACCTTCGATCCTCAGACGCATAGTTCGGGACCCCCTACCCGAGATCGGCCGGTTTTGACACCGACATTGGTGCTTTCATTGAGAGTTCCTTTGTATTGTCGATAGAAGGATCGATGGCTCGCCTTGTCATCAATGACGATATCACTTCTGGAAGGGCCTTAACTCCAGGACAGGTCCTCCAGCTCGGCGGTTTTACCATGGGCGCTTGCTCGGCCGTCAAGCCAACGGCGGCCCTCACAATCGCCGAACATAATCTCCGCATCGGCCTCGAACACTTCGAAAAGATGGATCCGGCAGATATCACGTCCTTGAACGAGCTGCTGGATCGCATCGCCGCCCTGGGGCTTGCAATAGACCATGATCATATCGGGCTCAAACCCGATCAGAGGGAAATCAAGTCCCCACCGATCACCCATCTAGTAGCGGTCGTTGAGGAACGAGCCGAGAACGCTTCTTCCCCTAAGTTAAAAACCAGATATGTTCGGATTTCCGAGCCCTTCGAGCCGGACACCCGTCCTCAGGAAGAGACTGTATGTCCTCTGAACTCAGGATCAGGCATTGAGCCCGGAAGTCACCTGGATCTTCCTGGTCCTGAACTGGTGACCTCGGAGATTCTTTAAGATCCGGATTCAATCTCGTGTCAGGATTCGTGTTTTAGCCCGTCCACCCACCACAATCAATATTATCCAAGTAATTCAGGCCCTCCAGACATATGTGACCTAATGTACATGTGGCAGCAACCTCAAGAAATGGTCCATCACTTTTGGGCCAGATTCCTCCTTGTTAAAAACAAGATTAAAGATTGCTGCGACGACGACGCGGTTTCGATTTTTTGTCGTAATTGTACGGACGAGGGAATTCTCAACGCCCTCAACCACCGCCGCATACAACACTTTACAGAATTGGCACACATAGTACAGAAGTACTGCATGATGGAAAGCGCATGGAAGGCCCAGACAGCCCAGTGGGAACCCCCTGCCTCCGAACACAAGCCCATTGACAAGAAAAACAAACCCTTCATGGGATATAGAACCGTCCTTGATGAACTACTCGACAAGCCCTGTCAGATACATACGACGCCGAGCACCGAACCAACGCACAGCCTTCGGGCATGTTGGGTGCTCTGGCAAGTGGCTAAGAGCGGTGAGGCTATCCTCACCAGTACTACTCCAGAGAAACATTCTTCGAAGGATGACGATCTCAACGTCTTTACGGTCTTTGAGACCTTCTCCTCAAATAATCGGCGCAAAAGGGTGCTCCGCGACCTCGCCGAAGTAAACCAAGTAACCGCAATGAACCCCTGGAACGACACAGCCATAACTTTCATGGCCGACGACGAACCAAGGGCTCGATCAGTCCGAGCACCAGCCGCCTTGGTCTTAAACCCAATTGTGGATGGCTTTTGACTCACCAAAGTGCTCATGGATGGCGGTAGCGGACTTAACCTCATTTACGAAGACACGCTCGACAAAATGCAAATGGACAAGAGCCACATCAAGCAAAGCATTACCACCTTTCGAGGCATCATCCCCAGTCGAGAAGCACGATGCTCGAGGAAAATTAAACTTGATGTAGTATTCGGCACGCCTGAGAATTACAGGTCCGAAGAGTTGCTCTTCCACGTGGCCCCTTTCAATAGCGGATATCACGCCCTCTTGGGGCGGAATGCCTTCGCACGCTTCCAAGCCATACCCCATTACGGGTACATGAAGCTCAAAATGCCAGGGCCCAACAGAGTGATCACTATCACCAGTGATCCGGATATAGCACTCCACGCCAAAAATTAAACCGCATCCTTGGCCCTCGAGGCCGAAGAGCTAACCACCCTGTGTTCTACAGTGGACAAAGATGATGTGATCCTTGATAAGAGGCCCAAATCCACCTCTTTCAAACCAGTAGACGAAATAGTTAAATTTCAAGTGCACCCGACGAACCCTAATAAAACAGCATCCATTGGAGCACAGCTCGATCCGACGATTGACGCCGCCCTACTAGCGTTCTTGCGCGAAAATTGGGACCTCTTTGCCTGGCACCCTTCGGACATGCCTGGAATCCCACGCAGACTGGCCGAACATAGCCTAAATATAATAAAGGGGTTCAAACCAGTCAAGCAAACGCTGCGGCGATTTTCCGAACCCAAACGACAAGCTATGGGGGAGGAGCTAGCCAAACTACTCGAGGCCGGGTTCATTAGAGAAATCAAGCACCCGGGCTGGCTAGCCAACCTGGTCATTATGCCGAAGAAGGATAAGTCCTGGCGCCTTTGTGTCGATTTCAAAGACCTCAATAAGGCTTGCCCTAAGGACCCCTTCCCACTGCCCCGCATTGACCAAATTATTGACGCAACCGCGGGACACGACTCTTTGTGTTTCCTTGACACCTACTCCGGATACCATCAAATTAAGATGAAGGAATCCGACCAGGCCGCAACGGCATTTATTACCCCATACGGGCCTTTTTGCTTCTACACTATGCCCTTTGGGCTCAAAAACGCTGGTGCCACTTACCAACGCATGATTCAAACTTGTTTGGAAAAACAAATCGGCAAGACAGTGGAGGCATATGTGGACGACGTGATCTATGCCTCACATTTGACAACCTCCGAACATATGACATACGGCTCAATCCGGAAAAATGTGTTTTCGGCATTCCAGCCGGGAAACTGCTCGGGTTCATTGTTTCCAATAGAGGAATCAAAGCGAACCTAGCCAAAATCCGAGCCCTGCACAATTGGCAACGCCAACAGACTTAAAGCAGGTCCAAAAACTAGCTGGGTGCGTGGCAGCCTTAAGCTGCTTCATCTGCAGATTGGGAGAAAAAGCATTACCACTCTACCGACTTCTCCGACGCACCGATCACTTCGAATGGACGGATGCGGCTACAGCCGGATTGGAAGAAATAAAAACATTGTTAGCAGGTAACCCAATCCTAGCCACCCCAGGTGTTGGCGAGCCTATGTTGCTCTACATATCCGCGACTCACCAAGTTGTGAGCGCTATACTCGTCGTCGAGCAAGAGGAAGAGGGACACAAATTCCCCATCCAGAAACAAGTATACTATGTATCGGCGGTTCTTACACCATGCAAATCTCGATACCCTCACTATCAGAAGATAGCTTATGCGGTCTTTATGGCATCTCGAAAGCTGCGACACTACTTTCAAGAGTGTTCGATCACGGTGGCATCCGAAGTACCACTGAATGACATCATAAATAATCGGGATGCCACCGGCCGCATAGACAAATGGGCCATCGAGCTCTTACAATTTGAAATAATATACAAGCCACGCCGAGCTATTAAATCTCAGGTGCTGGCCGACTTTGTCGCCGAGTGGACGGAAGCCAAGCTTCCTAAAGAGTACATCACATACTCCAACTGGATCATGTACTTTGACGGCTCTAAAATGTTAGCCGGACTAGGGGCTGGTGTCATCTTGACATCCCCTACGGGGGACATAGTCCGCTACGTGTTACAAATCATGTATACGGACTCCAACAATGCAGTCGAATACGAGGCACTTCTACATGGTCTCCGAATGGCTGTCTCCATGGGCATACAACGCCTAGAGGTGCGTGGGGATTCAAACCTCGCAATATCCCAAATAAATGGAGAATTCGATGCAAAAGACCCAAAAATGGCGGCATACCGAAACACCGTACTCAAAATATCGGCTCGGTTCGAGGGGCTCGAGTTCCATCATGTTGCTCGAGACAGTAATCAGGCAGCGGACATCCTCGCTCGCATGGGCGCTAAACGCGATCCCGTCCCACCTAACACCTTTGTGGAAAGGCTCTTTAAGCCATCCGTGGTCTGGCAGGACGAGAGTGGAAATACTAGTCCGGAACCGGTCATACCCCCAGCAGCCGAACACAATTCAGATATCATCGGGGGCTCGCGCACCACAATAACACCCTCTGCCCATGAAATCATGGCCGTTATCACTCCATGGACCGAACCCTTCCTAGCCTACCTTAATAGGCAGGAGCTTCCTGATGATTAGAATGAGGCCCGTCGCATAATCCGACGTTCTAAAGCCTATAAAATTCACGAAGGTGAACTATACAAGAAAAGTACCACTGGAGTCCTTCAAAGATGCATCTCCGAAGAGGAGGGATGGCAGCTCTTGGCTGAAATACATGCTGGTCTAGGTGACCATCACGCCGCAGCTCGGGCCCTCGTAAGCAAGGCCTTCCGTACAGGTTTCTTTTGGCCAACGGCCCGAGCAGACGCACAGGCCCTTGTGCAACGCTGTGTGGGATGTCAGCTTTTCGCCAATCAAAGTCATATGCCGCCCACTGCCTTAAGAACAATCCCCATCACCTGGCCTTTTGCGGTCTGGGGGCTAGATATGGTCAGACCCCTTAAATGGGGAAGCCACAAGAAGAAATACTTACTGGTTATGGTGGATAAATTCACTAAGTGGATAGAGGCCAAACCAGTAAAAACGGCTGAAGCAGGGCCAATGATCGACTTTATATCCGGCGTGGTACACCATTATGGTGTCCTGCACAGCATCATCACTGATAATGGCTCCAATTTCACAGCCGATGAGGTGAAAAATTGGTACGCTAACTTGGGCATTAAGCTCGATTACGCATCTGTATACCACCCTTAAACAAACGGTCAGGTCGAACGGGCTAATGGCCTGATAATGAGCGGCATCAAACCCATACTAGTGCGATCCCTACGGGAGTCAGATAAGCACTGGGTTGAGGAACTCGATTCCGTGCTCTGGGGACTGCAGACTACACCCAATCGCACGACCGGATACACACCTTTTTTCATGGTGTACGGCGCAGAGGCTGTCTTGCCCTGCGACATTATTCATGACTCACCTCGAGTGCGCATGTATGAAGAGAGAGAAGCCGAGCTCGATCGGCAGGACAACCTAGATGGCCTAGAAGAGGAGTGTGATATTGCACGAGCCCGTTCCGCATTTTATCAACAACAGGCTCGGAGATACCAAAGCAGAGAAGTGCGGGCAAAGACTTATAATGTCGGTGAACTCGTTTTACGCCTCCCAGAGAACAAAAAGGACAAGCTCAAACCAAAATGGGAGGGCCCCTTCATTATTGATGAAGTTCTCACAGGAGGATCCTATCGCCTTCGTAATGCATCGGATAATCGCCTCGAGCTGAATCCATGGAACGCTGCCCGGCTCCGAAGATTCTACGCATGAATTCGGCCATGTTTCTTTTTCGTTCCCTTTTTTCTCCTCTTCATTTGTTTTTGTTTTTTCGCTTTTATACGTTTCCCAGGATATGTTCGAATAGGCCGAACTCTTAAGGGGTACACATCTTTAAATGTATACACCCCACCATGACTGGGGACTTTCTTTAACCGAAGCCTATTATTATTCAGAGCCTGGAGCTCACATCTTCTATGTCGTTTGTTTATATACACCCTTTTGCCATTATATGCACCTCTATGACTTATGTTTTTGCCAAGCTGGGTTGCCTCGCTCCTATGTTTATGCCCTACGTTCCCGATTGTTCGGCTAGGGCGTAAAGGGAGCACCTCTACGATTGTTACAACCAGGTAATCCGGACCTGTACCTCAGACGGGTGAAGCCGAAAGCTAGCGTTCTTAAGAGAATAATTGGTCGGCAATCAAATGACAGATTGTTACATTCTTGTAAATCTTCGAAACAATGCGGGATAGTTTCCCCGTAATACAGATCAAAGCCCGGGCACGCACAATCAAAGCATGCCAACCCAGGGAAAGGAACCCTTAACGGAAGTATTCTCCCTGGAAGATGTTTCTTACATATGTAATATAACATACCTCCCAAACTAAATTTTGTCTGTTTGAGCACAATGACTGGGTTGCCTGGTTTCCGGACATAATGAATGTTTCTCACATTCCATAATAGTATCCGGAAACACACCACCATTTTGGTTTGGAGGTTAAAGCCGAAAGCCTGCGATGACAATTTTTCCACATGTTCGGCTGAAGATACAGGATGATCATAAAGTACATTGATACATTGAATCAAAAGCCTACTCCTTATCTATTCCATCTATAAGACTGTCTAACCTACAGTCTTCTTGCGAATATTTCGCGGCTATCATTACTTGGTCATACACCAAGTTCAACGGAATTTCTTTCCCGTCTGGTCCCTGCGGTCCCACTCGGGCCATATGATTCGGATCTAGCTTGGTAAAGCATGTTTTCACCATCGCCCAGGCTTCTCGTGCGCCTTCACGGTAGGCGGACGTCTTCCATAGCTCGAAGCAGCGTCGGGCACCTTTGAACAGGCTTGCCAAACCCTCCATACTTTCTGGAGGGGTATCGTATGGCCATAAAGCCTTGGCCATACTCTTCATGGCTTTCCGGGCCAGCTCATGCACCACGGACAGCTCATTAAGCACGTCGCCTCAAAATTCGGATACTTCTTTTTCCGGCCGACCAGTTAATAGACCTGCAGCAACAGAGTTATGACATTCCAAATTGTGCACTAAATATGAGTCTCTCTGATGGTTTTAAAATTCATACCGAACATGCCGCCCTTCAACTTTTCATTCTCTTTTCGAGCGGCCAATAACTGAGCCTTTAAGCTCTCTATCTCTTTGGATTGTTTGTCTTTTTCCTCCTTGTGTTTCTTCTTCTCGGAAGTACTCATTGCAGCCTTTTGCATTTCCGCAAGTTCGGCGGTGATGGCATTCAGCTGTGTCTGGTTTGTTTTCAGTTCCTGGGATAGCACAGTATTCTTCTCCTTGAGAACCTGCCGGTCATATCGATCCTTAAATCGGTTGGCCTCACCGCTTCAAGTCTCGGGGGCTACTGGCATATGACTATTAAAATTGCACAAATTCTTACCTGTATATCCTTTGAGAACAATTGAGTAACTCCGGCAAGTCCGTCTCGAGCGGCTCGGATATATGCATCCACCAAGCTGAGTGCGGTAAATTCCTGATCAGAAAAGGCTGGAGCACGCATGGCCTCTTTCAGTCGATGGTGATTCATCACGCTCTCCACCTCGGAATTCATGACAGATACGTCATCCGAACCCTCATGAGGCATCGGAACTGGCATTGCATCAACCCTCGTCCTAGTTGACGAGTCCGGCGCCGGATTGGCTGACATTCGGCTAGCAGGGCGTTTTCCCACTGTCTGCCACGTGCTCCTCCTGAATCAAAGATAGAAGGGAACTTCAACAATCTGAACTCGTGCCCAGGCACGTATCAAACGGACATACCTCTTTGAAGACTGTGAGGGCTCTACGATGCCCCCGGTATCCTTTCGTTTTGAGCGATTACCCTGCGTAGGGGCCGCCCTCGAGGGGGTGTGGCCTGCCGAGCGCCGATCCTATGAAGTACGGTTTAGTATAATGGATAAAGGTGCAAGTAGAGACTCCTTTTTGGGAAAGCTCTTTGAATACTTATGATGGAGAACGAATAGGGGCAGGGGTAGTCGGCTGTAATAGCCACTTCCGAGCCGTCAAGGCTCGCCTGGTAAAACACCCCATCTTTGAACTCAATGTATATATCCAGATCCTCATAGAAGCCTGGGTCTTCGTTGCGGTTGTGATCCTCTGGCTGTGGGGCAGGACAGTGAACGTCCTCGATCATCTTCCTCCATGACTGTTTTATGACAACAAAGAACAGCTTGATTAGCATGCCGTGACAGCAGTAAAGCAACACAGGTAGTCAAAATCTTACCCATTCGATGGTGTTGTACATGGAATAACCTTCCCGGCAGTTTAAGCGGAGGAAGTCTTCTTTCTCACCCTTATATAGATCGGCCAAGATCATGGCCAGTTCGGCCAGGGTATCCGGACCCTTGCGTCTGTAACGAGATGCGTCGTCTTCTCTGTTGTAGCACCATAAGGGAGTTACTCTGGACTGGAGAGGCTGGACACATCTTTTTATTGCAATGGCCATGACTTCAATTATCGAGAGCTTGGTATGGGCTAATAATCTGACCTTGCTGACCAACCTTTTTATTTCCGCACTGTCTTCCTCCTTGGGACTTTGGGGATGCAAGTTGAGGCGTTTCTTTAGAGGAGTGCTAGAAAATTGAGGGAGGCCGCGCCGGACTGGATCCGGCAGTGGGACATCATCTATATAAAACCACTCCGAAGACCACTGTGGATATATCTCTTTGGGAGTTCCAATGGGGTAGCCTGATCCGGCTATACGCCATACTTCGGCGCCGCCCACTTCAAATATAGAACCTCCTCGATGGCGGGGGACAAGGCAAAAGAACTTTCTCCATAGTTCGAAATGGGCCTCGCAGCCCAAGAACAGTTCGCAGAGGGCAACGAAACCTGAGATATGCAGAATCGAACCTGGGGTAAGGTTGTGCAGCTGGATGCCGTAAAATTTCAATAGACCCCTGAGAAAGGGATGGATCGGAAATCCTAAGCCCCACAAAAGGAATGGAACGAAGCACACCCTCTCATCCTTATTGGGGTTGGGGAAATTTTCAGCCAGCACGTCATTGCCGATTGAGGCCAACCCCGCTCGTACAGAGACTAGATCTGTGAGGGGGAGATATCCCTGCATCTGGAGTCGACTCAACTGAAGATGAGGCACTGAGCAGCTCTGCCAATCCCCCTCTTGAGGGCCATGGGGGCGCGAAGAAGAGCCTGGGCAGCTGCCCATGTTTCGAAGCTTTTTCGTGGCTAATCTTGGCGTTTTTCTGCGCGATGTGGATGGCACTCGGGGGAAATGACCTCTTTATATAGGCACCGTCCCTGTGTGGCCGGGTGTTTTCTTTTTGATAAAAAATTATGGACCGTTCACATTCGCCCAGCACATGGAAATCGAGGCAATAGGGAAGGAGTCATAAAGGCGGAACGAGGGAGCCAGGGCCGAACTATTATCCGCCCAGTATATAGTGAAGAACCAACCTTGCAAAAGCTGAAGACATAAGCCGGATACTGCATCATCGTTTGAAGGCCAGTTCGGGGGCTACTGAGGGAGTCCTGGATTAGGGGGTCCTCGGGTGTCCGGGCTATTTGATATGGGCCGGACTGATGGGCCGTGAAGATACGAAGCGGAAGACTTTCCCCCGTGTCCGGGTAGGACTCCCCTATGCGTGGATGGCAAGATTTGTGTCCGGATATGTAATTTCCTCCCTCTATGAACCGACTCTGTATAACCCTAGGCCCCTCTGGTGTGTATATAAATCGGAGGGTTTAGTCCGTAAAGACAATCAGAATTCTCATAGGCTAGACAGCTAGGGTTTAGCCATTATGATCTCGAGGTAGATCAACTCTTGTAACCCCTATACTCATCAAATACAATCAAGCAGGACGTAGGAATTTACCTCCATTAAGAGGGCCCGAACCTGGGTAAACATCGTGTTCCCTTTGTCCCTTGTTACCTTCGATCCTCAGACGCATAGTTCGGGACCCCCTACCCGAGATCGGCTGGTTTTGACACCGACACCAACCCGTACCCTTTGTTGTAGTAGCTTTTGCCATGCGGTGTTTTAACTGTGCTATGTTTAATTATTTTAGTTATGCAGAAATGTAATGTTCAATAGGGCTATGTGATGTGTAAGTATGAATTGTCCACTTCAGTTTCACGAATGGCTATATTTGGTTGTTTATAGTGAGTAGATGCCTTGTTTATCTGTATTTGGTTGTTAGGTTGGTTGCAGTGAGCATTTGTCCAGTTATCAAGCAGATGCCTTGTTTATCTGTATTTGGTTGGTTGGTTGCAGTGAGCATTTGTCCAGTTTTCAAGCAGATGCCTTGTTTATCTGTATTTGATTGTTAGGTTGGTTGCAGTGAGCATTTGTCCAGTTTTCAAGCATATGCCCTGTTTATCTATATTTGCTTGTTAGATTGGTTGCAGTGAGACTCTGTCCAGTTTTCAATGGCTATATTTGGTTGTTATACTGATCATTTATGCCTTGTTTGTTTCAGTCATTCACAATGTGTTGTTCATTTTGTCCAAGTCAGAACTATGCTACTCGATTTCATCAATACCAGTTTGAACGGCTATATTTGGTTCCAGTTATGCCTGGTGTAGTTACCACATGCCCTTTATTTCAGTTTTACACATTTATCCAGTGTGATGTTTAAGCATGACCTACGTTCTATTAATTTTCAACAATACCAGTTTGAATTACAATATTTGATGGCTGTTAAGCCTGTTGTAGGTAACATTCCCTTCCATTTTATATCTGCTTTAACAGCATGCTAAAACCAACACATTCAAGCTATCATTTGGAGATGATGTTGTTTACCTTTGCTATATTTGTCTGATGTTAAGGATGCTGTACTTATCATGCCTTTCCACTACTTATGCAGGACAACAACGGGAGTGGCCAACATTTTCCACCAAGGTTAGTTTCATCCCTCGGCTTGTAATCCCCCCATCGTTCCATAATGTAGTGCATATAGATCCAGGCCTAGACACTTGTTAGCTTCTAATATTGACGTGTTGCTTGTAGGTACATATGCCCTTGGCAAAGATCCACGCATCGACCCTTTTTGCGTATGGGGCAATGAGATATTCATGAACAAGCATTAAGGATTATTAGCAAAATGATACAAACAGTGGCAAGCAAATTATTTGTTTACGCTCTATCCAACACAACAATGAGCTGTAGGATGGTAACTACAAACTCTGCAGCCTTCTCTTTTTACTGCCAATAATGAGTTGTTAGACAACAATATCTGAATCTTTTTCGTTCGCAGTGGTTCCCGAAACAGTTTACTCAAGATTACCTCGCAAAGTACATGATTGGTGGACACGCAATGAAGGTTAAAGTATTTCATCCAGACTACAATGAGCATCGAGAAGTCCTAATGAAGACAGTGAAGGATGGACGAGCAACCATCACAAGGGGTTGGCCTAGAGTCGTGCGCGCATTACGCATGGAGGAGGGCACAATATGGGCATTCCGCTTCACCTTCTCCAGCAACCCGAATGTCTTTCGCCTCTCTCTTTACAGTCTTTAGTACAACAGTGGTTCATCATTCTTTACTTCGTGCTTCTGTAGTTCTTCAATATATGTACCTGTGCCTCGAATTATGCATTCGTGGTTGAACCTAAATTTGTAATAAACATGGTTAGATATGAAATAAGTGATTTCCTACTTTAAAATTCAAAATCTGTGATTTTTAAATTAGGGATTAAATTAGGGATAAATTAAGGATTACACTGCACACGGTTTACGAAAGCGAAACATCTAGGATAGACATGGAGATCAGACACGTTTCTCAGAACCACTATGTGTGCGATCAATCTCTACTGCACACACGATCAGCCAAGAAAAAATGTTTGCGATTAACAACAGCATCGCACACAGTTCCTTTTTATTAAATGTTTGCTAAAGTCACCTTATCACACACGCTTGGCAATTATGGACTGTTTATGATGTTGTGCGCATCACAAACGTTTGGTCATAGAAGAACGCGTGCGATAGGTCTTCATCCGACGTGGGTATGACAGATGAATCGTGTGGGATGTATTCAAGCTTCACATATAGTTTTGTAGGGGCAACTGTATGCGCTCTTACATCGAATCGCATATAGTCAAGGAAAAGTAAATGTGTGTGATTGTCTGCTTATCATAAATGTTCTATAATCATGAACTGTTTGTGATGGGTCGCGCATCGTAAACGTAGAAGCACAAAATACCGACTGCGATGGTAATGCGAGCATAAACGAGTTGCACAGATGAAGCGTTTGGGACATTCGAGATATCAGAAACAGTTTTATAGGGACAACTGTATGCATCAAGGCTCACTATCCCCGACGGTTTCTGGGTCGTGTGGGAACGACCCCCCTATCGCAGTCACTCACTTGGCGACGGTTCAAAATGCCGTCGCGGAAAGGGGTTAAAAACCGTTTGTATAGCACCTCACTGTACCAGTGTTTGCATATGTTTGCTTGTTTAATGATTCTATTTGAGGATAGGAGTATTAAATATGCTGAGGCATTTAGTATTCAATTTTAAATTATAATTTTAGTGATTTGCTACAGTAGAGAATGTTAAGGTTTTGAGTTGATTTATACTAACTAATCTCATGAGTTCTTGTTGAGTCTTGTGTGGATGAAGTTTTTGAGATTTAGGGAAACCGTGATATATATGAGAGGAATTAAGGAGACACAAGAGCTCAAGCTTGGGGATGCCCAAGGCATCCCAAGATAATATTCCAAGAAGTCTCAAGCATCTAAACATGAGGATGCCCCAGTAGGCATCCCACCTTTCTTCATCAACAATTATCGGTTAGTATTGGTTGAGCCTAAGTTTTTGCTTCTTCGCATGAGATGTGCTATTCTTGAAGTGCCCTTTTATATTTTCTTGCTGTTTGAATAAAATACTTAAGATTTGAAATTTTTATTTGTGAGAGAGTCCTCACATAGCTACTTAATTGTTTGAATACTCTTTTGATCTTCACTTATATCTTTTTGGAGTAGTTTGTCGAACACTCTCATGCTTCACTTATATTATTTTGAGAGTTGATAATTGTGATGGTAATATGCACAAGATATGAATTTTGTCCTAATGTGATGGATATTCAAGAAGGATATAATAAAAACTTGCATGTAGATCATTGGATATGATAAGTTTGATTCCTTGCAACAGCTTTGCGATATGGAGATGATAATATGTGAGTTATGCTAGTGAGTAATTGTGAATTAGTAAGAATATTGGTGTTAAGGTTTGTGGTTCCCTATGCACACACATAATTCAATAGTTATGCAACAAAGTTACATCCTACTTATGGTGCATTATTCAGTGTTAGTTATTCTCAATGCATGTTTATGAGCGTTTTTGTTTTTTGGTTGGTTGCTTCTCAATCTATTTGCTAGCCTTCATTTGTACTAAGCGGAAGTATTGCTTGTGCATCTAATTCCTTAAACCCAAAGTTGTGCGAAATGAGTCCACCATACCTACCTATAAGCGGCATTTACATGCCGTTCCAAGTAAATTTGCATGTGCCAACTCTAATCATTCAAAAAAATATTCTGTTTTGTATGCCCGTACCGCTCATGAAGTGATAGGGGGTGGTCAATATCTTTCATGCTAGATGGGTTATTTTCAAGATGAGTGTTTATTCACTTGTCATTGCACGAGAAAATGGCAAGGTAATAGGGATGCCCAGTCCCGAAATGAAAAAAATAATATTAATAAATTCCTTGGAAAGTTGAAAGTTTGGAAGGCACCCGTGGATACGGCTAGCCATGGATTGTGAAATAGTGGTGGAAAGGAAATAAATTTTATTTTCTGTTTGGGAACCGCCTATAATGTGTCTAGCATGGGAGATATGGAAAACTTTCAGTCATGACATTGACAGGAAAAGCATGCCTTTGAAAATAATTTTATCTCTCTATTTTAAACTTTGAGCTCTGGCACCTCTCCAAATCTCTGCTTCCCTCTATGAAGGGCCTATCTATTTTACTTTTATGCAATTTTTTTTATATTTTGAGTTTTCATCTTCTCTTATAAAGCACCAACTGGGGAGCACTATTGTCATACTTGTGCATTGGGCGTAGTTAATATTGAGTGTGTTTCATGAATGGATCAATGACTGAGCATAATGGGCTAGAGATAATGTGGTTGGGCATATTCTGTTGTAAGTGCCGTTGAAAATGGATGATAGGATGAAACCCAGTGTATATGTGAGGGGGAGTGGAGAGGGGGTGAGGGAGTCCTGGACTAAGGGGTCCTTGGCCTGTCGGCCTATCTCTTATGGGCCGAACAGGTGGGCTATTCTGCGACTACTAGAAGGCCGAGCTATAAGGCGACTCCATGTCCGGACAGGAAACCTTCGAAGCCTTAGTGTGTCCTCCAAGTCAAGATAGAATAATCGGCATGTTATTTCCTTTGTTGTAACCGACCATAGGTAATCCTAATACCCCTGGTGTCTATATAAACCAGAGGGTTTAGTCTGTAGAGGCTAGAAGAAGAACCATCATCCTATTTACCTAGGGTTTAGTTCATCTGATCTCGTGGTAGATCGACTCTGTAACCATCATATACACTTCAATATAATCAAGCAGGACGTAGGGTTTTACCTCTTCGAGTGGGCCTGAACCTGGGTAAGCATCATCTCCTCCATCTCCTGTTCCCCATTGATCCAAGATCCACAGCTCGGGACCCCCTACTCGAGATCCGCCGGTTTTGACACCGATATTGGTGCTTTCATTGAGAGTTCCGCTGTTGGACCACGAAGGATCAATGGCTCATCTAGTCATCAACGATGACATCCGCACCGGGGGCATCTTCGTCCCCGGCCAGATCTTCTCGTTCGGCAGTATCGTGCTGCACACCAATCCGACCGGCCACCTCGGCCAAACCAAAAGTTTTTCCCCTGATTAGGAGATCAGGTTTGGGAACCTAGAGTTCATCGCCGACTCCCGGGGGGATCTTATTCTGGCGAAATCTTCAGCACCCCATGAAGAACCTTCAAATCTCGATGCTTTGACTTTGGGAGCGGTCAAACTCACAGGGACTATCTGTTTGAAATATGCCCTAGCGGCAATAATAAAATGGTTATTATTATATTTCCTTAATCATGATAAAGGTTTATTATTCATGCTAGAATTGTATTGACCGGAAACTTAAATACATGTGTGGATACATAAACAAATATCGTGTCCCTAGTGTGCCTCTACTAGATTAGCTCGTTGATCAAAAGATGGTTAAGGTATCCTAGCCATAGACATGTGTTGTCATTTGATAACGGGATCACATCATTAGGCGAATGATGTGATGGACAAGACCCATCCATTAGCTTAGCAAATGATCGTTCAGTTTGTTGCTACTGCTTTCTTAATGTCAAATACATATTCCTTCGACCATGAGATCATGCAACTCCCGGATACCGGAGGAATACCTTGTGTGCTATCAATTGCTACAACATAACTGGGTGATCATAAAGGTGCTCTACAGGTATCTCCAAAGGTGTCAGTTGAGTTGGTGTGAATCGAGATTGAGATTTGTCACTCTGTATGACGGAGAGGTATCTCTGGGCCCTCTCGGTAATACAACATCACAAGAAGCTTGGAAGCAGAGTGACTAAGGAGTTAGTTACATGATGATGTATTACGGAATGAGTAAAGAGACTCGCCGGTAACGAGATTGAACTAGGTATGGAGATATCGACGATCGAATCTCGGGCAAGTAACATACCGACAAATAAAGGGAACTACGTATGTTGTAATAAACACTGGTACGGCGAGGTGCTATACAAACAGTTTTTAACCCTTTCCGCGACGGCACTTTGAACCGTCGCCAAGTGAGTGACTGCGATAGGGGGAGTCCTTCCCACACGACCTAGAAACCGTTGGGGATAGGCCCTCCAGTCACACACGCTCCGCAAAATGAGGTCGTGTGCGACGGGCGAGCGATCAAGTACGATTATACGTATAGTTGTGCTAAAAAATACAATTATACAGGCCAAATTCTTTCTAGTCGTAACTACATACTACACAGTTAGTCCCGGCTAAACGTTTCCGTTCGTATGTACATTCCACATAGTCAAACCAAGGAATACGTTTCCGTTAGTATGTACATCTCACACAGTTAATCCAAGAAGTACGTTTCTGTTCATATATACATCCCACACAGTCACTCCAAGGAAAACGTTTCCGTTCGCAGGTACATCACACACAATTTTCCCCATTAAATAGTTTGTGATAGCGTTGCCATTGCATACGATATTAACAATTTTATCATTTGCGTTATTGAATGTATCACACATGGTGCGTAGAAGAAACTGTGTGGCATAGGCTGTCCACCACACACACTTTTTATGTGGTAAACGTTTGCGCAATGTGGCCTAACGCAAACAGTTTTCAAGAGGAAGTCATGTGTGATTGTTCATTGACCCAACACGTTTTATTCCTAGAAACTGTGTGCGTTGTCTGAGTTCATCGCCCATGGTGTTTTCTCAATAACCGTTTGCAATAGAAAAAACCCAATTAGCAGGCTAATTGGCCTTTAGCAGGCTAATTGTCCTATTATTAATAATCCATTTATGAATCTAATTGACATTTCATATTAAGCACACAATATATTTCATTTTCGTATTAAGGAAGGAGGATTTCATAATTGAAATACATCAGAGTACAACATCATATAGCTTCAGCACTCAGCTACCCCATTACACAACTGCACCAGCACCAAGTTTCACATGCAACATCTATAACCTTTCGAAATTAGCATCATAGATGGTACATAGACAGATAAATCTCATCTGGAAAACTGTTGAAGCGGAAGGCGAATATTGAGCCTTCATTGATGTTAAAGGTCTTTGCAACTTTAGGCCAGTGCCTATGGATGATTGACTGTCCATCCTTCATCCTCTTCAGGAACACTTCAATATTGAACCGTGGGTGTTGTATGAATACCTTCCTCGCCTCCTGACCATACAAGTGGTTTGAGAGGTAATCATCAGTGAACTGCTTTGGAAAGGCCTAAAAACAAGGATGTGCATAAATATCTTCTCTAGATTGGAAATGGGGCAGAGGAATAAAAAAGCCAAGGTATAATAGTTAGTACCATCCTGTAGTGAACTGATGTCTTCTTCATTGTGCAGACAAAGATCTTGTTGTTTCTTGTCACTAATTTCTTTATCCTAACAATCTTTCTGAGTTTCTTGACTTGACTGATATTCATGGACAACTCATTTCCCCATATGCAAAAAGGGTCGAACAGTGGGTCAAAACCTCTGATAGCAGGACCTACATGTGCAAGACCAAATTGTTAAAAACCTAAATATTAGAATGGTTCCTGCAATTTCACAATAATGTGCTATTAGACAAAGGACCATGCATGTGCGAACCTCGATTGTAAACCTCAATGCTTCCCATTGTTTCCCTACAACACATATAAGGTAGTTAGTGATCAGGTTAAGTGAGGGTTCGCATGCTATCAGTAAAATATGTTGATGAAAAATAAGCACATTGCAGATTCATCAGATTAATTCGAGCCACATGGAAAACCCATTTATCCAAACCAAGCATGATTAAGAACTAGGAAATATAGCAATTGTATATGTTTCTCATGTATTAAGTGCAGCCAAATTCGATTTATTCCTCACATGCACAACAATACAAAATTCTACCCACGACAATTGGACATCGCATTGTAGAATTGAACCAAGCAGTTAACTAAACACCACAACAAATGAACCAAAAATTCGATTTATTCCTCACATGCACAACAATACAAAATTCTACCCACGACAATTGGACATCGCATTGCAGAATTGAACCAAGTAGTTAACTAAACACCACAACAAATGAACCAAACATTAACTGAGCACCACATTGCACAATATAACATACTCCTAATAGAAGATCAGACAGTTAACCAAACCAAGCATGCTTAACAACTTGGAAAATATAGCAATTGTATTTGTTTCTCATGTATTTAGTACATCCAAATTCGATTTATTTCTCACATGGTATACAATAACAAAATGCACCCACAACAGTTGAACATTGCATTGCAGAATTGAACCAAACAATTAACTAAACACCACAACAAATGAACCAAACATTAACTCATCACCACATTGCACAATATATAACATACTAGAAGATCAGACAGTTAACCTAACCAAGCATGCTCGACAACTTGGAAATATAGCAATTGTATTTGTTTCTCATATATTTTGTACAGATAAATTCAATTTATTTCTCACATGGAAGACAATACAAAATTGCACCCTGAAGAATTGAACATCACATTTGCATAATTGAACCAAACCGTTAACTGAACACGACAACTAATTAACCAAACAGTTAATAAGTGAGCACCACATTGCACGACATATAGAACATATACACTAGAGCAACATATTGCATGGTAAAAGTAGATAGGACAATTTAGTAGAATTTGTTAAGGAAAGGCAGGAGCAGCACATGCAACGGGTAAATCGAGCATGCTTAACCGGTGTAGCTAGCAAACTGAACATAGGTCCCTATAGTGAGCTAATAAGACAAGCTACTCCTCATCGTCGGAGATATCGATGGTGATTGGCTCCTTGGACATGGAAGAGGGCGACGCCTCCACATCGTGGGTGCCCTCGTCATAGTGGTGAGTTGCCTGAGCCGCTCCGGGCAGGAACTTGCTGGCTCTCGAGTTGAGGTAAGCACGGGCACGATGAGAAAACACATTGTAGTCTTCATCGAATGCACCGATGGTGGCCTCGAGAAAACGTCATGAACTATCGTTTAAAGCAGCCAACTACGTCGCGACATCGATGCATGAGGCGTCGACGGTGGCCTCGACGGTGAGGTGCTCCTCCAAGATCTGGGGGTCAGCACGAATGGCAGCCATCGCGACCTCATCCGCGCGTGCGGCTGCGATTTGCTTGTCCGCTGCCAAATGCTCCTTGAGCTCCTGGCTATACTGTGTGCACCATGGCTTAGGGCGGCGCTTATTTGGGGGAGGGGTTGGTGATTTGGGTGGAAGGTGTCACGCTGGCAGTTGAGGCATGTGGGATGTGGAAGGGGGAGGAGGATGGGGGTCGGGTGTGGATTACCTGCTTGGATCGACGAGGCCGAGAAGCCTGAAGGAAGGTCGCCGGCGAGGAGGCGGCACTGCAAGCAAGGAGTGAAGGTTTCAACTTGGAAAAGAAGACAGAAACAGGGGAAATGTGGCTTTTGGTAGGGGGAGGGCGCGGGGAGGTAGATATTTCCGCGGAAGCCAAATTTTTTGGATCGGTGCAGCGAAAAAACTGGCGCGCAAAGTGTATTAGACACGGTCCCTTATTCAGCACTGTGTATGATATGTGAACATCACAAATGATTCATATAACTTACCCTGTGTGTGATGAGTTTGAACGTGCAAATTTTGGTCCGAATATCCCTGGTTACAGTGATCATCCACGTCATTGCATAATTTGGGTACACAGCACACCCACACTTCTTTATCGAGCAAGTTCAACAATTAAACAGAGCTAGCTGACCTAAATATTAACCTAACAAATTAAAGACCAGCGCTCTAAATTAAACAAAGAGTATACTCCGGCTGGCGCTCATCAATCTTCGCCGCCTCCTCCATGTATAGCTCACGCCCGACGATCTCCTGGGGAAGGGGCTCCATGGCATCAAACGCACCATACTCGGCAAGCATCTCGCCATCCGCGTCCGCCATCTCTTTGGAAAAGGCTGCCATGAGCTGGGCGTGGGCGGCCGTGATCTGGGCTTGGACCGGCTCCATCGTGGCAAGGTATGCCGCGAAGGAACGGATAGCTGCTTGAACGCTCTCGATGATTGCCAACTCTTCGGCCGTGGGTTGCCGACCATTGTCGGAGAAGCTTCGTTCGATTTGTGCGGTGACCGCCACAAGCTGGGCGTGGGCGGCCTCGACATGGTCGTGGGCGGCCTTCATCAGGGCTAAGGCCGCCGTTGTGGAATGGAAAGTTGCTGTGCCGCTCTCGCCAGTTGCTATCCCCGAGGCAGATGTTGCTAGCGCCACCTGAGAATCAACTGCGGCTGTTTGGGCTGCCTTGGCTGCCCGATCGTAGATTGCGGCCACGCTCATGCAGCTTGTTGGCACGCGCATGGCGGCTGCGGCCGCGCTCTCGCCGGAGTGGGCCGCCGAAGTTGCCCTCACGACGCGGGTCCACGTCCCCATCTTTCACCGGCGACGATTGAACAGTGAAATGATATTTGGGGAGCGAGCTAGTGTGCTTGATACGCCGGGTGTGGACTGTAGCCGACGCACCTTCTCGCGTAAGCCATATGCGTACTATACTCCGACGGTGCTCCAAGATATTTTGTACTGCATCTCACATAGTTGGTGATAATAACTATGTGCGATCTACTTGATTTTTCGTCTTGATTTGAATTACATAATCGGGTCACAGCGGCAAAGGAGGGTGTTTGAATTACTAGAACTTTTATCTGCAGTGAACATGCAACTATAGGTGTGTTGTCGAAAAAAATGGAATTATTCAAGGTTCATTTGGACATTTTTATACATTAACTTGGTTTACTAGGCATTTCAGGTGCACAATTCAAAATTAAACTACATGCACATGCTCCGGTGCACCAAAATGGGTTGTAAAATCATATATGTGTCCATGGGTTGATGCTTATGTCCCATGCAAGAAATGGGGATGAATTTCAGACACCATGGCACCATGGCTCTCTAGCAAACATTGAGGTGCTTGCCTTTGTAATTCTAGTAAATCCAAAACTTGTCTGAAATTCATGAACCTTGGCATGCTATCATGGAATGGCATCAAAATATTGGGGTAAAAAATATTTTCCCATTTGGGGCAGGTTATGGTATAAGCTTCTCACAAACCAGAGCTTCTCACAAGAATCCTCATGGTTCTGGTAGGGAAATGTGTCACCTTTGTGGAAAAAATGATATTCATCGCCTCTTCTTGCTTTCAAATTTTTTCTACTGTCAACATAAAACAACAGGAGTGTCGTGTTAAATTTTGGAATTTTTTGGGGTTCGTTTGGAAATTTTTATACGTTAACTGAGTTTTCTAGGCATTTATGTGCATAATTCGAATTTGAACTACATGCACATGCTCTAGTGCATAAAAATGGGTTGAAAAATCAAATGTGTGTCCTTGGTTGCATGCTTAGGTCACATGCAAGAAATGAGAATGAATGTCAAACACATTGACACTTTCGCTCGGCTGCTACATTGAGATACATGGTTTTAAAATTTTAGTAAATCGAAAACATGTCTGAAATTCATGAAACTTCACATGATATCATGGAACGGCATCAACATGCTGTGGTAAAAATATTGTCCCATTTGGGGCAGGTTTGGGTATAAGCTTCTCACAAACCAGATCTTCTCACAATAAGCCTGATGGTTTTGGTAGGGAACGTGCCACCTTTGTGGATGAAGCAATATCCGTTGCCTCTTCTTGCTTCAAATTTTTTTCTAGTGTCAACATAGAACAACATGAGTGTTGTGTCAATTTTTGGGGTTCGCTTGGACATTTTTATATATTAACTGAGTTTTCTATGCATTTATGTGCATAATTCAAAATTGAACTACATGCACATGCTCCATTGCATATAAATGGGTTCAAAATTCAAATGTGTGCCCTTGGTTGCATGCTTAGGTCCCATGCAAGAAATGGGAACGAATGTCAAACACCTTGCCACCGTCGCTCGGCCGCTAACATTGAGATACATGGTTTTTAAATTCTAGTAAATTGAAAACACGTCTGAAATTCATGAACCTTGGCATGCTATCATGGAACGGAATCTACATGCCATGGTAAAAATATTGTCCCATTTGGGGCAGGTTGGGGTATAAGCTTCTCACAAACCAGAGCTTCTCACAACAAGCCTCATGGTTACGTTAGGGAACGTTTCACCTTTCTGGATGAAACGATATCCGTTGCCTCTTCTTGATTTCAATTTTTTTTCTAGTGTCAGCATAGAACAATAGGAGTGTTGTGTTAAATTTTGGAATTTTTTGCGGTTCGTTTGGACATTTTTATACATTAACTGAGTTTTCTATGCATTTACGTGCATAATTCAAATTTGAACTACAGGCACATGCTCCAGTGCATATAAATTGGTTGAAAAATCAAATCTGTGTCCTTGGTTGCATGCTTAGGTCCCATGCAAGAAACGGGAATGAATGGCAAACACCTTGTCTCCGTCGCTCGGCCGCAAACATTGAAATACATGGTTTTTAAATTCTAGTAAATCCAAAACTCGTCTGAAATTCATAAAACTTGGCATGGCATCATGGAACGGCATCAACATGTTGTGGTAAAAAAATTGTACCATTTGGGGCTGGTTTGGGTATAAGCTTCTCACATACCAGAGCTTCTGACAAGAAGCCTCATGGTTCCGGTAGGGAATGTGCCTCCTTGGTGAATGAAACGATATTCGTTGCCTCTTCCTATTTTCAATTTTTTTCCTAGTGGCAACATAGAGCAACAGGAGTGTCGTGTTAAAATTTGCAATTTCAGGTTTCGTTGGACATTTTTATACATTAACTGAGTTTTTAGGCATTTTATGTGCATAATTCAAATTTGAACTACATGCACATGCTCCAGTGCAGAAAAATGGGTTGACATATCAAATGTGTGTCCTTGGGTGCATGCTTAGGTCCCATGCAATAAATGGAAATGAATTTCAAACAGTAGGGCACTATTTATTGCCGGCAAAACATTGAGATACTTTGTTTTTAAATTCTAGTAAATCCAAAACTCGTCTGAAATTCATGAAACTTGGCATGCTATCATGGAATGGCACCCGACATGCTGTGGTATTTTTCGTGTCCATTTTGAGAGAATGCGCACTCGAATATCAGCTAACAAAGGCATTTTGAAACAAATAGCTTCCACTTTAACATCTCAAACATTTGTACAATTTGAATCGTGTGCGTTCTGTTAACCATTGACGTGACGCCATGCGTCACACTTTTAATGGGTAGGAGGTGCCGTGCGGACAACTGCTTGACTGAACGGGAGGCGTGCGAGCACAGTCCGCTGCGCAGGCTGGCTGAGAGGCGTGCAAGCTGTCCTCCAATGCGCAGGCTCATCGGGAAGCATGCGAGCTGTACGCCGCGCAGCCTCACTGGGAAGCGAGCCCTTTGACTTCCATGGCCGCCCGCCTTGCTCTCATCCTCTGTTTAATACGGGCGGCCTTATTGTTCGCCTCCTATTCCCCTCCCGCAGACCTCCACCAACGCCATGACGCAGAAGGATCATCTTCCACTAGTCTTCTAGTTTGGTGAAGTCGACTCCGAGCCGGACGAGATAGAAAATAAGGAGGAATGGGTCCTCATGGACATGGCCCTGAATGAGCTGGCGGCGGCGATTGCTGCCCCCGCGCCCGTCCTAGCTCCCATCCCGGTGCCCGTGCCAACGACCATCCCCGTAGCATTGACGGGCTGGTCGCCGAGCACTATCGCAGAGCTGGAAGCCGCTGGCGTCAGCGAGGTCTCCATGGACCCGCGCAAGCTCATGTACATGCCAGCGCCAGCGCCCATGCCTGTGCCCGTGCGCGCCCCTGCACCCACCGCGCCCGTGCCCGTCGCGCGCCCCCTCAGCGGCATGGCACGCTACCGTCAACCACTACCTCGCAGCACCGCAAGTTGCCGTCCTCCCGCGTCGTGCCCTCGATCGCGTGATGACATGATGTTTGATTTCCAAGTGAAGAAAATTCTGTGCTGCCTTGAAGACTTCAACAATGGCATCCCGGAGGACAACAACAACAACGCCGGCGCGGCACGCCACCCCCGCCGCCGCCGGAATTAGTTTTTTTGGGTTTAATACTGTATCTCGATCATATGAATATTAATTAGCAGTGTGACTGAATGAAAGATATGGTTTGAACGAACTTGCGTTTTTCTCTCTGAATGTACAGACATATCAAACGATTTTCTTTAAAAAACGTCAATGGTTTTAAAATATAAAACACTCATCACAAACATTTTAGATAGAACACCCGTATGCAAACCGACAGCTTCCCCAGGAAGCCATGGGAAAATGTGCCGAGCAGGATTTGTGCAGCTCTTGATCGCAAATGTTTTAGATAGAACACCCGTATGCAAACCGACAGCTTCCCCTGTAAGCCAAGGGAAAATGTGCCGAGCAGGATTTGTGCAGCTCTTCATCGCAAATGTTTTAGATAGAACACCCGTATGCAAAGTGAGAGCTAAGCCAAGGGAAAATTAGCCGCGCAGGATTTGTGCATCTCTTCAACGCAAACGGTTCAGATTGAATACGGTATGCAAAGAGAGACTTCGGTGCTAAGCCAAGAGAAAATCTGGCACGTAGGATTTTTACATCCCTTGAACGCAAACGGTTTTTTCGGATGACCCGTGTGCAACCACGTATAGAAAATTTGGCAAGATTTGCATCTGTCATATTGGGTATATTGCCATTTGTCAAACTGGAAAGATTGACATTTGTTGATCTAGTAACATTGCCCTTTGTCAACCTTGTAACACTGCCATTTGTCAACATATGCAGCTAAAAATCACTAGCACTATCTAATTTTTGCAACTAAAATTCAGTAATTAAGCATAGATTTTGTTCATAGATTAAGCAGTCGTTCTTTATAGAAACAGTTCAACTCGACGGCTGAACCGACCAAACTTTTCCCCAATTGTTGCCAACCACATACTGAAATAGCTAGTTCAACTATATATACTAGCTAATTTTAAGTACGTTGTATAGTTGAACCACATCTATAGTCAGATGAACTGAACAAAATAGCCCCTAAATACTACTACTAATACGGAGGGGCTTTGTACTACTTCCGGCAGCCTCTCCTCTGCCGAGCGCGCTCAATAAGAGGCAGAGGAGGAGGAGCCTACCGATGAGTTGGACAACTGCAATACGGTGCCTGCCGCTGCTGCACCTTCAATGACGCTCACCTCAAACGCCCTCTGCCGCTCCAGACGACCCCTCTCGAAGAGGCGGGACTCCTCGTAGATCTCCTGATTCCTCGCCTCTGCGGCGGCATGTGCTGTGGCCACGGCGGCTGTAAGGCTCTTTGCGTGCTCGATGAGGCGCTCCTCCTCCTCCCATAGGAACTCGATGTAGCGCGCAAGGTCGCCGATGCACGTGCGGGCCTCCACCTCTGCCTCCCACCTTCGGGTGGCGGTGGCGCAGCGGGTGCTGATCCCGGCGGTTGACGGTGGGCTGGCGGCCGATGATAGGGTGGCGGCCACGACCACTACCTCCCGCCTTCGGGCCGCAGTGGCAGAGCGGATGATGGCCATGGTGGCCGACAGTGGGCTGGCGGCCACGACGGCCACCTCCTGCCTTCGGGCCGCGGCGGCGGAGCGGGCGATGGCCCTGGCTTTCGACGGTGGTGTGGTGGCCACGGTGGCAGACGGTGGGGTGGCGGCAACGACGGTCGGCAACAGCTGCCGACGGGTAGCGGCGGCGGAGCGTGTGGTGGGTGTTCCGCGCACACCCAACAGGGACGCCACGCACACTACACTACACCGGGGACTGTGCCGCCGTCGTAGTGTAGCCTCCCAGCTGGAGCTATCCTCTGATGATGGCGGAGTGGCTGAGCGACGACGGACCGGTACCATTGGCGATTGTGGGAGAAGTAGACGAGATAAGCTACAGGTAGGGACGAGAAAATGCAATGCAGGACTCGCCGGTCGTGAGGGTTTATATAGCAGGCCGGTAAGCATTGGGATTTTGGGGGATTTCACCGAGTCGGGTGGGAAGCTTGCGCGGGAACGGGCTCACCGATGGTTCATTGGCGCCACTTCGAGTGGTTAAAAGAATGCCCCCGCGCGCTGCTCAAGCTTGCGCTCGAAGCCGTCTGCGATAGCGCGGTGACAAGACATGCGAGAGGAGGACGAAAGGACACGTACACATACGATTAATAAAAAAACGTTTGCAATTTAATTACCTACTACCCTCGTCCTGGTTTATAAGTCATCTTTGTATTTTTGTGCCAAATTTTGAATAGAGATTTAACTAATAAAATACGAATGCATGTCGCCAAAGATTATATCATTGGATTCGTATTTGAACATAGGTCAAAATATGGCATAGAATATAAAGGGGACTAATAGACCAAGACGGAGGTAGTAGCACACGGTCACTCTCTACGCAGCATCGCAACTGGCTGCCGGCTTGTAGACGACCATTCCCTGCGTGTTCAACTGCTCTATATATGCGTGTGGTTGCTCACGGTTGAGGCAGCCGTGGCGTGCTCTGCTCGCGTCCCGCCGCGCGCGCTCAGCTCTCACATCCCTCCGAGCGCTCTGCCCTTGTCCCTCCATGCACGCTGCCAGTGTTTGGGGCCGGCGCACGATCACGTACATTCATGCTGCCATTATGCATGTGGTTGTGCCGGGCGCGGTGCCATGATGCAGTTACCCGCTGCAAAAGCTGCCATGCGGAAGCGCCGAGAATCCAGGCCGCCCGGCCCCCATTTATTCCTGTGGCCATTTACCTTCATCTCTCACGCCACATGACACAATAAGCACACCCACGACGACACATACAGAGAGGACATCCAGCGGTTCCAATGGCGCTCCCCGTGGCTCCAATGGTGCTCCCAGCGGCCGCCGACGACAACGGGGGCAGTTCATCGTGCATCACATAGTGGACAACCACGTGAGGGGGAAGGCCCTCTCGGTGGTGTACACGAACGGGCCAATCTCGATGGAGAGCTCCATCCAAACTATGGAGCAGTTGCTTGCCGAGGATAAGTACCAAGTGGTCGGCTTCGACCTTGAGTTCACCAGCGGTCGTGCCGGGCACAATCAGAAGATTGGTGTTGCCTAGTTGTGCATGCGACATGATGTCCTCGTCTACCACTACCACCTGGCCACAAGGCCATGCAAGCGTTTCTCTAGGTTTATCAACAGCTCCGACTACAGTTTCGCTATGGTGGACACCACCAATGATCTAAAAGCGCTCAAGGTTTCGGGCTTGACCTGCCAGAATCTTGTCAACATCCATGACCACTACAAGGTCTAGGGCAGCGACGACAACAAACATAACTCCCTGGTTGACCTCGCCTCGGCCATCATCGACCCCTACTACATGAAGATGAATGGTGAGAGCAAGAAGGACAAGAACGCCTGGCACAGTGTCTGGCATCAGAGACTGGATGAAGAACATGTCAAGTACGCGACCAAGGACGCGTACACAAGCTACGAGATGTACAGGATGATCGTTGACATGAGGAAGTGTCTTCTTCCTGCCCCAGACGAGGGATCGAGCCACAGAGCAGTGACGGGAGCGTCACAAGAAGTAGATGACTAGATGATCATTTCTCCTAGTTTAGAATGCATGCAATTGTTTATTGAGGTGTGTGCGAATGATCTGTATAGTCACTTATGTAATTGGATGTTTATTTCAGTTATATATATATATATATGTTATTCTTCTATACACAAAGCAAATCACACGGCTTATTAGCAGCAATCATCTGTGTTATTATTGGTCTTCGCACACATTTCTGATTGCGGACCTGTTTGCCGCGTATCACACACATCTTGTTCAGTTGAACTGTTTCTATTGTCTTAGCTCATCGCAAACAATTCATCTGAGTGAACTGTATGCCCTCCATCACACACACTTTGATCTGGCTGACCATTTCTATTGTGTTGCCTAATCACACACAGTTCATCCTAGTGAACTATATGCCGTATATCGCACACATCCTCATCTGGCTACCCATTTTTGTTGTTCTGCCTCATCGCAAACAGTTCTGCTGGATTAACCATTTGCCACGCATCGCACACGCAACTCTAATCTGAATCGTGTTTGATGTCAACACCATCGCAAATGTTTTGTATCTTTTTGATGGTTTTATTACATCACCGTTTGTGATTAATGCATCGCACACAGTTTCGTCGAAGGGTCTCTGATTGGACTGTCGCATTTGGACCAACCTGTAGTAGTGAAAGGTTCGACCGATAAAGATCTTCGTAGAATATGTAGGAACCAATATGGGCATCCAGGTCCCGCTATTGGTTATTGACCGGAGAATGTCTCGGTCATGTCTACATCATTCTCGAACCCGTAGGGTCCGCACGCTTAACATTCATTGACGATATAGTATTATATGAGTTATGTATGTTGGTGACCGAATGTTGTTTAGAGTCCCGGATGTGATCACGGACATGACAAGGAGCTCCGGAATGGTATGGAGGTAAAGATTGATATATAGGATGATATGGTTTGGCCAAGGGGTAAGGCCCACGAGGCCTTAAGACAGTACACAAAGGGGTTTTCTCGGAGGGCAGGGGCTAGACGCCAAGGTTCCTGGCGTCTACCCACTAGGCCAGATGCCATAGTCCGTGGCATTTATGTAAATGCCAGGAACCGTGGCATTTTGCCCTGGAAGTCTGAGAAGGACACTTATTTGCGTTCCAAACTGACTTTAGGGAGGCCCTCTCCCCAAGTAACGACCCCAGGGCTCAACATATAAATAGAGGAGCAGGGCTAGCCCCTAGAACACAAGTTTTTGAGCCTCCTCTAGTTGGTCCTAGTTGACTAATTAGAGCTAGCCCTAGCTACCTCTAATCCTAATAATTAGAAGCCCAGTGTGGTTCTAATCTCCTCCCTCTAGTTCACCACCACTGTCAGCACGCCATCATGCTACCGTAACTCATCTACTACTTCGCCTCTCTTGCTGGATCGAGAAGGCGAGGACGCCATCGAGCTGAACGTGTGCTGAACGCGGAGGTGCCGTACGTTCGGTACTTGATCAGGACGGATCGTGAATGTGTACGACTACATCAACCGCTTTGATAAACGCTTCCGCTTAGCGATCTACAAGGGTATGTAGATGCTCTCCCCCTCTCGTAGCTATGCATCTCCATGGATAGATCTTGCGTGTGCGTAGAAATTTTTTGTTTTCCATGCAACGTTCCCCAATACTATCACCACCCCGGGTCTGGCCTTAAAGCTCGACCCCGTCGATACAACTGGACTAGCTCCGGCCGAATATCGCCCAGGCACGACTTCAAACGCCCCTGGAGCAGCAATACTACAGGTTGACCCCGAATACTCCGGGAGCATGGACCCAGCAGATCTCTCATCATTGAATGAGTTATTAGACCGGATCCAGGCTATGGGTATTTCTGATGGCCAATCCTCGGTCTATGACCGGATCGGGTTTAAACCTGATAAGAGGGAAATTTAATTCCCGCCTCTCACACACCTCGTTGCCACCATCGATTATTTGGCTGAAGGCTCGCCCTTGCAGTCGCCGGAGCTAAAAACAGATTACGTCCGGGCCTCTAGCTCGGAATCTGATGTTCGCCCTGGGAGGAGCCTAGGATCAAGCCCTGACTCGAGACACGACCTTGAGTCCGAGCAACAGTGCTCGGCTGGCAGTCTGAATTCCGAGCCTAGCGTGCCGGATACCACGATAGCGCAGGAGACCACCGCCAAAGTCCCGGACCTGCAACCCATTGGGATACAAAGTTTTCTCCCACCCACTCCCACATTGAGTACTCCCCAAGTAACTCAGGGAAGCTTGACATATGGGATCTAATGTACATAAAGCAACTGCCCAGAGAAACGGTCCATCACTTCTGGGCCAGATTCCTCCTCGTCAAAAACAGAATGGTGGACTGCAACGGCCAGGAAATCATGGCGGCCTTTTGGCATAACTGCCAAGATGAAGGAATCCTAAATGCACTCGCCCGTCACCATTTTCAAAACTTTGCCGAACTATCAGATCTGGTACGCAAATATTGCGCCATGGAAAGTGCCTGGCAAGCTCAACAGATGCGCGTGGAGTCAATCCATGCCGAAGAACCCAGAAAAGCTAGGGCAAAGTGTGCGCACCCACAATGGCCGGCCGAACACGAGCCCGCCGTGAAAAAGAATAAACCTCTTGCAGGATCCAGAACGGTCCTTGTTGGGGATATAACCCCATGATATGACCGGCCTAATTGGGCCGGGTTATCTTAGTGGCCACTCAAGAGCAGGACTCAAGATGGGTTGAGATGCTCAAGACTTTAAAGGCCAATAGGGCGGCTTATAGAGTGGGTCGACTTGTGGGCCAGTACTTGAAGACGACAACTCGTAGCCCAGAAGTACAAAACGCCACCTGAAGCTTCCTTAAAGAACAAGACAAATAGGAAACATACTAGGTCACGGATTATAATACGACCCGGACTCTATTGTAAGCCTCGGGCCTCCACCTATATATAAAGGGGAGCCCCAGAGGCAAAGGGACGTGGTTACAAGCTCTCGAGTACTAGGTTAGCCAAGTCGGACCCTTGTAATCGAGACCATCATCATCATCAATAACAAATAAAGCAGGACGTAGGCTTTTACCTCCATGGTGAGGGGCCGAACCTGGGTAAACCCTTGTCTCTTGATTTCCGATCAACCACATTCAAGCTACTACCTCGCGGCGATGGCCTCACGACTAAGTCCTTTCACAAGGACATCTACCATGACAAAACCACGACAGTTGGCACCCACCTTGGGGCTATCGCTCGATGGTGTTGAGTTCTTGGAGGGAGCTCTCCCAGTGATCAAGGGATACGTGATCGGTCGCATGACCAAAAGTCGTCGTGGCAAGCTCTACATCGATGACTCAGGCTGGGGCCCCAAGGCCGACTCAATCGAGTACGGTTACTGGGTCCCCTTCGGCAAAATCCATGCCTTCATCGGCAAGATCGGCGAATCAGGACCCAAGATAGACATTTGCACCAACATCGTCGAGCCGGCTCGGCGCACTCAACCCGCCTGGGCTCAAGCCAGTCGAAACCACGTCTTCGTTGGCTTCACCCAGGGAGTCGATCTCGCGGACAACTCGGCGTCCGGCGGCGACACCTAGGTCTACTCCGATGGTGATTCATCGGTTGGGGAGACAGAGTCAATCCACCCCTTGTACGACGACAGGCTTGGGGGCTGCTCCGATAATGATTCATCCCCGGTCGAGCATGAGTCACCCCGTTGGACAGCCATCTATATGGCAGGTACTGCCCCAGCTCTTGATTCAACCCCGACAGGTACTGTGTGAGGCGCTAGCACGTCGGTGGCTGATCCAAACGCAGTTGGTCTTGTCAAGCCACCGACTCAATTTCTTTCGGAGCTGGTCGCCTTGTTGATAGCTCTCCTCGAGTCACCGTTAACAACACAAAATCAGGAGGAGCGCAATGCGGAGGTGGCCAAAATCCGTGAGCAGATGACTAAAGCCCAGGAGGACACCAATGCTGAGAGTACTCGCATGGTGCAGTTACAAACCCAAATCCATAATGAAACAAAAGGCTTAAGGACAAAGGCGTGGCGCTTGGGCCTCCCTCAGCACAGTTTTGAGGCGGTTCACAGGAGACGCCATGAGACTCACCTGCCCCCTGGCTTCGAGGGAAGACGTCTGTTCCACACACCTGCACCAGACGCTGGTACGAGCACCCCCATGGAACTGGTCATACCTCAGTTGACCCGGGATGTGCCTCGAGGCGGCAATGGCGAGCCATCTCCGGCTCAACCTCATCAGCCAGCTCCAAACCTGCCACCCATTCGGACGACTCCAGATCACTTTGTGACGCCGGCGGGTCACTTCTCCAACCCCGTTGATAACTTGGTGGCGGCGGCTACCAACCTCGCCGCACTCCCAATCACGGGCAATACCCCCGTGGAGAGGAAAGCTTTGCACGCCATCGGGTTGTTGAAAACCGTGGTGGCCCAACAAGCGAATTATTCCTACAGTCGTCAGCGGCTCCACTCCACCCCTCATCCGAGTCATAGCAGGAGTCACCATGCTGAGTCACTAGCCGTCTCCAGCAACGCCAGGCGGATACGCGAGTGGCAGAATGACCCGCCCTGTCTTGAAGCTCCAAACGCCCAGGAGATCGTTGATACGGCTCGTGCGTGGCGGGAGGCGGAAGCTGCCAATGCAGCGATTCATCAGTCACCCCCATGACTCCCCTGGCCTCTCAGGGTGTTGGGTTGAGCACGCGAACCATCATGATACCATGCCTGGTACCCGCTCTGCGTAATGAGCATATGCCTAAGGATTTCAAGGGCCCTCGAAAGGTTTCCAACTATACGCCTGATCTTGAGCCGTCAGCTTGGATTGAGAGTTATGAAACTGCTATGGACATGCTGGATGTCAGCGACGTGGTCTGCGCCAAGTATTTGACAATGATGCTGGAAGGACCGGCTCGTACCTGGTTGAAAAACTTACCCCCCAACTCTATCAATACTTGGGCGGAGTTAAAAGCATGCTTCATCAAACACTTCCAGTGAACCTGCAAGCGTTTTATGACCATTGTTGACCTGCAGCATTGTGTTCAGTGTGAGGGTGAATTGGCTCATCATTGGGCTCGCCGGTTCACAAATATAATCCACTTCTCGGATGGCATACTAGCAGCTCAAGCCATCTTGATCTTGGAGAAAAACTATCATTTTGATCCCCTCGTCTAGAAGCTCGGGCGAATCAAGCGGAAAGTCCATGACATGGGTGAACTCATGGATGTCCTTACCAGATATGCTGAGTCAGATACCACAAAGGATCCTAACCCGGAGGATGATCAGACTGGCAAGGGAAAGAAAAATGGCGGTAGCAAAGGACAGCAGCAGAAGAACTCCGGGTATGCTGGAAACCATGGCAATCAGAATAATGGTGGCAAGCGCAAACACCTGATGGGCGGCTCAGACCTCGTTGCCAATACCAATACCGGTTATATTAGCCTGAGACAGAATAATTCTGGGAGGCCGTTCAACACAAATAAAGCCCGCAACTTTGAGGAAGCCCTCAAAGGTTCGTGTCCCAAGCACAGTACCCCAGATAGACCGGCGAGTCATTCCTGGGAGAATTGCGACATCATGCAGGCTTATCGCAATCAAGTCTACCACAACCATTAGGGTGGTGGTGGTCATCTTGGATAGCTAGGAGCTGGCGGCTCAAACTTCTGAGGTGGCGGCTCATTAAGTAATTACCACAATCCAGGTTATCAGGGCTCGGGTGGCTCAGGACCTGGATATCAGGGGGCTGGCAATCATGGTGGAAGTCAACAATCCGGCCAAGGTACTCAGCACCAGGGTAAGCAGACAGGTTTTCAGAGTAATCCTAAGCAGTTAAATAGTGGGTAGTATCACGTCTTTACCACTAGTACTTGCAAGCGGGACAACAAGGTTCAGAAATGTGCTGTTAATATGGTTGAGCCGACAGTTCCTCAGTATTTGAATTGGTTAGAGCAACCAGTCATTTCGAGTAGGGCTAATCACCTGCCACAGGCTGATAACCCCGGTGGCTTAGCTTTGGTGGTGGCGCCTCAAGTTGATGGGTATAAACTCACGAAGGTACTGATGGATGGAGGAAGCATCATCAACATCCTATACTATGCTACCTTTAGGCATATGAATTTGTCAGAAAAGCAACTCTCATTATCATCAATAGTTTTTGACGGGATCGTTCCTGGGAAATCCTCCTATCC
The DNA here is from genome assembly GCA_011799875.1 of Thinopyrum elongatum. Classification (NCBI taxonomy): domain Eukaryota; kingdom Viridiplantae; phylum Streptophyta; class Magnoliopsida; order Poales; family Poaceae; genus Thinopyrum; species Thinopyrum elongatum. The sequence goes on along the minus strand of CM022302.1, from coordinate 116,731,273 downwards.
CATCGGGCGGATCAAGTTAGAGGTTGCATTTGGCGATGAATACAACTACAGAATAGAGTTTCTGATGTTTGAGGTGGTTAGAATCAAGAGTCCTTATCATGCCTTGTTCGGGCGGCTGGCTTATGCTCGTTTCATGGCTCGACCCTATTATGTGTATCTCAAGCTCAAGATGCCTGGGCCAAGGGGCACTATCACAGTCAACAGCGACAGGAAAATTGCTCGAGAGTGTGAAGAAGGGGATGCGGCTTATGCTGAGTAGGCCTGTGCAGTAGAGGAGTTGAAATTCTACACGTCCAATGTTGACTCGGCTGATATGACATCTTTGAAGAAGCACACCACGGATTCTGACCCGCCCCTCAAGTTTAAGTCGGCCGAGGACACAAAGCAAGTTGATTTTGTCCCTGGCGAGTCATCTCAGCAGTTCACTATTGGGACATGCATGGATCCCAAATAGGAAAGTGCACTCATCGAATTCATCCATGAGAATCGGGACATCTTTGCATGGAAACCTTTTGACATGCCTGGTGTACCGAGAGAATTCACTGAGCACCACCTTAATGTTGGTCCTAAGATGAAACTAGTATGGCAGTATCTTCGTCATTTTAACGAGGAGAGACGCAAGGCTATTGGGGAATAAGTGGCCCGGCTCCTAGTTGCCGGGTTCATTGTGGAAGTATTTCATCCTGAGTGGCTAGCTAATCCAGTGCTCGTTCTCAAGAAAAATGACACTTGGCGCATGTGTGTTGATTACACAGATCTTAACAGGGCTTGTCCCAAAGACCCGTTTGCTCTCCCTCGCATTGATCAGATCAATAGCTCCACTGCTGGGTGTGAGAGTTTATGTTTCTTGGATGCTTATTCCGGTTATCACCAGATAGAGATGGCCGTTGTGGATCAGGAGAAGACAACTTTCATCACACCTTTCAGGGCTTTTTGCTATGTCTCGATGCCTTTTGGACTTAAAAGTGCCGGTCCGACTTATCAGCGTTGTGTGTAGAATTGTTTCCACAATCAGATTGGGTGCAACGTTCATGCTTATGTTGATGATATCATGGTCAAATCTCGAAAGAAGAAGACACTGCTGGATGATCTCAAGGAAACCTTTGACAATCTGTGGGTTTATAAGATGATGCTTAACCTGGCCAAGTGTGTGTTTGGGGTTCCTGCAGGTAAACTCCTCGGTTTTCTTGTGTCTGAGAGTGGCATTGAAGCTAATCCAGAGAAAATCAAGGTGGCAACCTCCCTTGGCAAGCCGCCAATGTTCATGTCGTCCAACGTATGGCGGGTCGTATCACTGCTTTAAGCTGGTTCATAAGCCACCTTGGGGAGAAGGCAATTCCCCTATATCAGATGCCAAAGAAGACTGACAATTTTGTGTGGAGTAGTGCTGCAAACGAGGCCTTTAAAGCCCTCAAGAAGCAGTTAGCTGAGCCGCCCATCTTGGCTGCACCTATCGACAAAGAGCGTATGCTCCTGTACATTGCTGCCAATAACAAAGCAGTCAGTGTTGTAGTTATCGTGGAGTGCAAGGAGGCTGAGAAAGAGTATCCTGTTCAAAGGACAGTCTATTATATCAGTGAGGTTTGAACAGAATCCAAGCAGCGATATCTAGATTGGCAGAAACTGGTATTTGGTGTTTTCATGGCTAGTCGCAAATTGAAGCATTATTTCCAGGAACACCCCATCACTGTGGTCAGCTCTGCCCCCTTGGGAGATATTATCTAGAACAAGGAGGCTACAGGGCAGGTTGCCAAGTGGGCTATTGAACTTGGTCCTCATAATCTTAAGTACGTGCCTAGGACACCCATCAAGTCTCGGGCATTGGTGGATTTCATCAACGATTGGACTGAGCTACAAATTCCTGAGGAAAAGCCCGACAACATGTACTGGACGATACCGTTTGACGGTTCAAGGCAACTGGAAGGATCGGGGGCTGGAGTCGTTATATCTTCTCCCCGAGGTGATAAATTTTGTTATGTCCTCAGGATCATGTTTCCTTGTACTAACAATGCAGCTGAGTATGAAGCCCTCCTTCATGGTCTCCGTATGGCTAAGGAGATGAATCTTAGCCGGGTTAGATGCTTGGGAGACTCAGATCTAGTTGCTCAGCAAGTCTCTGGCAAGTGGGACTCCAAGGATCCACTTATGGCGGCTTATCGTCAAGCAGTGACCAACATCGCCAGACATTTCAAAGGATATTAGGTCGGTCACATAGACAGGCGGCTTAACGAGGCGGCTGATGCTCTATCTCGACTCGGTTCTCAGCATAAGACGGTTCCTCCCAATGTGTTCCTTGATGTTCTTCATAACCCTTCTGTCAAGTTGCCTTTCGAGGAAGACCTTGCTATTCCTGACCCGAAAGCACAGTTGGTGGCGGCTCTTCGTGCCATCCCAGATTGGACGGTACCTTATCTAGACAACTTAACACATGGCGAGTTACCTGAAGATGAACTTGTCGCTCGACAGATTGTTCGACGTTCTAGGTCTATGGATATTATCAATGGCGAGTTGCACAGAAGAAGTATCACTGGCATTTTTCAACGTTGTGTTTCCCGTGAAGAAGGGCGAGAGATTCTCAATGAAATCCACTCTGGTGATTGTGGTCACCATGCCGGCTCACGATCCTTGGTGGCAAAGGTGTTTCGGCATGGTTTTTACTGGCTCACAGCTCACGCAGATGCTAAGGATATAGTACGCAAGTGTGATGGATGCCAGAAGTTTGCACGTCAAGCTCATGTTCCTGCTCAAGAACTTCGGATGATTCCAATCACTTGGCCGTTCGCTGTCTGGGGGCTTGATATGGTTGGGCCATTCAAACGGTCTAAGGACAAGAAGACTCATCTCTTGGTTGCCGTTGATAAGTTTACCAAGTGGGTTGAGGCAGAGCCAATAAGCAATTATGATGGAGCTACAGCAGTTCAGTTCTTGAAGAAGTTGATTTTCCGTTTTGGTTATCCACACAACATCATCACTGATAATGGAACCAACTTGTCCAGGGGAGCTATGAAATAGTTTTGTCAACGAGAGCACATCCAGCTTGATGTAGCCTATGTGGCACATCCTCAGTCCAATGGGCAACCAGAGCGTGCTAACCAAGAAATCTTACGAGGCATCAAACCAAGGGTCATGGTTCCTTTGCAGCGGACTCCAGGTTGTTGGGTTGTGGAACTTCCTTTGGAGCATACGGACTACTACCAACCGGTCAATAGGCTATACGCCCTTCTTCATGGTTTATGACGCAGAAGCCATCTTACCAAGCGACATCCGTCATGACTCGCCTAGGGTGGCGGCTTATATAGAAGCAGATAACGAGCAAGCTCGACAAGACTCTCTTGATGCCTTGGAGGAGGAACGTGACCTTGCTACAGCACGATCTGCTATATATCAACAAGACCTACGTCACTATCATAGCCGTAGAGTTCGTACCCGTACTTTCCAGGAGGGCGACTTAGTGCTCCGGTTGATCCAAGAACAAGCCGACATGCATAGGTGATACGTCCATTTTGCATCATGCTTTTATGTTGATATTTATTGCATTATGGGCTGTTATTACACATTATGGTACAATACTTATGCCTTTTCTCTCTTATTTTACAAGGTTTACACAAAGAGGGAGAATGCCGACAGCTGGAATTCTGGACCGGAAAGGAGCAAATCTAAGAGACCTATTCTGCACAACTCCAAAAGTCCTGAAAATTTACGGAGAATTATGTTGGAATATATAAGAATTTTTGGGTGAAGAAAATACCATAGGGGACCCACCAGGTGGCCACAAGCCTGGGGGGCGCGCCCTACCACCCTAGGCATGCCCCTAGGGCTTGTGGGCTCCCTGGCAGGACTCCGGTGTCCATCTTCTGCTATATGAAGGGTTTTTACCTGGAAAAAATAATGAAGGAAGCTTTCGGGACGAAGCGCCGCCGTCTCAAGGCGGAACTTGAGCAGGACCAATCTAGGGCTCCGGTGGAGCTGTTCTGCCGGGGAAACTTCCCTTCGGGAGGGGGAAATTGAAGCCATCATCATCACCAACGATCCTCTCGTCGAGAGGGAGTCAATCTCCATCAAACTTTTCACCAGCACCATCTCTTCTCAAAACCCTAGTTCATCTCTTGTATCCGATCTTTGCCTCAGAACCTCAGATTGGTACCCGTGGGTTGCTATTAGTTATGATTATTCCTCGTAGTTGATGCTAGTTGGTTTATTTGGTGGAAGATCATATGTTGAGATCCTTAACGATAATTATTACCCCTCTAATCTTGAACATGAATATGCTATGTGAGTAGTTATGTTTGTTCCTGAGGACATGGGAGAAGTCTTGTTATAAGTAATCCTGTGAATTTGGTATTCGTTCCTGATGGGTTGCTAGAGTGACAGAAGCTTAAACCCTAGTTTATGCGTTGCTTCGTAAGGGGCTGATTTGGATCCACATGTTTCATGCTATGGTTAGATTTATCTTAATTCTTCTTTCGTAGTTGCGGATGCTTGTGAGAGGGGTTAATCATAAGTGGGAGGCTTGTCCAAGTAAGGACAGCACCCAAGCACCGGTCCACCCACATATCAAATTATCAAAGTAACGAACGCGAATCATATGAGCATGATGAAAACTAACTTGACAGTAATTCCCATGTGTCCTCGGGAGTGCTTTGCTTTATATAAGAGTTCGTCCAGGCTTATCCTTTGCTACAAAAAGGTTTGGGCCACCTTGCTGCAATTTTGCTACACTTGTTACTTGTTACCCGTTACAAATTAACTTATCACAAAACTACTCGTTACTGATAATTTCAGTGCTTGCAGAGAATACCTTGCGAAAAACCGCTTGTCATTTCCTTCTGCTCCTCGTTGGGTTCGACACTCTTACTTATCGAAAGGACTACGATAGATGCCCTATACTTGTGGGTCATCAAGACTCTTTTCTGGCGCCGTTGCCGGGGAGTGAAGCCCCTTTGGTGAGTGGAATTTGGTAAGAAAAAAATTTATATTGTGTGCTGAAATTTATTGTCACTTGTCACTATGGAAAATAATCCTTTGAGGGGTTTGTTTGGGGTATCTTCACCTCGACCGGAAGAACAAAGAGTTTCTCCTCAACCTACTGCACCTACTAAAAATATTTATTATGAAATTCCCTCGGGTATGATAGAGAAACTGCTAGCTAATCCTTATGCAGGAGATGGAACACTACATCTTGATATGCATCTAATCTATGTGGATGAAGTTTGTGTATTATTTAAGCTTGCAGGTTTGCCCGAGGATGAAGTCAATAAGAAGGTCTTCCCTTTATCTTTGAAGGAGAAGGCATTGACATGGTATAGGCTATGCAATGATATTGGGACTTGGAATTACAATCGATTGAAACTGGAATTTCATTAGAAGTTTTATCCTATGCATCTGGTTCATCGTGATCAGAATTATATATATAATTTTTGGCCTCGTGAAGGAGAAAGTATCGCTCAAGCTTGGGGGAGTCTTATGTCAATGTTATATTCATGCCCCAATCATGAGCTCTCAAGAAATTATTATTCAGAATTTTTATGCTCGGCTTTCTCGTAATGATCAATCCATGCTCGATACTTCTTGTACTGGTTCTTTTATGAAGAAGACTATTGAATTCAAATGGGATCTCTTGGAAATAATTAAACGCAACTCCGAAGATTGGGAACTCGATGAAGGTACACTACTGCAGGATGCTGCTAATGCGACACTACGATCAGAGACCCTTTGACGAAACTGTGTGCGAGGCATTAATCGCAAACGGTGATGTAAAAAAACCATCAAAAAAGATGCAAAACATTTGCGATGGCGGATACATCAAACACGGTTCAGATTTTAGTTGCGTGTGTGATGCTGGGCATACGGTTGATCCAGATGAACTATTTGCGATTAGATAGAACAACAGAAACGGGCAGCCATATCAATGTGTGTGCGATATACAACATACAGTTCGCTCCGATGAACTGTTTGCTATTAGGGAAAGCAACAAAAACGGTTAGCTAGATCAAGGTGTGTGTGATATACGGCATACGGTTCACTCGAATGAACTGTTTTCGATTAGGGAAGAGAACAAAAATGGTTCAACTTAACAAGATGTGTGTGATACGCGGCAAACAGGTCTGTAATCAGAAATGTGTGGGAAGACCGATAACAACACCTGTTAACAAGCCGTGTGTGTTGTGAGCAAATGATTGCTGGTATACAATTGTCAGTGATTGATGAAATCATCACTAACGGGTTCCATTGTTTAGTCTGTGTGCGATGTGATTTGCTCTGTCCGCACAACATCTACGCTCTGTCTACAGAGCATCAACATATATACTTAAAAAGACAGCATTGCAAAACCAAATTAAGCATACAATTACACAAGTGACTACACACATAACATTTCCAGACACCAAAGTAAGAAATTACATGCATACTAAACTAGGAGAAACGAGCATCTAATCATCTACTTCTTGTTGCGATGACGCTTGCCATTGCTCTGCTTCCGGATGGATCCCTGGCCGTTTTGGGGAAGGAGGCACTTCCTCATGTCAACGATCCACGTGTACATCTCGTAGCTTGTGTACGCCTCCTTGGCCGCATACACGACGTGAGTTTGTTGGAGTTTCTCCATCCAGGACGAGTGCCAGGCACGCTTGTCCTTGTTGCAGGAATCCTTCATGTCTCTGTAGTAGGGATCGATGATGGCCTCGGCGAGGTGAACCAGTGAGTCCTTCTCATGCTCATTGCTGCCCCAGATCTTTTATTGGCCCTGGATGTCGACAAGATTCTGGCAGGTGATGCCCGAATTCTTGAGCACCTTTACATCGTTGGTGATGTCCACGATAGCGAACATGTAGTGGGGGCTGCTAGCAAACCTGGCGAAACGCTCGCAAGGCCTTGTGGCCAGGCAGTAGTGGTAGACGAGGACGTGATCGCGCATGCACATCTGGGCGACGGCGACCTTGGGACGAGACCCGGCACGAGAGCGGGTGTACTGGAGGTCGAACCCGACCACCTTGTACTTCTCCTCAGCAAGCAACAACTCCATGATGAGGATGGAGTGCTCCACCCAGACCGGGTTGTTGGTGTACACCACCGAGAGGTTAATTTGACATACATGAATTATAAGTTGACAGAGGTCATATCACTTTTTGTGAAACATGTCGTAAAGTAACACAATAGACCTTAGATTAGCATGTGTGAAAAATGGCTCATCTTGCAATTGACGCTGACACATTGCAGCACTCCTGCAAGGCCTGAAGGTTAATTTGAGAACAAGTACACAGAGGTTAATTTGACATACATGACTTATAAGTTTCACAGAAATCATATCACTTTTTTTGGAAAACATTTAATTGCGTTGAATGTATATAGTGCTCCGTCCTATTAGTTGAATTAACCTCGAGGTCCATGTTTTCGAAACATGTCATAAAGTAACAGGATAGACCTTCATTCAAGCCAATCAACAAGTGTTCAAAAAACAAAAATTATCAAAAAGTAACGAGATAGACCTTCAAGCCAATCAACATGTGTTCAAAAAACAAAAAATGTCAAAAATTACAAAACAAGGACCTCGAGGTTAATTCAACTGATATGATGGAGCACTATATACATTCAACGCAATTAAATGTTTACAGTGATCCATCAAATCAGTTAATTTAACATCGAGCCCACATCCCATCCGGTCACCCATCTGATGACTACTCCAGTCTTAGCATAGTTAACTTGGGAGTTCTGTTAGATGAGCTATCGGTAGGGAAGCTGGTCCTTGCTGCTGTAGGATCCCTCTTTGCATCCTTTATTGTGCACCCGGATGACCGACTGTTGCCGCCCAATGGTCAATGCCACATCCCCCGCGAATGTAGAAGCTTCCCTCCCTTGGATGAGTGGCAAACGGTTAATCCAGAAGAACTATTTGCGATGATGCAGAACAACAGAAACGGGCAGCCAGATGAGGGTGTGTGCGATATACGGCATACAGTTCACTAGGATGAACTGTGTGTGATTAGGCAACACAATAAAAATGGTTCAACTGAACAAGATGTGTGTGATTAGGCAACACAACAGAAACGGTTCAACCTTGAGCGCTTTTAGATCGTTGGTGGTGTCCACCATAGCGAAACTATAGTCAGAGCTGTTGATAAACCTGGAGAAACGCTCGCAAGGCCTTGTGGCCAGGTGGTAGTGGTAGACGAGGACGTCATGTCGCATGCACAACTAGGCGACGGCAACCTTCTAATATGCCCGGCACAACTGATGGTGTACTCGAGGTCGAAGCCGACCACTTGGTACTTGTCCTCGGCAAGCAACTACTCCATAGTTTGGATGGAGCTCTCCACCGAGACCGGATCGTTTGTGTACACCACTGAGAGGGCCTTCCCCCTCATGTGGGTGTCCACTACGTGATGCGTGGTGAACTGCCTGCCGTTGTCATCATCGGCCACTAGGAGCGCCATTGGAGCCACGGGGAGCACCATTGGAACCGCTGGATGTCCTCTCTGTATGAGTCATCGTGGTTGTGCTTATTGTGTCCTGTGGCACGAGAGATGAAGGTAAATGGCCGCAGGAATAAATGGGGGCCGGGCGGCCTGGATTCTCGCCGCGTCTGCATGGCAGCGGGTAACTGCATCATCGCGCCGCGCCCGGCGCAACCGCATGCACACGAACGTGCGTGATTGTGCGCCGGCCCCAAACACTGGTAGCGCGCGTGGAGGGACGAGGGCAGAGCGCCCGGAGGGACGCGAGAGCAGAGCACGCGCGGCGGGACGTAAGCAGAGCGCGGCGCGGCCGCCTCAACTGCAAGCAACCACACGCATAGAGCAGTTGAACCCGCAGGAAATGGTCACCTACAAGCCGGCCGACAGTTGCGTCGCTGCGTAGAGAGCGGCCGTGTGCTACTACCTCCGTCTTGATCTATTAGTCCCCTTTATATTCTGTGCCATACTTTGCCCTTAAATTTAACCAACAAAATGTTAATGCATGTTATAAAAATTATATAATTGGAAACTATGTTCAAATACGAATCCAACGATATAATCTTTGGCGACATGCATTCGTATTTTATTAGTTAAATCCTACTTATAAACCAGGACGGGGATATAGTAGGTAATTAAATTGCAAACATTTTTTTATTAACCGTATGTGTACATGGCCTGTCGTCCTCCTCTCGCGTCTTGTCACCCCGCTACCGCAGACGGCTTATAGCGCAAGCTTGCGCAACGTGCGGGGGCGTTCTTTAGGCCAAACGGTGGCTCGAAGTGGCGCCAATGAATCGTCGGTGAGCCCGTTCCCGCGCAATCTCGCAGGTTCCCGTGCAAGCTTCCCGCCCGACTCGGTGAAATCCCCCAAAATCCCAATGCTTACCGTCCTGCTACATAAACCCTCACGGCCAGCGAGTCCTGTGTCGCATTTTCCCCTCCCTCCCTGTAGCTTATCTCGTTTGCTTCTCCCACAATCGCCAATGGCACTGGTCCGTCATCATCGCTCAGCCACTCTGCCATCATCATAGGACAGCTCCAGCTGGGAGGCTACACCGCGGCGGCGGCGCAGTCACCGGCGTAGTTTAGTGCGCGTGGCGTCCCTGTTGGGTGTGCGCGGAACACCCACCACATGCTCCGCCGCCGCTGCCCGTCGGCAGCTGTTGCCGGCCGCCGTGGCCGCCACCCAACCATCGAAAGCTAGGGCCATCGCCCACTCCACCACCGCGGCCCGAAGGCAGGAGGTGGCCGTCGTGGCCGCCACCCCACTGCCGGCCACCTTGGCCACCACCCGCTCCACCACCGCGCCCCGAAGGCGCGAGGTGGTGGTCATGGCCGCCACCCCATCGTCGACTGCCATGGCCGCCAGCCCACCATCGACCATCGGGATCATCACCTGCTCTGCCACCGCCGCCCGAAGACGGGAGGCGGAGGTGGAGGCCCGCACGTGCGTCAGTGACCTTGCATGCTACATCGAGTTCCTGCGGGAGGAGGAGCGCCTTGTCGAGCACGCAAAGAGCCTTACCGCAGACATGGCCGCAGCACATGCCGACATAGAGGTGAGGAATCAGGAGATCTACGAGCAGTCCCACCGCTTCGAGAGGGGTCGTCTGGAGAGGCAGAGGGCGTTCGAGGTGAGTGTCGCTGAAGGTGCAGCAGCGACAGGCACCGTATTGCAGTTGTCCAGCTCGTCGATAGGCTCCTCCTCCTCTTCCTCTTACTGAGCGCGCTCGACAGAGGAGAGGCTGCCGAAAGTAGTACAAAGCCCCTTCGTAGTAGTAGTATTTAGGGGCTATTTTGTTCAGTTCATCTGACTATAGATGTGGTGGAACTGTACAACGTACTTAAAATTAGCTAGTATATATAGTTGAACTAGCTATTTCAGTACGTGGTTGGCAACAATTGGGGAAAAGTTTGGTCGGTTCAGCTGTCGAGTTGAACTGTTTGTATAAAGAATGACTACTTAATCTATTAATGAAATCCATGCTTAATTACTGAATTTTAGTTGCAAAAATTAGATAGTGCTAGTGATGTTTAATTGCATGTTTTGACAAATCGCAGTGTTACAAGGTTGACAAATGGCAATGTTACTAGATCAACAAATGTCAATCTTTCCAGTTTGACAAATGGCAATATACCCAATATGACAGATGCAAATCTTACCAAATTCTCTGTACGTGGTTGCTCACGGGTCATCCGAAAAAAATGTTTGCGTTGAAGGGAGGTACAAATCCTGCTTGCCAGATTTTCTCTTGGCTTAGCGCCGAAGTCTCGCTTTGCATACCTTATTCAATTTGAACCATTTGTGTTGAAGAGATGCACAAATCCTGCACGGCAAATTTTCCCTTGGCTTACTGCGGAAGACCATAGCTCCCACTTTGCATACAGGTGTTCTATCTAAAATGTTTGCGATGAAGAACTGCAGAAATTCCGCTCGACACATTTTCCCTTGGCTTACTGGGGAAGCTGTCGGTTTACATACGGGTGTTCTATCTAAAACGTTTGCGATCAAGAGCTGCACAAATCCTGCTCGGCACATTTTTGCTAGGCTTCCTGGGGAATCTGTCGGTTTGCATACGGGTGTTCTAACTAAAACGTTTGTGACGAGTGTTTTATATTTAAAAACCATATTAAACTGCGGCTTGGGTGCCATTAATGGAGATGATGCGAGCAAGACGGGCGGCCATGGAAGTCAAAGGGCTCGCTTCCCAGTGAGCCTGCGCGGCGTACAGCTCGCACGCTTCCCGGTGAGCCTGCGCATTGGAGTACAGCTCGCATGCCTCCCGTTTAGTTAAGCACCTGTCCGCATGGCACCTCCTAGCCATTAAAAGAGTGAGGCATGGCATCACGTGAATGGTGAACAGAACGCACATGATTTAAATTATACAAAATGTTTGAGATGTTACAGTGGTAGGTATTTGTTTCAAAATGCCTTTGTTGGCTGTTATTCGAGTGCGCCTTCTCTCAAAATGGACACAAAAAATAGCACAGCATGTCGGGTGCCTTTCCATGATAGCATGCTAAGTTTCATAAATTTCAGACGAGTTTTAGATTTACTAGAATTTAAAAACAAAGTATCTCAACATTTTGCCGGCAATCAACAGTGCCCTGGTGTTTGAAATTCATTCCCATTTCTTGCATGGGACCTAAGCATGCACCCAAGGACACACATTTGATTTTTAAACCAATTTATATGCAATGGAGCATGTGCATGTAGTTAGAATTTGAATTATGCACATAAAATGCCTAGAAAACCCAGTTAATGTATAAAAATGTCCAAACGAACCCTGAAAATTTCCAAAATTTAACACAACACTCCTGTTGTTCTATGTTGACACTAGAAAATTTTTGAAAGCAATAAGAGGCAATGGATATCGTTTCGTCCCCAAAGGTGGCACGTTCCCTACCGAAACCATCACGCTTGTTGTGAGAAGCTTATACCCAAACCTGCCCCAAATGGGACAACATTTTTACCACGGCATGTTGATGCCGCTCCATGATAGCATGCCAAGTTTCATGAATTTCAGATGAGTTTTGGATTTACTAGAATTTAAAAACCATGTATCTCAATGTTTGCGGCCGAGTGACGGTGGCAGGGTGTTTGACATTCATTCCCATTTCTTGCATGGGACCTAAGCATGCAACCAAGGACACAAATTTGAATTTTCAACCAATTTATATGCATTAGAGCTTGTGCCTGTAGTTCATATTTGAATTATGCACATAAATGCATTGAAAACTCAATTAATGTATAAAAATGTCCTAATGAACCCCGAAAAATTCCAAAATTTAACACAACACTCCTATTGTTCTATTTGACACTAGAGAAAAAATTGTAATCAAGAAGAGGCAATGGATATCGTTTCGTCCAGAAAGGTGAAACGTTCCCTACCGTAACCATGAGGCTTGTTGCGAGAAGCTCTGGTTTATGAGAAGCTTATACCCCAACCTGCCCCAAATAGGACAATATTTTTACCACTGCATGTTGATGCCGTTCCATGATAGCATGTTAAGTTTCATGAATTTCAGATGAGTTTTTGATTTACTAGAATTTTAAAACTATGTATCTCAATGTTAGCGGGCGAGCGACGGTGGCAAAGGTGTTTGACATTCATTCCCATTTCTTGAATGGAACTAAGGTTGCAACCAAGGACACACATTTGATTTTTCAACCCGTTTATATGCGCTGGAGAATGTGCATGTAGTTCAAATTTGAATTATGCACATAAATGCATAGAAAACTCAGTTAATGTATAAAAATGTCGAAGCAAACCACGAAAAATCCCAAAAAATGACACAACACTCCTGTTGTTCTACGTTGACACTAGAAATGTTTTGAAAGCAAGAAGAGGCAATGGATATTGTTTCATCTACAAAGGTGACACGTTTCCCTACCGGAACCATTAGGCTTCTTGTGAGAAGCTCGGGTTTGTGAGAAGCTTATACCATAATCTTCCCCAAATGGGACAATATTTTTTACCCCAACATGTTGATGCCATTCCATGATAGCATGCCAAGGTTCATGAATTTCAGACGAGTTTTGGATTTACTAGAATTACATGATTGCTAAAATTGCTCGATTAAGAAGTGTGGGTGTGTTGTAGTCTCCTTTGTGTACCCAAATTATGCAATGATGTGGATGACCACTGTAACCAGGGAAATTTGAACCAAAATTTTTCACGTTCAAACTCATCACACATGGGTTAAGCTATCTGAATCGTTTGTGACTTTCACATATCGTACATAGTTCTGAATAAGGGACCGTGTCCGATGACACTTTGCGCGCCAGTTTTTTCGCTCAACCGATTCAAAATTTTTGGTTTCCGCGGAAATATCTACCTCCCCGCCCCCTCCCCCTTACCAAAAGCCACATTTCCCCTGTTTCCGCCTTCCTTTCCAAGTTGAAACCTTCACTCCTTGCTTGCAGCGCCGCCTCCTCGCCGGCGACCCTCCTTCACGCTGCTCGGACTCGTCTATCCAGGCCGGTAATCCACACCCGACCCCCATCCTCCTCCTCCTTCCACATCCGACATGCCTCGACCACCGGCAGGACACCTTCCACCCAAATCACCGACCCCTCCACCAAATAAGTGCACGCCCTAAGCCATGGTGCACGCAGTATAGCCAGGAGCTCAAGTAGCATTTGGCAGCAGAGAAGCAAATCACGGCCGCACGCGCGGATGAGGTCGCGATGGCTGCCATTCGTGCCGACCCCCAGATCTTGGAGGAGCACCTCACCGTCGAGGCCACCATCGACGCCTCGCGCGCCGACGTCGCGACGCGGTTGGCTGCTTTAAGCGATAGTTCATGGCTTTTTCTCGAGGTCACCCTCGGTGCCTTCGACGAAGACTACGAGGTGTTTTCTCAGCGTGCATGTGCTTACCTCAACTCAAGAGCCAGCAGGTTGGTGCCCAGAGCGGCTCAGGTAACTCACCACTACGACGAGGGCACCCACCATGCGGAGGCCTCGCCCTCTTCCATGTCCAAGGAGCCAACCATCATCGATATCTCCGACGATGAGGAGTAGCTTGTCTTATTAGCTCACTATAAGGACCCATGTTCAGTTTGCTAGCTACGCCGGTTAAGCATGCTCGGTTTATCCATTGCATGTGCTGCTCCTGCCTTTCCTTAACAAATTATAGTGAATTGTGCTATCTACTTTTATCATGCAATCTGTTGCTCTAGTGTATATGTTCTATATGTCATGCAATGTGGTGCTCACTTATTAACTGTTTGGTTAATTAGTTGTCATGTTAAGTTAACTGTTTGGTTCAATTATGCAAATGTGATGTTCAATTCTTCAGGGTGCAATTTTGTATTGTCTTCCATGTGAGAAATAAACCGAATTTATCTTTACAAAATACATGAGAAACAAATAGAATTTCTATATTTCCAAGTTGTCAAGCATGCTTGGTTTGGTTAACTTTCTGATCTTCTAGTATGTTATACATTGTGCAATGTGGTGCTCAGTTAACGTTTGGTTCATTTGTTGTGGTGTTTAGTTAACTGTTTGGTTCAATTCTGCAATGCGATGTTCAATTGTTGTGGGTGCATTCTGTTATTGTGTACCATATGAGAAATAAATTGAATTTGGCTGTACTAAATACATGAGAAACAAATACAATTGCTATATTTCCAAGTTGTTAAGCATGCTTGGTTTGGTTAACTGTCTGATCTTCTATTAGGAGTATGTTATATTGTGCAATGTGGTGCTCAATTAATGTTTGGTTCATTTGTTATGGTGTTTAGTTAACTGCTTGGTTCAATTCTGCAATGCGATGTCCAATTGTCATGGGTAGAATTTTGTATTGTTGTGCATGTGAGGAATAAATCGAATTTGGCTGCACTTAATACATGAGAAACATATACAACTGCTATATTTCCTAGTTCTTAATCATGCTTGGTTTGGATATATGGGTTTTCCATGTGGCTTGAATTAATCTGATGAATCTGCAATGTGCTTATTTTTCATCAACATATTTTACTAATAGCATGCGAACCCTCACTTAACCTGATCACTAACTACCTTATATGTGTTGCAGGGAAACAATGGGAAACACTGAGGTTTACAATCGAGGTTTGCACATGCATGGTCCTTTGTCTAATAGCACATTATTATGCAATTGCAGGAACCATTCTAATATTTAGGTTTTTAACAATTTGGTCTTGCACATGTAGGTCCTGCTGTCAGAGGTTTTGACCCACTGTTCGACCCTTTTTGCATATGGGGAAATGAGTTGTCCATGAATATTAGTCAAGTCAAGAAACTCAGAAAGATTGTTAGGATAAAGAAATTAGCGACAAAAAACAATAAGATCTTTGTCTGCACAATGAAGAAGACATCAGTTCACTACAGGATGGTACTGTCACACCCTGATTTTTGGCCCTTTCTTTTTCTTTTGATTTTCTGAGGATTTTGCTTGAGTTTTCTTTTTCTATGGCTATGTGGTCTGGAAACTGGAGAAGATGACCTCTTCTTCCTTTCCAGAGTGGCTTGTCATCCTCATATCCTTCCCAAGACCTTGCCATTTTCATCTTGGCCCAACCCCAATATTATTTTTCTTGGGAATATTCCTTTTTCTATTAAAGGAATAACCCAATTTGCCCTAGGCTGTGAAGCAACCTATATTTCCATCACTCCTAAAATTCCCAAATAATTCTCATAAATTGTTTGGGTCATATCTTCATCAAATATGGCAAAACATTTCCTTGCCATGTTCAAAAATACTTCTCAAATAATTCCTTTCCTATTCTGCCCTAAATGGCACTTTGTGAAGCAAGTGCTATTTATCTTTGCTCATTTGACTCCAAACTTTTTGGACACCTTTTCCTATCCATATCATTGCCTCATGCTAAAATTCAACTTAATTTGCCTAGTGAACATTCCTGAGCAATTTTTTCAAAGTTCCTGTCTGAGGGAATTCATTGTGAAGGAAGTACTAGCTAGGATAACCCAAATGAGTTGAAATTTTGCACACTCCTTCATGTGCTGATATCCTCACTCTCCTCAAGATTTGAGCTCATGCAATGCATCCATGTGAGCACACCTTCAAATCTTTGCTTCTGGTGAGATTTTCAGTTTGTGAAGCAAGTACATTTTATATTGCTTCATTATTGCTGAAAATTTTACAGGATCTTCTCCTACCCCTATAAACTATCTCCAAAAGATTTGGTCTCATTTCATCTAGCCATTTTCCCTCAGGATTTTTCCATAGATTCTCTCCAGAGAGGTGCTGTATGAAGGAAGTACCATTTTAGCTTGGCCAAATGGTATGAAATTTTTATGGCACACTCTTATGCCCAAATCATCTTGCCATGTTCATTTTCAGCACAATTCATCACTCCTGGTGACTGCTACTTCATCATTTTGTTCCTGGACCAGATTTGGCAGTTGCAAAGCAACTATGCTAAACACTTGTCCAAACGATCTCATAATTAACAGGATGATAGTCCTTCTCACCCTAAAACTCCCAGACATTAGCTCTGTCCATTATCACTTCCCTGTTGATCATAGTTGCATGCAACATTTTGCAACAACAAACTTCAGAGGACACTTCCCATCTAACCACAGCGTTTTTAATCGAGCTTTAAACTTAGTTGTAACCTACCCTGGAAGGACTCTACCCTAGACAACATTTGACAGCCCATTACGTCCTCTACTCACCAGTTCACGTAGTGACCGCCACTGTGGCATGCCATGGACGCGAGCTGGTTGGTTTCTTGCTCGGGCCCTCCTCTGCTCGCCGCGTTCGCGCACCCAGCCATGTCCAACAGCTTCCCCGTGCCTCCTCCGTCCCCCTGGACCCCTCTCCCCATCCGGAAGCTCGCTCGCTGGCGCTCATCGCCGCGTGCCCACGGGCGCGCTGTAGCTGGCCGTCGTCTTCCTCCTATGTCTGCTTCCTCCCCGTGCCCCCTTGGCTTGCTCTGCTCCATGACCTCTGCATCGCTGCTTCATCGTGTTCCCGTGCCCTCCCATGATCGCTGAGGTCGACAGAGCCTCGGCCGGACATGCACGGCGGCAACCGGTTCGGCCCCCTCGCCCCGCTGCTATTTAGGCCAGCCCTGAGCCCCTCCCGAGCATCTCATCGGCCTCCCCTCACTCCCAGCTCCCTCCCAGACCAGTCTAGCATGCTGGAGTAGTCCTCCCCACCTCCCTCGGTCGCCACGGCCGCCGCCCCTCCTTCCTCTGATTCTGGCGACCCAGGCTCCCATTCCCTCCTCTTCCACCTCCAGGCGCCTCCACCACCACCAAGAAGCCACCCTAGCTCCATTCCTCCTCATCCGATGGCCCCTAGCCATGTTTTCTCCGGCGACCGAAGAACCTCTCCGCCGCGAGCTCCAATGCATCTTCTGCAAAGGTCCTCGGCGGCGTAGAGCACCACCCATCGACGCGGCTCACTCCCCTGAGCAGATGGGTAGGTCGTGCGCTCTGTATGGTGGCCGGGATTACCGGTGAGCGTCGTCGGGGTGAGCTCCCCTGCTCAGCCCGGTGCGTCCAGGCGGGAGGAAGAAGAGGCCGGTCAGGCGGGCCCCATCCCCCGCGGGACCCCCTCGTCAGCCGCACAGCGCCCGGTCCCGCCGCTGCCACATCACTTAAGTGGAGGCGCAAACACCAGAGTACGTTTTCGCCTATAGAAAGCGTATTCCCTTCTAATCCGCTTTCAGTTTTTTTGTCTAGATCCAGTCTGAAAATATATTTATTACAGATGGGTCCCTGGTAGAAAACCCCTCGTAACTTTTTGCTCATAACTCCGATTGAGGTGATTCCAATGCCCACATCTTCATGTCGTCGAGCCCGTTCTGTTCTTATCATTTTCATGATGTGTTCACATTCTGAAAATGACCTTGATGCCCTTGCCCCTAATCAGCCCCCTCCGGGAGAGAAACTTTTCTGGCGATTCCTTCCGCGAGCTTTCCGCATTTCTCCCCGGTGTATTCTTCATCCCCAGGCATGCCACGACAACCACTTGCATGATAGCCATGCAGTAGCCATGGTTTTCTACTTGAATATTTAATAACTGTCTGTTTGTCTATCAGCAACTGTTATCGCTGTTTCGGTTATGCTTATGGATCTGTGTTTATCTTCATGCTATGTTCATATGCACTTGGTTATCATGTATTCTTGCTAGTGTTACTTTGCATGACATGCGTGGTAGTAGTACATGTTGGTGTTGGTTATGTTCTTCGGTGCATGACTATCATCTGTTACCGAGTACCGTTGTTATGCATGTTCCTTTGCATCTAGTTGGTTAGATGCTTGCATGGTGGTATTATCGTTATGTTCTTGCATGGTATTTATTCCGATGCTAGTGGTCATGTTATGCTATGAGTAGTGTTATACTTGTGATGGTTATGCTCGTCAGGATGCCATGCTCATTTGGATACATGCTTCATTATTGTTATGCTCGTTGATTATGTTGCACCTCCATGCTTATGTTGATATCATGCCCATGCATTGTAGTTGCATCAAGTTATTTTAAAATGGCTCAGCTCATTGCATTCAAGTTTAACCGAATAATAATGAACTTGAACAACTGTTGGCTGAGTCATGGTGCCACCAAATCAAGCTGACCAGTGCAGCCACACTTGCCTTATGGGGGGTCCTAATTGGGTCTATTGTCATGCCTCTCGCCGGTGCCTCCAACGAGGGAAGGTTATGCGCGGGCGCTACCTTGGCCGGGTAGGACGGCATAAGCCTTGTGAGCCCGAGTTTGGTTATGTGCACATGTCCCCGTTTGGGACCGTTTATGTTTTGCCATGACGGTGGCCGGCCACGTAGGTGGCGGATGTCACGAGTTGACATCGGGGCCACCAAGGACTTAGCCCAAAGGGGAGTTTGTCGGAGTGGCCGGGAGGGTGTGATGGCAATAGTTCGATTTTGTCGGAACGCCGTTGGTCCACCCGAATGGGAGTGCAAGGCAATGGGTTCCGTGGTGTGGGTACAGTGTACTAACCTCTGCAGAGTGTGTGTTTAATCTATCAATAGCCGTGCCCACGGATAAGGGCCCAGTTCGTAGTCGGTCACACTATGGGTCAACAGTAATAATAAGAATGTGCTTAATAAAAACCCTGGTTCGATGATGAGAGAAGTTGGTTGATCTTTATGTGATCTTGAGAGGATCATTGTGGTATCATGGATACCGAGTTGGTGGATGTTTGTGATGTTGTGCGAGAATCGTGGGTAAAGATCAAGCTCCTTGTGGTCATGTAATGATTACTACGGTATTGTAATACCAAGCTTGATTGGATCCTGAGATGATCGTGTGATGTCCGTGATGGTAAGCTGGTGCATGTGATGGTTACCAGGTAACCCGTGCAGAGTAAGTTGGTGCATGATAGCGTCATCAAGTTGCATGCTAGTATCATCATGTTCATATGTTCACACCATGCTCGTATTGCTCTAGCTGTATCATGTTGTACATGCCATGTTGTTCTGATAGTATCGTGTTCATCATTGCTAAGTAACCTGTAATTGCCATGCTGTTGTTTGTCTTGATTACCTTTGATTGCTGTGAGCTTGCAAGTACATTCAATGTACTGACCTGGCGTGTCATGCCAGTTTGCAGGTCATGCCGACTTTGATTGCTTGTTTGTCGTGGATCCCTTGTTTGCGAGCTAGGATAAGCATTCTAGCCAGAGTCCCTGCGGAGTGGAGTTCATCACCGTCGTCGTTGTTCCGCTGCTAGAAGTTATTCCATTGCTTCGAGTTGTTCTGCTGCTTGCATAGAACAACCGTGGCCGGCGTAGTGTCGCCGTGCCGATGTAATCCCCTTGTACCCATATAGATTGTAATAAAGAGCTGATTTGTTCTATGCTAAGCAGTGCCATATTCCAGAAGACTTCTCCTTGATATCTTGGCTGGAATACGGGGTGTTCTGGTTTCTCTGAGCCGGGGTGCCATAGGTACTAACTATTATACCTTGCCTTTTTTATTCCTTTGCCCCATTTCCAATATAGAGAAGATATTTATGCACATCCTTGTTTTCAGGCCTTTCCAAAGCAGTTCAGTGATGATTACCTCTCAAACCACCTGTATGGTCAGGAGGCGAGGAAGGTATTCATACAACACCCACGGTTCAATCTTGAAGTGTTCCTGAAGAGGACGAAGGATGAACGGTCAATCATCCACAGGCACTGGCCTAAAGTTGCAAAGACCTTCAACATCAATGAAGGCTCAATATGCGCCTTCCGCTTCAACAGTGTTGGGGATATAACTACTGGGTATGACCCACCCAGGAGGGGCCGGGTCATGCCACTGGCGGCTTAAGATGAAGAGGCCCAAGAATATATGAAGATGGCGGTTCATAGAGCAAGCTTACTAAAGGCCCAAGACCCGGGGACGACTTAAGGTCCATGGGTGTGAGCCGTCATATGTTTAACTTGTATTGTAAGGCAAGATTAGTTAGATACCGAGCCGGACACGTTTTATATGAGCCGGCTGGGATTCTGTAAGCCGCCGGGCATCAACCTGTATATAAAGGGGTGACCAAGTGGCGGGTTAACTCAAGAAACAAATCATCGAGAACTAGGTCAAGCGTATTCGCTCCCTGGTAATCGAAACCCAAGCAATACAACATAAAGCAGGAGTAGGCTTTTACCTCGTTGAGAGGGGCCGAACCTGGGTAAACTCTGTGTCCTTTGTCCCGTTTAACCCCTTCAAGCTAACCTAGCTGCGATGGCTCCACACCTAAGTCCTTTTGCTAGGGCATCTGCCGTGTTAAGTCCATGACAAGCAGTTTTCCAGATGAGATTCATCTGTCTATGTACCGTCTATGATGCTAATTTTGATAGGTTATAGATGTTGCATGTGAAACTTGGTGTTGGTGCAGTTGTGTAATGGGGTAGCTGAGTGCTAAAGTTATATGATGTTGTACTCTGATGTATTTCAATTATGAAATCCTGCTTCCTTAATATGAAAATGAAATATATTATGTGCTTAATATGAAATGTCAATTAGATTAATAAATGGATTATTATTAATAGGCCAATTAGCTTGCTAATTGGGTTTTTCTATTGCAAATGGTTATTGAGAAAACACCGTCGGTGATGACCTCAGGCAACGCACACAGTTTCTAGGAATAAACCGTGTTGGATCAATGAACAATCACACACGACATCCTCTTGAAAACTGTTTGCGTTAGGGCACCTTGCACAAACGTTTACCACATAAAAAGTGTGTGTGATGGACAGACTTTGCCACACAGTTTCTTCTACGCACCGTGTGTGATGCATTCAATAACGCAAACGATAAAATTGTTAATATCGTGTGCAATGGCAATGCTATCACAAACGATTTAATGGGGAAAATTGTGTGTGATGTACCTGCGAATGGAAACATTTTCCTTGGAGCAACTGTGTGGGATGTATATACGAACGGAAACATACTTCTTGGATTAACTGTGTGGGATGTACATACTAACGGAAACGCATTCCTTGGATTGACTGTGTGGAATGTACATACGAATGGAAACGTTTAGCGGGGACTGACTATGTGGGATGTACTTACGACCGGAAATGATTTCGCCTGTATAATTGTAATTTTTTAGCACTACTGTATGTATAACCGTATTTGATCGCTCGCCGGTCGCACACGACCTTATTTTGCCGAGCGTGTGTGCCAGGATGGCATATCCCTGACGGTTTCTGGGTCGTGTGGGAAGGACTCCCCTATCGCAGTCACCCACTAGGCGACGGTTCAGAACACCGTCGCGGAAAGGGGTTAAAAACCGTTTGTATAGCACCTCGATGTACCAGTGGTAAGGAGTCAGGTATAAACCTTAAGTTTGATTGTGTTAAATCTTTTATGAATACCGATGCTTTTCATGAATTTAGCACTAAGTATGGACTTGACTCTGAGATAGTAGTTGCTTTCTGTGAATCATTTGCTACTCATGTTGATCTCCCTAAGGAGAAGTGGTTTAAATATCATCCTCCCATTGAAGTAAAAATAGTAGAAACTATTAAAGCTGAAGAAGAAACCATTACTTATAATGTTGATCCTGTTATTCCTACAACTTATATTGAGAAACCACCTTTTCCTGTTAGGATAAAAGAACATGCTAAAGCTTTAGCTGTAGTCCATAAGAGTTATGCTAGAACACCTACACCCCCTGAACAAATTAAAGTTGAACCTAGTATTGCTATGGTTAAAGATCTCTTGGTCGATAATATTGATGGGCATGTTATTTACTTCTGTGATAAAGCTGATAGAATTGCCAAACCTGATGATAAAGATAAACATAGACCTATTGTTGGCATGCCTATTGTTTCTATTAAGATAGGAGGTCATTGTTATCATGGCTTATGTGATTTGGGTGCTAGAGTGAGTGCAATCCCTTTTACCTTATATCAAGAAATTATGAATGATATTGCACCTACTGAAATAGAAGATATTGATGTTACTATTAAGCTTGCTAATACAGATACTATCTCACCAATTGGGATTGTTAGAGATGTTGAAGTCCTGTGTGGGAAATTAAAATACCCTACTGATTTTCTAGTTCTTGGTTCCCCACAAGATGACTTTTGTGCCATTATATTTGGTAGACCTTTCTTGAACACCGTTAATGCTAAGATAGACTATGAGAAAGAAATGGTTAGTGTAAGTTTTGGGGATGTGTCTCATGAGTTTAATTTCTCCAAATTTCGTAGACAACCCCATGATAAAGAATTGCCTAATAAAGAGGAAATTATTGGTCTTGCTTCTATTACCGTGCCTCCTACTGATCCTTTAGAACAATATTTGCTTGACCATGAAAATGATATGTTCATGAATGAAAGAAAGGAATTAGATGAGCTTTTCTTTAAACAAATGCCTGTCTTGAAACACAATTTGCCTATTGAGACACTTGGAGATCCTCTACCACCCAAGAGAGATCCTGTGTTTGATCTTAAATAATTACCTCATACTTTGAAATATGCTTATCTTGATGAAAAGAAGATATATCCTGTTATTATTAGTTCTAACCTTTCAGAGCATGAAGAAAAGAAATTATTGAAAACTCCGAGGAAGCACCGTGCCGCTATTGGATATACTCTTGATGATCTTAATGGCATTATTCCCACTTTATGTCATCACAAAATTAATATGGAACCTGATGCTAAACCAGTTGTTGATCATCAGCGACAGTTGAATCCTAAGATGAAAGAAGTGGAAAGAAATGAAATATTAAAACTTTTGGAAGCATGTATAATTTATCCTATTGCTGATAGTAGATGGGTAAGTCCTGTTCATTGTGTCCCCAAGAAGGGAGGTATTACTGTTGTGCCTAATGATAAAAATGAATTGATCCCGCAAAGAATTGTTACAGGTTATAGAATGATAATTGATTTTAGAAAATTGAATAAAGCTACTAGAAAAGATCATTACCCTCTACCTTTTATTGATCAAATGCTAGAAAGACTATCAAAATATACACTCTTCTGCTTTCTAGATGGTTATTCTGGTTTTTCCCAAATACCTGTGTCACAAGAGGATCAAGAAAAAACTACTTTTACATGCCCTTTTGGTACCTTTGCTTATAGACGTATGCCTTTTGGTTTATGTAACGCACCTGTTACCTTTCAAAGATGTATGACTGCTATATTCTCTGACTTTTGTGAAAAGATTGTTGAGGTTTTCATGGATGATTTCTTAGTTTACGGAACTTCTTTTGATGATTGCTTAAGCAACGTTGATCGAGTTTTGTAGAGATGTGAAGAAACTAATCTTGTCTTGAATTGGGAGAAGTGCCACTTTATGGTTAATGAAGGTATTGTCTTGGGGCATAAAATCTCCGAAAGAGGTATTGAAGTTGATAAAGCTAAATTAGATGCTATTGAAAAAATGTCGTGTCCTAAAGATATCAAAGGTATAAGAAGTTTCCTTGGTCATGCTGGTTTCTATAGGAGATTCATTAAAGACTTCTCTAAAATTTCTAGGCCTCTCACTAATCTCTTACAAAAAGATGTTCCTTTTGTTTTTTATGATGATTGTGTAGAAGCATTTGAAATCTTTAAGAAAGCCTCGATTTCTGCACCTATTGTTCAGCCACCTGATTGGAACTTACCCTTTGAAATTATGTGTGATGCTAGCGATTATGCTGTGGGTGCTGTTCTAGGACAAAGAGTTGATAAGAATTAAATGTTATTCATTATGCTAGTAAATCTCTAGATAGTGCTCAAAGAAATTATGCCACTACTGGAAAAGAATTTTTAGTAGTTGTATTTGCTTGTGACAAGTTCATATCTTATATTGTTGATTCTAAAGTAACTGTTCACACTGATCAAGCTGCTATTAAATATATTATGGAAAAGAAAGATGCTAAACCTAGACTTATTAGATGGGTTCTCTTGCTGCAAGAATTTGATTTACATATTATTGATAGAAAGGGAGCTGACACTACAAAAAAAACCACTTCCATGATGATACGTGTTTGTCACAGTAGGTGACATTTTCTGTCATGCATTTACTTCCATAACGATTTTATGACTGAATCAAGATAGTCATACCTGTGCTGTCGTAGAAGTGTTCCATGACAATACCAAAATTATCATCACGGAAGTGTCCACTTCCATGACGATAAATGTCACGTCATGGAAGTGCTTTCGTCAAGGGTAACTGACACGTGGCATCGACCGTAACGGGTCGCCGTTAAGCTATCGGGTTCTGGTTTGGATCCGATAACCCGTTAACAGCCAGGACCAATGGGGATTTTCCACGTGTAAAATCATCATTGGCCGGAGGAAACACGTGTCGGCTCCTCGATGGGCCAGATGTCATTCATCCAATGGAGGAGACGTGCCTATGATACGTCGACATGTGGCAAGGCCCAACAGAGGCCCATATAGGTTAAAAAGGCCGGCCTAGTCAAAGGCCCATAGTATTTACTCAGGTACTAGTGGGTCAGCCCATTAACGGCCTGCTTAAACAAGGCCCATTTACGGCCCAAAGCCAGATCTGACCCATTAATTGTTCGCCGAGTATTCAGGCCCAATTAAGGCCCAGTGACATTTCGGCATGTTAGAGGCCCGATGTAGACATGGGCCCATTTCAGCCCGGTGTGTCTTTTGGCCTAGGAATGGCCTGTGCTGCCCATGGGCCATATATGGTCTGACGCGACGTCTGGCCCACTAACGGCCCGTGATCAAGGTGACAACAGTTCAGCCCAATGTGACTTTGGGCCTATTAAAGGCCTGTCGTATAATTCAGCCCGTTGATGCCTCTATTAAGCTTTCGACCTCTTAAAGGCCCATGATATTAGTGGGCCAACTAAGGCCCGAGATATGTTTCGGCCTGGTAATGGCCCGTCATATAACTGGGCCAATAATGACCCGGTCTACATTTCAGCCTGCTAAAGGCCCGTGGACGACTATTGAAAATTGAGGTCCAACATGCATTTCGGCCTGCTAAAGGCCCATGGTATCTTTTGGGTCGTAAGTGGCCAGAAGAATATTCGGCCTGTTAAAGGCCCGAAGCTACATGGGCCCAACTAAGCGCTGGGTCCACTAAAGGCCCAACTAAACTTTGGGCCGAATGTAGGCCCGTGTAAGTTGTGGGCCTTGCGCAAAGTGTGACGGCCCTAATGGCCTTTCAGGCCCAAGAAAATTGCAGGCTGGCCCAATTGTGGCCCGCTAAAATGCAGGCCCGTTAGAGGCGAATGTTTCAGCCCGGTCGCCTACATCAGATTTTTGCCGTTTTTTCAGATAGCGAATGATGACATATACGGTAACTAGTAGGAATTAAGAACAAACCTACTCTATACAATAAAGAAATTATGGCATAGTAACTTAGAATAAACCTACACTATACAATAAAGGATTTATGGTATATTACATCCACTGGGCATCGAAGTTCACCACCAGTGATCATAAAGCGCAACGAAGAAGCAGATTACAAAAACTGGGTGCCATTGCAGCGTAACAAAATAATACTGAACCAAGACCACTTCCAGGACAGTTCAAGAAAGATTAGCCTTGCGCGGGAGCTGCTGCGCAAGCTGCTGAGCAAGGTTGTGAGACCGGCCTAGTGTAACACCCCCGGTGGTTAACTACAGCAATCACCCTTTTGATAATGACAAGTCATCATGTTTAACAGTGCATGATCATCATTTGCATCATAATGCATTTCAACTCCTAAGTCAAATCCAAATTTAAATAAAAGTGGAAAATAAAAGTTGTCCAAACCTGAAAACTAAAATGTGCCTCATGTTGCAAATATTCCCATAGCATTTATAAAAATGATTGCAACATTTATTGGAATTATAAAAGGACTCAAACAGCAAGAAACAGTAGGGAGATAGCACTATTTAATCCTTTTTCAATTAAATAAAATCAAAACAAAAAGATATGGACACCAAACCAATTTCTAGCAGTGACTAATGTTGCACTGGGATTTATGGACCAGTTCTTATATTTTACAAAAGTCCATAAGTAGCCTAAACATTTTTGCAAAACAGAAAAGTAATGAATAAAGACAAAAACAAAAACAAAGAAAAAAAAAGGAAAGAGAGCAGCCCCCCCCCCGACTGGGCCAAGCCAGTGGCCACCTCAGCGGACCGGCCGAACCGGCCCACCCCCTCTCCTCTTATCCCCTCACCCCCCTGCAAACCTAACCTACACTCCCCCCCACCTCTCTCCGATCCAAACTGGAGGATCGGGAGGGGGCTCTAGCCGCCGCGCCCTTCGACGCCCCGGGCGCCCCCCGCGGCCGGCCACGCCCGCCGCGCGACGCCTCGCCTCCTCCCCGGAGCCCCCGCTCGCCGACGCCCCCGTCGCCTCACCCCGCCGACCGCCCTGCCGCTCGACGTCGCCGGCACCACCCCGTCGCCGGACCGCGCCACCCCCTCGACCCTCATCCCCGACCGGCCTCCTCGAGCCACGCCGCCCCCGTGCCTTTACAGCCGTCGGTGAGGCCCCGGCCTCTGCCATCTCCCCTTTCCCCCTCGTCCCCGTCCTCGATGCCGTCCGCCGTGCCAGGCCGCGCTCGCCGCGGTCCCCTGCTCCGTTAGCCACGCCCCCGCCGCGCCTGGCCACGCACGCGCGCGCACCGCGCTCGCCCGCTCGAGCCTGCTGCTCGCCGCAGCCTCCCTCTCTCCCCTCGGTGCTGCTCGCCTGCGGCCGCGCCCACCCGCACCCCCGCGCGCGCGCCCGCCCGGCCTGCTCCTGCGCACCGCGCCCGCGTCGCCCCGCTCTGCCGCACGCGCGCGCGCCCCGCCCACTGCCCTCGCTCGCGCGCCCGCGTCGCCCCTTGCCGCTGACCGCCCGCGCGCGCACCGCGCGCCGCGCGCCCGTCGCCGCCCGTGGCCCTCTGTGCCACCGACCGGTGGGGCCGAACCCCCCCTAGCCTATGACAAGGGGGCCCCGCCCCAGAACGTTTTTATAAAAGGAAATTAAAAATAAGAATAATTAAAATAGATAAATAGATAAAAATAATTAGTTAATTAAATAATTAATTAGTGATTAATTAGTTTAATTAATCCTGATTAGGTTAATCTAATTTAATTAATTAGTTTAATTAAATGCTAATTAACTTAATTAACCTTGCTGACGTCAGCATGGTGTCATGCTGACATCAGCGAGCACTATTCTAGATAATGTTTATTTTAAATAATTAAATAAATTCCAGAAATTAATAAAAACTTTAGAAAATCATATTAAATAATCCGTAACTCCGATGAAAATACTTTATACATGAAAGTTGCTCAGAACGACGAGACGAATTCAGATACGCGGTCCGTTCGTCCGCCACACGTCCCTAACTATCCGAACTTGCAACCGTTCCCCTCTTATCCTCTGTCCGATAATTCCAAAGACCCGGGAAATATCGTCAGATATTCTCCCGCTCCGTCTGTTACGTGTGATGCTGCGTTAGACTACCCCTAGCACCGTGTATCGTATTTGTCATGCTCATGTTTGCTCTATATTTATACTGTTTCCTCCCCCTCTTCTCTCTCGGTAGCCCCCGACACCGACGTCGTCCCCGAGGCCGACGCAGCTCCGGAGACCAAATCCACCGTTGACGACCTTTCCCTTGCCGCCGAGCAACCAGGCAAGCCCCCCCCTTTGATCATCCCGATATCGCCCATTCTAATTTCCCATGCTTGCATTAGAATTGCTGCTACTACTGCTTTACCTATTCTGATGCATAGCCTGTTTATTGTAACCTGCTGTTGATAATTACCTGCATATCCTAAACTGTTTAGTCTAGGCTGGGTAGAGACCTATCAGTGACCCCACTTATCCCGACTGCCGCGCTGGATCGTCAGAAGACCCGATCAACGGGATTGAAGACCAGGACCCGACACCGCACATCAGCCCCCTTAGTTGTAACGACACTGCAGCGTTACTATCGAGTGCCGAGGGTGAAACCTCTTGTAGCACTTCTGATGTTAACTCTGTAGAGTAGCTATTCGGTCGTGGTCATCAAGGGTGATTCCTCCTTCACCGCTTCCGATAACGACGCTGTCGTACAACACCTCAAGTGTGGACCCAGTGAGGGTGATTTTTCCTAGTTCACCTTGACGGATACATCGAGTGGGAATTCAATGAGGGTGATACCTCGGATTCCCTGATGTTATGGACACACGGATACTTGGACTTTACACTGTTCATTGGATAGGCGGGTCGGCCCTGAGGGGTACCCGCGTGCGCCTGAGAGGCGAGTGTTGTGAAGACGGGTGCCTGTGTGGTGCCCGAGTGGTGAATACGAGGCGCGGCCGGGCATTCTTAACCCTTGCCGCAAGTCCTCGAGACGGGGCGACGGGGTCACATCTTTCGTGAGTCTCTGCTCGTTTCCGCAAGCCCCTAGTCCTAACGATTTGGATATTTGATCCGAGCAGGCCTCTGGTCTGATAGCACTAACCATCACGTGGGCATAGTATGGGCGTTCTCCATCGTATGCATCAGCCGAAAGCTCTGTCAGACGTCCAGTTCAGCATGGCGGCACGGTCGGATCGTGTCGGCCACCCGAGGCGATGCTGGTATCCACCCTGTGCGCAACGACCCGGAGGGCGAGGGGCGATGGCCAAGACCCCCTTGCGCTTAGGATGTAGACCAGCGGGGACCTCTCTGCTGAGCTGTAGGTAGGGTTGCGATGTGTCGTTTGACCGAGGCCGGGCATGACCCAGGAAAGTGTGTCCGGCCGGAGTTAATCGAGCGTGTTGGGTAAGTTGGTGTACCCCTGCAGGGAAGAAAACTTCTATCGATAGACGGTCCTACGGTAAAGGACACTCGGAGTTGTATCCCGATCGATACAACTAGAACTGGATACCTGTGATGAGACCTGTATGTATGGCTCTGGGATTGCTTCTCGCAGGGAGTCGAGAAGGGATCTCCGGACGAGGTTGATGACTGTATGGCTCTGGGATTGCTTTCTCGCAGGGAGTCGAGAAAGGATCTCTGGGTGAGGATGAGACTTAATGATACTACTACATTATATTGTACTTTTCTACTCTCTTCTACTGCTGCAAGACCTCTGAAGATGCTAGTCTTCGATAGGACTAGGCCTCCTCTCTATTCTTGCATTTCTGCAGCCCAGTCCACATATACAGCCTCCCCTTGAAAATGTTGCATATGTAGTGTAGATCCTTGCTTGCTGAGTACTTCTGAGTACTCACGGTTGCTTTGTTTTCCTTTTTCTCCCCATATCAGTTTGACGTGACCAGAGGACGGAGCCCCCTGAGACAGATGCCCCGACGATCGCTACTACTACTACCCAGAGGAAGGATACTACTACGAGTTGACTGACGACCAGGAGTAGGATCGGAGGGTCCCAGGCAGGAGGCCTTCGCCTTTCGATCGTAGTGTTTTATTTTGCCCCGCCTTTCTAAAGGCCTTTCTGTTTCTGTTTCATATCTGCACTCAGATATCTGATGCTTCCGCTGACGCTTGTTCGCAAGCTTATGTATTCGAGCCCTCGAGGCCCCTGGCTTGTAATATAAAGCTTGTATGACTTTATTTATGTTTTAGAGTTATGTTGTGATATCTTCCCGTGAGTCCTTAGGCTTGATCGTGTGCATTTGCGTGTATGATTAGCGCACGATCGGGCCGGGGGCGTCACAAGTTGGTATCAGAGCCGACTGACTGTAGGAACCCCCTTTCCAACTCCTTGGCCGAAGTTGAGTCTAGTGGTCCAAAACTGTTTTACTAACTTGGCTGTGTGGCTTACGGGCCCACGTCGCCGATTGGGTGGTATTAGTATCTTTTATTCCTCATCTTTACTCTGGGACTCTGACCTCTCTTCCTTTCGGGTTAACTAAAGTTTACTAACGCCGACACTTAGGATCTCGTAATTCTCGTCCACCCGGAGAGCTGGATATCTGTGCGATTTCCCTGACATTGATCTGATTAGTCTGATAATCATTTTCCTTTCCATTGTTTTGTTTAACCTTTCTCTCCGAGATCGGTTATACTTCTCCTTGTCTTTTGACAATCATGAGTTCCCTCTGTTTCAGATGGATTGTTTGTTTCCACCACACCCTGCGACGCAGCTACCAGCTGTTCGAGCAGGGATACATCCAGAGTACATTCTTTATCCACTGGGGCAGATGTCAATCCGTTACAATACCCCAGTACTTTCTCCTCCAGATACCCGCAAAGACTTTGTGATTTATTGTGATGCATCCCGTGAAGGATTAGGCTGTGTCCTAATGCAAGAGCGTAAAGTGATTGCCTATGGCTCTCGCCAGTTGCGCCCACATGAAGAGAATTATCCGGTACATGATCTAGAACTAGCTGCTGTGATCTATGCATTGCAGTTATGGCGACATTACCTTCTCGGTAATCGTTGCGAGATCTACACGGATCATAAAAGTCTGAAGTACTTGTTCACTCAACCTTCTCTAAACCTCCGTTAGCAAAGATGGATGGAGGCCATTGCGGACTATGATTTGGGTATATCCTATACCCCTGGCAAGGCTAACGTGATGGCTGATGCCTTAAGCCGCAAGTCCTATTGCGACAACCTCATGGTTAGGCGAGCTCAACCTCGACTTTTTGAAGAACTATGCAAGCTGAATCTCCGTATTGTCCCACAGGGCTCTCTAAATAACCCTGTGATACAACCAGATCTTGAGAAAGCTGTTAAGAATGCGCAAGCTAAAGATGCTGAAGTTGATCTGATGAAGAAAGACCTTCACCTTGTAAAGTACAGGGATTTCTCGCTGTCTGAAGATGGAACCTTGTATTTCAGAAACCGCATTGTCGTACCTCGCTTCGAGCTTATGACTGACAAAGTCATGAAGGAGGCACATGATACCCCGCTGTCTATTCATCCGGGTAGCACCAAGATGTATCGTGATCTCCATCAAAGGTACTGGTGGTCTAAAATGAAGCAGGACATTGCTCGTTATGTTGCTGAATGTGATGTGTGTCGACGCGTTAAAGCAGAACATCAGAAACCAGCTGGAATTCTGCAACCACTTCCTATTCCTCTATGGAAATGGGATAAGGTTCAGATGGATTTCGTTACAGGACTTCCCAGGTCACAGAAGGGTCACGATGCTATTCTTGTCGTTGTCGACCAACTCTCTAAAGTTGCACACTTTCTGCCTGTCAAGGAGACGATCACTGCTAGTCAGTTAGCAGAGTTGTATATCTCCAGAATTGTATCACTCCACGGTATTCCGAAGGAAATCAGTTCGGACCGTGGCGGTCTTTTCACCTGAAAATTCTGGGAAAGTTTCCAAACAGCTATGGGAACTCATATTACCTGGAGTTCAGCTTATCACCCTCAATCTCAAGGCCAAGTCGAACGAGTCAATCAAGTGCTTGAAGACATGCTTCGGGCTTGTGTTATTTCTTTCGGCAAGAAGTGGGAAGAATCTCTTCCGTATGCCGAGTTCTCTTATAACAACAGCTATCAAGCCAGTTTGAAAATGGCCCCCTTCAAAGTACTCTATGGACGTAAGTGTCGAACCCCTCTGAATTGGTCAGAAACTGGGGAACGATCGCTCGTGGGTCCGGATATTATTCAACAAGCCGAAGAACAAGTTCGTATTGTCCAGGAAAATCTCAAGGCGGCTCAGGACCGCCAGAAGAGCAACTATGATCGCAAACGATGGGGTTTGACTTATCAACCTGGTGATCAGGCTTATCTTCGTGTCACTCCTATGAAAGGCACTCACCATTTTGGAATCAAGGGCAAGCTAGCTCCACGCTATATTGGTCCTTTCCGCATTGTTGCTAGATGTGGTCAGGTGGCGTATAAATTGGAATTGCCGCCGCAATTCTCTCATATCCACGACGTCTTCCATGTGTCGCAACTTCGTCAATGCTTCAAGGAATCTCCACACCGAGCAGTGGATCACGAGATGCTCGAATTGCAAGATGACCTATCTTATAAGGAGCATCCGATCCGCATTCTCGATGAAGCTGAACGTCGGACCCGCCAGAAAGTTACCAAGTTCCTCAAAGTTCAGTGGTCAAATCATACTGAAGATGAAGCCACTTGGGAACGCGAGGATAATCTTCGTGCGGAATACCCTGAACTTTTTCCTTCTACCTCTTAATTCTCGGGACGAGAATTCTTGTTAGTAGAGGAGATTTGTAACACCCCCGGTGGTTAACTACAGTAATCACCCTTTTGATAATGACAAGTCATCATGTTTAACAGTGCATGATCATCATTTGCATCGTAATGCATTTCAACTCCTAAGTCAAATCCAAATTTAAATAAAAGTTGTCCAAACCTGAAAACTAAAATGTGCCTCATGTTGCAAATATTCCCATAGCATTTATAAAAATGATTGCAACATTTATTGGAATTATAAAAGGACTCAAACAGCAAGAAACAATAGGGAGATAGCACTATTTAATCCTTTTTCAATTAAATAAAATCAAAACAAAAAGATATGGACACCAAACCAATTTCTAGCAGTGACTAATGTTGCACTGGGATTTATGGACCAGTTCTTATATTTTACAAAAGTCCATAAGTAGCCTAAACATTTTTGCAAAACAGAAAAGTAATGAATAAAGACAAAAAAAGAAAAACAAAGGAAAACAAAAAAAAAGGAAAGAGAGCGGCCCCCCCCACGACTGGCACAGCCCAGCTGCCACTCCAGCCGGACCGGCCGAACGGCCCACCCCCTCTCTCTCCTTATCCCCTCACCCCCCCGCAAACCCTAACCTACCCCACTCCCCCCCCCACCTCTCCCTCCCCCGATCAAATGGACGGGATGCAGGGATCGGGAGCTCTAGCCGCCGCCACCCTTCGACGCCCCGGCGCGCCCCGCCGCCGGCCGGCCGCCGCCCCGCCGCCGACGACTCGCCTCCTCCCCGGAGCCCCCGCTCGCCGACGCCCCCGTCGCCTCACCCCGCCGACCGCCCTGCCGCTCGACGTCGCCGGCACCACCCCGTCGCCGGACCGCGCCACCCCCTCGACCCTCATCCCCGACCGGCCTCCTCGAGCCACGCCGCCCCCGTGCCTCTACAGCCGTCGGTGAGGCCCCGGCCTGTGCCGTCTCACCTTTCCCCCTCGTCCCCGTCCTCGATGCCGTCCGCCGTGCCAGGCCGCGCTCGCCGCGGTCCCCTGCTCCGTTAGCCACGCCCCCGCCGCGCCTGGCCACGCACGCGCGCGCACCTCGCTCGCCTGCTCGAGCCTGCTGCTCGCCGCAGCCTCCCTCTCTCCCCTCGGTGCTGCTCGCCTGTGGCCGCGCCCACCCGCACCCGCGCGCGCGCGCCCGCCCTGCCTGCTCCTGCGCACCGCGCCCGCGTCGCCCCGCTCTGCCGCACGCGCGCGCGCCCCGCCCACTGCCCTCGCTCGCGCGCCTGCGTCGCCCCTTGCCGCCGACCGCCCGCGCGCGCACCGCGCGCCGCGCACCCGTCGCCGCCCGTGGCCCTCTATGCCACCGACCGGTGGGGCCGAACCCCCCCTAGCCTATGACAAGGGGGCCCCGCCCCAGAACGTTTTTATAAAAGGAAATTAAAAATAAGAATAATTAAAATAGATAAGTAGATAAAAATAATTAGTTAATTAAATAATTAATTAGTGATTAATTAGTTTAATTAATCCTGATTAGGTTAATCTAATTTAATTAATTAGTTTAATTAAATGCTAATTAACTTAATTAACCTTGCTGACGTCAGCATGGTGTCATGCTGACATCAGCGAGCACTATTCTGGATAATGTTTATTTTAAATAATTAAATAAATTCCAGAAATTAATAAAAACTTTAGACAATCATATTAAATAATCCGTAACTCCGATGAAAATACTTTATACATGAAAGTTGCTCAGAACGACGGGACGAATTCAGATACGCCGTCCGTTCGTCCGCCACACGTCCCTAACTATCCGAACTTGCAACCGTTCCCCTCTTATCCTCTGTCCGATAATTCCAAAGACCCGGGAAATATCGTCAGATATTCTCCCGCTCCGTCTGTTACGTGTGATGCTGCGTTAGACTACCCCTAGCACCGTGTATCGTATTTGTCATGCTCATGTTTGCTCTATATTTATACTGTTTCCTCCCCCTCTTCTCTCTCGGTAGCCCCCGACACCGACGTCGTCCCCGAGGCCGACGCAGCTCCGGAGACCAAATCCACCGTTGACGACCTTGCCCTTGCCGCCGAGCAACCAGGCAAGCCCCCCCCTTTGATCATCCCGATATCGCCCATTCTAATTTCCCATGCTTGCATTAGAATTGCTGCTACTACTGCTTTACCTATTCTGATGCATAGCCTGTTTATTGTAACCTGCTGTTGATAATTACCTGCATATCCTAAACTGTTTAGTCTAGGCTGGGTAGAGACCTATCAGTGACCCCACTTATCCCGACTGCCGCGCTGGATCGTCAGAAGACCCGATCAACGGGATTGAAGACCAGGACCCGACACCGCACATCAGCCCCCTTAGTTGTAACGACACTGCAGCGTTATAATCGAGTGCCGAGGGTGAAACCTCTTGTAGCACTTCTGATGTTAACTCTGTAGAGTAGCTATTCGGTCGTGGTCATCGAGGGTGATTCCTCCTTCACCGCTTCCGATAACGACGCTGTCGTACAACACCTCAAGTGTGGACCCAGTGAGGGTGATTCCTCCTAGTTCACCTTGACGGATACATCGAGTGGAAATTCAATGAGGGTGATACCTCGGATTCCCTGATGTTATGGACACACGGATACTTGGACTTTACACTGTTCATTGGATAGGCGGGTCGGCCCTGAGGGGTACCCGCGTGCGCCTGAGAGGCGAGTGTTGTGAAGACGGGTGCCTGTGTGGTGCCCGAGTGGTGAATACGAGGCGCGGCCGGGCATTCTTAACCCTTGCCGCAAGTCCTCGAGACGGGGCGACGGGGTCACATCTTTCGTGAGTCTCTGCTCGTTTCCGCAAGCCCCTAGTCCTAACGATTTGGATATTTGATCCGAGCAGGCCTCTGGTCTGATAGCACTAACCATCACGTGGGCATAGTATGGGCGTTCTGTATCGTATGCATCAGCCGAAAGCTCTGTCAGACGTCCAGTTCAGCATGGCGGCACGGTCGGATCGTGTCGGCCACCCGAGGCGATGCTGGTATCCACCCTGTGCGCAACGACCCGGAGGGCGAGGGGCGATGGCCAAGACCCCCTTGCGCTTAGGATGTAGACCGGCGGGGACCTCTCTGCTGAGCTGTAGGTAGGGTTGCGATGTGTCGTTTGACCGAGGCCGGGCATGACCCAGGAAAGTGTGTCCGGCCGGAGTTAATCGAGCATGTTGGGTAAGTTGGTGCACCCCTGCAGGGAAGAAAACTTCTATCGATAGCCGGTCCTACGGTAAAGGACACTCGGAGTTGTATCCCGATCGATACAACTAGAACTGGATACCTGTGATGAGACCTGTATGTATGGCTCTGGGATTGCTTCTCGCAGGGAGTCGAGAAGGGATCTCCGGACGAGGTTGATGACTGTATGGCTCTGGGATTGCTTTCTCGCAGGGAGTCGAGAAAGGATCTCTGGGTGAGGATGAGACTTAATGATACTACTACATTATATTGTACTATTCTACTCTCTTCTACTGCTGCAAGACCTCTGAAGATGCTAGTCTTCGATAGGACTAGGCCTTCTCTCTATTCTTGCATTTCTGCAGCCCAGTCCACATATACAGCCTCCCCTTGAAAATGTTGCATATGTAGTGTAGATCCTTGCTTGCTGAGTACTTCTGAGTACTCACGGTTGCTTTGTTTTCCTTTTTCTCCCCATATCAGTTTGACGTGACCAGAGGACGGAGCCCCCTGAGACAGATGCCCCGACGATCGCTACTACTACTACCCAGAGGAAGGATACTACTACGAGTTGACTGACGACCAGGAGTAGGATCGGAGGGTCCCAGGCAGGAGGCCTTCGCCTTTCGATCGTAGTGTTTTATTTTGCCCCGCCTTTCTAAAGGCCTTTCTGTTTCTGTTTCATATCTGTACTCAGATATCTGATGCTTCCGCTGACGCTTGTTCGCAAGCTTATGTATTCGAGCCCTCGAGGCCCCTGGCTTGTAATATAAAGCTTGTATGACTTTATTTATGTTTTAGAGTTGTGTTGTGATATCTTCCCGTGAGTCCTTAGGCTTGATCGTGTGCATTTGCATGTATGATTAGTGCACGATCGGGCCGGGGGCGTCACACCTAGCATGTCGGTCATAGCTTCCAGGTGTAGCTGTTTAGCAATCATTTTCTCAAAGGTGTTCTCCGCGATCTTCCTTAGAGATAAGACTTCAAGTCGAAGTTGAGTTGCAGAATGCCTTTATGCTTGAACTTGGGATTGAAGAAGTCGAACTGATTTAGACAGCAAATTCTGTGAGCTTGTCTGACTGCTAGTCTCAAGTAACTTGAACACTGCATCAAGACATGACTTTGGAGTTGTCTCGCTATCTTCAATATGTTTTGCCTTCTTTGCTACAATATATGTTGGGTTTGTCTCACAGCCTTCAGCAGACTTGTGCATGCCATCAGGCATATCACCCTAAAACAAGCAGAGAGATGATAGGTTTTGCACATGTATAAACAAAGATGGTAACTGTGCTGTTAATTCCATCCAATTTCAAATTAGAAAATAAAGAGCCAGTTCAAAATATCAATAGCATAATTTGGCATTGTTCATAATGCGGGGAGCTTCACCACACTACTGGATTACCATGTGAACAAAACAAGCATAGATGAAGGGCAAAGACAATCATGGTATATATTTTGGTTAATGTGCATGGCATGTTGTTCATATCATCAGCCACATCAGTAAGATAAAACAGGAGATGATAAGGTGCAAATGTTGGCTGCTTCACCACACACTGGATTATAGATCCACAAAAACAAGCATACATATAGGGAGTACTGAGTAATGTGCATGGTATGAATAAGGAATTTGGTTTTACAACTAAAACTTGGAACTTACAGTTGTTGCAAACATGCATTTTGATAGAAATAGCAAACTAAACAACAGTTGACGATAGGGAGTATGCGCAAATTAAACAACAGTTGAGGATAAATGCTTTAGAAGGACTGACTTACATTAACAGTTAACACCGGCTCTATAATGCCCTTCTCCATGTCAAGGGAAGGATAACTCAAGAATTTCAGCACTGAAGCTTCTTCATAAGCATTGCCTATACTCTGCATTTTGTAGGGAGTAATTATAGATATGATAATACTGGAAGGGATAGAGGATAATGAAGATAAGATGCAGATTGATGCTTCATAATCAACTACCAATCCCTGTAAGTACAAGCGTTACAGGACAAAATGTACTGACAAGAGCAATGGGCTACACTTCTGCACTTGCGTTGTGTGTGTATTCAACTTTTTGGTAAGATTAAATATAGATATGATATTTTTTAGTGAATGGTGGGCGAGGAAGATAAGATGCAGAATGCTACACAATGAACCAATCCCTCCTTCCCATAGTATAAGAGTGTTTTGTACACTGGCGTACTATACAAAACACTCTTATATTATGGGACGGAGGGATTAGCTGTTAATATAAGTACAATGATAGACGACGTTCAGTCCTTACAAGAGGACTGCAGAGCTAAACCTCTTCAAAAGCATTGGGTTGATTCTGTATTTATGTAAGAGTCGATACGGATCTGATAATGTCCATCAAATGGAGGACAATGAGGCTAACATGTGAAGTGATGCTACATAATCAACCAGCTATGAAAATAAGTATGGTCATACAGGGCAAGAGGTACTCACAAGAGCAATGCAGTGTGTAGTATAGTTGCGAGATTCTGTGGTCCCTTGAGAATGAATGTTCTTCTGCAAATAGTTTTCATACAAGTGAGACGGTAAGGCACCTGCAGAAATGTAGTTCAAATTGTGATGTGATATCATAGACAGTACCTTATGCTGCAGACAAGACCAATGTGTAACAAGATTATTCCAGTCACTGTCTGATAAATGTAGCACCGGAGACTTTACAGAAATTTCATTTAGAGGCTTGCCATCGAAGTGCGCTTGCCTCAGGTAGGAACGATACTTCATCAAAGAGTGCTTGAAAAGTGCAACCAACTCTTGCTCGTCTTGACTATCCAGTTTGGTCCTCGCCTATTTAAAAGAATGAAATCTTGTGTCTTCTGTCAGCAAAAACATATGCAATAATTACCATGAATAACATTAGTACATTACTTACACGTAAGTTGCGGAGGAAGATTGGAAATTGTTCTGTGTCTGTGGTATAATCTTTCCATGAAGGAAAGATGCGCACAAAGTTCCTGACAAAAATATAAGCTTCGTCTTCTAAACTGGGAAGAAGTGGAACAGGGGTCCTATTTCCTGCAATTGGGGCTCTCTCTCGTTCGAAAAGGGATTTGGCAACTGGATTTGGTGTACTCTTTGCTGGAATGGGGGTTTTGCGTCGTAGAGCTGGTGCTATGTCAACTGGCATCATCATACTATTTGATGCAGTTGGGGTCTGCTGAGTTGGGGCATCAGAGATAAGCAGTGTAGTAGGGCTAGAGTCTGCTAGAGCTGGGGGCTGCATTTTGTGGGTCTGGTGATATTGCAACTACACCTAATGGGCTATTTGATTTATCAGATGTCACTATCTTTTCCAAATACTTTGTTCGTGCTCCTCCGCGATCAGCAATCGCCCTCTTCCTTTTGAACGTCTGATACACAAGAACAACATTTGAATGGATAAATATGGTATGATGACAGATGGAATATGTACTAAAAATGGATAGGCAGGGCGTATTCACATACACGATGTGTAAACTAAGCTAATGGCAGCGCAACAAAGTAGAAGCAATGCAACGCATCAGTTGCAAGATATGTGCGACTAATATAACCTTGGAAAGTTAGAGCAAGCACCTTGATGGGTGAATAAGATAGGGCATCTGCCTCTGACTCCTCCACTAGGGAGCTACATTGACTTAGGTCTCCCTCTAGCTTAGAATCATTGTTAGGATCATTCTGAGCATGAATCTGTAGGTGGAGAGTGTTTGCATTGCATTGCATTGCATCCAGACTTGATTTCAGTCCCTTAATGCCAAGTTTGACAGCATGGCATTGTTCTGCTTTATTCTTTTCATGCGCGCAAGCTCATAATCATTATGATGTTGTTCAGTATCTGAGATTCATGAAAACATAAAAAGTAGTCAGATTATCTATGGAATGCATTGCGGATTCAACTCGGAAAAGTGTCTCCCTACAAACCCCTGCGTATACAAAGTTCATCCCCCAACCGTGCTGACCAGGCCACACACAGAAATACAAACCTCTTATGTCTCTATAACAGGCGGACACAATTTCAAAACTGAAGTAGGAACATTAGAATCATATCAAATTCGTATTTGAACAAATAAACTAAGGAATTATGAGTGGCATAATGTTTAGCTTCAAGGGTGGAGTGCTGGTAGTGCGACACAAAGCAAGTAGGAAGATTGTATTCCATGTAAAAGATCATAGTCTATGTAAAAGGTGAATATGACACTTTCTTTCTATACAATGTAGTGTTCATTGCCCACACATGATGGAAGAGATCACACAGATAAATACTATTCACTCATGTCTGCGGTTCCAGTATTTTGAAACAGGGTGGTCCACCCTAAAAGAATATTGACAACAAATATGACAAGGCAAGCATAGAGGTAGTGAATCAATCATTACTTGTGAGCTTACTAGGACAAGTATGCAGAATTGTAACTGCAATAAGAGACCGTCCAAAAATCTAAATCAAGAAGTTGGTCTAGTACTTATTGTTTGCAACTAATCAACGTGAATAATTGGATATCATATCGAATGAGTAAGAAAGACAAGTAAAATTGTCAACAAACCTGGCCTGCAGTAGTAATCTGGGTCAATGTCACTATGACCACAATCCAACATGACTAGTGTCTGTTCCTAGGGCTGGAATTTTAAAACCCTGTGAACTTTATAGGTACTAAAGATTACTGAAATATCTGAACCATTAAGTGTAGGTAGCACTCAGTACACAACAAACCCTAATGACAGTCCTACCTAACGAGTAATGAATCAATTAGAAAATGGGTGATGAGGAGTGGCTGCTGAGTGTTGAGGACGTATCTCAGGATAAATCGGGTTGGCTTAGTGGGTGCTACACGCCTGAGCCCTGAACGGATTGGGAAGGTAGGCATGACGGCACGCCCGGGCAGCGGTGATGCTGTTGGGCGAGCGGCTCCTGACCTCCTGTTAGTCCGGCGTCTCCTCCTAGAGTCCTGCCGTCTGGGGACGGCAAGTCGTCGGCGAGGCAGGTGGCTGGGGGAGAGTAGAGAATGGAAGCGCAGTAGAACAGAGGAGAATCGGGGTCTGGGCCGATCCAAAATCCCAGGTTGGGCCGCGGCCCACCGTGGGCACCCTGTAAATCCACATCCCAGCGGGGTACATGCATTTTCCAAACTAAATTAGGAACATTTAGCTGACCAATTAAACGACTCTGTTTCAATAATATCAGATTCGTATTTGAACAACTAAGCTTGTTTAGCTTGGTGGGTGGAGCAATGCTATTATGACACGAAGCACGTAGGTTGATCGTATAGTGATCATAAAAGGAGGGAAACCCTAAGCATGATCAATTAAACCCTATTATG
Source organism: Thinopyrum elongatum (assembly GCA_011799875.1). NCBI lineage: Eukaryota > Viridiplantae > Streptophyta > Magnoliopsida > Poales > Poaceae > Thinopyrum > Thinopyrum elongatum. The sequence continues at coordinate 116,690,332 of CM022302.1, read as the reverse complement.
ACTGTGCCATGGCAGATTTGAAGCTACAAACCGCAGAAATGCTATTTAGAAACCATTGTTTGCTTCGAACTAAGAACTAAATTCTAAGAGCTGAAAAGAAAGTACAGTAACCAAGTTACGATCTATTTTCTGGTTGAGATCAAAAAGTTGAGCAGATATGAAGTAGTACCACCTCTCTTGCGGTGCTGTGTAGGCATCGGGGGTGCGATGGCTATCGGTGGCATTGAAGCAGATCTATGACAGTAGACGGGTGCATCGGGGGATAAGTCCCATTGCGGTGGACGAGAAGGTCGTCGAAGCGGCCCCGACAGGGAGGACGACGGCGCCGATGAAGCGAGAGGACGCGATGCAAGGCTGCTGGTCCATCGCTGTGGTTGAGAAATGTCCATCTCTAGCAGTGGATGACGCGGCCTTGGTAGGCGCTCCGGCATGGTGGAGGACGACGGCGATGGATGGGGTGGAGTACGGCGGCGATGGATGGGGTGGCGGACGGAGGAGGCTGGTGTGGGGATGGTGTTCTAGTGGATGGTGTATGAATGGGAAAATGGAGGGAGAGGTATGGGGAACCATGTTTTTGGGACGCGCCTGTCTGAAATATGGGAAAGTTACGAACTTAGCCCCCGTTTAAAATTTGGACGTCTCGTCAGTTGGGGATAGGATGGTAATCTCGCATCTCCCCAATATTTGCCTAGAGCGATCTCGGGCAAGGAGAGGGTGTTTTGGCGCCCACGGTTGGCACCCACGGTGTATGAACGGGGCTGACAGGTAGGGCGGTTGTGTCATGTCTGAGTGAAGTTACAAACCTGCCCCTATTAAAAATATTTGCCTACATCAATTTCGGTCGAGTCGAGTTTGTTTTGCCGCCCACCGTGATGAATGGGGAAATGGAGGGAGAGACAGAGGTCTTTCGGACGAGCTTGAATCAAATGTGTTTGGCCGCCCATGTTTGGCGCCCACTGTGTCTGAATGGGCACAGAGGCGGTCGTGTCATGTCTAATTGAAGTTACTAACCTACCCCTATTGAGAGCAGTGGAAATCGGGCCGATGGATTGTCCGTGTGAGGGGTAGACAGTAATTTCCATCTCACAAACACTGGCTTTGGGCAGCCGACGTGGGAGTGGATATTTTGCCGCTTCTTTCAAATTTTGGGACAATAACCAATCACGTTTACCCTGGCAACTAAATTCGAATCCATCTTGTATTCTTATACGAATCTTTATAAATCATTCTATCTTTTTTTATATATCTTCAAAAGCACAAGAAAGATGTATTCCACTATCATATATGAATATGATTTACAAATACCGATACTCGAATTCAGAAGGTAGAATCCAGTTTAAGGTGAATTCGAATATTTGAAACCACTTTAAGTCCAACTCAAGTGTAACATGTATGACACACGCAGCATATAGTGTACCCCATTTAGATATGTACACAAGCGATATCTCAAGATTCAAAATACTGAGTCAATCAACCAATAATGTACAAAACTAACAGACATATAAACACTTATAGAGTATATGGATCAATAATATCAACTAACATACATAAGCCATGCCGCTGTACTTGTTTTGCTAGAAGAGCATCATTTTTTAGCAAAGCTAGTACAACATCTTGGCCCTTTCAGATGCGTGCCACTTAAGGACCATCTATACTACTATTATTGCTGAATGCACATCCAGCCCGATTGGCATATTTGTAGGTCTGGCATAGCAATCAAAATGAAATGTCTTAGAGTCTTATCAATTAATACATACTCGTGCTAAAAAAATTACAAACCAAAAAATAAAAACAATTATTACATGATCTCTAAAACAAATGGTTTGATCGATTACATGAACAAACAACACAAAGGTTATTCAACGACAAAAAAAACATTTCACCTATGATTTACCAAGAGGGAATTTAATTTCCTTTTTTCCTTCAGGACCTTAACAATGCGGTCAGTCTCAGCTTGCTTCGTTTTGAAATCCATCAAATATTTAATGGTTGTCTTGAGTACTGCTTGTGATTGTGTTGTTTGCTTCCTCAACATGTCAACTTCATCTCTAAGTGCAGAAGCAGAATCTCTTTCTACCAATAGTTTAGCCTCTAGAGCATCAGCAGTTGGCAATTCATGATGCATGATTGGGCCAGTGCCACTGCTGTGGGATGATACAACGTCCATGGGGCTAACCTGTTTTGCCATTAAAGTTCCAATTGGATTCCGAAAAGTTGAAGTTAGCGAAAGATCTCAACTGGGAGTTAGAACAGCAAACCAGTTAAACAAACAAGGAATTAAAGAGTTTTGATTGGATGGTGAAACATAGTTATTAACATCATTGTAACCGGTTGCAGTAGCAAAGCAGTTAAACAAACAAGTTTTGCAAAAGGTACCTGTTGTGGCATTGGAGTTTCTCTTGGATCATGAAAAAGTTGAGTAGCCAGTAACGTGATTAGAGCAACCGGTTGCAGCAGCAAAGCAGTTAAACAAACAAGTTTTGCAAAAGGAACCTGTTGTGGCATTGGAGTTTCTCTTGGATCCTGAAAAGTTGAGTAGTCAGTAACTTGATTAGAGCAACAAGTTAAAACAGCAAACCTGTTACACAAATATATTGTTGAAAATGTACCTGCTATGCAATTGGACTTCCAATTGGATCCTAAAAACTTGAAGTTGGTAAGATTATTACAACAACAAGTTACAGCAGCAAACCAGGTAAACAAGGAAGTTTTTGAAAACATACCTGTTGTGCCAACGGAGTTTCAGATGGATCCTGCAAACTTGAATGTTGGCAATTATAAATAAAGTGTTGCAAGAGCCATAAGAAACTAACATCAAACTAGTAAACTAACCAGTTTTGGCAACGTATTTAATTACACATGAACTAGTAAAACTAACAAGTTCTTGGCAACGAATTAAAGTAACAAGTCGGTACCGTTTACCAGCAATACAAATATCTGTAAATATCTTTGATGTAAGCAAAATGATTCCGACACACACACACACACACACATACATATAAGTTAAAAAGACATTGTCCCTCATATAAACCTGACAGTTGTCTGTCTATGAACATGCAAACATTACTAGTGCTACAAGTGATAACAGCAAACCATTTAAACAAACAGGGTATCAGAACATAAATTACACTTGAATTTTGCTGCACTCTAGAAGTACATATGACCAGCTATCTATGTGCTTAAGTAGCTATTTAAGTTCAGGAAAACAGGTAATTCTTAACAGTAAGTATTAAACTCATAGATAGGCGCAGTATATAATAGGATTAATAGGCTATGACATTATGTAATCAGTAGAAAACTAAATTAAGCCAAGCAATGTAATTGAACAATTTTGCAATCAGTGGCTAACTAAAATTCCGAGAAGCAGGTAACTGAACTTATGCTAGCTCTTTGTACAGGCACACTGCAACTTCTTTTTCGCTTACAAGGTTCTACAAAGGAGTCCATGGCATCAATTGCTTGGATGCACAGTCCCAATACTTCTTTCTTCCCACACTGCATTGGTAAGTAGAATGGTTAATCTGATAAGATGGTGCGTCCTTGATATGTTATATGAGGACGGGTTGTCAGACTAGTTGTAGGAACACACATCACACTGGCTTTTACTATATATTTCATGCAATTAGATTTGGCATATCGAGATCTAAGCAATCTACAATAGGATGAAAAGACTGCCATCCTTCACATTATCGGCGAACTCAGGTCATAGAAACAAGCAATTCAACCATTCTATTGGTAAATCAAAAGCGCCACTGGAATATTTTTCACTACCCCAATCATACACGCAAAAAGGGGCGACGCCACCATAGGGGCTGGTATGGGCGGCTGCATCGGGTGGCTGGAAAGTGCGCACCTAGTTTGAGTCGTCCAGGTTGGCCCAGGCTAGTTTTGTTCGTCCCAGCGCACGAGCAGGCAATGTAAAAATGAAAAAAAATGTTTCAATTTGGATGGGCCAATAATGTAAGTGCAAGGCAGGCCCTATAGCAGGCTCGCAGCCCAATCAAGCGCCTTCCATATCGATCGACAGCAGGAAAAATCCCCAATTTGTTCTCTCCAACCTCCAGTCTAGTTCGCTCCTAACCTAGCCGCCGCTGGACAGACCGACACAGCACTTCCTCGTGCCCTCATTGGACGCCGGGCGCCGGGCTTCAAGCGAATGGAAGTTGGAAGGACAAGAAGATGAAGATCCAACCCTAGGTGTAGCCTGTGTGGGAGGCAGCAGCGGCAGTACGGGCATGGCATCGAGCTTGAGCAAATGGACAATCGTAGCTTGCAAGAGCAGCATGCAGAATGAGCAGGTACATCACATCCCTGATTATATCGAATTCAACTGTTCAATTTCTGGTCAATAGTTAAACCTGACGGTTTTGTAAAACTGCTTGTATGTAGGGAATCTATAAGAAAATGAAACCAATTTCTGCTTATTTTATAACTCCCCAATCAATACTGAACTGACTGAACCTGATGTGTCTAATCAAGTTTCCGGTGCGAACATACAAGCTCATGTTGTTCTTGAGCCTGAAGTGTCTAATGAACAGACTGCTAATGAAGGATTTGATGCAAACATTTTACATGCTCGTGGTGATGAACATATAGTGTCTAATGAGGGATCTAATGCAAGCATTTTGCAAGCTCCCATTGAAGGATTTAGTGTCTAATGATTGTCTGCTATGTTGAGAGAGAGAGATAGAGATTTGCAGGAATTGATGACAAGCAAATTATAGTACATTTTCATGGCTTGAGGAAACATTGAGGCCATCTACCAGAAAGTCCCCGTATCATGACAACCTAGCATAAATACTTTTCTAATCTGTTGTTTCAAACTGTTGGCATACTTGTGTAGGATAGATTTATTGATATGCAGTTTGCGCACTAGTTATAGGTGCAATTACACTTGGATATTTTCAGCCAGAGAACGAATAATTCAAGCAGGTACAGTCCATGTTAGTAGTCGTTGTACACCATGTTGCATTTTGTGTTTTTTGGTGCTTACATCATTTAGTGTTTTTTAATCTGGAACTACTTTGGATCATTAGCTGGTTTTCAAAGTGCATGTAGCTTCACATTTCTCAAGTTATGTTGATTTCCGGAGTGCAAGTGCCTTTGTATTTTTTAAGTTAAATTTTCGCCCCTGGTAACTTGAATTCGTGGATCCGCCACTGCACACAAATCATACACGCATGCCAGTACGAATTAAATGAAATGCAGGGACTTACGCTAGCTCGTTGTACAGGCTCACTGCAGCTCTGCTTGCGCTTGGGATGTTCCATGTACAAGTCCATGTTACCACTTGCTTGGATGTGTAGGCCTTGTGCTCCTTGCATCCCCCTCTGCATTTTTGACACGGCGAATGGTTGATCAAATGAGAGGAATTGACCTTGCTGTTGTACCGAAGGACAGGTACTTACAAGGTTATACCGGGGTGCAGGATGTGTACCAGATCTTGTAGCGCCGTCATGCTTCACTAAAAAATGGTTTTGCTTGTTTCAGGTGATATCTCCAGAAGAAATAAGAGTTAAAGTCAGGGTTGCATAGGCGTGTAAGCTAAGAGAGCAGTAAAAGGATATCCAAACATTGTCGGAACAGTCCACAAGGGAGTGATATGTGGATACCTAGTTTGGGCTTGCGTTTGGGCATGCTCGCCCAGCTAGAGTGCGGGTCACTTCAGAGCCGTTGAGGGTGATGCGCTGGCATTGGCTGGCCGCGTACGGATGCAAATCTCAAGCGGCAGTGGAGCGCTATGATGCAATGGAGGAGGCCGTTGGTGAAGCACCAACGGCGCCGGTGGGGGTGGGGGTGGAGGTGCGACGATGTTCTCAATGAAGTGGCCCCAGTGAGGTGGGAGACGGCGTCAATGAAGCACACCTGATGCGGTGGAAGTCGGTGTCTGTGAGGCACATCGGCTGCGATGGCCGACGTTGTGGGTGCACCACCCAGTGCGGTGGACGAGGGGGTAGATGAGGTAGCTCCAGTGCAGTGGTGAAGCGCGACCATTGTCTTCGTCGTCGTCGCCCGGCACAGAGGTGGGGAAAGAGACGAGACGAAGGGTGATTCGACTTTTGCTTGGGTTGGCGGCAAATTAGGGATTTGAGAGCTCTGGGCGCGAAAGGGGATGGGGGAGAAGGGAGATTTTGTAGGGCTGGAACTGGGGCCGCCAGATATTTCAATCCGAAACGTGGAAAGCGCGAACTTTTTTTGTGGTCGTTCTTTTTTTTTGAGCGGAGGGGGGGAGGGGGTAGGTGCTAGCATCCGTACGACACACGCGACCACCACAACACGACCCTGGTCTGCCTGGTGCGCCTACATTTGAGAATGCAAACGAATCTTCTTTCATTGGCAAACAAATCTTGTACTATGTATTACCATGCCCGTGTTTTCCTTGCAAATAATTAGTCCTTCGAAATGAGATACTATGAATAAATTAATGAGGAGTTCTTCGAATTAGAGTCTGTTTGTCACATAGCGATATCCAATTCTAACGTGGATTTCGCATTTCACGGTATCCATGCTACTTTTTAATACAAAATCATATATGTATAAGATGAACACCATGGCAGTGAGAAAACTTTGTATGGATTCAAGCATATGACCACACACATAACAAAAAACTACAACAATCGAGTCAATATCAACTTTTCCAAACCTAGCATGGCACGGATTTGAAATAAATACGGAAGCCATATGCATGGTCCTCAATTCAAATATTACAATTTACACTAAATTGAAACGTCAATATTAAGTCTAGTACTATATGCATTCAAATGTTGTTTTTAGGTCCCCCTGGCACACACGCTACATACTTCCTCTATTGATCAAGCTTCCTCTTCTAACCACCTTACAAAGCTATTGGTTTCTGCATGTTCATTCTTTCTCTCCATGTTTCGATCTCTAACTCTCACACACCCGCCATTGCACTCCATGCCGAGCTCTCTCTCTCTCCCCCTCCCACCCTCTCTCGGTAGATACATGCATTGCCTATCTAGAACCCCCCCCCCTCTCGTGCGCATGCACGCACATTGTCTATCTAGGTCACTCTCGAGAGACCGTCTCACTCTTTCTTCTACACAGCGGCCCACACTCGCTTAATCTCTCTCTCTCTATCTAAGTCTCGATTAACCTCACTTTCTCTCACACACAAATAATATATCTCCCTGTTCGGGCCTCAATCGACACACTCTATACTCTCTCATGCAGATTGTCTATCTAGATCAGTTTCTCCAAGCCATTCCACTCATTCGACCTCATGGCGGCCCACACTCTCTCAATCTTTCTCTCTCTCCTCTCTCTCTCTCTCTCTCTATGCATGTATCGATTGACCTCGCTCTTTCTCACACACAAACGATATATCTCCATGTTTGGGCCTAATTCGACTTATTCATAGTGTATACTCTCACACGGACACTGTCTAATCTAGGTCACTCTCTCCAACCTGTCTCACTCTTTCGATTGCATAACGACCCACACCCGCTCAATCTCTCTCTCTTTATCTATGTATCGATTGACCTTCCTTCCTCCCACGCACAAACGATATGTGTAACTGTCTGTGGCTGGATCATCTCTCAAGCTCTCTCTTACAGCTCTCACCCTTCCCAAAAGCTCAATCGGACAATATCTATCCACAGCATAAATATCTTTTCAACGAATGTCGGGGCACACTCACTTTGCCTCTATCGATGTCTCGATTGACCTCGCTTTCTCACGCCGTCTCTTCCACACATTGAAGCTACCTCTCCATCCTTGGCAGAGCCGGAGCTAAACATTGCGAGGGGGACTCCAACCTTCGATTAATTTGTGAAGGCATTTATTCCGGTGGGTTTAGATTATATTTTTGTAGCATTCTCCCCACACCTACTCCCAACACCGTTGCAACCCCCGCCCCTCCCCCAATTGTTTTCCCTCTGGATCGATCACCGCTCTCTCGCACGCCCTTTCTAACCTTCCACGTCGCACCATGGTATTTTTGCAAAAAAACTCTGGTGTTCTCTTTAATTATTACAAATAAGCTACAAACTACACACCCGAAGTCCACCTGTAATGGAACAAATTTCGACCCAGAAATTAAAGTGCTACAAACAACACACCAGGGGGCACAACTGTCATGGAGCAAATTTGGACCCATATCTACACCCCTATATAGTGTGCGAATAACTTTGATAGATGGTCGTTGCATGAAGCCAATCCGACGATGCAGAGATGGCAAACTCGAGCACCACTGGCCGTTGGATATCTTCTACATTCCAACACATTCTTCCACATGTACAATCTAGAAGACTGCATGGTTGAACTTAAGCATAATGCACAAACCTCAAAACACAAGCAGTTCTCCTTTGTTCTAGAATCTTCTGTATCATAATTGCCCAATTTTCTTTTTTCTAAATGAATTGCCATTATTTGTTTTTACTTTATGCTCTACAATGCACAATTCCATGAATCTTAAAATACATTAACTTTTTTATAAAACTTATTGATTTTGAATGAGATGAACTATAAGAATTAAACGAACATCTACATCATGCATATATGAATCAAAGCTTACATGCTATGGTGCGGTATTTATTCATAATTTGGTTGCCAAATCTCATGCGTGCAATGCACATGTACCTTACTAGTATAAATTAAAAATGAAAAAGGACGAGGATCGAACATGTGACCAGGGCCTTCAAGCCGCACATCAATAGGCAACATAGTAGCAATGTTTGTTGTACTCCCCTTTGTTGATATAATGTTTTTATATTACCACAGCCCATTTAATGGATAACATGTTTTTATATTAACTTTAGTACATTAGTGGGACCGGCTCGTGAGCACGTACTATTCCACTTCACTTACTGGTGGGTTCCATGTCTGCTATCTCTCTCTCCTCCGCTTCTACGTTTAGACGCACGGGCAAACACGAAGAACGCGTGGGCGGTGTGGCCGTTGACCGAATCTGGACGCGTTCACAAGTTACGGCACCAGTTTCACGTAATACTAGTACTAGCATTATATGTAACAAGTTTAGGAACAAAAGTGACCATGATGGAGAAGTTAGGCTAGTAGTATCTACTAACAATTAAATGCGTGGATAAATAGATGAATCGCCTAGTGCTCGAACAAGGGGACTGCTCGTGCCCTACAAATGTTTGGAATTGACTTCCCTAAAAATATATTTGGAATTGACGTGGTATTTAATATGAAATGTTTGCGATGATGTTTTATATTTAATTTGATACGGCTCTAGCAGAACATTCAATCGATCAAACCATAGATTTCATTCAGTCTGACTGCGACTTTAAATTCATACCACGATCGAACTAAAATAAACGCAAATGATAAATCCCAAACGTTCGGATTTTAAGCATGGCAATTCGAACGTTTTTCATGGCATATTTAGATCACGCGGTGACTGCGGAGGCGTCTTGCGGCGGGAAGCGGATCCTCTGCCGTGCTCTGTGTGTCGTCGGGCCACTGACCGGCGGCGACGGCGGTGTCTTGCGCCGTTGTTGGCGTACTCCTGGACATTGGCCCTAGCTTCAAGGAAGGCCAGAATGTTCTAGACTTCGGTCTCCAGGAGCCAGTCAACTGGCGGGAGGAGGCGACTGGCATTGGTGCAAGGAAGCGGTTGACGGCAGCGATCCATGCCGCTGAGGGGGCACTGGCACCGGCGCGGGGACAGGCTTTGTCAACGGCACAGCGGAGACATTCATGTGCACGGGCACCGGCACGGGCACGTGCATTAGTGCATGCGCAGGCGCATGCGCTGGCAGGTGCATGGGCGCGTGAAAGTCAGTGGGGACCTCGTGGAACCCCGTGGCTTCAAGCTCGGTGACAATGTGCGGCTCCCAGGCCATCAATGCCACAGGGATGGGCACTGGCGTAGTCGAGGCGACGGGAGCTGGAACGGGAGCAGGGACAGGCGTGGCATCTTCCCGCAAGGCCAGTTCAAGCTCGTCCCAAAGCGCCTTATGTTCTTGAGACTCCGGCTGGGAGTCTTCCTCAGGAAATTGGAAGACTAAGGGCAGACCATCATGATGCGGCATGGCGTACGGTGAGGTCAAGCTGGTTGGAGGTAGACAACAGGAGAATCCAAGGGGAAGAGAGAAGATTGTAGTGGGACCGGGGAGTGCGGGGGTGATTTAAACTGCGGCGCCGTCGCCATTAAAAGTGGGGGCAGTTGGTAGGAAGGTGGGCGGCGGAGCCTGGTCAAATGGCTCGCCTCCCAGTGAGCCTGCATAGCGGCCTACTTGCATGCCTCCCGGTCAGCAGGCGCAGCGGTCTGCTTGCACGCCTCCTGTTGATGCACACGCTTGCTGAGACGACACGTGCCGATGAGAAGCGGGACTTGTGGCGGCACGTAGGTCTAACGCCATGGTTTGAATAGTGAAACCGTTCGTGTTAACATGACATGTCTTTGTTCCAAAATACCATGGCTCTTCATTTGTGCAACTTTTCATAAGCCGCTTGTCTCAAATTGAACCAAAAAAATATGACAGCCTATTTTTGCCATATCACGTGACCATGCTCAGTTTCATGAATTTCAGGTCAGTTTTGGATTTTCTGGAATTTAAAATCCAGGAATCGAAACAATATCATAACCTGCATCATGAAATAAATTTTCAAGCCATACATCTTTACTGTTGTAGATGTTAATATTTCTTAAGAAAGGATTTGGTCAAATATTTTGCTTAGTTAGACTTCAAACAAGTTATATATGTAGAGTAAAAAGATAATCCCTCCGTACCAGTTGCATTGCCTGATATAGTAACTCTAGTAGGCACGAACAATGCACGAACAGAATCAACAAACGGAGCTCCATTCTGTGCTCATCCTGGTGTAGTACTATTAGTACCAGGCAATGGAGTTGACGGGTGACCTTGGGTAGCGGCGACCAACGGAATTGAACCGTGCTCGACACGGTAGGTAATGTGGGCTAGTTACTAAAACATCCCTCCATTGTTCATCGGTTGTCATTATGGACCGGGGACATGAGGGGAATTTCCTAGGGCTGGAATTCTGGCCGCCAGATATTTCGACTAGAAACGCGGAGGCTCGAGTGGAGGCGCGAAGTTTAATATCGCGGTTCTTTTGGTTGGGGTTGGCTAATGTGCGTACCACGCACGCCACCACCAGGACACGAGCCCTGGTCTGGCTGGTACGCCGTCGGGTGCAACCGTTCAAGAATGCGAAAGGAATCTTTTTTTTAAATTCCCGAATGAATCTATATGTATTACAATGCCCATATTTTCCTGGCAAATAACTGGTCATTCCAAAAGGCACGGTAATTGATTTATGACAAGTTCTTGAATTAGAGTGAGTTTGTGATATAGTGATCTCAACATGGATGTATGACCATGCACGTATGACACGAATTCAAAACTAAAATGTAAGCCATGCATGGTCCTCAATTCAATATTTGAAATGCACAATAAATTGAAACATGAATATTAAGTCTAGTACCATGTACATGCAAATGTTGTGCTTAGGTCTCTCCATCAACACCCCCCCGGCCCCCAACCACCAAACATACTTCATGTATCGATCGATCTTCATTTCTTTGTTAATAGAGCTATTGGTATCCAATACACACGCGCTCATTATTTCTCTTCACGTTTCGAACTCCATTTATGTCACACCCGCCCACACACTCTCAACAAATGTATTTCTCACACACAACCTCGTCGTGCTCTCCATCACAATCCCTCCCTGTCTCTCTCTCAAGACACGTACGTTACCTTTGTAAAACACCTTAACCATGCGCGCACACACAAAGACTATCTAGGCCACTCTCGGTAACTATCTCCCTCCAGCCCTCACTGCAGCTTTGTGGCACGATATCTCAGTGTATCATCTTTAACATTCGAGTGTACGCTAGGCTACACTCACTCGATCTCTCCCTCTATAAATGACTCGATTGACCTCACTTTCTCGTGTCATCTCTCTCACACCTAGACGCTCCCACTACACCTCTTACATAGGTGGAGCTATGTAGACTGTCGGGGGGAAACCCCTCGACCTTAGATAAATTGTGAAGCTCTGTTTAGGATTGTTTGGATTATATTTTTTGAACATTATATTTGTCCCCATCCTGCCAAACACCGATGGGTTATGCACCCCTCGTGAGAATATCATGTGCCCCCACACCTTAGATGCTATATGGTGATATGAGTTCCTTAGAGCGTGTAGATCTGAGATATAGCGGCTCACAAGATGTCTTAATATTTTTACAAGAAACCTTAATGAGTTTGGGAATTGCACACAATTAGTACCAAAACTACTCAGATGCCCTTGGATCCCATATCCAATGGCCTTGAAGCTCGTATCATCGTAGCATCTAAGATGAGGGAAGACCTCATATTCTCTTGTGTTTAAGAATATATCACGTGCTACCACACCTTAGATGCTGTGGTGATACAAGCTCCTCAGAGCCGTTGGATCTGAGATCCAATGACTCCTTGGTAGTTCAAATGTTTTTGCAGAAAAGCCCCCAAAGAGTTTGGGTGCAGCCCACAAGCGCAAAGACTACTCAGATGCCATTGGATCTCAGATCGAACGACCTCGAAGCTCGTAGCACCGTAGCATCCAAGCTGCGAGAGCACCTGATGTTTTCTCGCACGGGGGAATATGAGGTGCTCCCACACTGTAGATTCTATGGTGATACAAGTTCCCAGGAGATCTAACGGCTCGTAGTAGGAGGTTTGAATGTTTTTGCAATATAGGCCTCAAAGAGTTTGGGAATTGCGTAGAAAGTACAAATACTACGCACATGGCATTGGATCTCAGATCCAACGACCTAGATGCTCATATCATCGTAGTGGCTAATTAAGCTGTGGGGAGCACCTAATATGAGCTACTGGGAGCCGTTGGATCCAAGATCCAGTGGCTCACACGAGGCTTGAATGGTTTTTTGCAAAAAAAACCTTGGAGAGTTTGGAAATTGCGCATATTTACAAAGACTACTCCCAAGCCATTGGATCTCAGATCCAACGACGTAAAATCTCGTATCACCATAGCATCTAAGCCACGTGGAGCATGTGATATTCTATGCCGCTGTCATTTTTGTTCCTAAACTTACAAAATACGTGTAAATGGTGTCGTAACTTGTCTAACCGCGCAAAGTGTTTGTGCAAAAAAAAACATCCTACACTAAAATATCGGAACAACACACGGGAGGCCCACTTGTCATTGATCAAATTTGGACCTAAAACTAACAAATCTGAAGGAAGAGATTCGAACCGGCAACCTGGAGTTCAAAGCGTACGTTGATAGCCTGAAACCGCAACGGTTGTTGGCTTTGTCGCATAACTTGATTTTATACAGTATTACGTTGGGTAGAGTAGAGGGAGTGGCTCGTCAACAGGTGCATTAACGTTGACTAACTTACTGGTGGGTCCCATGTATGCCATCTCTCTCTCTGCTCTCCATCTAGTAGTACAACATTTAGACGCACAAGCACACACAAAGAGCGGCGCGAGCTTGCTGTGGTGTTATTATAACTAAAAAAATGCTTGGAAAATAAATGAATCGCCTAGAACAAGAGAAGTTGTGGCTGGTCGAGATGGAGCTAACCACACCTATCCACCGTGCCACGTTAGCATGATGAAGCTATGTGGCTAGTGGGGTGTTTTTGATCGACTGGCTAGGTCCCAAGGTCGAACCATAGGTAGTTTGATAAAGTTTATTTTTACATGTACATTTTTCCTTCGTGCCGAGACGTGGCACACCCTACCGCGCATTTTCTGGGTCCTCCCGGGTGGTGCACGCATATTTTCTTCCTTGCCGAGACGTGGGATGCCCTACTACGCATTTTATGGGTCCTCCTCGATCATAGCACCGAAGCAAGTAAATGAGTCATCAAATCACAAAAGCCCACCTTTCCCGCCGAGTACATCAGTGAAGCACGGTGGCTACCTAGTTGGGCTAGTGCGACTGATTAGCTAGGCCACCGCCACATTTGTTTTCTCACCCCTTTTTTTTCTCTCCTTGCTGGTAGGTGAATTTAAATATGCACCGCTGCGTTGCACTGGTATTTGGGTGCGGCAGGCGCCGCAGGATTTTTATTTTTTTGATTGACGGGAGCAGGCGCGGCAGCAATTAGTCATGATGACTTCGCCTGTAAAACCCACTGCTCCTTGAAGTGAAAAGTCATCGACTGGTGTTTTCCCATGGTGAAAACCAAAATATTCACCCTGCTCCTCGGCTGGCTCCCTCCGCCTTCCCATAGATTGCATTGCCTTTCAGCCGTTTCGCCCCCTTTGCTTCCTCTCGCCATTGCTTCTACCTGGTTCCATGGCGGCGCACCAGATGATGGACTCTGAGGTGAGGCGCCTAACACAGGCGCTCCATGCCAAGGATGCGGAGCTCAGGGCCAAGGACATGGAGCTTCGTGAGCTCAAGGAGGAGAGGAGTGCCATGCTCCTCCTTTATGTGCGGGAGTTCATCGTACTTCAAAAGCGGCAGGCGTCCACTACAAAGATGCTCATGGCATCGGCGGCGTTGCTGCAGAAAGTGGGAGATACGATAGGCGGTCAGGCGAGCCAGCTGGAGCGTGAGCGGGAAGTAGGCCCCTACAACTTACCGGCAACCAATCAAGTGGTTAGTGCAACACTTGTGGGGCAGCGGGAAGTGGATGAAGGGAGAACCACAGATACTATTCCCCCCGAAGAAGGAAGTGAACCAGTCGCGGCAAGGTTGGACATAGATCAGGAGGAAGAAAAGCAGGATAATGAAGGCAATCCCAGGACCACGACAAAGAAGAAGGTAGTACATCGGTCAGTTTACTTTGTTAGCTCCCTGTTGCAGGGGGCTAGGTCAAGGTACTCTGGAGTGCAAAAGTTGATCTTCGGCCTCATCATGGCCTCAAGGAAATTGCGCCACTACTTCCAAGCCCACGTGATCACAGTTGTCACTCGTTTCCCTTTGCAACACATACTAAGGAACCCAGAGGCCACCGGCAGAATAGTGGAGTGGGCATTAGAGTTGTCAAGCTTTGGTCTGAAGTATGAGAGTACCTCAACCATTCAGAGTAGGGCACTGGCAGAATTCATTTCGGAATGGATGCCTACTCCAGATGAAGAGACACCAGAGACAGTTATCCCCGGTAAGGAGGCGCCTCAGGAGTGGATCATGTATTTTGACGGTGCCTTCTCATTAAAAGGAGCCGGAGCTGGCGTGCTCCTTGTTGCACCCACTAGAGAACACCTCAAATATGTGATCCAAATGCATTTTCCCCGGGAGAAGGCTACCAACAACACTGCGAAATATGAAGGGCTCCTTGCTGGGCTCAGAATTGCAATGGAATTGGGAATTAAGAAGTTGATCATCCATGGAGAATCACAGCTCGTAGTGAGACAAGTAAACAACGATTACTAGAGTCCATTGATGGAGGCATATGTAGAGGAAGTGAGGTAGCTGGAGGAGCATTTTGATGGATTGCAAACAGAGCACGTGCCATGTGCGGAAAACAGCATTGCTGATCATCTGTCAAAATGCGCTGCACAAAAGCTTCCTGTGGAACCAGGGACTTTTGTTCTCCACGTGGCTCAACCCTCAGTAACCCCGACAACGATGGCCAGAAAAGGAGGAAATTGGACTCCAGCAAGCATCTCTCGGTAGGACCCCCCGAAGTCCCCGGTAGAGAGGCTGCCGGGAATAACTCCACTTTGCCAGGTGAGCAGCACCGTCCCGCCGAATTACAAGTTCTTGCGGTTGAGATTTGCGCTCCCACGAATGGGGAGGTGCCATTTGTCCTTGTTGTCGAGCCTCAAGCTCCAACTTGGGCACGACACATAGTCCACTACCTCCAAATAGGAGAACTTCTCGAGGAACAAGAAGAAGCCGAGAGAGTAGCCCAGAGGGCCAGTATGTACCAATTTGTCGATGACACGTTGTACAGAAGGAGGCCCAACGGCGTGAAATTGAAGTGCATTTGCCGGGAAGAGGGGAAGGAACTGTTGGCAGAAATACACAAAGGCATGTGCGGCTCCCATATTGGATCAAGAGCCTTGGTTGGAAAAGCTTTCCTGCAAGGTTTCTACTGGCCCACGGCCCTCCAAGATGCGGTTGAGCTAGTCACCAGATGTGAAGCCTGCCAGTTCCACTCCAAGAAGATCCATCGACCTGCTCAAGCTCTCCAGACGATCCCTTTGTCATGGCCATTTTTTGTCTGGGGGCTCGACATCTTGGGCCCCTTCCCCCGTGCTACCGGGAGCTTTGAATTCTTGTACATTGGAATCGACAAGTTTACAAAGTGGCCGAAAGTGGAGCCTGTGAGGAAGGTATTCGTACAATCAGCTATCAAGTTCTTGAAAGGATTGGTGTGCCATTCGGGAGTACCCGCCAAAGTTATCACTGACAACGGCACCCAATTCACAAGTCGCGCCTTCATGCAATACGTTCAAACCCTCGGAAGCAAGGTTTCATTTGCCTCTGTTGCTCATCCAGGAGCAATGGATAGGCTGAGAGGATGAACGCTGAAGTGCTGCGTGGGCTCAAGACAAGGACTTTTGATAAGATGGAAAAGTGTAGCAGACGCTGGATTGACGAGCTGCCGATGGTTCTTTGGTCCCTCCGTATGATACCAAATCGAGCTACCGGCCAGACTCCCTTCTCCCTAGTCTATGATGCAGAAGCAGTGATCCCCACTGAACTCATATACGGGTCACCTCGAGTATTTGCCTACGATGAAGTAGAGCAAGAGGAGCACCGGCATGACGATGCCGTGCTCCTTGAGTAGAACCGTCTCCGGGCTGTTGTGCGTGCTGCACCTTACCAGCAAGCCCTGCGACACTATCACAACCGCAGGGTCCATGCCCGGAGCCTTGAGGAAGGCGACCTTGTCGTTAGGCGTGTTCAGTCCACCAAGGGTTCCAACAAGTTGACGCCGAAGTGGGAGGCCCTTACCGGGTAGTACGAGTCACCAGACCTGACGCAGTCCGTCTGGAGACCGAAGATGGCATCAAAATGCAAAACTCATGGAACATTGAGCATCTTCGCAAGTTCTACCCGTAAGGCACGGCTGCTGGGCCCTGCCCCGGCAGCCACCCTTTTGTACAAGCCTTGCCAATGCGCATGTAACCCTTTGTAAAAAGCCAGGCGCAGACCCTAAGCATAGATAATAAAACGAAGCGCTGGCGCCCTAAAAACATGCATGCATGATTAGCTTAGCATAAACTTGCCATGGTCATTTAGATGAGGTCATATGCTGCTATGTTTTCCCTACACTTACTACAAGGCTCTTGTCCCAGACTTGATCCTGGGAAGAAGAGACAGAAAGCAAGCTTACATATCGATCCCCGACGAGCCGAACAGATAAGTTTATTTTTATCCATACATGTCTCTGTAAGAAGAAAACTTGTGCATAGAAGAAACCTTGTCACCTTCAAAACATTTGTGCTCCCATCCTTTGATCCAAACATTGTTTCGGTCAAGATGGTTGTAGTGGCATTTGACAGAGAAGGATTGACAAGAAGCCGGTTCCCTTCTGTAGTTTTAAGCCCAGCAGGCCAAGCCCCGAGGCAACAACGGAGGGCACCGGCAAGATAGCTTGCCGGGAAAACTTGTTTACTTAAAAGTATAGAGGTATTCCTCCTCTGCATGGGTAAAATACATGCACAAGTACCCGGCAAGGCTTGTCTTTTCATTAATATGCAGATAAAACAAGTACAAACCTTACAGAGCGCAAACATGGATAAAAGAGATTACATATTTAAGAATAAAATTTGGCAAATGCCTACATGTTTTAGATCGAAAAAAGGATAAGTGCCTGGTAATCCCTTTCTTGTCCCTCTCCTCCTAGGAACTACGGTGGGAGGCGAAGAGGGCAAAAGGAGTGCCTGGGCAGAAGCCCAGCCTGACCCCGTCAAGGCCTGCGGGACGCAGCCTGACAAGATCGGGAGGGTGCGGACGAAGGTGATGGGCGGGAAGAGCAGCTAGGCGATGCCCTGGTCACCGCCACTAGGTCCAGCAGGACATGACAGCGTGGACACCGGCAGGAAAGACGAAGCCGGAGTCTGCGGGAAGCCTGCCGGGGTCCAGCTGGAAGACTGCTGGAGGAGGCGGAGACACCATCCACACCCAACACCCCGGAAAATCGCCTTGCCGGGGAGAAGATGCAGGTGCAGATGGTGGTGCTGTCGGCCTCCCGCTGATGGTGACTGTGCGGCTGGTGTTCAGCCGGGGTCGGAGCCGTCGTCCTCCCCATCGGTGCTACCGTCATCACCGTCACTGTCCTCCTTGTCGCTGCCGCTCGAGGAGGAGCTTTCGTCGTCAGTTGAGCTCTCCGCGTAGCACCCTAAGTGAGCCCCCGAACGCCCGAAGACCTTGACGGAGAGCAGGGTGGCATCTATTAACATGAAGTGAAGGACATGCCCCGCCGCCAAGATATGGGCATGAGCGAAGGTCTTCCAGCCAAACCGGAGAAGCATGACGTGAGGTGCAGGGAACTTTACGTCCGCCCGCATGCTGCCATTGCAGCAGCCCCTCATGTGCAGCCTCAGCCCCGGCAGCTGTTCAACCTCCATCACCCTTGCGAATGGAGATGTAAGCCTAAGACGACTGCGCGGGGGCCCGCACAGCTTGACGATGAATTCCAGCGGCTGGTCCCTGACATGGCCTTCGTTCAGGCCCAGGGCAACTGGAGGAAGAGCGATCAAGGCACCGCCCCACCCTTCTCGCCCTCGGGCGCCACGGTGGCCACGTCCTCATCCTCTACCACCTCCTCCTGCACTGGGCTCTGCCCCTGCATCCCCAACGGGAGGAGGGAGGCATTGTCGAGCAGAAATCCTCGTCGCCACTGCTGGGATACCACCACGCCCTCTCCCCCTTACCATGATGGAGAGAAGATGTCAGAAGGAAGGAGTAGGAGATGGGTGTGAGCGAGCACCTCGCCCACGTTCCGTTTTATAAGCGAACGGGATCGGGGGCTGGCTCCTTACCCAGGAGGCAACCACCCCGCTCCACCAATCCAACTACTCTGCGTCACCAACAGTGCACAGAATCAAGACCGACCTCCTGCGCCTATCCGTGGCGCCTGGCTTTCTGCCATGGCACTCATTCCCGTGCCCTCCGTGTCCGCTACCAACCCTGCGCAATGCATGCAGCATACGTTGCGGAAACGGCAGGGGCGGGGGGACTAGTGGAATGACAGTTACCGCCCTGTGAACGTGGGGTGTGGGTGGCCCATAGATCGTGGCATAAATCTCCCCCACGACGTCTTGCATGATGCACAGGAAAACCGGAAACGAACTCAAGCACAGGTTAATGAAGAAGCAAGGAAAATACCAAGGAGAGAGCCTACACAAGCGCCCATGCCTGTGTACCTGATAGGGCCTACCCCAACGGTGCTTGGCAGCATGTTCGTGCCAGGCCTGGGGGCTCCTGTTGGTGCAACAAACCTTCACTTATGTTTCCCAGACTGTACACAGGCGCGATGGCGAGGGTGCAACAGCGCCAAACTCCCAAGACAAGCCAAGGGAACAAGATGTCACTAAGAAAAGACCTCCCTTACCTGGCCGGCGAGCCTGGTCAGGTCGAGGCCTCACCAAGAACAAGCCCAAAAGATTTCCCTGGCAGGCTTGCCGGGGCCGCCAAGGGCAAATCTCCCCGCCAAGACTCGACCGCTCCACCGCACAACGACGCAAGTCACTTATCAGTGTGGTGTCGAGCCCCCAAGTGATTAAGTGGCTGTCATTTGGCACGTGGCAGCCATTTGGAAGGGAGATTCCCCCTATATGACACCCGTCCAGAGGCATGTCATGCAGACAGGTAGAAGATGGTTAAGCGGCGCGACAGGCTTGCCGGGCTGCATCCTCAACGTGATACCTAGAAGTGCATTTAATGCACTTTGTCCTAACTGCCAGAGTTAGGTATGATAGCACTGTTGGCTATCTAATCAGTAGATAATGACTGTTTTGCCATTGTGGTAACCCCTTAGCCTATAAAAGGAGGGCCATGGCAACCTAAAAGAGGATTCAGACCCTTGTACAGTCATACGTGCATAGCTGCTGCTCCCCGAGGCGACCTTGCCGGGCTTGAGCGCTGCATTTCCACTACAGTCCTCCTTCCAATCCACCAAAGCAGGAGTAGGGTTTTACGCTTCTCAATGGCCCGAACCTGGGTAAAATCCACCAGCGTCACCTCTGCCATGCTGTTCCATGGCTTCTGCTCTTTGTGCAACATGATCTCCTCCCTACCGAACCATAAGGGGCTGAGGGCCCCATAAGTGACCGTGTTCCAGCATGACATATGGTGGGGGCGGAGCTGGACAGGGAGGGGTTGCGGGCGCCCGTGGCCATTGCCGGGCGAATCCTCTCAGGGCTTCGTCACGGGAATCCATTCATGCCATTGGACGCCGTCTTTGACGAGCTGGCTCCCGTCGACCGGGAGCGGGCTCTGTGGGCGGTGGCACCCTGCATCACCAACATTGTCCGCCTCGAGAAGCAGAGGGACTTCGGTGGTGTTTAGGCATCCTCTGCATGGGCATGTCTCGGCGCAACATGACCATTGGATCAAACTCACATGGTGCAGATCAGTCACTGTAGCACAAAGCGTGCGGGTGTGTTTGGTTGCATTTTCATCTCAATATAGTTATTCCCTCTTCGTGCATGCTCATCTCAGCACCCCTCTTCATGCATGCTCTGCATGCTCCTAGTGTATTTGTGTTAACCTAGTGTGGACTCACGCAGTGGCGGAGCTGCAACAAATGAGTTGGGCGGGCCAAAAAAAATGTTTCTAAACCATGCAATTAAGTAGGCATTAGTCAGTGAAATTTCAGATTGCTACAGCACTACAGCCTAACACTATATATACAGGAAAATGGTATCGAGATGACGTTGTGAAGTACAATTTGAAGAAAGAAAGAAAAATTCTTGTGTAGTTGTGCTGGTTGAAAGAAAATTTCTTGTGCATGTGATTACTGGTTCTGCGGCCTTGTGCTGGTTGTGTGGGTCGCTCCTCGCTGCCGCATAGGCCTTAGCTTGCCTCAGCGCTCAACTGGGGGCAGCAGATAGCTGTGCAGGGCCCTAGATGGATACGAGGCGAGTCAGCTGTGCTGGATGGATGCGAAGGAGACATGCAGTGCTGGGTTGGTTTGCGACTGGATCGTACTGTTGCAAGTAGAAAATTATTATTTTCCTCCAAAGCTTAGTGGGCCACGGCCTGGTTTTGCCCTCACGAAGCTCCTCCAGTGGACTCATGCACCCTTCATGCACTCTGCCAAACACCCAAAAGTGGGTCGAGAAGGGAACTTTTGCTCCCATGCACCCTTCATACACCCTACCTAACACTGATTCGTGCTTCATATGGTTCATGTTCCGTGGAGTACTGTAGCACCGTACTCTCTGTGCGCTGTAGACCTAGTTCTGTTAACATTGATCTCACTGTTCATTCTCGACCAGACAGAAAAAAGGGGCATGTTACATTACTGTTCATAGTTGACATGTGCACAACATCTTTTTTTATCGTCATATCTTACTCCTACTACACTAGCAACAATATTATGGTACTGACGTATGAACAACTGCACATGCCTAGTAGTAGGAGTACTGTGTAAGTTCATGTGGCTGTCGTGTTTGGCACTACTCCGTCGTAAGAGTGGAAACGCTCGCTGTAATCATTTTTGTTTTTCAGAAACAGTGGACACGCTCTACCGCGCGGATCCTCCTCGACGGTCGTCAGGAACCTTGCTACTCACTTTCACCGACATGTGGGATAGCCAGCATCGGGGTCCACTTGCCATGCACTAAATTACTCCATACTAGAGTGCACAACTGCACGGTAGACTACCCCGGTCGAAGCGCCGCAGTAATGCCCAATGAGCCATCAAATCACAAAACCCTCACCTTTCTAGCAGTAAGTTGGATGGAAGAAGCAACCATCATTTCACTCTTCTCCCTCAGCTTCTTCTCTTGAAGAAAACCCCAACTCGCTTCTCCCTCATCTTGTTCCTCATTTCTTCAAGAAAACCCCGATGCACTTCTGCCATTGTTCTTCTCTCCCAAAGAAGGAAAGGTGAGCGCATCAATGGTGTTGCTTCTGGCCAAGGCCCGGTCTTGCAACCCCGCGACTGATCCTTTAACTCCCTCTCTGTTCTTCTTTTGGGTTTGTGATTATGGTTTCTTTTCTTTTATTTCTATTTGATAGTTTCTTGATGGACCCTAGAGCACCGGCCGAAGTGATGTCTATGGCTCTGGCCAAAACTGTCGAGGCTTAGGGTACGAAGAAGTGCAAGCACCCCGCCGAGACTACCGCAGACAAGCTCAAGGCCATCGCCCTGTCCAAGCCCCCCTCTCCAGGATCCCTCGTTAAGCCAATCCAGGTAATATCTCTTCTTAACGATCTTTTTGGCGATCTTGATCGTGTTTTTTCATCTAACAGGCAATACTAGTACTAGCAGTACAACTTTCTGGGTGATCTTGCATGTAATTTTTGTGTGCCAAATGACAGTTCTAAATTGCTCTTTTGACCAAAACATGTGAGAGGTTGACATACATATGATTTTTGCACATAACACTGATTTCTTATAGATTACTTTCAACTACTTTATGAACACCAATGCTAGCTGTAGGAAATGCAAGATTTTAGCTCTCATTCCTTTGAAGAGAGTATAGTAGCCTCAGTAACTTGTGTTATGGATATTGCAAGTAATCCCTCTGCTCTCATGCCTTTGAAGACATGTTCTAGTGTCTTTGTTCACTCATTTCTGTGCGTATATGTAGTCTTATATGGAGTAAAATATCGAAAATCATCTTATATTTCTGAATGGAGGTAGTAATAAAATATTTGATTTCTATTTGAATTAGAACCAGGTCCGCGGTGGAGATGAAGTTCTCAAAGTCATGCCGTGTGAACTGGAAGATCTGAGGATGAGTTCTACTAGTAAACTATCCAGCTGTTGTGTCCTTGTCGCCACGTGTCATGAACAAGTGGTTTCCTGTAGCATTGTTGTCAGACGTGTTCTCGAGGGTGTACTTCACCACAACAATTTCTTAGCTGTGCCTTCGATTATGAAGGGAGTGGTTCTTGTAAAGCTTCCCGACAAATCTGATGCGGATTGTCTTCATCGTCATGTTTATGAGTGGAAAGACCACTCTATTAGGTTTTCCAAGGTTGACGAGATGGCGATGGTGTCGGTAGACATCTCTCACGAAGTCCATCGCCTAGTCAGTTATGTGGGGTGCATCCCGTAGGTCGGTGGCAAGAAATAGTCTGCAAATTTTACTTAGTGCAACTTTGCTTGTCTGTAGTAAGTACTATTGTTCAGTACTTGATTTGTGTGTGTGAACCCTGTATTGTTTAGTACTGCCGCTTTTGTTGTGTGGTGAGTCCTGAGAATAGTCTATGTTAATGTCTGTCCACTCAATTTAGTCTGTATATTTTTAAATATCCAGATCATATTTTTTTGTGAGGAGGGTTTATCAATTATGGTTACACTCCAATATATGTATGCATTGCAGGGTTTATCACACCCACCAGGATTTCCAGTCCCATGGATGTTCGCTCCATACAAGTTGTTACCACCTTTGGACTGTCCTGCTTGTGGGAGTAAGTGCGGGCCCTGCATGCCACCCGTAATTAGGAGATCAACCTTCAGTTTACAACTTGAACATAGTGATATCCTCGTAAGGATTCACTCGTGTCACATCAAGTAAATCTTATTGATTTACTGACATGTTTTCTTACTTTTGCTGCAATTTTACGATGCAGGTTTTGCCATGTCACATTCGTTACAGGATAAACCGTTTGATTTGCTCTATGATGGTTATTTTGGCAGGTTTCACTTCTTATGTCGTGTCAGGAACGAAGGCACTGCCCATCACTTATATTACTGGACCCAAATTGGATCAGTCTGTTGTGTGACTACAATTTGAAGCCCTATGATGAATTGCAGTTTGTTTTAACAAAGACGCCACAATTAGTCCTTCTCGCGTTTAAAAGAAGTGAAGAAAAAGACTGGATCAAGGTCACTGAACCTAGTGAAGTTAGAAAGCTGAAGTATGAAATCATAGCAGACCAGAGACGATCGCTGTTGTCTCGCACGTTGGTACCACCTTCAGCATCAGATCGATCACCGGCACCTGCTCCGACGGCACCGGCTCTAGCACTAACAGTGGCAGTAGCTCAGTCTGATCCACCAGAGGATTGGGCACCGACCGCATCAGCGGATCTGGCTGATCTACCGGAGGATCAGGCACCGACACCAGCACCAGCTCCACAAGGAGCACCATCTCCGGCAATAGCAGAGGCACTACCAGTCACACCGGCATGGGCACCAACAATGGCTCCGGTGTGGCACCCCGGCTCAGAGAACTAGTTTACCAGTGTTTCCAACCCAAAGATCATGTCTTCTGGAAACACACAACAACTTGGAACAGAACATAGCTGAACTTTTATTGATGATAGTCGAGTACAAGCTCATATATTACATGATCATCGAGGCCAAAGGCACATCGAGTGCTATGACAATATTTACATTATTTATCTAACATATCAGGGCCTCGGTATTACTACGGAATACTACAGCGGAAGGCTACTGCGTAGCGGAACATGAAAGTAACTCCATCCACAGGGACACTACCAAGGACACATCCTAGGCATCGCAACACGGACATCGAGACCTATGTCTCAGTCTTCTCCTGCATCTGGCATGATACGCTAGGTGATTACTTTGAATGTACTCGCAAGCACATGACAACCAAATAAGCAGCAAATAATAGCATGGCATTGAGTGTGTTAAAACTTAAGTGATTCACTAACTGTCACCAACTTACTCATATCCGGGTTGTCTCAAAACCCTCAGAATACTCGACCTCGATGAGTATTTCTGCTTATAAGACAAGTTCTTCCATCATTACTATGGTTATAATGGTTGATCACCTAGAGAGGTCTGGACGGGTTGTCCAATTCCGTGGACGCGGCTATTCGAATAGATTTTACACTCTGCAGAGGTTGCGCATTTTACCCACACTATGGAGCACTGACCTCGTGATCCCATTCGGCTGGACCAGCATTGCTCCAACGAAACCTGCCTGACTCGTGACTCTTTCATCGTACCACCGGCAATCACACTCCCCCGGAGTCAAGCCTTGAGTGGCCCCGTGTCACCACGTGACACCTGCCACCGTCGTGGCCTAACTAAACTGTCCCAAAAGGGGACACCGGCAAACAACTCAACTAGGCTCACAAGGTTATCGCCGTCTACCTGATCAGGGCAACACGCACGCATAACCCTCCCTCTTTGGAGGTACCGGTGAAAGAGCACCGAGCCAGACCAAGTCAAGGCCATCCCATACCGTTAAATGTGGCTGCACGGGTAAGCCCGGATAGGTGACTCTTGATTAACCAACTAAGTTTCACTTGGCAAGCATGGTTAATCATCAAATCAATTTGAGTTATCAACATAAGGTATTTGAATAATTTACTTTGAATTAGCAATGATAATTTAAATGCAAGAAATGAATATGAATTATGCAATGCTATGAAATGCTTCATAAAATGGATGTCTTGGCTTGCCTTGATCAGTTGGGTTGTTCAGAAACTCCTGGACTTCAAATCCACAAGTATCTCCTTCTGAAAATATTTTTAAATGGCAAAAGAAAATGTCACATAAATCCTTTTTATTCACCAACAATTCTGTGAGTATTGGAAAAATACCAAACTCGGTGGAAAAATAAAGGTCTTCATTATGAACACAATGCAAAAAGAATCAGGTCAAATGGACCTTCATGTAAAGAGTTATAAGCAGTCAAACTTACCGGTCAACTCTGTTAAATAAATCAAAAATGAAAAAAAAACCAGAATGGGCCATCTCGAAGGCGTATTTGCCCCGGGCGCCTCCACTTACCGCTTTGTCCAGTCACTGGCAAGTGGGGCACGGCCCGTTTAAACAGAGGAGGGATAAAGAGCAGGGAAGAGGGGCGGCTCACCGGCGATGATTGCCAGCGATAGCGACGGCGGTGGGGCTCGTGGATGGTGGGGATGGATCGGGCGTTCGACGGCGGTTCACCCCATACCCGTAGCTCCTACGGAGATGGTCGGACGGTGTCGCACCCTTCTTCTCCAGCGGACGGGTGCTACGGTGATCGTCGGCGATGGCGATTCTGGCGGCGGTTCGATTCGGGGAGGGGTCTGGAAGTACCAGTGGAACACCACGAACTCAGCGGTGGGCTCGGGCGGAGCCGGAATGGCTTGGAGAGGGCTGGTGGTGGAGCTCAGTGGGCGGCGGAGCTCCGGCGAAGCTCGAGGCCAGAGGGCCTCTCGGCATTGGCTCTTGCTCTGTGGGAGCGATTAAGGTGGAGGGAGAGGGGTGAGGAGCTAGGCGAGGCCGGGCGGGGCTTTAAATAGGCTGAGGGGGGGGGCGCTCGGCGAGCTCTCTGGATGCGGCGAGATGTGGGCCATGGCGCCGGTGAGACGTACGCCGCGCTGGCTGGAAGCTTGCGGCGAAAGGAACTTGAGAGGGCAGCAACATTCAATGCTGGAGGCGACGGCTCGAGAGGAAACGACGTGCAGCGCCGCAACTATGACCGCACAGGTCTCACAGTGTGGCGATGGCGTGGCGGCCGACGAGGGCATCTCTGGTGAGGGCGAGGGTTTTGGAGGGTCTGCGTGTCAACCAGAGGCGATGTCGGCATGCCCAGACAAGTTGCTGCGGCGCCGTGGTCTCGCTCGGATGAGACCCGAGTCTGGCGCAACGCAGAGCGCGGCGACAGGCATGCCAGTGCCGTGCTCACCATGGTGCTTGGCACCAGGAGGCCACACAAGCCTGGCAAAACATGTCCAGCATGTCGAGCTTCGATCACTCAGGTCACCTACAGCCTTGGTTTGGCTTGGTTCACGCAGAGATGAGAGGTAAGATCATCAACTGTCTCTAACAGCAAACTTGTGAAGATTCCAGAGAAGAAATGAGGTGGAGATTGAGTCAAAGAAGGTGTCTGGAGTGATCCTTGTTGGAAGGATTCCAAACTAGCCAAGTTTAGGTGGTTTGGATAAGTTTTGAGGGTAGTTCATGTGTAACTTGCAAAACTGGTCCAGAATCAAGATGTTGAAGTACTGCTCACTTGGAAGATCTTCAGATGCTAAAACTTGGTGTAGGGAAGTAATTTGTAGGTGTCCTCATGCCACAAAAATTTGAGAGCATTTGGATAAACCTAGCATGTACTTCCTTCACAAAGGTCCAGTCTGACCAAAAGCAAAACTGAATTATTTTGCAAAATAATTGAACTAGGTCATGGAATATTTTTGGATATTGGGGCAAGATATGATCCAAAGTATTTTAGGGAATTATTTGGGAATTTTCTGAGCATCATAGCTATAGGTTACTTCACAACCCATAGTAATGCCCTAAATTCTCAAATAAAAGAAAAGGGTTATTGAAAATGATTTAAATTGGGATTTGGGTTCTGGAAGTACTTGGTAGCGTTTTGGTAATGGTGATGAGGCTTTGGATCACTTGGAAAGGGTTCAGAAATGTCCAACATCAATGAAAGGGTTCAAAAACCATTCAAATTTCAAATAAAGCCAAAGAAAATTTTGAAAAGAAAGAATTGCCAAAATCATTGTGTCACAAACCTACCCCCCTTAGGATGAATATCGTCCTCGATATTCGGTTGCTTAGGGAACAAATATGGGTAAGCGGATCTCAGAAAATCTTCTCTTTCCCAAGTGGCCTCTTCCTCGGTGTGGTGCTCCCACAGCACCTTGTAAAATCTTATCACCTTACTTCTTGTGGTTCTTTTCATCTCACCCAGGATCCTGACATGTTTTTCTTCGTAGGTCTGGTCCTTAGCCAATTCTAATTCACTCATATCCGCTTGCTTGGCTGGGGGTGCAATGCATTTCCTCAACTCTGAGATGTGAAAGACATCATGAACGTCAGACAGTACTGGTGGCAATTCCAGCTGATATGCGACTCTGCCCTTCCTGGCAATCACTGGAAAGGGACCGATGTATCTTGGGGCTAGTTTTCCTCGGGTGCCAAACCTCTTTACTCCCTTCATAGGAGTTACCCGTAGATAAGCATAGTCTCCGGGCTCAAAAGTTACTTCCCGGTGCTTTGGGTCATAATAGCTCTTTTGTCGGGACTTGGCTGCTCGTAGTCGTTCTTGAATATCCTTGACTTGCTTTTCAGCTTCGAGCATCAAGTCTGTACCAAAAATGCGACTATCTCCTGTCTGGGACCAGTTCAGTGGTGTGCGGCACTTCCGTCAGTACAACGCCTCAAAAGGCGATATCTTGAGACTTTCCTGATAGCTGTTGTTGTAGGAGAATTCAGCGTACGGCAAACTATCCTCCCATTTGGGTCCATGGGATAGAGCACATGACCAAAGCATATCCTCTAATATTTGGTTCACTCGCTCGGTCTGTCCATCTGTCTGCGGATGGTATGATGTGCTGTGTTTTAGCATGGTTCCCAAAGCTTGATGTAGCCGTAGCCAGAATGCTGAGGTAAATAGGGAACCCCTATGTGAGGTGATAGACTTGAGTACTCCATGCAGACTGACTATCTGGGACATGTAGAGTTGTGCCAGCTGATTTGCATTGAAAGTAGTCTTTACTGGGATAAAGTGAGCCACCTTTGTGAGTATGTCTACAATGACCCAAATAGCGTCGTTGCCTCTTGTGGACTTGGGCAGTCCCACAATAAAATCCATGCATATGTCGTCCCACTTCCACTGGGGTACTGGTAAAGGCTGCAGTAGCCCAGCGGGTTTCTGATGCTCTGCTTTGACTTTATTGCAGATGTCACAGCAGGCGACATAGTATGCTTTGTCTTTCCGCATTCCAAACCACCAAAACGTTTCCCTCAAGTCCTGATACATCTTGGTACCTCCCGGGTGGATCGAATATGCGGACTCATGTGCTTCCTTGAGTACTTGTGGCCTCAAGTTGTTCTGATTCGGCACACAAATTCGTTTCTCGAACCACATGGTACCTTGTTCATCTACACGGAAGGACTTGGCCTTCCCTTGCTGAATTAACTCTTTGATCTTCCGAATTTCTTCATCTGACTTTTGTGCTTCCTTGATTTCTTCCATGAGGGTTGGAGTAATTTCCAATGTGTCCGGGGTCATTGGGCCGCATAGCACCATATTGAGCTTAACAAACTCCTCTTGTAAGCTCGGATGCACACCCTTAACTAGAGCATTCACAGTAGCTTGTTTCCTTCTTAGGGCATCAGCGACCACATTCGCTTTCCCTAGATGATAGTTTATTCCAACATCATAGTCCTTGACTAGCTCAAGCCATCTTCGTTGCCTGAGATTCAAGTCCGGTTGAGTGAAAATATACTTGAGACTCTTGTGGTCTATGTATATTTCACATCGCTGTCCGATAAGGTAATGCCTCCAGATCTTCAGGACATGAACCATAGCAGCTAGTTCCAGATCATGTGTGGGATAGTTTT
Source organism: Thinopyrum elongatum (assembly GCA_011799875.1). Lineage (NCBI taxonomy): Eukaryota > Viridiplantae > Streptophyta > Magnoliopsida > Poales > Poaceae > Thinopyrum > Thinopyrum elongatum. Next base: position 116,660,958 of record CM022302.1, on the reverse strand, counting down.
CCTCATGAGGTCATAGCTGTCGTGATGCATATGCTACAACCTTTCCTTCTTGCATCAGCACGCATCCGATCCCACGCCTGGATGCATCGCAATATATGTCAAAACTTTTGTGAATGTCTGGAAGGACTAGGACAGGGGCTGTGGTTAGCCTCGTCTTTAATTCCTGGAAGCTGCTGTTGCACTCGTCTGTCCAAATAAACCTTTGGTTCTTTTTCAACAATTCCGTCAGTGGCTTGGCTATCTTAGAAAAGCCTTCAATGAAGCAACGGTAGTAGCCTGCCAAGCCCATGAAACTATGGACTTCAGTCACCGTGACTGGTGTCTTCCAGTTCAAGACCGCAGTAACCTTACTGGGATCAATGGCTATTCCTTTCTCTGACAGTATATGTCCGAGGAATCCCACCTCTTTTAGCCAAAATTCGCACTTACTGAACTTGGCATATAAGCGATGGGTTCTCAACCTTTCCAAGACAGCTCTGAGATGTTGCTTATGTTCTTCTTCACCCTTAGAGTATATTAGGATGTCGTCAATGAACACCACTATGAACTTGTCTAGAAAGTCCATGAAAACTTTGTTCATCATACTCCTGAAATAGGCTGGAGCATTGGTCAATCCAAACGCCATAACTGTAAATTCATACAGTCCATATCGAGTGGTGAACGCTGTCTTGGGAATATCCTCCTTTCGGATTTTCAGTTGATGATATCCCGTTCTGAGGTCGATCTTAGAGAATACCCGTGCTCCATTCAACTGGTCGAATAAGTCATCAATTCGAGGGAGCGGGTACTTGTTCTTGACAGTGACCTCATTAAGCTGGCGATAGTCTACGCACATTCGTAGACTTCCATCCTTTTTCTTGACAAATAATACTGGTGACCCCCATGGCGAGATGCTTGGACGAATGTATCCTTTTTGTAGCAACTCGTCCAACTGCTTCTTTAATTCTGCCAGCTCTGGGCCTGGCATACGATAGTATTTCTTGCATATTGGAGCTGTACCGGGAATTACCTCAATCGCAAACTCCAATTCTCGGTCGGGCGGCATTCCTGGTAATTCCTCAGGGAACACATCTGGAAACTCGCAGACTACTGGGATCAGGTTCATATCTGTAACAGTAGTCTGGTATGCCGTGCCCTTCTTTGTTATTATTCTGCTGGCCAGAAATTGAATGGTCTGTCCGGCGGGGTTCACCAATGTCACCATTCTGGTGGCGCAGTTGATACACACTTGGTGCGGTGCCAACCAGTCCATTCCCAGTATTATGTCCAGTCCTGGGGATTCAATAGCAACTAGGGTAGCTGGGAATTTGACTCCATGGATCGAGATTTCCAGCCCCTTGTATATTATAATTGTTCTGAGCATAGAGCCAGGGGATTGTACCACCATGATTTTGTCCAAAAGCGAAGGAGAAAGTTTGTGCAAGGTGGCAAAATTTCGCGAAATAAACGAGTGGGAAGCCCCAGAATCAAATAAAATTATGGCAGGTATGTTATTGATAGAAAACATACCAAGGACAATATCTGGAGCTTCGCAGACTTCTTCGGCAGAGATGTGGTGGACGCATCCGTGGATGAAGTTGCGGTTGGGGCGGCATCCAAGGTGATTGACTTGTGGCTTGTGGTCAGCTGATTGCTTCCCGTTATTAGTAGGGCAATGCTTGGCGTAGTGTCCACTCTGGCCACAAGTGAAACAGGTGTTGTTGCGACGACAGTCCTCTATGACTGGCTGCCTGCCGAAGGTCTTGCTCTGGTTGCCTGGCTTGCTGTTGTTGCCACCATTGTTCCACACCGGTTTGTTCTCAGATGGCCCTGACTGCCAACTGCGCAGCTTTTGCGCATATGGCTCCCTGTTGTCCTTCTTGGGCTCGAACTTCCTCTTACGATCTTCATTACCAGACTTGTGTTCTCGTTCGTCTATGAAGGCCTTATCCACCAAGGTCTGGAAATCGGGGAAATCCAACATACATAGCTGACATCGGAGGGCGTGATTAAGTCCTCCGAGGAACCGGTCTATTTTCCTTTCTTCGGTAGCCACATCATAAGGAGAGTACCGGGCCAAATTGTTGAACTTGTTTAAGTATTCTCCCACAGACATGTTTCCTTGTGTGAGGGCCAGGAATTCCCTCTACTTCACTTTCATGATACCCATGGGAATATGATACTTGCGGAACAACTCTTTGAATTTCTCCCAGGAAATCTCTTCAGCAGGCCACATTAACTTGGTGTTGTCCCACCATATGGCTGCCGGGCCTTCGAGATAATGGGTGACAAATGGAACTTTATCTGCTTCTTCACAACGAGCAATGTCCAATTTCTTCTCCATGGTCCTTAACCAGTCATCAGCCTCAATAGGATCCACGGCCTGACCAAAGTTGGGTGGTTTTGTGTGCTGGAAGTCAGACAGTTTGGAATGCACCCCATTGCCATTATTCTGACCTACTATTGTCTGTATACTCTTGAGAAATTCCATGAGGTCTTGGTTTCTCTTTTCTTCAAACATTCTCATTATCTGATCTGTGGTTGGTGCTTGAGGTGGTGGTGGTGGTAAGTCTTCGGGCGGTTGCCCTGCCTGTCTAGCGGATCAACGGACGGGGTTTCCATCGCCGCCTTGACTGCTACTTCCTCTCTTCATCCTAATTTTGTTCCCATGGCAAACACCGAATCGATGAGCAACATCCGTAAGGAGAAATACAGTAATATGACACCAAAACGAAATTCATGAAAAAGGCGAATAAAAAGAACAACATAATTATACAAGATAACCCAACATCATACATGGCAAGCTAGTAGGGGAAATATCATGGCTAGACTGCTCATACGACAGTCGGCATATGCAAAGATGCATGCATTACTACTCAAGCTCCAGTCTAATGGTGTCGGTGGCACGAACACTGCCCATCAGAAGAGTCCTCGTCATCAGATCCTGAGTCAGAATCAGAACTGATGATGTGAGTCACCGGGTCAAAGGAGACGCGACATCGCTGCTGAGACGGCTCTCCCTCTGTAGAAGAAAGAGCACGTCGCCTCACCATCGGCGGAGTAGGAGTAGCTAGAAGTGAGGCCCACTTAGCTGGGGTCTCATGTCGACTACCGGACGATAAGCCTAATGGCCCAGAAAAACCAGAAGGAGTATCAAGCACACGCGGAGGTGAAACTGGTGGTGGATAACTAGGTGGAACTATGGGAGGAGGTGCTGGAGTCACTGCTGCAAGTGCCCCCTGAACACGACACAGCTCCTCAGCCAAGGAAATGATCATACGGTACCTGGCGTTCAGGTAGCGAGACAAAATACCAGTCGCATGATCACACGCCGAGTCAACAGGTGAGAAAGGACTCGCCCTATCGTGGGTGACAGAGTGGGATAGTGGAAGAAACCTGGATGGGTCTGCATCTCGACCTCGTGGAAACGCAAGCCAGTAATAGCCTCCATGGCAGCAAACTGGATTGCCAGCTCCAGAGTAGAAGCCACTCCACCTTTGGAAGAGCGAGAAGAGCTTCCAATGTCCGAACTCGCGGTCATGTAAGCCACTGCATGGTACTCATATACTGACTCGCCCAAATTCTCCCGGAACAACAGGTACACCGGGTCATCACTGTTGGGATACAGCCGAAGTCAGACGCTACGAAGCAGAGCTGGAAAAGTGTGGGGTTCTAGCTCATGATGGAAGTGATATGGAACTGGTGCCATCTACACTCACAATGCCAAAGGTTAGTAACATAACGAATTATGAGGCATGAGACATGGCATGCAACAATCAAATGCAACAAGCAGGATGCACACTCAAAGTCCTATACTAATCGCAGTCCTAGCGTGGGTTACCTAGGGCGTCCTACAGTCAGCACGGCCCTGATACCAAGCGTTGTGGCACACCGGCTCAGAGAACCGGTTTACCAGTGTTTCCAACCAAGAGATCATGTCTTCTGGAAACACACAACAACTTGGAACAGAACATAGCTGAACTTTTATTGATGATAGTCGAGTACAAGCTCATATATTACATGATCATCGAGGCCAAAGGCACATCCAGTGCTATGACAGTAATTACATTATTTATCTAACATATCAGGGCCTCGGTATTACTATGGAATACTACAGCGGAAGGCTACTGCGTAGCGGAACATGAAAGTAACTCCATCCAAAGGGACACTGCCGAGGACACATCCTAGGCATCGCAACACGGACATCGAGACCTCCGTCTCAGTCTTCTCCTGCATCTGGCATGATACGCCAGGTGATTACTTTGAATGTACTCGCAATCACATGACAACCAAATATGCAGCAAATAATAGCATGGCATTGAGTGTGTTAAAACTTAAGTGATTCACTTACTGTCACCAACTTACTCATATCCGGGTTGTCTCAAAACCCTCAGAATACTCGACCTCGACGAGTATTTCTGCTTATAAGACAAGTTCTTCCATCATTACTATGGTTATAATGGTTGATCACCTAGAGAGGTCTGGACGGGCTGTCCAATTCCGTGGACGTGGCTATTCGAATAGATTTTACACTCTGCAGAGGTTGCGCACTTTACCCACACTATGGAGCACTGACCTCGTGATCCCATTCGGGTGGACCAGCATTGCTCCAACGAAACCTGCCTGACTCGTGACTCTTTCATCGTACCACCGGCAATCACACTCCCCCGGAGTCAAGCCTTCGGTGGCCCCGTGTCACCTCGTGACACCTGCCACCGTCGTGGCCAAACTAAACTGTCCCAAACGGGGACGCCGTCAAACAACTCAACTGGGCTCACAGGGTTATCGCCGTCTACCTGATCAGGGCAGCACGCACACATAACCCTCCCTCTTTGGGGGTACCGGTGAAAGAGCACCGAGCCAGACCAAGTCAAGGCTGTCCCATACCGGCAAATGTGGCTGCACGGGTAAGCTCGGACAGGTGACTCTTGATCAACCAACTAAGTTTCACTTGGCAAGCATGGTTAATCATCAAATCAATTTGAGTTATCAACATAAGGTATTTGAATAATTTACTTTGAATTAGCAATGATAATTTAAATGCAAGAAATGAGTTTGAATTATGCAATGCTATGAAATGGTTCATAAAATGCATGTCCTGGCTTGCCTTGATCAGTTGGGTTGTTCAGAAACACCTGGTCTTCAAATCCACAAGTATCTCCTTCTGAAAATATTATTAAATGGCAAAAGAAAATGTCACATAAAGCCTTTTTATTCACCAACAATTCTGTGAGTATTGGAAAAATACCAAACTTGGTGGAAAAATAAAGGGCTTCATTATGAACACAATGCAAAAAGAATCAGGTCAAATGGACCATACTGTAAAGAGTTATAAGCAGTCAAACTTACTGGTCAACTCTGTTAAATAAATCAAAAATGAAAAAAAAAACAGAACGGGCCACATCGAACGCGTATTTGCCCCGGGCGCCTCCACTTACTTGCTTCGTCCAGTCAATGGCAAGTGGGGCCCGGCCCGTTTAAACAGAGGAGGGAGAAAGAGCAGGGAAGAGGGGCGGCTCACCGGCGATGATTGCCGGCGATAGCGACGGCGGTGGGGCTCGTGGATGGTGGGGATGGATCGGGCGTTCGACGGCGGTTCACCCCGTACCCGTAGCTCCTCCGGAGATGGCCGGACAGCGTCGCGCCCTTCTTCTCCAGCGGACGGGTGCTACGGTGATCGTCGGCGATGGTGATTCTGGCGGTGGTTCGATTCGGGGAGGGGTCTAGAAGTACCAGTGGAACACCACGAACTCAGCGGTGGGCTCGGGCGGAGCCGGAATGGCTTGGAGAGGGCTGGTGGTGGAGCTCAGCGGGCGGCGGAGCTCCGGCGAAGCTCGAGGCCAGAGGGCCTCTCGGCCTTGGCTCTTGCTCTGTGGGGGCGATTAAGGAGGAAGGAGAGGGGTGAGGAGCTAGGCGAGGCCGGGCGGGGCTTTAAATAGGCGGAGGTGGGGTGCTCTGCGAGCTCTCTGGATGCGGCGAGATGCGGGCCATGGCGCCGGCGAGACATACGCCATGCTGGCTGGAAGCTTGCGGCGAAGGGACTTGAGAGGGCAGCACCATTCAATGCGGGAGGCGACGGCTCGGGAGGAAACAATGTGCAGCGCCACAACTATGACCGCACGGGTCTCACAGTGCGGCGATGGCGTGGCGGCCGGCGAGGGCATCTCCGGCGAGGGCGAGGGTTCTTGAGGGTCTGCGTGTCAACCAGAGGCGATGTCGGCATGCCTAGACAAGTTGCTACGGCGCCGTGGTCTCGCTCGGATGAGACCCGAGTCTGGCGCAACATAGAGCGCGGCGACAGGCATGCCAGCGCCGTGCTCACCACGGTGCTTGGCACCAGGAGGCCACGCAAGCCTGGCAAAACATGTCCAGCATGTCGACCTTCGATCCCTCAGGTCACCTACAGCCTTGGTTTGGCTTGGTTCACGCAGAGATGAGAGGTAAGATCATCAACAGTCTCTGACAGCAAACTTGTGAAGATTTCAGAGAAGAAATGAGGTGGAGATTGAGTCAAAGAAGGTGTCTGGAGTGATCCTTGTTGGAAGGACTCCAAACTGGCCAAGTTTGAGGTGGTTGGATAAGTTTTGAGGGTAGTTCATGTGTAACTTGCAAAAGTAGTCCAGAATCAAGATGTTGAAGTACTGCTCACTTGGAAGATCTTTAGATGCTGAAACTTGGTGTAGGGAAGTCATTTGTAGGTTTCCTCATGCCACAAAAATTTGAGAGCATTTGGATAAACCTAGCATGTACTTCCTTCACAAAGGTCCAGACTGACCAGAAGCAAAACTGAATTATTTTGCAAAATAATTGAACTAGGTCATGGAATATTTTTGGATATTGGGGCAAGATATGATCCAAAGTATTTTAGGGAATTATTTTGGAATTTTCTGAGCATCATAGCTATAGGTTATTTCACAAACCATAGTAATGCCCTAAATTCTCAAATAAAAGAAAAGGGTTAATGAAAATGATTTAAATTGGTATTTGGGTTCTTGAAGTACTTGGTAGGGTTTTGGTAATGGTGATGAGGCTTTGGATCACTTGGAAAGGGTTCAGAAATGTCCAAGATCAATGAAAGGTTTCAAAAACCATTCAAATTTCTAATAAAGCCAAAGAAAATTTTGAAAAGAAAGAATTGCCAAAATCAGGGTGTCACATCCGGCACCTGCACCAACACTTGAAGTTGCACTTGCATCTGCTCCAGCCCGTGCAGCGGCAACGAAACCAGCACTTGCACCGCAACAGACTGGGCTGCAGTTCGCACTGCATATACCAAAGTCCTTACAAAAACCGACATCTCCACCTTCTTGGTAAGCATTGGCAGCCCAAGTGCTTCGTTCTTTTTTCTTTCCATGTTGTTTCACATGATTCACTGTGTTGATCTAACTGTTTGTGTATGTCTTCTTGTTTGCAAATAGATAATTCCTAGAGCAACGAGGGAGTCGTCCAATAATCCGGGAGACCGTGGCCAAGTTTCTCTTACCATGCGTAGCCTTGGTGTGAATGAACCCGCTCAATATACTGTAAGTACAAAGGATGGTGGCATGATGATTGATGCTAAAGGATGGTCAAGGTTCAAAACTCTATGAAATCTTGCGGTAGGGGATTGTCGGGGAACACAAACAAGGTATATGTTTTCCCCTGACTTGTGCACGGGCAAAAGGCCTAAGGACAAGATTACTACACCAAGATCAGATCCAAGCACAAGAGATCAGTCCTTTGATGGACCAAAGTGCAAATCGAGAAGACCAAGACAATCTAGAGAAGCAAGATATTGCTAAGGGAAGAACCTCCCTTGCCGGGCAGCGAGCTCGGCAGGTTTGGGGTTTGCCCCGGAAGCAAGTTTCCAGATCGCCCCGGCAGGCCTGCCGAGGGTCATAGAGGCAAACCACTCCACCAAACCACCTCATCACGACGCAAGTCATCGATCAGTGTGGTGTCAAGCCGCAAAGTGACTAAGTGTCTGCTTCCTGCCACATGGCAGCCACTTCCTATAGAAAATACCTCCAGATGACACCCGTCCTGAGACGTGTCAAGCAAGCAGGCGTGAAGCTGGCAAAACAGCCCGGCAGGGCCTGCCGGGCAAGCCATGATGTGACACTGAGCGGCGCATTTAATGCGCTCTGTCAGCCTGCAGAGTTATGTATGATAGCACTGTTTTCTATCTAATCAGTGTGTAAATGACTGATTTGCCACTGTGGTGACCCCTTTATCTATAAAAGGAGGCCCATGGCAACCGTAGAAAGGATTCGGACCCCACACACTCATACGCGCGTAGCCACTCTCGCCTCGAGGCAACCTTGCCGGGCAAGGGCACTGCGCTGCTCCACAAATTTTCCACCATCAATCCACCAAAGTAGGAGTAGGGTTTTACGCCTCGCGGTGGCCCGAACCTGAGTAAAATTGCTCGTGTGATCTCTGCCATGTTGTATTACGCTTCTCCGCAATTTGTGCAACGTGCCTATCCCCCCGCCAAACCAAAAGGGGCTCATGGCCCCATAGGTGGCCGTGGTTTCCCACGACATCTTTGGTGCGCCAGGTAGGGGGATCACTTGCGCGAACCCGAGAGCGTGAGCAGCGCGTCATCTTCATCACCTGCTCCCTCAACAACGTCATTGGTTAATGGCGCCTGAGAGAAGGCGGAGAAGGGCAGGGACTGAGTGGGAGAACAACATCGCCCTCCCCCCTCCGGTCCTGTCCGGACCCCATCACCTCTTTCTGTCGCGGCCACAACAACGATGAAAGCCGACAAATAAGGCGATGAGATCACCCGGAGCGGATGAGGCAGTGTGAGTGCATCGCGAACCCTATTTGGGGAAGAGGGCGACGCGCAGGGGAACAGGGTTTTTCTCTCTTGCTCTCTGCCATTCTCACTTTTTGACAATTGAGCTACTCTAGGTTTTAGAGTCGTCAGCGTTGATGAGCCCGCGCAACACTCGGTTCAGCACTTACCCTACGTAGGGAAGTCCTGAGTGGAGCGTCGGCGCGAATCCGTTGATCGATGCCCCGGCAAGGCCGTCCGCATTGGCGGGACTTTTGCGCCAATAGCCGTTGGATTGTTCAGAAGGCGTGAAGAGAAGGGGAGAGAAACTCGCCATGCCCGACACCGCATCCAGCCGCCTGGGAGATATATATGATTTAGACCGTCCCATGTCAGGGGTCGGAAATCGATATGCACGCAACACCATTCTTCCCGAAGCATATGAGCCCAACAAGCGGCCACAACTGATAAGGATAGATGGGGGCACTGATAAGAGCTAAGTTCATGCTATCCCTGTGTTATTATAGATTTTTGGGATTACATATTTGTTCATCCCTTGAGTGCCGACATGTTCGTATGATGAAATCTTTCACAAGAAGGTACCTCTGCTTGGTTCTTGTCTGCACCCTCGTTCCGTCCAGAGCCAGCTCGCGGAATGAATGGCTACATCGGAAACTACTGAGGAAAAACCTGTCGGGACGCATCCATGCCAAAATAACTGTTAAGGGCCAGACCCTTACGACCATTGCGGCAATATGATACCGGCAGGCAACCTGAATGTGCATTAGAGACTAATCATACTAACACTGCATGGATAAACCTCAAAAGGGATAAACATGCAATTCAGATTAAGCAGAAACATCGAATTCACATGAAAGCATAAACAGAGCAAAGTCTAAACACGAGACATGCATCATTGTTTTGGTTACAGGACCGCACAATAGCGGGAAGAATTCAAGGACGGGCCTGCCGGGTTCGTACAACGAGAACCCTGTCGGCGAAGGGAGTGGCCTTCTCCTTGGCAGCAGAAATGTCAGCACCCCGCGGTGGCTTCCTGAAACCATCAGCGAGGTCGAGGTCCGCGTGGCGGCAAGCGTTGTTGCTCAGGACCATGAAGAGGGAGTTGCGGGCAGGCCTCCTGGATTCAGCCTCAAGACGGCCAGCTCTTCCCTCCTCGTGCGTGTTCAACTTGGCAATCAACTCGTGGAAGAAGACCCCCAGCTTAGCACTAGGAGCCTCCTGCTTGCTGGCCAAGTAGACCGGCCCCTCCATGCCCATCGCCGCGATCTGAGCAGAAAGGCGATCGGCGATGTCGATCAAGCTTCTGATCCAGAGGTCGACTTGACCAGAGTGGTTCTTCAGCTTGTCCTCTGCATCCTTCCGGAGGCGCCTTGTGGTGTCCAGATCCTTTGACAGCTGCTGCTCACGGGCCTCGATGGATTCCATTGAGCCCTCTAAGGAGCCGATCCTGGCTTTCAGATCTTCAATGGTGCCATTGGCAGCCTCGAGGCCTTGGCTCTTGGAAGAGAGTTGCGATTGTGTGTCCTTCAAAAGGGACTTTGCTTTCTGCACCTCCTCCTTGAGGGCCGAGACCTCCTTGGCACTCCCGGCAAGCTCTTCCTTTAACTTGACCACCTGTTGGTCGAGGTCAGTCTTGGCGGAAGAGGCGGCGGCAAGATCATCGGCAAGCTTCTTCAGCCAAGTGGCAGAGTCAGTCGCGAGGGCATCCAGAGCAGCCTCGTGCTTGTCCTCCAAATCTTTGGTGCGTTGCCGCACGAGGACCTCCAGATCATCATCTTTGGCACGGAGAGTGGGCTCGAGCCTCTCCTCCCGGAGGGAAATGTCCTGCTCCCTGGCGTCCAAAAGCACCTTGTGCTCCGCCAGGCGCGCCTCCCGAGCGATGACATCTTCCCTCATCATCGAGATCATCTCATGTTGCCTCAGGAGGACCTGGAACTGCTTGCCGTGCCAGTCGCGAAGCTCCATCCCCTTATCCTTCAGCTTCTGGTCCACCTTGTTGGCAGACTGACGCTGCTCCTTAAGCTCCTGCCACTTTTAGCTATGCCGCTCCTGTATCTCTTTGAGACCCGCCGCCATGGACTCCATAAAGGACAAGTCCATGGCGACGACGACGGAGTCGTCCACCTCTTCGACTCCTTGGTACAGCGATGCCAGGATGCGCTGGAGTTCTTCGTCAAGCTCTGTGCTCGTCGCCATTGATGAGCCAGGGGCTCCAAGTCCAGGCTGCGCAAGTACTAGCGCCAAGTTGCTCAAAGATGGTGGCGGGGCTTCCACTGAAGTGCCGAATAAAGGGAGGGGGGCCATGGTTTGGAGGGGTATCTTCTCCTCAACCACGACCCCTGATCCAGACATGCTGTCGGTGGTTCCCTCAGACTCCTTTAGGAGCCCCAGGGCGTCCCCGGCAACATGTTCCTGCCCTTCCGCGGCAGCGATCTTGGCAGCCACGTCCGCGGCATCCTTCCCTATGTCGGCCACCTCGTCCAGCAGATCTGGCTCCTCACTCGAGAGGACTGCAAGCAGGCTCAACAATCAATGATGGAAGGACAGAGTTGTTGACAAAACAGGAGAGCAAAGCAAGATGATAAGAGTGGAAGGAGAACAGATAAGTTACCCGGAGGAGTCTGCCGGGTAGAAGCATCAGCCGGGGCGAGGCCGGGCTCTTCCGCGGAAAACCTTAGCGGGGATCCATCGACCCTATCAACGGGCGGAGTGGACACCTCCTGGAGAGGCTCGTCTTGAGTGGTCCCCTCCCCTCTTTGGGCATCAAGGGAGAGGAGCTCCCCACCATCACCCCCAGCAGGAGGGATCTGCTCTGCGCTTTTGGGCCAGGGGCTGAGCTGGGGGCTTGGTGCCGGAGCGCTCGCGCTACTCCCTGCCGGGCACGTTCCTTCAACCGCCGTCGGTGGCTCCGTGCGTTTGAGCCGCCTGGACCGGTGGACGAGGGTCTCCGTCTCCCCCTCCTCCCTGTCGGCAACAACAAGCAAGATCAGTTAACAGATGCAGGCACACATCCCGAAGATAAAAACAAGAAAAGGAAAGAAGGAGGAAGCGGTCTCCCTTACTCTTCATCAATAAGCATGGAGTTCAGCTCGAAATCTATGGGCGGCGAGGGCACCCTACTCCTCTTCTGGGGCGGGGGAACGGAGCTCTCTGGTAGCTTCGACTCTTGCCAGGACATAAGGTGCTCCGATGAAGAAGAGCTCTGCGAAGAGCTCGAGCTCGACCGAGCGCTGGGGACATCTTCCAGGGCTGCTTGCTGTTCGATGGGAGGAACCTTGGCCCCGGAAAGCCAAGGGGAATGTCGGCGCACGGCTTTAGGTATGCTGCTCTTGGAGGCAGCCTCCTTCGCCTTCTTGGCGGCCGACGCGGGATTGGAGACTATCGCTCCTCGATTAGCGGCCTGCTTGCGAGGACGTGGGTCCAAGACCGACTCAGGAGCCTGAGGGCCTACCACGAGCCACTCCTCCACGGGCTCCTCCACCTCCGCAACCTGCTCTCCATCCTGGGCCTCCGTCACCGTGGTGTACAGAGCCTCCATCCCAGAAGGATCGTCCCCAGCAAGTTCATCCCCGGCACCCTTTTCCCCGGTAGGATTATCCCCGGCAGCCCCTTCCGAGGCTTGCGCCTCGCCTTTGCCGTGGGATGAGCCTCCCTCCTCAGTCCTTCCCCTTTCCACTCCCGCTTTCTTGGCCTTCGCCATCACTGCGGTCCTCAGTGCTCTATCCTCCTCCAGCCATTTCTTGATATACGCCGCCTCCACCTTGGAGGTGCACTTGTACACTCCGGTCTCCGCCCTCGAGGCCCACTCCCCCAGGGTGGAAATCCATTCCAGCTCTTCGTCGAGCATGGGCAATCGCCAATCGCTCGCAACTCCGTGGGCATTGCAATCTGGCATCCACTTCAGGATCTGATCCCTGGCGGAGTTGATGTTCAGTGGGATGATGTTCGCCGGCAGTTTGAATAACCCAGGGCGGCCGAACAACTGATCGCACAACCAGGCATGGCCTTACACCGATAGGTTATTGGCCAGGCCAGGGAGCAATCTCATCCTGTCTGCAGCATCTTCGTACTCCCAGGAAAATCTATCCCGCTGCTGCAGTGGCGCGATTCGGCGGAGGAGAAAGTCGGCCCCTACGTGCTCGATAGTCAGCCCGGCAGCCTTCAGACGGGTGATCCTGTTTATCGCCGGGCGGAGCCTATCCTCTGTGAGGCCGAACGCTCTCCAATCATCGCCGCACTCGAGGCATTCCGTCCTGGCCTGGCAGAACTCTGGAGCCTTTTCATCCTGAATCCAACACCAATCTCCCCTCCACTCCTCCCATCTATTGCGCTGTTGGCCGGGGATATAATCCCAGTAATCCCTTGGCACTACCCGTGGTATCAAGCTTATGTTCCCGGAGCGATGGCTCCTGTTCTCCACCCTTGGAACAAAGTAGTGCCTAAATAGATCAACATTGGGGGCAACCCCAACAAAATTCTCGCACAAATGAGCAAAGATCACCATGCACGCCATTGCATTTGGCGTGAAATCCAAGAGATGGAATCCATAGATTGCCATCATTGCCTCATAGAAATCCGAGAAGGGAGGGCAGAGGCCGCAGATGAAATATGCGCAGAAAAATCTATATGAATCTGGCGGGTCCTCCTTCCCCTCCGCCAAGACCTTAGGAGCACCATGCCCTTTTGGGACCTCCCTCCCCCACAAGTAGCCATACCTCGCCTGCAGCACATCGCCGTCGAGGTTCGACAGGAAGAAGACGACATCTCCTTTTCGCTTCCTGTCTAGCTCAATCCCCCTCTTGCTCCCCTCGGTGGCCGCCTCCTTCACGGCGGTCGTCCACTGCCCCTGGCAGCAGTTTTCTTCCCCATATCCCCTGAGAGATGGTGGGGGAACGGGAAGGAAATCAGAAGGGGATCGGCGGTGAATGTGGGCGAAGGGAGCGGGCGGTTGCTTGGCTTGCGGAGGAAGATGATGGGGAGGCGAGGCAGATGATGAATGAGCAGTACCTTTCCATGTTTTCCCCTCTTAAGGGAAATGGCGTGGGAGATGGCACGGCTCTTCAAAGGAGTTACCGTTTTTACATTAACTGCTACTGTCCCATGCCCCCACGTCTCGCGGTAATTACACGAAGTGGACGTTGGATTGACTGGTTGTCATGACGAACTGTCGCGCAGCCTTCTCCTGCCACGTGTCCATGCACTATTTGGGGCCTAACCCAACGTGCCCAGCGACACGTATGGATCAGGCCCGGGGGCTTCTGTCAAGGAATACAAACAGGGTATATGTTTTCCCCTGACTTGTGCACGGACAAAAGGCCCAAGGACAAGATTACTACACCAAGATCAGATCCAAGCACAAGAGATCAGTCCTTCGAAGGACCAAAGTGCAGATCGAGAAGACCAAGACAAGCCAGAGAAGCAAGATATTGCTAAGGGAAGAACCTCCCTTGCCGGGCAGCGAGCTCGGCAGGTTTGGGGTTTGCCCCGGAAGCAAGTTTCCAGATCAGCCCGATAGGCCTGCCGGGGGTCACAGAGGCAAACCACTCCACCGAACAACCTCATCATGACACAAGTCATCGATCAGTGCGGTGTCAAGCCGCAAAGTGACTAAGTGGCTGCTTCCTACCACATGGCAGCCACTTCCTACAGAAAATACCTCCAGATGACATCCGTCCTGAGACGTGTCAAGCAAGCAGGCGTGAAGCTAGCAACACAGCCCGGAGGGCCTGCCGGACAAGCTGTGATGTGACACTGAGTGGCGCATTTAATGTGCTCTGTCAGCCTACAGAGTTAGGTATGATAGCACTGATTGCTATCTAATCAGTGTGTAAAAGACTAATTTGCCACTGTGGTGACCCCTTTATCTATAAAAGGAGGCCGATGGCAACCGTTGAAAGGATTCGGACCCCCACACACTCATACGCGCATAGCCACTCTCTCCTCGAGGCAACCTTGCTGGGCAAGGGCACTGCGCTGCTCCACCATTTTTCCACCATCAATCCACCAAAGCAGGAGTAGGGTTTTACGCCTCGCGGTGGCCTGAACCTGGGTAAAATTGCTTGTGTGATCTCTGCCGTGCTGTATTACGCTTCTCCGCTCTTTGTGCAATGTGCCTATCCCCCCGCCGAACCAAAAGGTGCTCATGGCCCCATAGGTGGCCGTGGTTTCCCACGACAGGGATGATGTCAAAATCGAACTTTCTCAGCAAGGAGAGGTGGTCCTAATCAACTTTGAAATTCTTTAGTAGCAGCACGCAACTGCCAAACTGATCTATCCTCTGAGAGCTTTTGATGTAATAATATGGCATGGTGAAACAAGTGTCCTATGTGTATAAGTAGTACGACAGTATTATTTATCATGTAGGGTATCGTCAAAGAATTGCAACTTTGATTGCTGGTTAGGAACTGTCATTCGATTTCATTCTAACAGCTGCCGTGCTTTATTTAATTTTCTGTATTCGCGTTGTGACAGCATCTAAAACCAGCGCCGTACCGATCGGTTGCAATATGAAATGCGCTGAGTTAGAACACATGGGCCCCCAAACATGCAGGCCCATCGGCCTGTGGCCCAAAGTCCAGAACCGTCAGCCTATCAGAGTATTATATACCACTCAAAAAAATATGAGTATTATATTCTCATCTGAACCCCCATATGTATATATTACCCTTGATTTTTCTTATGTATAAAGTTGTGATATAAAAGATTTTTATATTTCTTTATAGAGGGAGTATCTCTATCAAAAATATATTTATGTGTAACTAGTTACTCCTACCTTTCTACTTCCTTTTGCTGATATGCGGGGCATCCGGCAACGAGGTCCACATGCCATGCACCAAATTAGAGTGCACAACTGCATGGTAGACTCACCCCGGTCGTAGCGCCGCAGTAATGCCTAATGAGCCGTCAAATCACAAAAACCCCCACCTTTCCATCTTTAGCAGTCAGCTGGATGGACGAAGCAGCAATATTTCATTGGGCCTAAATCCCCTTCTCCCTCGTTTGCTTTTTTAGAGAAAATCTCCTCTCTGTCGGGCCCATTTCTGAGAATAAATCCTAGAATAGCCCTAAGTCACACCAGCCCCAAGATCAACACAACTGGTGGACTTCCTTGATACAAATAACCAGTATAAGATAATATTACACAAGGTTGAGTCTGGGAGCTCAACAACATTATTACAAACTCGCCAATATAAGGCAGTGGCGTAATATGATAGTGGTGTGGTGGTGATACAATACTAGTACAATAACATAGAGCCAAGCGTCAGAGGGAGGCTTGACTATTTTATTTGTGTAGCGGAAGCTCAGCGGATGATACATGTGGTAGACTCCTATCTCATAGGTTGACTGACTGGGACTCCTCTAAGCGTCGGGCTCGCTAGCACAATCCTCCTCCACAAGCTCGTCCTCCTCCAAGTCTGGCCACGTAAATAGCCAGGGATAAGCCAGTGAGTACGTTGGAATGTACTCGCAAACATTACGAACAGAAGATATAATGCATGCATATGCTCATGCTAACTGAAAGTTAAATCATGACAAATAAATGATATGAACGTGAACATAGCATGTTAGTCATGATCAAACTTATTAGAAATTAAACAAATGAATGCCACGGGTAATCTAGCCAGCCCAAGTGACACTCAGCAAAATAAAAGAAATGCCAGTCGGGTGTCAAGTGACGCCACGGTCGTACTTGAAGAGAAATGCCAGTCGGGTGTCAAGTGACACCATGGTCGGACTTGAAGAGAAATGCCAATCGGGTGTCCAAAAGAGTAGTGGCGGGATAAGCCGCCTGTTAACTCGAGAGATGCCACGAGAGGTCTTGAAAATAAAATTGAGTGCCCGGGGTAGTCTACCCAGCCCCTGAGACACTCAGGAAAACTTCAAAATAAGAGAAATGGGTTAGTCCTCAATATTATGCATAACCATAATAATATTTAACAAGGATAAAATATTCATGGTAGCAACAGGGTGTCAATAATTATCCTGCAAAATATTTCAGGCATATTAAAATTATTTCCTCCGGAGACCGACACCGGGACCGACACTTGACCCACCCAGCTAACGCCCTTGACCATGGACAACGGCTATTCAAATAGGTTTAAACTTTGCAGAGGGTGTACTCTTTACCCACAAGTAAAGGATTTCTTTAGTCAGTACCGTGACACTGACTAATTCCCTTTACGGTCTTTGGGTTGAAAACTCACCTGACCAGCATACACCAGATTAACTTTCCGGATGCCAGGAATCACCCAAAGCATCGTTCAAGAAAAACTCTAAGATGGGGAGACCAACGTCCTGCATGGGATCACTATTAATACGCACGGATTCCAAGGGGTGCCCCCCTCTCGTTTACAACCGGAAACACCCATGCCCCCTGACCCAATGACAGGATTTAGTCCAAGGCCCTGGAAACCCTCATCGTGGCCCTCTGTATGGTGTGCACTTAGACAGGGGTTATCAACTTACTAAGCCGTACCTTCCTTGCGGAAGGACCCGTGGCAGCACGGTATCCAGCTAGGTGTAAAGGAACAAGACTCGATCTAGGCCGACTCTGGAGGTGTTAATTATTACCACCGGTATAATCCACATGAGTCACGTGACACCACCGTGTCAAAAAATAATGGCCCGTGCCCACAGGCACGTCCAAGGAAGGAGACACTCTCCTGGATACTCATAGCTTTACCATGTTAGAAGGATTCTTTCCTTGAGTGAAGTGCAAGACATGAGCAAGAAAGTGATATGACCAAACATGCATGCACTTGTGATATATGTGGTGCAACACCAACGGATGCAAACGTGCAAATGCAAAATGCAATCACCATATCCCAAGTTCAATAATGCTTGCCTTGTCGAAAGTAGTCAGGTGAAAACCCTTCGAAATTCTCGGCAAGATTTCCCTCTTCTTTTTCTGAAAATATTCAAATTCAACTCAAATTAAAAATTTGACAACAGTGCAAAAAGTTGTCTTAAAACATTTTTAAATAAATACTAAAAAAACTAGAGAGAAAAATAAGAATTTCAAAAAAAAGTACAACTCAAACAGAGTTGTGGTTAAAAAGTTATTAGACTTTCAAAACCAGGGGCTTTTCTATAAAACAGCAGTCCCTGCACAGTTTAAACAGAAAACGCTTCGGCTGAAATACGTTTTTCAATGTGGAAGGCATAAAACAAAGAATACGCCTTCGATTAAAATAGAGAAAAAAAAGAAAAGAGCGCGCGGGGTGGGGTCCACCCGTCAGGTTCAAAAGTTTGAACGTGCACGCGAGGACAGAAGAGATGCGGCGATCGCCGATGGTGATCGCCGGGGTTTTAGGAGGTGGCGATGATTGGAGCATGCTCGGGGTAGACTACCGCGTCGGTGGGAGGTGGTGGTGGTCGCCGGAGAGCAGCAGAACCCCAGCGAGGTCGACGGCGGCGGATGGTGGTTCGGTGGAGTCGGAAGCTCGCCGGAGAGCTCGGGAAGCGGAATTGGAGTGGGGAATCGATGTTGCGGTGGAATGATATGGCTACTGGCAAGATTTGAGTGGTGGTGGTGGCGTAATGGCGTCGAACCGATCGGAAATAGAGGGGGCGGAGCGGTGGCCAGAGAGGAGGAAGGATACCTCCTCAAGGTCGGGGAAGTGGGGAAGGGGCGATTAGGAGGTGGTGGAGGCGATGGGTGGAACGAGGGGAGATCGGGGCTTCTATTTATAGGCTGCCGAGGCGGTCTGAATCTTGCGGGCGCCGCCGGAGTTACTCTGGCCGCCGAAGGTGGTTAGGGGCGGTGGTCAGGGGTGGTACGGCAGTTATGAGGGAGGTGGAGATATTCGGAAGGCTCGGCGTGGACGCGCTCGAGCTCCTTGTCCTCATCCATGGCGTGGCCACTGTACGGGTGCAGCGGACGTCGTCCGTCTCCGGTGACTGACAGAGGGCCAAGGCCGGCATGATCGGCATGGAGAGAGTGCGGAGGAGGTGCTGCGTGGAGAGTAATTGGGTGGGGAAGGTCAGTGGCGCAGTGATGGAGGTCGGTGGCCGAGGCGGCTCCGCTCGGTCCACCGTGCATCAGCTCGGGGCCGTTGCACCGGCTAGTCGCCAGCTCACCGGCGAGGAGAGGCTGCGGAGTGGGCCAGGAGGGGTCGGGGTATTGATGAACTTGGCGTCGCTGTGAAGGAGAAGAAAGGGGAGGGGTGCACGGCACCGATCCGCTCTGCCACTGAAGACAAAATTCAGTTAACTCAATTTCTTCAGTGATGAACAGTGCACAGACATCCATATGTTCCCATGGCAGAGTGTGCTAGGGATTTTTAGAATTTGTGGCAATTTTTGTGGTGATGTGTTGATGCATCTGAGAGGGCCTGGCAAAGTTTGGGAATTTTTGGAGCATTTAAAAATTTGTTTGGATCAGAAATATTGAATCTGGTCCAAATTTGAATTGAGTGGAATTTCAATTTTTTGAACTGTGGCACCCCATGTTTTTGGAGAAATGGGTTGTGGGTACCATATATTTGTTGAGATAATTTTGGTGGAGGTGGAATCCTTGTAGAAATGGTGGTTCCTTTGTAAACCAAGGAATGATGAAAAATACAAATTCCAACTTTGGAATTTATTTGAATTGTGAAAAAAAAAATTGTGGGGTGGGAGAGATTTGGGTACTGCCCTAGAATAATAGAATGACTTGAGGGATAAATGGGAGTGGCAGAAAAATTATTTGGATGATTTTGGAAGGCTAGAAAGAAGTGAAGAGGGCCATTTTCTTTGAAAATTTAATTTATTTCAAAAACTTTCCTATTTGAAAAATTGTTTGAAAACCTCCAAATTAATTATCCAAATAATTTTAAACCTTTCAAAACAGAATCATTAAAGAAAATTTGAAACCAAATTAAAATTTGAAAGGGTTTTCAATTGGTAGAAAAGTAATATGATCAAAAAAATGATTTTCAAAACATTTTATTTTTAAAGGAAAGATTTCAAAAATTTAGAAAATATTTTTGGGGTGTTATACTCTCGGCGATTGCGTAGGGTTTTCTCATGGAGAACCAGGTACAAATTCTTCATCCATCCCCGATAAATCCTAGTCCCTTGGTCGCAGGTAATCCTAGAATGGCAGCCGCCGCCGTCGATGCATTTTTCTGCCTACTGAATCTAGTGTGTTTCATTTGCAGTGCCCAAAGTGCGAGGATCCTACAGGTTTGTGCGCCCTCGGCGAGATGCCAGACTTGTTCCTTCTCATCCTAACATAGGATTTAAAACACACACAGTATGTTCCTAGAATCCTCTTTTCTATCAGGGAGGGTTGGGGTTTTTTGAAGATGCTGCCAACTAATTTGGAAATTTGGATTGCTATATTTGGATAAAAGGTACTAGTACCATGGTCAACACTGACATGAAAGAGGAAATTATTTCTAGATTTGGATAGCGAATACATTGTGTTCTCATATTATTTTCCTGCAGTGCATTCCTTGCTCTGCCAGAACACATGTATTCAAGATGGTCGGCCTTGCCATAACTGAATACACCAGTTTAATGGTCACATTGAAGACAAGCCATGGATATAAGTTCCCAGTTGGGTTCATGAACCAAGAAGATCACTGCTCTTTTTTATGGCCGAACTTGGATTAACTTTCTCAAGTGTTACAGACTGAAAGTTGGCGCACGAATGTTGATGGAAATAGCGGAACCAGGTCTCATCTTCACTGTGATCTTCCACCCCAACGTCGTTCCAGTAGTTCATCCATGTTAGTTTTGTATCTGGTTCTTGCATGTTGCCTCGATTACTTGTTTATCCAACTATTCTGTCTAACTAATCACAATTTGACTTTAGAAGTAGCAACAATTTGTGATTCCCTTCTCTCACGAAGATGCTACTTCTAACTAATATTTCTTTATAATTGGTGGCACATGTAGGTCATTTCAAAGTACAACACACCACTCGTTTGTTATTCTATAAGAACTCGACTATTACTGATGGCACTGAACTTGACTGGGACGACATCCACCAGTTCCAACACTTTATTGATCATCTTGAGGTCCTTGTGGGGCGTTTAAATGGTGGAAGGCCACATGGGATATGTGTGCCACTGGTGCACACGTTGAACATGTCCAACCGTGTCAAGAAACTTATGGTACGAGCTGTTTTCTGTTATATATGTTGTTCATAAACTCTTGCTTATACACAGTTTTACAGCTGTGATCTTCTTGAAACAGAAACTGCCCAGTTCTATTGTTCCTATAAAGATGCCTAACCATGGTCGGGTCAGACTTGCGCTTGGTCACAACATGATGTTTATGCCGACCTACTCCATTTTCCTTGGAGGTGAAAAGATACTTATTCATGGGTGGTCTCAAATAATGAAGGCCCGTCCACACTACAGAGAAAAGCCTAGCAGTAGCGAGGGTCTAAGGGCTATCAGTAGCGCGGGGGACCGTGCTACTGATACGGTGCTACAGCTAATGTTTAGCAGTAGCGCGCATTTGCACGCACTACTGCTATAGCTACTTAGCAGTAGCGCTGTCCATACCAGTGCTACTGCTAAGTGGCTTAGCAGTAGCGTTTTCCTGTTCAGCGCTAAAGAGCGCTACTACTATATTTTCACATATCTTTTTTTTTGCTACGTATTTGCGATGTTTTTTGTAACACCCCAAAAATTCAACCATAATTTTATTAAATAAAAATTGGCCAGAAATAAAAATTTAAATTTTATTGGGTGTCTTATTAATTTTAGGGTATTTTTTTGCCCTCTGTTTTTCAAAATTTCTCCCTGCATATAGAAATTTTTGGAAATAATATTGCGGCTTTGGTAGCTTTCTTAGACCATTCCATTTATGTTTTTTAAATAGTAGGAATTAATTTCAAAATAAAATTTGCCCCTAAGTAATTATTTTAATAGCATTTTCAATTCTTTAAAAGCTCCTGTTGCACTGCCACCACTTTAAATAATTCTCTTAAAATCCCACAAAAATTAGGACAGGTCATGTGATGCCTATAGATCACTTCTATGCAAAAACCCACCATGGTCATTTGTAATTTTTGAGTAAAACAATCTATTTCCATTTCTGGTCCAGATCCAGCTTTGAACTACAACCTCAATTTTTATTGCTCCAAAAATTCTCAAATTTTTCCCACTTGTAGTTCTTCCAACCAAACCCTTAAGTATAGAAGCTCACCTCCAAACTCCACATTTTGGTGCACCAAATGATTCCTCCAAAAATGGGTCCAGAAATGAAATTTAGTACAACTTGCACTAGCAAGTTTTTCTTTTGGTCAAACAACTTCACCACTATCTTTACCATCCAAACAGATCTCCACCTGACAATTTCCATGACTACCAGAATCACCTAGGTCACCCTAACATTCTGTCGAGCGCCTTGAGCTCATGACAGAATTTGGGCATATTTTTAAATTTCTCCAGACACTAGCCCTCACCCCAAACCATCATGTCCCTCATCTCAAGCACTCCCGGGGACGTCATCCTGATAAATCTCAGCTCATTTGGAGCACTGTAACACCCACTGGCATTCGGCCGAACACGTAGCGTGCGTGCACTAGGCGCGGCCAGCACGCCCGTATGGCATGCGGTGGCAACCGAGCCGCTGTGGCTCCTCCACTGCTTCCCCCTCTCGTCCTGATCCTTTGCTGGATCAGCCCGACCACCCAGGAACCCACCGACACCTCTCCCCCATCCTCAAGCGCCGCCCTCTGCCGTCCAGCGCCGCCACCGACAGCCGCCCATCACTGTCACGCGCCGCCCTCTGCCGTCCAACGCCACCACCGACAGCCGCCCGTCGCTGTCACACGCCGCCCAGGATGCGTGGCTCACTTCCCCGCCAGCCAGCGCGCTCTGGAGTAACTCCAGACGGCCACCGCCATCACCGAACTCCACCGACCATGCCACCACCCATAACCACCTCGCCGGCGCATTTATGGCCGCCGCCGTCGTGTCTTCCGCGGGAAGCCATGAAACCGACCTCGCCCGCCTATAAAAAGGCCACCTCGGGCTCGTTCTCGATAGCACAACCACTCCTCCTCCCTCCACGAACCCTCTGTCGCAGCCAGTCGATAGAGAGCTCCTTTCTTCCCCGTCTCCGGCCGAAACCACCGCCGCCACCACTCGGTTGATTTCGACGTGAACGATGCCTCGTCCTTGCATTTTCCCCACCACACACCTCCTGGAGTACCCGCAAGTCCATCCTACCCATCAATTTCACTGAACTAAGCTCGGAGACGGAGTCCCTCTTTCTCCGACGGCCACCATCCGCAGCAAAGCTCCCCGTCGGCAACTCGGTGACCTCCGGAGGTGGTGGCGCAGCTCCTTGGGTTCGCCACGATGAGGGGAACACGCACGTATGCTCGGCGCCCGAAACGGCACAGCCGTTCGCAGACGAGGATCACCGGAATCCTCCTCTGCCTCTGTCCAGACGCGCGCGGGAGAAGGGAGATGAACCCGACAAGTGGGCCCGCCCGTCAGCCACTCAGGCCGCTGGCCCCGCCGTTTAAGTGGAAACGGTTTTCACTGAATCCGTCTTCGCGCGTGGTAGGCGTAACCCCAACAGTACACCGTCGACGTCATCCACCTCCCGCTCAGCCAAGCGGCTGGGCTCGGCCCAGTGGCGCTCTGCGGTTAAACCCCGCCCAGAGCGTGCTATTACCCTTCTCTTTTTCTTTTTCCGATAAGATTAAAAATATTCCACAACACTCATTTCCAGACCAAATTTGGTGATTCAAATTTCCACATGCTCATAAAATCATGCTCTATTTATCTAGATTAGGTTAACATTTTTCCTAAGCTCTGTATCCACTGGATCTAAAAGATAGTCCATTTCCTTATCATTTCCATCTTAGAGGATTCCTTGGAAAATCATCTGGACTCCAAATAACTTAAATCTTTTTCTGTAATTCCTAAATTTTCCTCTAGTTTATTTTAGTATTTATTTCAAAATTTTCCAGACAACTTTTTAGAACTGTTGTTGCTATATGTGGTAATTCAAATATTTTTGAAAATAGGAAATGGAGGGAAGATAAAATTTTCAAACATTTGGAGTGCACCCCACACTTCTGCATGCTCAAGGCAAGCATCTTGAACACTTGATATGGTGGATGCATGGTTGATTATTTGCATGAATAGTGGAACTATGAATATGTGGAATTTCCAATAAAACTTGCATATGGCTAGTTATGCATGCATGGTCCCTTGGTAATATTTTGTCTTCATTTAAAAAGAGGTATGAGTGAGTATGGTTATTCCCATATACCTATGCTGGTCCGGACTAATCTGCAGGAAAGAATCGGTCATGAGAAAAGTGACCGTGAAACTGAAAATTCGTTGAGACGAGAATGATCAGTGTGGGCATGTTGGAGCATGCAAGGGTTGTGGCCCTGTATGTTTTGCTGTTGAAAGAAAACTTTGTTGTGCTAACCACTGCAGGAAATATTTGAGCCTCCTGAGTCGACTGTAGATCAAGTCTTGTTCCGGTAAACCCATACTTGATTCGTGCTGCCACTTGTCCCTGCCACAGGTGGGGTATGGTATAGTAAGTTGTTAACCCCTTCCTATGCACACATCACATAGAGGGCTACGATGAGGGTTTCCACAATCATGGACTAAATCCTGTCATCGGGTCAGGGGCATGGGTGTTTCTAGTTGTGACCAAGAGGTGGGCACCCCTTGGAATCCGCGCGTATTAATAGTGATCCCATGCTATTCGAGATTGTTGTCTCCCCGACTTAGAGATTTTCTGGAATGGTGCTTGGGGTGATTCCTGGCATCCGGAAAGTAAATCCGGTGTGTGATGTTAGGTGTGTTTTTAGCCCAAAGACCGTAATGGGAATTAGTCATTGTCACGGTACTGACTAAAGAAATCCTATACTTGTGGGTAAAGAGTACACCCTCTGCAGAGTTTAAACCTATTCGAATAGCCGTGTCCGCGGTTAAGGACTATAGTCTAGGTTGGTCAAGTGCTGGTCTTAGTCTTGGTCTCCGGAGGAAATAATTAAATTGAGCCTAAATTATTTTGCAGGATAATTATTTGTCACCCTGATGCTACCATGAATATTTTGCTATGCATATTAATATTATTGTGGTTATGCATATTATTGTGGACTAACCCGTTTCTCTTATTTTATTTTTCCTGAGTATCTCAGGGGCTGGCTAGACTACCCCGGGCATTCGGTTTTATTTTCAAGACCGACCGTGGCGTCACTTTTTGGCACCCGACTGGCATTTCTTTTTAAGACCTCTCTGTGGCGTCCCTCGAGTTCTCAGGCGGTGTATCACGCCACTACTCTTGTGGACACCCGATTGGCATTTTTTTAAGACCTCTTCGTGGCGTCCCTCGAGTTCTCAGGCGGTCTATCACGCCACTACTCTTGTGAACACCCGATTGGCATTTCTTTTCAAGACCTCTTGTGGCGTCGCTTGGATTCTCGAGCGGTCCTGTCTCGCCCGAATTTCCTTTTAGACACCCGACTGGCATTTCTTTTATCTTTCTTCTGGAATCTCGGGTGGTCCTGTCTCGCCCGACTCTCCAATAACTTTCATTCTTTTTCTTTATCATTTCATTTTTTTTCCATTGTTCTGCACATGCTAATATTTTTATTATGCCATGATTTAATTCCTGTCAGCATACCTTAAATATAGTCCAGCATGAGCATACGCATATAGTTTGGTTCATCATGATCATATAATTTAATTGCTGCATTCGGTATATCTTTTGTTCATGATGTTTGCGAGTACATTCCAATGTACTCACAGGCTTGTCCCTGGCTATTTACTTGGCCAGGTCAGGATTTCAGCAAGGAGTACTACCACGACGTCCGTGTGGAGCCTAGGATGGCAGCCACGCGGGATAGGAATTATCCAGGTCAGCCGTTCCTGTGGGAATGAAGCCCCATCGACGTTGGAGGACCACGAGGCGCTTCCGTCATCCATCACCAGAATCATTGTTGTATCATTAGACCTTTATGGTCTTGTATCCAATTTCTTGTAATTGCTTGGTAATCTGTAACAAGGATGTGTCCACCAGTAACGGTAATCCTGGGCTGGTGATGACACGAGGGGTTAATTTTATGGGATATCGTGTCCCGGCCCCGACAACCTTGGTATCAGAGCCAGATTGACCATTGGCTAATCCTATCTTAGCCTGGTCACTATCCCTAGGTTTCTACATCGTCCACACCCTTCTGTGTCCACAGTCAGGCCCGTCCTATCTGACAGCCTGCAGTGGCCAGCCGACACCTTTTAGCAGTTGGTGCCCAACCCATCTCCCTAACCGAGAACCACAGTAATACATCACATTTTGTGATTTATATCTGCGACATTGACTCGACCACTCTAGAACAGAGCTGATACCTAGAATCGTAACCATGCTGATATATGTTCCCTAGCCCAGGCATTATATAGGAGACCACTCTCGTAACCAAAATCAGCATCCCTCACTCTGTACACTGCCTCCACTACCATTTCCCCCATGTCGCACCTTGGGATTCATCTGAGAACCCTAGATGCAACCCCGGGCAGTTTTGTCAAGATATTGTGGGATTTCACCTGCAACACCCTTGGTTCCGCTCAACCACCCCAGTACGAGCTGTTCAAATCGAGGATCAACCACAACGCCTCGAAATATTGGGCAGTCACGCACATCCCACCAGTAGACCCAAACCAAGGCCCTACAAGTGTCGTCTTCATCGGGAAATCTATGCCAACTCCAGAAATGGCAATAGAAGTTGCTGCCTATGAAGCAATTACCCGTCTCCGGTTCGCAGTGCCTCGTGACGGCGAAAGGGGGTATTACTACTTCCCGAGCTGTGCAGCACCCGAAGAAGAAGCATCTTTCCCCTGCAGACAATTAGAGAGAGATCCAGTGCTGGCCAACCTTGTTCAATATGTCATCGCGCAGGAGCGTTTGACCTAGCAAGTGATGGACTTCCTCCAGACTCTTTCTGTTCTAAATCCTCAGATCGCCATCGGCGGACCACTGTTGCCAGACCAAGGAGGGAACGTTCTCCGACTCCTCCATCCACTTTCCCCGGGAGAAGAAGAATGTGTTCTGATGCCGAGGATATTTCCTCAGGACCCTATCGATTTTACCTTTGTACTATAGACACCTTGGTTGTGTCTGTTCGTCTAGCGTTTAAATTGCGTGATTTGATATCTGTGTTGCATCTTCGGATTTACCCTATGAGTAAAATGTTTGGTTGCAGTTGCATATGAGTAATTTTGTTACCATAGTTTATAATTGAAATTTTTTTACCCCCTTAACAAATCTCAGGTTGAGATTTTATTAAGGACCACTGCGACTAATAATTTTTGCAAACACAGAATTAATTCATGCACCGCCACGACACCCGGCTTAGAGTCACACTCACTCCACTACATGCACTAAGTGCAGAACCACACACACACCCAAACATTTAGCACCTAATCAACTGCCTCGCACACCAGACCACTCTCACCACACCACAAATTTTTCTGAAGAAAAATTTGTGGGTTTATATTTCTATGGAGCTGCTACAGAACGCACTAACACTAACACTCACTCGTAACCACCACCGATGCCTAATCCTCATGATCACCGCCGCCTCGGAGAGCCACCACTCGAGCTGCGGCATCACGACGATCATCAAGGATCATCGCACATAATAGCAGCAAGGAGCTAACCAACGCTGCCAGCAAACCGACCAGGAGGATCATGATCAGCTCCGAGCCCGCATCCTCCATTGATGCCTCGTCTCGAGCTCGTGTAGCTAGAAGGAGAAGGAGAAGAAGAGGAAGAGGTGAGGTGCGAGGCAGAGGAAGAGGAAGAAACCGCGGTCGTTTTATAGCTCGGGCTCGATGCACGGTGAACAAGGTCCACCAGCGCCGCTCGTCGCCCGATCACCGGTGTTCGAAGGCGAATCTGCGAGCAGTGCAGACAAGGTACTGGCCTGTGAGGTGAGTGCACGTTGCACCGGCAGCTAGTACGCCGCGCACTACCGCAGTACGACCCTAGATACCCTACGCGCTAGACGCCGTAGGTGCAGAAAGCACGCGAGAGGGAGAAGGGGAAGAGAGCCGGAGGAAGAAGAAGAGACTGACAGTGGGCCCTGGGTCCACCTGTCAGCCGGAAAGAGCACTGTGCACTAGAGTACGGCAAGCGAATTTTGGAATTTATACTTTTTCCAAATTTGTCGTGACAGTCAAAGTAGAACCACAGCACTAGTGCCTCACTATAGTTACACCAATTATCAGGAGCCCTCGTCAACTGTGCCTAAATAGGTTATTTTAAATGGCTCAGAAAAATCTCCTCGAAAGGTGGGTTTAATTTTGGTGACCACCTAACAAATCTCGAGGACGAGATTTTCTTAAGGGTGGTAGAGTTTATAACACCCCAAAAATTCAACCATAATTTTATTAAGTAAAACTTGGCCAGAAATAAAAATTTAAATTTTATTGGGTGTCTTATTAATTTTAGGGTATTTTTCTGCCCTCTGTTTTTCAAAATTTCTCCCTCCATATAGAATTTTTTTGAAATAATATTGTGGCTTTGGTAGCTTTCTTAGATCATTCCATTTATGTTTTTTATAATAGTAGGAATTAATTTCAAAATAAATTTTGCCCCTAAGTAATTATTTTAATAGCATTTTCAATTCTTTAAAAGCTCCTGTTGCACTGCCACCACTTTAAATAATTATTTTAAAATCCCACAAAAATTAGGACAGGTCATGTGATGCCTATAGATCACTTCTATGAAAAAAAACACCATGGTCATTTGTAATTTTTGAGTAAAACAATCTGTTTCCATTTCTGGTCCAGATCCAGCTTTGAACTGCAACCTCAGTTTTTCTTGCTCCAAAAATTCTCAAAATTTTCCCACTTGTAGTTCTTCCAACCAAACCCTTAAGTCCAGAAGCTCACCTCCAAAATCCACATTTTCGTGCACCAAATGATTCCTCCAAAAATGGGTCCAGAAATGAAATTCAGTACAACTTCCACTAGCAAGTTTTTCTTTTGGCCAAACCAACTTCACCACTATCTTTACCATCCAAAGAGACCTCCACCTGACAATTTCCATGACTACCAGAATCACCTAGGTCACCCTAACATTCTGTCGAGCACCTTGAGCTCATGACAGAATTTGGGCATCTTTTTAAATTGCACCAGACACTAGCCCCTCACCCCAAACCATCGTGTCCCTCTTCTCTAGCACTCCCGGGGACATCATCCTGCCAAATCTCAGCTCATTTGGAGCACTGTAACACCCACTAGCATTTGGCTGAACACGTAGCATGCGTGCACTAGGCGCGGCCAGCGCGCCCGTATGGCATGCGGTGGCAACCGAGCCGCTGTGGCTCCTCCACTGCTTCCCCCTCTTGTCCTGATCCTCTGCTAGATCAGCCCGACCACCCAGGAACCCGCCGAGACCTCTCCCCCGTCCTCTAGCACCGCCCTCTGTCGTCCAGCGCTGCCACCGACAGCCGCCCGTCATTGTCACGTGCCGCCCAGGACACGTGACTCGCTTCCCCGCCAGCCAGCGCGCTCTGCAGTAACTCTGGACATCCACCGCCCTCACCGAACTCCGCCGACCACGCCACCGCCCATAACCACCTCGCCGACGCATTTATGGCCGCCGCCATCGTGTCTTCCGTGGGAAGACACGAAACCGACCTCGCCTGCCTATAAAAAGGCCACCTCGGCTCGTTCTCGATAGCATGACCACTCCTCCTTCCTCCATGATCCCTCTGTCGTAGCCAGTCGACTAAGAGCTCCTTTCTTCCCCGTCTTCGGCCGAAACCACCGCCGCCACCACTCGGTTGATTCCGACGAGAACAACGCCTCCCCCTTGCATTTTTCCCCACCACACACCTCCTGGAGTACCTGCAAGTCCATCCTACCCATCAATTTCACTGAACTAAGCTTGGAGACGGAGTCCCTCTTTCTCCGACGGCCACCGTCCGTAGCAAAGCTCCCCGTCGGCAACTCGGTGACCTCCGGAGGTGGCGGCGCAGCTCCCTGGGTTCGCCACGATGAGGGGAATACGCATGTATGCTCGGCGCCTCGAACGGCACAGCCGTTCGCCGATGAGGATCACCGAAATCCTCGTCTGCCCCTGTCCAGACGCGCGCGGGAGAAGGGAGATGAACCCGACAAGTGGAGCCCGCCCGTCAGCCACTCAGGCTGCTGGCCCCGCTGTTTAAGTGGAGACGGTTTTCACTGAATCCGTCTTCGTGTGCGGTAGGCGTAACCCTAGCAGTACCCCATCGACGTCATCCACATCCCGCACAGCTGAGCGGCTGGGCTTGGCCTAGTGGCGCTCTGCTGTTAAACCCCGCCCAGAGCGTGCTATTGCCCTTCTATTTTTCTTTTTCCAATAAGATTAAAAACATTCCACAGCACTCATTTCCAGACCAAATTTGGTGATTCAAATTTCCACATGCTCATAAAATCATGCTCAATTTATCTAGATTAGGTTAACATTTTTCCTAAGCTCTGTATCCACTGGATCTAAAAGATAGTCCATTTCCTTATCATTTCCATCTTAGAAGATTCCTAGGAAAATCATCTGGACTCCAAATAATTTAATTCTTTTTCTGTAATTCCTAACTTTTCCTCTAGTTTATTTTAGTATTTATTTCAAAATTTTCCAGACAACTTTTAAGCACTGTTGTTGCTATATGTGGTAATTCAAATATTTTTGAAAATAGGAAATGGAGGGAAGATAAAATTTTCAAACATTTAGAGTGCACCCCACACTTCTGCATGCTCAAGGCAAGCATCTTGAACACTTGATATGGTGGATGCACGGTTGATTATTTGCATGAATAGTGGAACTATGAATATGTGGAATTTCCAATAAAACTTGCATATGGCTAGTAATGCATGCATGGTCCCTTGATAATAATTTGTCTTCATTTAAAAAGAAGTATGAGTGAGTATGGTTATTCCCATATACCTATGCTGGTCCGGACTAATCTGCAGGAAAGAATCAGTCACGAGAAAAGTGACCGTGAAACTAAAAATTCATTGAGAAGAGAATGATCAGTGTGGGCATGTTGGAGCATGCAAGGTTTGTGGCACTGTATGTTTTGCTGTTGAAAGAATACTTTGTTGTGCTAACCACTGCAGGAAATATTTGAGCCTCCTGAGTCGACTGTAGATCAAGTCTTGTTCCGGTAACCCCCATACTTGATTCGTGCTGCCACTTGTCCCTGCCACGGGTGGGGTATGGTTTAGTAAGTTGTTAACCCCTTTCTGTGCACACACCACATAGAGGGCTACGATGAGGGTTTCCACGATCATGGACTAAATCTTGTCATCGGGTCAGGGGGCATGGGTGTTTCCCATTGTGACCGAGAGGGGGGCACCCCTTGGAATCCGCGCATATTAATAGTGATCCCATGCTATTCAAGATTGTTGTCTCCCCGACTTAGAGATTTTCTGGAATGGTGCTTGGGGTGATTCCTGGCATCTGGAAAGTTAATCCGGTGTGTGCTGGTCAGGTGTGTTTTCAGCCCAAAGACCGTAATGGGAATTAGCCAGTGTCACGGTACTGACTATAGAAATCCTATACTTGTGGGTAAAGAGTACACCCTCTGCAGAGTTTAAACCTATTCGAATAGCCGTGTCCGCGGTTAGGGACTACAGTTTGGGTTGGTCAAGTGTCGGTCTCCAGAGGAAATAATTAAATCGAGCCTAAATTATTTTGCAGGATAATTATTTGTCACCCTGATGCTACCATGAATATTTCGCTATGCATATTAATATTATTGTGGTTATGCATATTATTGTGGACTAACCCGTTTCTCTTATTTTATTTTTCCTGAGTGTCTCAGGGGCTAGCTAGAATACCCCGGGCATTCGGTTTTATTTTTAAGACCGACCGTGGCGTCACTTTTTGACACCCGACTGGCATTTTTTTTAAGACCTCTCCGTGGCGTCCCTCGAGTTCTCAGGTGGTCTATCACGCCACTACTCTTATGGACACCCGATTGGCATATTTTTTTCAAGACCTCTTCGTGGCGTCCCTCGAGTTCTCAGGCGGTCTATCACGCCACTACTCTTGTGGACACCCGATTGGCATTTCTTTTCAAGACCTCTCATGGCATCGCTTGGATTGTTGGGCGGTCCTGTCTCGCCCGAATTTCCTTTTAGACACCCGACTGGCATTTCTTTTATCTTTCTTCTGGAATCTCGGGCGGTCCTGTCTCGCCCAACTCTCCAATAACTTTCATTTTTTGTCTTTAACATTTCATATTTTTCCATTGTTCTGCACATGCTAATATTTTTATTATGCCATGATTCAATTCCTATCAGCATGCCTTAAATATAGTCCAGCATGAGCATACGCATATAGTTTGGTTCATCATGATCATGTAATTTAATTGCTGCATTCGGTATATCTTTTGTTCATGATGTTTGCGAGTACATTCCAACGTACTCACAGGCTTGTCCCTGGCTATTTACTTGGCCAGGTCAGGATTTCAGCGAGGAGTACTACCACGATGTCCGTGTGGAGCCTAGGATGGCAGCCACATGGGATAGGAATTATCCAGGTCAGCCGTTCCTGTGGGAATGGAGCCCCATCGATGTTGGAAGACCACGAGTCGCTTCCGTCATCCATCACCAGAATCATTGTTGTATCATTAGACCTTTATGGTCTTGTATCCAATTCTTGTAATTGCTTGGTAATCTGTAACAAGGACGTGTCCACCAATAACGGTAATCCTGGGCTGGTGATGAGACGAGGGGTTAATTTTATGGGATATCGTGTCCCGGCCCCGACATTTTATACAAATTTTATACAGTATTCTAATCATATGATAAACTGGCAATATGCTCATCATATCATACACATAATAGTCTCATCATATCATCCAAGACAAATCATGTCGTCACATCATAATCATGATATAGCTATACAAGTTACATGGCATGTCTCATCATACATAATGTAGTACTTCTTGAGGGACCGGTTCGTATCCCTCTCTCGCACTTGCGTGAACCTAAACTAACTACTTTCTGCTTTGGCTCTGCTATCTAACCCTCTCTAGCTATCGCTCGGAAACTAGTACACCTGGGCCTGACACTCCGGCCACTCGTCGTATACTCCTGGCGTAGCACTTCTTCGCCATCGATGATCTATGTACCTGCATCATCACATGAGTCGATAATATGCAACATATATAGTTGAGCAACAGAAAGAGACAGACTTGGCAAAAATAGAAGCAACATCTCATAAGCATAAATAACAAAGTTCATAGTACCCAAAATGCCCTAACTAGAGTGATCTTCGCTAGTTGAGGAGGACGGTTTAATTACATCACAAATAAAGTTTCATCGTGCATAACTCAAAATTTTGTCATAGAGAAAGTATGGACTAAATGGACACTTTGTCATATATCGTCAATCACTCCAACATGTCGTGCCATCCATCCAAGTCAGGGAGATAGTCCCCGAGCGTAGTGAAAGGCTTCAGGTCGAGACACTGAGCCGATACGCGTGTTCGGACATCTTCCCACGACATTTGCCCTTCTTCGTAGAACATCCCTGTTTTTTCGATAACCTCCTTCATGACGATTTGGGAAAGTTCACACTGGATGTGATAGAACTTAGCTCAAAGTTGATGATCCGGGATATCTCCTACGTTCTTTGCCCATTGCAGAATATGGGCATCGCCGGATCTAGGTGACATGCGAAGGTTCTGCTGATCCCGTCTGTACTCCAGCATGTGGTGGAGGACATAGAATCCATCACTAAGAGTACCACTCGGTTGCTGGATGCAGCAGAAGTCGGTCTTATGGCCGAAGGCGGGCGTGCAGTTCCTTGTCTTCCTGGTCGTGATCTCTCCACCCCGTAGGCCGTAGCTAAAGATAGCACTGTCGAGAACAGACTTGATGTGGGTGTAATCCTTTTTCTTCATGTTCTTCGACGAGTCCAAGTAAAGAGTGTGGGAGAATCGGGGGTAAAGGATGATGAGGACGGCGCGCCCGTCGCTGCGCAAAATAAGTACACCTCAAATTAGCCCCAACGCGTGCAAATGAATGATTGAAATCGAAGGAAAGATATCTGCGGATGACTTACATGGGATGATAAGGCACGAGAATCGTCTCCTTGTCCTTATTGGCGACAATGAAATCGGCGATGTAGTTACTCGCATATTCACGGTGCTTTGGGTAGACTGCCAAGAAGCCCTCGTGCATGAAGTACGGGTCAGCGACACAGATATAAGGTATCTGCTCAATCCTGATGATGTGGTTCATGTGCAAGGCAAAAAGGCGGACAAACGTAAAATCCAGCTTTTTCAAGTGAAACATGTCAAAGATGTAATCAAATTGAAGGAAGAACTTTTCCGCAGGGAATGTGTCGATGTACAACCTTTCCTGCGGCACGCTAACACGTAGAGCGGGTATCCTGGACTTTTCGAGGCGATCAGGCTTGTCTCTCTCTGCAGCACATCATCATGAAGTCTCCTTAGATCGCCATATATGGCCTCTACTGCTGCCTTAGGTAGGATCGGATCACCGGGATATGACATTTTTCCGCACCGGGGATAGGTATACGGTCTTGAACCCAAGGCTGCTGAGGCGGCTGGATCATAGAAGCAGCTTTGTTGCCTTTCATCGGTCTCTTCCTATGTTTCTTTGCTACTGGAAGTGAGCCTATAATACGTTCATCCTCTAGCAATTCAGGAACCAACTCATCATGTTCAAACCTTGAGTACTCATACTGCTGAGCCATCAATCCTCCGTCATCAGAGGCACCGGTATTGAGACACTGTAGAGGGTCATGGTTATCCTCGTCGATGACATCATGCATTGCTTCGTTGAAGGTGGCGATGTCATCAGCCACTAATGGAGCCCCTTCCTCACCCGGCACGATAGGCGACGCTAATTGGGTAGGTGGGGTGTTGGTGTTCATACCTTGCTGAGGCTGCTTGGTCGTGGGTGTGCTCACGGCCGCCTCCAGATGAAGCAGACTCTTCGGCCACAACAGGACCCAACGCTTGCAATCGCCAAGCCGCCGTGGGGACTCGTCGTCATCTCCCCCTAGTGCTACCGGAGGAGCCAAATTCTCGTGGCCCGGTTCGACACTGGCCACAAAAACCTTGAAGATGTCAGGGGGATCAGCCGGCTGTGGAACAATTGTTCCTTCGGCTTCACTATCGTCGCCTTCCCCACGTCCACCTTCTGGGCACTAATGGTGTACAGTATGGTGCACGGGGTTACGTTGGCCTGCAAAGACATGTCTGTGACGTGAGACATCCGAAAGGCAAAGGAAATAGGAGATTATACATATATTGAAGAGGGCCGGTGTGACAGGTACCGTGAGGGCGTCGAGCTCAGCCAAAGACGAAGCACCGCCAAGCATGTCCGAGACGGAGGACGGGCTGCTATGAGCAGGTGCGGGAGCTGGTGCAGGAGCAGGTGCGGGAGCAAGTGCTGGTGCAACGCTAGTCGAGCTGCTCCCCAAGAAGTTGGAAAGGGGAAAGTCCGCTGCATCCTTATTTGGATTTTGCTTGGTCCAACTGACGATAGCCGGAACCAAGACACTATACGAAGCTACAATTTCCTCTTTTGCGGCAGCTACCACTACTTTGACTGTCTCAGCTGATTTCTTATCAACCGCAATCTCAACCTTCTTGTCAATGTTTTCTTCATTTAACCTCCGTCTTTCCTTTCTCTCCTCTGTGGTCTCACAGTAGTACGTCTTCCACGTGGCGCTGTCTCCGACGCCGTGCACGCATCCATACGACGACCGAGTGTCCACCGGGAGTATTTTCAATATGTTCAAGGCCCGGTTGAATGGGTTGTCCCACTTGGGCCTCGCCAACGCCTCAGACGGCGAGTCGCTTTCGGCCGCAATCCTGTGTTGCTCTTTCTGCAAAAGGAACATGGACCGTTTACAAATGTTACTAAAAGTGCAGTCGAATTGATCTGAAGCTAAAATTAGGTGGTAAATTAATGATTACCAGCAGTCTCATGAACTCCTTCGTGACCGCGTCTGTATCAAAAACCTTGTTGACTCGATCCCAATGGTACCGGGCCCTGATGATGTCACACTCCTGCGGGACGGTGAACTCCGCCAAGGGGTCTGGGATGCCCAGACTTTCGCATTCCGCATCCTCCTTGGCCCATATGGACCTCTTCCCCACGTAACCACGGCTTCCGAGGTGGTGGCACCCCATGTTCCACTCTTGAAGCCCCTTCATGTACTCCGACTTTTCTTTGGCAGCTTCGGCAATGCAAGCCACCTAGAATATTTCAAACTGCTCTTCCGTAATTGTCGGATTATCCTTTACAATCTTGGAGTACGGTTCCTTTTTGTCGATGATCCTTGCTTTCACCCTTACTTTCCAGGCGGACAACGTGCGGCTAAACTTGCCCATGGCGCGTCTGTTTATCTTCTTCATTGCCGGGTCTTTATCTGGATCAGTATATTTGATTTCATCCCGGCCCGGGAACAAGAATACCTGGTGCAGCTTCCTTAGGAGGGAGTGCTCCCTATCTGGTATCTTCTTTAGTTTCTCATCGTTGATGGTGGCGGTTGTCCGTAGGATGCAGCCTATTTGATTGCCGTAGCATGCGCTCGCTTCCACAGGCAATTTTGGCTCAAAATTGCCAGAGTCCATGTCCGTGACCACCAGTCTAGTAGTGATGAGCTGGTTTGGGCGTCGTATCCTCTTCGGTTTCGGTTCTATACCGAATTCGCCGGCTCAGTGTCGGTCTGGGTCTCAGCGCCAGTCTCGGCGTTGGTCTCGATGTCAGTCTTAGTCTCGGATGTGACAGGTGGGCCCTGCAACAACCGTTGCTTGTCGAGAAGGTTCAAATAAGTGTCTGCCGCCTCGTAGACGTTGCAATCACCAGAACCCTGTCCTTCATCATTGCTAG
The DNA here is from genome assembly GCA_011799875.1 of Thinopyrum elongatum. Lineage (NCBI taxonomy): Eukaryota > Viridiplantae > Streptophyta > Magnoliopsida > Poales > Poaceae > Thinopyrum > Thinopyrum elongatum. The sequence goes on along the minus strand of CM022302.1, from coordinate 116,624,359 downwards.
ACATGTTTCCTACGATTAAACCTAGTCAATTAACTCTAGACCTAAAAAAATGAATAATGACATAAAAGAATGGCCTATGTTTTGCAGGAACGTTGATTCATTCCCGGTGCGGCAAATCCCGGGTACTCAATATGTCCTAGTTTGTAGCAGAAGTCATGCCGAAATTCACGGAAAATTTCGGCATGACCTTTGCTAAAAAGTGGACAAATCGAGCACCTGAAATTTGCCAGAACGGTAATGAATCAACATTCCGGAAAAACATAGGCCACTCGGCTTCATTCCCTGGAAACAACAAAAGGCCACTTGGGCACAATCGAACCACTTCAATGTTGCATATAACAAGACCACTTAAGAACATGTACATGAGCAACTACAACAGTAGATAAATATGAGCAAACACTATTGAGGAATTTGCATAGAACATGATGATACGTCTCCAACGTATCTATAATATATGTAGTATTCATGTTGTTATATTATCATTCTTGGATGTTTTACAATCATTTTATAGCAACTTTATATCATTTTTTGGGACTAACCTATTGATCCAGTGCCCAGTGCCAGTTGCTGTTTTTTGCTTGTTTTTTACATCGCAGGAAATCAATATCAAAAGGAGTCCAAACACCGCGAAACTTTTTGTGGATTTTTTATGGACTAGAAGACATTCAATGGGCCAGAGCAGCACCTGGGGGGTGCCCCGAGGGGGGCACAACCCACCAGGGCACACCTGGGGGCCCAGGCGCGCCCAGGTGGGTTGTGCCCACCTCGGTGGCCTCCCATACCCCTTCTTTGCCCTATAAATTGCCAAATAATCCAAAACCCTCGGGGGTAACCCTAGATCAGAAGTTCCATTGCCGCAAGGCCTCTGTATCCACGAGATCCAATCTAGACCCCGTTCCAACACCCTGACGAAGGGGGAGAACATCACCGGTGGCCATCTTCGTCATCCCGGCGGCCACCACAATGAGGAGGGAGTAGTCCACCCTCGGGGCTGAGGGTTTGTACTAGTAGCTATGTGTTTAATCTCTCTCTCTCTCTCTCGTGTTCTTGAGATGCACAATCTTGATGTATCGCGGGCTTTGTTAATATAGTCGGATCATATGGTGTTTTCCTCTCTCTATCTTGTTGTGAATTGAGTTTTCCTTTTGAGATTTCGTTTTATCGGATTGAATACTTTTATGGATTTGAGAGCACTTGATATATGTCTTGCATATGAATACGCGTGGTGACAATGGGGTATCATATTGATTCACTTGATATGTGTTTTGGCACTCAACTCACGGATTCCCGAGGTGACATTATGGTAATCTATGCATAGGGGTTGATGCACGTTTTCGTCCTTGTTTCTCCGGTAGAAATCTTGGGGCACTCTTTGAGGTTCTTTGTGTTGGATTGATTCTTATGAATCTGAAATTGTTTGATTCATATCGTATAATCAACTCACGGATACTCACGGTGACATTGGAGTATCTAGGTGACATTAGAGTTCATTGATTTGTATCATGGTGTTATTTTAGTACGAACTCTTGGTTAGATCGATCGGAAAGAATAGCTTGGTGTTATTTTAGTACGAACTCTAGGATAGATTGATCGGAAAGAATAGCTTTGAGGTGGTTTCGTACCCTACAAACAATTTCTTCTTATGTTCTCCGCTAGATAAGAACTTTGGAGTGATTCTTCATCGCACTTTGAGGGATGGTTATATGATCCAATTATATTAGCATTGTTGAGAGATTGCACTAGCGAAAGTATGAACCCTAGGCCTTGTTTTCGAGCATTGCAATACCGTTTGTGCTCCGTTTTATCAATTGCTACCTTGCTGTTTTTTATTGTTCCCATTACAAAAATCAATATCTACTATCATTACTACGCTTTTATTACGATCTCTTCGCCGAACTAGTGCACCTATACAATTTACCATTGTATTTGGTGTGTTGGGGACACAAGAGACTCTTTGTTATTTGGTTGCAGGGTTGTTTGAGAGAGACCATCTTCATCCTACGCCTCCCACGGATTGATAAACCTTAGGTCATCCACTTGAGGGAAATTTTCTACTGTCCTACAGCGCTTGGAGGCCCAACACGAGTCTACAAGAATAAAGTTGCGTAGTAGACATCAAGCTATTTTCTGGCGCCGTTGCCAGGGAGGTTAGGTAAGCGGCACTCACATCCCGTCAACGAAGCTCTTTTCTGGCGCCTTTGCCGGGGAGGTGAGTGCATGAAGGTATATCTTTAGATCTTGCAATCGAATCTTTTAGTTTCTTGTTTTATCACTAGTTTGGTTTATAAAAAGAAAATAAGAAAAATGGAATTGAGGTTGCATCATATTATTCATCTCTGTAATGTGTTTCGTGAAAATGATGGAAAGGAAAATTGTGCTCAATTGATAGAAGAAGAATTCAATAGAATGTTTGGTATAAATGATGAGCATGATTGCAATATTGTTAGTATTAATTCTTTGAATATCCATGATGCTAATGATATTCAAAGCCATAAGCTTGGGGATGCTATGTTTGATGAAGATGCTATTTTTAGTCCCCCAAGATTTGATGTGCAAATTTGTTATAATGATTGCATGCCTCCTATTTATGATGATTATGTTGATGAAAGTGGGTTTGGAAGAGTGTCAACTCTAGGTACTAATGATCCCACTTTTTTGGAGGGTGTTGAATCTTATTGTGATAATTATGAAAGTGGATTTGGAGAGGTCATGACTTTATTTAGTGATGAATCCACTATTTTGGATGAGGCTTCAATTGACTATGAGAACAAGGTTGCTATCTATGATGATTATGGTGATGACATGTATGCTATATTGAGCAATGATATCCATGAAACTTGTCATCATGATTTTAATTTTCAATCTCATGATAGTTATTTTGTTGAGTTTGCTCCCACCACTACTCATGAGAATAAATTTGCTTCTGTGGAGAGTAATAAAATTTCTATGCTTGTGGATCATGAAAAGAATGCTTTATGTGATAGTTATATTATTGAATTCATTCATGATGCTACTGAAGATTATTATGAGAGAGGAACATATGCTTTTACATATTGCAATAATATCATGTTTCCTCTCTTTATGTTGAAAGTTTTGAAGTATTGCTTGTTTCGCCTTCCTATGCTAGTTGATTCTTGTTCCCATAAGTTGTTTACTCACAAAATCCCTATGCATAGGAAGTGGGTTAGACTTAAATGTGCTAGTCATATGCTTCATGATGCTCTCTTTGTGTTTCAATTCTTATATTTTATGTGAGCATCATTGAAATCATCATGCCTAGCTAAAAAGGCATTAAAGAAAAGCGCTTGTTGGGAGACAACCCAACATTTACCCCTACTGTTTTTATGTGTTCACATGATTATGCTACTGTAGTAATCATGTTTTATTGCTTTTTTTTCAATAAAGTACCAAGTAAAGCCTTTGGGATAGTGTGGATGATAGTTGACTTGATTCTGTGCAAAAACAGAAACTTTTGCTTCCAGTGCAGAAATTTCTGTCTTTTACTGGAACGTGTAAAAACTCTGAATTATTTCCAGTTATTGGGTTTATAAATTTCTACGCTTTCCTAAATTTTCAGAGTTTTTGAAGTTACAGAAGTATGACCTTAATTTAGATCTTTATGTACTGTTCTGTTTTTGACAGATTCTGTTTTCAATGAATAGTTTACTTGTTTTCTAGTTTCTATGGCTTATATTGCTCAATATAAATTGTGGAAATGATATGCTACTGTAGGAATTGTGTGGAAACAATTATGAATCTTGTCTTTGACAGTACCAAAGTGAAATTGTTTGCACTTTATCATACTAACCTATCTCACGAAGTTCCGTTAAGTTTTGTGTGATTGAAGTTTTCAAGTTTTGGGTGAGATATCGATATGAGGAGAATAAGGAGTGACAATACCCTAAGCTTGGGGATACCAAAGTCACCCCCAAGGTAATATTCAAGGAAGATCCAAGCAACTAAGCTTGGGGATGCCCCGGAAGGCATCCCCTCTTTCGTCTTCAACATTATCGGTAACCTCACTTGGAGCTATGTTTTCATTCGTCACATGATATGTGTTTTGCTTGGAGATTCATTTTATTTTATTAGGATTTTCTTTCTGTTATTTATAATAATGTTTTTCATCTTTTATTTCAATAAAAGTGGCAAGGATAGCCATCACCATGCTTATTTTGCAAATATATGAGTTGCTGTTTCAAAACAGAAAGTTTATCGCTGTTGCAATATTTATCCAGAAATGTAGGAATGCGATAAAATGTTGAAATTTTTTGTATAGTAAGATATTATAAATTTTCTACAGTGTGGTAATTTTTTAGAATTTTTGGAGTCAGGGAAGTATGAGTACAATTGCACTCTTTACATACTGTTCTGTTTAGACAGATTGCTGTTATGTTCGCATTGTTTGCATATGTTTTTTTGTTTAATGATTCTATTTGAGGATAGGAGTATTAAATATGAAGAGGCATTTAGTACGCAATGTTGAATAATAATTTTAGTGATTTTCTACAGTAGATAATGATAAGGTTTTTGCATTGGTTTATACTAACTTATCTCACGAGTTCTTGTTGAGTTTTGTGTGTATGAAGTTTTTAAGATTTAGGGAAACCGTTATATAAAAGGAATTAAGGAGACGCAAAAGCTCAGGCTTGGGGATGCCCAAGGCACCCCAAGATAATATTTCAAGAAGTCTCAAGCATCTAAGCTTGGGGATGCCCCGGTAGGCATCCCACCTTTCTTCATCAACAATTATCGGTTAGGATCGGTTGAGCCTAAGTTTTTGCTTCTTCACTTGATGTGTGCTATTATTAGAATGTCATTTTGTTTTGTTTTTCTTGCTGTTTTAATAAAATACTTAGATCTGAAAGTTTTTAAATAAGAGAGAGTCCTCAATAGCTACTTATTTACATGACTACTCATTTGATCTTCACTTATATCTTTTTGGAGTAGTTTGTCATTTACTCTCGTGCTTCACTTATATCCTATGAGTAAATTGTTGAATGAATTGAATATCCTAAAGTTGAAATTATATGTGCTTTATATTTTCATATCATGCCTAGCGGTACCTTCACATTGGGTTTAGAAAGTGAAATCTTTTGAAGCTTGACAATCACAATATTGGTCATACAAGCAATTCATGAATGATTACTATAAGGAAGAGAACTTTCACATGCAATTACACTATCTTGGAAATCTTTTGTGATTGTGAGCCCCCATCAAAATATTATATGCCAAAATTGTTGACGTTGGACAAGGAAGACAATGTAATGGTTTATGTTTGTCCATATTCACATAGAAGTTATATTGTCATAGATCCTTCAACATGTGGTGCTTGCCCCCCCATCCTTGCTAGCCAAAAATTCCGCACCAAGTAGAGATACTACTTGTGCATCCAAAAACCCTTAAACCCAAATCTTATTTTCAAGAGTCCACCATACCTACCTAAGGATTGAGCAAGATCCTTCAAGTAAGTTGTCATCGGTGCAATAAGGCAATAAAAAAATTGCTTCTAAAAGTGTTAGATCATTTAGTGTAAGAGAAAATTGAGCGTTGTATGAACTTGTGATAGCAAAGAATAAAAGCGACAGACTACATAATAAAGGTTGCTATCATAAGGGTCAATATAATGTGATGTTCTTTTGCACTAAGGGATTGAGCATACAAACAAAAAGCGCATGGCAACCTTTGCTTCCCTCTGCGAAGGGCCTATCTTTTACCTTTATGTATTTACTTTCATGCAAGAGTCAAAGTTTTTCTCTCTATTCCTTTTTTATTTTTCTCTTTTGGCAAGCATCATGTGGTGAGGAAAGATCTAGGCACATATATCCAGTTGGATATGGGTAGCATGAGTTATTATTGTTGGCATTTCCCTTGAGGTGAATACGTTGGGAGGCAAAATTATAAGCCCCTATCTTTCTATGTGCCCGGTTGAAACATTTTGCTCATGTGTATGTGGTGAGTGTTAGCAATCATAGAAGATTATATGATGGTTGAGTTTGTGGAGCTCTTACTTAGACTCTGTTGAATAAGTTGAATTCCAATTGCTTGGTGACTAAGAACATAGGTTGTTGAGTTTCAAGAGAATTCATTGTTTGAACCTTAACATGTGAATTCGTTGCTACTTTAAAATGAGAAGTTCTATAAGAAAGAATTGCTGTTATGATGCTAGGAAAAGTGATTGAAATTATCATTGATCAAACTTATTCAATTTGCTAGCATTCACACTTCATAAATTATTTCTTTTATCATTTACCTACTCGAGGACGAGTAGGAATTAAGCTTGGGGATGCTGATACGTCTCCAATGTATCTATAATTTATAAAGTATTCATGCTGTTATATTATCATTCTTGCATGTCTTACAATCATTTTATAGCAACTTTATATCATTTTTTGGGACTAACCTATTGACCCAGTGCCCAGTACCAGTTGCTGTTTTTTGCTTGTTTTTTACATCGCAGGAAATCAATATCAAACGGAGTCCAAACACCGCGAAACTTTTTGTGGATTTTTTATAGACCAGAAGACATCCAATGGGTCAGAGCAGCACCTGGGGGGAGCCCCGAGGGGGGCACAACCCACCAGGGCGCACCTGGGGGCCCAGGCGCGCCCAGGTGGGTTGTGCCCACCTCGGTGGCCTCCCGTACCCCTTCTTCGCCCTATAAATTGCCAAATATTCCAAAACCCTCGGGGGTAACCCTAGATCAGAAGTTCCACCGCCGCAAGGCCTCTGTATCCACGAGATCCAATCTAGACCCCATTCCGACAGCCTGCCGGAGGGGGTGATCATCACCGGTGGCCATCTTCATCATCCCGGCGGCCACCACGATGAGGAGGGAGTAGTCCACCCTCGGGGCTGAGGGTTTGTACCGGTAGATATGTGTTTAATCTCTCTCTCTCGTGTTCTTGAGATGCACAATCTTGATGTATCACAGGCTTTGTTAATATAGTCGGATCATATGATGTTTTCCCCTCTCTATCTTGTTGTGAATTGAGTTTTCCCTTTGAGATTTTGTTTTATAGGATTGAATACTTTTATGGATTTGAGAGCACTTGTATATGTCTTGCATATGAATACTCGTGGTGACAATGGGGTATCATATTGATTCACTTGATATGTGTTTTGGCACTCAACTCGCGGATTCCCTAGGTGACATTGGGGTAATCTATGCATAGGGGTTGATGCACGTTTTCGTCCTTGTTTCTCCGGTAGAAATCTTGGGGCACTCTTTGAGGTTCTTTGTGTTGGATTGAGTATGATGAATCTGAAATTGTTTGATGCATATCGTATAATCAACTCATGGATACTCACGGTGACATTGGAGTATCTAGGTGACATTAGAGTTGGTTGATATGTATCATATGGTGTTATTTTAGTACAAACTCTTGGTTAGATCGATCGGAAAGAACAACTTGGTGTTATTTTAGTACGAACTCTAGGATAGATTGATCGGAAAGAATAGCTTTGAGGTGGTTTCGTATCCCATAAACAATTTCTTCTTATGTTCTCCGCTAGATAAGAACTTTGGAGTGATTCTTCATCGCACTTTGAGGGATGGTTATATGATCCAATTATATTAGCATTGTTGAGAGATTGCACTAGCGAAAGTACGAGCCCTAGGCCTTGTTTTCAAGCATTGCAATACCTTTTGTGCTCCATTTTATCAATTGCTACCTTGCTGTTTTTTATTGTTCCCATTACAAAAATCAATATCTACTATCATTACTACGCTTTTATTACGATCTCTTCGCCGAACTAGTGCACCTATACAATTTACCATTGTATTTGGTCTGTTGGGGGCACAAGAGACTCTTTGTTATTTGGTTGCAGGGTTGTTTGAGAGAGACCATCTTCATCCTACGCCTCACATGGATTGATAAACCTTAGGTCATCCACTTGAGGGAAATTTGCTACTGTCCTACAAAACTCTGCGCTTGGAGGCCCAACACGAGTCTACAAGAATAAAGTTGCGTAGTAGACATCACATGATCACTTCAAATTTGCATCTCCTAGTGTTTGACACTTCAAGAAAATCTACACAAATCTCATGCTCTCTCAAACTCAATTCAAAAACCAAATATAGATGGATGAACCCTAGAAACCTAGAACCCTTACATATTTCTGTCCTAATAAAAATTATGTCCTAATATAAATTATTAAGCTTAGAACTCAATTTCTGTCATAAATTTCAAATTAACCCTAGAACTCAATTCAAATTATGTCCTAAATTTCTGTCATAATAAAAAATCAGTAAAAATTAAGAACCTAGTAGACTTGTAGCACTGATAGAAATTTATATTTTATACTGAATTTTTCCCTAAACTAAACCCTACTGCCCTAATTAACATCTAGTTAAACCCTACTACCCTAACCCTACTGCCCTAGTACTTAAGCATCTACAAGTACTGACTAATTAGATGAACCCTAGCTAGCTACTTAAGCATCTACAACTACTTAAGCACCCATTGATGAACCCTAGGAATTATACAACTACTTAAGCATACATTGGGTGCAGAACAACTATACAAGTACTTAAGCAACTATATATTACAAAAACCATAATTAAACCCTACTGCCCTAACTAAATTTTTGCTCTAAACCCTACTGCCCTAATTAAATATTTGCTCTAAACTAAAATTTTTCTCTAACCTAGCCAACCTAATTTACCTAGCTAGTTAACCTAATTAACCTAGCTAGTTAACCTAGTTAGTTAACCTAGCTAGTTAACCTAGTTAGTTAACCTAGTTAGTTAACCAAATTAACCTAGCTAGTTAATATAGTTAGTTAACCTAGTTAGTTAACCAAATTAACCTAGCTAGTTCACTTAGTTACTTAACCTACCTAGTTAACCTACTTAACCTAGCTAATTCCTAGGGTTCATAACTAAATTCACCTAAGTTAATTAACCTAGAGAGGAGGGGTAGGGCTTACAGAGAGGAGGGCGTTGAGGGTGGCTCGGGGGAACGGTTGCGGGGAGGTGCTCAGGGGAGATGGTGGCGCGGAGGGCGTCGAGTGTGGCTCCGGTGCCGTCTACGGCGGCTCCGGTGACGGCGAGGGAGGCAGGGGCGTCGAGGGAGGCTGGGCCGGCGAGGAGCAGATGAGGGTGGCTCCGGGGGCGTGCGGCTCTGGTGGCAGCGATGGTGCGCGGCTCTAGTGGCGGCGATGGCGTGCGGCTCTGGTGGCGGCTCCGGTGACGGCGACGGAGGCAGGGGCGGCGAGGGAGAGGTTGGGGAGATGCAAGAAGAATGGGGAATTGGGGGAAGGAGGGACGCCTGCGCAGGGGCAAATCAAACTTAGTAGTAGCGCTTTTACCCAACAAGCGCTATAGCTACTTAGCTATAGCACTTTTTGAATGAACGCGCTGCTACTATAGATAAGTTAGCTATAGCGCTTGTTAGTGAAACGCGCTATAGCTAAAGTAGCTATAGCGCTTTCGTGAAAACGCGCTGCTGCTATTGCTTTCATTTTTTCTTTTTCTTTAATTTTCCTTTTCTTTTTTCCTTTCCTTTTTTTCTTTTCTTTTCCTTTTGTTAGTTGCAGCACTGTCGCCTTAAAACGCGCTACTACTATTTTGTTAGCAGTAACGTGGTTTCTAGAAGGGCGCTACTACTATACCAAGGCTGGCAGCAACGGTTAGAACAATCATAGTAGCAGCGCGTTTTATGAGGGATGCGCTACTGCTATTTGTGTAGCAGTAGCGTGCTGCTTCGTCCCGTGCTACTGTTATGTAGCAGTAGCGCTTTGTTTTAACAAGCGCTACTGATAAGTCTCTGTGTATAAGCTTTTTCCTAGTAGTGCCATCTTGGAGAATAGGACAGAAGGTTATGCTCATGCTTTTCCATGGCTCTAAAGTGAATATCCTGTTTATTGACCACATTACGAGATGAAGCCGCTTTCAGAAGGTTGTGGATGCACGGGGTGGCACCTGGGCCTTGTCCTGGGGCTTGGTGGCCTCACCCTTGGTTAACTCTAGGCAAAGTAGCACTGTTCAAGGCGTGCTTTGTACCGTTGAACCTACATAAGTACTCATACTGCTTTCAGCTATGGTTGTTAAGTGCTCCTACTTGTTTCAGTTAAGGTTGTTAAGTACTCCTGCTGCTTTTATAGTCTGTCATGTTTCTTCAGTCTCCACTTCCTCCAGCCATCAAAACCAAACCAGCACCGGTGGGCCGCCTGCTTCCGCCTCCCACGGCTGGCTGCGCCTCAGTGCATGCATCGGCGCCCCATCGTCTCCTAAATTGTTAACGCCAGCGTCCGAGGCCTCGCCATCGTCCTCCACGCGCTTTGGTGTGCTCGCCTTGTCACCTCCCTCTCGCTTTGTCAACATGGTCAACAAACAAGAGGAATCGGGAGAGGACTGTATGTGGAGAGGATGACAGTAGGGACCCACCATGTCCATGGCCGTATACAAGCAAGTTCCTCATTTTTTTATATACTCCATTGTCAGCGTATACAAAAAGAAAATGCTTCCTCCTAGTGGTTTGCTGACATCTGGGAGCCACGACATTGTCAGCATATAGTCAATAGACAAGAGAACAACACAAGATCGGCTAACACCTGGGGCGTAGCTGCTCGAGCAATATTTTTTTTGGAAATTTTTTGTTTTTGCCACTCTAGATTTTGCCAATTTTCCTTATGCCACTCTAGATTTTGACATTTCACTTTTGCCACTCTTAGTTTTTGACAATTATCACAATTTCCATTCCCATGGCAATAGCTGGGCTGTGGCCCGTCTAGCCTAGGCTTCTATTTTATGTTCCCCACATGACCAGCCCAGCTATTTTTCTTTGTGAAAATGGCTAGCCCAGTTTATATTTTCTAAAGAATACCCAATCCAAGCATACCCAACCTAGGCCTACTTATTTTTCTCTGCTCTTCTGGGCTGCAACTCTTTCAAGACGGCTGCAAATCTTAAAAGTACTATGAAATGGGCTGTAAATATAAAACACACACGACAAATTGGCAATTACTTTCAAAATTCTGAATTTTTCCACATTTTCAGATTCCAATTTCACTGGGATTTAACCTAATTTCAATATATCTTCAAAGTACTTTAAATCTGGCTTGACATTTCGGTATTAAAAATAGTTTGGACCCCACCGAAATATGCAAAATTTCATTTAAATTTTTAACCCTGGCCCTGGCCAACAAAAAGAAAATGGACAGCAATAAATTGCATAAGAAGTTGCAAATGAGCTGTAAATTATTAAAAAAATAGGGAATGGGCTGACTTGTGGGCCTATTAAGTTGACGCGTATGCAAGATTTTTTACTTATTATATACGTCAACAAACGATTCTAGCAGAAGTGACCGTTGGATGTCAATCCAACAGCCCTCGTGCTTCTTCAATCTCTGATCTTCTTGCTCCAGCCGCCAAATCCAGCGCCGGCGGGACCGCCTGCTCCTGCCTCCCGTGGCCGGTTGTGCTGCCGCGCAGGCCTCACCGCCCCTACTACTCCCACCACTGGCCAGGTCATCCCTCTACTGACCCACATCCCTCCACTGTTGTGGCTTCGCCGCCTCCGGGTCATTCCCTTCCTAGGTCTCGCCGTCGTCCATCGCGTTGGTGTCCTCGGCACGGTGTCGTCAACGTTGTCAACAAACGACAACATCAGAAGAGGGATGTACATGGAGAGGCTGACAGTTGGGACCCACATGTTCCATGGCTGCACGCAAGCAAGTACTCCTTATTACGCCAAGAAAAATGAATCCTCCCCTTGACAGCTGGGACCCACCAGCTATATCTTGGAGCAGAAGGAAGTGCCTTCTTATTAAGCGAAAAATAACGATTGCTCCCCATGACAGCTGGGGCCCACCATATTGGAGGCTGACTTGTGGCCCTACTAAGTTGACGCGTACGCAGGGCTTTGTCAACTTAGTCAATGAACGATTCTATCACCAGTGACCGTTGGATTGTTAACATCCAACGGTCGTCCTGCTTCTTCAACCTCTAATTTTCTTACTCTAGCCGTCCAAACCACCACGTGCTCCTGCCTCCCGTGGCTGGCTATGCTACCGCGCAGGCCTCACCACCCCCTACTACTCCCACCGCTGGCCAAGCCATCTCTCTACTCACCCACACCCCCTGTTATTCTGCGGCGACGGCAGCCTCACACCGCAGCCGAACCAGTCAATGCTCGTACTACCCTCCGCGTGTTCCCAAGCTCCTCGACGTTCCCTGTCTCACTGTCGTCTACCGCCTGGGTGTTGTCCGCGCGGCATGGTCAACATGGTCAACAAACGACAGCCATCAGAAGAGGACTGTACGCGGTGAGGCTGACAGATGGACCCACCAGCTACATCTTCGCACGCAAGGAAGTGCCTCCTTATTACGCGCAAAAAACAGAATCCTCCCCCTATCAGCTCTGACCCACCATCAATATCTTCGCACGCAAGGAAATGCCTCCTTATCCTCCCTGACAGCCGGGACCCACCCGGTCGAAGCGTACGTAGCGTTGTCATTCTGGTCACAAACGAGTACGTACATACTGGTCCATCGGTCTTTCTGCCACGATGAACTGTGGCCCAATAAGGAGCGGTAGCTATTCAGGCAGTCCCGTTTATATCATGTACACGTACCTACAGCCACGCTGCAAGAAAGTAAATATGGCTACTTACGTACATACGGGCGGGGTCTCGAATGCGTACAGCAACGGCGTCCTGTACATCGGCAGACAAGCGGCTGGGTCAGAACGAAGAAACTGCGTCATGTTCATCGGGAGGCAACGGAATGCGTTGTGTTCATCAGGAGCCTACCGGCTTGGGCGGAACAGCTGAAACAAGGTCTAGCGTACCGCAGAACAGAGGAAACGGACTTCTGTTCGACCGCGTATGGTCGAAACGGGGTCCTGTTGATCGGGAGGGGTTTGGCGTATCGCAGAACAGAGGAAACGGACTTGTGTTCGAGCTCCTACAATTGAAACAGGGTGCTGATCGGGAGGGGTATGGTGTACCGCAAAACGGAGGAAACAGACTTGCATTGGAGCGCATACGGTCAAAATGGGGTCCTGTTCATCGGGATGGGTGTGGCGTACCGCAAAACGGGATCAACGGGCTACTGTTCATCCACAGTCTATTGCCTTGCTCCAGCCTCCACGGGCTACTGTTCATCCACCGTCGACATCCTCCAGCCTCCACCTGCTATTGTTCATCCACCGTCGACTTCCTCCAGCCTCTGCCAGGGACTGTTCATCCATGGGCTACTGTTCATCCAGCCTCCACCGGCTACAGTTCAATCAGCCCTCCATGGGGTCCTGTTCATCCAGCGGCAACGGCCTCTACAACCACGGGGTCCTGTTCATCCAACCCCCACCGGGAACTGTTCATCCAACCCCAACAATGGTCACTGTTCATCAAGAGGCAGTAGCAGGTTCGATCAGCTTCAGTTAGCAGCAGTTGCGAAGGAATCGCTTGGGTTCAGCTAACAGCCAAGGGATTGATCGCTCGCAGTTCAGTAACGTAGCTAGTGCAATCGCTCGGGTTCAGTAAGCGAACGCCTCGCTCGGGTTCAGTTAGATCCCAATGCCTTTCACACACGCGCGTATGTGTACGAGAGAAACGCGCAAACCTCCGTGCATCGCTCGGCTCCAACCACCCACCGTAACCGGGAACTCCCCGATATTTTCGTCGCCCTCGCTTCTACCACGATTTTTTCCGTCATGGACGGCCCAAAGAATGTCATGCAGGTGCGTCCCCGGCCCGCCCAGGACGAAAAGCCCATTTTTTGTCATAGAAGTAGGCGCCCATCACATCTATGACGATAGGTGCTTTTGTCACAATTATCGTCGTAGAAGTGTCATAAGCATGATAGATTTTTTTTCGTTCGGCCCAAAATGGCACGGATGTGTCTTTTTTTGAAGTGTGAGAACCCCGTAGCAGACAACTTGTCTAGTTTAGAAAATATTCTTGATGGCCCACTACCTAATGATGATAGCTTTCCTGATGAACAACTAGCTGTCATAAATGCTTCTCGTAATACTCCATGGTATGCAGACTATGCTAATTATATTGTTGCTAAATTTATACCACCTAGTTTTACATACCAACAAAAGAAAAAGTTTTTCTATGATTTAAGACATTACTTCTGGGATGACCCACGCCTTTATAAAGAAGGAGTAGATGGTGTTATTAGACACTGTGTACCTGAGCATGAACAGGAATAGATCCTACGCAAGTGTCACTCCGAGGTCTACGGAGGACACCATGCTGGTGATAGAACTGCACATAAGGTATTACAAACTGGTTTTTATTGGCCTACTCTTTTCAAGGATGCTCGCAAGTATGTCTTGTCTTGTGATGAATGCCAAAGAATTGGTAATATTAGCAGACGTCAGGAAATGCCTATGAATTATTCACTTGTTATTGAACCATTTGATGTTTGGGGATTTGATTATATGGGACCTTTTCCTTCCTCTAATGGGTATACACATATTTTGGTTGCTGTTGATTATGTTACTAAGTGGGTAGAAGCTATTCCAACTAGTAGTGCTGATCATAACACCTCCATTAAAATGCTTAAAGAAGTTATTTTCCCAAGGTTTGGAGTCCCTAGATATTTAATGACTGATGGTGGTTCACACTTTATTCATGGTGCTTTCCGTAAATTGCTTGCCATGTATGATGTTAACCATAGAATTGCATCTCCATACCATCCTCAGTCTAGTTGTCAAGTAGAATTGAGTAATAGAGAAATAAAATTGATTTTACAAAAGACTGTTAATAGATCCAGAAAAAATTGGTCTAAGAAACTTGATGATCCATTATGGGCTTATAGAACTGCTTATAAAAACCCTATGGGTATGTCTCCCTATAAAATGGTTTATGGAAAAGCATGTCACTTACCTCTTGAACTAGAACATAAAGCTTATTGGGCAATTAAAGAACTCAACTACGATTTCAAACTTGCCGGTGAGAAGAGATTATTTGACCATAACGCTCACTTGATGAATGGAGAACCCAAGCCGATGAAAATGCCAAACTATTTAAAGAAAAAGTTAAAAGATGACATGATAAAAGGATACAAAAGCATGAATTCAATGTAGGTGACCATGTCTTGCGATACAATTCTCATTTAAGATTTTTTGCAGGAAAACTTCTCTCTAAATGGGAAGGGCCTTACATTATCAAGGAAGTTTATCGTTCCGGTGCCATAAAGATCAACATTACACCCTACCCCCTGGGCGTGCCTCCCAGGCTCGTGGCCACCTCGTGTGCCCTCCGGACTCCGTTTTCTTGCAGAATACTTCACTTGGTCGGTAAAAATTCATTATATAATCTCCCGAAGGTTTCGACCACCGTATCATAGTAATATCCTCTATTCTTGTTTTTAGCTAATTTTGCAGCAGATTTAGAGCAAGATGTCTTTGCAAGACTCAGATGGAGAGAGCTATGTTTCTCATTATACTGTGGGTCCAAAGAACTTTGGGGAAATTTATCCCTACCTATGGTCCACGGAGGAGGAGGACAATTCTGATCCAGAGGAGGAGCAAGATTTCGACATGGAGAGAACAATGAACGATAGTTCTGATAAGGATGAAGATCCACTACCTCAACCTGGAGATATGCACGTGAAATTCAGGAAGTCAAGCCTCCCTAAGGTCCAATCTATCCCATCTCGTTTTTTGCAGGACAACAAGGCGGCTTTATGCAAAAAGATATTGAAGCTTGAGCTCGAGAATGATGATCTGAGGGAGGAAAATTTTAGCCTCAAACGTAAGCTAGAGAAGAAGAATGCTACAACTTCATCACCACCACCTCCAAAGAAGGAGAATTGAGTACATGGGTATGGGCACTCCCCTTGGCTTATGCCAAGCTTGGGGGAGGTGCCCCGGTATTGTATCACCATCACATCTTTACCTTTATCATTTTTATTAGTTCGATCCTTTTGGTTATATCTTGGTTTAGTAGAATAAAGTTTTTAGTATGGTCTAGCTTCGAGTTTTGCTTTGTGTTCCCTCTATGTAATCAAGTCCGAGAGTTATATAATAAAGACTAGTTTCGAGTTGAGGGCTTTGCTTTTTTGATATGATCTTGAGGAAAAGAAAATAAAGAATAAAAGAAATAAAAATATTATATAATGATCTTATGGAAAGTGATGACTTCACATATAAGAAGTATGTCGCATAAAATTTATTGAGGGTTGACAAACATAGTTTTGGTCATTGTTGCAATTAATAGGAAGTAATAAAGAAAGAGAGGTCTCACATATAAATACACTATCTTGGACACCTTTTATGATTGTGAGCACTCATTAAAATATTATATGCTAATAAGTTGATGTTGGACAAGGAAGACAACATAATGAGTTATGTTTCTTTATATCCGAATAGAAGTTATATTGTCATTGATCCTCCAACATGTTGAGCTTGCTTCTCACCCCATGCTAGCCAAATCTTTTGCACCAAGTAGAGAAAATAATTGTGCATCCAGAATCCCTTAAACCAGTTTTTCCATGAGAGTCCACCATACCTACCTATGGATTGAGTAAGATCCTTCAAGTAAGTTGACATCGGTGCAAGGAATAAAAATTGCTCTCTAAATATTTATGATCTTTTAGTGTGAGGAAAATAAGCTTTATATGAACTTGTGATATGGAAGAAATAAAAGCAACATACTACATAATAAAGTTCTTTATCACAAGCGCCAATATAAAGTGACGTTCTTTTGCATTAAGATTTTGTGCATCCAACCATAAAAGCACATGACAACCTCTGCTTCCCTCTACGAAGGGCCTACCTTTATTTTACTTCCTACCCTTATACAAGAGTCATGCACTACTGCAGGAAGCTGCTAACGTGACACTACAATCAGAGACCCTTCGACGAAACTGTGTGCGATGCATTAATCGCAAATGATGATGTAAACAACCCATCAAAAAAGATGCAAAACATTTGCGATGGCGGATACATCAAACACAGTTTAGATTTTAGTTACGTGTGCGATGCGGGGCATACGGTTCAGGTAAATGAACTATTTGCGATGGGGCAGAACAACAGAAACAGGCAGCCAGATGAAGGTGTGTGCGATATATGGCATACAGTTAACTCGGATAAACTGTTTGTGATGAGGCGGAACAACAGAAACGGGTAGCCATATGAAGGTGTGTGCGATATACGACATACAGTTCACTCGGATGAACTGTTTGTGATTAGGCAGAATAAAAGAAACAGTCAGTTAGATCAAGGTTTGTGCGATAGAGGGCAAACAGTCCACTCGGATAAACTGTTTGCGTTGATCCAAGAGAACAGAAACGGTTCAATTTAACAAGATGTGTGTGATACGTGGCAAACAGGTCTGTAATAAAAAATGTGTGCGAAGACCGATAATAACACAGACGATTGCTGCTAATAAGACGGGTGTGTTCTGTGATGGGATTGCATACAGAACAACAACATATATATACACACTTATAAGGACATGGTTGCATAACCAAATTAAGAATCGAATTACGTAGGTGGCTACTACACACATGACATTTCCACACACCAAAGTAAACTATATATTACATGCATAATTAACTAGGATAAACAATCATCTGATCATCATCTACTTCTTGTGATGCTTGCCGCTACTGCTCTGCTTGTGGCTCGATCTGGCCTCGTCGATTTCGGGAACGAGGCACTTCCTCATGTCAACGGTCCACCTGTGCATCTCGTAGCATGTGTACATGCTCTGGGCCACGAACCTGAGGTGAGGTTCATCCAGTTGCCGCATCCAGGCCCTGTGCCAGGATACGAGACTTGTTCTATTGGCATCCTGCTTCATCTTTTTGTAGTAGGGGTCAATGATGGCCGAGGCGAGTTCAACCAGGGAGTCCTTCGTGCTGCCCCAGACCCTGTAGTGGTCACAGATTTTGACAAGGTTCTTGAAGGCCAAGCCCGTAACCATGAGCGCCTTTACATCATTGCAGGTTTCCATCATAGCTAACTTGTAGGTCGTGCTGTTGACAAACCTGGCGAAACGGTCATAAGGCTCTGTGGCCATGCAGCAGTGGAAGATGAGGACATGATGGCGCACGCACAACTAGGTGATGTCAACCTTCTGATCTTTGCCGGGATGACCGCCGGTGTACGGGAGGTCGATGCCGACCACCTTGTACTTGTCTCGAGCAAGCAACTGCTCCACAGTGTTGATGTTGTCCTCCACCACGGCCGGGTCGATGGTGTACACCACCGAGAGATCCGTCTTCCTCATGTGGGTCTCCACTTTATGCTCGCCGAACTCCATTGGAGCGCCACTAGATATCCTCTCTGTATGTGTCGTGTGGGTGTGCTTGTTGTGTTGTGGGGCGAGATTGAAAGGTTGAACAGACTAAGGTTATAATGGCCGCGGGAATTAATGGGGAAGTCGGACGGCCTGGAATATCCGCACGCCCGGATGGCAGTTCTAATTTGCAGCGCGTAACTCCATCGTGTCGCACATAATTGCATCGTGGTGACGCGCATGATGGAACCGCATGCATATGGGGCCCCCAACATGATCGTGTGCAGGCCCCAGAGTGCGCGCGCTGGGACGCGAGCAGAGCGCTCTGCGGTCCCCTCAATGGCGAGCAACCATATATATGCATATAGCAGTTGAACATGCAAGGAAAAGCTGTCCACAAGCCGAGCGCGTGGAGGTACGTGAGCAGAGCGCGCCGACGGACACGAGCAAAGCGCGCCGCGGCACCTAACGGCGAGCACAGCGCGCCACGGCGCCTAACGGCGAGCAGAGCGCGCCGAGGGACGCGAGCAGAGGTCGGCACAGTGATACGTGGCAAATAAGAGGAACTGTGCGAGCGATGGCGGAGATATCAAGCACGAATCAGATTAGAGTTGCATGTGCGATACGTCGCATACAGTTGATCCATCCGAGCTATTTGTGATGGAATAAGCTGTGTGTGTGTTGTGGGCAAACGCTTGCTGGTATACAACCGTCTGCGATTGATGAATTCATCACCGACGGTTTCCCTAGTGTGGTCCGTGTGTGATGTGATATGCTGTGTCTGCACAACATCTATGCTCTGTGTACAGAAGAACAACATATATATACATATAACAGGACATGATTGCAAAACCAAATTAAACATCCAATTACGTTATATAACAAATACCATAAATATTGCAAGGTTCAAATTCCAGCATTACAAGGCCCAAATTCAAAGATTACAAGGTTCAAACTATTCAGACACATAAAATTCATCTTCTTCAGAATTTTTTTCATACATTATTTCTGCGAAAGGATCAGCCACCGAGAAGTCATATAGCAGCTCGATACAGTGACTTCCGAATAATCTGTCATATGAAGTTACAAACTGAAATTCAGCTTCTTCAGAGCCTTTTCCATTCAGCCGAGACGCCTGGGCTCTTTACTAATCCATTCACTTCTACGCAGTAAATATAGGGCAAACCTCATTACCTTGAGCAACCTTGCTTTCTCAACAAAGAACCTGGCGAATTTAATTTCTAGTGTGGTGCCTCGGTACTCATTAAAAGTAATTTCTGTGAGATGAAGATCAAGGCACTCAATGGGATTGTTATATTCCCCAACATTTTCTACTTTCGGGCCTGCTAGTATCTGCAAACGAAGACAACATATTAGTGCCTAGCTGCAAATTTGAACACTTCGGGCCTCTTTGATTTGCAGGATCTCTAAAATAGATGAAAAGAGTGAAATGCCACCTTCCATCTTTCATGATAAAGTTTTATCACAAAACCATGTTGGGCGAAGGAATAAAACGCGCACAACACTAGCATCTAAAAAAAATATGTATTGAGATCCTCCAAATTTCCTTTAGAAATCATTCTACATTTGTCATTGTAATCATGGGTAAAAGTAACAAAAAATTGAGCACCATTGTGGTTAACAATTAAGAGGAAAGCAGCATTACCTCGATGTGTAGCTTCTCCATGCAAGGAAAGCATCTAAGGAATCTAACAACTTCATCCAGATCGAGGCCAATAGATTGTAGTGCCAAGATCTTCACTGTGCGCAGAGGCCGGGTCAAGCTTGTGGGAATCATTTTCTGGATGACTTGCGAACATATAGATCAAGAAAAATCAGATAAAATGTGCTGTCCAATAATATATAAGGAAAAGAAGAAGATTGGTATACTTGAACGGATAATGATCCAGTAACAAGTTTGTTGAATTCAGCACACAAATAGCCCAACACTGTCAATTTTGGTGCATGAATGACCCTGATTCTTGCTGGACCTAATTTATCAAGTACATACAATCTCTCGAGGAAAGGCGCATTCTCAATGACCATATCATGAAACACCTCAACTGACAGCCTTGGGCGGTGCCAGCAATGCACATAAATCGCACGCACATTCATCGAGCTGATGTGGAGGCTACTGAACCCATCCACTGCCTGAAGACGAAGATACTCGAGCGTTGTACAGCCGTCGAGCAGGTGCTCCAAATCCTCCTTAGAGATGCGGACGGCCATGAGCTCAAGGTGCTTCAGTTTAGGGAGATGAAGAGCGCGCGCGGCATCAATCCGGGGGAAAATGCACTGCATGAATGTAGCGCGGCGTAGCTTGGGCGCGAGGCGGAGCGTGGATGGCAGCAGCGAGCGCGGATGCCCAGCTATAAAGCTGAGCTCCTCTAGCCGATCTAGTGCTGGGGATAGGAACCAGTAGTGAAACCTGGGTTCGGCCTTGTAGTGGGGACTGAACTTGCTGATAGCAAGGCATCTGACCGGCCCAGGGTGCGTAGTGAGGATGTGGGACAATGCGTCCCGGCATTGCTGCTCCCCGATGCAGAACTCATGGTCTACGATGAGGTCCAGGGGGTGGAGTGTTAGAGGGGGGCGCCACCGCCGCGAGAGGATAGTGGTCCGCATGCCAGATTTGATGGGGAGGTGGGATATGATGGTTACCAACATCTCGTCGGGAAGGCTGCTGATGAAGTCCATGTTCGCCGGAGGCTCTTGCGGTTCTGGCTTGACCCGCCCCTGCTTGTTGGCTGGCTTGTCTTCCATCACGCAGCAGGCGGCGATCCTCGGCGTCGGTGCTTGTAGATATGAACAGAGGACTGTTCTACATACCTTCCCTAGGCGGCCAAAACAAAAGTCCAAAACCAGCAATAAATTGCAGCGCTCGCGGCTCGCTTCCCGGTTTGGTGAGCATGCGGGGTGGACTGCTCACAGTCGTCCCGTCTAATCAAACAGCTACCCGTGGTATTAAATGGTTAGTTGAACGCCTATGGTTCGAGTAATACGACCGTTTGCGATCGTGGTGGCTATTTATCAAAAATGCCTAGGAAAATCAATGTATAAAAATGCGAAACGTACCCTGAATAATTTTATATGTTTAGCACAGTTGCATGTTGCCTCTGTAAAATAAATCAAGGCGGGAAGATATAGTGTATGTCGTTTCGCACACAGATCATGTGACCAAGTTCCCTCTCGGAACCATGAGGCTTCTTGATAGAAGCTCCGGTTTGTATGAAAGAAAATATGGGTCAAAGCCAAGTTGAAAAGGGCAGGAATATCTAACTCCAGCTTACAGAAGGTACAAAAGCACGATGATTAATTGTTCATCAGGTTTACACAAAATCCAGATTGAACAGGACAATAACAACTAACTCAACCAAAGTTTTCGGCAGTCACAATCAAATGGATCGGTCTGATCCATAAAATCAAGATCCTGGGCCAGAAAATCTACAAGTACATGAAGACAAGTTGTTGTAAATAGAAGCCGAGCATGTTCAGAAGCCCTTTTGTCCACCTGAATCTTCTTTTTATGTTGTTCAACGTGTCCATCCGTGAGAAAGTTTTTGTTAAAAAACTTAATCCTCATGGACAATAGTACTTTCGCATTCAACAGGAAGAATGTGACAGAGCTATTGTTTGCATGGTTGGATGCATATCTTTCCAGCGTTATTGTCCTCAAACGAATGTCATGAGAACTGAGAAAATCCCGGTGCTTCTTATGCCACCGATTGGTTATACCTTTTTGCCCATGTCCTTTAGCCTAAATAGACATGAAGACTGAAAACAGTCAATGTCTAAAAAAATAGTACAGCTGAACGGTTATTTCTAGTAAAGTATATCAATGTGCTTGATATCATCACCTCTATATACAAATTCTCCAGATATGGAAAGCATCGCAGCAAGCTGATAATCATGTTCAGATCAAAACACCACATACTGGTATGTAAGGTCATGACAGAATCCAGCACCATTAATAGGGTACCCATGGACAAACTCTTTATTGAGCATAGAACATAATATTAGTACCAAAAGTGTACTCCAAGATTATATAAAACTTATGCGTACAAATGAAAAATGCAGCTTATGATTACAAAAGAGTTGATGATATAAAACTTACGCACACAAATGAAAAATGTAGCTTATGATTACAAAAGTGTTGATGATAATATACAGTACCTGAATAAGTGTGGAGCCAACCACCATCTTGTAACCTTCAAACGGATCAGGAATTGCACCCAAGGTCTCCAGTTTAGGCGCAGAGACAACAATTTTTTGTGAAGGTGCATAACGATAATCAAGGAGCAGCCTTTGGAGTGAAGGGGCATCTTTGATGATGAGTTCCTCTCCTTTAAGCAAAGTTCAATGCTTACAAGGTGAGGCAACTTTATTTTGAGACAACGGATACGGATTTCTTTTCCAAAAACAAGCAGCAAGCGCTCCAGGGCAGGTCAGCAGGAGTGGATGATGCTGTGCAGTGAGGCCTCCGACAGATCGACCACCACAAGCGCGAGTTTTTTTAGCAGTGGGAGTCGAAGCATTTGTACCAGATTGTCTGGTAGATGACACCGGGCCAGGGTGGCGGTGTGGAGAGAGGAGGAAAACCATGAGATGGACATTGGTGGTGAGGGCACAGCTACAACGCTTGGTGGACAGCTATTTGCATAGTAATGGTAGAACTCAAGATGCTGGAGTTTTTCGAATTGACGGGATGTCAGCCAGGCGTCCACCATGCAGGGTATGTGCAGCAGGGAGCATGTCGGGATGCATAGGCGTTGAACGGAGCCCTGGTGGGAGGAGATGATGGCTCCGTGGAGTTCAAAATAATGAATGACAGATAGCCGGCGACAGTCGAGATTAAGAGGCGCGGCGCGCCACAGAGTGCACCATTGAGATGCGAGGACCTGTGTGCGGCAGCCATCCTTGGTGGGGAGAAGGAAGATGATCTCCCCAAGAATGACTTCTGGGAGATTGCTGATGAGGTCCGCCTGATATTCTACGGGTTCCTCTGATCTAGGGGGCGTGGCCACTTCTGCCCACGCTGCCGGGTGCAGGAACTACAGCCGGCAGCGCCGCTGGCCGGAGCCTCATTTGTGTACATAGCAATCTGGAAAAAAAGGCAGAAACATACATGTAGTACATTCAAAATCAATTCTCAAGATCTGGAAGAAAAAAAAGGCACAAACATATATGTAGGACATTCAAAATCAATTCTCAAGATCTGGATTATTAGCACACACGCTAACCTAGTTGGATTATTAGCAAAAAAATCATTTGTACAGAACAAACAATTAATCACTAACCATAGATACCATTCAAACAATTAATACACTACACGGATCTAACGAATCTTACTTTGATTTCATGGACTGGGTGAACATAACCAAGGATTTCTATTCCCAACAAGGGGGGTGGAGTGGGGAAGGGGGGACTAACTGGTTTTCCGTCGGAGTCAGAGTCATTGCCGGAGTAGATGTGGACCACCGGCTCCGGCTTGGGAGGCACGACGACGGCAACGAAGTCAAGGTTGTGCTGTTGCCCGCGTGAGACCTCATTGGCGGCGAGAGCAACCTCTGCACCCAGCTTCATGCGTTGCGCTGGTGCTTCACCAGCCCCGGCGTCGCCACTCCCTCCGATGGTGCGCTTCGGCAAAATCCTAATACACTCCATGCGGCGGTGACAACTGTGGACGGTGGATGCGGCCACCTATTATGACCAGCGAATAGGGCGCGCCATTAATATGGAGCAGTGGGAGCGAGGTGGGTGGCGGTCAAAGGCTAGCTCGCCTCCCGGTGAGCCTGCACAACGGACTGCTGGCATGCCTACCATCATTTCACAAAGCTAGTAGCATGCCCCACGGTGAGTGCGTAGCGAACACGCACATGCCTCGGCCTCCCGGTCTGCCTGCACGGCGGACCGCTGTCATGCGTCTCATCAACACTCGCATGCTCGTACGGCACACGGGACGCGTAGCGGCACATATTATATTGATTTTTTTCCTTTTTGATGATCAATTCTGCCACTTTATTGCTTAACCGAAGCACGGCGCGTACATTGTTGGTCTAACGCACATGGTTCGAATAAAGAGTCCGTTTGCGATATTGGTTGATAATTATTGATAATTTCTTGTCTGTAAGAAGATTATATCAAAATTTGTCTCAAATTTGAAAAAAAAAAATCACAGTCTATTGGTGTCCATATGACACCACGATAAGTTTCATTAATTTCAACTTAGTTTTGGATTTACCGGATTTTAAAATATAGATTCTCGATATTAGAAATTTCTTGCATGGGGACTAAATATGCACCCAGGGACACGTACACATATGATTTTGCAATCCATTTTTGTGCACAATCATGGGTCTCATGTAGATCAAATTTGATTTTTGCACATTAAATCCCTGGGAAATCAATCAATGTATAAAAACAGACAAATGTTATCTATTTTTTTCAATTTTTAACACTAAACTCCTTTGGTCGCATGTTCGCTGCAGAGAAAGTTTGACATGCATATTTGGGTCACATGCACGCGGTGGTCCTAGGACACTCACTCGCATGTGACACTCTCTGTGGGCCCGCGAGGTTGCCGTCCAGCACTATGACATGCGGTGAGAGAGGTTAATTTGACCAACAAAGGATCGTCATTTTTTGGTTTTTGTTACGTACGGTAGGAGTATATATATAGTACGCGTTGAAGAGGGTGGCCGGGGGCAACATATACTACGCGTCATATAGGACAGTCACTCGCGTGCGATGCTTCCATCCATGGGACCGCGAGGTTGTCTTCCATCACTTTGACCCAACAAGGAGGTTTCTTTTTGGGTTGTGTTGCGGTAGGAGTATATAGTACCACTAGTGGAAAAAGTGCTAGCCACAACATTCGTTGGTGGCGCGCCATTTTGAAAGAACACCAGCACTATTTTTTTAAATAGTAGTGGCGTCAGTCTTTTTCGTACGCCATAGGTATGCCGTTATTGCTGGCTTAGGAGTAATAGGGAACGCTACCTGTAAGTGGGTCCCAATGTTCTGGCATCTCGCAAGTTAGAGCTGGCGTAGTAAAAGTTCACTACGCCGGGACTAATCAGAATATCTATGGCGTAGCCTGGTAAGTTACGCCAGCAGTAGATTTTGCGGGCCCATCAATTTTTTAGCCAACATAACACTGGCGTGGGCATTTCCGGAACGCCGGGGATACAAAAGTTTCTAATGGCGTTCTATAGTATGTCAAAGCCAGTAATTACGTCGCAGCACTATTCATGTTTCACCGTATAGATATTTTCTTCTTCTTCCTCCCTCTTTCCTCTTCCTCCTCTCTCTCTCTTCTCTTCTTCTTGAGAAAAAGACCAAATATTTTCTCTTGATTTCTTAAGTAGGTAGCTAGTTAGCTAGATCTAAGCTAGTTCACACACTCTTACTTGCTAATTAAGCTAGCTACTTCTGTTCTCCACCAACTCAAACACACACACCTTGCATTAAAATTTTCACCACACACTCCGTTAATGGCGCCTCCAACGATCGGCCGGCCCCCGCCCCCCCGGCCCCCCTCTCCCGCACCTTTGATGAGGTAAAAAAGACCGAACTTCTCGTTAATATATGTGCATATATCCGAGGAATTCACATATGGATGGATATGTGATGGATGTGTGTACGTGTGTGTCATTAGTTGCTAGCTATAGAATTTGCACAATGCTCATGAATTATTGTTGTGTCATGCGATATTGATGTTTCATTTTGCACGAATGTCTACAACTAGAGTTGCCAATGTTTTGGCGAAACGTTGATTCATTTATGTTTCGTCAAATTTCTGGCACTCATATGTCCCTTTTTTAACAAAGGTCATGCCGAATTTTTTTATGCCGTCATTGCTAATATATCTAATTATTTTAGTACTTTTACCTTTGCATCGCTAGTTGATCACCGCCTATCGAAAAATTCAATATGGATCGGAGTGTGAAGGGCTTTCTCAATTTCGCGGTGGCAAACATGATACAAAAGGGTGAAGTGTAGATATAAAGTCCATGTTTGACATGCGAAAATGGAGTTTTGCACAACCCGTTCGAAGGCAGCATGCTGGCGCACTTGCTCCATCGCGGTTTCGTTGAAGGTTATACACGGTGGAAAAGCATGGTGAGGAGGATGTTAGCGATGATGAAGGAGGAAACAATGATGCGAAAAACTTTGGCGATGAAGAAGAGCCGCGAGAAGGAGGAAACAATGAACATGCGCATGGTGGAGGAAATGATGAAATGCCACCCGAACATGAAGAGGATCATGAGACTATCACACAGGACATGTCATTGGCTACAATGCTACAAGATCCTCATGTCAAAGATCTGCTTCGGAAGAAGACAACAACCGAGAGAGCTGCTATTAAAGAGGTCTAAAGTTTGCGCAACTGGAAACAGACGCGAAAACTCCACTGTATGAAGGTTGCGATCCCGAGCACAACCGCCTGCACGTCATGCTCAAACTTCTGGACATCAAGGCAAGATTCAAGAGTACAGATACAAGTCTGGATGCTACATTGGAATATTTACACAAAGTTTTGCCGAAGGGGAATTTGTTGCCTCCTAGTGTAGATGAGGCAAAGAAGATCGTGTGTACGCTTGATTTGCCGCATGTAAGATATCACACATGCATAAATGGTTGCATCTTATATAGGAATGAGCATGAGAACAAAATTGACTGTCCAACTTGCAACGAACCCCGATACAAGCCTGGAAAGAAGGAACCTCGAAAGGTTGTATGGTACCTTCCGTTGATTCCTCGCTTGCAGCGTTATTTCGCTGACCCGAAGGAAGCAAAGAACATGACTTGGCACAAGACAAGAAAGTCTAAAAGTGATGGGATTCTGAGACATATCGTAGATGGTTGTCAGTGGAAAGCACTGGACAATTTAGAACCAGAATTCGCAGCAGAAGCAAGAAACCATAGGTTGGGTGTCAGTAGTGATGGACTAAATCCATTTGGCAACCAGAGTAGCACACAGAGTACATGGCCCATATTTGTATGGATGTACAACCTCCCGCCCTGGCTCTGCATGAAACAAAAGTAGATACACATGGTAATGCTAATTCAAGGGCCAACCCAACCTAGCAATGATATCAACACATATCTTGAGCTATTGAAGGAGGAGTTAGAAATATTATGGAAGCCCGAAGGTGTCAAAACCTGGGATGCTAGCAGCATTGCTCATGACCGTTAATGACTATCTGGGTAACGGATATATTTCTGGACAGGCGTGCCATGGACACTCTGGTTGTGTTAAATGCATGGATGACACATCTTTTCGGTAGCTATCGAAAAAGGGCAGTAGCAAAACAGTGTCATGGGCCATAGAAGGTGGCTTCACAAAGATGACGACTAGAGAACTCGTGGAGATTGGTTTGACAACACTGATGAGACCCGAGGGCTACCGCGTAGGAGGCTTGGAGCAGAAACCATGCAAATGTTAATGAATTGGGAAGATTGCCCTAAGGTAGGAAAGAAAAGAAAGAAGTCCTTCGAGAAAATGCTGCTAAAAGTATGGAAAAGGAAGTCTATTTTCTGGGGCTGGGAGTATTGGGAACTACTCAGTACGCCTCATTCTGTTGATATGATCCATATCACAAAAAATGTGTGCGGGAGTTTGCTTGGCACGCTGTTTGACATGCCAGAAAAGAGTAAAGATGGTCCGAGGGCTAGAAAAGACATGAAAGATATTGGTATTAGGGAAGAGCTTCAACCCTCATCGTCCATTACAACCAAGGATGAGGTGAAGGAAAAAAAGCCAAAGCCAACGAGTCAGCCCAGGGCAAAACTTTGTCCAAAACCAAAGATGATTATTACCCCCCAGCTTGCTTCACTCTCGACGAGGATGAGCTTTCTCAAGTTTTCAAATGCCTCGATGGCATGAAAGTTCCTTCCGGCTACTCAGGACTCATACGCAGGTATCTTGACTCGAAAAAGCAAAGGTTTAGCAACATGAAGTCGCATGACTGTCATGTGATGATGACACAATTACTTCCGGTAGCTCTCTGAGGGATAATGGACGATCACGTCCGCAACACACTTATTGGCTTATGCAACTTTTTCAACGCTATGTCTCGAAAGTCGATCAGTGTGCGACATCTAACATGACTACAAGAGGAGATCATTTCAATACTATGTGAACTTGAGATATATTTCCCACCGTCATTCTTTGATGTCATGGTCCATCTACTAGTTCATATTGTTGCGGAGGAGAAAGACCTTGGACCTTCATTCTTGCATACCATGTTCCCGTTTGAACGGATGAATGGAACTGTGAAGGGATACGTTCGTAACAAAGCCCGTCCAGATGGAAGCATCGTCCAGGCCTATCTAATCGAGGAGTGTATATCATTCTGCAAGAATGTCATAAATGATGATCAATCTCTTTGTTTGCCCTTGAAGAAACATGCTGATAGGCTTGAAGGAGTAGGTCACTCACAGCTGAAGCGCGATTTAATTATGGATATAAAAAACCGCCGAGACGACTTCGAAAGAGCGCACATAGTAGTGTTACAACACGCAGATATAATCAGTCCTTGGCTGCAAACTCACAAGGAGACCTTCAGGAGAGAGCATGGAATGGCAGGGAGGCAGAGGACCGAGGCCCAGATCATTAGAGAGCACAACTCCAAATTTTCTTCCTGGTTCAAAGAGCGAATTCAGGACAAACCATTGCCGACCGGTATAGCCAATGCAAATCTCATCTATGCATTAGCAGTAGGCCCCGCTTGCACTGTCGCCACATACCAATCATATGATATAAATGGATACACATTCTATACTGAGGCGAAGGACAAAAACTATGATTACCAGAACTCAGGTGTGACGATGCTGCAGTTGACCAAGAATGAGAGTAATACATACTACGGCAGGATCGAAGAGATATGGGAACTTGAGTATGGCGAAGATTACACGGTGCCATTGTTCAGGGTCAGATGGGCGAAGAAGTCGAGCATGAAGAACGTGGTTTCATTACCATGTGTCTGCCCAAAGCACAGCCTGCTGTTGCAAAAAGAGTGAAAGGAATCACTGCCAAATATGAGCCTTGGGTATTCGCTAAGGACGTGGCACAATGCTTCTATTTAACTGACCCTTCAAAGTCGAGTCGTGTTGTCGTCCGGAGAGGCAAAAGGAGCATCGTTGGGATGGACGGAGTCGCCAACGAGGATGACTATGATCAATTTGGTGTGGACCCAATAGAAGAAGAGATGTATGAAGAGCAAGACTACACCACTAGAAGGAGCAGAACTACCTTGCCTGCGACAGGACGTCCCTTCCTGAGAAAGAGTCAAAGCGCTGGCCGAAAGTACTCAAGCAAGATTAAGAAGACCCAAACCATCATTGAGAGGGTTGTCAAACGACGTCGTACTGCATGATTCATTTGTGTACTTATTTTCTGTGTGTACCGTGTACGCGTACCCTAAATTAACCATACCAGATTTATGTACTCTAAACTACGAGAAGAATTTGTGTTGTTGTAAATATCTGTATTATGCATGTCGTCGCTCAAAACGCCATCCACGAATATGTGGCCGACCCTATTTTAAAAACCTACTCCTGGCATTGGCCACGTCACCTGCGCCAGCACTAACAATGAACAGCTAGGCTTAATTATCCCCTGAGAGTGAAAATGAATACGTTCACCCCCCCGTCTCGTGCACCGCCCCCACCCTGCCCTCCACCATCACCCCCGCCTTTACACCAGCCGCCGTTCCCCCTACCCCGCCCTGCCCTCCACCGTCGCCCGCACTTGCCATCGGCCCGCCATTCCCCCCCCCCACCCACCTTGCCCCCACCGTGCCACCGACCGCCCGCCCCCCCACCCCGCCTTGCCCCCTCCTGTGCCAACGTTGTCCCACCGCCACCCCCCACACTGCCCCGCCGTTCCGCTCCACAACTCATCGTGTCCGGCCTCCTCCGCCGGCGTCCCTCTTGGTCCGGACGGTATAAGACATCCCTCTACCAATTTATTTTCATGTAGATTTGTCGTAGTGTTCATATTATTGTGATGAAATGCACACATTATGTGTACCTGTGAATTGATGAAATGTATTACATGTGTGCAAATGTGTTTAATGTCTATATATATATGTGTGATAATTGTGAATTGATCGACTTTTTCGGTGTGTGCTTGTTTTACATATATGTGATATTACACATTGCTCTCAGGAAGTGTCTCGCACTATGTTTCATTTTTGCAGGGAATGTCTACAGAGTTGCCAATGTTCTGGCGAAACATAGATTTAGTTTCGTTTCGTCAAATTTCTGGCACTCAATACATACGTCCAGTTTTTAGCAAAGCTCATGCCGATTTTTTATGCTGATTTTAATTATATGAACGCAGCACAAAATGGAAGAGTGCCCCTACTGTTGCCACACTAGGAGTGCGACGATCCTCACCTTGACAACAATAATGGTTTCTCCCTCATGCTTCAAAGTGACTACAAATATTATACGGTAATAATCTATGCTTCAGAGTGTAATTTCTGTTTTTTTACATTTTACTAGTGTATCCCTTGCCATGCAAGACCTTTTGTCCAAGACAAGTTTTTCCTCCATATTGAGATGCTTAAGAGCACTTACGGAGCTGGTCCAAATGATGCACCATATATACCTGCCACTAGTGCACACATTGAACAAGAACAACATTTCTATAAAATGCATGGTATGATTTTGATCGCTTTCATATACACATTCTTCTTTCAACTCATTGTATGTATGTGTTACTATATATATATATATTGCTTATTATGTTACTATCAAGTTCAAGAACAAAAGCTCCCTAGATGTGTTGTGCCTCACGTGATGGATGACTACCACGACGAGAGACTGCGAGTTCAAGATTGGAGATCGGTGTGGATCTCTGTCCTACACCACGGACATGCAAGGGTTTCCTATTCTTCAAAAAAATTCCTAAAGGAGAGGAGTACCGTTTTAGTAGTAACGATGGTTGAATGAACAAGATGTAATATGCACGCATGGTTTAGTTTAGCGAATGTTTAATTAGTGATCATGATCGATAGAACTAGCTATATAGCGTGTGGTTAATATGTACACATTTGAATAAACAATGTGTGTGTATATATTAATGCAAATATCTTGTCAAAATCAATGTGGGAAAAAACATATTTATATAAATTCGTAATAAATGACGCTGCCGTAGCAACGATTTTCTGCTGCCCTGGCAGCTTTTTTTACAGCTTTCAAAAACCTAGTACTGGCGTCGGACAATGCGCGACGCCAGAGAAGATTTATCTTATTACTATCGTTACACTATATCACATGCCATAGCTATTGTTGATAATGCCGTCGTGTGGTTAAATCCAACGCCATAGGTATACATAATAGTGCTGGCGTAGCCTCCAGCGCCACCACTATTTTTTAACACTGGCGCCATATTGGTGGCGTGGGGATCCTATGCCAGCAAGGCTATTTTTGGCACACCATAGGTAGGCTTTTCTGCACTAGTGTATGCGTCGAAGAGGGGAGGAGGGGGCCGAGGCAGCACATACACACACGTCATGAACGATCTCGCTCCGTGTGGGGACTTTTCGGTTTCTGAGGTAGGTGCCACAAAGAAGTTGTGCATATTGCGTATTAAAAACATCACCGACACATTGGGCCACGTGCACATGATGGTTGTCACTCATTCGCCTGCGGCGCTTCCCTCCATGGGCCCGCGAGGTCATCGTCCATCTAATATATGACACAACGAGAAAGGAAATTTGACGAACAAGGAGGATTATTTTTGGGTTGTGTTACGGTACGTAGGAGTATATATTACGCGTCGAAGAGGGAAGGAGGCCAGCATATATATACTGCGTGTTATGAACCTCGATTCGTGTGGGGGACTTAAAGGTTTCCGAGGCAGGTGCCACATCAAAGTTCTGCATATATATTAGGTATTCAAACCAACCACACATCTCCATATATATGTGTTTGGCCCACAAGCAAGCGATGGCGGTTGTCCTCTAGCACTCACTCACAGGGGTATCGGCGAGATGCTTCGTCCATCTGTGTGTGCCCACTTGGTCAATCACTTTGACCGACAGTGATATAGAGGTTAATTTGACTTATAATTAGGAGGGGATTAAATTTTGGTTTGTCTTATACGGTATGGTACATGCATGTCTTGATGTGAGAGATAACATGTTATACTTCGAGCGCATGTGTACGCACGAATCCCTCCCACCGGGTCGAAGTGGGGGGAGGGGGGGCGAGCACGCGACGCGTCATGAACTAGATCTGTGTGGGGACTATGCCTTTTTCGACGGATGCATGCGCCACATCAAAATGTTGTGCTTTAATTTGGTATTCAAACATATATGCATGCATCATGCATGTCCATACATATGTTTGGGGCACATGCATGCAGTGGTTGTCTTTGGACACTCTCCCTTGCTTGGTTATCATCGACGACCTATATATTCGTGGGCCCGCATGGACGTCCATCACTTCAACCAACAACGCGAGAGAGGTTACCAGGGTGGATTCTTATTCTCTAGGTTTGTGTTACCGTATAGTCGTACGTCGACCATGGTGAGATTCGAGACCTAAGTTCGAGGGCTTGCATACACATGAATCCCTATATATATATAGTATACGCGTCGTGAAATCCTCGCTCCGTGTGGGGACTTTCCGGTTCCAAAAGCACGGTGCCACATCAAAGATGAGGATTGGGTATATTCAAACACCACATGACACTTCATACATATATACATGTTTGGGACACATGCACGCAGTGGTTGTCTTCAGGCACTCCCTCGCGTGGTTATCGGCAAGCTAGCCTATTTGTGGGGCCGCGTGTGGACGTCCATGCATGCATGACTTTGAACGAACAACAAGAGAGGTTATACAACCAATGTGGTGATTCTTCTTGGTCAGTGTTACAATATGCCTTCGTGAGATGCCCCCTCCCACCGAGTCAAAGTGTGTGTGTGGGGGGGGGGGCATATTACTATACTTCGCACTAGATGAATCTCCGTGGGGTCGGGGATGTCCGATTAATTTGTGGTGCACATGTGGCACATCAAATTTGTGATTTGGTTATTTAAATATCACACCACATCGTTTTCACACACACACACACCCACACACACACACATATCGGCCTACCCGCATGTGTGGTTCGTATGTGGTCTCACCCATCTAACACCAGAAGAACACATATGTGGGCCTACACACGGTCCACATTTGATCGGAAGCAAAGGGGAGGGGGGTGAC
Organism: Thinopyrum elongatum; assembly: GCA_011799875.1. NCBI lineage: Eukaryota > Viridiplantae > Streptophyta > Magnoliopsida > Poales > Poaceae > Thinopyrum > Thinopyrum elongatum. The sequence goes on along the minus strand of CM022302.1, from coordinate 116,590,933 downwards.
CATGATGTACTCCTTTTGGTTTGTGTTACGGTAGGGTGAGATGTCAGACCTAGCTATTTGGGGGCATGCGTTCATAGCTAGGATTCCCCTCCCGCCAACACGAAGTGTGTGTGGGGAGGGGGGATGGCGCTAGCAATAATAACGTGCGCTTTGTCCGACAAGTGCCACATCAAAGTTGTGCATTGGGTATTTGAACATCAAACCACCCTTTTCATACATATATTTGGTCCACATGCAATTGTGTTCGTGTTCTGTCCCTTTCCCGTGTTTTTTAGTGCCAAATTTATAAATAGCAGATGAGTCAGACGCAACAACCGTCTGCGATCGGGTACGAAACAGACACGGTTCCCTAAGACTACCAGTGTGCCACGCCCCTGCCCCTGTCACCCACATGATCACAGTAGATTGGGCTCCACGAGGCTTCCCTCCCCCTCTCAAAAATATCTACTCCCTCGCAATCTCGAAAATATCTACCCGCCTAGATGATTTTTCTGTTTGATAGCACACGATTAGTATGTGTGGACCGTGTGCGATGTCTGTTACTCCCGCTCTGCTTCAATCAGTAGATCCAAGTTTTTAGTAGCCCCGGCATTTTACTCCCGCCTGCATCCCTCGCAATCTCAAAAATATCTACTCGGCTAGAGTGGTTTTCTATTTGATAGCACACGATTATTATGTTTTAACCGTGTGTGATGTTCGTTACTCCCACCCCGCTCTGCTTCAATCCCTTGATCCAAATTTTCGGTAGCCCGCCATTTTAATCCCGCCTAGTAAAATTTTCAGTACCTATGGCATTTCCTCAAACACCACCTTGGACCGCCTCCACATAGACACCCCAAATCCTTTGCTCACCCCAAGTCCCCCGCTCACACACATACACACCACCCCTCCCTCACTCGAAACCTAGCTAGGTCACCGACGCCGCCGGCACTGCCGCGCCGCCTCCATTGTCAACCTCTGCCGGTCTGCCTATGTAGTTTACCCACGGATATACATACCCTCGTCGGCCTGAGTTTCTTAGATGACGCTTGCGAAACGCCCCCTTTCCCACAGATCCCCATCCCCACCCCCTCCCCCACTCCAGAGCGTCGCAGCCTAAGCCTGGCTACGCTTCCCAGGGAGCTCGAGGAGTGAATGGCCCAAAAGAGCTTTACCGCGGCCTCTTCGCCCGACGTCGGCGAGTTGGCCGCCGAGGAAGCTGATGATGATGACTAGACCTGGATGGAGTCTTTCAATCAGCAGGCTAAAGTATTCTGGCATGTCGTAGTCGCCGGCTACGACATCGAGGTCGTCGACATCGACGGTTTGACGCGGGCTATGTCACATGCTAAGTTGCCCACCCCCAACCCTTCGGGTTCGACAGCCGTCGATCTAATCGATGGCCTTGCCGCTGATCTCCTGCAGCTCGCTATGAACAATTTGCCATCCTTCATCGCCATGGAGCCCCTTTTGTCATTTTTGAAGGACACGTTCTGCGATGCTAGCTTGGGATCCTTAGCTGGCAAGTCAGACCTCATCGACGGCGACCACGAGGAGGAGCCAATATGTGACAAGTGAGGAAACCCATGATTTGTTTTCTCGAACCCCTTTTGTAGTGAGAACCTGTCTAGTATTTATTGCTATATTTGGTTGTTTGCATTACGCCTTGTTTATTTCTACCATTTTTGGTTATTCGGTTGTTTGTAGTTAGCATATGTCCAGTTTCAATTGCCATATTTGGTTGTTCGTAGTATGCCTTGTTTATTTCAGCTATTAACAGTGTGATGTTCTATATGTGCTAGTATGAACTGTGCAGTTCAATTTCATCAATACCAATTTTGACAATAGCTCTATGAATGACTATATTTGGTTGCTGTTAAGCATGTTGTACTCCCTCCGAATCTTTTTAGTTCGCATATAAGATTTGTCTAAAGTCAATCCTCGTAAAGTTTGACCAACTTTATAGAAAAAAATAACAACATTCACAATATGAAATCAATATCAGTACATGTGTCATGACTTAAATTTTCATATTGTATAACTTTTAGCATGGTAGATGTTGATATTTTTTCATATAAATAAGGTCAAACTTTATGAAGTTTGACTTCAGACAATTATTATATGCAGAGTAAAAATGACCGGAGGAAGTATATAACACGCCTTTCCATTTGATTTAACAATGGCACTGTTTGGATACTCTAACTTAGCTAGAGGTTAGAGTTAGTTTCTAGCTCATAACAGTTAAAAGGGAGAGAGGGAGAGATTGGTGGAATAGTTGATTGTATTGCTTGAGCCTCGTGGGCATCTATATAGGAGTACATGGTCGTCTTGGAGTACAAGTCAAGGTAGAATAAATCCTACGCTATCCTACGTTTCCTAAATAACAATGATACTCAATAATGACTAACCCTAAACTAACTCTAGCCAAAGAGGTGTTTGGATGATAGTGTTAGATTGACAATAAATGCACTAGGAGAAGTAGCCCCAATTAGCACCTCTTGGGTGGGTTAGACGCAACTAGCTCAAACTAGCCCTCATGTTTGGATACTTTATGGCTATTTGAGCCCAAACTAGTTCAAACTAACTCTGACCCATGGATCCAGATAGGGCCAATAACTAGTGTACTTAGACCTGCACAATAAAAGTTTGAATGACTATGTTTGCTTGTTTTTAAATATTAGGCTTGTTGCAGTTAATAACACACCTTTCCACTTCTTGTTTTAAATATTAGGTTTTTAACAATTTGGTCTTGCACATGTAGGTCCTGCTGTCAGAGGTTTTGACCCACTGTTCGACCCTTTTTGCATATGGGGAAATGAGTTTTTCATGAATATCAGTCAAGTCAAGAAACTCAGAAAGATTGTTAGGATAAATAAATTAGCGACAAAAAACAATAAGATCTTTGTCTGCACAATGAAGAAGACATCATTTCACTACAGGATGGTACTAACTATTATACCTTGCCTTTTTTATTCCTTTCCCCATTTCCAATCTAGAGAACATATTTATGCACATCCTTGTTTTCAGGCCTTTCCAAAGCAATTCACTGATGATTACCTCTCAAACCACATGTATGGTCAGGAGGCGAGGAAGGTATTCATACAACACCCACGGTTCATATTGAAGTGTTCCTGAAGAGGATGAAGGATGGACGGTCAATCATCCACAGGCACTGGCCAAAAGTTGCAAAGACCTTCAACATCAATGAAGGCTCAATATTCGCCTTCCGCTTCAGCACTTTTTCAGATGAGATTCATCTGCCTATGTACCGTCTAAGATGCTAATTTTGAAAGGTTATAGGTGTTGCATGTGAAACTGGGTGCTGGTGCAGTTGTGTAATGGGGTAGCTGAGTGCTGAAGTTATAAGATGTTGTACTCTGATGTATTTCAATTATGAAATCCTGCTTCCTTAATACAAAAATGAAATATATTGTGTGCTTAATATGAAATGTCAATTAGATTAATAAATGGATTATTAATAATAGGAAAATTAGCCTGCTAATGTCCAATTAGCCTGCTAATTGGGTTTTTCTATTGCAAATGGTTATTGAGAAAACACCGTGGGCGATGACCTCAGACAATGCACACAGTTTCTAGGAATAAAACGTGTTGGATCAATGAACAATCACACACGACTTCCTATTGAAAATTGTTTGCGTTAGGCCACCATGCGCAAACGTTTACCACATAAAAAGTGCGTGTGATGGACATCACATGCCACACAGTTTCTTCTACGCACCGTGTGTGATGCATTCAACAACGCAAACGATAAAATTGTTAATATCGTGTGCAATGGCAACGTTATCACAAATGATTTAATGGGTAAAATTGTGTGTGATGTACCTGTGAACGGAAACGTTTTCCTTGGAGTGACTGTGTGGGATGTATATACGAATGGAAACGTACTTCTTGGATTGACTGTGTGGGATGTCCATACTAATGGAAACGTATTCCTTGGATTGACTGTGTGGAATGTACATACGAACAAAAACGTTTAGCCGGGACTGACTGTGTGGGATGTACTTACGACTGGAAATGATTTGGCCTGTATAATTATATTTTTTTAGCACAACTGTATGTATAACCGTATTTGATTGCTCGCCCGTCGCACACGACCTCATTTTGCCGAGCGTGTGTGGCCGGAGGACCTATCCCCGACGGTTTCTGGGTCATGTGGGAAGGACCCCCCCCCCTATCGCACACACTCACTTGGCGATGGTTCAAAACGCCATCGTGGAAAGGGGTTAAAAACCGTTTGTATAGCACCTCGTTGTACCAGTGATGGTGATCATCACCTCTTCTTTTTATACCTTTTCTTTTCGGCAAGCACTATATGTTGGGGAAGATCTAGATATATATCCACTCGGATGTAGATATTTAGAAATTATTATTGTTGACATTACCCTTGAGGTAAATAGTTGGGAGGCGAAACTATAAGCCCCTATCTTTCTATGTGTCTGATTGAAACTTTGATCTCATAAGTATCGCGTGAGTGTTAGCAATTGTGAAAGACTAAATGATGGTTGAGTATGTGAACTTGCTAAATAAAAGCTCTTACATTGACTCTTTCCGATGTTATGATAAATTGCAATTGCTTCAATGACCGAGATCATAGTTTGTTAGTTTTCAATAAAGTTTTTGGTTCATACTTTACCTTGTGAATGAATTGTCACTTTGGCATGAGAAGTTATATGACAATATGTTGTTGTTCTAAAGATGATCATGATGCCCTCATGTCCGTATTTTATTTTATCGACACCTCTATCTCTAAACATTGGACATGATTATCGATATCGGTTTCTACTTGAGGACAAGCGAGGTCTAAGCTTGGGAGAGTTGATACGTCCATTTTGCATCATTCTTTTATGTTGATATTTATTGCATTATGGGTTGTTATTACACATTATGGTACAATACTTATGCTGTTTCTCTCTTATTTTACAAGGTTTACACAAAGAGGGAGAATGCCAACAGCTGGAATTCTGGACCGGAAAGGAGCAAATCTAAGAGACCTATTCTGCACAACTCCAAAAGTCCTGAAAATTTATGAAGAATTATTTTGGAATATATAAGAATTTTTGGGCAAAGAAAATACCAGAGGGGACCCACGAGGTGGCCCCAAGCCTGGGGGGCGTGCCCTACCCCCCTGGGCGCACGCCTAGGGATTGTGGGCCCCCTGGCAGGTCTCTGGTGTCCATCTTTTTCTATATGAAGGGTTTTTAACTGGAAAAAATCAAAAGGAAGCTTTCGGGATGAAGCGCCGCCGTCTCGAGGCAGAACTTGAGCAGAACCAATCTAGGGCTCCGGTGGAGCTATTTTGCCAGGGAAACTTCCCTCTGGGAGGGGGAAATCGAAGCCATCGTCATCACCAACGATCCTCTCATCGAGAGGGGTCAATCTCCATCAACATCTTCACCAGCACCATCTCTTCTCAAAACCCTAGTTCATCTCTTGTATCCGATCTTTGCCTCAGAACCTCAGATTGGTACCTGTGGGTTGCTAGTAGTGTTGATTACTCCTCGTAGTTGATGCTAGTTGGTTTATTTGGTGGAAGATCATATGTTCAGATCCTCAATGATAACTATTACCCCTCTGATCTTGAACATGAATATGCTTTTTGAGTAGTTACATTTGTTCCTGAGGACATGGGAGAAGTCTTGTTATAAGTAATCATATGAATTTGGTATTCGTTTGATATTTTGATGAGATGTATGTTGTCTGTCCTTTAGTGGTGTTATGTGAATGTCGACTACATGACACTTCACCATTTATTGGGCCTAGGGGAAGGCATTGGGAAGTAATAAGTAGATGATGGGTTGCTAGAGTGACAGAAGCTTAAACCCTAGTTTATGTGTTGCTTTGTAAGGGGCTGATTTGGATCCACATGTTTCATGCTATGGTTAGATTTATCTTAATTCTTCTTTCGTAGTTGTGGATGCTTGTGAGAGGGGTTAATCATAAGTTGGAGGCTTGTCCAAGTAAGGACAACACCCAAGCACCAGTCCACCCACATATCAAATTATCAATGTAATGAACGCGAATCATATGACCATGATGAAAACTTACTTGACAGTAATTCCCATGTGTCCTCGGGAGCACTTTTCTTTATATAAGAGTTCGTCCAGGCTTATCCTTTGCTACAAAAAGGATTGGGCCACCTTGCTGCACTTTTGCTACACTTGTTACTTATTACCCGTTACAAATTATCTTATCACAAAACTACTCGTTACCGATAATTTCAGTGCTTGCAGAGAATACCTTGCTGAAAACCACTTGTCATTTCCTTCTGCTCCTCGTTGGGTTCGACATTCTTACTTATCAAAAGGACTACGATAGATCCCCTATACTTGTGGGTCTTCAATAAGCTGCCACCTCCCTGGGAAGGGCCTTTTGTCATCAGCAAAAACCTCAACAATGGGTCATATTATCTAATTGATATACGTGAGCACAATAAGTCACGTACATCTGAGGAGGAGACCACTAGGCCTTGGAATATTTCTCATCTCCGTCCTTATTATACTTGGAGCCACTGGCTGCAGTTCATTGTACATACCTATGTATATATCTTTATGATCAGTATTAATAAAGCTGGTATCCCCGAAACTCAGGGCCTCTGTCATTTCATCAAATATATTGTGCATGAGTCTTTATTTATTGATCATAGGTCTCTTGGGGGCTTCCAACTCATTGAGTTTAGCTCTTAATGACCCTTTTGACCTGGCATATGCCAAATATATCATGGTTAAACCTGCCTATTTGCTCGATGCTCATCCGCCAAGATGACCCGGCGTACCCTTGACAGTCAATCTATTATGACCCTGAACTTGTCAAGGTTAAAACGCCGACTTATATCATGTGAGAGCCAGCCTACAGAGAGGTAGGATAAACAATAGGCTATCATGCCCGCTTCATTGAAGCAAGACTCGAGCCTGGAAAGCCAGTCTATTAGTTGTGCCTCGAAGGCCGGCTCAATATTTATCTATTGTATATTAACTCTGTTTTACACAACTATCTGTTTTACAGGACTATCTCCTTTGATCATCAAATTGGCCATGAGCTGTCGGATCTTTAATACACCGGCTTATTATGATCCTAGAGTGTTATTATGACCAAGAGTCGCTGGGTCAATAACACACCAGGTTATGCTGATTCTCACTTATGAATTAATCAAGACAAAGATCAGCTATTGGCGGCTCATACATATCCGCCAGGACATTACTTAAAAATAAGATATTTTCCAAAAGATACAGGGTGGGACAAAAGCAGCACCACACCAGTCATACGATTTATGCTCAAATGTATCAAAAGTGCACGAAGGCACCACATATGCCGAAGTTTTTACTATCCTATTACACAGCCACAGCAGGGCTCAAATAAGTGATCAACGTTTTTGGAGTCATTACTCCTGCAAGGCGGCACCTGCATTCTCCGGGTCGTTGCTCTCCAGGTTAGCTCCCCCTTGATGACCTCCAGCGGTTGATGCCTCCGGGTCATCCTGCGCCGACTCTTCTACGTCTCTGATCTGAAGGTTGTCCAGATTCCAGTCGATAGTGGTTAAGGCTTGGAAGATGGCGTCATCATGCATGTTAGGTGATGGGTCTACATCAGGGAAAAAAATATGCTTATGCTATTGTGGAGTCAAGTCAAAGGGCTCAAAGGTTGGCGGGCGAACTCGCGTGTTATTTTCATCATAATCCACTTGATATTTCTTCAAGTCGAGATCTTCCACTAGCTGACTCGCCAACACATGAGTCTCCTTCACACAATGGGCGTAATCTGCTCCTGAAAACTCAATACCATCATCACTGAATTGTGGAAACCAGCCAACCATCTCTGAAGGATACATATCTGACACATAAGCTTTGGCCCGGCTTAGAGACATCATTGCCCCCGCTGTGGTGGCTGATTTCTTCAACTCCTTGATCTGCTTGGGGATGGTTGAGAGTTTCTTCAACACATCCCTTATAAATCGCGGTGGGTCTGTTCCACCCATCATAGCCATGATGGTGAATAAACTTCCTACATACAACTTCTCTAAGAGAGAGTACACAACCTTTAATTTCAGTAGGTTGTCCTGCCAAAGGTTCTGACTTCTACTACCTACAAACATTTCAGCATATGACCCGTCAGGCGAGTTGTTCATTCATATAGGTCGCCAAGTGAGTTATTCAAGAAGCCAGTTACCAAAAATTTCTTGTGTTGTTTGTGCAATACGACGCTTTAATCCATGAAGCTCTTCCGTGACTGGCTTGAGCTCACCTTCAGCATCCTCCGCACGCTTGATCAAGGTGGCCTTCTCAATCTCGAAGGCGGCTCTTTCAGTCTCAAAAGCCTCCTTCACTTTCTCTAGCTCTTCTATAGAGGATTGCAGGCTCGACTCCGCTTTGATTCGCAACGTTTGTTCAACATAAAAATATTTCTTCAAGCCGGTTAATTGTGAATCAGTTGTGTTCAAAGTCTCCTGAAAAGCAGATAAACAGTTTAGCTGCAAGTCAGTTCAGTCCCAAGTCGGCAAGGATGCACGACCCGGAACTTAGGGGCTATGTAATGCAAATTTGTTATAATTTCAAAGTCCCAAGTAGTTGAAAGCAACATACGTGGCACTTGGGGGCTAATGCATGTCATTTTTTCTTCAAAGATATATCAGAAGACTCGACTCAGTTCCTAAAAATGAGCCGGCCCTTGGGGGCTACAAGCTACTTTTCAAAGCTCATCTGTTTGGAAGAGCCGACTCATCCCATGAAGATGAGCCGGCCCTAGGGGGCTACATTGTGTTTCTTTTTTGTTTGCTAAGCATCTATACTCGAAGAACCGGCTTATCATTTGCATTATAACCCGGCCATTGGGGGCTAAGCATGTATGTACACTGATGGCTTGTATCCGCGTCAGTATTTCCCCGAAGAGGAAGGGATGATGCAGTACAACTTCGGTAGGTATTTCCCTCAGTTATGAAACCAAGGTTATCGAACCAGTAGGAGAACCAAGCAACACTATGTAAATGGTACCTGCACACAAAGAACAAATACTTGCAACCCGACGCGTAAGAGGGGTTGTCAATCCCTCTCGGGTAAAAGATAGATTGGTTTGTATGATTTTGGATAAATAGATATCTCGATAACACAAAATAAAGTAAATAAAGAAAAAGTGCAGCAAGGTATTTTTGGATTTTTAGAATAATAGATCTGAAAACAAAAGTGAATAAAAATAGATCTCTAAGCAAATATGACAAAGAATAGACCCGGGGGCCATAGATTTCACTAGTGGCTTCTCTCGAGAAAAATAGCATACGATGGGTAAGCAAATTACTGTTGGGCAATTGATAGAACCTCAAAAAATTATGAAGATATCCAGGCAATGATCATTATATAGGCATCACGTCCAAGATTAGTAGACCGACTCCTGCCTGCGTCTACTACTATTACTCCACACATCGACCGCTATCCAGCATGCATCTAGTGTATTAAGTTCATGGAAAAATGGAGTAATGCAGTAAGAACAATGACATGATGTAGACAAGATCTATTCATGTAGGAATAGACCCCATCTTGTTAACATTAATAGCAATGATCAATACGTGTCTTGCTGCCGCTTCTGTCACTGGGAAAGAACACCTCACGACTGAACCCATCACAAAGCACCTCTTCCCATGACAAGAAAAATCGATCTAGTTGGCCTAACTAAACCAAAGATTCGAAGAAGAAATACGAGGCTATAAGTAATCATGCATATAAGATATCAAAGAAACTCAAATAACTTTCATGGATAAATAGATTTGATCATAAACTCAAAGTTCATCGGATTCAAACAAACACACCACAAAAAGAGTTACATCAAATAGATCTCCAAGAGACCATTGTATTGAGAATCAAAAGAGAGAGAGGAAGCCATCTAGATACTAACTACACACCCGTAGGTCTACAATGAACTACTCACGCATCATCGGAGAGGCACCAATGGGGATGATGAACCCCTCCATGATGGTGTCTAGATTGGATCTGGTGGTTCTGGAACTTGCGGCGGCTGGAATTGTGTTTCGTCGACTACCCTATGGTTTTTGGATTTTCGGGATATTTATAGAGCAAAGAGGCGGTGCGGGAGGTGGCCGAGGTGGGCACAACCCACCAGGGAGCGCCTGGGCCCCCAGGCGCGCCCAGGTGGGTTGTGCTCCCCTTGGAGCTGCCTTCTTGTACTTCTTTGGCCCAACAGGTGTCTTCTGGTCTAGAAAAAATATCCAAAAGTTTTGCTGCGTTTGGACTCCGTTTGGTACTGATATTCTGTGAAGTAAAAAACAAGCAAAAAACAACAAATGGCACTGTGCACTATGTCAATAGGTTAGTCCCAAAAAATGATATAAAGTTGTTATAAAATGATTGTAAAACATCCAAGAATGATAATATAATAGCATGGAACAAGCAAAAATTATAGATACGTTGGAGACGTATCATACACAATATGGGACAGGCGATTTATCTCATACCTCATGTTTCTTCCTCAACATGTTGACTATGTTTGCTTCAATATCGCGGCTTTCAGACAGCCGGGTCAAGAACTCATGATGAAGTTCTTCAGTGGTCATATTATCAAGGCCAGGCAGCTCCAACTTGGTTTTCCCTTTATCTTCACAAACAGGATCCTCTTTGGCCGAGATTTTTGCCAAATTAGGAGAAGCATTAGGAGCACCTTGGCCTTCTCCAGTGATGATCACCTCTATGTCAACCATCATCTGGTCGACATCTTCAGCCTTTTGATGAGGGCTGGGTGCATGAGTAGGACTTGGCGGCTGGAGATTATCGACCGGCTCATCTGGCCTGACATGTTCATCAACAATGGTCATCTCGTCATCCGCAGGTGGCTTATCAGTTATAATCGGCTCTTGAGCCTGCTCCGGGTTATTCGTGCTTGTGTGAATAGCTGGAATATCCAGATTATCCAGTGGCAGGTCTTGAGCTTCTAAGGCAATGGGGTCAGTAGATGACTCAACAATCTTCCTTTTCTTGGCCTGGGCCCTACGGTCACATGAATATGTTTAAGTAAAACAAAGCAATGATTATGAAAAAATATGGATTGTTAACACACTTAACCCCGCTTGATGACAAGGGGTGGAAGCTTTGAAGTAGTAGAGTCTCCAAACGATGGTGGTGACTCCTGATAATTTGAGTTAGATGGGTTAAGGGGTTGCCGAATTAGTCCGGCTCATGGCAGAGATGTTGTTGGACTGTGTGGCACCTCAGTATGTCGTTTGTGGGACGCTGGTGCATCAGGCAAGCCGACCACAAGCTCTCTAGAACCACTCCGAGTCTGGCGTCTCGATGCACCATCATGCTGTGATTTCTTCAAAAGAAATTTTGGATCCAAATGAGCATCTGGGTGAGAAAATTTTACTTTTCGAACGGCTCGTCTTATTTTCTTTGGAGACAATTTTTCTGAGCCGGAAGAGATGGAAATTACCTCAACATTCTCGGCCCAACTCATTTCAGTGTTATCTTGAGAATAAGAGGCATCAGCAAGCTCAATACAAAGATGGCCAAGGGAGTCAAGGTCTACCTCCGACTCATTATCCTCGGGCGGATCATCATCATTGACCGGCTCGTTTATCCGAACAGCCGGCGCACGAGCAGACTTGCGTGCTTGAGTTTTCTTATTCCTCCTATTCCAGAATGAAGAATTGTCCTGTACAATTTTAACAAGTTCAACAGGTGAGTTCATGTTAAGAAAGGATTGATGAGCCGGATAAATGATTATAAGAATACTTACTGGAGGAGCTGGGTTAAGAACACAGAATGGATTCAGCCCCGTCTTGTTGTAGGCTTCTTGAGATTCCCCTAGCAGTTTCTTCACAGTCTTGTTTATCTTGTCAGCTGATAAATCAACTTGGCTGAAACGTTGAGCGTCATTTAAGCCGCCGGAGTACTGGCACATTAAGCCGCCCCTCCGACTTAGCGGCAGAATCCTCCAGCTGACCCAGCACTCGGTCAAATCAATCCCAGTGAGGTCGTTGGCTAACAAAGCCCTCAGCCTAGGGTATATGTGGGCGACTTGAGCATGTTCTTCTGGAGAAGCCCAGCCAGGATACTCAATAGTGTTATCATGGCGATCAGGTCTATAACTCGGCAAAGGGTTTTCGTCAGCAGGAGCTGTGTTCCTACAGTAGAACCAGTTTTTGTTCCATCCTTTGGGGTGACTCAGTAGGGTAGCTTGAGGGAAAGGAACTTTTTTTGCCTCTGAACCGAAACTCCGCCGAGTTCTACGCTGGGACCATCCGCACATTCAGTCTGGCGGTTGATATAGAAAAATTCTCAGAAGATAGGGACAATGGCTTATATTTGCAGATACACTTCGCAGAAGACTTGAAACTAGCACATGTTGGTTATGGAATTTGGGGCAATATCTTGTGGATGAAGGTTATAGAAGTTAAGGACATCCCGGAAATTTTTTGACCCAGGTGGAGAGAAGCCCCTAAGAAGGTGGTCTGTAAACATGACGACTTCTCCTTGGCCGGGTTGGGGAATGTTTTCCTCTGCAGGAGCTCACCAGTCAATCACCTCTTGAGCTGGCAGAAAACCTTGTCCCACAAAATCATCAAGCACGAGTTTGGAAGCCTGGGACCTCATCCAGTTGCAGGTCGTGGTTTTTGCCATGATGAGTCGCCTAAACAAGAATAAGAACTGCAGAATTGTGAATGGCGGGTCATTTAAGAACAACAACTCACTCAGTGATCTATATGATAAGGAGGCAGTACAATAAAGTGGCTATGGTCAAATGAGACAACATGGTTGTTGACCACGGATAAGTCGCCAACAAATAAGGTGGCTTAAAAGGATAATTTCTAAATTAGGCAAGTTATGATATAGAGTAATGAGCCGGCAAAGTATGAAGGCGCCTTATTCTAAAACTAAGGATTTCTGGTTTCAGCTAAGTATTTGAACAAACAGGTTTCCGCTGAGAACGTCTACAATTACAGATCTACGAAATAGCTTGAAAAGAAAAATATTTGCTAAACCTAAGGTAAGCAGTGGAAGCAGCGGTTGTTCTACTTGCAGTTTCTAATGGTGGTTTGAAGTTCTTAGATGCAAAAAAGTTGCTGTCACTAGTGCCGCTGTATTTCTATGAAAAGTTCATCGGAAACTAGATCTAAATGGCAGTGTGGTAAAGAGCTAATGAACACCAGCAAACTTCAATGAACTACAAAAGGGATAATGCAGATCTAGAGGACATATATTGGTGTACCTGATTGCAACGATGGACGGCAGAGAAGTTTGCTCGAGCTCCAGCGATGACTGGGTGGCGTTGTGGTCCTGGATGAAGTGGCCAATGAGGTCCAACAAGCGTGGCGGCGGTCTAGATGCAGAGAGCTCGGGTGCGGGGAAGAAGAAGCGGGGGTGGGACGAAAGCATAAAGGTAAAACAGGAGCCCCCTCGGGCATATTTATAATGAAAATAAGGAGGAGAAGAGGCGGGCGCGAAAATCAAGGAGGGGTCGTAACTTTTTGAGTAGGGAAAGCCTCAGTTTTTGGGATAGACTGGTATACACAAAGATCCGTTCGATGTCATGATGGAATTCCCGGATTTACGGAATATGGCGTCATGGTTTACAGACATGGAAAAATGACAAGTGTGGAAATGTTATATGCTGGATGTATGGGTCAGACATGATGCAGTTTCAAAGAAAGGAAGATGACCCGCCATGTTCACCAGGTTGAAGATTGACATGAATGAATTCAAATCAATATGGGGGCTAATGTTGGGGATATAACCCCATGATATGACTTGCCTAATTGGGCCGGGTTATCTCAGTGGTGACTCAAGAGCAGGACACAAGATGGGTTGAGATGTTCAAGACTTCAAAGGCCAACAGGGCGGCTTATAGAGTTGGCTGACTTGTGGGCCAGTACTTGAAGACGGCCGCTCGTAGCCCAGAAGTATAAAATGCCACCTGAAGCTTCCTTCGGGAACAAGACAAATAGGAAACATACTAGGTCACGGATTATAATATGACCTGGGCTCTATTGTAAGCCTCGGGCCTCCACCTATATATAAAGGGGAGCCCCTGAGGCAAAGGGACGAGGTTAGAAGCTCTTGAGTACTAGGTTAGCCAAGTCGCACCCTTGTAATCGAGACCATCATCATCATCAACAACACATAAAGCAGGACATAGGCTTTTACCTCCACGGTGAGGGGCCGAACCTGGGTAAACCCTTGTCTCTCGATTTCCGATCAACCCCGTTCAAGCTAGTACCTCGCGGCGATGGCCTCATGACTAAGTCCTTTCACGGGGACATCTGCCGTGACAAAACCACGACAGTCCTCGATGAGCTACTGGACAAGCCATGCCCCATACACTCAGTTCTGCTAAATACAAACCCAACCCACAGCCTTCGAGCCTGCTGGGTGGTCAGGCAAGTCGCAAAGAGTGGAGAGGCTATCCTCGGAATCACACCCCTGGCAGACTGATACGTCTCCAACGTATCTATATTTTTTATTGTTCCATGCTGTTATATTATCAATATTGGATGTTTTATATACATTTACTAGCAAATTTATATCATTTTTGGGACTACCCTATTGACATAGTGCCCAGTGCCAGTTGCTGTTTTTTTGCTTGTTTTTTACTTCACAGAAAATCAATACCAAACTATGTCCAAATGCCACGAAACTTTTTGGAGATATTTTTCTGGCAGGAAGAGACCCTGGAAGCTTCTGGAGGCCACGAGAGGAGGCCTGTGAGGACCATTAGGCACCAGGGCATGCCAGAGGCCCCTAGCACGCCCTGGTGGGTAGTGGGGCCCATGGGAACCGCCTTAACCTACCTTCGCCTCTACAAATACTCTAAAATCCCAAAAACCCTAGGGGATTCGATGAAACACTTTTTCTGCCGCCCGCAAGTTCCAGAACCATGAGATCCAATCTAGAGGCCTTTTCTGGCACTCTGCGGGAGGGGGCAACCATCACGGAGGGGTTCTTCATCATCCTTGTTGCCCCTCCGATGATGCGTGAGTAGTTTAAAACAGACCTACGGGGTCCATAGTTAGTAGCTAGATGGCTTCTTCTCTCTTTTTGATCTTCAATACAATGTTCTCCTTGATGTTCTTGGAGATATATTTGATGTAACTCTTTTTTTACGGTGTCTTTGTTGGGATCCGACGAATTGTGAGTTTATGATCAGTTCTATCCATGAATATTATTTGTGTCTTTGCTGAACTCTTTTATGCATGATTATTATAGCCTCGTATTTCTTCTCCGATTTATTTGTTTGGTTTGGCCAACTAGATTGATTTATCTTGCCATGGGAAGAGGTGCTTTGTGATGGGTTCGATCTTGCGGTGCTCAATCTCAGTGACGGAAAGAGACATAACATGCATGTATCATTGCTATTAAGGGTAACAAGATGGGATTTATTCAAACGTGGGTTTATCTTGTCTACATCATGTCATCGTTCTTATTGCATTACTCCATTTTTCCATGAACTTAATACACTAGATGCATGCTAGATAGCGGTCGATGTGTGGAGTAATAGTAGTAGATGCACAATTGTTTCGATCTACTAATCTTGCACGTGATGCCTATATACATGATCATTGCCTTGGATATCGTCATGATCATTCGCTTTTCTATCAATTGCCCAATAGTAATTTGTTTACCCACCGTATGCTATTTTATTGAGAGAAGCCTCTAGTGAAATCTACGGCCCCCGGGTCTATTTTCTATCATATTAAAACCCAAAAATACCTTGCTGCATTTTTTATTTATTTTATTTAGTTAGATCTATGTATCAAAACTTATACAATTTAATCTATCTCAATACCTTGAGGAATTGACAACCCCTCTTACGTGTTGGGTTGCAAGTATTTGTTATTTGTGCGCAGGCGTTGTTTACATAGTGTTGCTCGGTTCTCCTACTAGATTGATATCGTTGGTTTCATAACTGAGGGAAATACTTACCTTTGCTGTGCTGCATTATCCTCTCCACTTCAGGGAAATACCAACGTAGATTACAAGCAATCACAGACGTTCAGCAACACCTCCGCACAACGACACTGTGGTCCTGACGATCTATGAGACATTTTCCTCAAGGAACCAGTAGAAGAGAGACCTTCGAGAGCTCTGTCAAATCCACCAGGTGGCAGAAAAAAATTCATAGATGGATGCACCGATCACCTTCATCGAGGAATACGAACCAAGGGCCCGCCACATCGGAGCACCCGCCGCACTAGTCCTCGATCCCATAGAGGACGGCTTTAGACTCCACAAGGTGCTAATGGATGGGGGTAGCGGCTTAAACCTCATTTATGAGGACACCCTGGAAAAAATGCACTTCGATAGATCCCGAATCAAACAAAGTCACACAACCTTTTGAGGGATTATCACCGGAAAAGAGGCGCGATGCTCTGGATGAGTCACTCTTGACGTAGTATTCAACACTCCCGAGAACTACAGGTCCGAAGAACTGCTCTTCCACATTGTGCCCTTCCATAGCGGTTACGACGCCCTATTGGGGCGTGACACATTCGCAAGGTTTCAGGCTATACCACATTACGGGTATATGAAACTCAAAATGCCAGGAGCCAATGGTGTGATCACAATTGCAAGTGATCCGGACAGAGCTCTTCGGGCCGAAAACAAAACATCATCACTCGCCCTCGAAGCACTATCTGAGGCTCTCGCAGCTGAGGAATTAACCACACTCCACTCGATGGTAGATAGGGACGATGCAATCCTCAGTAAAAGGCCCAAATCCACGTCCTTCAAACCAGCAGACAAAATAGTCAAATTTCAAGAACATCCAATGGATCACAACAAAACAGCATCCATTGGAGCTTAGCTGGATCCCGCGGTGGAAGAAGCATTGTGCACGCTCTTGCATGAAAATTGGGACATATTTGCCTGGCACCCATCAGATATGCCAGGAATCCCACGAAGACTAACGGAGCATAGCTTGAACATAATCAAGGGCTCCAAGCCAGTGAAACTGGCACTGCGCCAATTGATATGTCCATTTTGCATCATGTTTTCCTACTGTTATTTATAATGTTTTTATGCATAACAATGCTTTTGGGAGTGATTCTAATCCCTTTTCTCTCATAATATGCAAAGTTTACACAAAGAGGGAGAATACCGGCAGCTGGAATTCTCGACCTGAAAAGCCATGTCAGAGTTACCTATTCTGCAAATCTCCAAATGAGCTGAACATTTATGGAGAATTGTTTTGCAATATATGAAAAATATTGGAGCAAATAACTACTAGAGGGGGCCCACCAGGTGGGCACAATCCACCTGGGCGCGCTAGGGAGCTCAAGCACGCCCTGGTGGGTTGTGCCCTCCTCAGCCTACCTCCGGTGCCCATCTTCTGGTATATAGGTCATTTTAACCTAGAAAAAATAAAAAGGGACTTTCGGGACGAAGCGCCGCCTTCTCGAGGTGGAACCTGGGCAGGAGCACTTTTGCCCTCTGGCGGAGCGATTCCGCCGGGGGAAGTTCCCTCCCGGAGGGGGAAATCATCGCCATCGTCATCACCAACAACTCTCCCATCTTGGGGAGAGAAATCTCCATCAACATCTTCAACAGCACCATCTCCACTCAAACCCTAGTTCATCTCTTGTGTTCAATCTTTGCACTGGAACCTTAGATTGGTACTTGTGGGTGACTAGTAGTGTTGATCACATCTTGTAGTTGATTACTATATGGTTTATTTGGTGGAAGATTACATGTTCAGATCCATTACGCTATTTAATACCCCTCTGATCTTGAGCATGATTATTATTTGTGAGTAGTTACTTTTGTTCTGGAGGTCACGGGAGAAATCATGTTGCAAGTAATCATGTGAACTTGATATGTGTTCGATATGTTGATGATATGTATGTTGTGATTCCCTTAGTGGTGTCATGTGAACGTCGACTACATGGCACTTCACCATATTTGGGCCTAAGGGAATGCATTGTGGAGTAGTTATTAGATGATGGGTTGCTAGAGTGACAGAAGCTTAAACCCTAGTTTATGCGCTACTTCGTAAGGGACCGATTTGGATCCAAAAGTTTAATGCTATGGTTAGATTTTATCTTAATACTTTTCTTGTAGTTGCGGATGCTTGTGAGGGGGTTAATCATAAGTAGGAGGTTTGTTCAAGTAAGAACAACACCTAAGCACCGGTCCACCCAGATATGAAATTATCAAAGTAGCGAACACAAATCAAACCAACCTGATGAAAGTGATATGGTGAAATTCCCGTGTACCCTCAAGAACGCTTTGCTTATCATAAGAGACCGTTTTGGCCTGTCCTTTGCCACAAAAGGATTAGGCTACCTTTCTGCGCTTTATTTACTGTTACTGTTACTTGCTCGTTACAAATTATCTTGCTATCAAACTACCTGTTACCGTCTATTTCAGTGCTTGCAGAAAATACCTTGCTGAAAACCACTTGTCATTTCCTTCTACTCCTCGTTGGGTTCCACACTCTTACTTATCGAAAGGACTACGATTGATCCCCTATACTTTTGGGTCATCAAGGCTCTTTTCTGGCGCCGTTGCTAGGGAGTGAAGCGTTGTTGGTAAGGAAAAAATTATATAGTGTGCTGAAATTTATTGTCACTTGTTACTATGGAAAACAATCCTTTGAGGGGTTTGTTCGGGGTATCTTCACCTCGACCGGAAGAACAATTAGTTGCCCCTCAACCTACTGCACCTATTGAAAATATTGGTTATTAAATTCCTTCGGGTATGATAGAACAACCGCTACCTAATCCTTATGCAGGAGATGGAACTGAACATCCTGATATGCACTTGATATATGTGGATGAAATTTGTGGATTATTTAAGCTTGCAGGTTTATCCGGAGATGGAGCTAAGAAGAAGGTTTTCCCTTTATCTTTGAAGGGAAAAGCATTGACATGGTATAGGTTATGCGATGATATTGGATCTTGGAACTGGAATCAATTGAAATTGGAATTTCACCAAAAAATATATCCTATGCATCTAGTTCATCGTGATCGGAATTATATATATAATTTTTTGCCTCGTGAAGGAGAAAGTATCACTCTAGCTTTGGGGAGGCTTAAGTCAATGTTATATTCATGCCCCAATCATGAGCTCTCTAGAGAAATTATCATTCAAAAATTTTATGCTCGGCTTTCTCATGATGATCAATCCATGCTCGATACTTCTTGTACTGGTTCTTTTATGAAGAAGACTATTGAATTCAGGTGGGATCTTTTAGAAAGAATTAAATGCAACTCTAAAGATTAGGAACTCGATGAAGTTAAAGAGTCAGGTATTAAGCTTGAGTTTGATTGTGTTAAATCTTTTATGAATACCGATGCTTTTCATAGGTTTAGCACTAAATATGGACTTGACTGTGAGATAGTAGCCTCTTTTTGTGAATCATTTGCTACTCATGTTGATCTCCCTAAAGAGAAGTGGTTTAAATATCATCCCCCTATTAAATAATAAATTAAAGAACCGGTCATAGTTAAAGATGAAACTATTACTTACAATGTTGATCCAGTTGTGCATGCTGCTTATATTGAGAAACCACCCTGTTAAGATAAAGGAACATGCTAAGGTTTCAACTATGGTTCGCAAAAGTAATATTAAAGCACCTAAACCTGCTGAACAAATTTAAGTAGAACTTAGTGTTGCTATGGTTAAAGATCTCTTGGTAGAAAATATTGATGGGCATGTTATTTACTTCTGTGATGAAGCTGCTAGAATTGCCAAACCTGATGAAAAAGGTAAACATAGACCTGTTGTTGGCATGCCTGTTGTCTCAGTTAAAAATGGGAGATCATTGTTATCATGGTTTATGTGACTTAAGAGCTAGCGTGAGTGCTATTCCTTTTACTTTATACCAAGAAATTATGAATGACATAGGACCCGCTGAAATAGAAGACATAGATGTTACTATTAAACTTGCTAATAGAGACACCATCACACCACTTGGGATTGTTAGAGATGTTGAAGTCTTGTGTGGGAAAATAAAATACTCTACTGATTTCCTAGTTGTTGGTTCCCCACAAGATGACTTTTGTCCCATTATCTTTGGTAGACCTTTCTTGAACACTACCAATGCTACTATAGATTGTCATAAACAAATTGTCAGTGTTAGCTTTGGTGATGAGTCTCATGAATTCAATTTTTCCAAGTTTAATAGACAACCTCTTAAGAAAGAATTAGCTAGTAAGGATGAAATAATTGGTCTTGCTTCTATTGCCGTGCCTCCTACTGATCCACTAGACCAATATTTGCTAGACCATGAAAATGATATGCATATGCATGAAAGAAATGAAATAGATAAAAATTTCTGTGAACAACGACCTCTGTTTAAACACAATTTGCCTATTGAAACTCCAAGAGGTCCTCCTCCACCTAAAGGGGATCCTGTGTTTGAATTAAAACAATTGCCTGACACTTTGAAATATGCTTATCTCGATGAGAAAAATATATATCCTGTTATTATTAGTGTTAACCTTTTAGAACATGAAGAAGAAAGATTGTTGAAAATTCTGAAGAAGCACCATGCTGCTATTGGATATACTCTTGATGATCTTAAGGGCATTAGTCCCACTCTCTGTCAGCACAAGATTAATATGGAACCTGATGCCAAACCCGTTGTTGATCACCAATGACGTTTAGATCTTAGGATGAAAGAAGTGGTAAGAACTGAAATATTAAAGCTTCTGGAAGCAGGTGTCGGTACAACAAACCTTCATGTATGTTTACCGGACTGTACACAGGATCAAGTGGTAGAGATACAAACTCCACTAAGCATTCAAGACAAAACCAAGCCAAGAGAACAAGACATCACTAAGGAAAAGCCTCCCTTACCAGGCAGGCGAGCCTGGTCAGGTCAAGGCCACCCCAAAGACAAGTCCCAAGACTTCCTCGGCAGGCTTGCCGGGGCCGCTGGCAGCCTACATCCCCCCCAAGACTCCACCACTCCACCGCATCGCAACACAAGTCATCCATCGGTGCGGTGTCGAGCCCCCAGATAGCTAAGTGGTTGTCATTTAGCACGTGGCAGCCATTTAGAAGGAATATCACCTCCATAAGACACCCGTCCAAAGGCGTGTCAAGCAGACAGGTGGAAGGTGACTAAGCAGTGTGGCAGGCCTGCCGGGCCACATCCACAGCGTGACACCTAGCAGTGCATTTAATGCACTTTGTCCTAACTGCCAGAGTTAGGTATGATAGCACTGTTAGCTATCTAATCATAGCATAATGACCGTTTTGCCATTGTGGTAACCCCTTAGCCTATGAAAAGAGGACCGTGGCAACCTTAGAAAGGATTCAGACCCTCGTGTACTCATACGCATGTAGCTGCTCTTCCCAAGGCGACATTGCCGGGCTTAAGCGTTGCGCGTTCTTCACGGTCCCTCCATCAATCCACCAAAGCAGGAGTAGGGTTTTATGCTTCTCAGCGGCCCGAACCTGGGTAAAAACCACCAGTGCCATCACTGACGTGCTGTCCCATGGCCTCTGCTCTTTATGCAATGTGACCTCCCCCTTGCTGAACCACAAAGGGCCCGATGGCCCCATAGGTGGCCGTTTTCTACCATAACATCTTTGGCATGGCAGGTAGGGGGAGCGCTTGTGTGAACCCAAGGTCGTAAACAGCGCGCCAGTCTTCATCATCATCTTCTTCATCGTTGGCTTCATCATCCATGGCGCCCAAGAAGTCCAGCGCAACTGCTCATCCTTCCACCTCGAAGGAACCCTCGCATGTAGCCGCCGATACTATGGGTGCTGCAGTGGCGTCGGGGGACGCAGATGCAGTGGGGAACATGACCAGCGCAGGCAGCGCTGTCATCGTTCCCCCTGCGGCCGAGGCGGGAGCAGAAAACGCCAGAGGAGGGCGGCATCAACAACATTCTGACGGCTGTGCTCCACAACGCACGGGTGGGGAGAATATTCAGTCTCCGCCTCCCCAGCGTGCCGAAAGACGCAGCCACAGCGACAATGCTCGCTCTGGTGCGAGCCACGGCCCCAACTGGCACAACAACAGGGCAAGCGCCTACCCCGGGGCGGGGTAACCACGATGAAGTGCCGAATGGGGTCGTCAACCCTTAGGCGCACCCTTCTTGCCACCGTACAACCGTGGCGGCTGGCTCGCGGCGACGAGAGCACGGCGCCGCCGCCACTGGTACTGGCAAGAGCTGAGCGAGTCACGGTCCGCATCGTCATCTATGCCAAGCACTGCTTCGGAAGCCATGGCACGAGCCCAACTCCTGCTGAGATTCCCACCAGCGGCCGATCAAATGGATGAGTGGAGAGCCACTATCCAGAGTTTGATCGGTTTTGCTGAAGCGGGAGGATCACAATGGGCGGATTCGCCGCGGCACCCACAAGCAATAACCACAGCCCAAGTTGCTGGCCAAGTTGAGGGGGCCACTCCAATGGTGCAATCCCCTCCGCGACAGCCAGCGTAAAGGCTGAAACTAGAACCACGCAACTAGGAGCCCAACGAGGTATCGATGGCCTCATCTGACCCTTGGGCCCGTCGAGATCAGCGGCAGGTCCTAGAGGATCGGCGGAGGGAAGACGCGCGTGTCGCCATAGAACGACGCCGCGATACCCGTGGCTAATCCGACATGCACAATGGCCCAGACGTCGACAAACCCACGCCCAGTGAGGGCGGATACCTACCTTTCGAGGTCGGATGTCATGCCTTCACTTGCGAGCTGCGGCAAGTCCGTTGGCCATCTGCCCACGTTTTCAAGCCAGAAATATCAGAAAAGTATGATGGAAGGTTGATCCCGGCAGAGTTCTTGAGCATCTACATTATCATTGTTCAAGCCGCCGGAGAAAGAGATGAGAAGGTGTTCGCCAATTACTTCCCTTTGGCACTTAAGCCAAATGTGAGGTCATGGCTGATGCACCTTCCGGAGAATTCCATCTCATCATGGGCTGACCGGTGCAATGAGTTTGTTGGCACCTTCACGGGTGGCCATCAAGAACCAGGATGGCCCAATGATCTGCAGCTCCTTCCACAAAAGGAAGGGGAGAGCTTGCGGAAGTACATTCAGAGGTATAGCCGGGTGCACAGAAACATTCCAGACATCCACCCGGCAGCTGTGATTTGCGCGTTCTAGTCCAACGTGCGCAACAGGAGGATACATTCTAAGATGAACGTCCGGTTGCCCAAGACTGTGAATGAGCTGTACACCCTGCCTGATAAGTGTGCCCGCATAGAGGAAGGGAGGCGGCTCCCCGGGGAGGAATACGGCGTCGAAGTCGACTCAGATGATGATGACGACGCCGCTGACCCGAAGAGGAAGAACAAGAAACGCAATAAGAAGCGCAAGGAAAAGGCAGTATTGGTTATTGAGGGCTCTGGCACTCCTAGTACCGGCAAGAAGGCTAAGACCGAAACCCCCGGCAAGGAAGTTGCCACGTGCACTGATTGCCGGGAGGCTGCGGCGGCCGAAAAGGCTGGGAAGGCTGATGTGCCATACTGCAAGATCCACTGGACCAAGGGCCATGATCTCCAAGAGTGTCACCAGGTTGAGAAACTTGTCAAAAAGCAGAGAGCTGAGTACGAGAAGCGTGACAAGGAAAAAGACCAAGAAGGTGTTGGCAGGAAGGGCCGCGGCGGCAGAGGAGGCCACCACGGCAGGGCCCCCTAGCATCAGGAGAAACCTGCAAGAGGCCGTGAGAAAAGAGAAGGTGATGACAAAAGTGAGGAAGGGGATGAAGAGGAAACTAGTGAGCAAGAGTTCCAGAAGGCCACTGAGGCCCTATGCATTGATGGAGGCGCATCTTTACACTCCTCTCACCACCAGCTTAAACAGTGGGCGCGGGAGGTCAACACTGTAGAGCCAGCGGCAGACTCCCGGAAACCACTCAAATGGTCCCGCACGCCCATCACCTTCGACGAAGAGGATCACCCTGACTGTACCACCGCGGTAGGGTGCTTGCCGTTGTTGGTTTCACCAACAATCCGCAACCTCAAGGTCACGAAGATGTTGGTTGACGGCAGGGCTGGGTTGAATCTGATTTCCCGCAAGGTGCTCAACAAGCTTCAAATATCAGATGAAGAGCTCAAGATTACTAGCACTTTCCAAGGGATCAACCCCGGCAGGATTCATCCTAAAGGAAAGATCACACTGCCGGTGACATTTGGAGGACAATTGAACTACCGGACCGAGAAGGTTGTGTTTGATGTGGTTGATCTCCCCCGGCCGTACAATGGGATCCTTGGTCGTACAGCCCTAGCCAAATTCATGGCGGCATCCCACTATGCCCACAATACAGTTAAGATGCCAGGGCCAATGGGCGTCATTTCCATTCCGTCAGACAAGAAGGACGCAATCATATGCGTAGATAAGATGTACCGAGAGGCAATCGCTGCTGAGGCCAGGGAAGCTGCAGCTCCCGCCAAGGAAAGCAAGAAAGGGAAGAAAGCTAGCAAAGATAGCGGCAAAGAATTCGGGAAGTGCACCTCTTCGGAGTGTGCTGCACCCGTCGATGATTTACCAAAGAGCTTGATAACCCACAAGTATAGGGGATCGCAACAGTTTTCGAGGGTAGAGTATTCAACCCAAATTTATTGATTCAACACAAGGGGAGCCAAAGAATATTCTCAAGTATTAGCAACTGAGTTGTCAATTCAACCACACCTGAAAGACTTAATATCTGCAGCAAAGTATTTAGTAGCAAAGTAATATGGAAGTAACGGTAATGGTGGCAAAAGTAACAGTAGCAGTTTTGTAGCAATCGTAACAGTGGCAACGGAAAAGTAACTTAGCAAAGATCAATATGTGAAAAGCTCATAGGCAATGGATCAATGATGGATAATTATGTCGGATGGCATTCATCATGCAACAATTATAACCTAGGGTGACACAGAACTAGCTCCAATTCATCAATATAATGTAGGCATGTATTCCGAATATAGTCATACGTGCTTATAGAAAAGAACTAGCATGACATCTTTTGTCCTACCCTCCCATGGCAGCGGGGTCCTATTGGAAACTAAGGGATATTAAGGCCTCCTTTTAATAGAGTACCGGACCAAAGCATTAGCACTTAGTGAATACATGAACTCCTCAAACTACGGTCATCATCGGGAAGTGTCCCGACTATTCTCACTTCGGGATTGCCGGATCATAACACGTAGTAGGTGACTATAACTTGCAAGATAGGATCAAGAACACAAATATATTCATGAAAACATAATAGGTTCAGATCAAAAATCATGGCACTCGGGGCCTAGTGACAAGCATTAAGCATAACAAAGTCATAGCAACATCAATCTTTAGAACATAGTGGATACTAGGGATCAAACCCTAACAAAACTAACTCGATTACATGGTAAATCTCATCCAACCCATCACCATCCAGCAAGCCTATGATGGGACTCACGCACGGCGGTGAGCATCATGAAATTGGTGATGGAGGATGGTTGATGATGACGATGGCGATGATTTCCCCTCTCCAGAGCCCAAAATGGACTCTAGATCTGCCCTCCCGAGGAAGAACAGGAGGTGGCGGCGGCTCCGTATTGTAAAACGCGATGAATCCTTCTCTCTGATTTTTTTCTCCCCGAACGTGAATATATGGAGTTGGAGCTGAGGTTGGTGGAGCTTCATGGGACCCACAAGATAGGAGGGCGCGCCCAGGGGGGTAGGGCGCGCCCTCCACCCTTGTGGACAGGTGGTGGGTCCCCTCTGGTTGATTCTTTCGCCAATATTTTTTATATATTCCAAAAATATTCTCCGTGAAGTTTAGATCATTCCGAGAACTTTTATTTCTGCACAAAAATAACATCATGGCAATTATGCTGAAAACAGCGTCAGTCCGGGTTAGTTCCATTCAAATCATGCAAATTAGAGTCCAAAACAAGGGCAAAAGAGTTTGGAAAAGTAGATACAATGGAGATGTATCAACTCCCCCAAGCTTAACCCATTGCTTGTCCTCAAGCAATTCAGTTGACAAACTGAAAGTGATAAAGAAAAACTTTTACAAACTCTGTTTGATCTTGTTGTTGCAAATATGTAAAGCCAGCATTCAAGTTTTCAGCAAAGATTATGAACTAACCATATTCACAATAACATTTAGGTCTCACATTTACTCATATCAATGGCATAATCAACTAGCAAGCAATAATAATAAATCTCGAATGACAACACTTTTTCAAAACAATCATGATATGATATAACAGAATGGTATCTCGCTAGCCCTTTCTGAGACCGCAAAACATAAATGCAGAGCACCCCTGAAGATCAAGGACTGACTAAACATTGTAATTCATGGTAAAAGAGATCCAGTCACAGTCATACTCAATATCAACTAATAACAACGCATACAAATGACAGTGGTGCTCTCTAACTGGTGCTTTTTATAAGAGGATGATGACTCAGCAATAAAAGTAAATAGATAGGCCCTTCACAGAGGGAAGCAGGGATTTGCAGAGGTGCCAGAGCTCGAGTTTTAAAACAGAGATAAATAATATTTTGAGCGGTATGCTTTCATTGTCAACATAACAACCAAGAGATCTTGATATCTTCAATGCTACATACATTATAGGCGGTTCCCAAACAGAATGGTAAAGTTTATACTCCCCCACCACCAACAAGCACACTCCACGGCTGGTCCTAAACAACGGGTACCGTCCAACTAACAACAATCCTGGGGGAGTTTTGTTTGCAAATATATTTTGATTTGATTTGAGCATGGGACTGGGCATCCCGGTTACCAGCCATTTTCTCGTGAATGATGAGCGGAATCCACTCATCGTGAGAATAACCCACCTAGCATGGAAGATATTGACAGCCCTAGTTGCTACATGAGCGATTCGAGCATACAAAACAGATTATCATTTGAAGATTTAGAGTTTGGCACATGCAAATTTACTTGGAACGGCAGGTAAATACAGCATATAGGTAGATATGGTGAACTCATATGGAATAACTTTGGGTTTATGGAAGTGGATGCACAAGCAGTATTCCCGCTTAGTACAAGTGAAGGCTAGCAAGGGATTGAGGAGCGACCAACTAGAGAGCGACAACAATCATAAACATGCATTGAGATTAACCAACATTGAGTGCAAGCATGAGTAGGATATAAATCACCATGAACATAAATATCGTGGAGGCTATGTTGATTTTGTTTCAACTATATGCGTGAACATGTGCCAAGTCAAGCCACTCGAATCATTCAAAGGAGGATACCATCCTATCATACTACATCACAACCACTTTAAAAGCATGTTGGCACGCAAGGTAAAACATTATAAGCTCCTAGCTAATTAAGCATGGCATGAGTAACTATAATCTCTAATTGTCATTGCAAACATGTTTCATTCATAATAGGCTGAATCAGGAATGATGAACTAATCATATTTACAAAAACAAGATAGGTCGAGTTCATACCAGCTTTTCCTTATCTCAATCATTTCATCATATATCGTCATTATTGCCTTTCACTTGCACGACCAAACGGTGTGGATAATAATAATAGTGCACGTGCATTGGACTAAGCTGGAATCTGCAAACATTTATTCAAAGGAGAAAACAATGAAATATGGGCTCTTTTTTAGATCCACAATAATGCATATGAGAGTCACTCAACATTTTCATCGTGGTCTTCTCCTCTCGACCCCCAAAGAAGCGAAAAGAATTTCAAAGAAACACACTGAAATGTTTTTGGAGTTTTTGTTTTTCTGAAGAAAATAAAACAAGAACGAGAAAAACTATTTACATGGGAGAACTCCCAACAAGCAAAAGAAGAACGAGATATCTTTTTGGGTTTTCTTTTATACTACAACTAAGCATGGAAAGTAAACTAAGCTACAACTAATTTTTCTCAAAGTTTTTCAAACACACAAGAAGAAAGCGAGAAAAAGAAATGAACTAACATGGATGATACAATGAAAAAGTATGAACACCGACAACTGGAATGAGTGTGTGAACAAGAATGTAATGTCGGTGAGAAATACGTACTCCCCCAAGCTTAGGCTTTTGGCCTAAGTTGTTCTAGGGCCACCACTGGCCCGGATGATATCCGAAATCATAGTTGGGGTTGTACTGTGCTACTGCAGCTACTGCTTGGCGAGCTGCTTCTTGGAGGCGAGCGGCCTCCGCTACTCTCTCATACTCGTTTGCCTCCTCTCTGGTTATAAAATATCTCCCATTTACCTGAAAGTTAAAGAAGGCAGGAGCAGGAAGGGTAATATGGATAGCACGCCGTCTGTCAAAGATTAGTCAGAACTGGAGGGACTGTTCGTTCCTCTCAAGAAACTGGTAGCGTACCATAGCATTGTAATCTAGAAAAGCAGGTGGCAACTCAATGTCATTCCCTCTTATGGGTACACCAAGATAATTAGCTAAACGAGTTGCATAAATCCCATGAAATAAATCTCCCTCTTTAGCATTAAGATGTAACCTCCTCGCAATAATGGCCCCCCAAATTATATCGCTTATCACCTAACACCGCACACTTGAGGACACTAATGTCTGGAACGCAAAGGTGGCAATGATCATGTTTACCGTTAATGCATCTACCTATAAAGAGAGCAAAATAATGTATGGCAGGAAAGTGAATGCTCCCTATGGTAGCTTGTGTGATATTTCTAGTTTCTCCCATGGTGATGCTTGCAAGGAAATCATTGTATTCAGCTTTGTGAGACTCACTAAGAAGGCCCCATTGTGGGATTTTGCAAGCAGTATTAAAATCCTCAAGGTCCATGGTATATGATTCATCATAAAGATCAAATAGAACAGTATGGGTATTGCGCTTAGATGAAAATTCAAACCTCCGCACAAAGGAGTCGGTAAGGTAATAGTATTGTCGGCACTTATCTGATACTAAGTCCTCAAGGCCGGCATTCCGTACATACGCATCAAACTCATCCTTGCAACCTGCATGAACCATAAATTCATCCGACGGCCATTCACAAGGCTGCACTTCAGCTTCCCTTGGTGGTTCAAGGTCCGGCTCACGTATCGCGAGCCTCGGTGCTTGCTTCCTCGAAGAACCACCTTGGTACATTTTTCGTCCTCTGAAAAATTTCTGAAATTTTTAGTGACTCAAAATAAAAGTGAACCAAACTCAACAAAATTGATAGCAACTACTCCTACAAGTGTCTAGAGACTATATCATGCATCAAAACTACTTTGGACCATATAAATTTGACATGCAAGCTCAAGAGCAAGGTCACCACAGCAGCAAAAATTTGTAATAAGTAAAGCACTAGAACAAAAACTAATTGGACCATTGGAGGAGTCACATACCGAAGAACAATCCCCCAAAACAGTTTTGTAAATGGAGCTTTCCACAATGAGATCAAAAATGGCAGCAAAATGAGCAAGAACACGGGTTTGAGCTACGGGATGATTTTTTCTGGAGGAAGACGAAGTGGATGGGTGCTGGAATAAGTGGAGGGGACCCACGTGGAACCCACAAGATAGGGGGGTGCGCCCAGGGGGGTAGGGCGTGCCCTCCACCCTTGTGGCCCACTGGTGCATCCCCCTGGTGCATGGTCAGTGCCAGAAATTCTAAAATATTCTATAAAAAATCATACTAAATTTTCAGGGCATTTGGAGAACTTTTATTTTCGGGACATTTTTTTATTGCACGGA
Source organism: Thinopyrum elongatum (assembly GCA_011799875.1). Lineage (NCBI taxonomy): Eukaryota > Viridiplantae > Streptophyta > Magnoliopsida > Poales > Poaceae > Thinopyrum > Thinopyrum elongatum. The sequence continues at coordinate 116,561,388 of CM022302.1, read as the reverse complement.
TAATTCAGAAAACAGACAGAAAATACTATTTTTGCTTTATTTATTCTAAATAACAGAAAGTAAAAGATAAGTACAGAAAGTTGTGCCTTCTAAATTCTTCCATCTCATGCTCATCAAAAGGAATCCATTAACAAGGTTGATCAAGTCTTATTAACAAACTTCTTCCAAATGACATGAAACTGGAGAATTTTCGAATAACACTAGGTTACCTCAACGGGGATATGCATGTCCCCAACAATAAGAATATCATATTCTTTTTGACAGTAGGAAGAGGGAATTCAAAACCTCCAATAGTAATAGTTGAAATTTTTCCAATAGAATTGATACTATGAACTTGAGGTTGTTTCTTTGGAAAGTGTACCGTATGCTCATTACCATTAACATGAAAAGTGACATTGCCTTTGTTGCAATCAATAACAGCCCCTGCAGTATTCAAAAAGGGCCTACCAAGGATAATCGACATACTGTCATCCTTGGGAATATCAAGAATAACAAAGTCTATTAAGATAGTAACGTTTGCAACCACAACAGGCACATCCTCACAAATACCGATGGGTATAGCAGTTGATTTATCAGCCATTTGCAAAGAGATTTCAGTAGGTGTCAACTTATTCAATTCAAGTCTATGATATAAAGAGAAAGGCATAACACTAACACCGACTCCAAGATCACATAAAGCAGTTTTAACATAGTTTCTTTTAATAGAGCATGATATAGTTGGTACTCCTGGATCTCCAAGTTTCTTTGGTATTCCACCCTTAAAAGTATAATTAGCAAGCATAGTGGAAATTTCAGCTTCAGGTATCTTTCTTTTATTAGTAACAATAGCTTTCATATACTTCGCATAAGGAGGCATTTTAAGCATATCAGTCAAATGCATACACAAAAAGATAGGTCTAATCATTTCAGGAAAGCGCTCAAAATCATCATCATCCTTTTTCTTGGATGGCTTAGGAGGAAAGGGCATGGGTTTCTGAACCCATGGTTCTCTTTCTTTACCATGTTTCCTAGCAACAAAGTCTCTCTTATCATAATGTTGATTCTTTGATTGTGGGTTATCAAGATCAACAGCAGGTTCTATCTCAACATCATTCTCATTACTAGGTTGAGCATCAACATGAACATCATTATTAACATTATCACTAGGTTCATGTTCATCACCAGATTGTGTCTCAGCATCGGAAATAGAAATATCATTGGGATTCTCAGGTGTGTCTACAATAGGTTCACTACCATGCAAAGTCCTATCAGTTTTCTTTTTCTTTTTATTAGAAGGACTAGGTGCATCAGTATTAATTCTTCGAGAATCTTGCTCAACTCTCTTAGGATGGCCCTCAAGATACAAAGGTTCCTGGGTCATTTTACCACCTCTAGTCATAACCCTAACAGCATTATTATTGTTCTTATTATTCAACTCATTAAGCAAATCATCCTGTGCCTTAAGTACTTGTTCTACTTGAGTTGTAAACATGGAAGCATGTTTACTAATAAGCTAAAGATTATTAACAGTTCTACTCATATAATCACCCAAGTGGTGAAGCATGTAAGCATTATGTTTCAATTGTCTACTAACATAAGCATTGAAATTTTCTTGTTTAACAATAAAATTATCAAACTCATCCAAGCATTGACTAGCAGACTTATTATGAGGAATATCACCTTCATCAAATCTATGGAGAGAGTTTACCTCTACTACCTGTGTCGGGTTATCGAGACCATGTACTTCTTCAATAGGCGGTAAATTCTTAACATCTTCAGCTTTAATACCTTTTTCTTTCATAGATTTCTTTGCCTCTTGCATATCTTCAGGACTGAGAAATAGAATACCTCTTTTCTTCAGAGTTGGCTTAGGAATTGGTTCAGGAAGTGTCCAATCATTATCATTACTCAATATATTATTCAATAGCAATTCAGCTTGCTCAACAGTTCTTTCCGTGAAAACATAACCAGCACAACTATCCAGGTGGTCTCTGGAAGCATTGATTAGTCCATTATAAAAGATATCAAGTATTTCATTTTTCTTGAGAGGATGATCAGGCAAAGCATTAAGTAATTGGAGAAGCCTCCCCCAAGCTTGTGGGAGACTCTCTTCTTCAATTTGCACAAAGTTAAATATTTCCTTTAAGGTAGCTTGTTTCTTATGAGCAGGGAAATATTTTTCAGAGAGGTAGTAAATCATATCTTGGGGACTACGCACACAACCAGGAGCAAGAGAATTAAACCATAACTTAGCATCACCCTTTAATGAGAAAGGAAACAACTTAAGGATATAGTAAGAGCGAATTTTTTCCTCATGAGCAAATAGGGTGGCTATATCATTCAATTTAGTAAGATGTGCCACAACAGTTTCAGATTCATAACCATAGAAAGGATCAGATTCAACCAAAGTAATTAACTCAGGATCGACAGAGAATTCATATTCCTTATCAGTAACAAAGATAGGTGAAGTAGCAAACATAGGGTCATATTGCGTTCTAGCATTCAAAGACTTTTCTTTCAGCTTAGCTAACAATTTCTTAAGATCATCTCTATCATTACAAGCAAGAAAGTCTCTACCAGTTTCCTCATCCATAATATAACCCTCAGGTACAACAGGCAATTCATATCTAGGGGGAGAATCATAATCTTCAGTTTCAATAATATCATCAGTTTCAGTAATTTCATTCTCTCTAACCCTAGCAAGTTGTTCATCAAGAAATTCACCAAGTGGCATAGTATTATCAAGCAGAGAAGTAGTTTCATCATAAGCATCATGCATAGCAGAAGTGGAATCATCAATAACATGCGACATATCGGAATCAATAGAAGGTGTAGGTGTCGCAAGTTTACTTAAAAAAGAAGGTGAATCAAGTGCAGAGCTAGATGGCAGTTCCTTACCTCCCCTCGTAGTTGAGGGAAAAATCTTGGTTCTTTGATCTTTCAAATTCCTCATAGTGATCAACAAATATAAATCCCAAGTGACTCAGAGAATAGAGCTATGCTCCCCGGCAACGGCTCCAGAAAAAGGTCTTGATAACCCACAAGTATAGGGGATCGCAACAGTTTTGGAGGGTAGAGTATTCAACCCAAATTTATTGATTCGACACAAGGGGAGCCAAAGAATATTCTCAAGTATTAGCAGCTGAGTTTTCAATTCAACCACACCTGAAAGACTTAATATCTGCAGCAAAGTATTTAGTAGCAAAGTAATATGGAAGTAACGGTAATAGTGGCAAAAGTAACAGTAGCAGTTTTGTAGCAATCGTAACAGTGGCAACGGAAAAGTAACTTAGCAAAGATCAATATGTGAAAAGCTCGTAGGCAATGGATCAAAGATGGATAATTATGTCGGATGGCATTCATCATGCAACAGTTATAACCTAGGGTGACACAGAACTAGCTCCAATTCATCAATATAATGTAGGCATGTATTCCGAATATAGTCATACGTGCTTATAGAAAAGAACTTGCATGACATCTTTTGTCCTACCCTCCCATGGCAGCGGGGTCCTATTGGAAACTAAGGGATATTAAGGCCTCCTTTTAATAGAGTACCGGACCAAAGCATTAGCACTTAGTGAATACATGAACTCCTCAAACTACAGTCATCACCGGGAAGTGTCCCGACTATTGTCACTCCGGGGTTGCCGGATCATAACATGTAGTAGGTGACTATAACTTGCAAGATAGGATCAAGAACACAAATATATTCATGAAAACATAATAGGTTCAGATCTGAAATCATGGCACTCGGGCCCTAGTGACAAGCATTAAGCATAGCAAAGTCATAGCAACATCAATCTTTAGAACATAGTGGATACTAGGGATCAAACCCTAACAAAACTAACTCGATTACATGGTAAATCTCCTCCAACCCATCACCGTCCAGCAAGCCTATGATGGGATTACTCACGCACGGCGGTGAGCATCATGCAATTGGCGATGGAGGATGGTTGATGATGACGATGGCGACGATTTCCCCTCTCCGGAGCCCAAAACGGACTCCAGATCTACCCTCCCGAGGAAGAACAGGAGGTGGCGGCGGCTCCATATCGTAAAACGCGATGAATCCTTCTCTTTGATTTTTTTTCTCCCCGAACATGAATATATGGAGTTGGAGTTGAGGTCGGTGGAGCTTCGTGGGACCCACAAGACAGGAGGGCGCGCCAAGGGGGGTAGGGCACGCCCTCCACCCTTGTGGACAGGTGGTGGGTCCCCTCTGGTTGATTCTTTCGCCAATATTTTTTATATATTCCAAAAATATTCTCCGTGAAGTTTCAGGTCATTCGGAGAACTTTTATTTCTGCCCAAAAATAACACCATGGCAATTCTCCTAAAAACAGCGTCAGTCCGGGTTAGTTCCATTCAAATCATGCAAATTAGAGTCCCAAACAAGGGCAAAAGAGTTTGGAAAAGTAGATACGATGGAGACGTATCAAAGCTCCACTAGCAAGAAACCCAAGGTTGCCTCACCTGCGGTGAACAAGGACCCGGCAGGGCTGGATAGCGCTGGTGGTACGTTCACCATCAGCTTGCTACTTCTTGAGCTTGCGTTGGTTTTTCCCTTGAAGAGGAAAGGGTGATGCAGCAAAGTAGAGATAATTATTTCCCTCAGTTAGAGAACCAAGGTATCAATCCAGTAGGAGGTACAAGCAAGTCCCGAATCTATGCACCTGCACAAACAATCAAACACTTCCACCCAACGCGATAAAAGGGTTGTCAATCCCTTCACGGTCAATTGCAAAGGTGAGATCTGATAGAGATAGGTATATAAGATTGCCAAAACATAAAACAAAATAAAAGTAAATAAATTGCAGCAAGGTATTTTTGGTATATAGATTTGAAAATATATGATGGAAAATAGACCCAAGGGCCATAGGTTTCACTAGAGGCTTCTCTCTTGAAAGCAAATAATACGGTGGGTGAACAAATTACTGTCGAGCAATTGATAGAAAGGCGCAAATTTATGATGATATCCAAGGCAATGATTATGCATATAGGCATCACGTCCGTGTCAAGTAGACCAAAACGATTCTGCATCTACTACTATTACTCCACACATCGACCTCTATCCAGCATGCATCTAGAGTATTAAGTTCATAAAGAATGGAGTAACGCCTTAAGTAAGATGACATGATGTAGCGGGATAAACTCAAGCAATATGATGAAAACCCCATCTTTTTATCCTTGATGGCAACAATACAATACGTGCCTCGCTACCCCTACTATGTCACTGGGTGAGGACACCGCAAGATTGAACCCAAAACTAAGCACCTCTCCCATTGCAAGAAATACCAATCTAGTTGGCCAAACCAAACCGATAATTCGAAGAGAAATACAAAGATATCAAATCATGCATATAAGAATTCAGAGGAGATTCAAATAATATTCATAGATAATCTGATCACAAATCCACAATTCATCAGATCTAGACAAACACACCACAAAAGAATATTACATCGGATAGAACTCCAAGAACATCGAGGAGAACATGGTATTGAAAATCAAAGAGAGAGAAAAAGCCATCTAGCTACTAGCTATGGACCCGTAGGTCTGAGGTAAACTACTCACGCTTCATCGGAAGGGTAATAGGGTTGATGTAGATGCCCTCCATGATTGAATCCCCCTCCGACAGATCACCAGAAAAGGCCCCAAGATGGGATCTCATGAGAACAGAAGGTTGCGACGGCGGAAAAGTATTTTTGTGGCTCTCTCTGAGGGTTTGGGAATATATCTGAATTTATAGGACGAAGAGGGAGGTCGGTGGACTCCCGAGGGGGCCACAAGCCAGGGGGCGCCCCCCCCTAGGGCGCGCCCCTACGGCTTGTCATCGCCTCGTGGGTCTTCTGAGTTCAACTCCAAGTCTCATAGGTGTCTTTTGGTCCAAGAAAAAGCATCGTAAAGTTTTATTCCGTTTGGACTCCGGTTGATATTCCTTTTCTGCGAAACTCAAAAACAAGGAAAAACAGAAACTGGCACTGGGCTCTAGGTTAATAGGTTAGTCCCAAAAATAATATAAAATAGCATATTAATGCATATAAAACATCCAAAATAGATAATATAATAGCATGGAACAATAAAAAATTATAGATACGTTGGAGACGTATCAAGCATCCCCAAGCTTAATTCCTGCTCGTCCTCGAGTATGTAAATGATAAAAACAGAATTTTTGGTGTGGAATGCTACCTAATATATTTATCAATGTAATTTTCTTTATTGTGGCATGAATGTTCAGATACATAAGATTCAAAACAAAAGTTTAATATTGACATAAAAACAATAATACTTCAAGCATACTAATAAAGCAATCATGTCTTCTCAAAATATCATGGCCAAAGAAAGTTATCCCTACAAAATCATATAGTCTGGCTATGCTCCATCTTCATCACACAAAGTATTAAATCATGCACAACCCCGATGACAAGCCAAGCAATTGTTTCATACTTTTGATGTTCTCAAACTTTTTCAACTTTCACGCAATACATGAGCGTGAGCCATGGATACAGCACTATAGGTAGAATAGAATATGGTGGTTGTGGAGAAGACAAAAAGAAGGAGATAGTCTCACATCAACTAGGCGTATCGACGGGCTATGGAGATGCCCATCAATAGATATCAATGTGAGTGAGTAGGGATTGCCATGCAACGGAAGCACTAGAGCTATAAGTGTATGAAAGCTCAAAAATAAACTAAGTGGGTGTGCATCCAACTCGCTTGCTCACGAAGACTGATACGTCTCCAACGTATCTATAATTTACGAAGTATTCATGCCATGTTTACAACAATTTTATATGGTTTTGGTATGATTTTATTAGAACTAACCCGGACTGACGTTGTTTTCAGCAGAACTACTGTGGTGTCATTTTTTATGCAGAAATAAAAGTTCTCGTAATGGGCTGAAAATTTATAATGATTTTTTATGGACCAAAAGAGACCCCCGAGGCACAAGAGTTGGGCCAGAAGAGTCCCGAGGCAACCACAAGGGTGGAGGGCACGCCCACCCCCCTAGGGCACGCCCCCCTTGCTTGCCGCTGCCTCATGGAGCCCCCTGACGTGAAACCGACGCCAAAAAATTCCTATAAATCATGAAACCCCCAGAAAGAAACCTAGATCGGGAGTTCCTCCGCCTCAAGCCTCTGTAGCCACGAAAAACCAATCGGGAGCCTGTTTCGGCACCCTGCCAGAGGGGGAAACCATCACCGGTGGCCATCTTCATCATCCCGGTGGTCTCCATGACGAGGAGGGAGTAGTTCACCCTCGGGGCTGAGGGTATGTACCAGTAGCTATGTGTTTGATCTCTCTCTCTCTCGTGTTCTTGATTTGGCATGATCTTGATGTACCGTGAGCTTTGTTATTATAGTTGAATCATATGGTGTTTCTCCCCCTCTAGCTTCTTGTGATGAATTGAGTTTTACCTTTGAGGTTTCACTATTATCGGATTGAATACTATTATGGATTTGAGAACACTTGATGTATGTCTTGCGTGGGATACCAGTGGTGACAATGGGGTGTTCTATTGATTCACTTGATGTATGTTTTGGCACTCAACTCGCGGATTCCTGAGGTGACATTGGGGTAATCTATGCATAGGGGTTGATGCATGTTTTCGTCCTTGTTTCTCCGGTAGAAATCTTGGGGCACTCTTTGAGGTTCTTTGTGTTGGATTGAATATTATGAATCTAAAGTTGTTTGATGCATATTGTATAATTGACCCACGGATACTTGTGGTGACATTGGAGTATCTAGGTGACATTAGGGTTGATTGATGTGTGTCATATGGTGTTATTTTATTATGAACTCTAGGGCTGTTTGTGATACTTATAGGAATAGCTCAATGGATTGATCGGAAAGAATAACTTTTAGGTGGTTTTGTACCCTACAAGCAATTTCATCTTATGTTCTCCGCGATAGGAACTTTGGAGTGACTTTTGTCGCACGTTGAGGGATTGCCATATGATCTAATTATGTTATCATTGTTGAGAGAACTTGCACTAGTGAAAGTATGAACCCTAGTCCTTGTTTCCAAGCATTGCAATACCATTTTTGCTCACTTTTGTTACTAGTTACCTTGCTGTTTTTATATTTTCAGATTACAAAAACCTATATCTACCATCCATATTATAGTTGTATCGCCATCTCTTTGCCGAACTAGTGCACTTATACAATTTACCATTGTATTGAGTGTGTTGGGGACACAAGAGACTCTTTGGTATTTGGTTGCAGGGTTGTTTGAGAGAGACCATCTTCATCCTATGCCTCCCACGGATTGATAAACCTTAGGTCATCCACTTGAGGGAAATTTGCTACTGTCCTACAAAACTCTGCGCTTGGAGGCACAACACGAGTCTACAAGAAGAAGGTTGCACTACAAAAAAATACACTTCCGTGATGATACGTGTTTGTCATAGTAGGTCACGTTTTCTGTCATGTATGTACATCCATGACGATTTTATGACAGAATCAAGAGAGTCATACATGTGCTGTCATAGAAGTGTTCCATGACAATACCAAAATTATCATCACGGAAGTGTTCACTTCCATGATGATAAATGACGCGTCATGGAAGTGCTTTCGTCAAGGGTAACCGACACATGGCATCCACCGTAACGGGTCGCCGTTAAGCTATCGGGTCCGGTTTTGGATCCGATAACCCGTTAACAGCCCGGACCAATGGGGATTTTCCACGTGTAAAATTATCATTGGCCGAAGGAAACACATGTCAGCTCGTCATTGGGTCAGATAGGCGCCTATGATATGTCGATATGTGCGATGGCCCAACACTGGCCCATTTAGCTTACAAAGGCCGGCCCGTTTGACTTGGTCAAAAGTTAGCGGGCCGACCCATGAAAAGCCTTTTAATGGTTTGTTTGCATATATCCCATTTTACGGCCCGGTAACTCACGGCCCGTTAGGGCCTTCCTGAAATCGGCCCAACAACGTCATGTGGGCCACCGAATATAACACGAGTCCATTTCACTTTCGGCCCATGTATAGCCCACGACGTCTTTCGGCCCATATGAGGCCTTTCGTATCTTTAGCCCCTTTAGTGGCCCACGGTGACTTTGGCCCATAATGAACAGTAAATTTCTTTGTACCCATTAACGGCCCATGATTCGCATGGGCCGTTTCCAGCCCGTGTTAGCTTTCGGCCTACTGACGGACCATACGTTCTTGGGCTCCTTTTCGGCCCTCGATTACTTTCGGCCTGTTACTGGCCTGTTCCCCTAATGGGCCAAATTCGGTCCGTGGTTAGAATCGGCCTGTTTGTGGCTTGTTAACCCGTTGCGTCGTTTCCAGCCCGTCCTATATTCTGGCCCATTAACGACCCGTTATGCCTGTGACAGAATTAAGCCTTTGCTATCTTCCGTCCTGTTAACGGCCCGTTACCGTGCTGGCCCGATACCAATTATGCCTGTTTATGGCCCATGTGGACCCATTTATTCGACGGCCCGAGGCCCACCGATTCTACGGCCTGTTGGAGGCCCATTTATCCGACGGCCCGTAGGAGGCCCATGGATCCTACGGCCTATAGCAGGCTCAAGGTTACCATGGTCTGTATATGGCCCATGGTTGTTGCGGCCACTAGCAAACTAGGGAAAAGGAAGACTAGGAAATAAATAAGCCAGAAACTAATGCTAGGCTATTAAGGCGATTGCACAGATTACATCCACTGGGCATCAAAGTTCGCCACCAGTGCAAATATAGGGAACACCCTACACTATACAAAAATGGCTTGCTGTTTTCTTCAGCCGGTGGCTGCTGATGTTTGCTTGAACTACGTCGGTATTTTCCCCAAAGAGGAAGGGATGATGCAGCACAACAACGGTAGGTATTTCCCTCAGTGATGAGACCAAGGTTATCGAACCAGTAGGAGAACCAAGCAACACTACGTGAACGGCACCTGCACACAAATAACAAATACTCGCAACCCGACGTATTAAAGGGGTTGTCAATCCCTTTCGGGTAACGGTGCCAGAAATTGGCAAACGGACGTGATAAAAATATGATAGATTGGATAAATAGATCTCGAATAAAAGCAAATTAAAATAAAGTGCAGCAAGGTATTTTTGGGTTTTTGGAATTATAGATCTGAAAATAAAAGCAAATAAAATAGATCGCAAAGGCAAATATATTGAAGAAGAGACCCGGGGGCCGTAGGTTTCACTAGTGGCTTCTCTCGAGAAAAATAGCAAACGGTGGAAAACAAATTACTGTTGGGCAATTGATAGAACTTCAAATACTCATGACGATATCCAGGCAATGATCATTATATAGGCATCATGTCCAAGATTAGTAGACCGACTCCGGCCTGCATCTACTACTATTACTCCACACATCGACCGCTATCCAGCATGCATCTAGTGTATTAAGTTCATGGAAAAATGGAGTAATGCAATAAGAACGATGACAAGATGTAGACAAGATCTATTTATTTAGAAATAGACCCCATCTTGTTATCCTTAATAGCAACGATACATACGTGTCGGTTCCCTTTCTGTCACTGTGATCAAGCACCGTAAGATCGAACCCATCACAAAGCATCTCTTCCCATTGCAAGATAAATAGATCAAGTTGGCCAGACAAAACCCAAATATCGAAGAAGAAATAGGAGGCTATAAGCAATCATGCATATAAGAGATCAAAGAAGACTCAAATAACTTTCATGGATAAAAAAATAGATCTGATCATAAACTCAAAGTTCATCGGATCCCAACAAACACACCGCAAAAAGGGTTACATCATATGGATCTCCAAGAGACCATTGTATTGAGAATCAAACAAGAGAGAGAAAGCCATCTAGCTACTAACTACGGACCCATAGGTCTACAAAGAGGTACTCGCGCATCATCGGAGAGGCACCAATGGACATGATGAACCCCTCCGTGATGGTGTCTAGATTGGATCTGTGGTTTCTGGAACTTGCGGCGGCTGGAATTGATTTTCATCGACTCCTCTAGGGTTTCTGGAATATTGGGGTATTTATAGAGCAAAGAGGCGGTTCTGGGGGCACCGGAGGTGGGCACAACCCACCAGGGCACGCCTGGGCCTCCAAGCGTGCCCTGGTGGGTTGTGCTCCCCTCGGAGCACCCCCAGGCACTTCTCCGGCCACTAGATGTCTTCTAGTCCAAAAAAAATCCACAAAAAGTTTCACTGCGTTTGGACTCCGTTTGGTATTAATTTCTTGCGATGTAAAAAACATGCAAAAAAACAGCAACTGGCACTTGGCACTATGTCAATAGGTTAGTACCAAAAAATGATATAAAATGATTATAAAACATCCAAGAATGATAATATAACAGCATGGAACAATCAAAAATTATAGATACGTTGGAGACGTATCAGCATCCCCAAGCTTAATTCCTGCTCGTCCTCGAGTAGGTAAATGATGAAAACAGAATTTTTGATGTGGAATGCTGCCTAACATGTCATCTCATATTGTTTTCTTTATAGCATGGACGTTTGGACTTTTATATGGTTCAAAGCAATAGTCTAGTTTTGACATGAGACTTAAATACTCAAGCATATCAACAAGCAACCATGTCTTTTAAAATATCAACGCTAAAATAAGTTATCCCTAGCCCATCATGCTCAAACATTGATCCATTCATGAAACACAATCGCATATTAGCTACACCCAATGCTCAAGTACGATCATAGTGCCTCCTAGTTGGTGCTTTATAAGAGAAGGTGGAGACTCAAATTAAAAATAAAAATTGCATAAAGTAAAAGAAAGGCCCTTCACGGAGGCAAGTAGGGATTTGTAGAGGTGCCAGAGCTCAAAGCGAAAAACTTAGAGATAAAAACATTTTGGGAGGCATACTTTTCCCACCAACGAAAACGACTTAGAGTTCCCCACACTTTCCATGCTAGATATATCATAGGCGGTTCCCAACCAGAAAATAAAGTTTATTCCTTTTTCCACCATACTTTCACTTTCCATGGCTAACCGTATCCACGGGTGCCCTCCATACCAACACTTTCCAAGGAATTTATTATTTGACAACATAAAGTAAATTCATTTTTCATTTCGGGACTGGGCATCCCTAATACCTTTGCCTTACTCTCGTGCAATGACAAGTGAATAAGCACTCATCATGAGAATAACACATCTAGCATGGAAAATATCGACCACCATCACCGCCTCGCGAGTGGTACGAGCACACAAAAGAGAAATTTATTTTGAAAATTAGAGATGGCACATACAAATTTGCTTAGAACGGCAAAAGAATACCGCATATAGGTAGATATAGTTGACTCATGTGGCAAAACTGGTTTAAAGGTTTTTGGATGCACAAGTAGTGATCATACTTAGTGCAAAATGAAGGCTAGCAAAAGATTGAGAAGCGACCAACCAAGAAACGAATAATCTCATAAGCGAGCATCAAGCATAACTAACATCAAATAATGCACCACAAGTAGGATGTAATTTCATTGCATGACTATTGGCTTTTGTGCTTGCATAGGGAATCACAAACCTTAACACCAATATTCTTACTAAAGCACAATTACTCATCAACATGACTCACATATCACATCATCATATCTCAAAACTATTACAAGGAATCAAGTTTATTTTGTCCAATGATCTTCATGAAAGTTTTTATTATATCCTTCTTGGATATCTATCACTTTGGAACTAATTTTCATGTGTTGCTTTTGATAAGCTCAAACAAATATAAGTGAAGATCATGAGCATAATATTTCTTTCTCTCAAATTAATTTAAGTGAAGCAAGAGAGAATTTCTTTAAAAAAATTACTAACTCCCAAACAAATCTAAGTGAAGCATGAGAGCATTTCTTCAAAAATAACAAAGCACACCATGCTCAAAAAGATATAAGTGAAGCACTAGAGCAATTCCATAGCTCATAAAGATTTAAGTGAAGCATAGAGAGCAATTTTAACAAGTCATAACATAATTTTAGCTCTCTCAAATAGGTGTGTCCAGCAAGGATTCAAGACTTAAAATAAAAAGCAAAACAAGCAAAGGCTCATATCATACAAGACGCTCCAAGCAAAACTCATAATATGTGATGAATAAAAATATAGTTTCAAGTAAAGTACCGATGGTCGTTAGAAGAAAGAGGGATGCCACTCGGGGCATCCCCAAGCTTAGTTGCTTGCTTCTCTTTGGATAATGGCTTGGGGTGCCATGGGCATCCCCAAGCTTAGACTCTTCTTACTCCTTATTCCTTCATCCATCGTAATATTACCCAAAACTTGAAAACTTCAATCACACAAAACTTAACAAAACCTTCGTGAGATCCGTTAGTATAAGAAAACCAATCTTTACTTTAAGTACCGTAGAAAACCTATTCAAATTTTGTTATTGCATTATGTCTACTGTATTCTAACTTTTCCATGGCAAAAACTCTTCAAAGAAAACCATAGAATCATCAAAATAAGCACATAACACAATGAAAACAGAATCTGTCAAAAACAGAGCAGTCTGTAAAGATGCGAATTGTTCTCATACTTATGTAACTAGGACAACAGAGGAAATTTGTATATCAATCTTGTGTAAAAAATTCAGAATTTTTTGTCGCTTCTGTAATTCTAAACAGTTATTTTTCTCGACGCAAAAGTTTCTATTTTTCAACAAGATCAAATCAACTATCACCAAAGCTATCCCAAAGGCTTTACTTGGCACAAACACTAATTAAAACACAAAAAACACAATCATATCACTAGCATAATTGTGCAAACACTCAAGAAAAGAAAGCAAAAGACAAAAATAAATTTTATTCATTGGGTTGCCTCCCAACAAGCGCTATCGTTTTACGCCCCTAGCTAGGCATAAAGCACGGATCTAAGTCTTGTCATCCGCGGTTTTGGTAACTTTTGTGAGGGCTTTCTCAAACCCAGAAGGCTCTTTGCGCTTCCCTAAATTTTCAGGAAAAGATACCATCTTGAGATCTAAAATATCAAATCGCTTATTGCAAAGAGTAATCAAAGTATTCATGCGATTGATACTACCATTAAGATGTTTGAGGGGTTCATTATAATTTTGCAATACAACCATATGTTTGTGCAAATCACCAAGTTTGTCCAACATTTGAACTCCCTCTGGGGGTGAAAGAAAACCCCTTCTTTTGAGGTGGAACCCGCAAAATTCCTTCTAAAATTTCATTGGCAGCATTGGCATCAAACTCGGTAAAATTCCCTTTAGTGGCAAAATCTAAGAGTTGTCTATGATGCAAAGCCAATCCTATGTAATAATTATGAAGTAAAATCTTTGCATCTCCCTTTAGGTTGCAAACACGGTAAGATTCCATTAGCCTATACCAAGCATCTTTCATATTTTCTCCTTGTCATTGCTTGAAGTATAAAACTTCAAAATCGGGTGACAAAGGAGGAGTAGGCACGCTAGCCATTACAACTAAAAAGCAAGAACAAGGATAGATCCGGCAAGGAAATGGCGAATGAGAAAGAGGACGAATAAAACGGCAAATTTTTGTGAAGTGGGGGAGAGAAAAACGAGAGGCAAATGGCAAATAATGTAAATTGCGAGGAGATGAGATTTGTGATTAGGAACCTGGTAGATGTTGATGATGTCTCCCTGGCAACGGCGCCAGAAATTTGCGCAGAGCCGGGAGACTATCTTGACTTGATCCTCCCCGGCAACGGCGCCAGAAATTCCTTTTGATGTTTGCTTGAACTACGTCGGTATTTTCCCCAAAGAGGAAGGGATGATGCAGCACAGCAACGGTAGGTATTTCCCTCAGTGATGAGACCAAGGTTATTGAACCAGTAGGAGAACCAAGCAACACTACGTGAATGGCACCTGCACACAAATAACAAATACTCGCAACCCGACGTATTAAAGGGGCTGTCAATCCCTTTCGGGCAACGGCGCCAGAAATTGGCAAACGGACGTGATAAAAATATGATAGATTGGATAAATAGATCTCGAATAAAAGCAAATTAAAATAAAGTGCAGCAAGGTATTTTTGGGTTTTTGGAAATATAGATATGAAAATAAAAGCAAATAAAATAGATCGCAAAGGCAAATATATTGAAGAAGAGACCCGGGGGCTGTAGGTTTCACTAGTGGCTTCTCTCGAGAGAAATAGCAAACGGTGGAAAACAAATTACTGTTGGGCAATTGATAGAACTTCAAATACTCATGACGATATACAGGCAATGATCATTATATAGGCATCACGTCCAAGATTAGTAGACCGACTCCTGCCTGCATCTACTACTATTACTCCACACATCGACCGCTATCCAGCATGCATCTAGTGTATTAAGTTCGTGGAAAAACGGAGTAATGCAATAAGAACGATGACATGATGTAGACAAGATCTATTTATGTAAAAATAGACCCCATCTTGTTATCCTTAATAGCAACGATACATACGTGTCGGTTCCCTTTCTGTCACTGGGATCAAGCACCGTAAGATCGAACCCATCACAAAGCACCTCTTCCCATTGCAAGATAAATAGATCAAGTTGGCCAGACAAAACCAAAATATCGAAGAAGAAATACGAGGCTATAAGTAATCATGCATATAAGGGATCAAAGAAAACTCAAATAACTTTCATGGATAAAAAAAAGATCTGATCATAAACTCAAAGTTCATCGGATCCCAACAAACACACCGCAAAAAGAGTTACATCATATGGATCTCCAAGAGACCATTGTATTGAGAATCAAACAAGAGAGAGAAATCCATCTAGCTACTAACTACGGACCCGTAGGTCTACAAAGAACTACTCACGCATCATCGGAGAGGCACCAATGGACATGATGAACCCCTCCGTGATGGTGTCTAGATTGGATCTGTGGTTTCTGGAACTTGCGACGGCTGGAATTGATTTTCGTGGACTCCTCTAGGGTTTCTGGAATATTGGGGTATTTATAGAGCAAAGAGGCGGTTCAGGGGGCACCCGAGGTGGGCACAACCCACCAGGGCGCGCCTGGGCCTCCAGGCGCGCCCTGGTGGGTTGTGCTCCCCTCGAAGCACCCGCCCAGGCGCTTCTCCGGTCCACTGGATGTCTTCTGGTCCAAAAAAAAATCCACAAAAAGGTTCGCTGCGTTTGGACTCCGTTTGGTATTGATTTCCTGTGATGTAAAAAACATGCAAAAAATAGCAACTGGCACTTGGCACTATGTCAATAGGTTACTTCCAAAAAATGATATAAAATGACTATAAAATGATTATAAAACATCAAAGAATGATAACATAACAGCATGGAACAATAAAAAATTATAGATACGTTGGAGACGTATCAGCTGCACATTAAGAACAAATTTTGTATCGCAACAAAACAAATTACAACCATAAAACAAAAGGAAGGTTGGCATAAAAGTTAACAGTCTGGCAGATAAATGCACCACCAGAAGTTCAGAGGCTCAGTTCATTTGACCTGACAGTTAAATTTTCATGATGTACTGTCCGATGGAGCACCATAACCTTCGTCTTCATTTCTCCTAGGCTATTGAACAACATAGCAAATGTCTGATAGTCTGGTTTCAAAACCATGCATATCTTGACGACATCGAACAATGGCTATCCTTGTTTCACAAAGGGTTTCTGTTAGGGAATGGACTTGTGTCTGGAGCGCAGATATAACATTGTTTTGAGCTTGCATATCTTGATCATGAGGCAGTTTGGATGAGATTTCCTTAACAACCAACCCAGTATTATGCAGGAATGTGCTTTTGGCACTGTTAGTGGACAGGTACTGACCCACTGCAGCAAGAGGGGACATTGCGGTTATAGTTGCCTCATCACCTTCAGAAGGTGGCGGTTCCACCATTTTTTCCATAGCTCGCTGAAAAGTTGAGTTTGTACATTAGTAGTACCAGAACAGAAGATATTAAGGAGGCAGCAAAACCAAACAAAATAGCTTTGGTCTATATACAAAACTTATTCTGGTGAACCCGTGCAAAATATTAGTTGTATTTTACTGCAAAGTACATAATAAAACCAGGTTCCAAACATATGACCATGTACCATGGCTAATGTATTGTCTATTTCTTCACATTGTATTGACAGCTAAGGATAAAGAGACAAAGTTTATAATACGGTAAGCATAGTATGACATCATTCATATCACAAAAGAACTGAGAACAGACAAACAGGCAATTGTAACATTGTGTGGGCAAGTCCAGCACTAAACTAGATTACAGATCAAGATCAAAGGAACATCACTCCTCTCTTTTAAACCTTGTAAGGTGCAATGATACGCTAAGACAATTGTGTATAAAATTGAAAAGAGTAATAGACATTGGCTGCAAACCGTGCAGTTCAATGCACAAGTCAGAGTAAGTAGTAGTTAAAAGGCATGAGGATTAAGGACTTACAACAGCGGCTTTGACTGGTGTAGTCATGCCCTTCGTCTTGCTGGTGTGATAGTCCTTGAAGATTTCCACAGCATTTGGTTCAAGTACTTTTTGGTCCTTGCGGGCTTTCCTCTGCATTTGGAACAAGTCAATATAGATCTGATAATATGGCACAGCGAAAAGAGTGAAACAGCAAATAATTACAAGAGCCTCGCAGTGTGCAATATAGCTATGAGATCCTGTTGTCTGTTGGAATTTCACTTTCATATGTTTGGCCTTGTTCTTTTTATAGTTCACCTACAAGAAGATAGATTTGTGAGTCACATGCGTAAATAGGAGTTCAACATGTGATCTGATCACATATATATAACGTACTTGATACTTTGGATCAGACCAGTGTTTAACGAGGCCTCTCCAGTCTTCATCCGATATATTTTCCACTGGAGATGTTTGGGCAAGTTCACTGTTAGCCTTGCCTTCAAAGTGAGTTTTCCTCAAGTTATACCGATACTATCGCAGAGCAGACTTAAAAACATGGGTGCAAGCTTGTCTGGTTGCATCATCTTGGCTATCCAACTTGAACCTCATCTGTTGAAAATTATGGGAGTCTTATTATCAGCAACCTAGAAAGTATGGGACAGAGCAAGATGATATTACTAGTTTCCATACATAACCATACTTTACAGATAAATGGTCGAGGAAGGTGTTGAACTGGGTTTCGTGTTTGTCATTCCTGTACTGAATCCATGTTGGGAGGATACCTGCATGACACCTAACAGCAACTGCTGCCTCTGATACTAACTTGGCTGACTCTGTAGCATCACGTGGCCTTTTTAAACCTGCCTCAAAATGGATCTCCATTCTTCCTCCTCTAGATTTAGTTAACCTATCGAGCATTATCCCTGATGTTTGTTTCCTCTTGCGCCTAGGTGCTAGTCCAACAACGAACATAGGAAGTGTTAGTGTACATCAAACTGTGAGACTACATATAAAGAAGCATGCAACTGTAAGTTGACTCCATCAACTACCTTCTTGCTGTTGAAGCTCGCAAGGTTCATCTGATCTTGCCAACTCGTCTTGTGTCAAGAGTGCTTCAGAAGTAGTGTCAGGTGGCAAGGGAGCTTGGGAATGTGCTGCTAGCTGAGTTGACAAACGAGTAACTCATGCAGCTGGTGGTACTGTGGTAGGTGTTGCAACAACTAGGGATGTCGCTGCTTGTTTGGTGGCAGCTATTAGTTTCTGTTTGGCTTGTTTTGCAGCTCATGTAGCACGGGATACCGCGTTTGTACAATTATCCGCTGGACTTTGACCTTCTATTGTACCATCAGTACCAGCAGAATCTGCATAATTTTTCCGCTTCCGTTTCCGTGTGTCCTTAGTACTAACACCATCCCCTGTCATTCTGTGTTCCTTCCTCTTTCTCTGTGCCATGCTAAGTCAAGCCGACAAGAAAAAGGAATAAAAATTTAGTTCTTCAGAACAAATTGATGCGTGATATAGACGAACTGAACTTTGATGTTAGACAACCACATGATAGGAGGATGTAATATGTACGAAAAACAGGACGGCATGAGATAATCAGAACTATGATGTGTAAACTAAGCAGAAGGCATTTCAATAAATTAGAACAATGCAATTGAAGGTAGACACCATATGAAAGATGCTACAAATATTGCTCTGCCAAGTTAATAGTGTCTCGTCATAACTGGCGTTTAAACAAATGTGAAGCAGTACAAGAAATAAATCATATGCAAGATGCAAACAACATCACACTACCAAGTTAAAGGTCTCTCGTCATTAGTGCCATTGCATATTCATAGCTTATGATGTGTAAACTAAGCAGAAGGCATTTCAACAAATTAGAAGCAATGAAAGCTAGACACCATATGTAAGACACAACGAATATCACTCTACCAAGTTAAAATTGACTCATCATTAGTGCCATTTCAACAAATTAGTAGTACAAGCTAGAAAATAATGCGAGATGTAAACTATATTAGACTCCCAAGTTAAACATGTCTTGTGAAAAGTGATTGTTGCAGGTTTCACAATAGTAGTACTTTGATGTAAGAACATGGTGTGATAGATAGATATTGTATGTTCTAGAAACAGGAACACGTGTCTTATTCACAAGTATAATGTGTAAAGTAAGCAGATGGAATTCAACAAAATTAGAAGCAATACAAGCTAGACATCATACATAACATGCAACCACATATAACAGTGCCATGTTAGAGGGAGCACCTGTGATGGTGGACAAGGGGGGATGTGCTCATCATCAACACAGCTACTTTGAGTGTCTATGCATGTGTTGTCTTCCATATCTTGTTGGGGGGATGGCCGAGTAGAATGTGTAGAGGCCCTCCATTTGGAAGGAGCACCTTTATCCACTGCCTTGCTAATTTCCTTCTGCTTTATTGATTTTGCATTGTCAAGTAAAACCGACAAGAAAAAGCAATAAAATTCACTCTTCAGAACGCATTCATGCATGATACTGACAATCACTACCTTGATGTAAGGCAAACACATGATACGAGGATGGAATATGTATGAAAAACAGGACGGCATGGCATATTCACAACTATTTGTGTAAACTAAGCAGAAGTAATTTAATCAAATTACAAGCAATACAAGTGAGACACCGTATGCAACATGCAAGACAATATCACACTACCAAGCTAGAGAATGCACCTGGGATGCCTGTTTCGCCGGAAGACTGCCATTAGTCCCTGCATTATTTGTTTCCTTCCTATTTCTTAATTGTATTGCCTTGTCAAGTTAAACCCACAAGAAAAATGAATAAAAATTCGCTTTTCAGAACTCACTGATGCAGGATGCTGATGAGCACTACTTTAATGGAAGGCGACCGCATGATAGGACGATTGAATGTGTAAGAAAAAAGGACAACATTGCATATTCACAGCTATGATGTGTAAACTAAGCAGAAGGCATTTCAACAAATTAGAAGCAATGAAAGCTAGACACCATATGAAAGATGCAACGAATATCACTCTACCAAGTTAAAACTGTCTCGTCATAAGTGCCATTTCAACAAATTATAAGTAGCACAAGCTAGAAAAGAATGCGAGATGTAACCTATATCACACTCCCAAGTCAAACGTGTCTTATGATAAGAGTTTGTTGCAGGTTACACAACAGTAGTACTTTGATGTAAGAACATGGTGTGATAGACAGATATTGTATGTTCTAGAAATAGGAACACATGTCTTATTCACAAGCATAATGTGTAAAGTAAGCAAATGGAATTCAACAAAATTAGAAGCAATACAAGCTAGACATCATACTTAACATGCAACCACATATAATAGTGCCAAGTTAGAGGGAGCACCTGTGATGGTGCACTAGGGGAAATATGCTCATCATCAACATAGCTACGTTGAGTGTCTATGCATGTGTTGTCTTGCAAATCTTCTTGGGGGGTGGCGGAGTAGAATCTGTAGAGGCCCTCCATTTGGAAGGAGCACCTTTATCCACTGCCTTGCTAATTTCCTTCCGCTTTATTGATTTTGAATTGTCAAGTAAAACCGACAAGAAAAAGCAATAAAATTCACTCTTCAGAACTCATTCGTGCAAGATACTGACAATCACTACTTTGATGTAAGGCAAACACATGATACCAGGATGGAATATGTACGAAAAATTGGACGGCATGGCATATTCACAACTATTTGTGTAAACTAAGCAGAAGCCATTTCAACAAATAAGAAGCAATGCAAGCTAGACACCACATGAAAGATGCAACCAATATGACTCTGCCAAGTTAAAAGCGTCCCATCATAAATGCCGTTTCAACAAATTAGAAGCAGCGCATGCTATAAATCATATGAAAGATGCAACCAATATCACACTGCATATACTAAAGCTGTCTCGTCATATTGATTGATGCGGGATACAAAAAAAACAATAGTTTTATGTAAGGACATGCTTAGTAGACAGATGTACTATGTACTAAAAATAGGAAGGCATGTAATATTAACAGGTATATTGTATAAACTAAGCAGAATAGCACATTCAATTTAACCAGATTGGAAGAATTACAATCTAGACACCATATGCAACATGCAACCACATATCACGCTGCCAAGTTAGAGCAAGCACCTGCGATGCTGGTGTAGGGGAAATACAGTCATCAACTACGGAGCTACGTTCACTATCTTCATCTAGCCTTGCTATTTCTTGAGAATCATGTGGGAAGGCTGACACTGCATTCTTTAAAAGAGGAAATTTTCTCACAGTAACCCACTGGCGTGACTGTCTCATCATAAGTGATTGATGAGGGATACACAAGAACATTAGTTTGATGTAAGAACATGGTTAATAGACAGATGTACTAGTATGTACCAAAAACAGGAAGGCATGTCATATTCAAAGGTATAATGTGTAAGCTAAGCAGATGCAATTTAACCAAATTGGAAGCAATACAAGCTAGACATCTGGCTGGAGTGGTGAGCATGATCATCGAGGACCTGAGAGCCTGGTGGGAGGCGGGCTGCTTCGCCACCATCGTGGCTTTTTAGTTGGCTTCCAGGTGATCCCTGTCCATGCTGGGCTTGTCACTGGCTCGGCCAGTGCCCTGACTAGCTATTTGTCTTCTGGTGCTCCCGGGATAGTGGTTCATGTAAAAAATATCTTTCCTTATCTTAATAAAGACCGACTTCGGCCTTTTGAATACAAGCTAGACACCATATGCAACATGCAACCACATATGACACCGCGAAGTTAAAGCAAGCACCTGGGATGGTGGTTCATGGCGAGCGAGATCATCAACTCCAGAGCTACGTTTACCATCTCCATCTGTTGAACATGCAACCTTTAAAGTGCTGAGACGTGTCTTGCCTGCCAATGAAGAAAACAGGAGTGACTTCTCTCTTTTATTTCGTGCTTCTATCAAGGCAGAGTCTGAAATACCCATGCATAAAAAAACAATAGTGAGAGTATGGGTGAAGTGTGTGCAGAACTAGTGCACTGTAAAAGTAGTAGATAGCAGGTGGCTGAAAAATAAATGACAGGAGACATATGATAGCTCTACAGCATTGCATGGCAAACAAAATTAGATTCTACTCCGTATGATTTTGTAATATATGAGCACAGGGATGGCTGGGAAATGCAGGTACTCCTCCAGCACACCACCACATGTGGTCCTATCTAAATAAGAGTCGACTGAAAACAAATAGGTCAGTCAATTTTTTTATGAACCGTCCGATCTACAAGGAACGAGCAGATGGCCTTCGTCTACCTCCCGCCAGTCACTGTTGACGGTCTTTCTCGAAATGCCAGCGACCACCGGCCCAGACCCCTGCCTCCATCGCCCCACCCACCCCTCGACCTCACACCACCGCCGTGCTTGGCAGCGCCCCCCAGCCATCCCTTTGAGCCAGGCCGACCTCCAGATCGGGCGCCAGTAGCTCGTAGGCCCCACACACCCCTAAGATAAACACCGAGGCACTACTTCCCCGGCGTAATAGGCGGACTAGCACCTGTTACACCGAGGAATGCTTCCTTTAATTGGGAATCAACTGACCAGGAATTTAAATCCAGGGGGCGACGGACCTCTAGCTAAGGTGAAATAGTATATGAGGAGAAACCTTGTGCATCACGAGTTACTAGGAACATCTAGTATCAGGAAGAAGGTGTAGGAAGAAGCGGTCAACTAGTGTCTTCTGTGGGATGAATACCGTGCAAGCAGACACGTAAGATTTGCACGAATACGGGAAGAGGAGTACCATTTCCGGTTGCTAGTGTTGTGTCCTCCTGATGTCACCGCGATGTTCTTCTTTTTACTGGGGGAACCGATGTTTTGGAGGAGGGTGGAGCCTTGGACGAACTCATGGCCAAATTGTTGACTGTGTTGCGGTGGTCGTCTGTCGGTGGAGGGGAAGCAGATCCGAGGCGTCGAAGGATGGCGTAGCGGGAACAGCTCCGGTGCGATGGACGGTGGCGACGTTGGAGCGGCAGTGGTGAGGCGCAGGACGGCGTGGTTGAACTGGCTCAGGTACGGTGCACGTCGGCGTCCTGGAGGCAGCTCGGCCTCGGCTTCAACTACTAGCCGTGGAGAGCATTGCGGTTGTGGTTGCGGTGGACGACGAAGTCGGGGTATCGGCTCCGGCGTGATGGAGGAGGGCGGCGGTTGATGGGTGGGATGGGGTGGCGGACGGAGGACGCCGGGGTTTCGCGGCTGGTGGAGAGGTAGTTTTGGCGCCCACGGAGTACGAATGGGAAATCGGATGGGGGGGCGGGGGTGCTAAGGGGGAACCATGTTTTAGTCTGGGACGCGCTTGTTTTTGGTTTTTTTGAACAGATGGGACGCGCTTGTTTGAAATTTGGGGAAAGTACAAACTTTGCCCTCCCCTCTTAAATTTCGGACCTACTGCGGGTCGGGGGTAGGACGGTAATCCCAGGTGTCCCAAATAGTGGGCGGGAGCGATTTCGGCCGAGCGCATGTGTGCTTAGGCGGCCATGGTGTATGAATGTTTTTCGGAGGCGGGTGCGTGGCGTCTAGATGAAGCTACAAACCTACCCCGGTTTAGACCTTTGGACGTCGGGCCAGTAGGTTTCACGGGTCGGAGTTATAAAAGTAATTTCCTTCTACCAAACATTGGTCTCACGCGGTTTCGGGTGAGTAGAGGCTCTTTTGGCGCTTCGTTCGAAATTTTGAAACAGAAGCATTCACATTTAGAGTACTCTTGAACTTTGAGGATTGACCTAAATAGACAACATTTAATTTGACCTTGTATGTTTGAAAACCTCATTAAATTATGCGCTTCTTTTTTAAATTTTGACACTTGAAAATCCTATAACTATGATTATTTTGGAATGGAGGAGGTAAATTTGAATCTATTTTGTACACGACTATATATGCTATTATGTACAAAAGCAGAGCAAAGATTGATGCCCCCATAATTTAGGTATGCTTTACAAATGCCATGATATCGAATTCAAATAATTGAATGGACTTCATGTTGAATTCGAATTTTTTAAACCACCTTAAGTTGAATTCAAATGTATGCTAGTTCATAGCTAGCTATTTATAATGTCCATTGTGTAACTTTTGTATGTATAATGTGCTTTACAGACACAACATGAACTATACTCACGTTTATATTCGATTGCTAAAGCGATGCATTGTCTGGAGTTCAAAATACTAACTCTGTTGATCAATTATGTCGAATAATAACATAGACATGCTCAAATTCGATAGAATATAGTCTGATGGATCAATGACCATTCCTTACACGAATTGCAAATATCATGATCCCATCCTAATATTTGGATACAATTTATATTTTTAATCAATGTGTACATCAGTCTTTTATGTGTAGTTTCACTCTCCATAGGCCCCTCCTCACACACACGCTGACTTTCTCTCTCACACATACGCGCACACGATGTATATCCATCAGTGGTCTCTCACACATGCTCACACACTCTCTCCCGAGGTGTCTTTCTCGCAGACATGCTCTCGATATAACCCTCCCTCCCTCTCGTAACCATTTATGACTGTTTTCACTAACCTTTATCACAAGCACTCTTCCTCTCACAAGCATACACACGCACAATCCCCATCGACCCTTTCTATATAAATAGACCTGCCTACATGTCTCCCGCATGCACATTATCTTTAGGCCTGTCTCTCACGCATTGTCTCCACCTCTCTTCCTAATTGATGAGTATGATTCTAGCAGAGCATTCTGTAGGATGCCCCTTAAAGTTAGGTTGGATGAATAGTAATATCAGAGATAAGGGGTTACCTTAGTCCGAGGACCTAGGGTTACAAATCCTAGCCGGCTTTGTCAGTGGACACAGAGTCCTTCACGCCTCTGCTATCTTTGTCTTGTACGACTAGTCCTCCATGGGTCTCCCTAAATGCGTCACGGGCCGACCAATGTGGCGCAGGACGGAACCGAACCAACGGCCTCACATCGGCCCACCGGACCTCACGCGGTGACACACCCTTTGCCTCCAAGTCTCATTATCTTCTCACACCCACACATACCAACACAGACACCACACAAAATATTGTCTCCTCGTGCCTCTATCCCCTCCCCCCTTGCATATACACACTCAAGGGCATCTCTCGCCGTGACATCCTATTCGTCTCTCTCTCTCTAGACCTCTCTCATTTCTCGTGCTATCTCTCCCATGCCCCCGCCGCCGGCCCTTCTATCCATGCCTCTCTCGAATACGTAATACATACACATACCTCTCTAGGCCCTGCCAAATACATCAACTACACATTCACACATGTTACATCACATACCCCATTGATCTAAAAAGCCCTCTCTTCATGTTTATTGCGCATACAACATTCCTTTTGAATAAAACCACACAAAGTGTGGCCAAAAAATTATTTTAGAATTTCTACATATATACAACATTACAAAGTTATATGGAGGAGTATGAACGTTAATTTGCATTGCATGGTGCCCCCAATGATATTTATTCCGCACTGTGAATTTTTATATTTTTATACTATATATAAAGTTAGTCATAATAAAGAGAAAGGAAGAGCATCTCTCTCTCCATCGCATACACCCCCTCTACGCCCCTTTCACGTACGCACACAAACTATCTCCAGGTCCTCTAAAAGTACGCCCCCAGCACATTCACGCATGTTTCATCTTTCTCTCGCGATATATACAGTGACTCATTGTATTTGAAGTGAAATCACGATACGTACATTGCACTTCAGAATCCACTCATTACGGTCACCATTTACGTTTTGTGGTTATTATACAGTCACGGGCTCACCGTACAGCTCTGTATTTGCTCAAGACACGACTAGTTGACCAGTTCAATGCTCCACGTGGCACCTCTAGTGTTGCATCACATCATCACACTACCATTGGGCCCACCTGTCGGCGTGTATAAGAGTGAAAACAAACGATAAAAAAATATTAGACAGTGGTTCGAAGTCATGACCGCGGGCACAGCAGACAAGGTGGCCTTGTATTGGTATGCTGAGCCGTCTGTTTTAACACACAGGAGCTGGTGTGGTGATTATACACACACGCACGCATGCACACGAACTGCATGCACGCAACACTCACATGAACACACGCATGCACACGAACTGCATGCACGCAACACTCACATGAACACACGCATGCACGCATGCACAGAACACTCACGCGTACACACACAGCCACGCACGCACGCACGCACACGCACATAGGCACGCATGCATGCACACACCACACGACCAACACACACTCTCACGCTCAAGTGCTCAACCTGCACGTGCATGCACACACATCAGGCCCTGACAGACACATACACAACCAGGTGGTTCCCGCGCACGGGTTGGAGTCTTGTCGCGCCTGCGTAAATTTGTGTTTATCTGACCTTTTTCCCATGCGAACTGACAGGTGGGACCCACAAGGAACGTTGTCAATTTAACTAGTCAACGTAGTGCCACGCAGACTATTTGGCCGGTCAACAGAGTGCAATCCGATGCTGAACGGTGAGCAAGTGACCGTATAATCACCGCAAAACGTATATAGTGACCGTAATGAGCGTATTCTGAAGTCCGGTGACCGTATTACGCTTTTCGGTTGAAATACAATGACCGACCGTGTATTTATCTCTTCTCTCGCTCTCTCTGTGGAGCCGAGTAGGCCAACGTGCCAGTGCCTAAATTGGCGCACACCACCCCATTATTGTTGTACTTGTTTTGTAAGAGCGAACAAGCATTCACGTCTACTGTACAAACTGTAGATATGAGTTACAAATGCTATGAAGACGAATACAAATATTTGAATCCACTTTATGCCCAATTTCTCTTTGTAGGCCCTCCAAAAGTACTTCTCTACACATTCTCACATGTTACATCTAACAACTATGCAATACATCACTACTACTACACTCTAACACAATAAATCATATGTGTTTTTAGTTTTACTAGATCTCATATTGTTACTTAATTATTCAGTTTGCATACATTAAAATTGCCTTTGAAATGTATGGTTAGTATCATCTACCGCACGGGAAAAATCCCGCCCTTGCCTGTTTAATCGGGTTTGTATCGATGGATCGTGCGACACAGCAAAACTATAGTAGTACTATAGTACAAGTAACAGTTCACTGGGCCGCCGTATCGTGTACTCCTCCGTCGTAAGAGTGGAGCGCTCGCTTTCATAAATGTTCTAGTCCCTTTCACCGACATGTCGGACATCAAGCAACTGGGTCCACGTGCCATACCGAAATAACAGTGTAGAGCAGCAGGGGTGAAGCACCCCAGTCATGGCGCCAGCGTAGTAATGAGCAATGAGGCGTCAAATCACAAAGTTGCACCTTTCCCGCAGTTAAGTTGGAGGGACGAAGTAATAATGTTAAAAAAAGAAGTTGGAGGGATGAAGCAACCATCATTACACTCGTTGCTGAATCCGCTTCTCCCTCATCTTCTTCAAGTTAACCATGTGTTGCTTCTGCCATTGTTCTGCCTCATGTGGGACATGGATCAGCTTGGTAAAGCACTGACACGTGGGACCGCATGTTAGCAAACCGCCAGGCCAACGTCCTCTAAAAATAAGAAACCTTCCCCACCATCCGCGCGGCAAAATCACCTCCTTTTTACTAATCTTGATACTATAATTTTTTAGATCAATATAATCGAGATTTGTATAGATAGCACACAGGAGCAAAACCAAGTGGTACGGTTAAGGGCATCCACAATGTGTAGCCAAATGTGAAAATAGCTTTTGGCATCGATGGGAACCATTGTGGATGGTGCTGCCAAAGCCAAAAAGATGGAACCGAAGCTCCCTAATAGATTGATTGAAGGAATAGAACAATGCAACCTCTCTCCTCTTTCTCCCGTGCTTGGACACATGTACAGTATAGAGCACAGAGTCTACTCCCTTGTCCCTTCTATCACAAATCACAAAGCAGTGAGGCGTCAAATCACAAAGCACGGACGAAGCAACCATCATTTCACTCTTCGCTGACTCCGCTTTTCCATCGTCTTCTCCGAGAAACCACCTTACCGCACTAAGCTGGATGGACGACGCTATTGTGTAGTACTAGTACATTTTCGCGTCCTTTGGTTCAACGGACTTCCTGGATGCAAATAAGGCGGTTGTCTCGGCTTGCAGGCGGCACTTGCGAACGACTTACCGTGGTCTCCCTCAATGGTGTTCTCCGTCGAACGCACTTGGCCAAACCACAATGTTCGAGATATCGTCGACGTCACCGCAATGGGGAAGGAAGTCAAATAGTTACTACCTCCATTTTTTTGTACACAAGGACAGTGTCAAAATTACAATTTGCAGAAGGCCACTAACACTAATCGAGGCAAAATTGATGGGGTTTGCCTCGTACTAGCAACCAAGGACATTAATATACCCTTGCATGCATGCGGAAGTGAGAAGGTTGGTTTGCATGGTTAGCTCTCTGGGCGTTGGAGAAAAAAATACGCATTAATTGACACGTCAAACGAGGATTTGTATCGATCAATCCCGCGAAGGAAAACCCCGCCTTTCTTTTTTAACACAAGTAGTACTCCTACGTACTTACTTGTATCCTATTTGGGTCTAGGCCTTGCATTGCCGTACTTCGCCACACATTTTTGCCAAGCTTGCCTAAAGTTTTCAAAATGAAAAGGAGGTACACTTGCGCACGGCTGTCGCGGTCACACCGCACCCTCACACA
Organism: Thinopyrum elongatum; assembly: GCA_011799875.1. Taxonomy (NCBI): domain Eukaryota; kingdom Viridiplantae; phylum Streptophyta; class Magnoliopsida; order Poales; family Poaceae; genus Thinopyrum; species Thinopyrum elongatum. Next base: position 116,532,451 of record CM022302.1, on the reverse strand, counting down.
GCCGCTCCTGCTTGCCGCAAACCCAACCAAGGGAACGCACCCTCACTGACACGTGCTACCGCATGTGATCAAACCAAACTCAGCCATGCTACCGCTGACACATAATTTTCGTTCAGACAGTATGTTTATCCAACCGCATGTTGGGGAAGATCCATACGGCCCGTGCGGTGGTCTGTTGGGGAAGAAGAAGAGGTGAGGAAGAAGAAGGGTTAGGAGACGTAGGATATTCATCCAACCGCCTGAAATGGTCGACTGACCCAAATGATGAAAGTCAGGCGACTTGCATAAATATATGTTTTTACACAGCAAAAGATCCCTAAAAACAAGAACATAAAGAAAAACTATCACTGCTCATGGAACGAGACAGCCTCGTCGTCTTTGGCTGCAGGCGCGAACCAGCCGTAGCTGTCGACATGTGTCTCCGCACCGTGGTTACCCTCGGCCTCCAGCTACTCGTTCACACAGAGCGTGCGGGCGCTCTGCATAGACGCGAGCACCGCCCGGTTCAAGTCCAGGATGTCCGGTTTCGCCTGCAGGAGGGCCTTGATGGCAGCGGCATCCGCGCGCTCTGCGTCGAGTTGAGCCTTCGCCACCCGGTTCAAGTCCAGGACGTCCGGTTCCGCCTGTAGGAGGGCCTCGATGGCAGCGGCATCCGCGCGCACCACGTCGAGTTGAGCCTCCGCCGCCGGTTCACATCGACAACGTCCGGTTCCGCCTGCAGGAGGGCCTCGATGGTAGTAGCATCCGCGCGCTCCGTGTCAAGTTGAGCCTCTGTCGCTCGGTTCACATCCACGACATCTGGTTCCGCCTGCAGGAGGGCCTCGATGGCAGCGGCATCCACGCGCTCCGCATCGAGTTGAGCCTCCGCCTCCCGGTCCTCCTTTAGGATCGCCAGGTTGAACCGCTGGTCCACCTGCACCATGGAGGACCCGGACGCCAGCACGAAGTCGACATCCATCGTCTCATATGCATCGGGGGCCTTCTGCGCCGTGACCTCCGCCATGAACATTGGATCATCTTCCTCCTCCTCGGAGCTTGGCTCCAGAGAACTCGGGGATTGCCCCACCACAAAGCGAGCTTGGGAACGAAGGTCTGTGGCGCCGACAACCGCCGCAATTTCTGGGCGGCGCTCCGGCATCAGCATCTTGTAGTACGTGATCTTGCGGCGCACCATGGCTTTCCAGCGAACTAGGGGACGCTTGATGCGGGCTAGGGGATCGAAAGGTGGGGTAATGGGCTAGAGAGGAGGTGTGGTTTTGGGGCAGTGGTGACCGGCCGGCAAGTAGCTGGCGTAGGCCGAGCAGCGAAGGTTTTGATGTGAATAGTGGTTCCGGTGATGACCGGTCAATCGGTTTTGACTGTAGTACATCGCTCTTGTCGCTTTCATGTTGCACCCCGGCACGCTGGACCCTCCACGTCGCTCACCGAATGGAACACGCTTCGTCTTGCGTTTTCGCTCGCTTATGGGACCGCAGTTGAGAGCAAACCGACGTCCCTCCCCCTCCCCCGCCTGCGTCATTTATACTACTACTAGAAGAGAGAGAGGTCGGCCGAGTGTTACTAGTACTTCCTCTGTTTTATGCGGAGTAAATAAAAACAGAGGGAGTATACTACTAGTACTATGAGCACTGCATACTCTACTGCAGATGTTGTCAGTACTCCACTAGTACTATTGGACAGGGAGCTTAAAAAAGTTACTATTGGACTGGCTATACGTGGCGAAATCCTAGTAGGAAGAGCATGCTCGAGAACAAGCACATTCACATGTTTGAAAACAAATTGGAAACCATCTCTGTTTGAATACAAATCTAGGAGTACGTACGAATCTAACAATATTGATTGGGCATTGTTGAATGTTGATACTTTTTTCTGTAAGTTTGATCAAAGTAGAGATACTTTGACTACACATAAAACTTATATGTAAACTAGAAAGGATCGGAGGGAGTATATTGTACGTTCAAAAGTGAAACGAACATTGAATACCCTTTATATATGATTTGCTGATGCTATGATCACCGGTTCAAAATTTTGAATCCGCCTTAGGTATCACACATGCACCCACTCGTTCTCTCTCGGTTTCACCTTGGGGTCCGGAGATCGATTGAAAGAGGACTAGGGTGGGTATAGTACATTCGTTTCGCTTTTGAACGTACAATATACTCCCTTCGATCCCCACAGACCCCCCCCCCCCGGGTCATTTCTATCATAGAAACACACCAAACCTTTATCTCCTTGCACGACACGCACTTGATCTCTCAACATCAATCGATCTCGTCAAGATGTGTCGGGGCATGAACCGAATGGGATGTCAAAACTAAGATGGGAAGCGACACGTAGTGGAGGCAAAGTGAAACTTTAAACGAACCGTTTATCTGTATGCATGTCGGACAAATTACAACACTGGAAATACAAGCATGGTCTAGGCCCACATGCGAATGATACTCGGCGGAATGTTCAAATGAAGCATGCAGGAGGATGGACTCGATCGGAGGGCGGCATGATGGATGGAGAAGAGGGTTGGACGATGGTCCCATAGGTGGACGTGTTATACCATGACATCTTTGGCGTGCCAGGTAGGGGGAAGCGCTTGCATGAACCCGAGAGTGTAAGCAGTGCGTCATCATCATCTTCATCGCCTTCTTCATCGACGGCTTCATCATCCATGGCGCCCAAGAAAAAGCCTGGCGCTGCAACTCACCCGTCCACCTCGAAGGCTCCTTTGCATGCGGGGCACTGATGCCGTGGGGGCTACGAAGGCGCATGGGGACGTGGGCGCTATGGGGGGCATGGCCGGCGCAGGTGGTGTCGTCACCATTCCTCCTGCAGCCAAAACGGGAGAGGGAGGTGTCGGAGGAGGACAGTGTCAACAGCATCCCAGCGGCCATGCTCCACAAGATGTGGGTGGAGAGATTGTTCCGTCTCCACCTCTCCGCCCCACTGAGGGACACAGCCACAGCGATGGCGCTTGTTCTGGGAGAAACCGCAACCCTCTAGCCACACCCGCTGCTGGTGCGGCTACTGGACACGTGCCACCCCTAGGACAAGCTAGCCGAGACAATGCGCCGAATGGGGTCGCCGATCCCCAAGCGCATCCACCTCGTCGCCACGCCACCCTGGCAACCGGCTCATGACGACAGGAGCACGGCACCGTCGCCATCGGCACCGCTAGAAGCCAGGTGACGTTGCGATCTACGTCGTCATCTATGCCGAGCACCGCTTCGGAAGCTATGGCGCGGGCCCAACTCCTGTTGAGATTTCTGCCGGTGGCCGATCAGATGGATGAGTGGAGAGCCACCATTCAGAGCTTGATTGGTTTCGCTGAGGCGGGAGGATTACAGCGGGGAGGCCCACCACGGCCTCCACAGGCGGTGACAACAGCCCGAGCCGCTGGCCGTGCCGAAGGGGCCACCCCCACGGTGCAATCTCCTCTGCGGTAGCAAGCGCAGGGGCCACAGCCAGAGCCACGCGGCCAAGAACCCGACAACATATCGATGGCTTCATCTGATCCCCGGGCACGTTGAGATCAGCGACGAGTCCCGAAAGGCAGGTGAAGGGAGGACGCGCGCGTCACCATCGATCGATGTCGCGAAACCCGCCGCCAATCTGATTGGTGCAATGGCCCCGACATCGACGAGCCCATGCCCGGTGAAGACGGATACCTGCCATTCGAGGTTGGGTGCCCCGCCTTCACTCGTGAGCTGCGTCAAGTCCGTTGGCCATCTGCCTGTACGTTCAAGCCAGAGATACCAGAAAAGTATGATGGAAGATTGAACCCGACAGAGTTCTTGAGCATCTACACCATTGCTGTTCAAGCTGCCGAGGGAAGAGATGAGAAGGTATTCGCCAACTACTTCCCTTTGGCACTCAAGCCAAATGTGAGGTCATGGCTGATGCACTTGCTGGAGAACTCCATCTCGACCTGGGCTGACCTGTGCCATGAATTTGTTGGCGCCTTCCCGGGCGGTCATCAAGAACCAGGGCGGCCCAGCAACTTGCAGCTCCCACCATAGAAGGAAGGAGAGAGTTTGCGGAAATACATGTGGAGGTTCAGCCGAGTGCACAGAAATATTCCGGACATCCACCCGACAGCGGTGATAGCTACATTCCAGTCCAACGTACGCAACCGCAGGATACGTTCCAAGATGAACGTACGGTTGCCCAAGACTGTGAATGAGTTGTACACTTTGGCGGATAAGTGTGCCCGAATAGAGGAGGGGAGGTGTCTCCCCGGTGAAGAGGATGGTGTTGACGTTGAATCGGAAGACGACAACACCGCCAGTCAGAAGAAGAAGAACAAGAAACACAACCAGAAACGCAAGGATAAAACAGTGCTAGCTGCTGAAGGATCGAGCACTCCTGGTGCCGGCAAGAAGGCCAAGACCGAGGCTCCCGGCAAGGAAGTTGCCGCATGCACTGATTGCCGGCAAGCCGCGGCTGTCGAGAAGGCTGGGAAGGCTGATGGGCCGTACTGCAAGATCCATCGGACCAAAGGCCACGATCTTCAAGAGTGTCATCAGGTTGAGCAACTCGTCAAGAAGTAGAAGGCTGAGTACGAGAAGCGAGACAAAGAGAGAGATCAAGATGGCGTTGGCGGAAAGGGCCGAGGCGGCAGAGGAGGTCACCCCGGCAAGGCCCCTCAATATCAGGGGAGGCCTGCCAGAGGCCGTGAGAAGAAGGAATGCGATGATGAGAGTGATGAAGGAGATGAAGAGGAAACCAGTGAGCAGGAGTTCCAGAAGGCCACTGACGCCCTGTGCATTGATGGAGGTGCATCCTTGCATTCCTCTCACCGCCAGATTAAACAGTGGGCGCATGAGGTCAATTTCGTGGAGCCAGCGGCAGATTCTCGGAAGCCACTCAAGTGGTCCCGCACGCCCATCATCTTTGATGAAGAGGATCACCCTGACCGCACCACCACGGTAAGGTGTTTGCCATTGTTGGTTTCACCAACGATCCGCAACCTCAAAGTCACGAAGATGTTGGTTGACGGCGGGGCCGGGTTGAATCTGATTTCTCCCAAGGTTATCAGCAAGCTCCAGATAGCAGATGAAGAGCTCAAGGTCACTGGTACTTTCCAAGGGATCAACCCCGGCAGGAGTCGTCCTAAGGGGAAGATCACACTGTCGGTAACATTCTGGGGGGGGGGAGCTAAACTACTGGACTGAGAAGATCGTGTTTGATGTGGTCGACCTCCCCCTGCCATACAATGGAATCCTTGGTCGCCCAGCCCTGGCAAAATTCATGGCGGCATCCCACTATGCCTACAACACGCTGAAGATGCCAGGGCCAATGGGCGTCATTTCCATTCCATCAGACAAGAAGGACGCAATTATATGCGTGGATAAGATGTACCGAGAAGCAGTCACTGCAGAAGCCACGGAAGCTATCGCTCCCGCCAAGGAAAGGAAGAGAGGGAAGACAGCTAGCAAGGACACCGGCAAAGAATCCGGGAAGCGCGCCTCTCCAGAGTGCGCTGCGCCTGTTGATGGCTTGTCGGAGAGCTCCAATAGCAAGAGATCAAAGGTTGCCGTGCCCGCTATGAAGAAGGTCTCGACAGGTCTGGTTGGCGCTGATGGTACATTTACCATTAGCTCCACCCTCGATGACAAATAGGAAAGCGCGCTCGTTGCCTTCCTGCGGGCGAATGTTGATGTGTTTGCTTGGCAACCATCTGACATCCCCGGTGTTCCCAGGGAGGTAATCGAGCACCACCTTGTTGTCTGCCCACATGCCCGGCCCGTCAAACAGAGGGTCCGAAAGCAAGCTTTGGAGCGGTAGCAGTTTATTGCCAAGGAGATCAAGAAACTCGAGGCTCCTGGTTTGGTCAGAGGGGTATTGCATCCAACTTGGTTGGTGAATCCTGTGGTGGTGCGCAAGGCGAATGGGAAGTGGAGGCTTTGCATAGATTTCACAGACATGAATAAAGCATGCCCGAAGGACCCATTCCCCTTGTCGCACATCGATCAGATTGTGGATTCCACCTCTGGATGCGACCTACTTTCCTTCTTGGATGCCTACTCCGGGTACCACCAGATTTTCATGTCAAAGGAAGATGAATAGAAGACCGCGTTTATAACCCCATGTGGCACGTACTGTTTTGTATGGATGCCCTTTGGGTTAAAAAGCGCTGGATCCACTTTTGCAAGAGAAGTACAGATTGGCTTTGAGTCCCAGCTGCATAGGAATATTGAAGCCTACATGGATGATATAGTGGTCAAAACCAAGGACAAATCAACTCTCATTCAAGACTTGGAAGAGACCTTTGCAAATCTATGCAAGATCAACTTGAAGCTGAACCCGGAGAAGTGTGTGTTTGGCGTTCCTTCCGGTAAGCTACTTGGCTTCTTTGTGTCCCACCGGGGGATAGAAGCCAACCCCGACAAGATCAGGGCGATCGAGCAGATTCAAGCACCCAGGACAGTCAAAGACGTGAGGCGTTTGACTGGATGTGTTGCCGCGCTGAGCAGGTTCATTTCCAAGTTTGTCGAGCGCGCCCTGCCATTCTTCAAAATCTTGAAAAAGGCAGGGCCCATGGAGTGGACCCCGGAGGCAGACGCTGCGCTACAAGATTTGAATACCTACCTTTCCTCTGTTCCTACCTTAGTGGCTCCAAAACCACAAGAGTCATTGCTGCTGTACCTGGCGGCAACCAATCAAGTGGTTAGTGCAGTGCTGGTGGCACAGTGGGAGGTAGATGAAGGAGCAGCCGCAACTACCGTCCCCTCTGGAGAGGAAAGTGAACTCATCCCGGCAAGGTCAGATGCAGATCAGAACAAAGAGGAGGAGGGCAGCGGAGACAATTCCAGGATCGCGGCAAGGAAGAAGGTGTTGCAACGGCCAGTGTACTTTGTCAGCTCCCTACTGCAGGGGCCTAGATCAAGGTACTCTGGCATGCAAAAGTTGATTTTTGGCCTCATCATGGCCTCAAGGAAACTGCACCAGTACTTCCAAGCACACGAGATCACGGTCATTACCCGCTTCCCCTTGCAACGCATACTGTGAAACCCTGAGGCCACTGGAAGAACAGTGGAGTGGGCTCTGGAGTTATCAAGCTTTGGTTTGAAGTTTGAGAGCACGTCAACTATTCAGAGCAGAGCATTGGCAGAGTTTATTGCAGAATGGACACTAACTCCAGATGAAGAAGCGTCGGAGACTACTATCCCCGGCAGGGAAGCACCCCAAGATTGGATCATGTACTTTGATGGTGCCTTCTCCCTACAAGGTGCGGGGGCTGGCGTGCTTCTCATTGCACCCACTGGGGAGCACCTCAAGTACGTGGTTCAAATGCATTTCCCCCGGGAGAAGGCTACCAACAACACTGCAGAATATGAAGGACTCCTTGCCGGGCTCAGGATCGCAACAGAACTGGGAATCAAGAAGCTGATCATTCGTTGATACTCACAACTTGTGGTGAGGTAAGTAAACAAGGATTACCAAAGTCCATTGATGGAGGCATACGTCGAGGAAGTGAGAAAGCTGAAGGAGCGCTTTGATGGATTGCAAACAGAGCACATACCCCGTGCGGAAAATAGCATTGCTGATCATCTGTCAAAGTGCACTGCGTAAAAGCTTCCCGTGGAACCAGGGACTTTTGTTCTCCGCCTGACTCAGCCCTCCGTATCCCCGGCAACAATGGCCAGAAAGAGGAGGAAACTGGACTCCGGCAAGCCTCTCCCGGCAGAGCTTCCAGAAGCCCCCGACAGAGAGGTTGGCGGGAACAACTCCACTTCGCTTGGCGAGCAGCACCCTCCCACCGAACTACCAATCCTCGCGGTTGAGGCCTGCACTCCCACGAACGAGGAGGTGCCGCTGATCCTTGTTGTTGAGACTCAGGCTCCAACTTTGGCGTGGCACATCGTCCATTACCTCCAAACAAGACAACTTCCTGAAGAACAAGAAGAAGCTGAAAGAGTAGCCCGTAGGGCCTGTATGTATTAGTTCATCGATGACGCACTATACAGAAGAAGGCCCAACGGTGTGAAATTGAAGTGCATTTGCCGGGAAGAGGGAAAGGAACTGCTGGCAAAGATACACAAAGGCATGTGCGGCTCCCATATTGGATCAAGGGCCTTGGTTGGAAAAACTTTCCGGCAAGGTTTCTACTGGCCCACCGCCCTCCAAGATGCAATCGAGCTAGTCACCAGATGTGAAGCCTGCGAGTTCCACTCCAAGAATATCCATCAACCTGCTCAAGCTCTCCAGACGATCCCTTTGTCATGGCCCTTTTTGGTCTGGGGGCTCGACATCTTGGGTCCCTTCCCCCGTGCTACCGGGGGCTTTGAGTTCTTGTACGTCGCCATCGACAAGTTCACAAAGTGGCCGGAAGTGGAGCCCGTGAGGAAGGTGACCGCACAGTCAGCTATCAAGTTCTTGAAAGGATTGGTGTGCCGTTTCGGAGTACCCGCCAGAGTCATCACTGACAATGGCACCCAATTCACAAGCCGTGCCTTCATGCAATACGTTCGTGTCCTCGGAAGCAAGGTCTCATTTACCTCTGTTGCTCATCCCAGAAGCAACGGACAAGCTGAGAGGGCGAACGCTGAAGTGCTGTGAGGACTCAAGACAAGAACATTTGATAGGCTGCAGAAGTATGGCAGGCGATGGATCGACGAGCTGCCGGTGGTTCTTTGGTCCCTCAAAATGACACCAAATCGGGCTACCGGCCAGACTCCCTTCTCCCTAGTCTATGGGGCAGAAGCAGTGATCCCCATGGAACTCATATACGGGTCACCTCGAGTGCTTGCCTACGATGAAGTAGCGCAAGAACAGCACCGGCATGACGATGCTGTGCTACTTGAGGAGAATCGTCTCCGGGCTGCTACGCGTGCTGCATGCTACCAGCAAGCCCTGCGTCGCTATCACAGCCGCAGGGTTCATGCCTAGAGCTTTGAGGAAGGTGACCTTGTCCTTAGGCGCGTTCAGTCCGCCAAGGGTGCAAACAAGTTGACGCCGAAGTGGGAAGGCCCTTACCGGGTAGTACGAGTCACCAGACCCGGCACAGTCCATCTGGAGACTGGAGATGGCATTCAGTTGCAAAACTCATGGAACATTGAGCATCTCCGTAAGTTCTACCCGTAAGGCACGGCTGTAGGGACCTGCCCGGCAGCCACCCTTTTGTACAAGCTTTGCCGATGTTGCATGTAACCCTTTGTACAAAGCCAGGCGCAGACCCTGAGCAGCAGATAAATAAACGAAGCGCTGGGGGGCCCTAAAACTTGCATGCATGATTCAGCATATTATGATTAAACATGTTTATGATGACAATTATAGATTATAGTTGCTCATGCCAGGCTTAAGTAGCTAGGAGTGGATAATGATTTATCTTAGGTGTCAACATGCATTAAAATGATTGTCATGTAGTATGATGATATGGTATCCTCCTCTGAATGTTTCAAGTGGCTTGACTTGGCACATGTTCGCGCATGTAGTTGATTCAAAACCAACATAGCCTCCACGATATTTATGTTCATGGTGCTTATATCCTACTCATGCTAGTATTCAATGTTAATTATTCACAATGCATGATTATGACCGTTTTCACTGTCTAGCTGGTCGCTTCTCAACCTATTTGCTAGCCTTCGCCTGTACTAAGCGGAAATACTACTTATGCAGCAAAACCTTTAAAACAAAGTTGTTCCAGATGAGTTCACTATATCAACCTATATGCGGTATTACTCTGCCGTTCCAAGTAAATTTGCATGTGCCACCTCTAAATATTCAAATGAACATCTGTTTTGTGTGCCCGTACCGCTCATGGCGCGACAGGGGGCGGTCAGTATCTTCCATGCTAAACAGGTTATTCTCATGATGAGTGTTTATTCACTCGTCCTTGCACGAGAGGGGCCGGCAATCGGGATGCCTAGTCCCATGATTAAAATTGCAAAAATAATAAAACAAACTCCCCCGAAAAGTTGTTGGTATATATGGAGGGCACCCGAGGATTTGTCTAGCCATAGCTTGTGTTTGTTGGTGGAGGGGGAGTAAACTTTTACTTTTACCACTTGGGAACTGCTGCTAATTTGTTTAGCATGGAAGATATTGAAAACTCTTGGTCGTAACATTGATTGGAAAGGTATAGCTCCCAAAATTATATTTATCTCTGATTTAAGCTTTGAGCTCTGGCACCTCTGCAAATCCCTACTTCCCTCTGCGAAGGGCCTATCCATTTACTTTTATGTTATTTTACTTTTATTGTTGAGTCATCACCTTCTGAAACAAGCACCAGTCTTGAGAGCACTATTGTCATTCTCATGCATTGTGTATAGTTAATGTTGTGTGCATCATGACTGGATCTCTTCTACCATGAATTACAATGTTTAGTCGTTGCTTGAACTTTGGAGGTGCTCTGCATTTATGTTTTACAGTCTCAGAAAGGGCTAGCGAGATACCATGTTGTCATATTATATCATGATTGTTTTGACAAAGTGTTGGCATTTGAGATATTTTATTATTGCTCGCTAGTTGATTATGCCATTGATATGAATGAATATAGTTCCTAAGAGTTGTCATTTGCATGGTTAGTTATAATCTTTACTGCAAACCTGGGTATTATTTAAGCATATATATAGATACAAGAACAAAAGAGTTTGTAAAAGTTTTTCTTTATCACTTTCAGTTTGTTAACTGAATTGCTTGAGGACAAGCAATGAGTTAAGCTTGGGGGAGTTGATACGTCTCCATCGTATCTACTTTTCCAAACACTTTTGCTCTTGTTTTGGACTCTAATTTGCATGATTTGAATGAAACTAACCCGGACTGATGCTGTTTTCAACAGAACTACCATGGTATTGTTTTCGTGCAGAAATAAAAGTTCTCGGAAATGGACGATACTTTTTGGAGATTTTTTATGGAATAAATGAAAAATACTGGAGTAAAGACCCACTAGAGGGGGGCCACCCTGTGCCCACGAGGCACCAGGGCGCGCCCTAGTGGCTTGTGGGGCCCACATGGCTCTGCTGACCCTAATCTCAGCACTATAAATTCCTATTTCCTGAGAAAAAATAGGAGAGAAAATTTCATTGTGTTTTACAATACGGAACCACCGCGACCTCTTGTTCTTCATCGGGAGGCCAGATCTGGAGTCCATTCGGGGCTCCGGAGAGGGGGATCTTCCGTCTTCGTCATCATCAACCACCCTCCATCACCAATTTCATGATGCTCACCACCGGAAGTGAGTAATTCCTTCGTAGGCTTGCTGGATGGTGATGAGTTGGATGAGATTTATCATGTAATCGAGTTAGTTTTGTTAGGACTTGATCCCTAGTCTCCACTATGTTCTAAGATTGATGTTGCTATGACTTTGCTATGCTTAATGCTTGTCACTAGGGCCCGAGTGCCATGATTTTAGATCTGAACCCTTTATGTTTTCATGAATATATTTGTGTTCTTGATGCATCTCCATTGTATCTAATTTTCCAAACTCTTTTGCCCTTATTTTGAACTCTAATTTGCATGATTTGAATGGAACTAACCCGGACTGACGCTGTTTTCAGCAGAATTGCCATGGTGTTATTTTTGAGCAGAAATCAAAGTTCTCTGATTGACCTAAAAATTTACGGAGAATTTTTGTGGAATATATAAAAAATACTGGCGAAAGAATATACCAGAGGGGGGCCACCCAGAGGCCACAAGCCCTGGGGGCGCGCCCACCCCCTTGGGTGTGCCCTGCAGGCTTGTGGGCCCCCTGGACCTCCGGCAACCCTATCTCCAACTCCATATATACCTATTCGGGGAGAAAAAAATCAGAGAGAAGGATTCATCATGTTTTACGATATGGAGCTGCCGCCGCCTCCTGTTCTTCATCGGGAGGGCAGATCTGGAGTCTATTTGGGGCTCCGGAGAGGGGGATTCATCGCCATCATAATCACCAACCTTCCTCTATCACCTATTTCATGATGCTCACCGTCGGGAGTGAGTAATTCCATCGTAGGCTTGCTGCACGGTGATGGGTTGGATGAGATTTATCATGTAATCGAGTTAGTTTTGTTAGCGTTGATCCCTAGTATCCACTATGTTCTGAGATTGATGTTGCTATGACTTTGCTATGCTTAATGCTTGTCACTAGGGCCCAAGTGCCATGATTTCAGATCTGAACCTATTATGTTTTCATGAATATATGTGTGTTCTTGATCCTATCTTGCAAGTTGTAGACACCTATTATGAGTTATGATCCGCATACCCCAAGGTGACAATAATTGGGATTCTTTCCGGTGATTACCGTAGTTTGAGGAGTTCATGTATTCATTAAGTGCTAATGCTTTGTTTATGTTCTCTATTAAAAGGAGGCCCTTATATCCCTTAGTTTCCTTATGGACCCCGCAGCCACGGGAGGGTAGGACAAAAGATGTCATGCAAGTTCTTTTCCATAAGCACGTATGAATATATACGGAATACATGCCTACATTACATTGATGAATTGGAGCTAGTTCTGTGTCGCCCTAGGTTATAACTGCTACATGATGAATATTATCCAACACATTTATCTATCGCTGATCCAATGCCTACGAGCTTTTCACATATTGATCTTTGCTAAGTTACTTTGTTGTTGCTGTTGCTGCTGCTACAATCACTACAAAACTGCTACTGTTACTTTTGCCACCGTTACCGTTACTTCCATAGTACTTTGCTACTAAATACTTTGCTGCAGATATTAAGTCTTTCAGATGTGGTTGAATTGAAAACTCAACTGCTAATACTCGTGAATATTCTTTAGCTCCCCTTGTGTTGAATCAATAAATTTGGGTTGAATACTCTACCCTCGAAAACTGTTGCGATCCCCTATACTTGTGGGTTATCAAGACCTTTTTCTCGCGCCGTTGTCGGGGATCATAGCTATATTTGCTGAGTCACATGGGATTTATATATGTTGATCACTATGAGGAATTTGAAAGATACCAAAACCAAAAAAATTCCCTCTACTACGAGGGAAGGTAAGGAACTCCCATCTAGCTCTGCACTTGATTCACCTTTTGTTTTGAGTAAGCTTGTGACACCACCACCTGCTATTAATCCTGATATGTCGCAAGTAATTGATGATGCTATTTCTACTATGAATGATGCTTGATGATACTAGTACTTTGCTTGATAAGAGTATGCCATTGGGTGAATTTCTTGATGAACAACTTGCTAGAGCTAAAGATATTGAGAATGCTGAAACTGATGATATTTCTGAAACTAATGAAATTATTGAAACTGAAAACTTTGAAACACCTATTAGACCTAGCACTCCTAGATATGAGTTACCTGATATACCTGAGGGTTATGTTATGGATGGAGAGGTAGCTAGGGAATTTCTTGCTTGTAAGGATAGAGATGATCTTAAGAAATTGCTAGTCAAGTTGAAAGAAAAATCTTTGAATGCTAGAATGAAATATGATCCCAGTTTGCTACTTCACCTATCTTTGTTACTAATAAGGATTATGAATTCTCTGTCGATCCTAAGTTAATTACTTTGGTTGAATCTGATCCTTTCCATGGTTATGAATCTGAAACTGTTGTGGCACATCTTACTAAATGAAATGATATAGCCACCCTATTTGCTCATGAGGAAAAATTTCGCTACTACTATATTCTTAAGTTGTTTCCTTTCTCACTAAAGGGTGATGCTAAGACATGGTATAACTCTCTTGCTCCTGGTTGTGTGCGTAGTTCCCGGGATATGATATATTACTTCTCTGAAAAATATTTTCCTGCTCATAAGAAACAAGCTGCTTTACAGGAAATATTTAACTTTGTGCAAATTGAAGAAGAGAGTCTCCCACAAGCTTGGGGGAGGCTTCTCCTATTACTTAATGCTTTGCCTGATCATCCTCTCAAGAAAAATGAAATACTTGATATCTTTTATAATGGACTAACCGATGCTTCTAGGGACCACCTAGATAGTTATGCTGGTTGTGTTTTCAGGGAACGAACTGTTGGACAATCTGAAGAATTATTGAATAACATATTGAGTAATGATAATGATTGGACTCTTCCTGAGCCACCTCCTAAGCCAACTCCGAAGAAGAGAGGTATTCTTACCACCTATTGAAGAAATACATGGTCTTAATATCCCGACACGGGTAGTAGAGGTAAATTCTCTCTATAGATTTGATGAAGGTGATGTTCCTCATACTAAACCTGCTAGATGCTTGGATGAATTTGATAACTTTATTGTTATGCAAGAAAACTTCAATGCTTATGTTGGTAGACAATTGAAACGAAATGCTTATATGATTGAACGCTTGAGTGACTATATGTTTAGAACTGTTAATGATCTTAAGGTTGTTAGTGAACATGCTTCTATGGTAAAAACTCAAGTAGAACAGGTTCTCAAGGCACAAAATGATTTTCTTAATGAAATGAATAGTAAAATGAATGATCATGTTGTTAGAGTTATGACTAGAGGTGGTAAAATGACTCAGGAACCTTTGTATCCTGAGGGCCATCCTAAGAGAATTGAGCAAGACTCTCATAGAATTAATACTGATGCACCTAGTCCTTCTAGTAATAAAAAGAAAAAGAAAGATGGCAGGACTTTGCATGCTTCTAGTGAACCTACTATAGACACACCTGAGAATCCTAATGATATTTCTATTTCTGATGCTGAGACACAATCTGGTAATGAACATGAACCTAGTAGTAATGATAATGGTGATGTTCATGTTGATGTTGATGCTCAACCTAGTAATGATAATGATGTGGAGATAGAACCTACTGTTGATCTTGATAACCCACAACCTAAGAATAAAAGATATGATAAGAGAGACTTCATTGCTAGGAAACATGGTAAAGAAAGAGAACCATGGGTTCAGAAACCCATGCCTTTTCCTCCTAAGTCTTCCAAGAATAAATATGATGAAGAGTTTGAGCGCTTTGTTGAAATGCTTAGACCTGTCTTTTTGCGCTTGTGTTTGACTGATATTCTGAAAATGCCTCCTTATGCTAAGTATATGAAAGATATTGTCACTAATAAAAGAAAGATATCGGAAGCTGAAATTTCCATGATGCTTGCTAATTACAAATTTAAGGGTGGAATACCAAAGAAACTAGGAGATCCAGGAATACCAACTATACCATGCTCCATTAAAAGAAACTATGTTAAAACTGCTCTATGTGATCTTGGAGCCGGTGTTAGTGTTATGCCTTTCTCTTTGTATCAAAGACTTGACTTGAATAAATTGACACCCACTGAAATCTCTTTGCAAATGTCCGATAAATCAACTGCTATACCCATCAGTATTTGTGAGGATGTGCCTGTCATAGTTGCAAATGTTACTATCTTAACGGACTTTGTTATTCTTGATATACCCGAGGACGACAGTATGTCGATCATCCTTGGTAGACCCTTTTTTAATACTGCAGGGGCTGTTATTGATTGCAATAAAGGCAATGTCACTTTTCATGTTAATGGTAATGAGCATATGGTATACTTTCCGAAGAAATAACCTCAAGTGAATAGTATCAACTATTGTAGAAATTCCAACAATTGCTATTGGAGGTTTTAAATTCCCTATTCCTACCATCAAAAAGAAATATGATATTCTTATTGTTGGGGACATGCATATCCCTGTTGAGGTAACCTAGTATTATTCGAAAATTCTCCGGTTTCATGTCATTCAGAAGAAGTTTGTTAATAAGACTTGATCAACCTTATTAATGGATACCTTTTGATGAGCATGAGATGGATGAATTTAGTAAACACAACCTTCTATACCCACTTTTTAATTTCTGTTATTTAGAATTAATAAAGTAGAAATGCTATTATTTTATTGTTTTCTGAATTTTCCGTGCAATAAAAAATGATCAGAAAATAAAAGTTCTCCAAATGCCCTGAAAATTTAGTATGATTTTTTGTGCAATATTTAAGAATTTTTGGCACTGAACACACCTCAGGGGGGGTGCATTAGTGGGCCACAAGCCCACAGGGCGTGCCCAGCCCCTGGGCAAGCCTAGGTGGCTTGTGGGTCCCTCGTGGGTCCCCTCACTTATTCCAGCCACCGATCCACTTCTTCTTCCTCCAGAAAAATCACACCATTGCTCAAACCCGTGTTCTTGCTCATCTTGCTGCCATTTTCGATCTCTTTGTTCGAAGCTCCGTTTCCGAAACAGTTTTGGGGGATTGTTCCTCGGTATGTGACTGCTCCAATGGTCCAATTAGTTTTTGTTCTAGTGCTTTATATATTGCAAATTTTTGCTGCTGTGGTGACCATGTTCTTGAGCTTGCATGTCAAATTTATATGGTTCAAAGTAGTTTTGTTGCATGATATAGCCTCTAGACACTTGTAGGAGTAGTTGCTATCAATTTTGTTGAGTTTGGTTCACTTTTATTTTGAGTTACTAAAAATTTCAGAAATTTTTCAGAGGAAGAAAAATGTTTAGGAAGGTGTTCCAAGGTGGTTCCTCGAAGAAGAAATCCCCAAGGCCCGCAATACATGAGCCAGACCTTGAGCCACCGAGATAAGCTCTAGTGCGGCCTTGCGAATGGCCATCGGATCATTTCATGACTCGTGCAGGATTCAAGGAAGAATTTTATATGTATGTACGCAACGCCAACCTGACAGACTTCGTGTCAGATAAGTGTTTTTAGAACTACAATCTTACTGATTCCTTTGTGCGAAGGTTTAAATATCCAGTCCATCGCAACACACATTCTGTTTTATTTGGTCTTTATGATAAATCATTTAGTATGGACCTTGAAGAATTTAGTGATGCATGCAAAATTCCGCAATGGGGCATATATGTTGAACCTCATAAATCTGATTGCGCTGAGTTCCTTGCTAGCATTACTGTAGGAGAAACTAGAACCATAACACAAGCTACTATAGGGAGCATCCACTTTCCTTCATTACATTATTTTGCTCTCTTTATAGGTAGATGCATCAATGGTAAACATGACCATAGCCATCTTTGCGCCTTTGATTTGAGTGTCCTCAAGAGTGCGGTAATGAATGATAAACAATTTAATTTGGGGGCTATCATTGCACGTCGATTACATAATAATGCTAAAGATGGAGATTTATTTGGGGGAATTTATGCTACTCGTTTAGCTCAGTATCTTGGGGTCCCAATAAAAGAAAATGATCCTTAATTGCCACCTGATTTCCTTGATTATGATGCTATGGAGCGTTTCCAGTTTCTTGAGAGGAGCGAGTTGCCTCTTCAGTACAGACTAATCTTTGACAGGCAGCGCGTTGTCTATGTTACGCTCCCTGCTCCTACCTTCTTTGACTTTCAGGCAAAACAAAGATATTTCATACGCAGGGAGGAGGCAGACGAGTATGAGAGGGCGAGGGAGACCGCTCGCCTCCATGAGGCAGCTCGCCAGGCGGTGGCAGCTGCAATCCAGCACAACCCCAACTAGAACTCTGGATATTATCCGGGCCAACAGTGGCCATAGACCAACTTAGGCCAAAAGCCTAAGCTTGGGGGAGTATGTATTTCCCACCGACATTACATTCATGTTCACACATTCATTCCAGTTGTCGGTGTTCATCCTTTTTCATTGTATAATCCATGTTAGTTTATTTTCTTGCTTTCTTCTCATGTGTTTGAAAAACTTTGAGAAAATCTTAAAAAAAATTAGTTCTCGCTTCTTTCTAGTTTTTTTCCTAGTTTAGTTTAGTTATAGTATTAAAAGAAAACCCAAAAAGATTTCTCGTTCTTCTTTTGTTTGCTGGGAGCTTTCCCGTGTAAATATTTTTTTGTTCTTATTTTTCTATCGTTAGCTTGCTTCAGAAAAACAAAAACAAAAAAAATATTTTGGTGTGTTTCTTTGAAATTCTTTTCTTTTCTTTGGGTCGTAAGGAGAAGACCACGATGAAAAGGTTGAGCGGCTCCCATATGCATTATTGTTGATCTAACAAAGAGGTCGTATTACCTTGTCTTCTCCTTTGAATAAATGTTTGCAGATTCTAGCTTAGTCCAATGCACGAGCACTCTTATTATTATTCACACCGTTCGGTCGTGCAAGTGAAAGGCCATAATGAAGATATTTGATGAAATGATTGAGATGGAGAAAAGCTGGTATGAACTCGACCTATTTTGTTTTTGTAAATATGATTAGCTCATCGTTCCTGATTTAGCCTATTATGAATGAGACATGTTTACAATGATAATTAGAGATTATAGTTACTCGTGCCATGCTTAATTAGCTAGGAGTGGATAATGGTTTATCTTGTGTGCCAACATGCATTTAAAATGGTTATGATGTAGTATGATAGGATGGTATCCTCCTCTGAATAATTCGAGTGGCTTGACTTGGCACATGTTCTTGCATGTAGTTGAATCAAAACCAACATAGTCTCCACAGTATTTATGTTCATGGTTATTTATATCCTACTCATGCTTGCATTCAATGTTGGTTAATCTCAATGCATGTTTATGACCGTTGTCGCTCTCTAGTTGGTCGCTCCTCAATCTTTTTATTAGCCTTCACTTGTACTAAGCGGGGATACTGCTTGTGCATCCACTTCCTTAAACCCAAAGTTGTTCCATATGAGTCCACCATACCTACCTATATGTGGTATTTATCTGCCTTCCAAGTAAATTTGCATGTGCCAAACTCTAAACCTTCAAATAATAATCTGTTTTGTATGCCCGAATCGCTCATGTAGCGACTGGGGGCTGTTTGTATCTTCCATGCTAGGTGGGTTATTCTCACGATGAGTGTTTATTCATTTGTCATTCACGAGAGAGTGGCTGGTAATCGGGATGCCCAGTTCCATGCTCAAAATCAAATCAAAATATAATAATGAAACAAAACTCCCCCAGGATTGTTGTTGGCTTGGACGGTACCCGTGGATTCGGCTAGCCGTGGAGGGGGAGTAAAAACTTTACCATTCTGTTTGGGAACCGCCTATAATGTGTCTAGCATGGAAGATAGTGAGATCTCTTGGTTGTTATGTTGACAATGAAAGCATACCGCTCAAAATAATATTCATCTCTTTTTTAAAAGCTTCGAGCTCTGGCACCTCTGCAAATCCCTGCTTCCCTCTGCGAAGGGCCTATCCATTTAATTTTATTGTTGAGTCATCATCCTCTTATTAAAAGCACCAGTTAGAGAGCATCACTGTCATTTTTATTCTTTGTTATTAATTGATATTGAGTATGAGTGTGACTGGATCTATTTTGCCATGAATTACAATGTCTAGTCAGTGCTTGAACTTCAGAGGTGCTCTGCATTTATGTTTTGCGATCTCAAAAAGGGCTAGCAAGATACCATCATATCATATTGTATCATGATTGTTTTGAAAAAGTGTTGTCATCCGAGATATCTTATTATTACTTGCTAGTTGGTTATGTTATTGATATGAGTAAATGTGAGACCTAAATGTTATTGTGAATATGGTTAGTTCATAATCTTTGCTGAAAACCTGAATATTGGCTAGACATATTTGCAACAACATGATCAAACAGAGTTTGTAAAAGTTTTTCTTTGTCATTTTCAGTTTGTCAACTGAACTGCTTGAGGACAAGCAATGGGTTAAGCTTGGGGGAGTTGATACATCTCCATCGTATCTACTTTTCCGAACTCTTTTACCCTTGTTTTGGACTCTAATTTGCATGATTTGAATGGAACTAACCCGGACTGGCACTGTTTTCAGCAGAATTGCCATGGTGTTATTTTTGTGCAGAAATCGAAGTTCTCGGATTGACCTGAAAATTTATGGAGAATTTTTGTGGAATATATAAAAAATACTGGCGAAAGAATATACCAGAGGGGGGCCACCCAGAGGCGACAAGCCCTGGGGGTGTGCCCTGCAGGCTTGTGGGCCCCCTGGACCTCCGGCAACCCTATCTCCAACTCCATATATACCTATTCGGGGAGAAAAAAATTAGAGAGAATGATTCATCGCGTTTTACGATACGGAGCCGCCGCCGCCTCCTGTTCTTCATCGGGAGGGCTGATTTGGAGTTCGTTTGGGGCTTCGGAGAGGGGGATTCGTCGCCATCATCATCATCAACCTTCCTCCATCACCTATTTCATGATGCTCACCGCTGGGAGTGAGTAATTCCATCGTAGGCTTGCTGGACGGTGATGTGTTGGATGAGAGTTATCATGTAATCGAGTTAGTTTTGTTAGGGTTTGATCCCTAGTATCCACTATGTTCTGAGATTGATGTTGCTATGACTTTGCTATGCTTAATGCTTGTCACTTGGGCCCGAGTGCCATGATTTCAGATCTGAACCTATTATGTTTTCATGAATATATGTGCGTTCTTGATCCTATCTTGCAAGTTGTAGACACCTATTACGAGTTATGATCCGCATACCCCAAGGTGACAATAATTGGGATTCTTTCAAGTGATTACCGTAGTTTAAGGAGTTCATGTATTCACTAAGTGCTAATGCTTTGTTCCGGTTCTCTATTAAAAGGAGGCCTTAATATCTCTTAGTTTCCTTATGGACCCCACTGCCACGGGAGGGTAGGATAAAAGATGTCATGCAAGTTCTTTTCCATAAGCACGTATGACTATATACGGAATACATGCCTACATTACATTGATGAATTGGAGCTAGTTCTGTGTCGGCCTAGGTTATAACTGCTACATGATGAATATTATCCAAAAAAATTATCCATCACTGATCCAATGCCTACGAGCTTTTCACATATTGATCTTTGCTAAGTTACTTTGTTGTTGCTACTGCTACAATCACTACAAAACTGCTACTGTTACTTTTGCCACCGTTACCTTTACTTCCATACTACTTTGCTACTAAATACTTTGCTTCAGATATTATGTCTTTCAGGTGTGGTTGAATTGACAACTCAACTGCTAATACTCATGAATATTCTTTTGGCTCCCCTTGTGTCGAATCAATAAATTTGGGTTGAATACTCTACCCTCGAAAACTGTTGCGATCCCCTATACTTGTGGGTTATCAGTTCTTGATCCGATCTTGCAAGTTGTATGCACCTGCTACGTGTTATGATCCGCATACCCCAAGGTGACAATAATTGGGATTCTTTCCGATGATTACCGTAGTTCGAGGAGTTCATGTATTCACTATGTGTTAATGCTTTGTTCTGGTCCTTTATTAAAAGGAGGCCTTAATATCCCTTATTTTCCTTATGGACCCCGCTGCCACGGGAGGGTAGGACAAAAGATATTCAAGTTCTTATCATAAGCATGTATGACTATATACGGAATACATGCCTACATTACATTGATGAATTGGAGCTAGTTCTGCGTCGCCCTAGGTTATGACTGTTACATGATGAATGTTATCCGACGTTATCACCGATCCAATGCCTACGAGATTTCCACATATTGTCTCTTGCTAAGCTACTACTATTGCTACTACTATCCCCATTCCTACAAAACTACAGTTGCTATCGTTATTATTACTTTTACTATTATTGCTATCGCTATCAAACTACCATACTACTGTGCTACTGATCACTCTGCTGCAGATATTTAGTCTTCGAGTGTGGTTGAATTGAAAACTAAACTACTA
Source organism: Thinopyrum elongatum (assembly GCA_011799875.1). NCBI lineage: Eukaryota > Viridiplantae > Streptophyta > Magnoliopsida > Poales > Poaceae > Thinopyrum > Thinopyrum elongatum. Next base: position 116,511,013 of record CM022302.1, on the reverse strand, counting down.
ATACTTGCAAATATATTCTTTGGCTCCCCTTGTGTTGAATCAATAAATTTGGGTTGAATACTCTATCCTCAAAAACTGTTGCGATCCCCTATACTTGTGGGTTATCACTAGACATCTCTTTTGCCGCATTCACAAACCAACCGACCTTGTCATCTCTAATGCGGCTTGAACTACGTCGGTATTTCCCAAAAGAGGAAGGGATGATGCAGCACAGCTACGGTAGGTATTTCCCTCAGTGATGAGACCAAGGTTATCGAACCAGTAGGAGAACCACGCAACACTATGTAAACGGTACCTGCACACAAAGAACAAAGACTTGCAACCCAACATGTAAGAGGGGTTGTCAATCCCTCCCGGGTAAAAAGATAGATAAATTTGTAGTAGATTGGATAAATAGATCTCGCGGAAATGCAAAATAAAATAAATAATAAAAAATTGCAGCAAGATATTTTTGGGTTTTTGGATTAATAGACCTGAAAATAAAAGCAAATAAAAATAGATCTCGAAGGCAAATATGATAAGGAAGAGACCCGGGGGCCGTAGATTTCACTAGTGGCTTCTCTCGAGAAAAATAGCATACGGCGGGTAAACAAATTACTGTTGGCCAATTGATAGAACTTCAAATAATTATGACGATATACAGGCAATGATCATTATATAGGCATCACGTCCAAGATTAGTAGACCGACTCCTGCCTGCATCTACTACTATTACTCCACACATCGACCGCTATCCAGCATGCGTCTAGTGTATTAAGTTCATGGAAAAACGGAGTAATGCAATAAGAACAATGACATGATGTAGACAAGATCTATTCATGTAGGAATAGACCCCATCTTGTTATCCTTAATAGCAACGATACATATGTGTCATGTCCCCTTCTGTCACTGGGATTGAGCACCGTAAGATCGAACTCATCACAAAGCACCTCTTCCCATGGCAAGAAAAATCGATCTAGTTGGCCTAACTAAACCAAAGATTCGAAGAAGAAATACGAGGCTATAAGTACTCATGCATATAAGAGATCAAAACTTAAATAACTTTCATGGATAAAATAGATCTGATCATAAACTCAAATTTCATCGGATCCCAACAAACACACCACAAAAAGAGTTACATCAAATAGATCTCCAAGAGACCATTCTATTGAGAATCAAAAGAGAGCGAGGAAGCCATCTAGCTACTAACTACGGACCCGTAGGTCTACAATGAACTACTCACGCATCATCGGAGAGGCACCAATGAGGATGATGAACCCCTCTATGATGGTGTCTAGATTGGATCTATGGCTTCTGGAACTTGCGGTGGCTGGAATTGTGTTTCGTCGACTCCCCTAGCTTTTTTGGATTTTTGGGGTATTTATAGAGCAAAGACGCGGCGCGGGAGGCGGCCGAGGTGGGCACAACCCACAAGGGCGCGCCTGGGCCCCCAGGCGCGCCCAGGTGGGTTGTGCTCCCCTCGGAGCCCCCCTCTGCTACTTCCTTGGCCCATCGTGTATCTTCTGGTCCAAAAAAATTCTCCAAAAAGTTTCGCTGTGTTTCAACTCTGTTTGGTATTGATTTTCTGCGAAGTAAAAAAAACAAGCAAAAAACAGCAACTGGCACTGGGCACTATGTCAATAGGTCAGTCCCAAAAAATAATATAAAGTTGCTATAAAATGATTGTAAAACATCCAAGAATGATAATATAACAGCATGGAACAATAAAAAATTATAGATACGTTGGAAACGTATCACTCACCTCCATCGCATGTGTCAAATTCCGCTGCCTCATCGTGGACCGCTCCTTCCTATAGCATTACTGCAAGCTCCACACCTCGCCCCTCCCCGGCTTCATCGGGAAAACGAATGCTTGCAGCCAGCCAAGCCGCCTTACCGCTCTGCATCGACAGCTAGAGCCGTCGTCCTCGCGGGTGAATTCTCCTTCTCCTTCATCCATGCCGCCATCACTCCCCAGCACTGGGTTTTCGTGGACATTTGTGATGGCCGCGTCCTCCTTGGCATAGGTGACATGGTATTTTATAACGGGCACCTCTTCATAGAGATGGTGGTGTGTGACCCGTTACACCGGCAATACCTCCTGCTTCCCCCAATCCGTAGCGACCCAGGGCTGGCCCATAGGTAGGGCAAAGAGGGCGACCGCCCCATGACCCGAGAGGAGGAGGGCCTCTCAATACTAAATTATAGTAGCAATCACTTTATACTATTATCCATTCAGTTTTAAAGATTATAGTACAAAAAATCATAAATTTTTCTGAGCAAGCCTGCACCGCAGACCAATAGTGTACCCTATAGAAACAAACCATCCTAATATGTGACACGGAATCTAGCAGACGACAGTGAGATTAGTTAGCCTACTAGTCACATTTTGCCAACTTATCACTGAACCTAACTTACCTCATTTGGAAATGGTTCAATTCATACTCTAGATGGTTCTATAAATATGTTTATCTAATAATATACTAGAAACCACTATTAAGATATTAATTAGACAATATACTTGTAGATATCTCTAAATAATGATATCTGATAATAATAAAAATATATCAACACATGCAAATACACACAATTAAAATTTAACAGAGTTGATTTATTGAGTAACAAACATCAAAGTGAGGAAAAAGAATGACACAATTAATGTTACACAACATTGTTATGTGGTAACTCGGCTAAATAATAGAAATTAAAGTCATTAATGTGTTAGTATGATAAAATAATTTTAGATAAACATTTAGTATAAAATCCTTATTTTAATTCCGAAAATTGGTCGGTTCGCCCCTATGACGACCTAAGAGCTTCGGTGGAGAACCCAATCTGGGAGAGTTTCTGGGAGACTCTCCTCGTTCCCTATGGTGATGAGGCAGAAATTTCTGAAGAGACATCATTCAAAGTGATCTGTATGGTGAAGCGCATAGTTAATTAAGCTCGTCGCTTTGTCTTCTCTTCCGGCACTGACTATGGCAAGCCATTCCATCCTAGAGTTGAACCAATTTCTTTCTTGCCTTGCTACCATCAATAAGCATGCCACTCTTCAAAAAGCGACAATATGTGTGTGGATGCTTTTACTTGCTAAAAAGGTAGTACAAACTAAACATGTTGGTGCTCGACGTCCGGAGGATGGAGTTCTCCATTGTTGATCCCCGCCCGAAGCCAAAGATCTGACATTAGTATTATAACTATGGCGGACTTAGGAGAAGGCAGGCCCAGAATACTTACCGGGCGACATTTCACAACTAGCTGGAACTATACCATTTCGATGGAACATGGTGGGACCTCCAGCCAATGGCAAAAGGAGAGGATATTCACAACCTCACCGAGATCTGTTTACTGCATTAGATGTTCAGTGGGGAAGTACTTGGTCCTGGAACACTGTCGAAGCGCATTGAGAGAGTTAAGCTTATGCACATTGGACATCAAAACATTACAGTTCAAGAGAGTGTGTGCTTTAACATTGGATAGTTGCGCATATAGAAACTACCCAACATCGTTGTTGTCACTGAAAATGTGAGGTGGTAAGGTTCTTGTTGCTTAATGGGTAATTTTTGCCCCTCATTGTTGTTGCACAACTTGTTTGATGCTTAATTGTTGGTTATTGTAATCAACATGTTTCATAGTTGTTACTTCTTCTGTACTTGGGGCAAAGATGGTCAAGGCCGTGAACATGATTGTGATTTATTTGTTAGTTTGTTCTAAATGCTACTTTATGGTAATTGGGAAAGTAAGAGATGATGTTTAAGACTATGAGTACCATTTTGGAGGCATCATGAACTCATGAAAAAAACACCAGATCGCAATGATTATTTTAAAGAAATATTTTTGAGGTCAAGGTTAACCAAGTAGGAATACAAGTCTGAAATTTTTGTCACCTTGAAAATCTCCTTCCACGCAGCAGGAGTTGGTTTGCCTGTTTTCATAGATATAATGAGAAAAAGAAAGTCTCTTTTTGTTCATCTTTGTGCTAATGAATTTATCTCAAGATGTTGACTCCAGATAAGATACAAGGACCCATAGCTGGTATGGTTGCAACTTGCAAATAAAAACCCGAGCAATTGCTACCACTAATGCATCTCCAGTGTATATTGTGAGGATAGATGAAGGGGTGAGCTTGATCCATGTCTCAAGGGAGTCCTATCCCACCTGTAAGAGGTGTTGTCAATCCCTCGTGGGCAAAAAGACAGATAAATTTGTAGTAGATTGGATAAATAGATCTCACGGAAACGTGAAATAAAATAAATAATAAAAAATTGCAGCAAGGTATTTTTGGGTTTTTGGATTAATAGATCTCAAAATAAAAGGAAATAAAAATAGATCTCGAAGGCAAATATGATAAGGAAGAGACCCGGGGGCCGTAGATTTCACTAGTGGCTTCTCTCGAGAAAAATAGCATACGGTGAGTAAACAAATTACTGTTGGGCAATTGATAGAACTTAAAATAATTATAATGATATCCAGGCAATGATCATTATATAGGCATCACGTCCAAGATTAGTAGACCGACTCCTGCCTACATCTACTACTATTACTCCACACATCCACCGCTATCCAGCATGCATCTAGTGTATTAAGTTCATGGAAAAAATGGAGTAATGCAATAAGAACGATGACATGATGTAGACAGGATCTATTCATGTAGGAATAGACCCCATCTTGTTATCCTTAATAGCAACGATACATACGTGTCATGTCCCCTTCTGTCACTGGGATTGAGCACCGTAAGATCGAACCCATCACAAAGCACCTCTTACCGTGGCAAGAAAAATTGATCTAGTTGGCCTAACTAAACCAAAGATTCGAAGAAGAAATACAAAGCTATAAGTAATCATGCATATAAGAGATAAAAACTCAAATAACTTTAATGGATAAAATAGATCTGGTCATAAACTTAAATTTCATCGGATCCCAACAAACACACCGCAAAAAGAGTTACATCAAATAGATCTCGAAGAGACCATTGTATTGAGAATCAAAAGATAGAGAGGAAGCCATCTAGCTACTAACTACAGACCTGTAGGTCTACAATGAACTACTCACGCATCATCGGAGAGGCACCAATGAGGATGATGAACCCCTCCGTGATGGTGTCTAGATTGGATCTGTGGTTTCTGGAACTTGCGGTGGCTGGAATTCTGTTTCGTCGACTCCCCTAGGGTTTTTGGATTTTCGGGGTATTTATAAAGCAAAGAGGCGGCACGGGAGGCGGCCGAGGTGGGCACAACCCACTAGGGTGCACCTGGCGTGCCCAGGTGGGTTGTGCTCCCCTCGGAGCCCCCCTCTTGTACTTCCTTGGCCCATCGTGTGTCTTCTAGTCCAAAAAATTCTCCAAAAAGTTTCGCTGCGTTTGGACTCTGTTTGGAATTGATTTTCTGCGAAGTAAAAAAAATAAGCAAAAAACAGCAACTGGCACTGGGCACTATGTCAATAGGTTAGTCCCAAAAAATGATATAAAGTTGCTATAAAATGATTGTAAAACATCCAAGAATGATAATATAACAACATGGAACAATAAAAAATTATAGATACGTTGGAGATGTATCAACATCCCCATGCTGAATTCCTGCTCGTCCTCGAGTAGGTAAATGATAAAAACAAATTTTTTGACGTGGAATGCTGCCTATCATGTTCATCACATATTCTTTTCTTTTGTAGCATGGACATTTGGAATTTTATATGATTCAAAGCAATAGTCTAGTTTTGACATGAAGATTTCAATACTCAAGCATATCAACAAGCAACCATGTCTTTCCAAATATCAACACTAAAGCAAGTTATCCCTAGCCCATTATGCTCAATCATTGATCCATTCATGAAACACACTCGCATATAAGCTACACCCAATGCTCAAGTACGGTCATAGTGCCCCTTAGTTGGTGCTTTATAAGAGAAGATGGAGACTCAAATAAAAATAAAAATTGCATAAAGTAAATAGAAAGGCCCTTCGCAGAGGGAAGTAGGGATTTGTAGAGGTGCCAGAGCTCAAAGCGGAAAAAGATAGAGATAAAACATTTTGGGTGGCATGCCTTTCCTGTCAACGAAAATGATCGAGTAGTTCCCAATACTTTCCATGCTAGATATATCATAGGTGGTTCCCAAACAGAAAATAAAGTTTATTCCTTTTTCCACCATACTTTCACATTCCACGGCTAACCGAATCCACGGGTACCGTCCATACCAACACTTTCCAAGGAATTTATTATTTGACAACATAAAATAAATTCATTTTTCATTTTGAGACTGGGCATCCCTAATACTTTTGTCGTACTATCGTGCAATGACAAGTGAATAAACACTCATCTTGAGAATAACACATCTAGCATGGAAAAATATCAGCCACCCCCTACCATTTCATGAGCGGTACGAGCACACAAAAAGGAAATTTATTTTGAAGATTAGAGATGGCACATACAAATTTGCTTAGAACGGCACGGAAATACCGCATATAGGTAGGTATAGTGGTCTCATATGGCAAAAACTAGGTTTAAGGATTTTGGATGCACAAGTAGTAATCCCGCTTAGTACAAGTGAAGGCTAGCAAAAGATTGAGAAGCATCCAACCAAGAAAACGAAAAATCTCATAAGCGAGCATTAAGCATAACTAACACCGAATAATGCACCACAAGTAGGATGTAATTTCATTGCATAACTATTGACTTTCGTGCTTGCGTACAGAATCACAAACCTTAACATCAATATTCTTACTAAAGCATAATTACTCATCAACATGACTCACATATTATATCATCATACCGCAAAACTATTACAAATAATCAAGTTTATTTTGTCCAATGATCTTCATGAAAGTTTATATTATATCCCTCTTGAATATCTATCACTTTGGGACTAATTTCATATGTTGCTTTTGATAGCTCAAACAAATCTAAGTGAAGAACATGAGCATATAAAAAATTCTTCTCTCAAATTAATATAAGTGAAGCATGAGAGAATTTCTTAAAAAATTTACTAACTCTCAAATAAATCTAAGTGAAGCATGAGAGCATTTCTTCAAAAATACTAAAGCACACCGTGCTCAAAAAGATATAAGTGAAGCACTAGAGCAATTCCATAGCTCAAAAAGATTTAAGTGAAGCACAGAGAGCAATTCTAACAAATCATAGCATAATTTTGGCTCTCTCAAATAGGTGTGTCCAGCAAGGATAGATGACACAAACTAAAAAGCAAAACAAGCAAAGACTCATATAACACAAGACGCTCCAAGCAAAACTCATGATATGTGACGAATAAAAATATAGCTCCAAGTAAAATACCGATGGTCATTAGAAGAAAGAGGGGATGCCACTCGGGGGCATCCAAAAGCTTAGTTGCTTGTTCCTCTTTGGGTAATAACTTGGGGTGCAGTGGGCATCCCCAAACTTAGGCTCTTCTTACTCCTTATTCCTTCATGCATCATGATCTCACCCAAAACTTGAAAACTTCAATCACACAAAACTCAACAAAACCTTCGTGAGATCTGTTAGTATAAGAAAACTAATCTTTACTTTAAGTACTGTAAAAAAACCATTCAAATTTTGTTATTGTATTATATCTACTGTATTCTAACTTTACCATGGCTTATACCCCCGATACAAACCATAGATTCATCAAAATAAGCACACAATGCAAAGAAAACAGAACGATCTGTAAAGATGCGAATTGTTCTCATACTTCTGTAACTTCAAAAATTCTAAAAAAATTAGGACAACAGAGGAAATTTGTATATCAATCTTTTGTAAAAAAATCAGAATTTTTGTCACTTCTGTGATTTTAGAAAATTATTTTACTGGACGCAAAAGTTTCTGTCTTCCAACAAGATTAAATCAACTATCACCCAACATGATCCCAAAGGCTTTGCTTGGCACAAAAACTAATTAAAACACAAGAAACACAATCATAACAGTAGCATAATTGTGCAAACACTCAAGAATAGAAAGAAAAATACAAAAAGAAGTTTTATTCATTGGGTTGCCTCCCAACAAGCGCTATCGTTTTACGCCCCTAACTAGGCATAATGCATAGATCTTAGTGTTGTCATCTTTAGTTTTAGATCCATAAGATGCCCTCATGATTGATTTATATGGTGGCTTAATTGTTGTTCTAGGTAAGTGTTCCATTCCCTTTCTTAGTGGAAATTTAAATTTAATATTGCCTTCTTTCATATCAATCACGGCTCCAATAGTACGTAAGAACGGTCTACCAAGTATAATAGGACAAGACGGATTGCAATCAATATCAAGAACAATAAAATCTATGGGCACATAATTCCTATTTGCAAGAATAAGAACATCATTAATTCTTCCCATAGGCTTTTTAATAGTAGAATCCACCAAATGCAAATTTAAAGAACACTCTTCAATGTTGGTAAGACCAAGCACATCACATAAAGATTTCGGAATTGTAGAAACACTAGCACCCAAGTCACATAAAGCAAAACACTCATAATTTTTAATCTTAACTTTGATAGTAGGTTCCCATTCATCATGTAATTTTCTAGGGATTCAAATCTCTAATTCCAACTTTTCTTCCAAAGCTTTCATCATAGCATCAACGATATGTTTAGTAAAAGCTTTATTTTGTTCATAAGCATGGGGTGAATTTATCATGGATTGCAACAAAGAAATACAATCAACCAAAGAGCAATTATCATAATTAAAGTCTTTGTAATCCAAAAGAGTGGGCACATCACTAGTTAAAGTTTTGACCTCTCCAAACCCACTTTTATCAAATTTTTCAACAAGATTTTCACCCTCCAAATTATCGGGACGCCTTCTAGCTAAAGTTGACTCTTCTTCAGTCCCTTTATCATCAATTTTAATTTTACTAAAGAAAGAATCAATAGAAGAAACACCAATCATTTTAAGATCTTCATCATTTTTATGAAAGCAATCGCTAGAAAACGCTCTTTCTAAAAATTCTCTTTTAGCTCTAAGCATAGCGGTTCTTTTCTTATTTTCATACATAGAAACATATAAAGCTTTAATTGATTCTTCAACCTTAGGCACAAAATTTTTCAACTTGAGATTTTCTACGTCGTGAGTAATCCTATCAATGCTTCTAGACATATCATCAATCTTATTCAACTTTTCTTCTATCGTACTGTTGAAAACTTTTTGAGCATTGATAAATTCTTTAATATTATTCTCAAGATCAGAGGTGTTCCTATTATTATTATAAGAAGGATTACCATAGGAGTTACCATAATTATTAAAGGAATTTCCTGGAAAAGGCCTAGGATTAAAATTACCTCTATAAGCATTATTATTGAAATTGTTTCGCGAGACAAAATTCACATCTACGGAATCACTATTTTGCTCAATCAAAGTAGGCAAAGGCACATCATTAAGATCAATAGGATCACTTTTATTAGAAACCAACTTCATAAGAGCATCAACTTTTTCACTCAAAGAATTTATTTCCTCAACCGAATTAACCTTTTTACTAGTAGGAGCTCTTTCGGTATGCCATTATGAATAATTTGCCATAATATTATCAAGCAATTTAGTAGCTTCACCCAAAGTAATTTCCATAAAAGTACCACCCGTGGCGGAATCTAAAAGATTTCTAGAAACAAAATTCAATCCCGCATAAAAAAATTGTATGATCATCCAAAGATTTAAACCATGAGTAGGATAATTTCTTAGAATCAATTTCATTCTTTCCCCAGATTGCGCAACATGTTCATGCTCAAGTTTCTTAAAATTCATGATTTGTGTCCTAAGGGAAATAATTTTCGTGGGCGGAAAATACTTAATAATAAAAGCATCCTTGCACTTATCCCAAGAATCAATACTATTGTGAGGCAAAGAAGAAAACCAATTTTTTGCACGATCTCGCAAAGAAAACGGGAATAATTTCAAATTCACAATATCATTGTCCACATATTTTTTCTTTTGCATATCGCATAATTCCATGAATGTGTTAAGATGGGATGCGGCATAATCATTAGGAGTACCGGAAAATTGATCTTTCATAACGAGATTCAATGAACCAGCATTAATATCACAATTCTCCGCACTAGTGGCGGGAGGAGCAATCGGAGTGCTAATAAAATCATTATTATTTGTATTGGAAAAATCACACAACTTGGTATTTTCTTGAGACATCGCAACTACGCAAACAAAATTACACCCAAAAAAATAGATCTGACGAGAAAACGGCGAACGAAAAAGAGGGCGAATAAAACGGCAAATTTTTGTGAAGTGGGGGAGATGAAAACAAGAGGCAAATGGCAAATAATGTAAATTGCAAGGAGATGAGATTTGTGATTAGGAACTTGATAGATGTTGATGATGTCTCCCCGGCAACGGCGCTAGAAATTCCTTTTGATGTTGCTTGAACTACGTCCGTATTTCCCCAAAGAGGAAGGGATGATGCAGCACAGCTAAGGTAGGTATTTCCCTCAGTGATGAGACCAAGGTTATCAAATTAGTAGGAGAACCATGCAACACTATGTAAATGGTACCTGCACACAAAGAACAAATACTTGCAACCCGGCGTGTAAGAGGGGTTGTCAATCCCTCCCGGGTAAAAAGATAGATAAATATGTAGTAGATTGGATAAATAGATCTTGCAGAAATGCGAAATAAAATATATAATAAAAAATTGCAGCAAGGTATTTTTGGGTTTTTGGATTAATAGATCAGAAAATAAAAGCAAATAAAAATAGATCTTGAAGGCAAATATGATAAGGAAGAGACCCGGGGGCCGTAGATTTCACTAGAGGCTTCTCTCGAGAAAAATAGCATACGGCGGGTAAACAAATTACTGTTGGGCAATTGATAGACCTTCAAATAATTATAACGATATCTAGGCAATGATCATTATATAGACATCATGTCCAAGATTAGTAGACCGACTCCTGCCTGCATCTACTACTATTATTCCACACATCAACCGCTATCCAGCATGCATCTAGTGTATTAAGTTCATGGAAAAACAGAGTAATGTAATAAGAACGATGACATGATGTAGACAAGATCTATTCATGTAGGAATAGACCCCATCTTGTTATCCTTAATAGCAACGATACATACGTGTCATGTCCCCTTCTGTCACTGGGATTGAGCACCGTAAGATCGAACCCATCACAACGCACCTCTTCCCATGGCAAGAAAAATTGATCTAGTTGGCCTAACTAAACCAAAGATTTGAAGAAGAAATACAAGGCTATAAGTACTCATGCATATAAGAGATCAAAACTCAAATAACTTCCATGGATAAAATAGATCCGATCATAAACTCAAAGTTCATCGGATCCTAACAAACACACCGCAAAAAGAGTTACATCAAATAGATCTCCAAGAGACCATTGTATTGAGAATCAAAAGAGAGAGAGAGAGGAAACCATCTAGCTACTAACTACGGACCCGTAGGTCTACAATGAACTACTCACGCATCATCGAAGAGGCACCAATGAGGATGATGAACCCCTCCGTGATGGTGTCTAGATTGGATCTGTGGTTTCTGGAACTTGCGGCGGCTGGAATTGTATTTCGTCGATTCCCCTAGCGTTTCTAGATTTTCGGGGTATTTATAGAGCAAAGAGGCGGCACGGGAGGCGGGCGAGGTGGGCACAACCCACAAGGGCACGCCTGGGCCCTCAGGCGCGCCCAGGTGGGTTGTGCTCCCCTCAGAGCCCCCCTCTGGTACTTCCTTGGCCCATCGTGTGTCTTCTGGTCCAAAAAAATTCTCCAAAAAGTTTCGCTGCGTTTGGACTCCGTTTGGTATTGATTTTCTGCAAAGTAAAAAACAAGCAAAAAACAGCAACTGGCACTGGGCACTATGTTAATAGGTTAGTCCCAAACAATGATATAAAGTTGTTATAAAATGATTGTAAAACATCCAAGAATGATAATATAACAGCATGGAATAATAAAAAATTATAGATACGTTGGAGACGTATCCTTCACCTCTGCCGCATGTGTCACATTCCGCTGCCTCATCGTGGACCGCTCCTTCCTATAGCATTACTGCAAGCTCCACACCTCGCCCCTCCCCGGCTTCGTCAGGAAAACGAATGCTTGCAGCTAACCGAGCCGCCTTACCGCTCTGCATCGACAGCTAGAGCCATCATCCTCGCGGGTGACTTCTCCTTCTCCTTCATCCATGCCCCCATCCCTCCCCATCACTGGGTTTTTGTGGACATTTGTGATGGCCACGTCCTCCTCGGCATAGGTGACATGGTATTTTATAACGGGCACCTCTTCATAGAGATGGTGGTGTGTGACCCGTTACACCGGCAATACCTCCTGCTTCCCCCAATCCGTAGCGACCCAGGGCCGGCCCATAGGTAGGGCAAAGAGTGCGACCGCCCCAAGACCCGAGAGGAGGAGGGCCTCTCAATATTAAATTATAGTTGCAATCACTTTATACTATTATCCATTTAGTTGGACAGATTATAGTACAAAAAAATCATAAATTTGTACGAGCAAGCCTACACCGCAGACCAATAGTGTACCCTATAGAAACAAACCATCCTAATATGTGACACAGAATCTAGCAGGCGACAGTGAGATTAGTTAGCCTACTAGTCACATTTTGCCAACTTATCATTGAACCTTACTTACCTCATTTGGAAATGGTTCAATTCATACTCTAGATGGTTCTATAAATATGTTTATCTAATAATATACTAGAAACCACTACTAAGATATTAATTAGACAATATACTTGTAGATATCTCTAAATAATGATATCTGATAATATTAAAAATATATCAACACATGCAAATACACACAAATATATACATATGTACTATTTAATTTATACGATTTTCAACTTTTATTGAAACAAAAGTTTTGTTAAAACACACAATTAAAATTTCACAGAGTTGATTTATTGAGTAACAAACATTAAAATGAGGAAAAAGAATGACACAATTAATGTTACACAACATTGGTATGTGGTTACTTAGCTAAATAATAGAAATTAAAGTCATTAATGTGTTAGTATGATAAAATAATTTTAGATAAACATTTAGTATAAAATCCTTATTTTAATTCCAAAAATTGGTTGGCTCACCCCTATGACGACTTAAGAGCTTCGGTGGAGAACCCAATCTGGGAGAGTTTCTGGGTGACTTTCCTCGTTCCCTATGGCGATGAGGCAGAAATTTATGAAGAGACATCATTCAAAGTGATCTGTATGGTGAAGCGCATAGTTAATTAAGCTCGGCACTTTGTCTTCTCTTCCGGCACTGACTATGTCAAGCCATTCCATCCTAGAGTTGAACCAATTTCTTTCGTGCCTTGCTACCATCAATAAGCATGCCACTCTTCAAAAAGCGACAATATGTGTGTGGATGCTTTTACTTGCTAAAAAGGTAGTACAAACTAAACATGTTGGTGCTCGACATCCGGAGGATGGAGTTCTCCATTGTTGATCCCCGCCCAAAGCCAAAGATCTGACGTTAGTATTATAACTATGGCGGACTTAGGAGAAGGCAGGCCCAGAATGCTTACCGGGCGACATTTCACAACTAGCTGGAACTATACCATTTGGATGGAACATGGTGGGAGCTCCAGCCAATGGTAGAAGGAGAGGATATTCACAACCTCACCGAGCTCTGTTTACTGCATTAGATGTTCAGTGGGGAAGTACTTGGTCCTGGAACATTGTCGAAGCGCATTGAGAGAGTTAAGCTTATGCACATTGGACATCAAAACATTACAGTTCAAGAGAGTGTGTGCTTTAACATTGGATAGTTGCACATATAGCAACTACCCACCATAGTTGTTGTCACTTAAAATGTGAGGTGGTACTGTTCTTGTTGCTTAATGGGTAATTTTTGCTCCTCATTGTTGTCGCGCAACTTGTTTGATGCTTAATTGTTGGTTATTGTAATCAACATGTTTCGTAGTTGTTACTTCTTTTGTACTTGGGGCAAAGATGGTCAAGGCGGTGAACATGATTGTGATTTATTTGTTAGTCTGTTCTAAATGCTACTTTATGGTAATTGGGAAAGTAAGAGATGATGTTTAAGACTATGAGTACCATTTTGGGGGCAACATGAACTCATGAAAAAAACACCAGAATGCAATGATTATTTTAAACAAATATTTTGAGGTCAATGTTAACCAAGTAGGAATACAAGTCTGAAATTTTTGTCACCTTGAAAATCTCCTTCCACGCAGCAGGTTTGCCTATTCTCATAGATATAATGAGAAAAGGAAAGTCTCTTTTTGTTCATCTTTGTGCCAATGAATTTATCTCAAGATGTTGACTCCAGATAAGATACAAGGACCCATAGCTGGTATGGTTGCAACTTGCAAATAAAAACTCGAGCAATTGCTACAACTAATGCATCTCCAGTGTATATTGTAAGAATAGATGAAGGGGTGAGCTTGATCCATGTCTCAAGGGAGTCCTATCCCACCCAAAAATTTCTCCATTGTTTTGCCACTTAATTAGATAAAATAGCCTTTGCTCAGAAGCTGTTTGATTTGAAATAAGCTTCTTGAGATAAATTAGCGACAGGGCACCCATGATTTTTCATTGTTTAACATTTTGAAATTCTCACCCATCCTTCAAGGCGCATGCCAAATGCAAGTAGTTTATTGATAGTGACTACTAATTAAGACCTCTGAATTTTTCTCCTTCACTTGACTTGACTTGGAAGGTTAATAAATTACTAGGCAATATATTAAGTCCTCAACTTGAAGCAACCATTTCTGCTATGATTTTTAAGTTCTTCTATGATTTATTTATAAATGAATGCATGCTTTTGTGTTGCTATGTATTTACTCTTGTGCTACAAATTATGATTGTAAACAAACAAAACTGCGTTTTTTAGGTCAATATTACTAATTGGACCATGGGAAAAAGGAGTCCTGAAAGTTGAATTCCATGTATCGTGTCTGTCGTTTGTTTTAAGCCCTTGTATTTTATCACAACTATTCTGCTAACTTCTTCATTTGCTTTCTCCTAAGCGATTTGTTGAGTGTTTCCCAATATAAAGGCACACCATTTGTTCTTATTTAGTTAATGAGCTTCTGAATATCTACATCTTAGTTGTGCATAATTTGAGCTATTATTCAGGTATTGAGGAGGTGGCACTGCAAGCTTAAGCTTAACTGCTTAAGGGCACATAGATGGCTGTCACGATGATGATGTGGATGCTGGAGGTCAGGCTAATGTGTTGAGGGTTGGGGATGGTGTCGATTAATGTTGTGTTGCAACCTGAAAGTAGACTTGTGGTATGTAGTATGGTGCTTTTGGTTGTAATGGTCATCTATATTTGACCTGAAGTTGATCTCATAATGGTAGTGTGTTTGTAGCATAAGGTGGCGAGAAGATCATCGATGTTTAGTTTCTCTGCATTTAGTAAATTAATTAAGAATCGGTGTTAAGTCAACATGATTGTGAACTTATTGTACCCATGCTAACAGATGTTCCTGATATTGCTACAAGTACAAGTGTATGAAATGAAACCATTCAGGTATTTGGAATTAGGGAGAAACACCAATATGTTTGTTCCAGACCTCGGGTATTTAAAACTAGCTAATTTCATACTTCACATGCATAGGAGGTATGGAAAGATAAATTCCTATGTGTACAAAGAAGTGAATCACATGGTTATATATCTTCTCGATTCTGCTATTCACTACTAGGGAAAAGCCTAGTAGTGGCGTTGGGTAAAGGCCTAGCAGTAGCGCAGGGGCCTGCACTACTGCTAGCGCGGTGCAACTAACTTTTAGCGCCCCGTGCAACTTGTGAGATGTGTTGGGATCTCCTCGAAGAGGAGAGGATGATGTAGTACAGTAGATATAAGTATTTCCCTCAGTTAAGAACCAAGTTATCAATCCAGTAGGAGAACCACGCAACACCTCGTTAACAGCACCTACACACAAAATAACAAATACTTGCACCCAACGCAAACAAGGGGTTGTCAATCCCTTGGCGGTTAATTTCAAGGATCAAATCTCGTAGTGATAGATAGATAAACCAAAACACAAAATAAAATAAAAGCAAATAAATTGTAGCAAGGTATTTTTGGATTTTAATATATGATTAAAATAGACCCGGGGGCCATAGTTTTCAATAGAGGCTTCTCTCTTGAACATAGCATACAGTGGGTAAACAAATTGCTATTATGCAATTGATAGAAAAGCGAATAATTATGACAATATCCAAGGCAAAGATCATGTATATAGGCATCACGTCTGAGATAAGTAGACCGACTCCTGCCTACATCTACTACTATTACTCTGCACATCGACCGCTATCCAGCATGCATCTAGAGTATTAAGTTCATAAAGAACGGAGTAACGCCTTAAGCAAGATGACATGATGTAGACAAAGTAAACCCAATTAATATGAATAAACCCCATATTTTTATCCTTAATGGAAACGATACAAGTACGTGTCATGTCCGTTTCTGTCACTGGGATTGAGCAACGCAAGATCGTACCCATCACAAAGCACCTCTCCCATTGCAAGATAAATCAATCCAGTCGGCTAAACCTATAACAATCATGCATGAAAGAGTTCAGAGAGGACTCAAATAATATTCATGGATAATATGATCATAAACCCACAATTCATCATATCCCAACAAACACACCACAAAAAGGTATCACATCAAATAGTTCTCCAAGAACATCGAGGAGAACATTGTATTAAAGATCAAAGAGAGAGAAGAAGCCATGTAGCTAATAGCTATGGACCCGTAAATCTATGGTAAAATACTCACACATCATTGGAGGGGCAGCAAGGTTGATGTAGAGGCCCTCCGTGATTGATTCCCCTCCGCAGAGTACTGGAAAACGTCTCCAGATGGGATCTTTGAAGAACAAAAACTTGCAGCAGCGGAAAAAGTATTTGGGGTGGCTCTCTAATGTACGATGAATATTTGAGAATTTATAGAGCTAGAATTAGGACAGGAGTGCCCTGAGAGGCCCACAAGCCTGGGGGCGCCCCACCCTGGGGCGTGCCAGCAGGCTTGTCGCTGCCTCATGGCACTTCAGGTCTTCTCCGAAGCTTCTAGGGTCCCTTCTTGTCCAAAAAAATCTCAAAAAGTTTCATAGTGTTTGGACTCTGTTTGGTACTGATTTTTTGAAAAGCCAAAAACAAGAAAGAAAATAGCAATTGGCACTGGGCACTAGGTTAACAGGTTAGTCCAAAAAATGATATATACTTGCATAATAAACATCCAAGGTTGATACTATATATAATAGCATGGAACAATCAAAAATTATAGATACGTTGGAGACGTATCAAGCATTCCCAAGATTAATTCCTGCTCGTCCTCGAGTAGGTAAATGATAAAAACATAATTTTTATGTGGAATGCGACCTATCATAATCATCATGTAATCTCTTTTGTATCATGAATATTTAGATCCGAATGATTCAAAGCAATAGTCTATAATTTGACATATAAAGCATCAATACTCAGGCATACCAACAAACAATCATGCCTTTCAAAATAGCAATGCTAAAGAATGTTATCCCTACAAAATCATATAACCTAGTCATGCTCCATCTTCTTAACACAAACTATTTATCATTCACAACCCCGATGACAAGCCGAGAAATTGGTTCATACTTTTTAACGCGCTTCAGCTTTTTCAACCCTCATGCAATACATGAGCGGAAGCCATCGATATAGCACTATGGGGGGAAGAGTATGGTGATACATATAATATGGAGAAGAAAAAAAGGAGAAAGTCTCACATTGATGAGGCTAATCAACGGGCTATGGAGATGCCCATAAATTGATTTCAATGCAAGGAGTAGGGATTGCCATGCAACGGATGCACTAAGAGCTATAAGTGTATGAAAGCTCAAAAAGAAAACTAAGTGGGTGTGCATCCAGCCTGCTTGCTCATGAAGACCTCGGCCATTTGAGGAAGCCCATCATTGGGATATACAAGCCAAGTTATATATGAAAAATACCCACTAGTTATATGAAAATGAAAGCACAGGAAACTCTCTATATGAAAAACATGGTGCTACTTTGAAGCACAAGTGTGGAATGGATAGTAACATTGCTCGTTCTCTCTTTTTCTCTCATTTGTTTCTTTTCTTTTTCTTTTTTTCTTCCCTTTTTTTGTTGGGCTCTTTTTGGCCTTTTTTATCTTCTCACTTGGGACAATGCTCTAATAATGAATAATGATGATCATCACACTTCTATTTACTTACAACTCGATACTAGAAAAAAATATGACTCTATATGAGTGCCTTTGGCCGTGTACCAAGATGTGCAATGATCTAGCGTAACATGTATAAAAATGATGAATGGTGGCTGAGCCACAAATACTATGTCAGCTATATGATCATGCAAAGCAATATGACAATGATGATGTGTGTCATAAAAACGGAATGGTGGAAGTTGCAAGGCAATATATCTTGGAATGGCTATGGAAATGCCATAATAGGTACGTATGGTGGCTGTTTTGAGGAAGATATAAGGAGGCTTATGTGTGATAGAGTGTATCATATCACGGGGTTTGGATGCACCGGCGAAGTTTGCACCACATGATATAATAAATCATCGCTCGTCCACATAGATTGGTAGAAAAAGACCATCGCTCGTCCCTGACCGCCACTCATAAGGAAGACAATATATAATAAATCATGCTCCAACATCATAGCATAACAAGAGACTATACTTGCATGCTTCGGGAATCACAAACCTTAACACCAATATTCTTACTAAACCACAATCATTCACTAGTACCTCCCACATATTACCATCTTTATATCGCAAAACTATTGCAAGGAATCAAACTTATCATATTCATTGATCTACATGGAAGTTTTTATTATATCCCTCTTGAATACCTATCATATTAGGACCAAATTCATAACCCGTGCTAATTGCCATTACTATTTATCAAACTCTCAAAATGACATAACTGAGTCATGAGAGTGCAACTATTTCTTTAAAATATAACCATCGTCGTGCTCTAAAAGATATAAGTGAAGCACTAGAGCAACAGCCTAGCTCAAAAGATATAAGTGAAGCACATAGAGTATTCTAACAAATCACGAATAATGGGTGTCCCTCTCAAAAATATGTCAAGAAAAGATGATTGTGGCAAACTAAAAAGCAAAAAAAGCAAAGACTCATATAATACATGACACTCCAAGCAAAACTCATATCATGTGATGAATAAAAATATAGCTCTAAGTAATTTTATCGATAGTTGGTAGAAGAAAGAGGGGATGCCATCCAAGGGAGCGTCGTGTTGGCGGAGCAGCTCCCAGGTCTAGTGGCGCACCCCCAGAGCGCGTTTGTGCGTGGATGATCGCTTCATGACAACTTCATATTGGTCCAGTGCATGGCAAGGCATTTTCATGTGCTTAAAGATCCCACAGTGATGTTCAAGTTAGACATATCGAAGGTGTTTGATTTGGTGCAATGGCCTTTTATCCTTTAGGTCTTGAGGAAAATGGGCTTTGGGAGATGGTGGATAACGTGGATTTGTGGCCTACTTGCGACTTCATCCACTAGGATCATGGTGAATGGAGTGCCTGGGAGGCCAATTCTCAACTGCATAGGTTTAAGGCAAGGAGACCCGTTATCACCGATGATCTTTATTCTTGGCATGGAGCCTCTGCAGCGTATGTTTAAGATTGTGACTGAGAAAGGCCTTTTTACTCCTTTGGCACGTCGAGGTATGCATCAGCATGTTTCAATGTTTGTGGATAACGTCATGGTATTTTTCAAGCCTACTGAGATTGAGACACGAGTCTATGGAGCTATCCTATAGCTCTTTGGTCAAGCTTCAGGACTACTGGTCAATATGTCAAAGAGTGCGGCACTTCCCATCAGATGTTCGCAGGAAGACATGGTGTGCGTGTGCACATTGCTTGGGTGCCCCAGTACATAGTTTCCGTGCAATTACTTGGGACTTCCCTTACACTACAGAAGCAAACGGCCTCACAACTTCAAGGCCTTGTGGATAAGCTTGCTAGATGTCTACCGAACAGGAGAGCAGAAATGTTGCCTAAGATTGGGCGTCTGCTACTGGTTACATCAGTATTGTGCGCCATTCCTATACATGCCATGCTAGCATTGGACATACCACCAAAAACTCTGGCGGCTATGGATAAAATTTCCCGTGGCTTCCTATGGTCTAGCAAGAGCAAGTCCAATGGGGGAAATTGTGTTATGGCTTGGGATGTGGTTTACACGCCCAAATGGGCAAGTGAATTGGGAGTCCCAAATTTGAAATGGCTGAATGTGGCTGATACGTCTCCAACGTATCTATAATTTTTTATTGTTCCATGTTGTTATATTATCATTCTTGGATGTTTTACAATAATTTTATAGCAACTTTATATCATTTTTTGGGACTAACCTATTCACATAGTGCCCAGTGCCAGTTGTTGTTTTTTGCTTGTTTTTTACTTCGCAGAATATCCCTACCAAACGAAGTCCAAATGCCACGAAACTTTTTGGAGATTTTTTTTGAACCAGAAGACACCTTGGGGGCCAAGAAAGCACCAGAGGGGATCCCCGTGGGGACCACAAGACACCTGGGCACGCCCAGGTGGGTTGTGGGCCCCACAGAGGTCTCCTGCACCACCTCTTCACCCTATAAATTCCTAAATATTCCAGAAACCCTAGGGGAGCAGACGAAACACAATTCCAGCCGCTGCAAGTTCCAGAACCACGAGATCCAATCTAACACCATCACGGAGGGGTTCACCATAGACCTATGGGTCCGCAGATAGTAGCTAGATGGCTTCTCCTCTCTTTTTTGATTATCAATACAATGGTCTCTTGGAGGTCTATTTGATGTAAACCTTTTTGCGGTGTGTTTGTTGGGATCCGATGAACTTTGAGTTTATGATCAGATCTATATCCATGAATATTATTTGAGTCTTCTTTGATCTCTTATATGCATGATTGTTTATAGCCTCGTATTTCTTCTTCGAATCTTTGGTTTAGTTAGGCCAACTAGATCGATTTTTCTTGCCATGGGAAGAGGTGCTTTGTGATGGGTTCAATCTTGTGGTGTCCTCTCCCAGTGACAGAAGGGGCAGCGAGGCACACATGTATCGTTCCTATTAAGGATAAAAAGATGGGGTCTATTCCAACATGAATAGATCTTGTCTACATCATGTCATCGTTCTTATTGCATTACTCCGTTTCGCCATGAACTTAATACACTAGATGCATGCTGGATAGCGGTCGATGTGTGGAGTAATAGTAGTAGATGCAGGCAGGAGTCGGTCTACTAATCTTGGATGTGATGCCTATATATTGATCATTGCCTTGGATATCGTCATAATTATTCGATTTTCTATCAATTGCCCAACAGTAATTTGTTTACTGATACGTCCATTTTGCATCATGTTTCCCTACAGTTATTTATGATGTTTTTATGCATAATAATGCTTTTTGGAGTAATTCTAATGCCTTTTCTCTCATAATATGCAAGGTACACACAAGGAGGGAGAAATCTGGCAGCTGGAAATCTGGACCTGGAAAAGCTACATCAGGCCACCTATTCTGCACAACTCCAAACAAGCTGAAACTTTACGGAGATTTTTTATGGAATATTTGAAGAATATTGGAGCAAATAAGTACCAGAGAGGGCCCACCAGGTGGGCACAACCCACCTGGGCGCGCCAGGGAGCCCAGGCGCGCCCTGGTGGGTTGTGCTCACCCAGGCCCACCTCCGGTACCCATCTTCTGGTATATTAGTCATTTTGACCTAGAAAAAATAAGGAGAGGACTTTCGGGATGGAGCGCCGCCGTCTCGAGGCGGAACTTGGGCAGGAGCACTCTTGCCCTCCGACGGAGCGATTCTGCCGGGGGAACTTTCCTCCCGGAGGGGGAAATCAACATCATCATCACCAACATCTCTCCCATCTTGGGGAGGGCAATCTCCATCAACATCTTCAACAGCACCATCTCATCTCAAACCCTACTTCATCTCTTGTGTTTAATCTTGTTACCGAAACTATAGATTGGTGCTTGTGGGTGACTAGTAGTGTTGATTACATCTTGTAGTTGATTACTATATGGTTTATTTGGTGGAAGATTATATGTTCAGATCCAATATGCTATTTAATACCCCTCTGATCTTGAGCATGTTTATCACTTGTGAGTAGTTACTTTCGTTCTTGGGGTCACGGGAGAAATCATGTTGCAAGTAATCATGTGAACTTGATATGTGTTCGATATTTTGATAGTATGTATGTTGTGATTCCCTTAGTGGTGTCATGTGAACGTCGACTACATGACACTTCACCATATTTGGGCCTAAGGGAATGCATTGTGGAGTAGTAAGTAGATGATGGGTTGCGAGAGTGACAGAAGCTTAAACCCCAGTTTATGCGCTATTCTGTAAGGGACCGATTGGATCCAAAAGTTTAATGCTATGGTTAGAATTTATTCTTAATACTTTTGTCGTTGTTGTGGATGCTTGCGAGAGGGTTAATCATAAGTAGGAGGCTTGTTCAAGTAAGAACAGCACCTAAGCACCGGTCCACCCACATATCAAATTATCAAAGTAGCGAACACAAATCAAATCAACATGGCACTACTAGGAAAAGGGCAATAGCTGATATGGACATTAATGGCGCACCATGTATGTGGTGCGCCACTGCTATATAGCAGTGGCGCACCAGATACAGGTGCGCCATTAGTGTCCTCATTACTAATGGCGCACCAGACACACGGTGCGCCATTACTAGCAAATTTTATTTTTTTTATTTTTCCAAAACTATTAATGGCGCACCAGGGCACAGTGCGCCATTACTAGTTTCAACTATTAATGGCGCACCACACGCTCCGTGTGCCACTACTAACAATTATTTTTTATTTTTTTTTCAAAACTAGTAATGGTGCACCTGTGTGAAGTGCGCCATTACTAGTTCAAACTAGTAATGGTGCACCACAATCACGGTGCGCCACTACTAACAATTATATTTTTTTTTTTGCAAAACTAGTAATGGCGCACCCCTAACTGGTGCGCCATTAGTAACCAGGGTTACTAATGGCGCATTTTTAGGTGGTGCGCCATTAGTAACCTGAGACCAGCTAGATATTTTGGACAGCCACCTACCACACTCACTTTCCCCACTTCATTCTCTCCACCTCCTCCTCCAAGCTTGTCTCGGCTGCCTCCTCCTCCTCACCTCATTTGCACCATAGATTCACCCAAATTAAGTGGTTAAATTACCTTTTTTTGATAGGTAAGTAAGGGGAAAGCTTTCCTTAATATGTTGTAGATCTACTTTTTTCTCCCTCCAACAATGTGCACATGCACTTTTTATGGCCTAGATCTATGTATGTTTGTGGTGTTGCATATGTTTGTGGTGTTGCATATGTTTGTGTTTGCAGGTACTGGTATTTGAAATGTGATAGTTGCCAATATTTTGCCGGAATGTTGATTCATTTCCGTTTCGGCGAGAATTTGGCACTATCCATTCTTTTTTGTCCTATTTTTAGGCAAAGTCATGCCAAATTTTTTCTTGGTTCTAAAATATCGTTTTGCTCTACCCCGCAGGTGACCATGGTCCGCACGATGACCGAAGGCATCGTGAATAGGTTTTTGAGCTCCGCGAAGGCCGAGATGCTTCAAAAGAACGAGACGGAGATAAGATGTCCGTGTCGAAGATGCAAGCTGAAGAGCCTTATTACGGACCCAGATTCCGGACAGGTGCGGGGCCACCTGATCTTGCGTGGTTTCATGGATGGCTATCGGTGGCAAGGTGATGAAGATGACTATGAAGTCATCCATGGGGGCCGGGCAAGAAATGAGGAAGGGCAGCAAGACAACCGCGGCGGCGAGGGCGGGCGAGAAGATGAAGAATTTCCAGGACATGATCACGATGGTGATGCAGTACACAATCATCATGTAGAAGATGCCGGACATGATGATGAGGAAGATCAAGACGAAGGGCATGATCATGAAGATGAAGATGCCGGAGCAGACGACGATGGACCATCGATGGGCTGCGTGCAGGACCCTCATATTCAAGAGCTGCTTCTCAAGCAGACGGATAACGCAAGAGCTGCCGCCCGAGAGAAAGCCAAGCTGGATCAACTGGAGATAGATGCGGTTACTCCATTGTATGAAGGATGCAGGCCCGAGGATACCCGCCTGAAAGTAACGCTCATGGCTCTGGAGATGAAGGTAAAACACAAAATGACCGACGCATGCTTCGACGAGAACATGTCATTCTGGCACGAACGTCTTCCCAAGAGGAACAAGTGCCCGACCAGTTTCGAGGAGGCGAAGAAAATCGTGTGTCCTCTGGATTTACCGCACGTGAAATACCATTTGTGCATGAACGATTGCATCATTTATCGGGACGAGCACGCGGAGTCTACCATATGTCCGGTGTGCGGCGTCACTCGATACAAGAAGAGGAAGAAAGCTCCTCGAAAAGTGGTGTGGTACTTTCCGATCACTCCTCGTCTGCAGCAGTATTTCGCGGACCCTAAGGCAGCAAAGCTCCTACGTTGGCACGCGGATAGGGAGGAGAAGAAGCGAGAAGATGACAGAAATGATCCGGAGATAAATAAAAAAGACAAGATGCTGAGTCACCCTAAGGATGCGAGCCAGTGGCAAGCGTTGAACTTCGAATACCCAGATTTTGCGGACGATCCAAGGAACATCATGCTGGGCGTGAGCACCGATGGAGTCAATCCGTTTGGCAGCCAGAGAAGCACACATAGCACCTGGCCTGTGTTTGTGTGGATGTACAACCTTCCCCCCTGGAAGTGCATGAAGAGGAAGTACATTCATATGAGTATGCTAATTGAAGGGCCGAAACAACCAGGGAACGACATCAATCTGTATCTGGGGCTGCTGAAAGAGGAGCTAGACATGCTGTGGAAAACGCCAGCCAATACGTGGGACGCCGCAGAGAAAGAATATTTCCCTATGAGAGCCGCACTGCTCACGACGGTGCAAGACTATCTCGGTTACGGATATGTTGCGGGGCAGGTGGTCCACGGATTTCGTGCATGCGTCAGGTGCATGGATGACACAATGTATCGCCAGCTAGATAGAGATCCCGGGTCTTCGAAAACCGTGTTCATGGGACATCGAAGGTGGCTTCGCGATGATGACTCATGGAGAAAACGCAAGGATCTGTTCGATGGTGAAACCGAACCCCGAAGACGCCCGCGTACGAGGAGCGGCAAGGAAATAGACGAGCTGTTGAAAAATTGGAAAGAGTGCCCACCGCCGGGAAAGAAGCGAAAGGCGCCAGAGCCGCTGCTGAAGGTATGGAAAACGAGGTCGGTTTTTTGGGACTTGCCGTACTAGAAGATCCTCCGTGTGCCTCACAGCCTTGATGTCATGCATATCACGAAGAACGTGTGCGAGAGTCTGCTTGGTACCCTGCTCAACATGCCAGAGAGGACCAAAGATGGGTCGAAAGCAAGGGTAGACTTGAAATCAATGGGCATCAGGGAGGAGCTTCACGCTAATGATGATGAGGCGACGGACACGGAAAGTCATCGCAAAGGCAAAAAGGCCAAGAAGATCGGAAATGACTGCCCTCCCGCGTGCTTCACTCTAAGTCAGGAGGAGATCGAGCAGTTTTTCACCTGCCTCATAGGAGTAAAACTTCCTTATGGTTACACGGGGAAGATAAGCAGATACCTAGACTCAGCGAAGCAGAAGTTCAGCGGGATGAAGTCTCACGACTGTCACGTGCTGATGACGCAGATACTTCCAGTTGCAATCCGTGGGATCATGGACGCGCACGTCCGTGAAACGCTATTTGGCCTATGCAACTTTTTCGACGTCATCTCTCAAAAGTCGGTTGGCGTGAGGCAACTCAGAAGGCTACAGGAAGAGATCGTGGTGATACTATGCGAGCTTGAGATGTACTTCCCGCCCGCATTCTTCGATGTTATGGTGCATCTGCTGGTCCATATCGTGGAGGATATCATCCAACTCGGGCTGATGTTCCTGCACAGCATGATGCCGTTCGAAAGGATGAATGGTGTCATCAAAGGATACGTTCGCAACATGTCACGTCCAGAGGGAAGCATAGCCAGGGGCTTTCTGACCGAAGAGTGCATCTCCTACTGCACGAATTATCTAGGCATCGAGAACCCCGTTGGTCTGCCCGTCAACAGGCACCTCGGCAGGCTCGCTGGATGGGGTCACCGTGATGGTCGCCGCGAAATGCATGTCGACTTCGAGGGTCGACTCGCCGACTTTGAAAGAGCAAACCTAGTCGCACTACAACACATAGACGTGGTCGATCCTTGGGTGGTAGAGCACAAAACCTTTATTGAGAAGACGTACAATGACCGAGGCCAACAGAGGACGGACGGAGATATAATCAAAGAGCACAACTCATGTTTCACGCGTTGGTTCAAGGAGAAGCTTCTGTCGTACCCTTTACATGAGGATTCTTCCGCGGAAGAAAAACTCATATTCGCCTTGTCACAGGGCGCCGAGCACAACCTGATGACCTATGAGGCGTACGATATCAACGGCTACACATTCTACACCGAGGACAAGGACATGAAGAGCGATGGTTATCAGAACTCCGGGGTAACGATGGAATCCTACACCTGTAACGACAAGGACAGATACTACGGAAGGATCGAGGAGATCTGGGAGCTGAGCTACGCTGGAGAGAAGGTCCCGATGTTCCGTGTCAGATGGGCCAAGAACATCCTAAAAGAAGGCCGGTATTTCACCACCATGGTTATACCCGAAGCCAAATCCAAGACCGCGGGCGCAAACGTCACCGCGAAAAATGAGCCATGGGTACTGGCTTCCCAAGTAGACCAATGCTTCTTCATTACCGACCCGTCAAAGCCCAGTCGTGTTGTCGTGAGGAGAGGCAAAAGGAAGATCATCGGAATGGATGGAGTCGCCAATGAGCAAGACTTCGACAAGTACGGCGACCCGAAGATGGAACATGATGACGACGATGAAGTGCCATACACCACAAGAAGAAGCAGGACCACCCTACCTAAAGGACGTTCGTTCAACAGAAGAACTCCATTTGCGAAAAAGAAGGGCAAGAAGATTGTATTTAAATCGTAGTCTTCATTTCTCGATTGTATTTCGGCATATGGAAATGGGCGGCACTTTTTGAATTCATGAAAATATTTTGAAATCTGATGATATTTTTTCATATTCATAAATGTTTTCTAAAAAATTATTAGATGCAACTAAAAATCCAAAAAAAAATCAAATAACAAATTTGATGATATTTTTTCATATTCATATTTTTTCATAAATGTTTTGAAATCTGATGATATTTTTCCACATTCATAAATGTTTTCAAATTTGATCGTCATTTTCTAAAAAATTATTAGATGCAACTAAAAATCCAAAAAAAACAGTTAGTAATGGCGCACCAGGGGAGGGTGCGCCATTGCTATGAAGGTATTTATGGCGCACCCGAATGAGGTGCGCCATTGATATACAAATTTTTATTTATATTTATTCTTGTATTTTATTTTTCAGTGTTCCTTTTCCTGCTTAAATTTCATGGGCACTTTTTGAATTCATGAATACTTTTTCAAATTTGATGATATTTTTTCATATTCATAAATGTTTTACCAATTCACAAATGAATGCAACTAAAAAGCCAAAAAAAATTTACTAATGGCGCACCGCTAGGTGGTGCGCCATTGCTATCCAAAAAAAAGTTACTTATGGCGCACCGCTAGGTGGTGCGCCATTGCTATCCCTCCCCCCACTAAAATCCCCAATCCCCGATCCCCAATCTCACATCTCTCTTAGCCCCGACCCACTGCGCCGCCGCCCCTACATGCGCCGCCACCCCCGCGCCCCCGCCGCCTCCCTCTCCCCATCCTTCCCTTCCTCCCCCTCCGACCCACTGCGCCGCCGCCCCTACGTGCCTCAGCGTCGATAAACCCTAAATTATGAAAACTTAACTTAGCATTTAGGGTGCCTCAGCGTCGACAAACTCTAAATGATAAAACCTTGGCTTTTAGGGTGCCTCGGTGTCGATAAAAACCTAAATGATGAAAGCTTAGACTTTTAGGGTGCCTCGGCGTCGACAAACCCTAAATGATAAAAGCTTAGCTTTTAGGATGCCTCGGTGTCGACAAACCCTAAATGATGAGACCATGATCTTGTTCCTTGACAATAACCAACTTTTTGACCAAACTTTTTTCCTATTTAGAGCGAAACATGGCCCACAACGATGAGGCCGGCGGTTCGGGCAAGGCATTCTGGGAGCTGTCCCAGGAGATGGACGAAGAACCTCACCGCTATGAGGACGCCGCGGAAGACACCGATCCCGACTACACAACCCCTAGTGGCGTCGGGGATGACACCACTGATGGTGCCGCCGAGGATGACACCACTGATGATGGCGGCGCACGCACAGATGGCAGCCAACCGAAGAGGCAACGGAAGGACCGGCGCCCGAACGTGCTCGGCACCGTCAAGGAGGAATTTACTGAAGTGTCCTCCGAGGGGCATCCAATGGCGCCCAAAGAAATAGTCAAGGGGTACGCGGGACAGCTCGGGTGCATTCTCCGGAGCACTGTCTCGATCAACACCGAGAACCTAAGGCATCGTGACCGAGGGAATTTGCGCAACCTCCTCTTCATGAAGCTGCACGAACGATACAAGTTCCCCGGTGACTTCGCAAACACACGCCTCTCAGGGAATAAAGTGAACAGTGCCACCCTCACGA
This sequence comes from Thinopyrum elongatum, assembly GCA_011799875.1. Lineage (NCBI taxonomy): Eukaryota > Viridiplantae > Streptophyta > Magnoliopsida > Poales > Poaceae > Thinopyrum > Thinopyrum elongatum. The sequence goes on along the minus strand of CM022302.1, from coordinate 116,482,410 downwards.
AGATGAGCAAGGCCCTGGCTACTTGGAGAGGCGCGGTGAAGAGCATGATTGAAAAAGGTGATAGTTATGAGAAGATCAAGGAGAAAAATCCTTCGATCAGCGAAGATGACTACCGGGAGTTCAAGATCAAGTGCGAGAGCAACGCATCCGAGGAATCAAGTCAGTGGGGGAAAGATATGCGGGACTTGAACTTAGGGGTCCACAAACTCGGTCCCGACGGTTACAGAGTGGTGGAACCTATATGGGACAAGGAGGACGCGGAGCGTGCCGAGCAAGGCCTACCGCCCCGCTTCGAGAAATACCATGACAAGCAGACCAGGAACTATGTCAGGGCCCGGTACAAGATTGACCCGGTAACCAAGGAGCTTACCACGGATCCGAAGACCAAGGCACTTGAGCGTGTTCTAGTAAGGAATACACCCCCGCGTAATTAGCTCCGTATGGTTGCATTCTAATTAATGAAGCCAAATTTCTAAATGGTTCATGTTCCTTCCGCAGGACACTGAAAGCAGTAGCGCGGGGTCGTCTCAGAGCTCCCCTTTCGACACCCCTTTAAATAGGGCGTTGAACATAATGAAAAACAAGGATAAGCTCAGTAAGCCGTCGTCAGCTGGTCATGTGGCCGGCAAAGGCTTGTCCACGAAATGGTCGGAATACTATACCGCTGGGCGAAAGGAGAGAAAGACCAGCTCGGAAAGCCAGCAGCGCGAGGTTCAACAACTCAAGGCACAAGTGGCGCGGATTCCGGAGATGGTCGAAGAGCAAGTGCGAGACCAACTGGGAGCGATGATCAGCGCCATTATACCTACCTTGGTTTTTGGGCTGCAGGCATGGGTGGCGGGCGGCCAACAGGGGCCGCCCCCGATTCCCAGCTTCACGAGCAGCAACTCGCGCAACGCGCCGGCGGCGCCATTGGTGTCTCCGGCGGAGGCGGCATTGGTGTCTCCCGCGGCGGCGCCATTGGTGTCTCCGGCGGAGGCGGCATTGGTGTCTCCCGCGGTGGCGCCGGCATTGCAGCTTAATGCACCCGGGTGTGGGAAGAATACGCCGGCCGGCACCTCGGCAGCAAGCGGCCCCTCCGTCAATTGCACGCCCGCCGTTGGCGGTGCCTCGACATTAGCCGAGCTCGACGCCATCACGGTAACTAATTAAGCCTCTCGGCCGATGACTTCATCTCCTTGCCTTTGACTGGGCATCCCTGACACCCTACATGTTTTCGCAGGGCGCCGCCAACGTTCCGTGAACTCTCCTGCACTTCGTGAACGACGAGTTGGTCGATGTCGCTAAGGGCAGAATCGTTCAACCGGGCAGCCGCGTGTTCCACGGTAATCAGATGCCACCCACCGTTTATAGGGTTCAACTGGTTTGGGTGCTGCCGGGCTTCGACGACATATTACCTCCGTATCGACCCCATGGGGCCGACGAAGATGATGTGATGACCCTCAGCGCCTGCATAAGCTGGCCCATGCTTTGGCCGAAGAGCCAGATTCGTTTGGGGGCGGGGGACACCACCCCACAAACAACACCGCCAGTCGTGCCGGTGCCAAGCCATGGCAAGACCCCCGCAACGCTACCAGACATGCCGGACATGCATATGGCACAGGATCCGGACATGCATATGGCACAGGATTCGGACGACGATGATGACGACGACGACGGTACATTTACCAACGTCGATAAGTACTTCAATGAACATGGGTACGGTGACGAATTCTTGGGGCCTCCTTCTCAAGAACCCAACCCTGCAAAATACGATCTAGCTGGTACCACGGAGAAACCCAATTGCAACAGGCGTCGTCTGGCGTTCAGTTCTCAGGCGACGCCTCCAGCTGCCGCCTTCACCGAGCCTCAGATAGCCGAGGTGCGAAATATTATCAGCCCCAACACACTCAAGAAGGCGGTCTCTGAGCAGAACTCGATCCCATTACAGCAGAAGAAGAAGGGACGGAAAAGAAAGAGTAACAAGGGTGCGAGCCAGCCGGCACCGAGTACGATCCGTGCTCAGGACGGGCCACCTTCACCTAAGGATATCTCGAGGAGGGTGCATGTGGCGGGTAGGCCGATGCTACCGACTAATCTGCTCAATGCTGCAACCGGTGCTATGCGGAGTCTGCATGACAGTGTTCTTTCTTTGGAGAAGCGGCGTCTCCGAGAGAATGATGTGGCATACCCGGTTTTCGTGGCCAAGGTGCCAGAGGGCAAGGGCTTTGTGGATAGCGCCATCGGGGGTATGATCGTCCTGCGGTTTGATGACATCTTCGCTATGTTTAACCTTCATCCGCTGCACTACACCTTCGTTCGGCTATTTTCGCTGAGTATGGAGATGCGGATCATTAGAGACAAGACCCCGGACATCGTGATAGTCGACCCCTTCTACATGCGTGCCAAGATCTTGGGCAGCACTGGGGACCGGCAAGTCGCGAGTTCATACCTCGAAGGCGTCATTCTGGCAAACCCAGATAAGGATAACTTCCTCGTGCCTTACTTTCCCGAGTAAGTCATCCCCTCACCGCCCCGTAACATATGATTTCTTAGATTTCGATCGTTCTTTTTTTTTCTAACATTCCGTGTTTTGTGCAGTGACACACATTGCACACTCATCCTCTTAAGCCCGAAATATTCCATGGCCACGTATTTCGACTCGGACCGTCAGTCGAAGAAAGACTACACAAATATCAAGAAAGTTCTTGATGATGTTCTCCCCGGCTACGCCAGATCTGGAGGCACCTTCAGCAGGGCAATTCGTAGGTACAGCAAGCACGTGTTCACCCACAATACGACATTCCCCTGCGTCAAGCAGCCGCCTGGCGGTCAGAAGGATGCCTACTATGCCCTCCATCACATGCGGGCGATCGTACGGGACCATGATCACCTTCTGCTACCAAATAATCTCAAAGATTGGGCCACACGCTTGTCGGCAATCCAGAACGCGGACATCAGACAAGAATTCTTTCGCATCCAGTCGGAGTTTGTGGAAATCATCCATCAAGATGTCCTTCGTACCTCGGGGCAGTTCTACCTCAGATATCAACCGTCCAACAGTGAGATAGAAACAACGCTACAAATGCAGGCTGACAACGCCCGTGATTTCATGACCATCACGACAGACGGCGGCTTCATCCACGCTCAGGTCCCTGAGTCGAGTCGAAAGTAGTGATGCTATGTAGTTCTGAAATATCGATTAGCTCATGTTGTAATTAAACTTTAATGAACTTGTATGTCTCTTTGGTTTGGACAGTCGTTCAACTTATATGTAATCGATGCTATTTATTAGTAGGACCATGAATCATGCTATTAATGTCTTGCTTTTCTCTTCCGATCCTTTTGTTGCATACTTATATATTGCTTATGTATTGTCTGTGAATTGCTACTAACGTTTTGTTTGGCTAGTGCATAGAGATGCCGTCGTATGTCGTGTACAAGGGTAAGGTTCCCGGAGTCTACGACGACTGGGAGGAGTGTCAGAGACAGGTTCACCGTTTCAGCGGTAACAGTTACAAAGGGTACACCACTAGGGCGGAGGCAGAAGCTAGATACGCGCGCTATCTAGCGGGAGAGAGGAGGGAGCGGAGGAGGAACCGGATGAAGACCAGTTTCATCGCGATGATGCTCATCGTGATGACCGCAGCTCTCTTCTATGTGATGGTAGTTTAGATGATCGATATCGACTTGTAATGTGAAGACAAACTCGCTACTCGCGGTCTCGAGACTTGTAATGTTCTAACTTTGTTCGGTCTTTTGAATTCGGAGACTAGCTAATATGATGAATTGTATTCGGAGACTAATCTTCTATTGTATTCGATGAATCTGCTGTTTATATGTTTTGCTGTCTATATTCTGTGCAGTAATATATTTTGTAATCTGTGCAAATATCAGAAAAGAAAAAAAATATTCCTAATATTCATACTAGTGGCGCACCATACAGCACATTAGTGGCGCACTGCTATAAAAAATACTAGTGGCGCATTATCTGTTAGTGCGCCATTAGTAACCCAGAGCACAAGGTAAATATGGCCCCCTGGGAGGCGTACTAATGGCGCACCGTGTGACTTACTAATGGCGCACTGCCTGGTGCGCCACTATAGTCTGGTATACTAATGGCGCACCAGGGGTGCGCCATTAGTATATGTTACTAGTGGCGTGATGATAGTGGCGCACCTGTAGTGCGCCATTAATGGCCAAAACAGGTGCGCCACTAATAAGCCTTTTCCTAGTAGTGTGGTGAAAGTGACTAGATGAAATTCCCGTGTACCCTCAAGAACGTTTTGCTTATTATAAGAGACTATTTTGGCCTGTCCTTTGCCTCAAAAGGATTGGGCTACCTTGCAGCACTTTTGTTACTACTATCGTTACTTGCTTGTTACAAATTATCTTGCTATCAAACTACTCTGTTACTTACAATTTCAGCACTTGCAGATATTACCTTGCTGAAAACCATTTGTCATTTCCTTCTGCTCCTCGTTGGATTCAACACTCTTACTTATCGAAAAGAGCTACAATTGATCCCCTATACTTGTGGGTCATCAAGGCTATTTTCTGGCACCGTTGCCGGGGAGTGAAGCGCCTTTGGTAAGTGGAATTTGGTAAGGAAACATTTATATAGTGTGCTCAAATTTATTGTCACTTGTTACTATGGAAAACAATCCTTTGAGGGGTTTGTTCGGGGTATCTTCACCTCGACCGGAACCACAATTAGCTACCCCTCAACCTACTGCACCTACTGAAAATATTGAATATGAAATTCCTTCGGGTATGATAGAACAACTGCTAGCTAATCCTTATGCAGGAGATGGAACCGAACATCCTGATATGCACTTGATATATGTGGAACAAATTTGTGGATTGTTTAAGCTTGCAGGTTTACCCGGAGACGAAGTTATGAAAAAGGTTTTCCCTTTATCTTTGAAGGGAAAATCATTGGCATGGTATAGGCTATGCGATGATATTGGATCTTGGAATTGGAATCGATTGAAATTGGAGTTCCACCAAAAATTTTATCCTATGCATCTAGTTCATCGTGATCGGAATTATATATATAATTTTTGGCCTCGTGAAGGAGAAAGTATTGCTCTAGCTTGGGGGAGGCTTAAGTCAATGTTATATTCATGCCCCAACCATGAGCTCTCAAGAGAAATTATTATCCAGAACTTTTATGCTCGGCTTTCTCGTGATGATCAAACCATGCTTGATACTTCTTATACTGGTTCTTTTATGAAGAAGACTATTGAATTCGGGTGGGGTCTTTTGGAAAGAATTAAATGCAACTCTGAAGATTGGGAACTCAAGGAAGGTAAAGAGTCAGGTATTAGGCTTAAGTATGATTGTGTTAAATCTTTTATGAATACCGATGCTTTCCAAAAGTTTAGCACTAAATATGGACTTGACTCTGAGATAGTAGCCTCCTTTTGTGAATCATTTGCTACTCATGTTGATCTCCCTAAGGAGAAGTGGTTCAAATATCACCCACCTATTAAAGAAGAAGTGAAAGAACCGGTACCAATTAAAGAGGAAACCATAATTTATAATGTTGATCCAGTTGTTCCTACTGCTTATATTGAGAAACCACCTTTCCCTGCTAAGATAAAGGAACATGCTAAAGTTTCAACTGTGGTTAACAAAAGTTATATTAGAACACCTAAACCTGATGAACAAATTAAAGTAGAACCTAGTGTTGCTATGATTAAGGATCTCCTGGAAGAAAACATAGATGGGCATGTTATTTACTTCTGTGAAGAAGCTGCTAGAATTGCCAAACCCGATAAAAAGGATAATCATAGACCTGTTGTTGGCATGCCTGTTGTCTCAGTTAAAATAGGAGATCACTGCTATCATGGTCTTTGTGACATAGGTGCTAGTGTGAGTGATATTCCTTATTCCTTATATCAAGAAATTATGAATGACATAGCACCCGCAGAAATAGAAGACATAGATGTTACTATTAAACTTGCTAATAGAGACACTATATCACCAATTGGGATTGTTAGAGATGTTGAAGTCTTGTGTGGGAAAATAAAATACCCTACTGATTTCCTTGTTCTTGGTTCCCCACAAGATGACTTTTGTCCCATTATCTTTGGTAGACCTTTCTTGAACACCGTTAATGCTAAAATAGATTGTGAAAAACAAATTGTCGGTGTTAGCTTTGGTGATGAGTCTCATGAGTTTAATTTTTCCAAGTTTAGTAGAAAGCTTCATGAAAAAGAATTGCCTAGTAAGGATGAAATAATTGGTCTTTCTTCTATTGTTGTGCCTCCTACTGATCCTTTAGAACAATATTTGCTAGACCATGAAAATGATTTACATATGCATGAGAGAAATGAAATAGATAAGATTTTCTTTGAACAACGTCCTTTGCTTAAACACAATTTGCCTATTGAAACTCTAGGAGGTCCTCCTCCACCTAAAGGTGATCCTGTATTTGAATTAAAACAATTGCCAGACACTTTGAAATATGCTTATCTTGATGAAAAGAAGATATATCCTGTTATTATTAGTGCTAACCTTTCAGAACATGAAGAAGAAAGATTATTGGAAGTTCTAAGGAAGCACCGAGCTACTATTGGGTATACTCTTGACGATTTAAAGGGCATTAATCCCACTCTATGTCAGCACAAGATTAATATGGAACCTGATGCTAAACCGTTGTTGATCACCAACGTCGGTTAAATCCAAAAATGAAGGAAGTGGTAAGAATGGAAATCTTAAAACTTCTGGAAGCAAGTATAATCTATCCTATAGCTGATAGTAGATGGGTAAGTCCTGTTCATTGTGTTCCTAAGAAAGGAGGTATTACTGTTCTTCCTAATGATAAGAATGAACTTATTCCACAAAGAATTGTTACAGGTTATAGAATGGTAATTGATTTCAGAAAATTAAATAAAGCAACTAGAAAAGATCATTACCCTCTGCCTTTTATTGATCAAATGCTAGAAAGATTATCTAAGCACACACACTTTTGCTTTCTTGATGGATATTCTGATTTTTCACAAATACCTGTTTCTCAACCTGATCAAGAAAAGACGACTTTCACTTGTCCCTTTGGAACTTATGCTTATAGACGTATGCCTTTCGGTTTATGCAATGCACCTGCTACCTTTCAAAGATGTATGACTGCTATATTCTCTAACTTTTGTGAAAAGATTGTTGAGGTTTTCATGGATGACTTCTCTGTTTATGGGAAGTCTTTTGATGATTGTTTAAGCAATCTTGATCGAGTTTTGCAGAGATGCGAGCAAACAAATCTTGTCTTGAATTGGGAGAAGTGCCACTTTATGGTTAATGAAGGTATTGTTTTGGGCCATAAAATTTCTGAAAGAGGTATTGAAGTGGACAAAGCTAAGGTTGATGCAATTGAGAAAATGTCATGTCCTAAAGATATCAAAGGTATTCGTAGTTTCCTAGGTCATGCTGGTTTCTATAGGAGATTTATCAAAGACTTTTCTAAAATTTCTAGGCCTCTTACAAATCTTTTGCAAAAGGATGTTCCTTTCATTTTTGATGATGATTGTTTAGAAGCCTTCGAAACACTCAAGAGAGCCTTAATTTCTGCACCTATTGTTCAACCACCTGATTGGAACTTGCCTTTTGAAATTATGTGTGATGCTAGTGATTATGCTGTTGGTGCTGTTCTAGGACAAAGAGTTGATAAGAAATTAAATGTTATTCATTATGCCAGTAAAACTCTAGACAGTGCACAACGGAATTATGCAACTACTGAAAAAGAATTTCTAGCAGTGGTGTTTGCTTGTGATAAATTTAGATCTTACATTGTTGACTCTAAAGTTATCGTTCACACCGACCATGCTGCTATTAAATATCTTATGGAAAAGAAAGATGCTAAACCTAGACTTATTCGATGGGTTCTCTTGCTACAAGAATTTGATTTACATATCACTGATAGGAAAGGAGCTGAGAACCCCGTAGCTGATAACTTGTCTAGGCTTGAAAATGTGCTTGATGACCCACTACCTATTGATGATAGTTTTCTTGATGAGCAGTTAGCTGCAATAAATGTTTCTAATAACACTCCTTGGTATGCTGACTATGCTAATTACATTGTTGCTAAATATTTACCACCTAGCTTTACATACCAACAAAAGAAAAAAAATCTTCTATGACTTAAGACATTACTTTTGGGATGACCCACATCTTTATAAAGAAGGAGTAGATGGTATTATTAGATGTTGTGTACCTGAGCATGAACAGGGACAAATCCTATGGAAATGTCACTCCAAAGCTTATGGAGGGCATCATGCTGGAGACAGAACTGCTCACAAGGTATTGCAATCTGGATTTTATTGGCCTACTCTCTTCAAGGATGCCTGTAAGTTTGTCTTATCTTGTGATGAATGTCAAAGAATAGGTAATATCGGTAAGCGTCAAGAAATGCCTATGAATTATTCACTTGCTGTTGAACCATTTGATGTTTGGGGATTTGATTACATGGGACCTTTTCCTTCCTCTAATGGGTATACACATATTTTGGTTTCTCTTGATTATGTTACTAAATGGGTAGAAGCTATTCCAACCAGTAGTGCTGATCACAACACCTCTATTAAAATGCTTAAGGAAGTTATTTTCCCAAGGTTTGGAGTCCCTAGATATTTAATGACTGATGGTGGTTCACACTTTATTCATTGTGCTTTCCGTAAAATGCTTGCCAAGTATGATGTTAACCATAGAATTGCATCACCCTATCATCCTCAGTCCAGTGGTCAAGTTGAACTTAGCAATAGAGAAATAAAATTAATTTTGCAAAATACTGTCAATAGGTCCCGGAAGAATTGGTCTAAGATATTAGATGATGCACTTTGGGCTTATAGAACAGCATATAAAAATCCTATGGGTATGTCTCCTTATAAAATGGTCTATGAAACAGCTTGTCATTTGCCTCTTGAGTTAGAACATAAAGCATATTGGGCAGTCAAAGAACTCAATTATGATTTCAAACTTGCCGGTGAAAAGAGGTTATTTGATATTAGCTCATTAGATGAATGGAGAACCCAAGCTTATGAAAATGCTAAATTGTTTAAAGAAAAAGTTAAAAGATGGCATGATAAAAGAATCCAAAAGCGTGAGTTCAAAGTCAGAGAATATGTTCTTTTGTACAACTCACGTTTCAGGTTCTTCGCAGGAAAACTCCTCTCCAAATGGGAAGGGCCCTATGTTATCGAGGAGGTTTATCGGTCTGGAGCTATCAAAATAAATAATGCCGAAGGTACTAACCCGAAGGTCGTTAATGGGCAACGAATAAAACATTATATCTCAGGTACGCCCATTGATGTTGAAAGTAATATTATCCAAACATTGACACTGGAAGAACACATAAAAGAGTCCTTCCGGAACACTCCAGAATCATGAAAATAAGGAGGTACGTGATACGGTAAGTAAACAGACTCCGAAAAATCCGCAAAAATATTTTTTGTCAGTTTTGGAATATTTAGAAAATTAGGAAAATAAGAAACTTCCACGAAGCGTACCCTGGTGGGCACAAGACACCAAGGCGCGCCTGGCTTGCCAGGCGTGCCCAGGTGGGTTGTGCCCACCTGGGGCACCTTCCGGACTCCATTTTTCTACAGTTTCCTTGTTTCACAAGATAAAAAATCTTTATATACCCCCCAAACCTATTGACCACCGTATCGTAGAGAAATCTTCTGTTTTCTTTTCCTTGCTATTTTCTATCAGATCCCATCTACCATGGCCGCTTCAAGCTCCTCCAAGGACAAGTTCTTCAAGAACGTCATCAACCCATATTTGCGGGAGGTGGTGCAGCACCCTCAGGCCATCCAGATGCATGAGGGGGTGCTGCACATCCGCGATGTGCAAGGACCCAAGGGGACGGGAACCGTGGAGGCCAGGCTTGAAGCTATGGAGCAGGAAGTCTTCCAGTGCATGGGGATGGTGGAACATGGACTCAACGCCAATCACCTCATGATTATGGACCTTACTCGTGATCTCAAGGTGGATGGCAAGCCCATGAAGGACATCGTCTTCACCCTCAACGAGCAAATCAACTTCCTCCAAAGCCAGATCTATGATCTTCAAAACCAAGTCTTTGAATATGAGGCGAGGTTTAAAGGTATGAGTTTGGCTGCCAGTTGCAGGACCCGTGAGACTTGTTCTTCCTCTTACGATAATGGACCTCTGCCATGGAAACCCGAGGACAAGATCGCATCTACTTCATCACCCCCACCTTCTTCTTCATCACCAAAAGAAAATTAAGTATCAGGTATGGGCACTCCCCTTGGCTTCCGCCAAGCTTGGGGGAGGTGCCCTGGTATCGTATCATCCCCACTATCTTTTTTCCTTTACTTATTTTAGTTCGATCTTTTGCTTTAGATGAATAAAAGTTTATTTCGATCCTTTCTTTTCGAGAGCTTGCTTAGTGGTCAATCCTTGTAATTGTGTGCAAAATCTATAATAAAGTTTAGTTTGAGTTTTTGCTTTCTTACTTTCATGTTGCAATAAAAAAAGGGTGGAAGGAAATAAAAGAAAAAGATCATATGCTAATCTTATGGTAGGTGATGGCACCACATAAGGAAAAGTATGAGTAGAAAATTTTATTAGAGATTGACAAACATAGCATTGGTCAATGATGCAACTCATGAAAGAATTAATAAGGGAAGAGAAGATTCACATATAAATACACTATCCTAGAAATATTTTGTGATTGTGAGCCCCCATCAAATTATTATATGCCAAAATTGTTGACGTTGGACAAGGAAGACAATGTAATGATTTATGCTTGTCCATATTCACATAGAAGTTATATTGTCATAGATCCTTCAACATGTGGTGCTTGCCCCCTATCTTTGCTAGCCAAAAATTTCGCACTAAGTAGAGATACTACTTGTGCATCCAAAACCCTTAAACCCAAATTTTATTTTTAAGTGTCCACCATACCTACCTAGGGATTGAGCAAGATCCTTCAAGTAAGTTGTCATCGGTGCAATAAGGCAATAAAAATTGCTTCTAAAAGTGTGAGATCATTTAGTGTAAAGGAAAATTGAGTGTTGTACGAACTTGTGATGGTGAAGAATAAAAGCGACAGACTGCATAATAAAGGTTGCCATCACAAGGGGCAATACAACGTGACGTTCTTTTGCACTAAGGGGTTGAGCATACAAACAAATAAGCGCATGGCAACCTATGTTTCCCTCTGCGAAGGGCCTATCTTTTACTTTTATGAAAAGAGTCAAAGTTCTTCTCTCTTTTCCTTTTATTTTTATCCTTTGGCAAGCATCATGTGGTGAGGAAAGATCTAGGCACATATGTCCAGTTGAATATGGGTGGCATGAGTTATTATTCTTGACATCGCCCTTGAGGTGAACATGTTGGGAGGCGAAACTATAAGCCCCTATCTTTCTATGTGTCTGGCTGAAACGTTTTGCTCATGTGTATGCGGTGAGTGTTAGCAATTATAGAAGACTATATGATGGTTGAGTATGTGGACTTGCCTAAAGGCTCCGATACATGACCCTTCCTTAAAAGATGATGAATTGTAGTTGCAAAGTTGACTGAGAACATAGGTTGTTGGTTTCTAATAGAGTTTATGCTTTATACTTCAATTGTGTGATGAACTGCCACTTATTCATGAGAAGTTTATGATAAAAGTTCTTTGATAAAAGTCTTTTGTTTAAATTTGTTGCTATTATAATAATCTACATGATGCTTCTATCTCTGTATTTTGTTTTTATCGACACCTCTCTCTCTAAGCATGTGGACATGTTTTTCGATTTCGGTTTTTGCTTGAGGACAAGCGAGGTCTAAGCTTGGGGGAGTTGATACGTCCATTTTGCATCATGTTTTCCTACTGTTATTTATGATGTTTTTATGCATAATAATGCATTTTGGAGTAATTCTAATGCCTTTTCTCTCATAATATGCAAGGTACACACAAAGAGGGAGAATTCTGGTAGCTGGAAATCTGGACCTGGAAAAGCTACATCAGGCCACCTATTCTGCACAACTCCAAACAAGCTAAAACTTTACGGAGATTTTTTATGGAATATTTGAAGAATATTGGAGCAAATAAGTACCAGAGGGGGCCCACCAAGTGGGCACAACCCACCTGGGCGCGCCAGGGAGCCCAGGCACGCCCTGGTGGGTTGTGCTCATCCAGGCCCACCTCCGGTGCCCATCTTCTGGTATATAAGTCATTTTGACCTAGAAAAAATAAGGAGAGGACTTTCAGGATGGAGCGCCGCCCTCTCGAGGCGGAACTTGGGCAGGAGCACTTTTGCCCTCCGGCGGAGCAATTCTGCCGGGGGAACTTCCCTCCCGGAGGGGGAAATCATCGTCATCGTCATCATCATCACCAACAACTCCCCCATCTTGGGGAGGGCAATCTCCATCAATATCTTCAACAGCACCATCTCATCTCAAACCCTAGTTCATCTCTTGTGTTCAATCTTGTTACCGGAACTATAGATTGGTGCTTGTGGGTGACTAGTAGTGTTGATTACATCTTGTAGTTGATTACTATATGGTTTATTTGGTGGAAGATTATATGTTCAGATCCAATATGCTATTTAATACCCTCTGATCTTGAGCATGTTTATCACTTGTGAGTAGTTACTTTTGTTCTTGAGGTCACGGGAGAAATCATGTTGCAAGTAATCATGTGAACTTGATATGTGTTCGATATTTTGATAGTATGTATGTTGTGATTCCCTTAGTGGTGTCATATGAGCGTCGACTACATGACACTTCACCATATTTGGGCCTAAGGGAATGCATTGTGGATTAGTAAGTAGATGATGGGTTGCGAGAGTGACAGAAGCTTAAACCCCAGTTTATGCACTATTCCGTAAGGGGCCGATTGGATCCAAAAGTTTAATGCTATGGTTAGAATTTATTCTTAATACTTTTCTCGTAGTTGCGGATGCTTGCGAGAGGGTTAATAATAAGTAGGAGGCTTGTTCAAGTAAGAACAGCACCTAAGCACCGGTCCACCCACATATCAAATTATCAAAGTAGCGAACACAAATCAAATCAACATGGTGAAAGTGACTAGATGAAATTCCCGTGTACCCTCAAGAACGCTTTGCTTATTATAAGAGACTGTTTTGGCCTGTCCTTTGCCTCAAAAGGATTGGGCTACCTTGCTGCACTTTTGTTACTACTATCGTTACTTACTCGTTACAAATTATCTTTCTATCAAACTACTCTGTTACTTACAATTTCAGCACTTGCAGACATTACCTTGCTGAAAACCATTTGTCATTTCCTTCTGCTCCTTGTTGGGTTCGACACTCTTACTTATCGAAAAGAGCTACAATTGATCCCCTATACTTGTGGGTCATCATTTACCCACCGTATGCTATTTTCTCGAGAGAAGCCACTAGTGAAATCTACGGCCCCCGGGTCTATTTTTTATCATATTGCTTTCCGATCTATTTTTCCACCGCATTTATTTTCAGATCTATTATTCCAAAAAACCCAAAAATATCTTGCTGCACTTTTTCTGTTCTTTGTGTGCAGGTATTGTTTACATAGTGTTGCTTTGTTCTCCTACTGGATTGATACCTTGGTTTCATAAATGAGGGAAATACCTACCATAGTTTTACGTACTGCATCATCCCTTCCTCTTTGGGGAAATACCGACGCAGTCTCAAGCCGCATCAAAAGGAATTTCTGGCGCCATTGCCGAGGAGACATCATCAATATCTATCAGGTTCCTAATCACAAATCTCATCTCCTTGCAATTTACATTATTTGCCATTTGCCTCTCATTTTCATCTCCCCCACTTCATAAAAAATTGCTGTTTTATTCGCCTTCTTTTTCGTTCGCCTTTTTCTTGTCAGATCTCTTATTTTGTTTGCCTACCTTCTCGCTATGACTAGCGTGACTATCCCTCCTTTGTCACCGGATTTTGAAGTTCTATACTTCAAACAGAAACAAGGAGAAAATTTGAAAGATGTTTGGTATAGATTAATGGAATCCTACTGCATTAGCAATTTAAAGGGATATGCCCAAATTTTGCTTCGCAATTTTTATATAGGTTTAGCCTTGCATCACAGACAACTCTTGGATTTTTCCGCAAAAGGGACTTTTATCGATCTTGATGCTAATGCTGCTTATGAAGTTTTAGAGGGAATATTGAGGATTCCACCACAGAAAAAGGGGTTTACTTTCACACAAGAAGGGGTTCAAATTTTAGACAAATTGGGTGATTTACATAAACATTTGGTCGAGCTGCAAAAATATAATGAACCTCTCAAACATATTAGTGGAAATCTCAATCGAATGAATACTTTCATTACTCTTTGCAATAAGCATTTGGATATTTTAGATCTCAAGATGGTCTATTTTCTTGAGAACTTGGGGAAGTGTAAAGAGCCTCCCGGGTTTGAGAAATCCCTTACTAAGGTAGCAAAAACTAAAGATGACAATACTTGAATCTATGAATTATGCCTAGCTAGGGGCATAAAACGATATCGCTTGTTGGGAGGCAACCCAATGAATAAAATTTATTTTTGCCTTTTTCTTTCTATTCTTGAGTGTTTGCACAATTATGCTACTGTTATGATTGTGTTTTTATCTTTTAATAAGTGTTTGTGCCAAGTAAAGCCTTTGGGATCATGTTGGGTGATAGTTGTTTTGATCTTGTTGAAAAACAGAAACTTTTGCATCCAGTAGCAGAATTTTTTAAATTCACAGAAGCGACAAAAAATTCTGAATTTTTTACACAAGATTGATATACAGTTTGCCTAAGCTATCTAAATGCTTCAGAATTTTTGGAGTTAAATAAGTATGAGTAAAATTCATGTCTTTATGAACTTTTCTATTTTTGACAGATTCTGTTTTCGTTGCATTGTGTGCTTATTTTGATGAATCTATGGACTATATTGGAGGGTATAAGCCATAGTAAAGTTGGGATACAGTAGATATGATGCAATAATAAAATTTGAATGGGTTTGCAACAGTACTTAGAGTAAAGATTGGTTTTATTATACTAACGGATCTCACGAAGGTTTTGTTAAGTTTTGTGTGATTGAAGTTTTCAAGTTTTGGGTGAGATCACGATGGATGAAGGAATAAGGAGTAAAAAGAGCCTAAGCTTGGGGATTCCCATGGCACCCCAAGCTAATATTCAAGGAGAAACATGCAACTAAGCTTGGGGATGCCCCGGTAGGCATCCCCTCTTTCTTCTAACGACCATCGGTATTTTACTTGGAGCTATATTTTTATTCGTCACATATCATGAGTTTTGCTTGGAGTGTCTTGTATTATATGAGTCTTTGCTTTTTTTTTCTTTTTAGTTTGTCACAAGTATCCTTGCTGGACACACTTATTTGAGAGAGCCAAAATTATGCTATGATTTGTTAGAATTGCTCTATGTGCTTCACTTAAATTTTTTGAGCTATGGAATTGCTCTAGTGCTTCACTTATATCTTTTTGAGAACTGTGTGCTTTAACATTTTTGAAGAAATACTCTCATGCTTCACTTAGATTTATTTGGGAGTTAGTAAATTTTTGAAGAAATTCTCTCATGCTTCACTTATATTATTTTGAGAGATGAAATTTTTATGCTCATGTTCTTCACTTAAATTTATTTGAGCTTGTCAAAAGCAATGGCAATATATGAAACTAGTCCCAAAGTGATAGATATTCAAGAGGGATATAATAAAAACTTTCATGAAGATCATTGGACAAAATAAACTTGATTCATTGTAATAGTTTTGAGACATGATGATAGTAATGTGTGAGTCATGTTGGTGAGTAATTATGCTTTAGTAAGAATATTGGTGTTAAGGTTTGTGATTCCCTATGCAAGCACGAAAGTCAATAGTTATGCAATGAAATTACATCCTACTTATGGTGCATTCTTCAGTGTTAGTTATGCTTAATGCTTATTTATGAGATTTTTTGTTTCTTGGTTGGTTGCTTCTCAATCCTTTTGCTAGCCTCCACTTGTACTAAGTAGAAATACTACTTGTGCATCCAACATCCTTAAAACTAGTTTTGCCATATGAGTCCACCATACCTACCTATATGCGGTATTTTCGTGCCATTCTAAGCAAATTTATATGTGCCAACTCTAATTTTCAAAATAAATTTCCTTTTCGTGTGCCCGTACCGCTCATGAAGTGGCAGGGGGTGGCCAATATTTTTCTATGCTAGATGTGTTATTCTCAAGATGAGTATTTATTCACTTGTCATTGCACGAGAGTGTGGCTGTAATAGGGATGCCCAGTCCCGAAATGAAAAAGAAATTTACTTTATGTTGTCAAATAATAAATTCCTTGGAAAGTGTTGGTATGGACGGTACCCGTGGATACGGCTAGCCGTGGAGCGTGAAAATATGGTGGAAAAAGGAATAAACTTTATTTTATGCTTGGGAACCACCTATGATATATCTAGCATGGAAAGTATTGGGAACTTGTCGGTCATTTTCGTTGACAGGAAAAGCATGCCTCTCAAAATGTTTTATCTCTCATTTTTTTGCTTTGAGCTCTGGCACCTCTGCAAATCCCTACTTCCCTCTGTGAAGGGCCTATCCATTTACTTTATGCAATTTTTATTTTGAGTCTCCATCTTCTCTTATAAAGCACCAACTAAGGGGCACTATGATCGTACTTGAGCATCGGATGTAGCTAATATTCGTGTGTTTCATGAATGGATCAATGATTGAGCATGATGGGCTAAGGATAGCTTTCTTTAGTGTTGATATTTTGAAAGACATGGTTGCTTATTGATATGCTTGAGTATTGAAGTTATCATGTCAAATATAGACTATTGCTTTGAACCATCTAAAAGTCCAAATGTCCATGTTACAAAAGAAAAGAGTATGTGATGAACATGTTAGGCAGCATTCCACATCAAAAATTCTGTTTTTATCATTTACCTACTCAAGGACGAGCAGGAATTAAGCTTGGGGATGCTGATACGTCTTCAACGTAACTATAATTTTTTATTGTTCCATGTTGTTATATTATCATTCTTGGATGTTTTACAATAATTTTATAGCAACTTTATATCATTTTTTGGGACTAACCAATTGACATAGTGCCCAGTCCTAGTTGTTGTTTTTTGCTTGTTTTTTCTTCGCAGAATATCCCTACCAAACGAAGTCCAAATGCCACGAAACTTTTTGGAGATTTTTTTGGACCAGAAGACACCTTGGGGGCCAAGAAAGCACCAGAGGGGATCCCCATGGGGACCACAAGACACCTGGGCGTGCCCAGGTGGGTTGTGGGCCTCACGGAGGTCTCCTGCACCTCCTCTTTGCCCTATAAATTCCCAAATATTCCAGAAACCCTAGGGGAGCAGACGAAACACAATTCCAGCCACCGCAAGTTCCAGAACCACGAGATCCAATCTAACAACATCACGCAGGGGTTCATCATCCTCATTGGTGCCTCCCGATGATGCGTGAGTAGTCCACCATAAACATATGGGTCCGTAGATAGTAGTTAGACGGCTTCTTCTCTCTTTTTTGATTCTCAATACAATGGTCTCTTGGACATCTATTTGATGTAAACCTTTTTGCGGTGTGTTTGTTGGGTTTCGATGAACTTTGAGTTTAGGATCAGATCTATATCCATGAATATTATTTGAGTCTTCTTTGATCTCTTATATGCATGATTATTTATAGCCTCGTATTTCTTCTTTGAATCTTTGGTTTAGTTAGGCCAACTAGATCGATTTTTCTTGCCATGGGAAGAGGTGCTTTGTGATGGGTTCGATCTTGCGGTGTCCTCTCCCAGTGATAGAAGGGGCAGCGAGGTACGTATGTATCGTTGCTATTAAGGATAACAAGATGGGTTATATTCCTACATGAATAGATCTTGTCTACATCATGTCATCGTTCTTATTGCATTACTCCGTTTCTCCATGAACTTAACACACTAGATGCATGCTGGATAGCGGTCGATGTGTGGAGTAATAGTAGTAGATGCAGGCAGGAGTCGGTCTACTAATCTTGGACGTGATGCCTATATATTGATCATTGCCTTGGATATCGTCATAATTATTTGATCTTCTATCAATTGCCCAACAGTAATTTGTTTACCCACCGTATGATATTTTCTCGAGAGAAACCACTAGTGAAATCTACGGCCCCCGGGTCTATCTTTTATCATATTGCTTTCCGATCTATTTTTCCACCGCATTTATTTTCAGATCTATTATTCCAAAAACCCCAAAAATATCTTGCTACACTTTTTCTTTATTTATTTTATCTCGCGTTTTATTCAGATCTATTTATCCAAACACATACAAACCAATCTATCTTTTTACCGAGGAGGGATTGACAACCCCTCTTACGCGTTGGGTTGCAAGGATTTGTTCTTTGTGTGCAGGTACCGTTTACATAGTGTTGCTTGGTTCTCCTACTAGATTGATACCTTGGTTTCATAACTGAGGGAAATACCTACTGTAACTGTACTGCATCATCCCTTCCTCTTTGGGGAAATACCGACGTAGTCTCAAGCCGCATCAGTGGCATTACAATGTAGATGGCCATGGCTTCAGAGATTGGATGTGGAGCGACCATGGTCAGAGTTCCGCGTAAAGGTCCCAAAGAATTCCCTAGACTTGTTCCAGGCGGCCGCCAGGGCTAATGTGGGAGACGGACAGAGCACTCTATTCTGGGAGGATAGGTGGATGGGAGGATACCGAATATGTGAGTTGGCACCGTTGATATACGAGAGAATACCAAGACGCATAAGGGACACCAGATCGGTTGCGGAGGCATTGGCGAATGAGGCATGGGCAGGGGACATTGGCTCGGACCTCACCGCGCTGGCGATCCAGCAATTCCTTCGCCTTTGGCCAAGAGTGATGGAGGTACAACTTACCACTGGCGTCCAAGATGAAATAAGGTGGGCATGGGAAAGAGACGGATGCTTCTTAGCTCGGTCTACATATGCGGCCAAGTTTGCCGGCCTGGAAGTTTCGCCCACAGCGGCATTCACATGGAAATCGAAAGCACCGCAGCAATGTCGCTTCTTCGCATGGCTTGCATCCAAGAATCGGTGTTGGACTCCTGACAGACTGTCTCGGCAAGGCTTGCCACACCAACCAGCATGTCTTTTTGGCGATCAACATGACGAGACCCTAGACCATATACTTCTAGGATGTGTTTTCTCAAAAGAGATGTGGCATACCTTTAGCTTGGCGAGCGGGCCGGAGTTTGAGTCACTGGATAGCGAGATGCTCGGACAGTTGTCGGGGCCGGGACACGATATCCTAGAAAATTAACCCCTCGTGTCATCACCAGCCTAGGATTACCGTTACTGGTGGACACGTCCTTGTTACAGATTACCAAGCTATTACAAGAATTGGATACAAGACAATAGAGGTCTAATGATACAACAATAATTCTGGAGATGGATGACGGAAGCGACTCGTGGTTCTCCAACGTCGATGGGGCTCCATTCCCACAGGAACGGCTGACCTGGATAATTCCTATCCCGTGTGGCTGCTATCCTAGGCTCCATGTGGACGTCGCTGTGGTACTCCTCGTAGAACTCCTGACCTGACCAAGTAAATAGCCAGGGACAAGCCTGTGAGTACGTTGGAATGTACTCGCAAACATCATGAACAAAAGATATACCGAATGCAGCAGATAAAATATATGATCATGATGAACCAAATTATATGTGTATGCTCATGCTGGACTATATTAAAGGCATGCTGACAGGAATTAAATCATGGCACAATAAAAATATTAGCATGTGCAGAAAAATGGGAAATATAATATGTTCGTGACAAGCAATGAAAGTTAATGAAAAATCGGGCAAGACAGGACCGCCCGAGAATCCAGTAGAAAATAAAAGAAATGCCAGTCGGGTGTCTAAAAGGAAATTTGGGCGAGACAGGACCGCCCGAGAATCCAAGCGACGCCACGAGAGGTCTTGAAAAGAAATGCCAGTCGGGTGTCAAAAAGTGACGCCACGGTCGGTCTTGAAAAGAAATGCCAATCGGGTATCCACAAGAGTAGTGGTGTGATAGACCGCCTGAGAACTCGAGGGACGCCACGGAGAGGTCTTGAAAATAAAATTGAGTGCCCGGGTAGTCTAGCCAGCTGTCGGAGTAAATGACCACGGGTAGCCTCATCAGCTCCCCTGGGTATTTCAAGACATCGGGGCAGGCTGCGCCCCTCGAACATCGAAGATGAAGGACCGCCTTCTTGGGGCCGGCTGGTCCAAGCGGCCGGCTGCCAGGAGGCGGCGGAGTCCAGAAGACGGCCATGAAGTGGGCCGACTCCTAGCAGGCGGCTTCCTGGGAAGCCGGGTCCTAGCAGGCAGCCCCTCTCACCCTTAAAGTTGGCACCCTCATAAACACGACGAGACGGGGCGTGGCTACAGTACAAGCCTGCCACCCCCGAATCCAGGGCAGAGCGTGGCCACAGTGCGGCGTACCAAGCGGACATCCCACGCCCGACGCGGCACTGTTGCCATGCTGCTCATGACATCACCCATGGGAGAGGAAGCCATGCTCCCACGACGGGCTGTCGGTACGGCCCGCAGGCGGCGGGCCCTACCTGTCCATGAGAGGCCAGAAGGCGGCGAGCCCTGACCGGTCGGCTCAGGGGGAGGCCGGCTCCTAGCAGGCGGCCCTCCCCCTTCCTTGAAGTTTGTGCGCCATTAACCAGAAGAGACGGGGAGTGGCTACAGTGAAACGCCCGCCAGGCGGCGGGACTGTAGCCACGCTCTCCCCGACCAAGCATGCATCATCAGTGGCACGGCTACAGTGCTACGCAGCCGATAGGACCCGCAAGCAGCAGGCCCGGCTTGTCGGCCAAGTACGAGACAGCCGGGGGGACCCACCAGGCGGCGGGCCCCTGCAGTCGGCGGAGAAGCCGGCGACCAGAGACACTGACGGCCGGGTCCTACGCTCGGCCGGATTACCATTGTACCCCTGGGGGGTAGGCCTATATAAACCCCCCAGGTCACACCATGAAAGGGGTTGGGACCTTGGTGGAGAGGAGAGAGCCTTCTTAGTTCAGCACTCACCCACACACATAGAGAAGGGAGTAGAGCTAGCCTTGCCCTCCTTCCTCCTCTAGCAAAACAGCTCAAGGAGCAAGTTTGTAGCTACTTGTTGAGATAGTGATCATGCGGAGACCCCGCAGAGCAGGACTAGGGGTGTTATCTCCTAGGAGAGCCCCGAACCTGGGTAAGATTCGCAGGCTTATGCGGTCTCGCTCACTCCCGCTTCCAGAGCCCGGCGACGTACTTTTGTCCCCATCCATGATAAGCCACCCCCTGGCATATGTCGCATGATATCCCTGACACCAGGCCATGAGACACTCAGGAAAAATAAAATAAGGGAAACGGTTAGTCCACAATAATATTCATAGAGGCAGTAATATTCACAATAATAGTATTAAAAATAACCATGATAGTGTTAGTGATGATAGCAATGTCCTGCAAAATAGTTCATGCTCAAATTAATTATTTTCCTCTGGAGACCGACACTTGACCAACCCAGACTGTAGTCCTTAACCGCGAACACGGCAATTCGAATAGGTTTAAACTCTACAGAGGGTGTACTCTTTACCCACAAGTATAGGATTTCTTTAGTCAGTACCGTGACACTGACTAATTCCCATTACGGTCTTTGGGTTGAAAACACACCTAACCAGCACACACCAGCTTAACTTTCCGGATGCCAGGAATCACCCAAAACATCGTTCCAGAAAAACTTTAAGTCGGGGAGACAACAATCTCGAATAGCATGGGATCACTATTAATACGCGCAGATTCCAAGGGGTGCCCCCTCTCGGCTACAACCAGAAACACCCATGCCCCCTGACCCGATGACAGGATTTAGTCCATGATCGTGGAAACCCTCATCGTAGCCCTCTATGTGGTGTGTGCACGGAAAGGGTTTAACAACTTACTGAACCATACACTACTGGAATCAGATAATTTGCCGTCAACCAGTTCTTTGCCGTCTGCTAGCCGACGGCAAAGGCCTTCTTTGCCGTCCGCCCATGAAAAGCAGACGACAAAGAAATGACTGACGGCAAACTGCGCCTTCGACATTAGCCAGTTCTTTGCCGTCCGCTAGCGGATGGCAAAGTAGGTCTTGCCGTCGGCTAGCTGACGGCAAAGATACTTTGCCGTCAGCTAGCCGACGGCAAACAATATTCTATCTAACGGCGCTGACGTGCCCGCCCCCCACCCTAACCCTAACCCTGTCTCCCACCCACCCCCTCCTCACTCTCTGTCTCCCACGTCCCCTTCTCTCTCTCCCCGACCGCACCCCGCCGCCATCGCCGACCCCACGCCGCCCGCCACCACCGACACCCCGCCGCTAAGCCCCCCCCCCAACGCCCCGCCGCTCCTGCACGCCGCCCCGGCCCGCCTTCGCCGGCACCGCCGTCGGTGTTAGTGAACATTTTTCATCCCATTTTTTCATTGCATTCAACATATATATTACATAGTTCAACATATATTTAAACCCTAAAAATAAAACTAGGCCATCGCCGTCGATCACTAGTCGTCGTCGTCGCTGCGCGCCAGCAGGTCGATCACGACGGCGCCTTGGCCGTCACCGCCATCGTCGCTGTTGCTGTTGTTGGCGACGTCATCCCAGTCGACGGGGTCGTCGCCCTCCATCGCCGCCGCCTCGTCCTCTGCCGGCGCCTCCTCGTCCTCCGCTGGCGCCATCACGGCCTCTTCTGCTGCCATGGCCGCGGTTGCTTCGATTGCGGCCGCAACCTCGGCGGCCTCCCTCGCAGCCGCCGCCGCCGCCGCCTCTTCCGACACCTGTAGGGCGACGTGCCAGCACGGAGTGTCGTCCGGCGCAGCCGTCGGGGGTGCTGGCTGGCGGCGGGCAGCTCCGCGACGGCGCTCCCGCGCGGCCGGGCCGTGCGCAGACGCCGGGGCGCGAAGGCGGCCGCTCGCGCCCGTGAGGTCGGGGTGACGCCGGTTCCGTCAGCCAGAAGGTGGCGATGACCTCGTCGTACACCTTCCCCTCCCAGAAGGCGCGACGGCCGGCGATGTTATGGCAGCCGCCGCAGTGGGTCCGGAGCTCCTCCGCCGTCGCGCCGGGGTCGAGTGTCAGATAGCCGTCGGCGCTGATATGCCACTGCTGGGGAAGACGGCAGCCCGGCGGCATGAGCAGGCCGTACCGGCACAGCTCCGCCGTCTCCGGGTTGCCGAGGCTCGACGGCCAGGAGCTAGGGCCGTCATCGCCGCCGCCAGCGCTGCTGCTCCCGTGGTTGTAGGCCATCGCCGGTGCTGCGCTGGTTCTCCTCGGTGGCAGGAGTCGGGGTGTGAGGTCGGGTGTGGGGGGACGGCGGCCGGGGCGGGGTCTTATAGCCGTCCGGGCAACGGGAGTCAGGCGGCCGGGCCGGCGCCAGCATTACTGCTCATTAATGCCGCCGCCTCGGGACGGGATGCGACGACGGGACGGGGCGGCGGGGGTGGAAGGCGAGGCGCCGTCGATGGGACAGGGCGTCGGGGGTGGCAGACGCTGCAGTTTGACCGGGTGATGCGCTTCTGTTTGACCGGGCGACACGGCTGGACGGCACACGTCACGCCAGGCACTGGGGTGACGTGTTGGGCATGTTTTGCCGTCAGCTGGCGGACAGCAAAGGCTGCCATTAGCCACCTAACGTGGCTAACACACGGTTTTTGCCGTCCATGTTCTTTACCGTCTGCCACCGACGGAAAAGTGCCTTTGCCGTCCGCTTTGAGGAAGCAGACGGCAAATAACCTGGTTACCGTCGCTCTCTTTGCCGGGTAGGTTTGCCATCGGTGGCAGACGGCAAAGGGCTTTGCCGTCCGCTTTTGGTGCCTTTGCCGTCTGCCATGGCAGACGTCAAATAAGCTGATTCCTGTAGTGATACCCTACCTGTGCCAGGGACATGTGGTAGCACGAATCAAGTATGGGGGTTACCGGAACAAGACTCGATCTACGATCGACTCAGGAGGTTAAGTTTCCTGCAGTGGTCAGCACAACATATTTTCCCGGTGGTACCCAACAGGGTCACCACCTGACATGTCCCGACATGCCCTTACTAATCATTCTCGTCACCACGAGAATTTAGTCTCACGGTCACTTTACTCGTGACTGATTCCTTCCTGCAGTTTAGTCCGTAACAACACGGGCATATATGACAAGTGAAAGCAACCAAACTCATTCATACTTCATGTTTTGCAGATGACAGCAAAATAGCCATGGATCATGCATGCAAAAATAGCCATATGCAAATTTTATTGGAATTCAAAACATTCATAACTCCACTATCCATGCAAATAACCAACCATGCATTCACCATATCAAGTGTTCAAGATGCTTGCCTTGGGCATGCAGAGGTATTGGGTGCACTCCAAAACTTTGAAAATTTTATCTTCCCTCCATTTCCTATTTTCAAAATAATGAAATTACCACCCAAATATTAAGCAGGAAAATAAAAGTGGTAAAAAAATGGAAATTTCACTTTTCTAGGACCTCTTTGGTTATATGAAAAATAACCAAGCTGGTCCTGCTGGATTTTGAGCAATAAGAATTTTTGAACATTCAAATTAGGTGGAATTAGGGGAAATAATGGATCTGCTAGAATTTTATAGAAAACATTTTATAAAAATTATTTTTGGCACCTATTAAATGAGGCATGATTTTAGAAATATTTATAAATTGGTTTCACTGGATTTGGAGTTGAGATGATTAGTCTAGGAATTTTATAAGTTGGTTTATATAAGAAGAAGAACTATTAATTGAGTTAAGCAGAAATTAACCACAAGAAAAAAAAAATCACTATAGCTAGCTAAATAGAGAACAATTTTATAAGTCCATATAAATTTGAATCATTGCATTTGTATTAAAAATGAATTCTATGGAAATTATTTAAGCCTCTGGATAAAAGAAAAGAGACACGGAAAATAATCCTGCTGGCGGAAGCATGCACTGAGCGAGGCCCAGCAAAACGGCGCTACTGGGCCGAGCCCAGAGGAGCGGCCGACTCGGGCGTGACTCCCAGTCACTGACGGTGGGCCCCACCTGGTCCACAGGTCAGGTTTGACCCGGGTCTCCCGCGTTCTCTCTCTCCTGCCCGAACGGTGGCACGACTCCGGTGGCTCTCGCCGGCGAACGGCGGAGCCACTCGAGGTATCGAGCTCATGAGCATGCTCCCCTCACCGAGGAGAGTCCGGAGAGCTGCGTCTCGACCACCGGAGACCATCGAGTCACCGGCGGTGAGCTCCGCGGCGGACGGCGGCGTCGGTCGAGTTAGGGCTTTTACCCATGGAGTTCCTCTGGTGGAATTGGAGCGCGGGATGGATCCAAGGATTCTTGAGGAGGCTCCTGGTGTAGATAGTGGAGAGAGGGAGGCTCAGGCGGCGTCGGAAACAACGAGAAGATGGCGGCGGCAGAAGCTACCGGAGTCGAGGAAGACGAGCACCTCCGGTCGCTTGGCTGCTTGAGAGGGCTCAGAGAGGGAGAGGGGAGTGTGGTGATCAGCTGGGAGAGCTCGGGGTGGCTTTATATAGGCGGGGGATGTCGGTTCTGCGGGTTCCAGAGATGAGCACGGCGCGGCGGCCATTCATGGCGCCGTTGAGGTAGCTGGCGAGGTTGGTGGTGGATGGTGCGGACGGCGGCGTCCCATAGTGATGGTAGGGCGTGCTGGCTGGCTTGGAGACGTGCCACGCGCCTTGGGCGGCGCCGTTCACGAGCAGATTCCAGCGGCGGCCATTAATGGCAAACGAGGGAGGTGGCGAGGTCAGCGAGGCTGGTGAGGTGGGTGGCGCCGTTAGGTGAGGGCGGTGGCCGTCCAGATTAATGGTGGAATGAGCTGGCAGGGACGGGCGGCTAGGGCGGTGCCTTGCTCGAGCGGCGGACGGCGCAGGTCGGCGGGGTCGGTGGTGGCCGGTGCTAGGCGATGCGGGGAAGTGTCGGCGGGCTACGTGGAGGTCGGGGTGATCCAGAGAAGAGCCAGGATGGGGAGGGAAAACAGCAGAGGAGCCGCAGCGGCCCGGTGTCAGCGCGTGCAATTTGGGCGCTCTGGACGCGCTCTGTGCTCGCACACCAGGCGCTCGACGAAATGCCATAACACCCTAGGGAGGTCCATTGATGATGAATTTTGTCATGGTGCCTTCCCTTGGTCTGGTTGAGATGAGGGACATGTTGGTTTAGTCAGCAGGTCAAGTGGTATTTGCAGTTTAGAAAAGTGCAACAATTCTATCATGCCCACAACCTGCTTGACGAAATGCTAAGGCAATCTAGGCCTTTTTGTTGGCTATGAAAATTGCCAGGATGAGGTCTCATTAGATGTTAGATATGATGGTAGAATTGGTTTGGCAAAAAGAGATACTTTCCTGTGCAAGTTTTACTGAAATTCATTTCTGGACAGAAACTTGGAGAATTTATTTGGTGGACTAAAATGAGGTAATTGGAGCTGATCTTCTGGACTTAAGGGTTTGGTTGGAAGGACTATTAGTGGGAAAAAAATTAGACTTATTGGAGCAAGGAAAATAGGGGTTGCAGTTATAACCTAGGAAATGGACAGAATTGAAAAGAGGAAGGTTTGCTCAAAATTTCCAAAAGACCAAGTTGGGTTTTTGCATAAAAGTGATCTGTAGGAATCACATGACCCCTCATAATTTTTGTGGAATTTTAAAATAATTATTTAAAATGGTTGTAGTGCAACAGAGGCATTTAAAATATTGAAATAGCTATTAAAAGAATTGTTTTAAGGCAAATTTTATTATGAAATTAATTCTTACTGTTATTAAACTATAATTGAAATGTTTTAAGAAAACTACCAAAGTCACAATATTATTTCCAAAAATTTCTATAAGGAGGGAAGAATTTTGAAAGTCAGAAACAGAATAGGGCTCTAAAATTATTTAAGGACTTATTATAAATCAAAATTTTATCTCTGACCAAATTTTACTTAATAAAAATGTGGTTAAATTTTTGGGGTGTTACAACAGTGATGCGCTAGACAAGAGCGGAGGGGCGACCAACGAAAAAGCAACCGTAGAATGTGCCTTCTGGGCATGTGGGAGATCTAGAAGCACTAATACGACATTGTTTTCAATGGAGCGACACCGTCTCTGGATGCGCTCACGCGGAAGATTGACAGGGAAGGCCGAGCTTGGAGGCAAGCGGGCTTACAAAAAGGGGACATGGATGGGTTCTTTGCGGGATTAGCAGTGTAGGTAGTGTGTGAGTAAATCAGTCTAGTTTTGAGAGTGTGAATGTGGGCGGATCTTTCCGTGTAAATAACTTTGTAAATATGTGGAGTTCTGGGATGTCTTTCCCCTCCCCCTTTAATGAATGATACACACACTCGTGCATATTCAGGAAAAAAACATAGTTGCACACTGGCGTAGTAGCTCACGCACGTCCGCAGAGTTGCACACTCTCGTCGACATAGTCTCACACACATGGCAGCGGAGTTGCAGACACATCCACAAAGTCGCATATGCACGACCACGGAATTGCACACTCTTGTTGGCATAGTCACAAACGTGTGGCCGCGGAGGAGCACACTCTCATCAGCATAGTAGCTCACGCATGACTGCAGGAGTTGCACACACGTGGCGACATAGTCACACGCACATGACCATGGAGCTGCATGTCCACGGGTATGGGGAAAGTTGCACATCGACTATCGGGTAGTTGCACATCGACTGCTAGACAGTTGCACCAAACACGGAGTAAATTGCACACAAAAAGTTCATCAAAACATACCCATGCGTGATCTAGTTTCGAAGACCATGTCGTGAGGATTCCAACGGTGAAAGCGTATCTTAATTTTGATGTTCGGTTCAAGTTATGACATTTTCTAGAAAAATGAAACCTGAAACAAATGTATTCACGCCTGTTCGGATGAGTGAAAATTGTGTGTCTGCGAGTAGGGGGGAAGTTGCACATCGACTATGAGGTAGTTGGACATCGACTGCTAAGCAGTTGCACTAAACGGAGAGTAAATTGCACAAACAAAAGTTCATCGAAATTAGGGATGGCAATGGCTAGGGTATGGGCGGGTACAACCTCCTTCTGCCCAAACCCATATCCACCAGAAATTTCTATACCCACCTACTTCAATACCTATGGGCATAAATTGGCACCCATGCCCATACCCATCGGGTATCCTATACCCAAAGGGTATCCAATGGGTACAATATATGGCATTTAAAATTTTAAAATGTTCATAAGTGAGTTTAAAATTAAAGTGATGATGGGCGAGCAATATAGCACTGGCGTGGCCTACTCCGGTGGGTGCCCTCTTGGAGGCATCAAGGGAGTATGATCAACGCTTGGTGGAAGCCCAACACAGTGGGAGGCGGTGGTCGGAATGGGGATTGCTGGATCGAGAGTTGGATAGGAGTCCGGAAGCGAAGAGCCGAGATTTCATTTTTTCGAGGAGACATATAGGACGTAGGAGGATTTTCGAGTAGGTTATTACGGGCCTATGAGCTAAGGCCAGTTTAAGGATTACGTGATTTAGGGTGGGCCATAGGATTTGGATGTTAACCCAACATGTCATAGGAGTTATTTTCATTAATTAATTTTTTCTAGGTATCCATTGGGTTACCCATGGGCACAATTTCATACCCATGCCCTACCCATATATTTTACGGGTATAGATACCCATTACCTGTGGGTACGAAATCTTTCCAAGTCATGCCCATGCCCATTGTTTTCGGGTAGGTACCCATGGGCAAAACTACCATCCCTAGTTGAAATATACCCATGTGGGATCTAGTTTTGGAGTGCACGCCGCGAGGATTCCAACGGTGAAAACGAATCTTTATTTCGATGTCTGGTTCAAAAGTTATGGCTTTAAAAAAATATAAATCTAAATTAATTGTGTTCACGCTTGTTTCATGGGATGTCTAGCCTGCAGTGAAGGCCATACATAATGATTGGCTAGTAAATTTTTTATCTTTTTTTCTAAAAAAGATTACGAGGGACAAAAACTTAACTAAAATGGTAGGCCACTTCGGAGCGCTAGGGAGCAATCCGCCGCTCCCAAGACTCTTAACATTCCAAGTTTTTTTTTGAGACAATCTTATCATTCCAAGTGGAGAGTAACTAGTTAACGAGCGCTACTTCGGAAGCCTCGCAACGATCAGCGCCACTTGGCGCGCTCTCAGCCATTCGCCACGTGTCGCGCTCTGGGCGCTCCCTCCGGATTTTGTTTTTCTATTTTTTCGCACGCGTTTTCGGCTTTTTAAACATTTTTTTCGGGTTTTTTCGACGTTTTGGTTTTCCACCGGTCTTCCTTAGCTTTTCGACAAAAAAAAATTGAAAAAAAATTTTTTGCGCGAAAAAACGCGTTTTCTTTTTTTTTCCTTTCGCGAGAATCACGGTTTTGCTTCCGCGAGAGGCACGGTTTTGCTTTCGCGAGAGTCACGGCCGTGCCTATCGGAAATGGAAAAAAAATGTGTTTTCTCTTTTTTTTTTCTGCGAGAATCATGGTTTTGCTTCCGCGAGAGGCACGGGTGTGCTTTCGCGAGAGTCACGGCCGTGCCTCTTGGAAACGGGAAAAAAACGCGTTTTCTGTTTTTTTCCTTTCGCGAGAGTCATGGTTTTGCTTCCGCGAGAGGCACGGTTGTGCTTTACCGAGAGTCACGGCCGTGCCTCTCAGAAACGGAAAAAAACGTGTTTTCTGTTTTTTTTTCTTTCGCGAGAGTCACGGTTTTGCTTCCGCGAGAGGCACGGTTGTACTTTCGCGAGAGTCACGGCCATGCCTCTCGGAAACGGAAAAAAACGTGTTTTCTGTTTTTTTTTCTTTCACGAGAGTCACGGTTTTGCTTCCGCGAGAGGCACGGTTGTGCTTTCGCGAGAGTCACGGACGTGCCTCCTCTGAAACGGAAAAAAAATGCGTTTTCTCTTTTTTTTTCTTCCGCGAGAGTCACGGTTTTGTTTCCGCGAGAGGCACGGTTGTGGTTTCGTGAGAGGCACGGGCGTGCCTCTTTCGGAAAGGGAAAAAACCCGTGCTCCCGGTTCGGTTTTTTTGTCCGGTTTTTTTCGTGAAAAAAAGGTTCGTCAAAACCTATCAACATGGGATCTAGTTTTGAAGATCTCGGCGCGAGGAATCCAACGGTGAAAGCGGTTCGAGATTTGGACGCACGGTTTGAGAGATAAAACGTTTTGAATAAACGGATCTACGAAAAAAGAGAAAACTCCCCGGTTTCGACAAGTGACGCGCTGCATGTGCGCCATTTGTCGCAACCAGAGGAGTTGAAGTGATCTTTGCAACGAGTACTCCTCAACTAGTGATTTCGTTAAGTGCTGATCTCGGTTGGACTCGGCTTTCTCTTGGGCTGGCGCACTCGCTTTCCTACGTGGGCCGGAACGGCCGCCTAATGTCGTGACGTTGGTTATTTTATCATCTAAAATGATTATGTTTTTCTTGAAGAAGATCAGGTTACATTACTCGGAAGATGTGGTTCATGCAATCGAGGCCACTGTGGTCCTATGAAAGGAAAAAAAATTGTACTTCCACAACAAGCACAGATTTACTTTTCGTGGAAACACAAATTTGCTTTCACAAGAAGCACAATTGCGCTCCTCGGAAGGGGCGAAAAATTGTACTTTCATGAGAGCACAGATTTTGCTTCTCATGGAAGCACAAACTTCTTTTTCGTGGAAGCACAGATTTGCTTCCGTGACAAGCACAACACAGCTTCTCAAAAGGGACAAAAATTGTGCTTCCACGAAAAGCACAGATTTACTTCTCGTGAAAGCGCAAAAAAAGACTTTCAAGAGCCAAAAAAAGGGTTAAAACCCGCAACTATGCTTTTCGGGCTGCAGTTATTTCTGTCTTTTTTTCATTATTCATTTGTTCGATTTTTTTTTGCCGGAGTTTTTTTCTTCGGGTTTTTTGTTTTAATTTTTTGGGTTTTTCATGAAAAAATGTCCGTCCAAAACTATTAACTAGTTTTAAAGACCTCGGCATGAGAAATCCAACGTTAAAAATGGTTCGAGATTTCGACGTATGGGTCAAGTAATAAAACATTTTGAATAAACGAATCTGCAGAAAATGGGAAACATCAAGGTTGTGACAAGTGACGCATCTAGTGTGCCACTGCTCAGCGCCTGAGAAGGTGAGGATGACCTTTACAAGAGGTAACCCTTAACTAGTGATTTTTATTGGACACTCGTTGCGTCCAATAGTGTCGCGACGCACTAGGCCAGCCCCGACTGGACCGGCCCATTTCGCAGACGTTGTAGTGGCACGAGATTTTACTGTACCATGCGATTCAAAGCATATTTTTCTTTTAAAAAGTTAAGATGTTTTAAAATACAAAAAGTTTTAATGTTTGTGAACAAATTACAGAAAACGAACAAAATTTGAAATTTCAAACATTTTATGCAAAACTTGAACAATTTTAAAATTATCTGAACATTTGTATTTTAAACATAGTCGTGTGGGTGGAGGAGATTTTCGAGATTGTTGACAAGGTTGTCTTGCGGGTTCTTGTGGTGGCAGCGATCATGATGTTGATCCTTTATGTCGGGTTCAAGCTCGCAGCTATCATAGCTCAAGCGACAAGGCACACAGAGGCGGTCGAGCGGTACGATGCCCGTGCCGCCTGGTGCCGGGAGATGATCGACGCGGTTCTTCTGCGACTCGGCTAGAAGCGCGCAGCCAATGACAGAGCAAAATTATTTGAGCAGCTTGCAAATGGAGTCCTGAACTAGCCACTCATTGGGGGCAATGCCCCTCCCCCCCCCCCCCCCCCCTAATGAAAACTCTTCAGTGTACCCCTAATTATTAAGCTTCAATATCAAATATTTCTCAGAGTTCATGCATACCTTATATTCTTCACCCCCTCAAAAGATTTACGTGCAAGATTTTACTATAGCACACGTTCAAACATGACTTTTAATAAAGAAAAATAGACATTTTTAGAACATGATTTTTTTTCCAAAGGTTTTTGAAAAAAATTGATAACCTGAATGAATGTTTTTAAAATTTTGAACAACTTTAGAAATTTTGGTAAAGAACAAATTATAAAATTCTGAACATTTTTTGAAAACGTGAATTTCATTCTAAATTTCTAAACATGTTTTGAAAAATGCGAGAATTTTCTGAAATTGAGATTTTTCTTAGACTGCGGTTTTTGTTTTCACGAGCAAAAAATGTAAAAACGTATTCACGAGACAAAAAAGGTTAAAAAAACCCGCAACCGTGCATTCCAAAGAGGAGACATGGCGGCAACACACATACATCACGAGAGGAAAAGGATTGAGGGGAGCCAGATGCGTGGATCGCTAGTGGTCGCCGCCATCAGTCACCTCTTTTGTCTCTCTCTGACCTAGGGCAAGACCGGAAGAGTTCCGGGGTAGCGGAGAGGGGCGGGCTCCATTCCAACACGAACTCCATCTACTTGTTGCACCATTCCTATCACCAGAACAAAGTCGCGAAAGAGGGGAATCAGTCAATCGGTAGACATCAGGTTCTAAAAGCAATAATGAGGGCAATCATAGAATTACCAAGAAATGACCATTGTCATGGACATGGCCAGCTCCATCTAGATCGTAACATGTCCCTTGTTTTTTGTGGACAGCCTATCTGCTCTTGGTGATGCCTCTGCCTTGAGTCCGAAAAGATTTCTCTTCCCGCACTGACCTGGCACCACAGCTAAGCTTCAATTCGAATGAGGACGACTATCTTCTCCAGCCTTTAACAGCTATCTAGCATCTCTTCGTCTCAGCAAAACAAAGAAAAGACTGCCAATACATATGAGTTAATTTGCATGCCAAACAAACTAAAAGCAAGCAAGAAACTATGCAGATTGTTCTACTTATTCCACACAAGCAAGCAATGTCCAGTTATGACCAAGCTAAATAAAGTGTAATGTGTGTGTCCAGTAGCATTCACACGACCATCAAAAGGATCGACATTGTTATATATGATTGAAAAGAACTATGGTACCAAACATGTAAGATCGATCATCTCGGTTAAAAATGTAGTTATGTGTCCAAGATCATGACACCAAGTATAGATTTCTTTGAATAATCGTCCACAACTGATAACTAATCATTTGCATGATTGTGTATCTTCCCATCAATTAGGCTTGCTATTTGGAGTATTCAGGGATCAAATATCAAACAATCATTGCTGCTATGATATGTCAAGTACTGGTTGCTCAACTAGCAGCAACAGGTTTGCACATAACAAGGAAAACATGCAGCACCATAATTCTGCACGGCATGCATAGTTCATTCCACACACTGACTGAATCAGCACATCAAAAAAATGCTACAATCATTCAAATGTGTCAGGCTAAAAAAATAATCAGTCCAGCAAGTAGTCCTACAAAAAAAAAAATTAAACCACAGGAAAGGAATTACACAACAGAATTGACTCCATTGTGATTAGAGAGCTAATTGGATGTGGTCGTATTAAACAAGAAAAAACTAAAAGAACATCCAAGAATGGTCAACACCAGCCATGCTGTAGCACAAGGGCCTAACCAACACATGGACAAATTTGAACGGCAAGATCATCACAATCAAAAGAATGTGGTGGCCATAAAACCACCACCACACATAGCATGACCACAGAACTAAAGGACAAATTATTGGCTCGACGGCCGGCACAACAATCAGGCACGATCCAATAGCCATAGGGCACAGGAGAGAGGGATGTGACCAGGGACTCACCAGAACTGAGGAGGAGGCAACGACCACCGCCATGTTCGCCGCCAAAGCGTGTTGTCATCACGCTGCGGAGGAGGCCAAGGTCTATGCTTAGGCTCTTGCCACTCCTTATTCCATAGTCCATCAAATCCTTACCCAAAACTTAAAAACTTCACAACACAAAACTCAACAAAAATCTCATAAGCTCCGTTAGTATAAGAAAATAAATCACCACTTTTGGTACTATTGTGAACACATTCTTTATTTATATTGGTGTAATATCTACTGTATTCCAACTTCTTCATGGTTCATACCCCCCGATACTACCCATAGATTCATCAAAATAAGCAAACAACACATAGAAAACAGAATCTGTCAAAAACAGAACAGTCTGGAAGATCTGAATTGTTCTAATACTTATGTAACTCCAAAATTTCTGAAAAATTAGGACAACAGAGGAAATTTGTATATCAATCTTGTGTAAAACATTCAGGGTTTTTTCACGCTCCAGTGTATCTAAACAATTCTGTGACTGAACGCAAAAGTTTCTGTTTTTCAGCAAGATCAATTCAGCTATCACCGTAAGCCATCCCAAAGGTCTTACTTGGCATAAACACTAATTAAAACACAAAAACACATCTAATCAGAGTCTAGATGAATTATTTATTGGAAAACAGCAAGGAAAAATATTAGGTTGTCTCCCAACAAGCGTTTTTCTTTAAAGCCTTTTAGTTAGGCATTGATAATTTTGATGATGCTCACATGAAAGACAAGAATTGAAGCACAAAGAGAGCATCATAAAGCATGTGAAAAACACATCTAAGTCTAACATACTTCCTATGCATAGGAATCTTATAGGCAAACAAATTATCAAGACAGTCAAAAACTGGTGTCACGCGCCTCGAGGTGCCGCTTGATCACCATGGCGTTCAGCACCCCCGGCGTGAACGCGTACCAGCCGTCCGGGTGGCGGACGTATGGGCGGCCGATGCCGCTGGGCCTCGAAGCCGTCGGGTACATGGACACGACCTCTCGGAGTTGGTCGTAAATTTCTTCGTGGGACGCTGCCTCCTCGTCGGCTTTGGGTGCAGACGACGAAGAGGATGGGAGAGAGGACGCCATGGAATTTCTTAGTTCACTAGCGACCTAGACTGAATTGGTTCAACATTCATTTTATACTGCTATTAGGTACTCCTACAACTCACTGTTAAAGCCTGTGTTCGGTACAACTTAAATGTATATTACGAGCTTTGCTAAGCAAAGTTGACCAGATGATTAGAAAGATATATACTCCATGTGGGATGTAAGAAATATTTTCCGGTAGCATATAGAACAAATTGGCAGGTCATCATTTTGTTATGCCCTGGTCTACTCTGCATAATATATCCTCTTCTTTTTACGAGAGGCATACAGCTACCTTTTTTTGTTTAGTTTTACCAAGGACTGAAGGGGCAGTTATGAATCATCTAGTCAGCAGCAGCATCCGTTGTTCTAACGAAAGATCTCCTCAACAACGTAAGTTTAATGCACAAGTTGACCCAGTTGTACTAGTATAGCATATTTGGGGGGTCATGGAAGCCTCATTAAGCATGCAACTTTCAAACTTGAACTATCTAAGCGCATCACTTGGCATGTTCCAGTCAAAGTTTAAGCAAGAGCAGCAAGTTAGATCCTCTATCAGAACTCATCAAGTCTTAGGTGGATGGAACAAACAGCAAGTTGGAGCTTCTAATTGTGTTGCTCATAGCTGCATATAGAAAAGAGTAGCAAATTCCCAAAGCTATTATGCATGTACTGTTTGCATTACAATGGAAAACCCACTGTGATCAAACTCGCCGAGATGGCCAAAGGCAACCACAATTCCTGGAGGCACATGACAACAATCAAGAGATGCAACTCAAAAAAATTAAAATCTCAAAGAATGCCATAACGGTTTGGGAAGAATTGCAACATGCACAATGGCACGGCCCTACAATGGCCCCATGACCATGCCTTCTATTATGTGTGTTTTGGGTGGATCTTTCCTATGGAATTTATTGAAATATTAGGGTGGGCCTAAGGCCCATCAAACAATTTCTGAAAATCTCTAAGGGCACATGTGGGTTTAATTGGCACTAAAAAAAGGTATAGTGGGAAGTTTAGTCCCACCCCAGAAGTTGGAAAGGAGTTGGACCTCCTTATAAGGGTTTCTCTTCCACATGCTATTGGAGCTTGAGAAGAGAAGAGGCCCTCATGCACTCGTCCCCCGCTACACAACGCCTTGTCACGCGGGAATGAGCCGAGCCGAGCTTACACCTATGCGCTTATTTTTGCCGGTCAGTAACGGAGAGTTTCTGACAGTTGGGCCACGATTTGAGACGTCGGATCGTGGGTTGCCACCGACTCGGATGTGGGTCAAGCCCACGTCTCTCCACAAGGCCGCGCCTATATAAGTGAGCCGTCTGCTAAACCCTAGCCGCCACGATCAGATCGCATCTGCTCCACGCTCACCGCCCACTGTCGTCCCTTTGTTGCTGCTGCCGCCGGCGACTCCATCTCGTTCACCACGTATACGGTTGATGGGAGAGCAGGTCTCCGAAACCCCGCCTCTCCGGCTCCTGTGCGGGAGAGGGGCGATTAGGTTTTTGGGAAGCGACTACGCGACTGCTCGCCACCGGTCCACTACTACCCCTACGTCTTCGTCATCACCATGTCTCAGTCCGACGCCGACCATCTCGCCACCGAGAAGCTTGAGGCCGACAAGAAGGCCGCCGAGGACACCTCTACTGCCGCCACCGCCGCCGCGGCCTCTGCCTGGCCGATCGGAGGGTATAACTCGTTTATCCCGCTCCTATTTATTTCTATGTTAGCAGTACTAGCATTATGTGTAGATGTGTCTACTGTTTGCGTAGTACGTGCTTGTCTAGATCGTAATCAATATGTCATTAATCTATCAATGCCATGTTCATGATTATTTCCTGGATTAAATTAATCGAAAAGTTGCCTATTTACTCAACAGAATTATTACTAGCTAGATTATTACAAAAGGAATTGTGGTGTGCAGCACAACTTAGCTTTGGCAGTGTTCTTTGTATAACTCACTCATAGAGTAAAATGTGCTGCTGGTGCTTTTGGTGAATCTGAGAACCAACTTACCATGACATAATTGTTCAAAACAGTGTTTGGGTTCTAAATTTAATATGGTACACAATTTGGTTTGCAGGGTTCAAGCTAGCTAGTCTCTTCTATTTGTTTGGAACTGCAACCAAGTTCAAGCTCTTTTTTAGGGGAATCATTAGCGGAGGCGTTATAATCTGAGCCTACAACAAACATTTGGCTAGTAAGTACATGTCCACTTGTGAAAATCAAACACCCAGCTTGAACTTGGATGTTCATTTGGTTTGAAAAATTCACATTGGGTGTTGGTGCTGATACTTGGGTTTCAGATTATTTTTCTCTTCTATGTTTGTTTTTCCTGCCATACAGCAGAGTAAGAGGTCATTTGTTAACCAGGCATTTGTTCAGACAACTCTTCTCTTTTGTGTTTGTTTTTCCTGCCCTGCAGCAGAGTCGGATGAGGTCATTTGTTAACCAGACATTTGTTCCGACCACTCTTCTCTTTTGTTAAGAAAAACCATTTGTTCCCCTTGATTATTGAACGGAATCAAGCTGACGGTATTTGCTGATTTCTATCGCTACTCGAGTACCACCACTCTTATGGCACATTTCTCAGGATGAGGTTTCAGATTTTTTTTTTAAAAGAAAATATATTAATATCGCGACGATACCAATTACACCCAGCCTCTACACCTACAAGATGTCACAAAGACATCCTAAATGCGGAAAGCCAAAGGAAAAAATAAAAAGAAAGAAAAAAACAAAGGTCCCGCCACAGTGATGGACTACTCTCAGCAGCCGCAGACAAACCACCACCAAGTACAGCACCCGAAAAACATAAAAGGTCTTCAAAAGCAACGCCTCCAAGAAGGAAATAGTGCACAAGCGTCGTTGTTACCCGATCCAAGATCTTAGGTTTTCACCCTGGATAAGTCTGAGCTCTCAAAACAATTCCTTCAGCAAGGCAATTGCCAGGCACAATCAATGAAGGCCAGACCTTAGATTTTTCACCCTGAAAATCCCGGCTCGGCACCTGAGGAGCACCACCAAAATGAATTCCTCGAGTGTTGCCGCCCCCACTTGACACTGCTGCTCCTGAGAGTTATCAAACACCTGGCTAACTACATGGCCTCGAAGGCCTCGTCCGTCTAACTGATCCTCCGATCTCAGCCACCATGACCTTGATCTCCACAGCTGTCTACACCATAGAAATCGAGAAGCCGACATGTCCCATGGTGTCAACGACCAACAGAGCTTCGCGTCATGCCCTCATGGTGTAGGGGAACGCAGCAGAAAACAAAAATTTTCCGACCTACGCACCAGCCCAGGACCACTATGGAGACTGCATACAAGGTTTGATCATTTTCGTTACCGACTCGTAGCGCAGCGGAAGTAGAGTCGATGACGATCGTTGGTGCAGATCCCCGCAGCTAGGATTTACAACCTCCCAACCGCGAGGATGTATACCCTCATCTTCCCTTCGGACAGCCCTCCGGGAGGCGGTCGAACAGTCCCCCGGACGGTGTCGCGGACAGCCCTTCGGGAGGACCTTCGAAACTCGAGCGGTCACTCGGACAGCCCTTCGGGAGGACTCACAGAACTCGGACCGTCACTTGGACAGCCCTTCGGGAGGCACTCTCGAACAGCCCCTCGGGCACTAAGATCGAAACTACGACCTCTCTACGGGGTTGCACACATACGGTGTCATCTATCCGGCAGGGCTTCGCCGTCCAGAACTAGTCCTTGCCGGAACCCAGACAGCCTTTCGGCTCTACGAAACTCTTTTCGTGGGAGGGAGAGAGAAGCCAGATAACATCTTGGCATGTGTATGAGAGCAAGGGATGGGGAGAATGGCAGCCCCTTCTCCTCCTTTTATAGGCCAAGGCAAGGGGTGGGGTGGGATGTTGAAATACCAAAATACCCAAGCTTCATGTCACACATGAAAGGGCATAATGGTAACACAAGGGGGGCACCAAGGAGACACCACCATGGCAGCCCTTGGGCCGGCCCACACCTTGTCTCCCCATGGGGGGGGCCCCCCCAACAAGCCACCAACATGTCTCCATGAAACATGCATGCTCCCTAGACAAAAAGCCACCAAACATGCAACCCCCGATTCGTGGGATCTTGTCCCCTCGCGCTGAGACAAGATGTTTTCCGCGAAACTTTTTCTGAAAAATTCCAGAAGGTCCCAGAACATTTCCGGCACCCTCTAAAATTATTCTGGGCATGATCCGAAACATTTTCGGTGCGGTGGTTTTCATCAGCGGAAAGCATTAACAGCGGTTACGGCAGTTTCGGAACATTTCCGGTTTTTCTCTCCGAAAATTCCCAGAAGTTCCCAGACCAATTCTGGCATCCTCTGAAAATTTTCAGGCGGTGCCGAAACCCTTTTTGACCAAATAATATATTCCGAAACAACTTTTCGGTTTTACCGAAACTCTTTCGGTGTTCTCTCTCTCGGAACTCTTCCGTTGTGTCCGAAACATTTTCGGTGACTTTCTCTCAGACTCCCTGTCTAGCGTTCAACAGATAGATGACCCTTAAGCGTGTGACCCTATAGGTTCGGTGAAGTATAGACATGACACGGAACCCCTTCCGATCAATGATCAACATCGGAGCCGTGGACACCCATGTTGACCCCTATACCCACACGAATGAATATTCGAGTGAACCTCCAGTTGCCGTGTGCTATTCCTGTTGCTTCGCGATATGTTACAAATACCCGAGGTGAGACATGTTGGCATTCCCGTGGATCAACAACTTGTCCACTATGCTAGTTACCTCGTTACCGGTATTGTTCTCTTTTCTCGTTACCGTGTTCCGGCATCCCCGTGATCAAATCACAAAGTGTCTGGCCAGACGATGATGGATACCGTAACACCGAGAGGGCCCAGAGATATCTCTCCATCGTCGGAGGAGCAAATCCCAATCTTGAGCTATCAAGTTACTTGACATACTTTCCCATGAACCCGTAAGCCGCCGTAATAGCCATCCATTTACGGATGACGTTTAACAAACCCCAAAGTTCATGAATCAAGCATGAAGAAACTCGATACTCTCATGGTCTGAGGAATCATGCAAACGTTAACTATCTCTGTGTTATTAACCATTAACTCATGACGAATGTATCTCATAGCATAACATCAATTCGGGTCGATTCAACACAAATGTTCTTCTAACATTGTGCCCTCAAAGTTGCTGGCATAGACATGCCCATGATCAGGAAAACAGAACCATCATGCAACACTTGAGCCAGTCATAAAGGCTTGACTAGGAATACATTTTACCGTTTATTATTCCACACGTGCATATGAGTCTTCCTCCGAGCCTCGTGGTTATTGCAGACTCGAGAACCATAGCAGTTATAGCATGGAACATAAACATAATAATGAGCATGGAGATAAATAATAACATTTATTATTGCCTCTAGGGCATATCTCCTACAGACTCCCACTTGCACTAGAGTCAATAATCTAGTTAATGCTAATGCACTTTACACCTGTGGCACACTGGTGTAAATATGCTTCGCTTGTGGTATAGGCTGATGTCCAACGGATCTGACGACTTCAGCTCTGTGTGTATCTTTGCATATCCTCGCGTTTTCACGCTTTCACAAAATTCATATTTTGTGTGGACTTGGTTTTGTATGTATGTGAATCACAGGTCGAACCTGGATTCCTCAGACTGAGTCATGGAGCAACTACCTGCAGTAGTGTCCCATTGACAAAAGCCATCTTGGAACCATACTAAGTTCATGAATGAACTATATGATTCAACATCTTCTTTGTCGCTTTTAAAAGCGGCAACATACTTCGCCTCTGTTATAGAATTCGCCACAGTAACTTGTTTGGAACAATTTCCAACTACTGTGCCACCATATTGTGTGTTGCACAAAACCCTCAATTTAAATCGAAAATCGCTTGGGGCATGGATGAAGACTGTATCGATGTAACCTTTTACAACGAACTCTTCATGATCTCCGCTTGCGAGAAAACATGCCATCAGTGCTACTATAGTACTCAATGACCCTTTTTCACTGTTGTCCCATGATCAGTACTTTTGATCACTTTGGTATCTATACTCGTAACAACTTTGGGAGTATTGGACATATCTGGTTGTTTTACATACCATGGAATACATGATTAATCCAAACACAAGAGTGTGTGGAATCTCCATCATGTATTTTGCTCATCAGTGTTTTGGGACACCGAGTCATGCAAAAACTCTTTCCATGTGACTTCGGCAAGAATCACTCCTTGACGTTTTTAATGCTAAAAGGTTTTAGCATTTTGTCAATATGTATCTTTGCTAAGCCCCATTAGGTAAATCTATCTCCATAGATTATCATGCCTAATATAAAGGCTTTTTAGCCCAAGCACTTCATCGAAAAACTATTTTCAAACGAAGTCCAAACTCGTGTCAAGAAATTTATTTCCAATTACCAATGTGTCAAGCACACAAGGTTTTTAGAAATATTATTATGCTCCCACTTACTTTCTTGAATTACAAGTATCTTCGTTACCCATTGATGAAGTCAAACCCCTTTGACCATTTCATCAAAACACGAAGATTCCGACTCCATTTTGCTCTCTTCTGTCCATCGCTGGAACTCTGAAGTTTGCATACCTACTAGCATCCTCTGGATCGACAAATTACTTTGGACTGTATCACATACAAGTCCTAGGTTTTATTTCCATCAGATGGAAATCCTTTTGTCATCCATGTTTCATATCTTATGATTGAAATATGTATTAATTGCTAGTTCAACCCGAACCGACTTTAAGCATCGCTACGGTGAGACAATCTCATCGTAGTCAACTCTTTGAACTTGTTATTGCAACAAGTCAAGCTTTATGGATAAAACATTTTTATCCGTATCAGTTTTAAGTTCCATAAATATTCGTTAGACTCTAAGTCTTCCGAAAGGTGTATCAAGGTTTTAATCTTGAATCACTTATGTGGAAACTAACTCAGGTTGCATTGGCATTTAGCCAATCCCGGAGTCAGGGCCCATCAACGCTTCCTTGTGTATCGTAGGTATATTGTTGTCTAACAACAATATCTCGTTTGCGCACCTGAGAGGTTTGCATGAGCCTTGCCTACGTGGTTCAGCTGCAAGTTCGACCGAAGTCCATACATTTTATTGTAGAGACTTTCGTATCAGTCGCAGTAGGAAACTCTGGAATTACTTCCAAGGTCTCTTTCTTTTGACCTGATGACGGAGATACTGGTTATCTCGTCGAGTTGCATTATTCTCCCACTCACCTTTTTGAAAGAACCATTTTCTTCAAAAAGCATACCGTTCTTTGTGGCAAACCTATTTGCCTCGGTATAGTGAGGGAGGAATACCCAATGACTTGGGATAACCTACAAAGTAGCACTTGTCTGATTTGGAATAGGTTTGTAACCTTTTACACAAGCCCCATATTCCAAATGTTAAGAAAAGATATAACATGGTTGGGCGTACCATACCATGGTGTCATTTCAACAGACCTGATGGAGCTCTTTTCAGTGTAAAAGCCGCAGTCTTTAAAGCATCACTTTAAAAAGGGATAATGGCAAATTTATTTATGTCATCTTTGATCTTACCATGTCATAAATGGTTCGATTACATCTTCACGGACTTTCCACTCATAGTGGTGTTCCGGGAGGTGTAAGTTATGAAACTCTTTTCACAACTCATCAGACATTCGCTAAACTTGTAACTCAAATATTTCTTTCTGCAATCGAATTGTAGAAACATAATTTTCTTGTTACAATAACTTCTACTTCATATTTGAAAACCTTTCGAATGATTTCAAAAGATCCAGACTTACGTCTCATCAAGTAAATATCCATATATCTACTTGAGTCATTTCTGAAGATAGATAAATCCACTACTTGCAACCTTTATTGAACTACACACATCAAAATGTATGATCACCAATAAGTTTGTTGCTCGTTCCTTATGGCCTGTGAACGGTATTTCAGTCACTTCGCTTTCGGAGGAAAGTTGCAAGTGTCAGATGATTCAAAATCAAACGACTTCAAAATCCATCATAATGGAATTTTGCATGCGGGCTTCTCCAATGTGACCAAATGTAGTGCCACACTTGTGTGGTATTCTTTTAGTCTTACGACATTTAGCGTCAGTGTTATGGATGTATCATATTACCATCAATATTCATAACATACGTCCCATCTAGGATGGAAGCATGGCCCTTCATGTTATTCATAATACTGAACAACAATTGTTGCTTTTATGAACAACTCTTTTGCAACAAACATTATGCAATGGGCTAGAGTGTTTAAAACTCTAAGATGAATTTATGAAAGTAAATCCAGAGGTAATATATTGTTATCATTATTCATAACATACATCTCATTCTCAATGAAAGTATGGCCCTTATGTTATTCATAACATCGAACATCAAAAGTTCTCTTATGAACAACCTTCTTGCAAGATACCTTATGCAATGGGCTAGAGTTTGTGAAACTCTAAATGAATTATGAAAATAAATACAGACGGTAATACACCGATGGAAGGTATAGTAAC
This sequence comes from Thinopyrum elongatum, assembly GCA_011799875.1. Lineage (NCBI taxonomy): Eukaryota > Viridiplantae > Streptophyta > Magnoliopsida > Poales > Poaceae > Thinopyrum > Thinopyrum elongatum. The sequence continues at coordinate 116,439,211 of CM022302.1, read as the reverse complement.
ATTTACTATGTTCCCTGTGTATACCTAAAACTCATTTCTGGCTAGTCTTTCAGGCCATAGTAGTTCTTACATCGAGTTGCAACAGAATGCAATCGAGCGGGTATCTTTGTGATTAACTCACAATACCCAAAAATTAGTGATTAACATGTTTAACCATAATTCCCAAGAACTATATCTTTGACCAGCCTTCTATACATCAAAAACTTGTATGACATTCATACATGAGCTGGATATTCCAGTCTTCTTTCCTTTTTGCCATTGTACTTCTAACAGTTTAACTTTTAGTATTTCTCCTACTCTCAGAAGAAGCACCGAACTTAAGAGTGGCGTTAGCCCCGGACATCCTAGGTGTGTAAGTCACACTAACATCCTTCGGACACTTCCTTTCTCTTTAAGTTGTTGTTTTATTCACCTTTCATCATATGACAGGCGTTCTTCTGGATCCCTCTCTTATCAGTCTAATGCATAGTAAACTCCTTTACTAATAGTTTGCAAACAAACATTGCTTTGGATATCTCATATCTTTTAGCCTTTGTCTGTCTCTGAAAATGATTTTCAGATTCCATGAATATCACATAACTATCCAAACTTTCGAAGTTTGGGTCTCATGGAAGTAAACATATTGCACTTGACTGAAACGGAATTCTAGCTTTTGGATCGAAGGATGAGAGTCACATGATCCATAGCATAAGCGAGAGAATACCAAAGTATGCGATAGGACAAAGTCCTTCTCGGCACTCTTGAGGACAATCCTCACATTACGTTACCAACCGTAAAGTTTTAACCAGATATTTAACAGCTATTCAATTTTAACAGGGAAGGTGGAAATGCGAGCCATTATTCTACAACTATTAGCAAACCACACTTAGACAGTGTTCATAATTAATTGCACTGAGAATTAAACAAGTTAATTTATCAGTGCGCTCCCACTCAAATCAATATCTCTCATAATTGATTGTGAGTGATTCAAGATCCGCATTTCAATTCGACGCCATTGACGGGTTCATCACTGATGACGTGAATTTCAATCGGTAGGCCAACTTGCCAATCACATCTCTATGTGACTCTTGTCCATCTTTCGATGCGTGTGTTCCGAGCTCAGGACTGTCCTGCCTGAACGTCAAGACAACCAAGTGATCACGCAGTGAGGTCTGACCTTCACCCGCCTTACACCTCTCTAATCGTTCGTGCTCATGTGTACATGGCGCACCCCGAAAAGATACGTGTTGTAGACGGTGCTACACTTGGGAGAACACTAACTACTTGATATTTTTGTGAGAGATCACCCTAATAAAAGCGACTACCGCGCAATCAAGAAGGGTGCATCATAAGGGACAAACATCTCAGGCAATTCATAATAGCATGATATGGTATAGCCCTTTCTGACGGAGAAGTCTTGTATTTCTTCGTCTTCAGCATTCGCGTCGGTGTTCACCTTCGCGAAGATTGCCACCACCTTGTCGATGCACCAGATAATATTGCTATCTCTATAGCTAATAAAATAATGCATTACACAAGGTCGACACGCAGGTCATTTAAAGTGCAATCATATGGCTCCAGCCATCATGCCAAATCATGACACGCAGGTCATGTTAATCAATTTACATCATATAGTCATCTCATACATAATCAAATTATTATGAGCACTGCTATACCACATCACATGCACATGCAAACCCTCCTGCAAAACCAAGTTAGACGCCTCTAATCGGTTCATGCAAAAACTTGTTTTAGGTGGCTTCTAAGGTTTCGAAACAAACCGAAGCTACCAACGTCCATCATCAAGTATGATAATTCAAGCGCTAGATTAACAACGCGGGGTGTATGAAACACGAGGTAATTAAATCTCGAGCCCCATACTGAACTTCGTCATACGCATGACCCCTGTGCAGATCATATCTGCATTGCCCTTTCATCTGCGAAACATCCATCTTTCTTTGACTAAAGTGGAACCCAAAGAACTGTTAGCACTTCGTTGATCTGTCAATCAGCATACTCAGGAGCAGCATGAAAGGATCGCGGATTGCCAGAACTTTGTGAGATTCCACAATGCTGTCAAGATCAGGACTACGCAAATTCAAGGGAAGCAACAAGAACATCGGGTAACAGATTTCATCTGCTACCCGCACAAATAATTTTCAGTAATAGAACTCATCTACTACCTAATTATATTGTGCAACACCCATACATCTCTATGTATTCTAGATCGCAACCTGCATCTACGCATAGCACGGCTCATGATGCCACTGTAGGGGAACGCAGCAGAAAACAAAAATTTTCCGACCTACGCACCAGCCCAGGACCACTATGGAGACTGCATACAAGGTTTGATCATTTTCGTTACCGACTCGTAGCGCAGCGGAAGTAGAGTCGATGACGATCGTTGGTGCAGATCCCCGCAGCTAGGATTTACAACCTCCCAACCGCGAGGATGTATACCCTCATCTTCCCTTCGGACAGCCCTCCGGGAGGCGGTCGAACATTCCCCCGGACGGTGTCGCGGACAGCCCTTCGGGAGGACCTTCGAAACTCGAGCGGTCACTCGGACAGCCCTTCGGGAGGACTCACAGAACTCGGACCGTCACTTGGACAGCCCTTCGGGAGGCACTCTCGAACAGCCCCTCGGGCACTAAGATCGAAACTACGACCTCTCTACGGGGTTGCACACATACGGTGTCATCTATCCGGCAGGGCTTCGCCGTCCAGAACTAGTCCCTGCCGGAACCCAGACAGCCTTTCGGCTCTACGAAACTCTTTTCGTGGGAGGGAGAGAGAAGCCAGATAACATCTTGGCATGTGTATGAGAGCAAGGGATGGGGAGAATGGCAGCCCCTTCTCCTCCTTTTATAGGCCAAGGCAAGGGGTGGGGTGGGATGTTGAAATACCAAAATACCCAAGCTTCATGTCACACATGAAAGGGCATAATGGTAACACAAGGGGGGCACCAAGGAGACACCACCATGGCAGCCCTTGGGCCGGCCCACACCTTGTCTCCCCATGGGGGGGGGGGCCCCCCAACAAGCCACCAACATGTCTCCATGAAACATGCATGCTCCCTAGACAAAAAGCCACCAAACATGCAACCCCCGATTCGTGGGATCTTGTCCCCTCGCGCTGAGACAAGATGTTTTCCGCGAAACTTTTTCTGAAAAATTCCAGAAGGTCCCAGAACATTTCCGGCACCCTCTAAAATTATTCTGGGCATGATCCGAAACATTTTCGGTGCGGTGGTTTTCATCAGCGGAAAGCATTAACAGCGGTTACGGCAGTTTCGGAACATTTCCGGTTTTTCTCTCCGAAAATTCCCAGAAGTTCCCAGACCAATTCTGGCATCCTCTGAAAATTTCCAGGCGGTGCCGAAACCCTTTTTGACCAAATAATATATTCCGAAACAACTTTTCGGTTTTATCCGAAACTCTTTCGGTGTTCTCTCTCGGAACCCTTCCGTTGTGTCCGAAACATTTTCGGTGACTTTCTCTCAGACTCCCTGTCTAGCGTTCAACAGATAGATGACCCTTAAGCGTGTGACCCTATAGGTTCGGTGAAGTATAGACATGACACGGAACCCCTTCCGATCAATGATCAACATCGGAGCCGTGGACACCCATATTGACCCCTATACCCACACGAATGAATATTCGAGTGAACCTCCAGTTGCCGTGTGCTATTCCTGTTGCTTCGCGATATGTTACAAATACCCGAGGTGAGACATGTTGGCATTCCCGTGGATCAACAAATTGTCCACTATGCTAGTTACCTCGTTACCGGTATTGTTCTCTTTTCTCGTTACCGTGTTCCGGCATCCCCGTGATCAAATCACAAAGTGTCTGGCCAGACGATGATGGATACCGTAACACCGAGAGGGCCCAGAGATATCTCTCCATCGTCGGAGGAGCAAATCCCAATCTTGAGCTATCAAGTTACTTGACATACTTTCCCATGAACTCGTAAGCCGCCGTAATAGCCATCCATTTACGGATGACGTTTAACAAACCCCAAAGTTCATGAATCAAGCATGAAGAAACTCGATACTCTCATGGTCTGAGGAATCATGCAAACGTTAACTATCTCTGTGTTATTAACCATTAACTCATGACGAATGTATCTCATAGCATAACATCAATTCGGGTCGATTCAACACAAATGTTCTTCTAACATTGTGCCCTCAAAGTTGCTGGCATAGACATGCCCATGATCAGGAAAACAGAACCATCATGCAACACTTGAGCCAGTCATAGAGGCTTGACTAGGAATACATTTTACCGTTTATTATTCCACACGTGCATATGAGTCTTCCTCCGAGCCTCGTGGTTATTGCAGACTCGAGAACCATAGCAGTTATAGCATGGAACATAAACATAATAATGAGCATGGAGATAAATAATAACATTTATTATTGCCTCTAGGGCATATCTCCTACACATGGAACCTCGTAGGCTGAAATGGACATGCACGACCGAATTCTATCCGATCCAGATATCCTGGGCAATATCTTCGACACTAGTTCCGAAACACGTCGATGACCAGATCGAGGAGGACCGATCATGCATGATGTTGCCGTGATGCGAGAGGAGCACGAGGATCGCCACCTTGAATATCACAGCAGCAGGCCCCCCACGCTGTACCGATCCAGCTCGCCGCCGCCCGACTGCAACCATGGGCCGAGCACCAACCCATCCAGATCCCGATCAGTTCGGGGGTATCGATACATCCACGCGTTGCAGCACCCGCGCAGCTAGCCCGCCGTCGCCCGACCGCAGCCATGGGTTGAGCACCAATCCAACCAGATCCATATCAGATCGGGGGGATCGGTACCTCCACGCGCTGCAGCCGCCACCATCCTCCCGCCGGCCCCAGGCACTTGCGACCTGCGCGGAGGAGCGCGGCACCGTCAGCCGCCGCAGAAGCCCCCAACTCAAAGGCAGCCGCCCAAGGACGCCAGAGCCCCGCCACCGCCGGATCCGCGCGAGCTTTGCCCGACGATGACCATGGGGCGGCGGCGAGGGGAGAGAGAGCACGAGGGAGGAAGCCTTGAGCGGGCGTGTTCGCCGCCGCCCGAGTCGCCCCGGGGATGATGGCGCAGGGCCTGGGCCAGATGGGATCGGGCGCGGCTAGCCATCAGGTTACCACGAGGTTTCAGAACTAAATAAACCCAACATATTTGGTTTGCAACTTCTTTCTCCCCTTGTATATTAGTAGTATCTACCTATTGAGCTGCATGCAACAATCCTTCTAAATTGGTAGTGACAACTTGTTAGTGGGAAATTAATAGTGTAGATTGTTATGTCGTATGGCTCAGACTTCTTTTCTCGTTTTGTGGTGGTAACAATGGTGATCTGGGCTTCTTTTTATTACTGATGAATGGATGACTGGAGGATGCTTTGGTTTCCAAGACAGATTATATTTCGGAAAGAATTGCAGCACAATATACTAACCTAGTCTTTTCTTGTTACTTTTACTACTTGTATGCTTGTCTTACCAAACTCATAGTCTTTTCTGGTTGTACTGCTACAACTTGCCTTTGACTGAGATAATACTAGCACTAACCTAGTGGCTGCTGACATTTTCTGCCCTAACCTAGTATGCATCAACCACATGTACCTACTAAATCAATTAATCACTTTAGACATGTGTACCAGTAGAGCAAGCAAAGGCGCCAACCACCTATAGTTGCTAAAAAAGGATGTTCTCCAAATCTTGTTCATGGTAATAGTCTAATAGACACCAACGTAGACAGCATACCGATCACTAGTTCGGTTGAATTGAACCCCAAATCTTGCTGGAACAAAATGCTATTACTACTTCACCATGCAGCAACAAAGTGCTTTTAGTTTCAGAGAAAGGGAGTTCTCCGAAATACACATAGAAAAATGTAAGTAGGTACTATTTTTCACAGAGATAAATGTATTTTTTTTTCTTATTATGAAGTTCATGCTTCGTAGCTTTGTGTATGTAAGCATGAAAGTAAATGTAAACGCCTAGCATTAGCTAAGGTTTGTTTCAATCCAATAACCGAAAGCAAAGCAAAAAAGAGCAAAATAGTACAATCTAATAAGCAAACTGATATATAGTACTCAACAAGTATTACGTATAGTTCAAAGAACAACTGAATAGAAGTATGATCTTACAATCAGAGCAAAAAATTGTTTATTGATAAAAAAGGCAACATCTATGTCAATAAACTGCTTCTCGGCATTTGCATGATATATAAACGACATCAGTATCAAGAAATCTACAAATTGCCTCAAAGTTGGGCTTACCAAGGCAGACGAGAGGAAAAACACAAGCTCGAAGCATATATCATAGTTAGTTAGCAACATGCTCCCACTAGTAATCCTAAACAAACCTAGAAGAGGATGTCCATTTATTTGTAGGGCATCCATTCCAATCCAATACTCGTTTATCTCTTGAATGTGAAGAACTCAACTATAAAACAATCGCACTGCCCCAGACCCTCTCGTGTACAGGAAGCAATGCTAGTGTAGTGCCTTTGTTAGGGCATTTCCCGCCTTAGTGTTTTGGTGATGATGACAACTCACCTTGTGGTCTAATCGTGTGCCAAGTTCTTCAGGTACACTTTGTGTGGTACATGACGATTAGGCATTCCCTCCGGACGGAAAAGAACGAAGACGGTGTTTTCTACGTGTTTATTTTTCGTTGTAGGAAACCCATACTATTAAGAGGGAATCCACATTGAAAGGTATTGGGTGAATCAATGCATGTGCACATTTCTTTTCCACCCACCGCATATCCTTCCGTTCGTAGAGAGAGAGGTCCTCAAACTCTTACCAAAGCAATGGTTTTTACTCCCCAGCGGTTGTACCACTGGGCCAGTACGTCCGATGCAACTACCTCCCCAGGGATGTTACCCTGGGGTTGCTGCTCTCAGGATGATGCCAGCGGGTGTACCACTGCCTCCGGGCGGTTGTACCGCTTATGATCTGGCCAACCCAGGGAGTAGCTTTAGGTGGTTGTACCGGCCCAGTACCACCCTACCACCGGACTGGGCTCTGTCGTGGGGCGGTTCTTGGGCGGTGGTGGCCCCGTTGTTCTGGTCAACTCGTTTTGAGCAGTACTACCGGTGGTGCAGAGCGCTTGTACTGCTCGGGACTTAGCCACCACCCGTGCTTGGTCCTGGCGGTTGCACCGGTGCAACCACCGCTATTGGGGTGATCCCCATCTGTTGCGAAGCGGTTGTTGGGTGGTGGTGGAGCAATTGTTCCGGTTGTTCTTGACGACCGGTATTACCAGCCACTCCACCAGTTATACCGCTCGGTAGGTTTCTGCAGGGTACCCCATGTTTTCCGGCTGTACTGGTACATATAGCGATTGTACCGCTGCAGTGTAAAAACTGCTGTAACGGTTGGATTTGGGGGACACTATATAAGGGGGTGGTTCTTCCACCTACCTCTTTACCTCTTGCCTCTCTCTCTCTCATCCATTAATGCCCTTCAAGCTTTCTTGCCCGATCTCTCTCCCTAGCCACTCAAACTTGTTGATTTGCTAGGGATTGAAGGAGGAGACCTAGATCTACACTTCCACCAAAGGAAATTTGATTCCCCCATACTTTCTTGTGTGGATTTTGTTACTCTTGGGTGTTTGGGCACCCTAGACGGAAGAGGTCACCTCGGAGCCACATTCCATTGTGGTGAAGCTCCGTGGTGATGTTGAGAGCCTCCAATTCGGTTGTGGAGAGAGCCTCAACCTTGTTTGTAAAGTTTTGGTTCCGCCTTCAAGGGCACCACTAGTGGAATCACGACACCTTGCATTGTGCGAGAGCGCGAGGAGAATACGGTGGCCCTAGTGGTTTCTTGAGGAGCATTGTGCCTCCACACCTCTCCAACGGAGACGTACTTCCCCTCAAAGGGAAGGAACTTCGGTAACACATCCTCGTCTTCACCGGCTCCACTTGTGGTTACTTCTTACCTTTACTTTGCGCAAGCTTTAGTTTGTGTTGTATCCTTTGCTTGTTTGTATTATTTTGGTTGATAGCATTATATAGGTTGCTCACCTAGTTGCATATCTAGACAACCTATTTGTTGCTAAATCTAATTTGTTAAGAAAAGCTAAAAATTGGTAGTTGCCTATTCAGCCCCCTCCCTCTAGTCAACCATATCGATCCTTTCAGCCTTCATTATGAGTGATATTTCTAAGTCAATGTGTTACAAGATCAATTGATTTAGCTAGTTCTTTCAACCAGTTAATAGGTTCCCCAATAGTCGATTCCCCTTACAAAAAATATATAGCTAAACAAACACCTAATCAATAATCCTTAATAGAAACATACCTGCATCCATACCCCACTAGCTAGCTAGCTTAGCTGTTGTCCGGCGACTTCATCTGTGCCTGCATGTCCCCTGGTAAGAGTTTTGCCCTGGCAGCTCCGGTCGGCGGCATCAGCGGGAGAAAGAAGGTTCGAGGGAGGAAGAAGGACGGGCGCCACTGCCACCTGAGTCACCCGCACGGGGCTGAATAAGTGAACATTTTGTAAAACATGATTTTAAGAAAAACTTTGTGAACTTTTTTATAACTCGAACAACTTTTTGCAAAAATTGTGCAATTTCAGAAATTCAGGACATTTTTTTAGAAAACGAACAATTTTTTAACATTCTTTTTAAAAAGAATTTTTTTTGGAAATTCTGAAGATTTTATTAAACTGGGAACATTTTCTGGCCATTAACATAAAAAAATTGGACATATTTTGGAGCGCAAACATTTAAATAAATTTTGAGACGAAATATTTTTGTATTTTAAAATATCTTGGAAAATGACAATATTGTTTGACTTTCCAAAGAATTATTGAAAGAACGAACATTTTATGAAAAATCCAAATAATTTTTGAATTTGTGAACAAATTTTAAAATAATAATTAAAAAAAATTCTAAACAATAACTTGACCATTTTTAAAATTTATGAATTTGTGTAAAAAGAGAAGAAAAACAGAAACTGGAAAAACCAAAAAGAACCAGTAAATGAAAAAAAACTGGTTCTGGAACCATGTAGAAGGTTCTCTAAACCAGTAAAATTATGAGCTGGAACCTTCTTAAAACCGGAACGAAAAGGTCTCTGCCTACCACTAAAATAGCCCAGCCCAGTTGCTCATTCTGTAACCCCTCAAAAAAAAATTGCTCACTCTGTTTCGGCGACTGTTTGCCACAAAGTGCGGCAAATAGGAAATTCAGTTTTAATGTGCGTCGTATAAGGAGACTCACTGCCACCAGCTGAACTGTAATCACAAACAATGTTTCTTAATCATCATTCCAAAAACTTGGAATAACATCATGATTGAGACCGTTCTAATGTTAAGCGGCGCATCGGCAGCTCGTTCTAACGGCGGCAATGGTCGTTCGGTGGTTCATGGATTTTGATGTAATTTTTATTATGTTTGAGGTGCTTTGTACTTATGGTGAATCTTTATAATAGATTTGATCCTTTTCGCAAAAAAATGCCAGTCCTTTAACACCTTGTTTGAATTCTGTAGAATTTGGAAATCTTCGCTATAGATTTGATTTTCAGGCTATTTTGGCCCATGCGTTGCAACGGGAAAAAATCGCACATGGTACAGTCGGTCTTCCAGATTTGACAAACTACTACGGTTTCAGTTCAAATATTATGGACTTGGGCATCTTGAGTAGTATTGTATATCAATGGGAGAGGAAGCATCAACATTGTTCATTTCTTCTTTATCAGGTCTCTCTTGTTCCCACTTTATATAGCCACACGGTCCTCTCTTATTGTCACATTATAGCTACATACCTCAACCCACGTAACGGTCATTTATTTTTTTACCGGGTCACTCTCTTATTGCCACGTTATAGCCACACACCTCAACCCTGTACACAACTTGCATTCCTTCTTTACTAGGTCTGTCATTGCCAAATTATAGTCACACCTCACTCTCTGTTTTGTTTATTTCCGTAGTGGCTTGTTGATTGTCTATTTGGGGATATGTATATAAATCAGTGAGATCTTGTGTAAATTAGCGAGGTGGTACTATTAATTAATAAGAAAACATTTTTGGTAGAATGGAAAGCTGGCCTACCACAATGTGCCTGCCTTGGCCCAACCCCGACCCACCTGGGCAACCTTTTTGGCCGGCCCACGCCCGACAAACCCTAGCGCAGCTCGATCCTCTACTCCTTCCCTCGTGCGTAAGGGTGAGCATAAAAACCGAGAACCAAAGACTGGAGCTGAAAAAACAGGAAGTGGAGCCAAAAAAACCAAGGACCGAAGCTCCTGTTGTTCAATTGGTTAGCGAACGGCAAAAATTGAAATTATTTTGTTGAGTTCTATCATTGGAGTCTGTTGACCGAATTCCCAAATTAACCGAATACAGTAATTAAAGCCCGGCCAATTAAGACCAATGGCCCATCCACGTTAAAAAACACTACGGGGAGCTTTTCCCCACCCTTTTTCTCGGAAAATCCTATAGGACGCACACTGCGTCAAGTTGTCGAGCTTTCGCACAAGGTTTAGCGATCGAGGGGTGATGTGGGCCAGCCCGTCGAGTGCTCCACCAACCCGATTTTGGGAACCTTCCAGGAGGTTCCTAGCTGGCTTTTTCCGGTTTTGGGAACCTTCTAGGAGGTTCCTGAACTATTTTTTTATTTAATTTAATTTATTTTTCCTTTTCCTTTTTCTTTTTTCTCTCTTTTTTATGTTTCTTTTTGTTTCCTTTTCCTTTTTTGTATTTATTTTAAAAATTAGTGTTTTTTGAAAATCTTTCACTATTTATAAAAAAATTCGCATTTTACAAAAAAATTGGGAGTTTCAAAATATGTTCATGTTTCCAAACATTGTTCAGATTTTCAAATTGATTATGTAGTTACAAAAAATGTTCAATTTTTCTGAAAACTTTTGTTTTTCCAAAAATTGTTCGCAAACTTCAAAAATTGTTTTCATTTTCAAAAAATGTTCGTGTTTCCAAAAATTGTTCATGTTTCCAAATTTGTTTGGCAGTTTAAAAAAATGTTCGTATTTTTCAAAAACCTTTTGTGTTCCAAAAATTGTTCGCAAATTTCTAAAAATGTTTATGTTTCCAAAACTTCTTCATGTTTCCAAATTTGTTCCACAGTTAAAAAAAATGTTCGTGTTTTCAAAAAACTTTTGTGTTTCCAAAAATTGTTCCTGTTTGCAAAAAATGTTCATATTTTAAATTTTGTTTTGCAGTTTTAACAAATGTTCATGTCTAATAGTTTTGTTAAGAGTTTCAAAATAGTTTCCCTGTTTTCAAATAAAGTCCATATGTTCAAATATTTTTTGCTGATTTTAAAAAATGGTTTGCATTTTTAGAAAATGTTTGAATTTTTGTCAAAATTAGCTAATTTTTTTTAGAACTGATCATTTTTCATAAAATATTCTTTTTTTAAAATAAATCAGATTTCTTCAAACATGAACAATTTTTGGAATCCTGAACATTTTCTGAAATATACGAATTATTTCTGAAAACATAACATTTTTTCTAATTTGTGAACTAACATCAGTATAGAGAGCATTTTTTGGAATTTTGAACAAAAAATTCAAAAACACGAAAAACGGAAAAATGGAAGAAAAAAGACAAAGAAAAAGTTGGATCTGCGTTGCTTTTTTGTTCTTATAGAATTGCGCTGGTATTTAATCAATCAGTGTCGTTGTTTCTTCTGGCTAGCATATCATTGTCTAATGCCGGAGGTCTTTGGTTTGATCTCTCGTAGTGGGCCGGCCCAATCGGATCGCCTGTGTGTTTGCCCGACAGTCTGCCGCAATAAGCGGCCGATAGGAGCTCCCCTTTTTCTCAGCCACAAATGCAGTCCCCACGCCACCTAATAATAATAAAACACAAAAGAATGCTACTCTCGATCTACCAAAACTCTAAGCTCCCTGGGAAAGAAGCGGTGTGGTTGATCGAGCCTTTGGTGGGCCCACGAGGCCACCAAGTCGGATAGTATATACATTATTTATTTTTCTTTGACCTAGACAGCATATACGTTATTTGTTAGCTGGTTTGGGTTGCTTGCCTTACAGCTTAAGCAAACTAGCCACGGTAAAGATTCTTGGAAAAAAAGCCACTGTAAAAAAAAACCTCTAGAAATGAAGCTACTGTACAAAACCACCTCAATCTAAGTTCCCAAGATTTTTCCTTCCTAATATGTGAATCATGGAAATATGTTTCCACCTAATGCATGTAGATATGCTTTCTGATTTTTTATTTTATTTTGCGAAGAAGATATGCTTCCTGATGATACGTGGAAATATGGTTCCTAAATTTTTTTCCCTTCCTTACGGGTGTGCTTGTGACTGCTTCTTTTTTTAAAAAATATCCTTCTAATCTTTCATCTCTTTTTTTTGCGAGGATTCTAATCTTTCCTATTGTGTGTTCCTTTGCGAAAATTTCCTTCCTTTTCGCGAATAGTGGAAATATGCTTCCTAATCTTTGAATCATGGAAATATGCTTCCTAATCTGTGAATCATTGATTTCGTGCTGATGCATGAAAATCATGGATTGTTTCCCGAATTTGTTTGTTCATGAGATGATATGGAAAAAAGCGGTCATATTGTTTTCTTGGTTTATTTTGTTCATGATCGAGGTGAAACACGTAAAGATTAAAATTTCCTTTTCTAAATGATCAAGGTAAAAGCATAAACTCTGAGATAAGGAATGCTAACATGGTCATGGTTTTAATAATAAAATTACGATTTATGTGAGAAACAAGAAGACCAAACGAAAAATTGCATAATGAAGACTCACTAAAATAGAAGACTAAGGTCGTGAGAAAAGCCAAAAATGCTTCTCTCCGACCTGGCTCCATGTCTATCAAGGGTAAGCTTGGGCACCAACCCAAGGTCATTGCCCTTATCGAGAGGGCAGGGAAGGGTTTAACACTAGCGCTTCCGTGGCAGGTGTGGAGACAACTCCAACATGGTTAAGGCTTAGCCCAAACAAGCAAAACCAAAAGAAGTTAGTCAATCATAACAGGCCATCTACCGAATAAAAATAAAAATCTAATCCAATAAGTGAAAAACGGCGCGGCAAAGCGCGCGTATTCCTCTAGTGATTTTCTACCTTCCCAATAGAGGAAAATCCCTTCTTTTCATTAAAAACCAGCCAGCACACTCCAGCCAGCCCAAGGCCCAGTCGGGCCTCCACTTATCCCCACCAGCAGAGAACCCTAGCCCGATTCTCACCCCTCTCTCACTCGTCTGCCTCCCTCCTCTGGGTCCTCTCGATCTCACCTCGCGTCGCCAGGAGGAGAGAACCAGCACGCGCCCGATCCCCTGCACCGGCTGGTCGTTGCCGCTGACGAGGTCCTCCACCGCCGCCACCCGTGTCTCGCACGCGTTCTCCTCCTCTCTTTGCTCCCCATCGCCCCACTCTCACCCTCTCTCTGTTCTTCCCTGCTGCAGCGCTGAAGGAAGACATGACGCCTCCTTTCAGTTCGCGCCGCCGCTGTCGATTTCCCTCGCCAATGCGTTCCCAGGTGCCCCGTCGCCGGCATCTCCCTTCCCCGACAACCCCCTCTGCTCGTCTTCTTGCTGCACCCTGCAAGCCTGCGCCGCCGTGGTCAGTTGCTCCGACGCCGGTGAACTCCTCGCCCCCGGACGACTCTCCATTTTCTCCTCCATCTCCGGGCGTGCCTCCCGCCTCGCTGTCGGCGCCTGATGCGGCACCCAAGCACAGCACCGCCTCCCCGCCATGGCGGCCCCTGCAAAAATCAAAACATAATCTCAAATTAGCCACGTAAAAAAGGATTGCGGGTTGAATCGTCTAAAATGCAGGGTGTTTTTTGTAAGAATGAATCGTTTTCGGATTAGCCACTTAAAAAAGGACCGCGGGTTGAATAGTCTAAAATGCAGTTTTTTTGTAAGAATGAATCGTTTTTGGGATTAGCCACTTAAAAAGGACTGTGGGTTGAATAACAAAAACCACAGGAACTTTTATACAAAATATCGTGACAATGAGCTGCCAAAAGCGATCGGTGTTTTATTATTAGGTGAAGATTTTGTTCGAAAACATGGGTGCAGCCGTGCAAGATCCAAATACAAGAACAACAAGCAACCGGGTTTTTTTTAGGGGACGCAACCGAGTAACAGTTAGCAATTGTAGTGTACCACTACCACCTGATGAAGTACACGAGAACATGGCGGCCTTGCAGCACGTGGCGGTGCCCCTCGGACCCTGGGCCATGACTGACTAACCCGAGCTCTGTCGGAGGAGGAGCAGATGCCTCGCTGGCCAGAGACGTGGCAGAAGCACAGGGCAGCTACGGTGCGCGAGAACTGAACAAGGAGCAACCAAAGCGCGTAGGTTTGATTTCCTGACAGACGAGATCCCTAGGTGTCGGTGTACTGAGACCTGGGCCCCCCGGTACCCCTGACTTATGCACAGGCAGCGGCTGTTCCCCGGCAAGGAAGCTTGTTGGAAGACCAAAATCCAAGACAAGATTGGGAGACTATAAAGAAGATTCCCAAGCCAAGGGAGCCGCTCTTTGATTTCTCAGAGAGCGCAGCAGGAAGACCAAGACACAAAACCCCACTGTTAGATCCTAATTGGGGGGAGAACAAGACGAAGCACCAAGACTAATACCAAAAGCAACCCTTACCGGCAAAGGCCGAGTCGGCAAGGGCGAAGGCCCGGCAAGCTCATGCCAGCCACCAGCGCTCCACCTCATCGAGCAGCTAGTCACTAATCGATGAGGTGTCGAGCCTGCAGCTGGTTTGGTGGGGTTTGTCGGGCATGTGGCAGCACACTGAATGGAGAATTACCTTTAATGACACTTGTCCAGGAGGCGTGTCAACATTACAGGAGGCGGCTGAACAAGCGGTGCATCAACCTTGCCGGGGTTCCCCCTCCTCATGACACCTAACAGTGCATTTAATGCTTTTGTCCTAATCCGGCAGAGTTAGGTATGATAGCACTGTTTGCTGTCTAATCAACATGTAATTACTATTTTGCCACTGTGGTTACCCATTAAGCTACGAAAGCACAAGGATCGACTCTTTGCACAACTACACGCGTAGCTGCTCTCCCCCTCACGCCTTGCTGGGGAAGCACTTCTTATACTTGTGTTCCCACACATACAACCAATATAGCAAGCTGGAGTAGGGTTTTACACCTCTCAGTGGCCCGAACCTGGGTAAAGATCTCTACGCCTTCTGTTGGTTTTGCTCTTTGGGTCTTGTGCATCTTCCTAGTCGAACCACAAAGGGCTTGATGGCCCCATAGATGGTCGTCCACACCGACACTATGACGTAGCGGAGATGATCAAAATGAGAAGTAAAGTGTGCCAAATCATCTAATCCCCGACTTAGCTGAAGGAGATGAGCTTAAAGCCGGCGTCGGCAACGAGAAGTAGGCCGCTACGCAGGGTGTGGGTCGTGGCGGCGGTCATGCTCGGTGTCTTTTCTCCCTCGGACGTCGGTAGTCGGGTTTCCACGCAGATGAGGTAGGATCACATTCTTCACATGCATGATTCACAAATCAGATTCCGGACATCCCAGGCTCCGGAAAGAGACAAAGCTCGCAAGATTCAGTCACATGGTTCCAGAACTGCACCGAGCGAATATCAAGTCTCTTCCATAGTAACCTACGGATGGCATCTTAATTCGTTGACGTGATCTAAACCATTGGCAATTAAGTAGTAGTGCGAAGAGTACAATGAGAAACCATACAAATCATGAGTGAGGAAGAAATGAGGCATCTTCTCTCGGAAGACCCTCGAGTCACCGCAACCATATAATTTAGTCTGATCTTCATTCAAAATGCTTATGTGTCGTTTGCAGAAAAAAAATAAACAACACTATTTATAGCAGACATCCACGAGTACGTATCCTCTGCCCCGGCTCACAGTCACACTCACACACACGCACGCTCGCTGCTTGCCCCGATGGCCAAGGTCGCGCCGTTTCTCCTCCACCATGCGACGCCACTGCCCAATCTCAAGCTCCATATTCCTCCAAGAAGCACTTCACTTCATGCCAGGCATTCCACGCCCGGCCTCGTACGGTGCGCTGTGACAGCTCCGACGAGCACCACCACCACCACCACCACCACCGTGTTACAGGACGAGGAGCCCTTCAGCCTCGAGCGGTACATGGCGTCCAAGGCGGTGACCGTGAACGAAGCGCTCGACCGCGCCCTGCCGCCTGGGCACCCCGAGCACCTCCTCGAGTTCATGCGCTACTCGCTCCTCGCCGGCGGCAAGCGGGTGCGCCCCATGCTCGCGCTCGCCGCGTGTGAGCTGGTGGGCGGCGACGAGGCCGCCGCCGCGCCGGTGGCCTGCGCCGTCGAGATGGTCCACGCCATGTCGCTCATCCACGACGACCTCCCTTGCATGGACGACGACGACCTCCGCCGCGGCCGCCCCACAAACCACGTCGCCTATGGCGTCAGCACCGCGCTGCTCGCCGGGCGATGCGCTCCTGGCGCTAGCGTTCGAGCACGTCGCCCGGGGCTGCGCAGAGCACGGCGTGCCGGCCGACCGCGCGCTCCGCGCTGTGGCAGAGCTCGCGAACGCCGTGGGCGCGGGCGGGCTGGCGGCGGGACAGGTCGTGGACCTTGCCAGAGAGGGCGCGGACGTCGGCCTGGCCACGCTAGAGTACATCCACGTGCACAAGACGGCGCGACTCCTGGAGGCTGCGGCGGTGTGCGGCGCCATCATCGCCGGGGGAACCGACGAAGAGGTCGAGGGCATCCGGCGGTACGCGCGTTACGTCGGGCTGCTGTTCCAGGTGGTCGACGACGTGCTGGACGTGACGCGCACGTCCGAGCAGCTGGGGAAGACGACAGGGAAGGACGTGGCGGCCGACAAGGCAACGTACCCGAAGCTGATGGGCGTGGACGGGGCGCGAACGTACGCCACCGAGCTTGTGGCGAGCGCCGAGGCAGAGCTAGACCGTTTCGACGTTACTCGTACAGAGCCTCTGCGTCACCTCGCACGCTTCATTGCGTACCGGCAGCACTGATTAATTAGTGCATGGGGTTGGCAAGATTATCACAATTTGGATGTAAACAAGAATGCTTGTGCCACCTGTCCAGTTCCGAAATCTGTAGTATATGTCATTTAAGGTTGTCCGAATCTTTAACTCACTATACTAAGCTCTCCTGGTATTGGAGCTCCCAGGATCGATCGAGTCTAGCAATTTTCGTCGATGTACATGATTTTGATCGGGTCATGGGCGACGGGTGGGCCCATTTGGTCGGAGGCTTAGACTGGCCAATTAGCCATAGTGGAGAGTAATTACAATAGTAATAGTGTCTAAAAAAAACTTACAATAGTAACATAAATGCTACTGTAGGCTATGTAAACCCATTGTCAACCATTTAAGCAAGTCCTCGTACGTATACTCCAATAGTTCGAGTGTTTGACAAAAAAACTATTCCCTACGTCTCAAAATAAGTGTCTTAACTTTATACTAACTCTAGTACAAAGTTGTACTAAGCTTGAGACACTTATTTTGGGACGGAGGGAGTACCATTTTAGGGTTTTTTTGTCCCAGAGAACTACCACTTTTTTAAAACTGATCGAAAACTACTAAAAATTGTTAATTGTGACTAAAAACTACCACTTTCGAAAAATGGTCGGTTTAGACGATTTAAACACGTTTATGACATGCTGGACCACCTGTCAGAGCTGACGTGACGGCAAAGCCAACTTCATTTATTCTGATCGTTATTACAGGTGGGGCCCGCATGTCAACACCAATCTTCTTCTTCCTCCTCCCCTCTCTCTCTCTCTCTCTCTATTTGGCATTTCCACAAACACCTCACGAGGACCACCACATCGCCGCCGGTGATGAGGTCTCCACGCCGCCGAGAACACTGAGGAGTTGGGCCTGCTGGCCACGGCCGACAAGGAGCGCTTCGGCGCCGGGGCGAGCATTGGGAAGGAGGAGCGTCGCGGCCGCGTTGGCGGGAACCAACAGCAGCCGAGTCTCCTGGAACAGCGGTGTCGGCGGCCAGCGGCTTCCTCGCCGAGAGGGCGGGTGCGCCGGATCCCGCGGCGCCGACGGCTTCCTCATCGGGAGATGGAGAGGCGGGTGCTCGCCGGATCCCGCGGCGCCGGCGGCGTCCTCGCTGGGAGATGGAGGGGCGGGTGCTCGCCGGATCCCGCGGCGCCGGCGGCTGCCTTGCTAAGAGATGGAGGGCGAGTGCTGTCGGATCCCGCGGCGCCGGCGACCGGCGGCTGCCTCGCTGGCCAGATCGAGCGACGATGCGCGGTCAGGAGGAGAGGTGCGGGATGGAGCAGAGGTGCAGTCAGGGGTTAGGGGCAGCATTTGTATTTTTTTTAACTGAGATTGGAGATTTAGAAAAAAAGCATATTTTTTAGACTGACATGCGGGCCCCACCTGTAATAACGGTCAACTTAACGGTCAAAATAAACAGAGTTGACTTTGCCGCCACGTCAGCTCTGACGGGTGGGTCCCGCATGTCATAAACGTGTTTAAATCTTCTAAACGGACCATTTTCCGAAAGTGGTAGTTTTTAGACACAAAATTAGCAATTTTTGGTAGTTTTCGGTCAGCTTTAAAAAAGTGGTAGTTCTGTGGGACAAAAACCCCTAAAGTGGTAGTTTTTTTTGTCAAACACTCCACTAGTTCCATACTCAGCCCCCCATGGCGTGCATGAGTGGGCAACCGCGTGCCGCGGATGCGTGAACGCACATCGTGAGATGGCTGGCGATCTATATACCGGATCTACCGGCGGCCGGCGTGCTCGCCTACAAATGGGGTGAGGTTCATTACCGGAGGAGCGTTCTCGCGTTGATCTCGTCAACGAGGAGGGGGTGCTCATGGATTCGCGACAAATGGCGTGATGGGGAGAGGTCTGTTTCGTGCAACACGCACCAATTCCCGTGTCATGTGGTGTGTGTGTGTACACGGGAGGGAGAGAGCCAGGGTGAACCCCCAATGACGCGGTGGGTGCGGACGGACCTCGATCGACCGCCATTAATGCGGTTGGTGCGTGCGGGGAGTTACTTCACCAACACCTCGCGAGGTGGATTACCCAGCCACTTGAAGTTAGTGCCGCCAGAGGAGGTGAGAATAGAGACCACGCCGGTGATGGTGGTCATGGCGGAGACGCAGCTTCGGCGGTTCTCGTGGTGGAACGCTCGCAAGCTCGCACGGCTGCGGGAGATTTGCTTGTGATTCGACAGCAGGGCAGAGATGAAGGAGGAAGCGCAAGCGGTGCTCGAGTCGCTCTCGGAAGAGGAGGAGGAGCTGTTCGGGATCGAGGAGCGCATGCACATGCTGCAGGTCCTCCTGTAGGCTATGGATCCGGCGAAGGCGTTGAGGTGGGTGGAGTTCACCTCCTTCTCCACCATGCCTCTGGCCCTGGCAATGCAGGCAGCGGCGTTGCAAGATGGGGAAGGAGTGCTGGTGCTTCCGGCACCTGGATCGGCAATGGCCCCGATTGTCATCTCGGAGGAGGAGACGGTGACAAGACGCCGCGGCTGCCAAGAGCGGCGGCGGTGCCGCGACGCTCACGGCGCTTCGTACAGGTGGAGACTGGGGGCCGCTCGGCCCGCCTTGCGAGTCGCCGAATATAGGTTCCTCTTCGACGAACAACCTCTTCTGGTTGTTGGCCGGAGAGGAATTTGACAGCGATTTAGACGGCGGGGCTTCTGGATCTCAAAAAAAATAGTAAGTACTTTGATCCTTCTCGATATGTTCATTTGACTACACGCATGGTTGTAGGATTGAATGAGGGGAAGATCGATACTAAACATCAAATCAAACGTATGCAAAAACAAAATGATAAAAAGATGAACGCATATGTTCAGAGCTTATTTCTGAATAGTACCGATGCTAGGCAGGGGATTGCACTGGTACAGCGAGGTGCTATACAAAC
Source organism: Thinopyrum elongatum (assembly GCA_011799875.1). Taxonomy (NCBI): domain Eukaryota; kingdom Viridiplantae; phylum Streptophyta; class Magnoliopsida; order Poales; family Poaceae; genus Thinopyrum; species Thinopyrum elongatum. Next base: position 116,419,383 of record CM022302.1, on the reverse strand, counting down.
GGTTTTTAACCCCTTTCCGCGACGGCATTTGGAACCGTCGCCAAGTGAGTGTGGGCGATAGCAGGGTCCTTCCCACACGACCCAGAAACCGTCGGGGATAGGTAGTCTTGATGCATACAGTTGTCCCTATTTAACCGTTTTTGATATCTCGAATATCCCAAACGTTTCATCTTTGCTATTCGTTTGTGCTCGCATTGCCATCGCAGTCGGAGTTTTGTGGTTTTACCTAAAACCAGGCACATTCTAGGCACGGGAGTTTTTCAGGCACGTACCAAACTGGCTCTACGTTTACGATACCTGGCACATCACAAACAGTTCATGATTGTAAACCGTGTACGATAGGTAGACAATCACACACATTTAGTTTTTCCGCACCGTTTGTGATAGCGTCTGACATCATACACGCTTTGCAAACGGTAACTGTGTGCATTGTTACACACGTTTCCTCTCTGTGAACCGTGTCAGATTATGATGTATATCGCACATGCTGTGCTTTATAGACCGTGTGCACCGTACTGACCTGCACACCCTAATTTCACCCTAATTTAATTACTGCTATTTAAAATTGTAGCTAATTTGAACTTGAAAGTAGGCTATAACTTTATTCATATCCATCAGGTTCAAACAACCAATGCATTATTCGATTCACAGGTACATATGTTCAAGAATTACATAAGCACCAAATAAAGAATGATGAACCAGGGTTCTATAGTTGTACTATTACAGATGGTAAAGAAAGAGGCGACATACATTCTGGTTGCTGAACAAGGTGAAGCGGAATAGCCCTATTGTGCTCTCCTGGATGCAGAAGGCACGCACGACTCTAGTCCAACCCTTTGTGATGGCCGGACACTAATCATGTATTTGAGAGGTAATCTTGAGTAAACTGCTTCAGGATCCACTGCAAAGGAAAAAAGATTCGGACATTGTCATCTAACACAACTCATTACAGGCAGTAAAAAGAAGGCTACAGAGTTCTTATTTACCATCCTGCAGTTCACTGTTGTCTTGCATAAAGTGTAAACAAATAGTTCGATTGACATCTTTTGACCCATTTTAATAACAATCTTTATCAGTTTTCTCACTTGATGCTGGTTCATGAATATCTCATTACCCCATACGCAGAAAGGGTCGAAGTGTAGATCTTTGGCAATGACATATGTACCTAAAAGCACCAAGTTAATATTAGAAGCTAAACAACAATTGCAAAATGATGTAGTACAACACTCCCTCCATCCCATTATATAAGATTTTAATACATGTATACCTAGACATCATCAGAACATTAAGGTAACACTCTTCCTTGTTGCTATGTAGCCTGGGATTGCATATTTAGTCATTCAGTACAATGCATGTTGCTATGTAGCCTCAGATATATTAAATATGGCCCTAGTTAATCTATTGATAAATGGGTTACATATATATTCAGTGAAATGTCCGATTCGACGATTAATCCCTTATCAGCCCCCAGGCTATATGGTACCAGCTACCGATATGCTGAACAGTGAGTACATATAAGCAATGCGATGAAACTAACCTCGATGGAAAACATCACTGTTCTTAATATTGTCCTGTATGAGTACATATGAAGGCATGTTAAGCATAATAGACTAAACATCAACCAAATATATCCATGATAGACAACATAATCTACGAATGATAGTTTCAGTGTGTAGGTTTAAGCATGCTAGTTAAGCAAAATAAGAAGTGAAAAGGTGTGTTAACTGCATCAGGCATAACATTTAAAAACAAGCAAATAGTTATTCAGACTGGTATTGTGTAGGTCTAAAGTACACTAGTTATTGTTAAAAAATGAAAAGGCATGTTAACTGCAACATCCTTAACAACAACCAAATGTCGTAATTCATAGTGGTATTGTTGAAACTGATATTGATGAAATTGAACTGCACGGCAAATAGTTGCACATATAGAGCATCATATTGTGAAGAACTGAAATAAACAAGGCATAAGGCCATCTCTAGCCGATCCTTTAAAAGTTAATGGACTAAAACCCTTAGTGGATATATATATATATATATATATATATATATATATATACTCCAGCAATTTTTGGCCGTTTCTAGTCGATCCCCCTAAACTTAACATTGTAAACTTCAATTTGATGAAGTTCAAAGCAGGTTCAACCGAAAGTAGCATGCATTCAAACATAAACATAGATAGTTTTGCATAACCGAACATAAAACATAAATTTAAACTAAGCTAAACTACTTTCGGTCGAAGTGGAGGTCGAGCCAATCCTTCCTCGTCAGGTACGGTGTGCCGCGAGCCGGGTCCGGGCCGGTTCCGTCGTCGGGGTCGTAGGGGAAGACACTCCTCCACTCCTAATAGTTGCACATATAGGGGAGTAAAACGATAGCGCTTGTTGGGAGGCAACCCAATGAATAAAATTTATTTTTACCTTTTGCTTCCTGTTCTTGAGTGTTTGCACAATTATGCTACTGTTATGATTATGTTTTTTGTGTTTTAATTAGTGTTTGTGCCAAGTAAAGCCATTGGGATAGCTTTGGTGATAGTTGATTTGATCTTGTTGGAAAACAGAAACTTTTGCGTCCAGAAAAATAATTGTTTAGAATTACAGAAGTGAGGAAAAATTCTGAATTTTTTACACAAGATTGATATACAAATTTCCTCTGTTGTCCTAATTTTTAAGAATTTTGGAGTTCCATAAGTATTCGAAATATTCAGATTGCTACAGACTGTTCTGTTTTTGACAGATTCTGTTTTCTTTGCGTTGTGTGCTTGTTTTGATGATTTTATGGTTTTCTTTGATGAGTTTTTGCCATAGAAAAGTTGGAATACAGTAGATATAATGCAAAAATAAAATATGAATTGGTTTTCTACAGTACTTATAGTAGTGATTTGCTTTCTTATACTAACGGATCTCACGAAGGTTTTGTTGAGTTTTGTGTGATTGAAATTTTCAAGTTTTGGGTTATCTTACGATGGATGAAGGAATAAGGAGTAAGAAGAGCCTAAGATTGGGGATGCCCATGGCATCCCAAGCTATTATCCAAAGAAAAGCAAGCAACTAAGCTTGGGGATGCCCCGAGTGGCATCCCCTCTTTCTTCTAACGACCATCGGTATTTTACTCGAAGCTATATTTTTATTCGTCACATACTATGAGTTTTGCTTGGAGCGTCTTGTATGATATGAGTCTTTGCTTGTTTTGCTTTTTGTTTTAAGTTATGAATCCTTGTTGGACACATCTATTTGAGAGAGCCAAAATTAGGCCATGACTTGTTAAAATTGCTCTCTATGCTTCACTTAAATTTTTTATGAGCTATGGATTTGCTCTAGTGCTTGCCTTATATCTTTTTGAGCACGGCATCACTACTAGAATCAGCTGCTTTGCCGTCTGCCATAGCAGACAGCAAAGGCATGCCTGGCGGTCGGCAAAGCCTTTGCCGTCTGCCAGGAGACGGCCAACAGTCCGGCTGAACAGGTGACGGCAAAGGCTACTTTGCCGTCTGCTAGCGGACGTCAAAGCCACTGGATAGGGTTAGCTCCGTTAGCCGCTAACGGGAGGCTTTGCCGTCAGCCTCCTACAATCACAGACGGCAAAGAAGTTTGTTTGTTTATTAAAATAAATAAACAGTCCAAGTGCAGAGGCTATAAATAAACACGACATTATCCATCCACACTTTGTTCCAAGAATCGAAGACGAACGGTCAAATTTCACAATACAAAATTACAATATTTACACAGAATACATCATCCACACTTTGTTCCAAGAATACATCATCCACGAATGGACAAATTTCACAATACGAACACGACATTATCCATCCACACTTTGTTCCAAGAACGAACGGACTCCTCTGTGCCCGTGGTCGCCGGAGCAACTAGCAGCCGCGCCCTCTCACTTCTCCTCGAGGACGGGGCCGGGGTTCGAGGCCGGCAGAGGCCGGCGGGGCAGACGGAGCCGGGGCCGATGGAGGCCGGCAGGGGAGACGGGGCGTGGAGACCGCCGCGGTCAACGAGCGATGAGACGCGGAGGCAGGCGGGGGAGACGGGCGACGGGGCCGGGGCCGGCAGGCGAGATGGCGGCCAACGAGGTGGTGGCGGGCGCCGGCGGGCCGATGGAGGCCGGCGGGGGCGACGGGCGAAGTGGCCGGGGCCGGCGGTGAAGGGGGAAGTGGACGCGGCCGGCGGAAGAGGTGGTGGCCGGCGAGGCTGGATCCGGCGGGCGAGGTGTTGGCCGGCAAGGCCGGGGGTCAAGGCGGTGGCGGGCGCCGGCCGGCCGGTGTGCCGATTTGGATCGAGAGGGAGAGAAAGGAGAGAGAGAGAGATGTGGTGGGGTGAGGTGGGGATAAGGGACAGAGAGAGAGAGAGAGACGTGGTGTGGTGAGGTGGGACGTGGTGGGGTGATGCTGCCCTCGGGGCGTGTGCATCGTGGGTGCGTGCGTGGGTGTGCGTCCGATGGGGTGTGGGTGGGGATGCCAAGTCATCGATCTGCATGATCGATCCGGGTGTTGTGCTTCTTCTTTGCCGTCCGCCCCGGCTTTGCCGGCTGCTATTTGTTCTTTGCCGTCTGCTGGCAGACGGCAAAGGTTGGACATTGCCGTCTGCTAGCAGACGGCAAAGAAGTTAACCTCTTTGCCGTCTGCCAGCAGACGGCAAAGAAGTTGACCTAGCCACGCCGTGCCCCGTGGGGCCCACTAGGCTCTTTGCCGTCTGCCTTTTCCCTCTTTGTCGTCAGCTGGCAGACGACAAATAGCCAGCTGATGGCAAACAGTCTTTTTGCCATCTGCCAGCTCTTTGCCGTCTGCTATCCCAAGGCAGACGGCAAAGAGCCTCTTTGCCATCAGCTGGCAGACGACAAAGAGCTGGCAGATGGCAAAGTAGCAGATTCCAGTAGTGCATGCTTTAGTATTTTTGAAGAAATGCTCTCTTGCTTCACTTAGATTTATTTGAGAGTTAGTAAATTTTTTAAGAAATTCTCTCTTGCTTCACTTAAATTAATTTGAGAGAAAGAAATATTATGCTCATGATCTTCACTTATATTTGTTTGAGCTTATCAAAAGCAACACATGAAAATTAGTTCCAAAGTAATAGATATCCAAGAAGGATATAATAAAAACTTTCATGAAGATCATTGGACAAAATAAACTTGATTCCTTGTAATAGTTTTGAGATATGATGATGTGATATGTGAGTTATGTTGATGAGTAATTGTGCTTTAGTAAGAATATTGGTGTTAAGGTTTGTGATTCCCTATGCAAACACGAAAGCCAATAGTCATGCAATGAAATTATATCCTACTTGTGTCAACATTACAGGAGGCGGCTGAACAAGCGGTGCATCAACCTTGCCGGGGTTCCCCCTCCTCATGACACCTAACAGTGCATTTAATGCTTTTGTCCTAATCCGGCAGAGTTAGGTATGATAGCACTGTTTGCTGTCTAATCAACATGTAATTACTATTTTGCCACTGTGGTTACCCATTAAGCTACGAAAGCACAAGGATCGACTCTTTGCACAACTACACGCGTAGCTGCTCTCCCCCTCGCGCCTTGCTGGGGAAGCACTTCTTATACTTGTGTTCCCACACATACAACCAATATAGCAAGCAGGAGTAGGGTTTTACACCTCTCAGTGGCCCGAACCTGGGTAAAGATCTCTACGCCTTCTGTTGGTTTTGCTCTTTGGGTCTTGTGCATCTTCCTAGCCGAACCACAAAGGGCTTGATGGCCCTACGTTTACGATACCTGGCACATCACAAACAGTTCATGATTGTAAACCGTGTACGATAGGTAGACAATCACACACATTTAGTTTTTCCGCACCGTTTGTGATAGCGTCTGACATCACACACGCTTTGCAAACGGCAACTATGTGCATTGTTACACACGTTTCCTCTCTGTGAACCGTGTCAGATTATGATGTATATCGCACATGCTGTGCTTTATAGACCGTGTGCACCGTACTGACCTGCACACCCTAATTTCACCCTAATTTAATTACTGCTATTTAAAATTGTAGCTAATTTGAACTTGAAAGTAGGCTATAACTTTTTTCATATCCATCATGTTCAAACAACCAATGCATTATTCGATTCACAGGTACATATGTTCAAGAATTACATAAGCACCAAATAAAGAATGATGAACCAGGGTTCTATAGTTGTACTATTATAGATGGTAAAGAAAGAGGCGACATACATTCTGGTTGCTGAACAAGGTGAAGCGGAATAGCCCTATTGTGCTCTCCTGGATGCAGAAGGCACGCACGACTCTAGTCCAACCCTTTGTGATGGCCGGCCGCTAATCATGTAGTTTGAGAGGTAATCTTGAGTAAACTGCTTCAGGATCCACTGCAAAGGAAAAAAGATTCAGACATTGTCATCTAACACAACTCATTACGGGCAGTAAAAAGAAGGCTACGTTTGCCATCATATAGGCATCATATTGTGAGAACTGAAATAAACAAGGCTAAGGCCATCTCTAGCGACCTTTAAAAGTTAATGGACTAAAACCCTTAGTGGATATATATATATATATATATATATATCATATATAATAATATATAATATCCACCAGCAATTTTTGGCCGTTTCTAGTCGATCCCCCTAAACTTAACATTGTAAACTTCAATTTGATGAAGTTCAAAGCAGTTCAACCGAAAGTAGCATGCATTCAAACTAAACATAGATAGTTTTGCATAACCGAACATAAACATAAATTTAACACTAAGCTAAACTACTTTCGTCGAAGTGGAGGTCGAGCCAATCCTTCCTCGTCAGGTACGGTGTGCCGCGAGCCGGTCCGGGCCGGTTCCGTCGTCGGGGTCGTAGGGAAGACCACTCCTCCACTCCTAATAGTTGCACATATAGGGGAGTAAATAGCGCTTGTTGGGAGGCAACCCAATGAATAAAATTTATTTTTACCTTTTGCTTCCTGTTCTTGAGTGTTTGCACAATTATGCTACTGTTATGATTATGTTTTTTTTGTGTTTTAATTAGTGTTTGTGCCAAGTAAAGCCATTGGGATAGCTTTGGTGATATTTGATTTGATCTTGTTGGAAAACAGAAACTTTTGCGTCCAGAAAAATAATTGTTTAGAATTACAGAAGTGAGGAAAAATTCTGAATTTTTTATCACAAGATTGATATACAAATTTCCTCTGTTGTCCTAATTTTTAAGAATTTTGGAGTTCCATAAGTATTCGAAATATTCAGATTGCTACAGACTGTTCTGTTTTTGACAGATCTTTTTCTGTTTTCTTTGCGTTGTGTGCTTGTTTTGATGATTTAATGGTTTTCTTTGATGAGTTTTTGTCCATAGAAAGTTGGAATACGTAGATATAATGCAAAAATAAAATATGAATTGGTTTTCTTACAGTACTTATAGTAGTGATTTTGCTTTCTTATACTAACGGATCTCACGAAGGTTTTGTTGAGTTTTGTGTGATTGAAATTTTCAAGTTTTGGGTTATCTTACGATGGATGAAGGAATAAGGAGTAAGAAGAGCCTAAGATTGGGGATGCCCATGGCATCCCCCAAGCTATTATCCAAAGAAAAGCAAGCAACTAAGCTTGGGGATGCCCCAGTGGCCATCCCTCTTTCTTCTAACGACCATCGGTATTTTACTCGAAGCTATATTTTTATTCGTCACATACTATGAGTTTTGCTTGGAGCGTCTTGTATGATATGAGTCTTTGCTTGTTTTGCTTTTTGTTTTAAGTTATGAATCCTTGTTGGACACATCTATTTGAGAGAGCCAAAATTAGGCCATGACTTGTTAGAATTGCTCTCTATGCTTACTTAAATTTTTTATGAGTCTATGGATTTGCTCTAGTGCTTGCCTTATATCTTTTGAGCACGGCATCACTACTAAATCAGCTGCTTTGGCCGTCTGCCATAGCAGACAGCAAAGGCATGCCTGCGGTCGGCAAAGCCTTTGCCGTCTGCCATCAGACGGCCAACAGTCCGGCTGACAGGTGACGGCAAAGGCTACTTTGCCGTTGCTAGCGGACGTCAAAGCCACTGGATAGGGTTAGCTCCGTTAGCCGCTAACGGGAGGCTTTGCCGTCAGCCTCCTACAATCACAGACGGCAAAGAAGTTTGTTTGTTTATTAAAATAAATAAACAGTCCAAGTGCAGAGGCTATAAATAAACCGACATTATCCATCCCACTTTGTTCCAAGAATCGAAGACGAACGGTCAAATTTTCACAATAAAAATTACAATATTTACACAGAATACATCATCACACTTTGTCCAAGAATACATCATCCACGAATGGACAAATTTCACATATACGAACACGACATTATCCATCCACACTTTGTTCCAAGAACGAACGGACTCCTCTGTGCCCGTGGTCGCCGGAGCAACTAGCAGCCGCGCCCTCTCACTTCTCCCCTCGAGGACGGGGCCGGGGTTCGAGGGGCCATAGCACAGGCAGAGTAGCAGATTCCAGTAGTGCATGCTTTAGTATTTTTGAAGAAATGCTCTCTTGCTTCACTTAGATTTATTTGAGAGTTAGTAAATTTTTTAAGAAATTCTCTCTTGCTTCACTTAAATTAATTTGAGAGAAAGAAATATTATGCTCATGATCTTCACTTATATTTGTTTGAGCTTATCAAAAGCAACACATGAAAATTAGTTCCAAAGTAATAGATATCCAAGAAGGATATAATAAAAACTTTCATGAAGATCATTGGACAAAATAAACTTGATTCCTTGTAATAGTTTTGAGATATGATGATGTGATATGTGAGTTATGTTGATGAGTAATTGTGCTTTAGTAAGAATATTGGTGTTAAGGTTTGTGATTCCCTATGCAAACACGAAAGCCAATAGTCATGCAATGAAATTATATCCTACTTGTGTCAACATTACAGGAGGCGGCTGAACAAGCGGTGCATCAACCTTGCCGGGGTTCCCCCTCCTCATGACACCTAACAGTGCATTTAATGCTTTTGTCCTAATCCGGCAGAGTTAGGTATGATAGCACTGTTTGCTGTCTAATCAACATGTAATTACTATTTTGCCACTGTGGTTACCCATTAAGCTACGAAAGCACAAGGATCGACTCTTTGCACAACTACACGCGTAGCTGCTCTCCCCCTCGCGCCTTGCTGGGGAAGCACTTCTTATACTTGTGTTCCCACACATACAACCAATATAGCAAGCAGGAGTAGGGTTTTACACCTCTCAGTGGCCCGAACCTGGGTAAAGATCTCTACGCCTTCTGTTGGTTTTGCTCTTTGGGTCTTGTGCATCTTCCTAGCCGAACCACAAAGGGCTTGATGGCCCTACGTTTACGATACCTGGCACATCACAAACAGTTCATGATTGTAAACCGTGTACGATAGGTAGACAATCACACACATTTAGTTTTTCCGCACCGTTTGTGATAGCGTCTGACATCACACACGCTTTGCAAACGGCAACTGTGTGCATTGTTACACACGTTTCCTCTCTGTGAACCGTGTCAGATTATGATGTATATCGCACATGCTGTGCTTTATAGACCGTGTGCACCGTACTGACCTGCACACCCTAATTTCACCCTAATTTAATTACTGCTATTTAAAATTGTAGCTAATTTGAACTTGAAAGTAGGCTATAACTTTATTCATATCCATCATGTTCAAACAACCAATGCATTATTCGATTCACAGGTACATATGTTCAAGAATTACATAAGCACCAAATAAAGAATGATGAACCAGGGTTCTATAGTTGTACTATTATAGATGGTAAAGAAAGAGGCGACATACATTCTGGTTGCTGAACAAGGTGAAGCGGAATAGCCCTATTGTGCTCTCCTGGATGCAGAAGGCACGCACGACTCTAGTCCAACCCTTTGTGATGGCCGGCCGCTAATCATGTAGTTTGAGAGGTAATCTTGAGTAAACTGCTTCAGGATCCACTGCAAAGGAAAAAAGATTCAGACATGTCATCTAACACAACTCATTACGGGCAATAAAAAGAAGGCTACAGAGTTCTTACTTACCATCCTGCAGTTCACTGTTGTCTTGCATAAAGTGTAAACAAATAGTTCGATTGACATCTTTTGACCCATTTTAATAACAATCTTTATCAGTTTTCTCACTTGATGCTGGTTCATGAATATCTCATTGCCCCATACGCAGAAAGGGTCGAAGTGTAGATCTTTGGCAATGACATATGTACCTAAAAGCACCAAGTTAATATTAGAAGCTAAACAACAATTGCAAAATGATGTAGTACAACACTCCCTCCATCCCATTATATAAGATTTTATTACATGTATACCTAGACATCATCAGAACATTAAGGTAACACTCTTCCTTGTTGCTATGTAGCCTGGGATTGCATATTTAGTCATTCAGTACAATGCATGTTGCTATGTAGCCTCAGATATATTAAATATGGCCCTAGTTAATCTACTGATAAATGGGTTACATATATATTCAGTGAAATGTCCGATTCGACGATTAATCCCTTATCAGCCCCCAGGCTATATGGTACCAGCTACCGATATGCTGAACAGTGAGTACATATAAGCAATGCGATGAAACTAACCTCGATGGAAAACATCACTGTTCTTAATATTGTCCTGTATGAGTACATATGAAGGCATGTTAAGCACAATAGACTAAACATCAACCAAATATATCCATGATAGACAACATAATCTACGAATGATAGCTTCAGTGTGTAGGTTTAAGCATGCTAGTTAAGCAAAATAAGAAGTGAAAAGGTGTGTTAACTGCATCAGGCATAACATTTAAAAACAAGCAAATAGTTATTCAGACTGGTATTGTGTAGGTCTAAAGTACACTAGTTATTGTTAAAAAATGAAAAGGCATGTTAACTGCAACATCCTTAATAACAACCAAATATCGTAATTCATAGTGGTATTGTTGAAACTGATATTGATGAAATTGAACTGCACGGCAAATAGTTGCACATATAGAGCATCATATTGTGAAG